>OX467303.1:18464200-19714200 GCA_950108535.1 Agriphila straminella | reverse complement strand
GTAGTGAAACTAGCGCCGTCACTACATTTATTTTTATTACTCGTTAACCAAGTCAATTGATATTTAAAAATGCTCTTGTAATAATTTCTTAAATTGTCTCTAATATTTTTTTAATAACTCTTCAACAGTTTTCATTCTTTCAGTAAGTTTTAATAGTAGATTGTTATACAAGACAAAGCTCGGGAATAAATAGAAACCGAGTTACAATGGGTTTTAGCGTCGTGTGTTACACTATACATTTCACTACGATTGCGAGAAAATAAAATACAATATTAAATAGTTTATACCTACTTCCGTAAACGAATCCACTCGTTTTTCTATCCTCCACTTCATAAACTTTTTGTTCAATATTTAAATAAATGATTTGTGCTTGACGGCAAAAGATTAAAATTATTTCTTTCCTATTACAGTCCTTCGATCAAGAATATCGATCGAAGTTACAGTCACACAATTCAATCATTTGTAATTAGAGAAAAATTCTAAAGATTTCGCGCCATGGTGCCTTTATTAATTTCGGCTGTAGCAGCTAAGCAACACAATGCACTCAATCTACGATTTAAACTTATAGTCACTCTGTGCACAGGATCACAGAATATAAATAAGTCTATGATACCTCGTATGCAATGGGTCATTTTAGCGTCTTGTATAACAATCAACTATTAGCTCAAGGTGGCCACTTTTGGCAATCATGGATTTTAAAACATACAGAATGAATGATAACTGTTGAAGAGTTATTAAAAAAATATTTAAGAGACAATTTAAGAGATAATTACATGAGCTTTTTAATATTTACTTGGTATACGAGTAAGTAATAAAAATAAATGTAGTGGCGGCGCTAGTTTCACTACCACCGCGCCTTTTTATACGGAAGATTAGGAAATTACAAGAAGAAACGTATCGTAAAAAGAAAAAAGTTCATCGAATTATAATGTCCGACGATAACAACAACAACGGTAAGTACAGTTTTACATTCCTTATAATTAATATTAAAGAGGATGAGAAAAATATGAATTGTAGGTACAGTCAAGAGCTGAGCACCTAGTGGACCGGCGGCCAACCAGGGTCATTTTCGATCTATCGCATATTGAGTCCAGACCAAATTGGCAAGATAGCCATTAGCTTGGTGTTATCAAATATCATCGTCGTGGTTGCGAAGTAGGAAGCTTCTAGGAGATATGCCACCCTGATCATGATCACCCATCGCAAAAAAAAATTCTATCGCATATTTATATAAATGGTGAACAGAATCGTGGGTGGCATCATCACCTGAACTATTTTTTGTGTTTTCATATCGATTGAATAAGGAACAAGGATAACAAGAGCATATATGTGAAATGTACTTACCTGCCCTGACCTCCTAGACGCTTCCTGAAAGCGACGCCAGACTATGGTTTTATATACGCCTGGGACCTGCCTCACCCCCTAAATGTAATTACATGTCAATTATGTAGTCGATTTTTTTTTGGAAAAGAAGTATCTATGTTTCCACCCTGGCCGCGCGCATGCTTCCTGAAAACTAACCAAGCCGATGTCTAACATGTTTGTAATGATGCCACCTACGACCCTGTTCATCATTTATATCAATATTCGATCGATTAGTTTTTGCTATTGGAGATCATTGTATGGGAGGCCATATGTTCAGGGTGGCATTTCTCCCAGAAGCTTCCTACTTCGCAACCCAGACGACGATATTTGATAACACCAAACTAATGGCTATCTTGTCAATCTTGTCAAAATTGTGGAACTAAAATAAAATTGTTTACTCATATTTGATTTGTCCATCAGCCATATTTAATGTCCCCACTGCTGGGGCACAGGATATATTTATTTATATATTTGATTTATAAAATTATAAGCTTTATGAATATCAGATTTAGGTTTTTTTTAATATTTAATTTTTAAATATAATGAGTAGGTAAGCATGCAATTGCAATTGCATGCAGTTCAAGCAGGCATTCAGCATGCAAGTAAGCGCGCAGCATGCAAGCAGGCATGCAGCAGGCACGCAGCATGCAAGCAGGCAGGCATGCAGCAGGCACGCAGCATGCAAGCAGGCATGCAGCATGTAAGCAGTCATGCAGCATGCAAGCCAGGCATGCAGCATGCAAGCAGGCATGCAGGCAAGCAGGCAAGCAGCAAGCAATCAGGCATGCAGCATGCAACATGCACGCAAGCATTAAGGAGCTCCGCTGCGAGTGATCAAGACACTAACCTAACCTAACCTACTGGTAGGTGCATTAAAAGTTTTTCTTTATAGCGGGGGGCCTCAGGCCCCCTGCTGCAGCATGCATGCAAGCATGCAGCATACAAGCAGGCATGCAGCATGCAATGCAGCATGCAAGCAGACATTCAGCATGCAACATGCATGCAAGCATTATGGAGCTCCGCTGTGAGTGGTCACAACACTAACCTAACCTAACCTACCAGTAGTGGTGGTCGCATTAAAAGTTTTTATTTATAACCCGTAGGTACGTTTAGGTGAAGAGATACGTTATAAGTTATGTATATTATGTCAATTATTGATTATGTGAAATAATATTTATAGGAACTAATCATTATGACACTTGTTATTATGGCACCTAATTTTATGGCAAATGAAAAGTATGGCTAATGGATTGTTATGTCATACGTTGTTAGTATAAAAGCCATTATTACAAATGAATATTATGACCGAGGATCATTATGGCAAATGAAATTATTACAAATAAAATTATGATAAACGAAAGAATACCGGTTCCAATATGCGATAGATTGAAAATGAGCTTCTTGGCCGACGGACTTCGACGACTTTGTATTTTTTACTAATCCGTTTTAATGTTTTAGTCCGTTTTTTTGTAATAATTTAATCCGCTTTAAAAACGTGTTTTTAAAAAAGTTTTTTTTTCAGTAAATTATTCTTTCGGCTTTTTAGTTAACGAGCTTATTACAGAGTCCTAGCGGCCTTCTTGCAGCTCCAGCTCCATCATCAGACCCTGGAAACTATTTCATAACAAAGTACTCGTCAAGGCGATTTAAATGAGTCCAACACCACTTTCTCAATATTTATAAAGGGAAATCTGGCCATTTCTCCGGGATTTTTTAATCTGATAACCCTAACGTAAAACAAATTAATGTTGTTGTTTATGATGATGGTAATCTACTTCTGCGAGGTTCTTGCGGTGTTTTAGAAATAACCCTGTATGTGTGCGCATCTTATCCTTACATTTAATTAAGTTAAAAAAGTGTCTCTGTACATTACATACATTAAAAAAGTGTCAGTTTGTCTGTTTTTTTGGCAGTTTGAAACACGCTAATCTCCGGAAATACTGAACGGATTCGAATGAAAATCGCCGCGCGCCCGCTACGCGCGGTGATTCCGTGCTCTGTGACCGGCACAATAGGGGTGCCATAATCTGACTGCTCAACTTTATAAATGACGTCATCCCGCTGCAGTAGGGCGAGCTCTTCTTCCACTGGCTTTCGCAATGCTTCCACATGCCCTGATTTACCACATCGAGAGCAGGTCCGCTGCGGCCGAGCTTTTATTCTGGCAGCCCGTTCGGTTTGTACGAATGAAACAACGGCTGAGCGTAGCGTAGTCTGTACCCTTAGCACGAACAGCTATCGAGAAAAATAACGCACGTAAAATTACTCGAATCTCACAATTTTGTATGGAAATTAGTACAGCGCCACTACGTCCGTAAACGGAACTAAGATTTCAAAGCACGAACCATTTTGACATAAGGTATCGAGCAGCCTTCGAATCGAGATCGAATAGTAAAGTTATAACTTGTATGGAAATCGGTAGCACGAACCCACTTTTGACATACGGTATCGAGAAACTCGCAAGCTGGCTATCGACAACTTACTCACTGACTTTTTTTAGTGATAGACATTTCGAGCGACTTTGTATTATTTATTATTAAATTATAAAAGCATGTATGTAGTAACTACAATTACATTTGAGAACTATGACATGGCCGCTGAATTATCCACAGGCAGTATTACTTAAATTGTTCTCATTAGACATAGAAATTTGCAAAATAAAAATCTCGTCATTTTACGCTATCCACGGTATCGCCCACATCCACCATACTTACCTACCTATATTTTAGTAATAGGTATTTTAGAACTTACCTACAAAACTCTAATAAAACTAGAGGATACGGTATTATATACGTATAATATTTGTTTTCAGCCATAACATTACACAGTTTGCACACAGTTAATAATGTTTCAATTAGGTATTTAAAAAATAAGACCTTAAGTAACTATGACGAAAACACTAAATATAACAATGCAAACATAATAAAGTCTTTAATTTTGTCGAATCTTCAAACACTGTAAGCACTTATTCCGATGAAATCCACATTTCATAGCACGTTCAAAGGTTTTATTGTTTATGTGTAAACAATTTCTTATTCACTGACGATAATCCATTGTTATTCTTCAAGTTTATAGAAAACAACAATTTGATGAAATTATGACACATTAAGTAGTTTACTCCTAGGTCATAATTATTCCCTCGCGATTGTAGGTACCTACACAGATAAATCATTTTAGACAAAAACAAAATAAAGAATCAAATCGCTTTACACGGCTTTCTATTTTTTAGGTTATATTTTTCATTAAATCACAGAATGAGAAAGAAAGAGAGAAAGAATAGAGATACTCTTCTTTTTTAAACCAATCACGGGCATGGCGCGCAAATGTGCAATGACCGTTCAATACCATGGGCAAAATCATACACAGTTTATAAATTATTATAATTATTTGCAAATTAATTAAAGTTATTAAAGGAAATAAATATTGCAAATTTTATTATTAATAATAAGAATAATAAATGTAAAATTATGATGATAAACAGCTTGATTGAATTATAATTTACATATTTATGATATAGACAAGATATAGATAGATATTTAACATGGCTACTGAACGCACCTTTGGATTGTGTCTCATTACCTTTAAACGACGTAACTTTATGGTCTGTGGAATTTACTATCGAGTTAACGTAACCCAGCTCTGTAAAATTCGTGCTGCCGATTTTGCTAGCTTTCGTATTCGAGTAGTATTTTTTTACGCGCGTAAGATTTCTCGATAGCTGTTCGTGCTAAGGGTACTGATCGTTTATTAGCCTCAGAGGCACGAGACCTCACACATTATTACAAAGCGAGGGTAGCAATGCATAACACTTGTACTATCATGTATTCTGTGGCATAACAGCGTTCTGGGCGTTTTTATAAGAGCCATGACACGAATTTCACGTTGTGGCATTTTGGTAGTGACCAAAACGCGTTGTGAGCGTTTTTTTCGCTCCTGATTAGACAAAAACAAGAACAATTAATCATTGCAAACACTTGACTCAAGATGAATTATTAGTTGAAGCACACACCCCTACCTAGCCAAATCTTTTCTCCTAGCACGAACATCTATCGAGAAGAAAAACGCGTGTTAAAGTACTCGATAGAGCAATTTTCTTTGAGAAATATCATTTCGCTTTACGGAGGTAGATGGCGCTGTTCAAATATCTCATACAAAATTACACAATTGAATTTTTTTTTTACGCCCATTTTTTCTATATAGCTGTTCGTGCTACGGGTACCTAACCTACTAAACACGTTAAAAACGATGAAGTTTTGACTAATTTGTTTTTTTTTGTTACAAATTAGCATAAAGTTTCCCATCACACAACCACAAGACGAGTGGATTCATCGGTTTCATGCGTCCGAGAGAATTGGGTAAAATTGCCTTATTAATAAATTAAGAATAAGTTTATACGTAAAAATATTGCTTATAGCATGGGGTCTCACTGGGAACATCAGATGTGGCTTAGTTACCCGCATCAGCAGTAACGGCAATAAACATTATTTAATTTATTTAGCATAAGTAAACAGTTTTAAAGTATTTTCCTCAATTCTTATTTATTATATTATTGTTTATTGTCCATCAGCCATTTTTGATGTCCCCACTGCTGGGGCACAGGCCTTCCTTATGGGTGGTAAGGAGGATGGGCCATAACCCACCACGCGGGCCCAATGCGGATTGGTGGGTGTTAACGACTGCAAATGCAGCCGGGACCAACGGCTTAACGTGCCTTCCGAAGCACGGAGGAGCTCGAGATAATAAATTTTTGGTCACCCATCCCATGACCGACCCTTGCGAACGTTGCTTAGCTTCCGCAATCGCTGGGCCAGGCGCTAAACCACTGCGCCACCGAGCTCCTCTATTGTTTATTATTTAACCAAATTTAAGTCAGTTCGCTACATGTCATACTCCTAGCTAGATCATATCATTATGATTAGGTACCTTGGTTTCAATAAAAATACAGTTATCAGGTTCGATCTGTGTTTCTATCATCATTATGAGATCAGCCCGTGTATTACGTAAATCTGTTGCTAACAATTCTCGATTGAAATCGATTGAAAGCGCAGTTACATTGCTGCTTTAAGTAAGATAGTTCTCATATTAGTCCTTACTAAAGCAGCAAAGTAACTGCGATTTCTGTCAGAGTTGATTGCAACAAAGTTACATAATTACCCCCAAGATCATACATTTATTCTTTACTAGCTTTTGCCCGCGAATTCGTTCGCGTGATTAAGATAGTTGTGCATTTATTTTGAAAGTCACGGATTACCAATATACCTAGGTATTTATCAGTATAGACCTCATTTCACACATTTAAATTTTCCCATAAAAAAAATGTACAAACTAGAACACTGTAGCACCCTGTACAACGGGAATTTTTCAAAACCCTTTCTTGGTGCTCACCTACACCATAAAAGGTATCTTCCCCTTCCAAAATAGTATCTCTACCAGCAAAATGGTTCAGCCCTATACAAATCCCCATACAAACTGGAATACCCTGTAGCACCTGTATAAAGGGAATTTTACAAAATGCTTTCACCAAAATCAGCGATTTGGTGTCCTCACTTGTCTTGTTTTTGTCATTAGGATAAATGGCCACTGAGCTGATTTTTACGGGCGTAATATAGTTATTTCCTTTCTTAACCATATCGGCAAAGGACGTGCGCGTGTCATTATTTGCAGACTCTTCAATTCTTTGCTTAAGGTCATGGAGTTGTTGTGACAGATCTTGTTGGTCTTGGAGATTTTTTATAGAGCGGTGTGCTTGAACTGTTTTAAGCTTAAGGGACTGATATTGTATAGCCATATGTGCTGAGCCATGGCTTACTTTCCTGCACAAGTTATTCTTCTGCTTCTGCTCCGAGTTTAGCTTACCTTCTGAAGCTATATGGCAAACCTCATTTAAACACTGCTCGATTGACGACAACCAGCTCTGGATTTCCGAGGTGGGGATAACGTCCGAGTGGCCCCCTCCATCTTCCTGACTGTGCGGTCTTGACGGTGTAGATCCCGGTGAAGGCGTTGGTGGTGGAGAGCGGGTGGTCATGGCACTTCTATTAAATGGACTTGACATTGTATTGTAAATTGTCTTGAAAACACTCACTCACTCATTTTTCATAACTGTTGACACAGTTTATGTTACTGCCGGTATTGGCGAAACGAGGCCACAATTTTAGCTTAGCGATTAATTTATTATATTTAATTATTTTCTGACACGTACGATCTTTACGCTAGAGCGTGGAGAAAAGCGTAATACATACCCCTCTCAAACAACTAAAAAACAACAAGGTGGCAGATGATGACGGAATCACTACAGAACTTCTGAGAGCGCCTGAGTAAGCCAATACTTAAAGTCCTCCAGAAGCTCTTCAATTCTGTCATCGTCGAGGGCAGAACGCCGAAGACGTGCAGCATAAGTGATTATGTTCTTTAAAAAGGGTAAGACAATACCCTCTTAAAGAACTACAATAAAATATATTCTATTCTATTCAGATCCATCTCACTTCTGAGCCATGTTTATAAGTTGTTTTCGAGAGTCCTTACGAATCGTCTCGCTCGCAGGTTCGACGACTTCCAACCACCCGAACAAGCCGGGTTCTGAAAAGGCTTAAGTTCCATAGACCACATCCATACGCTTCGGCAGGTTATACAGAAGACCGAGGAGTAATAATCTGCCAGTTTGCTTGGCATTCTTGGACTATGAGAAAGGCTGCGATTTCATAGAGACCTTGGCGGTGCTGCAGTCCCTCCAACAGAACCAGAGCACAAATCCCAACCAACTGCAGCGAGATGTGAGGCAGGGAAATGTTATTTCTCCAAAATTGTTCATAGCTGCATTGGAAGACATCTTAAAACTCTTGGACTGGAAAGGACTCGGTATCAACATTAATGGCCAGTAAAACACCTTCGTTTTGCCGATGACATATAAAAGGGATTAAAATAAAAGTCATGAGCAATTAAAAGTTCTAGTTTTAATTGTATTAATGCATAATTAATTTTGGTATTTAACAAGAATTCCACAGAGCATACAATTACTTAATATCATGGGAAAGTAATAATTTTACCAATTTAAACAGTATTGAAAATAATACACTAATACCTGACCTTAAACAGTGGTATCTCTCCAGCAGGAATAGCGTGACACAACATATTCATCTAAAATCTCCTGGTATTGCTACTTTACTTAACAACTTTATTGAACACACTTATTTCACCGTTCAACCAAAGATAATATAATCACTACGTTTCGTTCAACCTTTCACTGTGACGACTTGAGTACGACTGCGTGCTCCTCCACCCTGTCACCGCATATTTAAAAGTTATGCGTGGCGTGGTAGGGGCAACTGCAGTCACCTGATTACTACAACTGCCGTTTAAGTACTTTTAACGGAATAAACAGTCACCTGATTACTACAACTACCGTTTAAGTACTTTTAATGGAATAAACATACAAATTTAGTATACTACATGGTTCATCACAAACAATAATTAAAGTAATTTATACAGTAACCTTACACATATTTCTTATGACTGAGATCTTGGAAGACCTGAACACAATGCTCGATGATCTCCGTAGTGCTTCCCAAAGAGTGGGTCTTAGTATGATCATGGAAAAGACGCAAATCACGTCGAATGCCCATGTTGTACCCGCTCCAGTTCATGTTCAGAAACACTATAAATAATAAATGTATGATCCTTGTTATTTCTTACTTTTTTCCGTTACTTTTAACATTAACGTTATGTCAATAAATACCAAATCCACTGTGTATTATCATTTTATTCCTATACCTACTGCAAAATCAAACAAACCACGTGCTAAATGATCATTATATCGAATATATTAATTGACCTATCACATTCATGGAAATTCACAATTTTATAATTATGGATATCAGGATTGAGGAGCCATACTAAAAGTAATGTGTTTTTTTGAACTCCAGTACTACTGAGCTCAAATTTATAAACTAGCAAGTACATACACAATATGTGCTAAATGATGCATTAATTTACAAAAAAATCAACTGGTACTTAGCGAGTTCCAGGGTGGCTCCTCAATCCTGATGTTTTGTCTGAGGAGCCACCTTTGCATTGATATATCTCGTGATATATATATTGCTGCTAAATCCAGGATTTGTGCTGCAAAATTATCTACTTATGTGCTAAATAATGGCGTGAGCTGCGCTTTAAAAGCTGGCGTGGCTCCTCAAACCTGATGGACATTTAAATACACCTCATTTTATCGACAAAAACATCCACATGTTGGGGTCTATCCTCACTCCTGTTGGAATAGCCGCCATCTTAAATTTGGCTTTTTATTTTAGATGACCCTGCGGAAAAATATAAATTTCTCCGGATTTAGAAGTCCTACAGTTATAACAAAAACACTGTTCGAAAGCTAATAATACCACCTATCAATTTAATAGAAAAATATTTAAACTTTCAACTTTAAATACGTCATAAAAAATTACTAAAGTAAAATTTTGAACTAAATTTGTGAGTTTTTTTTTAGTTTTTCTAACATATCTCAAAAACTAGGACATTAATGTCCATTTTTTTAAATTATTTCAATACACAAGGATATTATCTACAAAATGACTCCAAAACTTATTGCTCCATGCTTCGATCTGATCGATGGCTCTATGTTGCATGGTTCGACAGTTTTTTTTGTTTGAATTATGACCCTTACTTAAACAAAAAATGATTATTTTCTAAAAAGAACATAATTACAAGCATTTTGAACATATTTTAAATTAGGTTGATAATTTTATCGCAATACAAATTTCATCAAATGATAAAATCTAGTTTTTTGGAGTTTTGATTTTTTTCATTTTCGAAAATAACCATTTAGTGCTTGTAAGGGTCATATTCAAACATCAATAGCTCTCGAAATATGCAACATAGAGCAAAAAATCTTGAAGTCGTTTTAAAGATAAGATAATATCCCTGTGTATTCGAATAATGCAAAAACAATTGCACTAATGTCCTATTTTTTGAGATATATTAGAAAAACTAAAAAAAGCCCACAAATTTCGTGTAAAATTTTACTTCAGTAATTTTTATGACGTATTTAAGTTGAAAGTTTACACTTTTTTTATCAAATTGACAGGTTGTTTTATTAACTTTCTAACAGTGTTTTTGTTATAACTGTATGACTTCTAAATCCGGAGAAATAATTATTTTTCCGCAGGGTCATCTAAAATAAAAGTCAAATTTCAAATGGCAGCCATTCCAACAGGAGTGGAGATAGACCCCAACATGTGGGTGTTTTTGTCCATAAAATTAGGTGTATTTTACGCCTTTAAACTATCGCTAGTTTGAGACCAAAGGCACTGTATAAAAAAGTAGGCAATAAAAACATGTAGCTCTTATAGCTAAAGAAAAAAAAAGGAAAAAAAAGAAAGAAAATAAAATAACAAAAAAAAAGTCCTGCAAAAAAGCGGGGAGCAACCGCATTATATATATATAAAAACTTAAATATCTCAGTAAGCGAGATTTTTTGCTCATTACTTTTTGTTTGAAATATCTTCGACTCTATCGATTGACACCCACCACTTTTATCAGAGGCGGCCAAAACCGACTGTTTTAAAATGGCGGACAGGTAGGTATGCCAAAAGGGCCCGATGCTCTTTGTACAGTGTCATCTTCATCTACCGCCGAAAAGCGAAATTAGGTATCGAGTACTTTTACGCGCATTTTTTTATATGATGTTCGTGGTAGGTACAAAGTAGTCAATGAGGATCATAAACGATTTTTGTTTAGTGGCTTATCAGAAAGCTTATGCCACCACATAATTAACTGTGACGAAATTTTTGCGATATCTCTTAAACCTGAGAAGTTAAACGAGCTAAAACATGCTGAAACACTGTTATTTTGGGAGTCCTCATGACGTCATCGCGACGTACGCGAACCTTATGCCGTACGTGATAAAGCACATATTGCATTGAGTTTGGCATTTCCTTCAAACCCTTAATGACTCATCCATTTCTAAACGGATTGCAAAAAATCTTTCACTTAGTTTCATAGCTATTAATATGATTTTATATTATCAATAAAACTATAGGATTTAAACCTGTTACTGATCCTCATTAACTGCGAAATAAACCTATGGTTTGAAAAAAATCATTTAAATTATCTATTCTTTACTTTTGATAATAGACTTATTTTTTTATTTATAAAAATGTTTTGAAAATACTTACATCATAGCTTAGACTGTCCATTCTATTATGAATGACATTTTTAAATAAGTTTTTGTATTTTTTAGTGCTTCGGTTCGACGTGTGAAATATGGGTATTTACATAATCTTATTTTTAGATATAAATCTATACATATAATTAAGCTGTGGAAAAGTTGTGTCTGTATAAAGAAAATATAAAAAAATGTTATTGGGGTGTTTAATAATAAACAATAGAACCCATTGATAACATTTTTGGAATTTTTATCTGTTTTCAACAGACTTTAAAAAAGGAAGAGGTTATCTAGACAGTTTTTAAAAAAAAAATATGTATGTTTTAACATAACTTCGTCAGTTGTTAACCAATTTATACTATACTTTTTTATCTCAAAGACCATAGTTCCGGTGTGGTCCCATAATTTTTTTACAGAGAACTGGCTAGTAGTTTTTTCATAATCCTGAAAAATATCAATTATTTAGCTTTCTATCGCACGAGTTTTTACGGATTTTCGGACAATACATCTTTGTTTATTAACCGATTTAGATGATTCTTTTTTATACAATACTCAATAATATACTAGAAAAAATACGACTCGCACCAGATCAACACTCAGACGGGAATCGAACCCGCGACCTTTGGATATCCGGTCCAATGCTCTGACCGCTGAGCTACCGAGTCACTAGTAACATCGTCGAATTTCTTCCAGTATATCCTACTCTTACGCTGCAAGCCAGCGTTATTTCACCAATGTGAGGAATTACCGCGACATTCAATTGAAATATCTTTCCAGATATTTGGCAATCGATTAAGATGAAAAAGCTATATAATTTTTAAATTTGAGATTTTTTTGCATTTACAATGCTATTTTTATTTTATACAATACTAAATAATATACTAGAAAAAATACGACTCGCACCAGATCTTCTTCTTCTGATTCTTTTTTGTTTGAAAGGGTATACTTCATTCAAGGAGTGGTGTTGGATTTCGAATTCTTTGTAATATTATTTTTAAGTAGAAAACGAATGATTGCAAAGCGCTTATCCCGTCAATCTCCCATCCCTTTCCTACATACGCATTTTGAACTATTGCCGTCCATTTCACCGTTGCAAGTGTGTGAATATGTGCATCGGATTTTTTATAAGTAATTTATCTACGAGAACATTCTTTCGCATTCGCTCAACTGCGAGCGTCTGAGACGCAAGGACATTTTTATTGTGTAGATTTTTTATAATAATTGAACCGCATTTTTTGAAGTTAAGTGGTAAAGTGCTTGTGTACGGTGTTGCGAGTATCGCCGCTTCCTGCTATCAGCCGGCCCTCGAACCTGCAACCATCAGGACATCTTGGCGAAGGACTTTCTCCAAAAAAAGGTGCGTACTCCTATATAAAGGTTCCTTTGATACCAACGCCAATTTTCTTCGTCCTAGTATTTACAAGCGTTTTGCAACTTCATACACGAACTTTATATTTAACTCCGCATAATTTTAAATACAGTCCACACTTTTTTATATATCAAGAACCAGTCCCCTTGTGCCTAGGGATATTCGCTATTTTTCACTTTATACATTTTCCGCTCAAATTGTGGTGTAGGCACCTCCAAGTGGTCACATTTTAATTTCATCAGTATTAGACTTTGAACTTCGAAGATACACAAGGGAACTCCTCAAAGTCAAATAGTATATGTAAAGTGATTTAGATTTTGGTAGGTTTATGACAATCCAAAACAAACCAAACCATGGTCTCCGATGCAACGTACTGGACTAGACTTGGACTACGAAGACACAACGGAACTCCTCAAAAACAAACAGCGTAAATTTGGAAATTGAGTTGTGGGCATTTTACCATTGAAAATGTTATAATATAAAATTACAAAATATTTACACGCTGCGCTTACATACCTACCTACCACTTAAAGGTTGAATATAAGAACGATTAAAATATACTCAATTAATACAAGACCGCCAAAATGCAGGTAGGCAAGGCAAGTAAGATAAGTTTTGCATACTTACCCATAAAATCGACAAAAAAGTTTCCATACGTCACACTAGGGTGCAAAATCAATCATGTATTTAGGTCAAAATGTCTAACCCTTTCCCCAGTTTACAAAACTACACAGTTTTCCCCAAAGCCGCAGTGACCAAAAATATATTTTTGGATATTTTATTTTATTTCTAACGCTACGTTGGTTCGATTAAAATAAATGATTATGTAGATTGAGGTAAATTGAGGTGTAATAAAGCGTATAAAAAATTACGCTGACTACACCTGTATTCTCTGGTTAGTTATGACCAATAAACAGTTTTCACCGAATTTCACCCCTTTTCCGTAAGGGTGGTAAATGCAATTATTTTTTATACACGATTTTTGACTTATACAAAACCATCAGGAACGTTTTTGCATCTCCGGAGAAGTTATTCCAATCTTTATCAAAAAATGGCCTAATTCGCCTAGACTATGTGCCGTGCCGATAGTGCAGACAAACTGTCGCGAAAAAGAGTTCTATCACGTCGCATCATGCATCTCGCTTTATCACACAGTGTTGCTAATTAGTGACAACTCGCTTGATCAGCCCTTTGTTCCTCTATTCCGTTAGGTATATCTATGGCGGCCATGTTAGCTAGCATGATACACCGGGGGCAGGGCGTTCGCAGTGCAGCGCAGCGCGTCGAAAGCGGTTGACGACTGTTTAGTCGGATCAACGGGGCTTATGCAACCCGAATAATTCTCCCGCCTATGAAATTTGGCATGTGATGACGTTAGGTAATACAGATTACAGATGCACAATAAGCCAATAAATTTTGTTACGAGAAGTTAGGTATTTTGACCTAAACATGAAAATCGCTTATATCTCTCTGTGAATATTTCCCCGGGCTGAAAAACTTTATGTATACGTACTTTATAAGTATGTAAAGGAATCCAATCTTTTTTCGATTTCAGAAATACCCCAAATTTAACTTTTAACATTTTTCAATATATCTTCTATTGAAAAAAATATCTGTTGATTATTATTTTTAATATGTTTTTATATCCTTAAATACATAGCTTTGTTCAGTAAGCCAATAAATTTTCTTCTTTAATCATATTTTTTTTATTTATTCAACTTAAGAGGTTATCTACGTAATGTGAAAAAATACTTGGTCCATTTTTTTACGTTTTTTAGATAAATTATTTTATATTTAAACAGATTTATCAATAATCCAATAAATTTTTGAAAGCGCATATATTTTTTAGGTTAGTCGCTGATTTATGATAGAGCGTAAGGGTTGACCTTCACTTGACTACTCGGCGCTGCTTTGCCACGCACTTTTTGAGTAGTGTAGGCGAGTTTGGTGGCCACCGTTATTAAAAATTATTTAGAGTTTCAAGAGTTTAAGGATAGTGGTAGGTATTTCTGAATAAAACAATTAATATGTGTGTTAATAAGTAGATATAGGATTTTATGCATTTGCATATGCATATAACTCTCTAATTACGGCGTTAATGCATATTTTAGCCTTTTTCCCAATCGTGCATTTTTCGTTTAGTAGCGGGAGCTACATATAGGGAACTAGGTTTTTTTTGTGGTTTCAGAGTTGGTCCCATAGTAAAAATTTGTTCAGTTTGATGGTCCTTATCAACGAAATTCGGCATTAGGGGCATTTATTTTTTTAATATCCCATAACTCTCGTAGTCCGGAAAGTAGTGACACTCAATGTATGGCGAGGTCAAAATTTTGTCATTAGATGAATTCACTTGGCACATATGTAGCTTAGGTAAAACTGAGCTGATTTAGCCCAGTAGCCATCCGCCCCCCCTTGGCAGGTAAGGGGGTGGCATTCATAGTTTCACTCCGCCGCGGGTCTATATTAGAATCCATAATTGAAACTGCCTATAATGAAAACGCATACACATTATATATAACACATAATTAATAAAATCCATAATTTTAAAATGAATATATTTAAACAACCATCTTAATTATGGATAATGTCAATATGCATAACGATTAAAAAACATAAAATTAACACATATAATTTTAATACTCATAAATGTTAAAACCCACACTCTTAATATAAATAATGTGAATAATACTCATAACAGTTAACCAAAACGTCATATTTGTACAGTTCGTAAGATAAAACTTTAAAAGCATAAAGGCATGCTAACATTCTGTTTGCAAGAATATTTACTACTAGCGGCCGCCCGCGACTACGTCTGTCTGCATGGAAAGTTTTTTGCTATCCCTCGTGAACAAACCTTTTTTTGGGATTAAAGGTTTGTCCTTTTCTGTAACCCTGACAATGTGTATGCAAAATTTCATGATGATCGGTTCAGTCCAGTTCACAAACGGACTTTCACATTTGTAAAAAGTCTGGAACGGGTGGTTGGAAAATATAGACGATTCAAAAGTACTTAATAATTAAGTTTATTTGAATAAAGCTTATTTGACTTTGACTTTGAATAATATTAAGTAAGGAGAATATTAAGTGAGGGTCAGAGACGAGCATCCTTCTTTATATTGCCCTAAACTTATTTATCTTCTAGGAATCAGTGGTGTACTGCGGGTGCACGAGTATTGTTTGTTTGTTTATTTTATGTGTGTTGATGAGGAAACTAAGTAATAACTTAAATAGTGTGCGATATTTCTATGTACGTATTAACTTAAATTAAATATATAAATAACTCGCATTAGTCTGTATGTTACGCTGAAATTATACTATATCCTAGTTATTAAGAGAAATCTGTCATTGGCCTTACTGTTATGTAACTATTCATATTATAAGATATTATAAAAACGCTGTTGGTTTCTAAATAAATAAAAAAAAGGAAGGAACGATGTTAGTAAGGATGGATATGTCACAGTAAGATGGTTAAAGCTGTGATATAGTTATATCCCTAGGGATATAACTATGCGTAAAATAGTTATCTTACAAGACACAAATTCACGTTCGGTGGAAAACTTACATTGACCCTTGCGATTACCAGCAATTTAAAACATTACGTTCTCGAGAAAAGAAATTGGAGCGTGAATGTCACAATAATTATATAAAATTCTCTGAAGAAAAAATCAAAGCCGCCCCTTAACATTTTTGGAGATTTGTTAATTCTATATTATTGAAATCCAATAACACACCATCTCATATAACCTATGGGGCCTCCTCCTCTACGAATGGTGAAACTATATGTAATCTTTTTAATGATTACTTCCACTCTGTGTTTGTTCCCGCCGGAAATATTTTGGACTTATCTGTTCTTCACAGTGAAACAAGTCATCCTGAATCTTGCGTTAATATATCGGGAATAAATATTACACCTAATATTTTTCAAAAGTATCTCGGACGTGTCGATGTTAATAAAGATTCTGGTGCGGATCACTCGCGAGTAGACGTGTCTACTTGGATGAAATATTTCTGTATAAAATAGTGAACGGTATTATTGATTCAGCATCACTATTGGAGTTAATTACTTTTAGAATTCCAAGAATCTCCTCACGTTCAATTAATACATTTTATTATCCCCCATCTACTACAATACAAACTACGCCAAAAACACATTTATAAGACGCTCGTGTCGATATTATAATGAAAAATTTAAAAATGTTGATATTTTTTCCTTAGAGCTATCAAAATTTAAACGAAAAGTGGGAGAAATAGTATTTAATAAAGAACCCCTTAAATAATTAAATCCTAATCTTAAATTTACTGCTATGCTATACTGTACTAATCGTTACCTTTGTACAGACTCAATATTTGTAATTATTTTATGGAACTGCTTGGTCTATTTGTAAACTATTATAATCATGTAAAACTTGTATATAACTGTTTATTTCCTGAATAAATAAAATAAATAATAAATTAATAAGACTAATTTAGTGGAATAGTTTAAAAGTTTAAGACCTCTAGGTATTGATAGTAAATTTTACAAAAAACGTGGTTTCTGGCTCTGGCGCCTCGTCAAGCAAGAAATTCCTGCTATAAATATTGTTAAACCTGATAAAATTAATAAAACTTAAAAAAAAATTTAGACAATAAAAAATTTAAACAAATTAATAAATATGGGGTATATTTATTAATTTGCTTAAATTTTTTATTTTAGTTAGCAGTTACTAATGTTGAAGAATGCAAAAATAAACTAAAAAAAATACTTCAGAGATAATAAATAAAATTATCCCTCATCGTAATCCCTTTGATACTAAAATAGTATGTCTACCTTGAAGAGTACCATGAAACACCAGGCTCCAGTGTAGATTATATAAAAATTTGCCGAGAGAAAAGTCAAGTCTCCAGACAGCGAACACTCAATTTTAAATTATTATTTCTCGGAACAAAAATAAAAATTTGACATAGTTTCAAATTTAATTGAGAAATAAGTTTTTACTCTGGGGAAAGAGGTCGGCCACGTTACAGCTTCGTTCCAAAGATTGGTTGCATAAACGAGAAGGTCTCCAGTCGACCGACCGCGGCGAAAACCAAATTGGCGATCACTTAGGAGATCATTGTTCTGGGAGTCCCTTAAATTGCATAACATTAATAATCCTATTTTGAGAATCCATAACAGTCTTGCCATAACCTTAATTCGCATTACAATAATAGTGTATAATTTCAAAATATATACCATTATTTGGCATAAAAATTCAAATCCATAATTTTAAAATCTATAATTATAAATACTATAAATTCATAACATGAAAAGCCATAATAATGAAAATCCATAATTTTAAAATACATAGCGTTAAAAGATTTTAGTTAAATATCTATATATCATATCTATGAATCAATAATTATGGTAAATTGTAAAATTGAGTGGGCAAACACAAAAGCAGTGAGACGGAAGGGATGGATGGGGGGGAGGCACTCGCCATGAAAAAAGTCTAAGGGTTAACCTTAACCTTTTCTGTCGCTCAGAACCGTCATTTGCTAGAGCGTAAAGGATAGCGGGAACGCTTTGAGGATTGTGCTGTTGTTGAATGTTGAAGAATTCAGTTAAATCGACAAATTTATCAGTTGAAACAAAGGTATGAAGTACCTACTTATACAAATGTCCAAAATTAAACATTTATGTCTGAGTAGGCCGCAAGCGCAGCCACTTGAATTACAAGTTTTTTGTGTTTTGTAGTCAGCCAGCTGAAGCTGATTAAGCTGAACCATCATTAAAATAGTCATAATTATTTTATTTTATTTTTTATTTTATTTTATAGTTTTACAGGAAACTTACAGCTATATTACTAACAAATTTATATATAGATACAGAAGGCCATTTACAAGTTTCCACTTATAGTTACTGATAAATCTTAAGTAGACGGAAAAAATGAGATAATATTAATTTAGGTCCAAAATTTAATTAATTTAGTTTGACTCGAAAAAACATCTAGCAAGTTCTCGCTTTAGACGTAAGGCCGATGTACAAAATAGGTCAAGGTCATGCTGCTTAGCTATGTCATTGAAACACTTACTCGCTCTAATCACGAACGAATTCTGCCTGTAGTTAGTTTTCCCACACGGGACATGTAAAGTGCACTGTCTCCTGCTACTACTGCCTCCGTATGGAACATGCAGACCAATAAACTCTAACAGCTCAGGGCAATCAATCGAGCCATTTGCTATGTTCAATAAATAAGTAAAATCAGCAATGCATCTTCTTACGCTTAAAGGAAGAATATGAAATTTCTTACAGCATTCAATGTAATTTTGTAAATAAATATTTGCTCTGAATTGTAAGTAACGTAAGAAGCGCTTTTGAATATTTTCGATACGCGTGATATAATTCCAAACCTGTGAGGCATACTATAAATGACTACGCACAAAAGCACAGTACGGAATTTTAATCGTTTTTATTGAGTGAAATTCCGACGACATGTAAAATAAATCCAAGGCTTTTCGATGCTATAAGATGATTATAAGTAACAAAATATTATTGTGTGCAATGTAGGTATGATCGGGTTCGAATCCTGACAGCAAAATCAATAAATAATTTGAAATTATGTGGGAACAAACACACTATGTATATCTTTTATATCATGTTAATTTTCATAAATTATAAGCTCCCATACAGAATCCGATCTTTAGACGCTAGTGTTAAAGTAAGAACAAACTTAATGATTTTCAATAAACAAAATACCTAGGTATGACTAATGTTTACTTACGCCATTCCAATGTTTACTGACGCCATTCCAATGTTTACTTACGCCATTCCAATGTTTACTTACGCCATTCCAATGTTTAATTATATTTTTACTAAGATCACGATACCTACTCCGTAACTTTAAAATGCGCGGTCAGCAAAATTACGAAACTCTCACGCGAACCAGAGACACAAATCGTTCAGTCATTCATATTTAGCTATTCAAATGCGATTCAGTTCATGGTACGAATTAAAACGATTCAGTTTGGGAACCTAAACTGTAACTGAAACGCACCTGTTTTGAATCGCTTTATAAAAGTTGATGGTAGGTAGGTAGGCTGTACAGACTGTATAGCAAATAAGACATTTTCATTAACTGTTATGAGTATTCACATTATTTATATTAAGAGTATGGGTTTTAACTTTTATGGGTATTAAAATTATATGTGTTAATTTTATGTTTTTTAATCGTTAGGGAAGCTGGGTACACTTGTTCCCTAGGAGACACTTGGTAACCTTGATTCACGGATCTACCAAGCGTGTTACAGTTTTTTAGGTTAGCAACACTATTCGTTAATGCCAATGATCACTTTCTGTCATGATTTCGTTTGGCAGATGTCAAAGCCGTCAAAGGTTTACAAATGGTGGCCGCCAAAAATCTGTAATATTAAAATATTTAATTTACGGCAAGTTTTGGCTTGATTAATTTAATATAATGCTATAAAACTGCTTCGTTGAAATGTTTTTATCTTTGAAGATGTTTATTTTTCTGCAGATCAACGTTACTTGCCATGACATAAGTGATGAATTGGTTCGCAAAGAAAAATGTTTTATAACCTCAATATGTATGGGTAGACTTGATCCTTTTCTTTGGGGGTGGTATGATCCCAGGGATCATGTCTCGGGTATATAGATTTTTGACAGTAAAATGAAGATTATTTTCAGTTTTTATAAAAAAGAAGTCTTTTTTATACGTTTATTTTTTTTAATCTACTTTTCTGAGTCTGATTGAGAGAATTGTGAGACTTTTTAGTCAAGTTTTTTAGCAGGTACAACTTTCATGCGGCTGAATACTACTAAATATGTGCATACCTGCCTGATTAGTCAAGCAAGTAAGTTTATAATGACTAGCGGCCGCCCGCGAAAGTTCGTCTGCGTGGAATGTTTTTGCTATCCCTCGGGAACATTTTTTTTTCGGGTTGAAAGGTACCCTATGTTCTTTTCTCTATGATCAAGTCTTCCAACTGGTGGGAAACAAGTCTCCCCTATATAGGGGACACATGGTAAAAAGTTACAATACGACATTACATCAAATTATAACTCCAAATATTACCAAGCCTTACCCACTTTCATATATTTAGTGAATAGATAAATTCTTAATAAAATAAATCTAAAAAAATCCTAATACTGTGAATAGTAAAAAGTTAGGGAACAAAATGAAAAGGGGGGATCAACCCTCCCCAGTATGCATATTGACATTATCTATAATAAAGATATTATGCTTTTTAAATATATACATTTTAAAATTATGGGTTTTAATGATTATGAGTTTTAATGTGTAGGCGTTTTCATTATAGGCATTTTCAATTATGGATTCTAATATAGACCCCGTTACTATTCATTTATTAATAATGTGATTATACCTAGTCGATTATCTATGTTAGGTCCTACCTCTATCTAATCTTTGTCTAATCCTTGCTTCCTTACTAACACTATAAATGCGAAAACCCATTTATTTGTTTGTTTGTTACGCCTTCATGTCTAACTATTCAACCAATCATTATGAAATTTTACTAAGGTACACGTTGTCAGAGGTACAGATAAGGACATAGCGCTGCCCTAGTACTTGAATAGCCAATCGACCATTGAGCAAATTTTACAGGAGACGTTTTTTACCCGACTGCAAAGAAAGGGTTATGTGTTTCGCGCGTATCTTGTAAGTATGTTTGTATGTTTGTATGTTTGTGTGTATGTATGTTTGTATGTAATATTCTTTATTACCTCATATCTTTCAAACGGCTGAACGGATTTCTATGATTAAGATATCGTTAGATTGGTCTTTTCAGCCCAAGTGTTCTTAAGAAGGTGGCGTTATAAAAAAACCAACATGGCGGCTGTACGGTGCTATTATACGTAGTGAAAAAAAAATTTTTTTTTTAGAATACGGCAATATTGTCAAATTAAAGGGCTTATTATAAGGATTTCAAAAAGGTATATCATGACCATAATATAAATATAAAAAAAAACAATAAAATAAAAAAAGTAAATTATATTACGCAAATGCGAGCGGCCGCTATAAACATGTCAATGAGAAATTTATATTTTGTTTGTGTATGTTAGCCACATTCATGATGAAAAAATAGGCTATAATATCATCCCAAAATCCCTCGGGATCGAAGCCTCAGGCTATGCCGCAGGGCACGGCTAAGTTAATCAATAGATGGCGCTGTAGCCGAGTACATCGCGGTATGGTTTTGTATTCATCATCAATAGATTTCTAGTTGCATAGACCATATCAATAGATGGCGTTGTAGCCAAATACATCTCGGTATGGTTTAGCTCTCTGTAGATTATATAAGGTCTTTTGTGTTTATACTGAAAATATAAAGATAACAATAAAAGAATCGAAGAAACGATAACGAGAAATAAGAAGAAAAACTTTTTTAATTGATAATTATTTTAATACGATTCCATCTAGCTAGCTAGAGTACATTCATTATTTATTATACTAGATTCCATCTATCTAATTGGAACGCGTGTTGCATTACTTTACTTGCATTAATATTGAAAAAAATATTAAAGAAGTAGATTTTGATAGGTTTTGTAGCAAGTATACCTAGTTTAGTTAGGACTAAGGAATAGGGTGTTTAGGAATATCTTATTACTGAATTAGTGATTAATTACATTCTCTTTGATATCGATAATAGTACATTACAGCCGTGAACGGGAAGCTAGCGATTGCATTGTCGAGGATGGTTTGAAGCCCGAGCCGCAGGCGAGGGCTTTAATCATTCGAGGCAATGCAAGTAGCTTCCAGAACAAGGCTTGTATAGTGCTTTTCTCAAGAAATGCGAGGAAATAAAAAACTTTTCAATTGAAACTTAATTAAATTTAATTAATATTAAAAATGAGTAATCAGACAAATCCTCTGAGTAATCTCGAATTACGTGCAGCGCCATCTACCGCCGAGAAGCAAAACCCATCTCATTTCGCTTCTCGGCGGTAGATGGCGCTGTACATAATTCAAGATTACTTAGAGGATTTGTCTCTGATAAATCTGGTACAATACAATGTAATATTTATTTATTCTTATAGTAATATACTCTGTGCGCACCATTTTTTTTATTGTATCGTTATTATAGTACCTATTAAATAATTTTACCTTTATAATATTAATTAACTGTCTTGTCGTTGGCTTGCGTGCCAGAAAAAAGGAACTAAAGTTATGGCTGTATGGTGCAAATGTGCCTTTGCTTTTTTTGTTTTTGTGAACAGCTAAAACAAAAAAAAGAAGTTGCCGCAGACCACCCAGATCATCTTCGCACTGTACCTACTTCCCGCACTGGTGCTGGTGCGGGAAGTAAGTATTGAAATTCATTCCTGGCCTGAATTTTAAATTTAGAATGTGATGAACCAGACCCCCTCGGAAATGTGAAACGCCCCGCATTCCTATTTCAAATGGAATGATAAGATTTCAGAGCATAAGTGAGAAAAATATTATTTAGAAAATTGGTAGCTTCTTGTATTGGTGTTCGGATTGAACCTTCTGCGTCTGAGTTTGATGGTTTACGCGGTAAAGGCAAGATCGAGCGACGTATGCTACCTCTTAATTTTATGCTGGGCGGTGACTGTGCATAAATTGCAAGGTACAACTTTAGACCGGGCAGTTGTCGATTTGAGCAGTCACCTATTTGCTAAAGGTCAAGCTTACGTGGCTTTAAGCAGAGTCCGATCTCTCGCAGGGCTTGCTGTCAGTTGTCTTGACCCTAAAAAATTCTTATTTAAACCACACGATGAAAATTCTTTTAAAGAATTAGACCGTCTACGTAATTTGTAAGGAGAATATAACTTAAAAGACGTAAATAAAAAGCAACTAAATTTAAAAAATTAAAAACCCGCCTGCCTAAAAAAAGACAAGTCAACAGAAAAATAAAATAGAAAAACTAAAAAACCCACATGCATCAAAAAACAAGTCAACTGAAAAGATGGAAACAAGATAATATATAAAGGCAAACTTAAAAAATATTGATGGTAGTGTTTAGATTAAAGGCAAACTTAAAAAATATTGATGGTAGTGTTTAGATTAAAGGCAAACTTAAAACATATTGATGGTAGAGTTTAGAACTTTTGTTCAACATAATTATTACCCGACTGCGGGTTATGTATTTCGCGCGTATCTTGTAAGTATGTTTGTTTGTATGTAATATTCTTTATTACCTCATATCTCTCAAACGGCTGAACGGATTTCTATGATTAAGATATCGTTAGATTGGTATTTTCAGCCCAAGTGTTCTTAAGAAGGTGGCGTTATAAAAAAACCAACATAGCGGCTGTACGGTGCTATTATACGTAGTGAAAAAAAAAATTTTTTTTAGAATACTGCAATATGGGTGTCAAATTAAAGGGCTTATTATAAGGATTTCAAAAAGGTATATCATGACCGTAAAATATAATAACTAAAAAGAGATAAATAAAAAAATAAATAAAAAAAATTAAAAAACCCGCCTGCATAAAAAGACAAGCCGACTGAAAAGATGGAAATAAGATTAAATAAATATTAAAGGCAACATGTCATAATAACATGCAGTCGGAGGCATATAATTCAATTATTCATAATGTCACTTTCTTTATGCATGCCTCCGACTGCATGTTATTATGACATGTTGCCTTTAATATTTATTTAATCTTGTTTCCATCTTTTCAGTCGACTTGTCTTTTTATGCAGGCGGGTTTTTTATTTTTTTTTATTTTTTAAGTAAGTTATCGAAATTATAAGCAATTTACTTAAATCTTTCCTAAATTAGAAACATGCAGTATTTCTTTAGATGAATATTGAAATAGCAATTAAAAATAATAATTATGTACTGATTAATTTTCACTTATTATGGACAAAATTTCTTAAACAAAATTTTGTATAATTGGAGATTGAGCACAATGACATGGAGATAGTGCTCTAATATGACATGCAAGTTTAGTGCTTGTTTGACCAAACTACCATCATATTATATGCTATACAGTATGTTAAATTTTTTGTACATACGATAAAAATACAAGATCTGATTTCGAAAAATGTTAGGTTAGGAGAATTGATAAAATAAAAATACATAATACAACAATCAAAGGTTTTATTATTTGCATATTTACCTTAGGTATTCAAATAGCTGCAAGTAACTGCTTTGTAATAACAAAAGCTGGTAACGCTTTTTTTAATACGCTAAGGGCTATTTCTTTATTACTTTTACTTCTTTCCTTTTTTGGCTTTAATTATAGATTTTTTTATATTTTTTTTAGATTTGTTTTCAAGTTTCACATTAATTACTGTTTGTTTTGGTTTTCTATTATTTATATTTTTGCTTGTAGTTAGAATATCTTCGGCAACTTTATAGGCTTCAGCCTTCAACCTTATTTTTTTTAATGCTTCATGTAATTTATAGAAAGTAAAAAAAAAACTGTTTTTTAGAATCCTGAAAATGGGTTGTCAAATTAAAGGGCTTATCATAAGGATTTCAAAAAGGTATATCATAACCGTAATATATAAATAACTAAATATTTTGTTTATGTGTGCAGGACTGGATCCGAAATGATTTCCACGGTATTTCTTTTAACTGGTTTATTGAGCCCAGATCTCTCACAATTAATTAAAATGTAAAGCAATACAAAAAAGATGGCGAGCCCATCAAAAGGCCTTGTAGTTATGTTAGTTCAATGAACATCTTGTAGGAGGCGCTAATGTTGCGATCGCCGCTGCCAGCGCCCTCGCGTTGGTGTTGTGGTGATGTCACAACATACTCCCGGACGTTGAAACGTAGACGTTCAATAAACAGGTAATGGGCATATATTGTTGTAAGCCCGAAGTATGGTGCCTTTCTTTGTGAAGATCTCTGCCACGCGTGTCGACGAGTCGATTCCGCTGTGCAACTTGGTGATGCGACCCATCAGCCACAGAAGAGGGGGTGCGGCTTTATCCTTGATCAGGACTAATGATCCAACCTTGAGTTCTTCACCCTTGGACGAATGCCATTTCACCTTCTGCTGGAGACGAGATATGTATTCCTTAGTGAACCTCTGCCAAAAATGATCTTTCAGGGCTTGAATGCGGTCAAAACGCTGCAGTCGGCTTATGTTGTCATCCGTCACCTGTGGACATGGTATGGTTGATGGTGTTCGTCCGATGAGGAAGTGTGATGGAGTAAGACACGTAAGGTCACAAGGATCGCTGGATAAGGGGGTGAGGGGGCGAGAATTCAAAATAGACTCTATGTGAATCAGGCATGTTGACATTTCTTCGTAAGTTAAATGTGTTAGGGAAAGAGTGCGACGCAAAAGATGTTTAACAGATTTTACTGCAGATTCCCATAGGCCCCCGAAGTGGGGTGCATATGGAGGAATAAACTTGAAATTTATACCTTTTTGTGTAATTTCATGAGAAGAAGCTTTTAGCATTCGTTCGATTTGGTTATGTGCACCTACAAAGGTGGTACCGTTATCAGCATGAATAGTTTCCGGAAGGCCACGTCGCGCTATGAAACGCTGAAGAGCAGCCAAAAATGTCTCTTTGGTGAGATCCGTAACTAGTTCCAAATGAATAGCTTTCACGGCAAAGCACACAAACACGCAAATATAAGATTTTATGAGTTTAGCACCTCTCCCCTTTCTATCAACAAGCATTATTGGTCCTCCGTAGTCGAGGCCAGAATTTTGAAATGGGAACTCTAAGTGAACCCTCTGTGCTGGAAGCTGACCCATTGTTTGCTGAGTAGTTTGTGATTTATGCCTAGAACATTTGACACATTTTTTAACTGTGTATTTTGCCAAATTAGTGCCGCCAATAGGCCAGTAACAATGTCTTAAATTAGCTAACATTAATTGTGGTCCAGCGTGTAACAAGTTAATGTGATACATGTGAAAAATAAGTTTTGTGATATGATGTTTACTACATAGTATAATCGGGTGTTTTATGTCATATGAATAAAATGAGTGATCGAGACGACCTCCGACACGTATGATATTATCACTATCAACAAAGGGTGACAAAGATAGCAATTTATTTTTCTTATTTAGAATTTCCTTTGACAGCAACGTGTGATACTCATCAGGAAACATTTCTTGTTGACATAATCTTAAGATTGTATTTCTTGCATCTTTTAACTCATTTGTTGATAAATGATTATAATTTTTTGCATTTGGATGTAAATAGTTGTAAATAAATCGTTTTAAAAATGCAATTTTTCTGATTAATCTAGTGAAATTTGATGTATTATGTATTATTTGTAAGATTTTATTATTTGTATTATTGTTTTGTAAATAAGTGTCCTGTGTGGTTGTATGCAATAAAGTTTCTGGAAGAGATTCTGTTTTGGAATTAGGTATTTTTGGAAAAATTAAATCTTTTTCATGTAAAAGTTGAGGACCTGACCACCATAGGGCGGACGAGCTGATGCAATCAGCCCTGACCCCCCGAGAAGCTAGGTCCGCAGGGTTCTCCTTGGTTGGTATGTAACTCCACTTGCCACCGGCAGTAATATCCTGAATCTCATTGACTCGGTTTCGTACAAAGTGTCTTAACTGATTATTTGCGGTGGATAGCCAACCCAACACGATTGTTGAGTCAGTCCAAAAAACGCAGCGTGTCAACTCAACCCTAAGTGATTGAAGTACCTTATTGCAGAGTCTTGCACCCACCACCGCGCTAGTGAGTTCGAGACGTGGGATTGTTGTCGGTTTTACAGGAGCAACTTTTGTTTTAGAAACCAACAAATGAACGCTTACCTTTCCCTCTTTTGTAATACTTCTGATATATACACATGCCCCATAGGCACGCTCTGAAGCGTCAGTGAAAGTGTGAATTTCTAAAATTGAATCTGAATGAGAAGACACCCATCGAGGAATGCGAAGTGAATTAAGAGCCGGTAATGCTTTTAAAAAGTTAATAAAATCATTTTTTATATCAGAGGGAACTTCATCATCCCATGATAATTTCTGTATCCAAAGCTTTTGAATCATTAATTTGACTTCTAATATGCATGGGCTAATAAGACCCATGGGGTCAAATACTTGACTAATTAATGACAAAATTATTCGTTTTGTAATTTTTTTGTAAGTGATTTGTAAATCAATTGAAAATAACAAATGATCTGAATGAGAATTCCACAACAGACCTAATGTTTTACAAGGTGATGTATCATTTAAATTTAGTTTGAGTTCATGATTTTCTAATGATTCGCCTTCTGTGATTGACTTTAAAATTTCTTTTTCATTTGACTGCCATTTTCGTAAATTAAAGTGTACTGATTTTAAAATTTCTTTTACATTTTTACAAAGATCAATGACGAATTCAACTGTATCCCCTCCACCGAGGTAATCGTCGACATAAAAATCATTTTCAATTGCAATTTTGACTTCAGGTTTTGTGCTTTGATCGGCTAACGAAGTAAGGCATTTAGTTGCAAGATATGGAGACGAAGCATTTCCATATGTCACTCTATTTAATGTATACACACTAATAGGTTCTTTTGAATCGAAACGGAATAAAATTTGTTGTAATGAACGTTGTTCTGGTTGAATTAAGATTGCACGATACATCTTTTCGACATCACTTGTAACAACATAACGATGCTGTCGGAATCGTATTAAAATAGAAAGTAAATCATTTTGAACAACTGGTCCCACCATCTGGATGTCATTGAAGGACTTTCCAGATGACGTTACTGCAGATGCGTCAAAAACTACGCGCATTTTAGTGGTAGTACTTGACTGACTAACCACTCCGTGATGAGGCATGTAGTAACTAGGGTTACCGCCTTTATCTGTATTTTTAGTCATGTGACCGAGTGAAATATATTCATGCATAAATTCTAAATACTGTTGCTTAAAGTTTGCATCTCGACTAAACCTACGCTCCAACGAAAGAAGACGGCATTTCGCTTGAGCGTATGATTCGCCTAATGTATTGGGTGATTCTTTTAACGGTATGGATACTACAAATCGACCGTCTTCATTACGAGTCGTATGTTGTAAAAAATGTTGTTCACATGCACGTTCTTCAGTCGATAAACAATGCTTGGGTGATATTGAATCAAGTTCCCAAAACCGAGTGAGTTGATCCTCTAAGTTTTGACTAAAACAACAAGTAGGAACGTTTTTATTTTTAGACGAGGTAGCTGATTTAGGAATCGAACCCGTAATAAGCCACCCTAATTTGCTTTCGTGTAACTTGGGTAATTGTTGCCCAAGATGAATAAAATTTGTACCTAAGACTTCCCAAAATATCTCAGCACCCAACAATAAGTCAATTGATGCAGGTTTATTAAATGTTGGGTCTGCTAGTTGTATTCCTGGTGGAAGAGGTATGTTTCTAATGTCAATATATGAAGAAGGTAACGATTTTGTAATCTCAGGTAAGACATAACAATTTATATTTGCTTTATAACCCCCAACATTTGACTCGATAGTTAGGTTGCAAGACTCTGCACTGTAGGAAAGTTGATTATTAATACCTTTGACAGTGGAGCACGTTCTACGCCTTACCAGACCCAGCTTCTCACAGAGGTCGAGTGTGACGAAGTGTGAAGTACTTCCATTGTCCAGAAGAAGGCGGGCAGTGTGAAGTCCTCCACGGTTGTCTGACACTTTCACCAATGCTGTGGATAGCAATACAAGAGGTCCTTTAGATGACTGAGTAATATCTGTCGACAAAGCGACTGGATTTTCTGTTTCAATATGTGTTTCTTTATGTAAAAGTGTGTTGTGTCTATGAGAACAATATTTGCAATGTGAAAGTTTGCATCGATTCTCTGAATGTCCTGGACGTAAACAATTTTTGCATACTGAAAATTTGCTGACCTTTTTGATTCGAGAATCCACATCAAGGTCACGGAATGTCTGACAACCATATAAGAAGTGGTTTTGTTTACATAAAGGACAAACAATAGTTTTTAAACTGTCATTTGTTGTAGCTGTAAATGTTTTAGGTTTGTGTGTGTCTTTGTGTGTGTTTGAAGTATGTTTGTTATGGTTAAGTGTTTGTAACAATTCAGCTCTGTTATTTAAAAACTTTATAAATTGCTGCAAAGTGGGACAACCTGCTAAAGAATTCTTAAATTCTTCCCACTGGCGACTCGTAAAAAAATCTAATTTCCTTGAAATAATAAAAATGATTAGAGTGTCCCAATGGTCAGTTGGTTGACCAAGGGAAGCTAAACAACGTAAGTTTTTACTCATTACGTCGATTAAATTGCGTAATGATTGTGCTGATTCTTTTTGAATTTGTTCTATTGAAAACAATGCTTGGATGTGATTATTCACAAGCATGCGTTGATTGTCATATCTATCAGATAATAACTGCCATGCAATACTGTAATTATCAGAACAAAAATCTAAACTTTGAATAATTAAGGCAGCACCGCCTTTTAATGCAGCACGTAAATAATGAAATTTGTTAATGTTAGTGATATTAGAATTGTTGTGTATAAGGGATAAATACGTATCTCTGAATTCCAGCCAATGTTGGTAATCGCCGTTGAAATGAGGGAGGTCAATTTTGGGTAACCTCACAAAATCTTGAGTGCCCTTTTCGCTTTCGGAACCACTGAGACTAGCCACGGATGCCCTCCGCACCAGGTTGTTCGAGGAGTTGAGCAATGTACGCGCCAGGGCCACCAGCTCGAAGTACTGAGTCTCAAATTGCTCCCTATCTTCGAACTGGGGTTCAGGCGCTTTGTCCAACATTTCAATTTCTGTCTGCAAAGCATCAAATTCACTATATAAAGAATCAATTTTACTCAAACGGCACTCCAACTCGGCTATTTGCACTTGACCTAACTCACATGATTTTACACTTTTTAGGTAATTTCCAAATTTAGACACTTTTCCCTTCATTATGCTTCTTTTTTTAATCAGATTCGGAAGAATAATTTTATCACTTTTCTCCTTTTCCTCCGCCATTTTATCACTAACTTTGTAAAATAAATGCACACGGTAAACGAAATCGAACGAATGCAATAATGTTTACGCAGATTACGAATGGAATGCGTTGGCAAAAAACCAGTTTGTTACTCGGCCGGCGCGGCAGGCCGCTCGAATGACAAACAAATAAAATGAATTTAACACTATTTTGTTGATTGGAATGTATGATTATAAAAATGTATTCCTAAGTGTATTTTAACTGAATTTAAGATAGCAAATGCTTTTATTATAATGTTTATTATAAACTTATGTAGTTTCTTTTCGTAAAATAAATGAATTGTAATAAATATTTTTAAACACTGTAGGTATAAGACAGGTTATAATTTGCGACACACACACTGATAAAAGATATGATCTCTAATGACTAAAGATATGGTTATACCTGATTTTCTGAGAATCTATTTTGATTCCAATGGGAATTTTATGACAAGGCAGGAATATGGAACGGACTCACGTGTATTACGTTACGTGGTAATTTGAACCACTCGTCCACAGGTAGGTATTGCCATCCACGTTTGTCTTCGCCGTCCGAAGGGATATGAAGCCCGAAACTGTAATCTTGTTTGAATCTGGTTGTTCCGATGTTTCTATCTGGATTGCGGCAAGCACGTGATGTTAACCACCGATGCGAAGTCACGTCTTCTTTACACGCTCCACTGGATGTACACCGTCCAAAGGGATTTGAAGGCCGAAAGACGTATCCTGCTGACGCTGGACGCTCGGGGACCCTTCTTATGATGCAGCAAACGCGTATTGCGTACTAAAGTCCACGTGCACATGTGGCGTGAGAGTTCCAGGCCCCTATTAAGAGGCCGAAGGACCACTGTTTATGTATGCAGGACTGGATCCGAAATGATTTCCACGGTATTTCTTTTAACTGGTTTATTGAGCCCAGATCTCTCACAATTAATTAAAATGTAAAGCAATACAAAAAAGATGGCGAGCCCATCAAAAGGCCTTGTAGTTATGTTAGTTCAATGAACATCTTGTAGGAGGCGCTAATGTTGCGATCGCCGCTGCCAGCGCCCTCGCGTTGGTGTTGTGGTGATGTCACAACAATTTGTAAATAAAAAAATAAATAAAAAAAAATAAAAAACCCACCTGCTTCAAAAGAAGTCAACTGAAAAGATGGACACAAGATTAAGTATGACGGCGCTTTTGTAGTTATTACCATAGATTGGAGAGAAGCGAATGGCACTGACACTGACAGTTCAGTGATAGTGACGTAACTCGGACGGCTGGCGAGAAGACGTTTTCCCGTTTAATTAAAATTGGATTCGAAATCGTTTTGCATCTGATGCATCTGCCACGCAATCCGCGGAACGTCTTGATTTTCAAATAATTCTATGTTCAAGCTTTCTAATTGTAATTTGATTCTGTTAATTAAGTGTGTTAACTAAACGTTTAAATAGCATCCCCGCAGCAGCAAACGGAACGCAAGCTGTGCGGGGCGAGGGGCGAGGGGTGCGCACGGACGCCCCTCCCGACCAAAAATTTCAATTACCAAGATGGCGTTTTATATCTCATACTAGCACGCGTGCCTTTATTCTACAAAATTGAGAAACATACTTTAACATAGGAGTCAGATACAAACAACTAAACAAATTAAGGAAGAGAAGCAAGCCGAGTGTTTTCAACACGTTTTCAGGTAATATTCTCAACATTGGTGACCACGACGTGATCAAATCGAAACACTGAAGCAACTGAACAACAAGCGTGGTTTGTTGGCACCAAAAAAGAGTTGAGAATTGTGATCCGGCAAAGTGAATATTCAATACCACGAAATAATTATCGTCGGAGCAACCTCTTGTGATAAAACAAGTTACGAAAATTGTGTCATGTGTGTCCAGTGAGCAAAGCAAAGGAAACAGCGGGAAATGGCGGGAATGGTACAATCACGGCATTGAGATATTTCAATGAATCACGGTACCTAATAGTGTGACCAAAGTTAAGTGAAACCAATTTTAGTATCATTTCGCGCGTTTTACCAATAATTTGTCTATATAATTGCTCCATCTGTGCTAATAGTGTTATTTCCAAAAAATTTGCCAATCTCGATTCATTCGCAAGTAAGTACCTACCTAAAGGTCAACGCCACGCCGCGTCGCATCGAACGCAAGTTGCGTTGCTTCAATTTCTATGTATGTTTTATTATTTTGCACGTCAAAGTGTTTGCTAAATGAGTGACCCATCTTATTTTATTGCTAACTAATTTGCTATCACAAAGTCAAAATTCTAAGTTCAAGTTTTTGTCTGGGAAGTGCTAAGGTTTAGTTTAAGCCCTAGGTTACCTAATTTTTAGCTGTGAAAACAGCTGTAGCCTAGGTACTTCACTTCACCGAATGTTATTTTATTCATTTGCTGTACAAAGTGCTAAGACTTTTTTCAAGTCCTAGGTTACCTATATTTTGGCAATCGTATGCTTGTGACCGACTTCACTTTCGTTTGCAGTCAGCTGTTTTTAATAACGATAATTGTCATTTTTCATCATTAATTGCTATTTTGTCCATAAAACTTAACTTAAAATAAACAAAATTTTTAATTTCCGTCTTTCGCTCTCGAACGTTCGGTATAACCCGACTAAATTAAATACACATTCCAGGTTCGGTTGTCGACTTATTAGCCGACCTCTTCGATTCCGCCGAGTTATAGTGAGCTGCGAGTCGGACTTTGACGCCGAGTCGAGTCACGGTGACGCGAAAAACATTATCGCGGGCCGATTGCAACATTGCCGCTTCGCAGTACTTTGCGAGCGGCCTTTACAGTTTGATACCTTTATTATTTTATTTTTGTTTTTTGGTTCTTTTTGTACTTTTGTTGTTTGCTCCTACGTTGTCCATCAACATTAATAATGACCGATACCGAAAAGCCTAAGTCAGATAAAGATAGTAATATAAAGGAACTTATACATCAAAGAGGTACTATTAAGGCCAGAGTTACAGTGTTTCAAAAATATGTAAACAATTTAAGTAAACTTAGTTCAAATGAACTTGATAGTGTCATTATCGGTGAGTTACAAATAAAATTAACTAGAATCCAGGAATTGTTGATTGTTTTTGATGAAATTCAAAACAAAATAGAATGTTCAGTGTCCGATATTAATTCTCAAATTGAGGAACGCGATTCTATTGAGACAACTTTTTGTAAAATTATTTCCGTTGCTCAAAACTTTATCGAAACCTTTGATAAGTCTCAAAAGCGTACTTCTCCATAGTCAAGCATCCTGTCATGGTTCAGCCTCATGTGGCAACCATAACCAATTAAATGTCAGATTACCAACAATCAATTTACCGCTTTTTGACGGTAATCATTTGAAGTGGTTGGAGTTCCGAGACACATTTGAGTCCCTCATCCACAGCAATGAGTCTCTGCCTGCAATAAGTAAATTTCATTATCTTCGTAATTCGTTGGAAGGTGGAGCTGCTGTGGTGATTAAATCAATCAGTTTTACGTCGTCTAACTATGAAGTAGCTTGGTCAACACTATGTGAACGTTTTAACAATAAAAGAATTCTTATAAATAACCACACAAAAGCATTGTTTAGTTTTGAAGCGATTTCTAAAGAGCCATATAAGTCTATTCGTTACATGATTGATTATTATTCGAAAAATTTACGTGCCTTGGAGGATTTGGGTGAACGCGTTCAGTATTGGTACACCATGATTATCTATATTATGGCTTCAAGACTGGATGGCGCCACTAGTCGCAAGTGGGAAGAACATAGAAATACTTTTGAATCGTCGCCGAAGCTTGCAGATTTTTTCGAATTCCTTCGGGGTCGTGCCGATGTTTTGGAAACAATTCAATATAGTCGTTTTGATTCTAGCAAACCCGAAAAGAATATAGTTAAAGATTTTAATAAAACCACCAAGACTTTTGTTAACACAAATAATGATTCCAAATTTAAACCCTGCATAGTTTGTAAACAAATTCATTTGCTTCACGTGTGTGATAAATTTAAAACCATGTCGTTAAGTGATAAAATTTCTTTAGTAAATAAAAATCAATTGTGTCATAATTGCCTTCGTTCTGGGCATCATCTATCGCAGTGTCGTTTGGGTCCTTGTAAAATTTGTAAAAAAAGGCATAATTCCTTATTACATAAAAAGTCTGATTATGATAACAATAATAGTTCCACATCTAGTATGCCAGTAGAAACAAATGATCAGTCTCCACCGTCCAGTGTCGCTTTGTCTGCTGTGGTTCCTAATCAAGTCTTATTGTGTACTGCTGAAGTTGTCTTAGTAGACGTCAATAATATTAAATCTTTTCCTGCTAAGGCATTACTTGATAGCGGCAGCCAATCTTCTTTTTTAACTGAAAAAATGCAACAAACCATGAATATTTTGTGTTCTCGGACTAACCCAATTTCTGTATGTGGTGTCAATCAGACTGTAACAAAAACAGTCAAAGTTTGTGACTTACAAGTCAGATCTCGAATAAATAATTTTTCTATTGATGTTAAATGTTTTTTTAATTCCACAAATAACTAGTAATGTACCAAACGTCCCAGTTGATGTATCTAAGTTAAATCTCCCATCTAATATTAAATTGGTAGATACAACTTTCTTCAAAAGTTCCGAAATTCAAATCCTTTTGGGAGCTGATGTTTTCTGGGATATAATTATGTCCAATCAAATTAAGTTGAGTCCGAATCAACCTACTTTACAAGAATCCAAGTTTGGTTGACTTGTGGGTGGTCCTATAGGTGCAAAGTCTAATTCTAATAACTTTAAAATTAATTGCAACTTCTCTCAAGAGATAAAAGACTCTCTTGCTAAATTTTGGGAAGTTGAAGAGCTCCCACAGTCAGTAAAATTGTTATCCAAAGAAGAAGAGGAGTGTGAGGCTCACTTCGTTGAAAATCATAAACGTCTACCGAATGGAAGATTTTGTGTCAAAATTCCATTTCGTGAAAATCCAGAAGAGTCGCTTGGTAAATCATACTATGTCGCTCGAAAGCGTTTCTTTAATTTAGAAAAACGTCTAATTAAATCAAATATTCACTTGGATTATTCAGAGTTTTTGCAAGAATATGAACAATTAGGGCACTTGTCAGAGGTGTCTCGTCCGTTGTTTGGGTACTATATTCCTCATCATGCAGTCCTGCGTTTACAAAGTGAAACGACAAAATTAAGGGTCGTCTTTAATGCTTCGTTTAAGACCTCGACTGGCAAATCGTTAAATGAGTTAATGTTAGTAGGTCCTACAATACAAGATGATTTGTTTTCAATTCTTTTGCGATTTCGTCAAAATATCTACGTTGTCACTGGCGATATAACAAAAATGTATAGACAAATTGTCCTCGATGAATCGCAACGTCACTTGCAATTAATTTTTTGGCGTAATAATGAGACGGAACCTTTGAAAATTCTCCAGTTAAACAGCGTTACTTATGGAACGGCATCTTCTCCTTTCTTAAGTACACGTTGCCTAATAGAATTAGCTAATGAATGTCAAGATTAAACCATTGCTAATGTCATTCGCAAAGATTTTTACGTTGATGACCTCATAACTGGGGCTGACTCTGTAGATGAATTAAAATCAATAGTAACAGGTGTTATAAATAAATTAAATGAGTGTTGCTTTCCATTGCGTAAATTTCGTTCTAATGTGTCAGAAGTGTTTGATGATCTTCCTATAGAAACTCAAACTCAAGATTTTTCTAAAGATTCCACTGTTCTGGGGTTGAAATGGTCGCCCACCAATGATATTTTGGAATTCTCTGCGCAACTTGAGACCGAGTCCAAATTAACAACAAAACGAAGTATCTTGTCAGATTCGAGTAGGTTGTTTGACCCACTCGGGTTATTGTGTGCGTGCACAGTTGCACCAAAACTTGTACTGCAAGAATTGTGGTCCTTGAAGTCTGGGTGGGATGACCCGGTTCCTGAAGGAATCAAAGTCCAGTGGGAATCGTTTTATAACAATCTCACCTATTTGTCAAATATTCAAATTCCTAGATGTGTCTTGTCTAAAAATTCAGTAAATGTCGAAATTCATTGTTTTACAGATGCCTCTCAAAAGGCTTACGCTGCATGTATCTATATAAAATCTAACAATCAAATTAAACTCTTATGTGCGAAGTCGAAAGTAGCACCTTTAAAGCCTGAAATGACTACTCCAAGATTAGAATTATTGGGCGCTCTTCTCGGTGCTCGATTGTATTCCAAAGTAATTAATTCATCCAGAATAACGGTATCTAGATCTGTGTTTTGGTCTGATTCGACCATCGTCTTGGGTTGGGTTAAAAGTGAACCAAAAATCCTTAAAACTTTTATTTGTAATAGAGTTCAGGAGATACGTGAGTTAACAGATTCATCGGCATGGCGCCATGTTCCCACCGATGCGAATCCGGCAGACTTAGCTTCTCGGGGCGTTACACCGCGCCAGCTTCATGGCAGTCTTCTGTGGTGGCAGGGTCCTCCTTTTCTCGCGAAGTCCGAAGAGTGCTGGCCAGCTTCTAGTCCGTCACGTGTCGATTTACCTGAGACCAAATTAAGTCTTAAATTACAACGTCTAGAAAACATTGTCCCTTTTGAAAAATATTCAAACTTTAATAAATTACAAAGAGTTATGGAATATGTGCTACGTTTCATAAATAATTCTAAAAACAAAGTAAATAAACTTACCGGCGTACTTACCGCTGATGAATTGCAGCAATCGTTGATAGTTTTAGTGAAGCAATCGCAAAATGATTCCTTTCCAGATGATATACATTCCTTGTCAACATCCAAATCAATTAAGTCAAAATCAAATATTTTATCTTTGAACCCTTTTCTTGATGAAAATAATATATTACGCGTAGGAGGTCGCATTCAGAATGCGTCACATTGTTCCTTTAATAAAATTCATCCTATGTTACTTGATTCAAAGCATAATTTCTGCAAACTTTTATTTGAAAGTGAACACCTGCGACTTCTTCACTGCGGTCCGCAGCAATTATTAAGTTCGGTACGCGAACAATTTTGGCCTATTGGGGGCAGAGCCCTAAGTTCATCAACTGTATTTAAATGTGTAAAATGTAAAAGGTTTAAGGGCCAAACGTTTCAACCTTTGATGGGGAATTTACCTCATCCACGCGTTAATCCAGCTCCAGCTTTCGAGAATTGTGGAACCGACTTCGCTGGGTCATTTTTAATATCTAGACGCAAGGGTCGTGGCTCACGCACTAGTAAATGTTATCTTTGTATTTTCGTTTGTCTCTGCACCAAGGCAGTTCACTTAGAACTTGTCAGCGACCTCAGTACCAACGCTTTTATCTTATGCCTACGAAGGTTTATTGCTCGTCGTGGCAAACCTCGAACCATTTATTGTGATAATGGTAAAAACTTCGTAGGAGCAAACAACGAGTTGGCCAGATTGGTCAAAAAATGCGACCAGTCGATAGGCGCTTTCGCGTCAAATGAAGGTATCAACTTCAAATTTAGTCCTGCATACTCGCCTAACTTCGGTGGAATCTGGGAGGCGGGCGTAAAATCCGCGAAGTTCCACTTAAAACGAATCGCTGGTAACACTAGTTTGACTTTTGAGGAATTGTCCACATTATTCGCTCAGATCGAAGCAATTTTAAATTCGCGTCCGTTAACATGCATGTCTTCTGATCCATCCGATCTATCACCGCTCACTCCTGGGCATTTTTTAATTGGTCTACCTTTGACGGCTTTACCTGCTCCCGTATCCGAACCAGTCAAGGCGAACCGTTACCGCCTACTGGAAAGTTTGCGACATCAATTCTGGAGGAGGTGGACACAAGAGGTGCTCTCTTCTATGCAACACCGTGTGAAATGGCGCACCAAGGGGCAAAACGTCAACGTCGGAGACCTCGTGCTGGTGAAGGACGACCAGTTGCCTCCACTACAGTGGCTGTTGGGCAGGATCAGCAAACTTTACCCTGGTGAAGATGGTGTCACCAGAGTCGTCGACGTCACTACAAAGAAAGGTCTTCTAAGAAGAGCAATATCCAAATTGTGTCCCATGATTGTAGAATCCCATGAGCCTCTTGAAAGTTGTCCTTTCAAGGGGGGGGAGGATGTTAACTAAACGTTTAAATAGCATCCCCGCAGCAGCAAACGGAACGCAAGCTGTGCGGGGCGAGGGGCGAGGGGTGCGCACGAGCGCCCCTCCCGACCAAAAATTTCAATTACCAGATGGCGTTTTATATCTCATACTAGCACGCGTGCCTTTATTCTACAAAATTGAGAAACATACTTTAACATAGGAGTCAGATACAAACAACTAAACAAATTAAGGAAGAGAAGCAAGCCGAGTGTTTTCAACACGTTTTCAGGTAATATTCTCAACAAAGTGATTTGTGAGCGGTATCGTTGATTGTGAAGTGTAATTTGTGAAGTAGATTGTTGGCCATACTTTAGTGTACAATTATTTATCCTCGCCCGATAACTCACGCCACCCTTAACTACAGATGGATCGAACTGGCCACTCTGATACGGGCCAAGTGCCTACAAGTATTAAAGGCAACATAAAAACATGCAGTCGAAGGCATAGAATTCAAAACATTCATAATGTAACTTTTAATATGTGAAAAGGTAAAATTCATCCTGTATATGACACACAAAGTAACTTCAAACACTAAAACAAAAGAAAACCAATGAAATGCCAACGTACTTTTCAAAATCTAATTCGTTCAATTTATAATCCTTATTTTTCGTAGTTTCTGACATTTAAAAGCACTTAAATTGTTTGAAAAACAATCAAATTCTTAATTTTTTCGTAGATATGCTACTATCTCCAAAACGAAACAAACAATAAGCAAACAAAATGGCGTTGCGTTGCGTGGCCTCGGTATACTTGACCGCGATTGGTCGGTCGATGGAGAATTGGAGATTGGGCAAACAAGAACGGAGGCTCATATTTGAATGCGTTCATTTGAGCAAAATTTGGAGTTTGACTAAACAAGCACTAAAAACAGTATGGGAGATTAACAACTTCAGGGTTGTCTTCTTCTAATCCTTCAACGCTCGAGCGACCCCATCGGGCCGCACAACACAACAATGGAAAATCTATTGTCTCATTTTCTGTGCTTGAAGGATTAAATACTTTATTACAAGTTTTGTGTTTATAATGTGTATGTGAAAAAAATACGTTTCAAATAAACCTAGGCTAGATGTACAGTTAACGCCACTTTAGACTATATGTTGAATTTGAGGCAATCTTTATGCCACCGCCACCATGTTGTTGCCGTTAAACGAGCTGTTTTCGTAGTTCAACTGTTTAAGGCGACTAGATCTCTCACAGTGGCGCATATATTAAATTTATTGCTCGCTAAGTAGGTACATAATCGAAAATTCACACCTTGCGATTGAAGCCAGGTTCAATAGTTTCTTTATATTAGTAGGTACGGTACTACAGTAGTGGGAGCAATAAACAATGATCGATTGACCGTCGTATAGGCACAGAATAACGCGCGCGTGTACTGTACTCGCAAGCGCGGCGGCCGCGGCCACCCTGACTGATTTGCAACTTCAAGTTGTCGCGCACTGTAGGTACTTATCGCGGTAGGTATAAGCGAGTGACGGATGCCTGACTAGGGCGACGATAGGCTGCCTTTAATTCTGAGAAAAGTATTGTTCCCGAGGGACAGCAAAAAACTTCCCACGCAGACGAAGTAGCGGGTCGCTAGTATCTTATATTAATTAAAGTTAAAGTTAAAGTTATCTAACCTAACTTATCTTTTGTTTTATTTAGGAATACCTACCACTGTCATTAAACTCTGAAAATTCTTAATTATTTTTAATTAGTGACCCGCCCTTGCTTCGCTTCAGTGTAGTGTGGAATTTGACACCATGTATTATACATTATTAACTTTCCTCTTGAATCACTCTATCTATTAAAAAAACAGCATCAAAAGCCGTTGCGTAGTTTTTAAAATCTAAGGATACATAGTGACAGACAGCGAGAAGTGATTTTGTTTTAGACCATGTAGTGAGAACGGTGGCCACCAAACTCGCCTACACTACTCCAAAAGTGCGTGGCAAAGCAGCGCTGAGTAGTCAAGTGAAGGTCAACCCTTACGCTCTATCATAAATCGGCGACTTACTTAAAAAATATATGCGCGTTCAAAAATTAATTGGATTATTGATAAATCTGTTTAAATATAAAATAATTGATCTAATAAACGTAAAAAAATGGACCAAGAATTTTTTCACATTACGTAGATAACCTCTTAAGTTCAATAAATAAAAAAATATGATTAAAGAAGAAAATTTATTGGCTTACTGAACAAAGCTATGTATTTAAGGATATGAAAACATAATAAAAAATAATAATCAACAGATAATTTTTTCAATAGGAGATAATTATATTGAAAAATGTTAAAAGTTAAATTTGGGGTATTTCTGAAGTCGATAAAAGATTGGTTTCCTTTACATACTTATTCTAACAGTACATAAGTACGTATACAGAAAGTGTTACAGCCCGAGGAAATATTCACAGAGAGATTAAGCGATTTTCATGTTTAGGTAAAAATACCTAACTTCTCGTAACAAAATTTATTGGCTTATTGTGCATCTGTAATCTGTATTACCTAACGTCATCACATGCCAAATTTTGTAGACGGGAAAATTATTCGGAAGTCTCCATACAACAAATATGCTCATTCATTGGACTAGTTGTATTTTTTACAACCGCGTGATGGATATCAATGAAAAGATATTCGAATTAGTGCGTAAAAATAAATGTTTCCGATTTTGATCAATTTGTCTTGATCGCTGCTTGAACAGAAAAATAAAAAAAAAATAGGTATGTATTATTTTTGTTTTATCATACAGGGGAAAATAGCGATATTTCGCAAGAGAAAAGTTTTAATATTACAGTTGATTCTCTCACGCATTATACTTTTGATTTTGTTACAAAAAAAAATTATGCATGTTCCCCATTCATTATATTCATTATTTCAAGCCGCAATAATTGATGCAGATCTTCAAAAGAACTTCTCGACATTCGAAAATAAGTGAAATATTTATCCTCATGACTTTCCAGCTCCCTGCATAGACGATGACATTCCCCATATTTTTCTCTTCTTGTATTAATCTTCCCCCTGGACCTCAATTACGAGTAGACGTCTCTAAAGTCATAGTCTTTTATTTTTATTTAATAAACTAAAACCTAAAAGGACTAAATCAGTAAAGAAAATTAGGAGTGCATAAGCCATTGCCGCCGCCTCGCTGCCCGTCCGCCTTCTGCTGCATCTGTGTGAGTGGACACACTGCGACTGGGTGCGTAGCGTAAATAACAGCTCGACCGGATTTGCACGCACACTAGCCTGCCTCCGACTGCACGTTGAGCGCCGATTGAACCGCGCTAACCTATGCGATCGCAGGCTTACGCAACAGCACCATCGCGATCGTTTCGTGATCGTCAATTTGACATTACAACGTTAACGACGACCACGGCTTTACAATACATGAGTGTCGTTAATCGTTATTTCACATGCTAGTGCCCGTGTGCGTGGTTCTAAAAAATATCATAGTTTCGTTTATGGTTCATGTAGGGTAACCACGTAAGTGGCACTCAGAGTACCTATATTTATTAGTCTTTGAAAATAGGTCCTCGGCTATTTTTCTTTTCGAATAATTTGCATAAAGATCAAAAATGTTCTTCTCTTTGCTTTTAAATATTTATTTCTCACTAAGTATATCGCAATACCTATAAAGTGTTTTTGAGCTAACAAATTACGAAATACTCTATTAATCTGAAAAAATAAGTGTTATAGGTATATAAGTTGTTTTACACATTTTAATTAAAATGTGTAGGAAAACTTTCCATTCGATACTTCTTATAAAAAAATAATACTCGCTTAAAATTTAAAGTATCGTATTTTTCATAGTCACCCTATATTTTTGACTTGCAAGATTACTCTAACTCTATGGTAATGACATAGCCAAGACAAAACACACCATTCACGCAACGACATAAAGAGCTACAACCAAATGGATGGTCGTAAACTTTAATCTTTAAGCCGAAACAATGCAAATATTGTTTTAAATCAAAGGAACCATATTACATTAAATATAGAGACATTCATAAGATTCTGAAAAATGTCGTAGCGTGTATGTCTACTTAAATCTTCGTGGCCTCCTCCGTAATAGACAACATGTGGGAGTGGTCAGTCGCAAGTGCTTACGCAAATGCACAATTTTGACAACGATTTCGTAAAAGATCACGAATTCCACAGATTATAAATACCACTATCCAAAACCTTGTAGTTATCGTCAAAATGTTACCCTTATTGCGTATTTTTCCCTCAATGTATGGTATTCATTCATGACTTGGGGGTTTTTATTAATTAATTAGGGAATTTTGCAGTTCATTTCGTACTTTTCCCTTAAGGTGGCTACCCCACCGAAAATGGCGCACTCAGAAGTTTTTATTTATTAAGTTATTAGTAGAAAAAGATTTAAATAATGTTTAACGTGGAAGCTTTAGGGCCCATGTTCTAGTATTTTTAGAAGGTATCACTACATTCCCTCATAGTCATTCGCGAAGTAGATAGCAGATATGTAAAAAACGGCCACTTTTAGCAGTTTAAGCAGTTAATTATACCCTCTAAAATTACTAGACTGTGGTCTAAAGTTACTATTCTTCTTCGGCGCTATTAAACTCACTTTTTGTAGGATTATGCGATTTAATTGATAAATTATACGTAGGTATGCCGCTTTGGAGCATAAATCTTTTGTATCTATATTAATTGATACTTTTTTTTATTAATCAATTGTTTTTTCCTGTCTCTGCATTTGTAAGCGCTTTAATCACAAATCATTCTCATAAATTTTCGAGCTGAAACAACAAACATATAGGTAATTAAAACTTTACTTAAATAATAATTTTCAAAACTTGTTTGAAGCTGACATTTGCACCTGGTTGACACCAAATTGTCACTTTTGCGATGCAAAGACAAAAAGTCTATGTGGTCGTTCGTCGTTATCTTTACTTTGTGAATGTGCCTTTGCGTACCAATTTGACAGGCGGTGTCAGTTATTCATAGTGAAATAAAAATTCGCGGTATAAGATCTTAATTGCTAGATAGAGCAACGAAAAACGCCGATAGAGAGCTTGACTCGCTGACTATATCTTACACTGTTTTACGATCACGATCACGACGGTCGTCAAATTGTGCTGTTGCGTAAGCCTGCTGGTACTGCAAGTTCGTAATCAGAACCAGTGACGTAGCTACCTAGGGACTAGGCGGGGCAGTGCCCCGGGGCCCTCAAGCTCAGGGGGCCCTCAAATTTTCAAAATAAATATGACAGGTTGCAACCCCACTTTAATCAGTTAAGAGCTCAGACAACTCAGTTAAGAGAAATTAGAAAGTTATGCCTAGGGAATTCTCTTAAATTCTTTCTGTAGGTTGGCAGTGTTGTCAATTTGACGGATAGTGATATGTGCGTTTTATTATTCATCGAATTAAGATTTTCAATAATGTACTAGACACAGTTATAATTATCTCAATTATATACACGTTTTATTGGTATGAGTGCAGTCTGTCATATATTCGATTTTCTAACACCAACATTTTTATTACATGTTGATGAAGCAACTTTATTACAAAAGTGTGACGAATTCCAAATTTCCAAAAAAAAATATTCAGATATAATAGGCCCTAGTTTTTCACTTCAATTTAGTCAAACCTACACCAAGTATTAATTGTAATTTATGTTGTTACTGTTTAATATTTTTATTACCTGCCCTGCAGTGCACAAAAAAGAGCTTTAGTAGCTTAGCATTTTTAAATAATTTGTATATTTCATATTTTTATTTGATAAAACCTAATCAATTTACATAGCAGTGGGGCCCCAATTTTTAATTTGCCCTAGGGCCCTTGGTTACCTAGCTACGCCACTGATCAGAACTAATAACTTTTGAAAACACAATAATTGGAAATGGTAATGTGCAATTTATTTGAAATTAGCACCATCAGAATTTGGTTTCCTAATAACACCCTCGGAAGACAAACAGACAGCAATACAGGACACTCTTAGCAGAGAAACTAGACACAAGCAGTGATAGAAGGGCTTTCCCGACCGCTGCGCAGCTAGAGGAACAGGTAGTAAAATTTACCAATACCGTAACACAATGCTTCGAAGAAGCCTGTCCCCTAAGTACTCCTGCCCCAGAGGGCCCCGGAAAACACCAATGGTGGGGACCGGAGCTTGAAAGGCAGCGTGAGAAGGTGAGGAAAAGGCTAAACGGAGCAATGAATACCTGCAACGACCATGATTGGGACAAGTACAAAGAGTACAAGAGAAGAAGAAATCAGATACTAGAGGACTTACTCCTGGAGAAATTTCAGTAATGAGATAAGCTCCACCAAACAGGCAAATCGGGTAAGGAATGTTTTGTCGAACCAGGGTCCTGCCTGCCTAGCATGACCGATTTATATCGCGTGATATAGCATTTTATCGACAGTCAACTGTCAAACTCCGTTGTCTTTTTGACATTTAAACGTGGTAAAACGATCACGCGATATAAATCGGTCATGCTAGGCAGGCTGGCCCGCTAGGCAACCTGAAGAAACCGGACGCGCTGCCCGGAGGAGACAAATGCTATCCTGATAGAGACCCACTTCCCAGATTGTCAACTAGTACAACAGGTAATTTGGCAAGACCAACCTGTACAACCCACTAAAGACTGTTGGCGTTATGCTGAACATGTTATAACACCTGAAAAGGTAAGAAGTGCTATTAAGGGCTTCTCCTCTTTTAAGGCGGCCGGAACGGACAACATCTTTCCGGCACTAGGTACTACAATGGGGAGAGGAGCAAGTAGTTCCAGTCCTCACTCATTTGCTACAAGCCTAATTGGCACATCGATACACTCCGCACCTGTGGAGGGAAGTCAAGGTAGTGTTTATACCTAAACCAGGTAAACCCGACTACATAAATCCGAAGGCTTTCAGACAGGGTTGGCAATGTTTAAAACATTTGTTTAAAACAAATGTTTAAAACACTGTTTAAAACACTGGAAAAAAACATATCTGTTTAAAACATTGTTTTAAAACATTTTGTTTTAAACATGTTTAAAACATATATAAAAAACATTAAGTTTATTTTATTAGAATAACTATGGGCCGAGGAATCAAACCAGGAACTTGATTTAAACGTATATTTGCAAGAAACTTTACTTTTTTACAAAATATTTCTGCAGAGCTCACGCGTCGTCGTTTTAGTAGCAGCCATTCGTCTCTCTCTCTCTCGCACGTCTTTCTTTTTCATTCACTCACGCTCGGATACATCATACTTGCAAATCATTCAACCTTTCATACGTTCCGATATTTCATTCCCACATTCGGCCATCCTGCAGCTATGTCTGTCCCCAGACATTCATCCTCTTACGCTAGCAAATCATCACAAAAGTTATAATAACAACATCATGAAACTTAATTTATTAAACAAAACACACCTCAGAAACGGTTCGGTTCAAACGTTAGGTTTTACATTTTAAATACTTTTTAAATATGAACAACTAAGGTTTACAATATTAATCTTATCTTAACTTATCTTAATTACACATTTCTTTGAAACATTTTAAACCATTTTATTTTTACTTTGAATGACCGAACTGGTAAATATGTTGAAAAACAATCTTATAGATTAAAAATAGAGGTAACACAATAACAAATTACCATTTTAAAATACAACATTAGGGCTTCCACATAATAACACTTACATTCATCATCATTCATACACCAAAAAAACAATAACTCACTTACCAGGGTACTAAATTTCTATGACACATCCATCACATACTAGATAGGCCAGGGCTTCATATAGTCAGAGGAGGTTGTGGTCTTGTTTGGTCCCTCAGCCTGTGGGTCTGCCTTCTCTACGTCAAATCTATTGTTTCTCTTGACCTTTGTAACTCTGTATGGCCCCAAAAACTTAGGTTTGATCTTCATACCCGTTCCAAACTGTGTACGCTTTATAGCAACTATATCTCCTTCTGAATACTGCCTGCTCTCCTTCCTTTTCTTATTGTAATTCTTCATGTTTTCATTTTGAACTTTTTGTATTTGTATTTTTGCATTTTTCCTTAGCTCTTCTCTATAGTGAACAAAGTCATCTCGTTCTTCTTGTAATAATAACTCATAGAGTTCACAGTCTGATTTTCTCATCATCTTTGTTCCCATCAGTAGTTCAAATGGTGACGTATTTATACTTCTCTGGTGCGTGCTATTCAAAGCTCTTTGCAACTTATTAACGTGTTTGTACCATTGTGTGGGCTGTTCTATAGATAACTTGGTCAAAACTGAAATTATGGTTCTGTGAACCCGTTCCACCTGCCCATTTCCTCTAGGTACTCCCGTTGTGATCTTAATATGCTGTATACCTTCGTTTTCACAGTACTGAGCAAAATCTTTACTTGTGAATGCTGTTCCTCGATCTGAGATTATCCTTCTTGAATTTCCAAACGTTTGTTGGTGAACTTCCAGCTTATCAAGGACTTCTTGGGTTCCCGTGGACTTCGTAGGAAAAATCCAAACAAATTTTGTGAATCCATCGACTATGGTTAGGATATGGTTGTATTGCTTACTTGTCTCCGTCATGGGTCCGATGTGGTCGATGTGAAATGTGTGGAAAGGCACATCCTCTTTTTCTATTGGATTCAAAAACCCTTCCTGCTTCCCTTCTTTCCTGGATGCCAAAAGGCAAGGGATACACGTAGAAATACAATCTTCTATCTTCTTCTCTAACTTTTCTATACAATCTTCTATCTTTACAAATTAATTCCATTGTCTTCTTTTTAGAAAAATGTCCGTTTTCATGAGCTTTTCTGATTATACTTATTTCAATTTGTTGTGGTACAACTAAACGTCGCTCTACACCTTTACAAAGCAAACCATTTTGCAAGTAAAAATCTTTATACGGCTTTTGATCTTTAAGTATGTCAATGATCGCTTTGAGACCATTGTCAGTCTCTTGGGCTCTTCTTAATTCTTGATGGATATCGGTAGATATCGCTGCTACGTATGGGTTTCGACTCAATGCATCTGCATGTCTCATCCTCGACCCCGCTCTGTGTTCTACTTTGAAATCGTAGTCTTGTAAGAACAAAATCCATCTAGAAACTTTCGGCGATAGTGCCATTTCTTTTTTGTTTATGGTCATTTCAAAAGCTTTACAATCAGTTACTATCTTGAAGTGTCTTCCAAAGATATAGTGTCTAAATTTCTTTATTCCTTCTATTACAGCCAATACTTCCAGTTCATAACTTACATATTTGCTTTCAGCGTCAGTAGTTCTTCGACTCATATAATGTACTGGATGCAGCTCACCGTTACAATCTTTTTGCATCAAGATAGCAGCATACGCAACACTTGAAGCGTCTGTGTGCAGTTCCGTTTCAGCATTACATTCATAAATCTTTAACACTGGCTTACTTGACAATTTCTCCTTCAATATTGTAAATATTTTTCTATGTTCTTCGTTAAACTCAAATTTCTTATCTTTTCGTAACATATTGGTGAGTGGAGATGCAATCATAGCGTAATCTTCTATAAACTTTCTGAAATATGAACATAATCCGAGGAAACTGTGTAGTTGCTTCACATTCTTAGGCTCAGGGAATTTCATGACAGCATCGGTCTTCCCTGGCGATGGCATCACTACACCTTCCTGTATGACATGTCCCAAGTATTCGACTCTTCTCACCAATAGTTGTGATTTCTTCCAATTAATCTGTAGTCCATATTCTGATGCAATTTGTAACACTTCTTGTAATCTTTCTAATGCTTCTGGCTCGTTCTGTGCTGGAATTAGCAAATCGTCAATGAATATCAGAACATAACCTTTTGTTATCAAATCTCTAAAGATTATCGAGATAAATCGTGTGAAAACCTTTGGACATGTGGCTAAGCCAAAAGGAGCCCTTAAAAATTCATACTGCCCCTTCATAGTGACAAATGAAGTATACTTTATAGACTCTCTGCTTACTAATAAGTGAAAGAAACCATTCTTTAAATCTAGCGCTGAAAATACCCTAGCGTTAGCTAACCTGTCAATGTGGTCGTCTATGAGAGGCAAGGGGTACTCGTCTCTCAGCATTTTCTTGTTTACCTGTCTGTAATCAACACATATTCGTAAAGAACCATCTTTCTTGCGAACAAGCACTAAAGGACTAGCATATTCTGAGTAGCTTACCCTTATTATTCCATCTTCCAACCATTGCTGTATTTGCGTATCAACTTCTTCTTGTTCCTTATACGAGATACGTCGTGGACGTTGAGCAACAGGGATGTCATCTTTCATCGTAATCTTCAGCTGAATCGGAGCTTCTTTCGTTTGGCAAGGCTGGTAATCCTCAACCAACTTGACCACCTCCTGTCTGATGCCCTCGTCTGCCACATAACCTACGCAATCAGAAACACACGTAAAAACACAACAGTCACTCATCCAATCATTCGGTTTCATCCATACCGTTCCGTCTTTCATAATCGTTGTTACATTTTGTAAGAAATCGTGCCCTAATATTATTTTATATGGTATACAATCGTTAGGTACAACATAGAAAGATACACTATCGTAATTTTGTCCATCTATTTGCACAGCCGTCGTAAATTGTCCACACGTACTCACTTTCGATGATCCAAGTCCAGACAATGTAAGCTTATTGTTTATGTTACACTCCGGCGCACCTATTGCGTTAAAACAATCAATCGTTATCTAGTTAACGTCACTTCCCGTGTCGATCAAGGCGTAGATCGAGTTTTCTCTTCCTATTTTCAACAACTTCACCGGTTTTCTTTCTACGATCGGTTTGTTTACATCGCTGTCAGCAACAATTTCAGTCTTGTAAATGTCAGCTTCGCCATGACAGTGCATTTCCGCCGCCATGTTGCCGCCGCAGCCAATCGGAGAGCTTGTGTCGCTGTCATCAGTGCTGCCAACTTCACGATGTTCACGCGCCGCTACTACCGCGCCACCTTCCGTCGTTGTGACAAAACTTTGCCTCTTCGTTTTTTCGTCGGCAAACGTCGTTTGGTTTCGTGTCTTCGCCGGGCATTGCATAGAAATATGGCCAAACTCGTTACAATGGAAGCATTTTCGGCCATTTTGTCGATTTGGACAATCTTCGGATGCATGGCTTTTTTCACCGCAATTATAGCACCGTTTCACACCGTAGCTTGTACTTGCCGTCGGGAAGCGCTCGCGCTGCTGATTCTGTGCAGGATTCGGCTTGCTATAGCTTCGGTTATTGTATGCGTACCGTGGTTCCCGCGCTTCGCTTGCACACATTTTCTCTTTGACTGTTTCGTACACCTTGAGTTTATCTTTTAGGTCACTGTAGGTACTCACGCCGTATAACATGACTTTATTTATTTCCTTGTCTTGAATACCGTCCACTATGTACTTTATAGCAACATAGTCAGGCATTTTACCCCTTTTTCCCAGCTCCTTCATCACCAACATATAATCGAGGCATGACTCATTTTTCAACTTTTTTCTTTTGCACATAAGCTCATGGATTGCTTTTATATCAACGGTGTCAGGGAATTCTCTGCTTATCGCCGCTTTTAGGTCTTCCCAAGTCTTGTAAATCTTTTCGGAGCGCAGCCACAGGGCCGCTGTGCCGGTCAGGGATCGACGGGCAATTAACAATTTTTGCGTTTCGTTCCAATCGAAAATCTCAGATTATCTTCAATATCCTGAACCCACCTTGAAACAGGATACGTGTTGTCTTGAGCGCTAAACTTCATCACCAAATCTTCCGTGAGATGCAGCATACCACCGCGTGTTCGTCGTTCGTCGTAATCGTCGTAAATCTGGTGTTTGCTCGTTCGTTTGGAGTCTTTCGCCATCGTAGGCTTGAAATGATGAAGCTGGCGACCCGAAATACCGTTTGCAGATGCCGTTTCGTGAAATTCTTTTCGTGCCGACGCGCCCCGCCACGTGCCGCCGTACCGTACCTGCCGTTTTGACTCGTCGTCTGCTTATCTCCGTATCCCGGAATCGTGCCCCCAAATATGGGCCGAGGAATCAAACCAGGAACTTGATTTAAACGTATATTTGCAAGAAACTTTACTTTTTTACAAAATATTTCTGCAGAGCTCACGCGTCGTCGTTTTAGTAGCAGCCATTCGTCTCTCTCTCTCTCGCACGTCTTTCTTTTTCATTCACTCACGCTCGGATACATCATACTTGCAAATCATTCAACCTTTCATACGTTCCGATATTTCATTCCCACATAACTCAAAATAAATATTTTTTGTTATTTTTAATACTACCCAACGACCAACATTGAAATCGAGAAAAAAATTATCTGTTCCATATAAAATTTAAAATCGAATGGATCAAAATGTATGGAACAGCTGATTTTTTTTTTCTCGATTTCAATGTTGGTCCCATAGTAAAAGTTGTTTGTATGCATGAGTACATTGACCCCTTAAAATTTTGTGCACTATTTAAGAAGGACCCTATATATAGCTCGACTACTACTCACTCACTGTTTGACATGATTGTTCTCCCAGATGGAGGTAGAAAAGGGTATAATGATGTTTTGGGAAAATGTGCTAAACCCCAATCGAACTGGGAAAAAATTTGACATTTGGGGAAAACAAGATGGCGGCTGTGGAGAGATTAATTTGTAACTTTTTGTTTTTTAACCGATTTTGTTCAAACTTACAAGAGTGTTAAAACTTGACATTTCAAAATTATATATTTATTAAAAATTACAAAAACAAAATGGCGGTCGCGCCGGAGAGTTTTGAAAAAAAAAACGATTTTTGGACCGCAAACTGCGGGGCCACAGTTCTGCAGTTCTGCGTGGTTTAAGAAAAAAAACTTCATTATTTCACCACAATTACCCTCCATTTTTACTAATCGGGAAAACTTTTTAAAAATTTAAAATGGCGCCTGTTGTAGAGGCCATTTTATTTGAGGTACGAAACACGCCATTTTTAAAGTCGATTTTCTTCCAGATGGAAACACTGGAGCGTTTTGAGGTTCATAGAACGGCTGTAGGTATAGATACAATGTATTGATTGGTAGAATATTTATACCACATTTCAGGGTAACTTTTGAGATTTACCCCAAAATGTAAAAAAAGTTAAATAACCACTTTTTGGAAATTCTGAGTATAATGGTTCATGTATAGTCTGTATGAGTTATTTGCAAAAAAGTTGTACATAACACTCAAGTATCTTGTCCTCGCATGAAAATACAATAATATTATTAAGAACCTACCCCCCTACCATGACTGTCAAAAGTAATATCGAAGCAATGTTGTAAATGAGAGAATAGCTCTGTCCCTCCCTATAACAACATTACTTCAAGGTTGCTGTAAGAGCTAAGAGTAGGTACGGCCTCTGTAGTGTTATTTCTGTTCATAATGTTACATATTACATCAACTTTGAAGTTCAAACCCCTTTACTACCTAGGATGTGTTTATATTATAGAAAATCACAAAAAATATGAGAGGCCTTCATTTTTAGGGTTCCGTACCAAAATGGTAAAAAGGAACCCTTATGGTGTGACTCAGTCTGTCTGTCTGTCACAGCTTGATATCTCGAGAACTACTAATGTTATCAACTTGAAATTTGGAATAATTTAAGATGAAGTTTGTTCAACTATTTTCCAAATAAGAAAAAAATTTTTTTTTACAACAGGGACCGAAAAGGGGTCTTAAAAATTTTAAGAGAAGCGACTAGGGCATGTGGGGTACCATATGAAAGAGCGCTGTTTGCACATATTAAATCAGGTTTCTCCTTTTTTTTAGGCCGCATAGTTTTCAACTTATGAGGAAAAATGAAAATAAAAATACCGTTCCCCCCCTTCTAATTTTCTTTCTTAGGCCAGCGCCATCTTTTGACCGATAGTAGAACTAAATATTTTTTTCTTAGGTCAGGGCCATCTGTTGACTGGTAGAGGAACTATAAAACTTTTGTTTGTTTTTTGAATTTCTTAAAAAGTGTGTTATATTGAAACATTGTTTTATTTTTCCTGTAATCTTTACATAAACTATTATAACATAGAATTATTTCAGATTTTTATCTTTCCAAACATCGGTGATAAGGGGGGGGGGGGGAACGGTATTTTTTTTACATTTTTCCTCATAAGTTTTATTCACCGAGTGAATAAAAGTATTTTGAATTTGGAACAAGCGCGCATCATATTATGAAATATGTACAAAAAAAAACGTCCTGGAGGCTTACCATCACCTTTTAGAAAACCATCATGTTTTATGAACGTTTTGTTATAAGCTTACAATAAGATTTTTCAAATTCGTACCACAACCTGCACAAAGTAATAATACTTTATTCCAGCCAAAGAACGAATGATATTGCGAAATTGTCTATTCCCTGCTAGCCATCACTACGGCTTATTAGCTATCTACACTTGACACTGGCAAAAATTACTTCCAAGAGGAAAGTAGATTGCCAAAACAAAATAATAAGAAGAGAAAAAAAAAAAAACATACAATCGAATTGAGAACCTCCTCCTTTTGATGAAGTCGGTTAAAAATGGTCAAGAATGCGCTGAATGCGACAATTAAAAAAAAATGTGTAAGCGCGCTTGTGTTTGAACTTTGTAAATTAATAAAATTTTATATTTTAAACTAAAATGTCGGACTTAAAGTAAGTAAATACAGATTTCCTTTCATCACCTTTAAACGCGCAGTGCTTTAGTTTAACTATGAAGTATTATTTCTTATTATACGACAATAAAATTAGAACTTCTATGGGAGTTTCTAAATGCCAATAAGGATATTGCTTCGGCCTATAATAGGTCGTTGCAGGCTAAAGAATACACTCGCACAGAAAATGCAACGAAATTACAGCAACAGCAGCAGCTAATTTTACAGGAGACTTCAGCAGAGGTTTCAACTCCTCGATGAGGTTATAAACCAATTTCTTGGTAAGTCGATAACGTTTCACAAACTCAGCATCTTCTAATTCGAAGGGATCACTTTCTTCAACGCAACATTAGTCGACGCTGCCTTCGATTTTTATTGGTTTCTGCGTTATCGGCTTCCAAAAACTCAAATACTTCGTATTCACTTCACTGTCCATCCGAAAACAAGTGTGTCCATAAGCCATTTTTGATGTCCCCACTGCTGGGGCACAGGCCTTCCTTATGGGTGGTAAGGAGGATGGGCCATAATCCACCACGCGGGCCCAATGCGGATTGGTGGGTGTTAACGACTGCAAATGCAGCCGGGACCAACGGCTTAACGTGCCTTCCGAAGCACGGAGGAGCTCGTGATAATAAATTTTTGGGCACCCATCCCATGACTGACCCTTGCGAACGTTGCTTAACTTCCGCAATCGCTGGGCCAGGCGCTAAACCACTGCGCCACCGAGCTCCTCCGAAAACAAGTATTTGTTATCAAATAGAAATGAAACATAACAACTATAATATTACATTCACAATGAAGAACATTATGTATAAAAACGTTTAACTTACTGTTTATGACGCAATTTCCAATTTCTAAATAAAATAACTCAAAATAGTTTTGTTTCCGTCGAGAAAAAGCAACTTTTTTAAGACTGCAAAATTTCTCAATATTTGACACAAAAACAATAATGCTAGCTGTCAAAAGACACGTCGTGGTACGGTTTAAGTGAACGATTGAACGATGACGTCACAAAACTTCCAACGGAAACATTATTACAATAATCATACTTTATGAAGGTCGTAGAACGAAATAGCATGGTAAGAATGTTATAATACTGCGCTAAGACATGGCAGTAGGCACCCTGAAAGTATGGAGCTATTCCATATATAAAGCCATAGTTATACCTACAATTAAATAAAAAAAAAATCCCGCCTATTTCTTTTTAGTGTCTTAGCTTTGGGTTCTTTTCTATCAATTATAGGGAGATTAGATGTTCAGTCTGTGGCATCAGTCCTTTTTTTCAGGGTACGATCATCAGGTCTGGAAAAAATTCAAAGTTTACAGATTGATGGCATGGACTGATGCCAGACTGACTGATCATGTAATCATGACAGACAGACAGACTGAGTCACACCATAAGGGTTTCTTTTTTACCATTACGGAACCCTAAAAACGAATAATCGTTATAAAACATCATATTATTTAAGCACCAAAAAATGAATTTAATTACATGCCATTCCACTTTTATAATTATTTGTGTAACACCTATGTGTAACGGCAATACCACGGATATATAATCTATTCTGAACGCATTCTTAAATTTATTTTAGTCTGGCAAATAATTTACGGTACTACCAACCCAATAAATGACAGAACGGCCATGTTGTTTTTACAATTTGGACTTAAGCCGCGATTACATACGCCGATTTAGCGTCCTTACTGGGGATCCAATCTAGGAACCCAAATTAAATGTAGCGATCACACTATGCCCCAATTAGTATCTGATTTCACCGATTAGGGTTGCCATCAGTTCTTGACAATAACTGGCAATACGGGGTATTGTAAGTATAGGTTTTTTTTTCGACATTCTCTTTGGTACAGGCAGATTCGTACAACCACAGCTTCAAAGAACTACAGTATGCCGGTAAATTGGGGTTATTCGCAACTGGGTGGTGGAAACAACAGTCAAACATTAAAAATGACCTTTTGTAACGTATTTATTGATAAAAAAAAATCTTCTTTAATCTTATTTTTTAAGTAGGCAACACATTCTTTTGACAGTGTTGCCTATTTTCGCAGCAATTTCATATTCAAAAATTGTCGACTTGTGATAGCCGAATTAGATGGTGAATAACTTTGCCATTATCAGCAACAGAAACTATGAGATTGCGAAATCAGCAAAAAAATAAAAACTTATCTGCAATCACTTTTTAGTCTTAATTTCATTTGCATTTCCTACACTAGAGAAAAAGCCCTGGATAGGGAGGCAGCCCTGCAAGTCCACAATTAGGATCCATTTCGGGGCATCGTTTTCAATCTGAAATTGGATCCCCAGTAAGGATGCTAAATCGGCGTATGTAATCGCGGCTTTACTGGGGATCCAATCTAGGAAGCTAAATTGGATGTAGCGATCACACTATGCCCCAATTAGTTTCTGATTTCACCGATTAGGGTTGACAATATCTTAATGTACATAGATTAAACAATGAATTTACACTACTAACGGGGCATAGATATTAGTAATAACGGGGTAATGTAAGTATAGGTTTTTTTTCGATATTCTCTTTGGTCCGGGCAGGTTCATACAACCACGGTATGCCGGTAAACTTTGATCGTAGTTAGGGGGTCTGTTAAGGAGAGGAAAATGAGAAGGCTCAAAGTAAGGAAAATAATTAATTATAATAAATAAAGATAAACACAAACCAAAAATGCAGCGAAGACCAATCGTAGAAGAATGACAGAATCAAAAGCAATAAAGACAGAGGAAAAGAGAAAAACAGAAACAACTAAAAAGTATAAATTTACACGCCCGGCCCGATGGCCAGTTCGTAACATCTCTCCCTCTCTCTCAACAGTGAAAAAGTTAAAGTAAGGGGAGGAGGAGAGAGTAAGAAGAGACCATCAGACCGGAAGCCGCACCAGCTTCTTGCAGGGCCGTCGAAGTAAACCTGCCGCGGTGGAGACCTCGGCAATAATCGCATCGGCCCCAGGAAATACGCGGGTAATACGACCACGCGGCCAAGAACCGCGCGGAAGATTGCCGTCAACCACAAGCACGAGATCACCCACCGCGACAGGAGGGCCAACCTCGCCAGAAACGCGCCGGGGAACCAGAGTCGTAAGGTACTCCCTTACCCATCGCTGCCAAAAAATATCAGACAGGCGCAGCGCCTTCCGCCATGAGGCTCGTCCGAACATGTCTTGCGGCTCAGCTGTTGCAAAATTGTTGGCCGTGGACGAGGTTCCAATCAAAAAATGGAAGGGCGTTAGCGCTTCCTCTTCCTCTGGCTGGGCGGACACATGGGTTAATGGCCTTGAATTCACTACGGCCTCAGCCTCTGCCAACAGTGTGGCGAGAATATATTCCTGAGGGGCTCTCTCTGTCAACGTTCCTTTTAGTGCGGATTTTACAGAGCGCACTAGTCTTTCCCATGCTCCGCCCATCGAAGGCGCTGACGGTGTAATAAAGCGCCACTCGATATTTGCGTTCGTAGCAAAACTTTCTACCTCTGGACCATACAGTTGACGGAGAAACTTGGTGGCTCCCACAAAGGCAGTCCCGTTGTCCGACCAGATTTGGCTGGGGCTTCCGCGGCGTGCTGTGAAACGCCGCAATGCCATCAAAGCAGCGTCCGTTGATAAGTCGTGGACCACCTCCAGATGAACCGCACGCGTCGTTAGGCAGGTAAATAAGGCAACGTGTCTCTTTTCGTGTCTTCTTCCGACGGTTACCAAAACAGGACCGAAATAATCCAACCCGACGAATGTGAAGGGGCGACGGTGATGGGCCAGACGAGCTTCAGGGAGGTTTCCTAAAGGAGGGTTCAGCGGCTGAGTCCGACGGATTTTGCACAGTTTGCAGTCATGTGCAACGGACCTCACTGCGCTTCTTAGACTCAAGATCCAAAATTGCTGCCTGATCTCATTAACGACGGTCTCGTTGTTGGCGTCGGCAAGTCGTCTATGGTAGTGGTCGATTAAAAGCTTCGTTGCTGGATGGCTGGCGTCCAGGAGGATAGGATGGTGGTTGGACACGGTAATTTCTGACGCTGCTGCGATACGCCCTGACAGAGAGTTATTAGGCCATCGTGGCTGAGGTGGATGTCGAGCTTGGCTAGCTTACTGTGTCGGGACAACGGTTCTGCCAGTCGCAGTGCTGCCAATTCTTCCGGGAATGACTCTTCTTGAGATCGAAGTAGAACGTGGGTTCGGGCAACACGCAAATTTTCGGCAATTAAAGGAGGAAGCTGGGCGGCGGAAGCTGGATGAGAGCTTCGCGCAGGAGTGTGGGAGGTAGAAGCGCTTACACTAGCTGTACCTCTCAAACGCCTGAAGAAATTAGCGCTTTGGTGCGCATGCGCAGTTGCACGAATAAGACGTAGCCATTGACTAAAGCGGGACGGATCCGCAGAAACGGGTCTGATAATGGGAATGGTAGAAGTGGAACTATTTACATCAATGAGGTATGAACGTAAGTTTATTTTGGCACTTGGTTTCAGCTCGGTAGTATTAAGATTTAAAGGGCCATGAACCTCATTAGGCCAGTCGCTATAGGGAGATTTCAGAAACTCAGGACCTTCAATCCAGCGACTATTGGCGAGAACAGCTCCTGGGTCGCCTCTAGGAACCCAGCGCCATTCACTTAGACTTGAGAGTTCTAAAATATCCGCTAGTCGGTGTGCGACAAAAGGAAGATACGACCGCGCATCACTACGAAGCCAACCCAGCACGTTCTTGGAATCAGTCCAGAAGTAACGACGTGCTGGTTTGAATTTATGAGCTTCACAAATAGACGAAGCTAACCGAGCTGCAACCGTAGCTGCCTGCAGTTCAAGGCGAGATATGGTTACTGGGGTCAACGGCGCAACTCTTGCTTTGCTACAAATGAAAGAAAGCTGAACGTGATCATGGGAGTAAATGAGGCGCCAGTAAGCTACCGCGACGTAAGCGTGCTCGCTGGCATCACAGAACACGTGCAACTCCCGTTCCATTGGCTGAGCTCCCCTTGAATGCCATCGTGGTAATTTGAGTTCGACGGCAGATGTCATGTCAGAAAGCCAGGATTTCCATTGAGAAAGCAAGTCAGCGGGGAGTGCCTGATCCCAAACAATTTTCCTACGCCATGAAACTTGAAAAATAATGCGGCCTCTAATGGTTATGGGTGCAAGGATGCCCAATGGGTCAAAAACGCGCATCAAGCTAGAGAGTGCATGACGTTTTGTGATTTTGCTTGGCAAAACGAGCGCAGTTTTAAGAGCTTCTGAATTAAAACCCAACTGATCAGAAGAAGGATCCCAAATGAGGCCCAAAGTGCGCACGCTTTGCTGTATGTTACCTAGATCTATATGACATGAACTATCTAACCTAAGTTCAGGGGGTACAAGAGCGAGTGCATTAGGTTCGTTGGAAACCCAGCCACGGACTTCATAATGCGCTCGCTTTTGCACTTCCACGATGTCCCCAGCTAAGCAAGCCGCTAGGTCAATACTATCGACGCTTCCGATGTAATCGTCCATATAAGTATCGTGGACAATAGCGTGAGCGGCTTCTGGAAACACTGCTTGATTTTCGTTGGCATTTTTATTTTTAATGTGAAGTGCCGTAAATGGACTTGAAGCAGCCCCGAATATCATCGATGACATTCTATATATCGAAATAGGTAAATCGGGAGAGTCACGCCACAAGAAGCGCTGCGCGTCTCTGTCCTGGGACCTAATCTTAATCTGGGGAAACATTTCCCTTATGTCAGCTACCATACCGATTTTGTCTTCTCGGAACCGATAAATTATGTCAATGAGTGAAGAAAGTAAATCCGGTCCAGTCAACAATAAAGAATTAAGACTAGTTCCCTGCACAACGGCGGCGGCATCATGGACAACACGCAACTTTCCCGGTTTATTTGGATTGACAACACCGAAATGAGGTAGATACCAAACCCTAGGAGAATCAGAGGCAAGGGCACAAGGTTCGGCGTAACCTTTGTTGATCATAGCATGAACGTTCAGTCTGTACTGGTCAGCGTAAGGGACATCCCGCTTGAAACGTTTCTCCAAACTGTTGAATCTAGATAGAGCCAACGGATAACTGTTAGGGATGTCAGCATCATCGGAACGCCATAGCAAGCCAACCTCAAACTGTCCACTTGGAAGACGTCGAGCCGTGTGCTCCAAAATGTTGACGGCGCGTTCGTCCGCGGCTGACTGTACTTGACACTTGATGATACCAACAGCCTCCAACTTGTAGTTTTCTCTAATAAGATTTTCCAGTTCAGAAAAATCATCGGAAGTCACATCGGAAGTCACGCCATGATTCACAAAGGCAACTGGTTTTGTTCTGCTACTACTAAAGCCAAAAACGGCCCAACCCAGGGGAGTAAGACAGGCCGCAGGCTGCGTTTTGAAACCTTGTCTTATTTCACTTGGTATTAGTAACTGCCAGTTGTCGATTCCGATTATTAATTTTGGCTCAGCATTTTCATAAGTAAAGTTTGGGATTGATAGATGTCGAATGTCATTCGGAGTTATGGATTGGCAAGCGATGCCTAAGTTGGAAATCGCACGAGCTGTTTTCACTTCGTGAGATGTTGATACATCTCTCCCTTTAATATAAAAGTCAACATATTCGATATCGGCAAATTTAGATAGTCCTCCCATACAATCGACCCTAATCCTGGTTCTGGGGCCACCCACGCCGATCTGATGCGCTACGTCCATATCAATAAAAGTGCTAGACGAGCCGTCATCAAGAAGGGCGTAAGTGTCCACAGAACCGCTCGGACCACTCACCGTAACTGCAATAACCTTTAAAAGAGCTTTAAGAGGCCCCTCTGAAAGCGAGTGAGCCACCGTGTCACATATCTCGCTGGTTTGTATGGAAGACGATGAAGCTTCGGGTTCAACATTTACAAGGTTAACTTCAGTAGTCGTGTCGTATCTATGTAATAGCTTATGATGTCTAAATTTGCAACCTGCTTCTTGGCATAAAGTTTTAGTATTACACGAACTATAACGATGTGAACCTTTTTTCAAACACCTAGAGCAAACTTTTTGCTCACGGACCCAATTTAGCTTAGCCATAATGTCAAGATGAATAAACTTGTCACAATTGTCAATAATGTGACATTGATGGCAATATAAACAAGATAATGGTTTATTTTGTGATAATTGTAAATGTTTTTTATTTTCAGGATTTTGATTATTAGGAGTTGTGCGTGGGGTGGTGTCAACGACACTAGTTCGGAATGTTTTTGAATTATGAGGCCGATCTGTTTAATAGGCCTCCGTGATTGCCCCGAAACGCAACTCCATAGTTACTTCCTCAGATAAAAGTCACCCAGTAGCTCCAGTTTCGTACCCAAACCCAAGTGAAAATGGGACTTAGCATAGTCTTTCCACCGTGCACGCATTGCAGGGGTTAATTTGAGTAAAAGTGAATTGAAAAGCTCTGGAGACTCCAAGTATGAAGTATTATTTAAAAATTTCATAACCGAAATGCAACTGCGTACACGGCCGGCAAAGAAATGCAGATCCTTACCTTCTACATTGACTTTAGGTAGTGACCGTACCGCAGCTACTTCATGGAGGACAATAAGCTCAGGCCTACCAAAGTGTAGCTCTACAACGTCTATTACTTCCTTTGGATTCTGCGCTGTAGATAAAAGGGCACCAACCGCTTCGCGGGCCGGGCCAAAGAGTGCAGAATTAAGACGAGATAAAGAATAAGATAGTTTAGAACTGTCGTATGCTCTTTTAAAAGCAAGCCAATCGTATATTTTTCCGTCAAAGCACGGTAAACGCTTCTCAGCACCGTCTTTGGACAGATTTTGTATTGTTTGGGCTAATAAAAGAATATCCGACGGGTTATTGTTGTTGTTACAATAGTTACTTGCACCTGTGCACGCTGGTGGTAGCGTCAGACCGGGAGGCGCATGGGTAAGCACCACACGGTCGTGTAGGACGCTGGGGCCGCCGGCGGGCGGGGGGATGCAGGGGTTGGGCGGCGCGGCGACTGTGGAGGCGGGATAATCACGACACACGTTGTAAGGTGCGTCGGCGACGACGGCTCCGACAGGTTGAGTGCAGGGATGAGGCGCGGCGACTGTAGAGGCGGGATAATCGCGACACACACTGTAAGATGTGTCTTCGACGACGTCTCCAGCAGTTTGCACAGGCGGACCTAGGGGAACCACATAGGTGGGGCTGCCTGGGCGCACGGGGGTATGTGTGCCCGAAGAGGCAGCGCCACGTTGTTCGATTAAAACCTGCTTTGAAGGCGCACACTTTTCTAACCATATTTCTACTTGGCTTCTATCGCTGCGGTAGCTACTGCGACGAGTTGAGCCGCGCTGGCTACCTTCCGCTTCTATCTGCGCAATTTCGGCCTGCAGTTCGAGCTCCAGAGCCTTAGCCTCAACTGCAGCAATTTTTCTAGCGTAAGAAGCTTGAACTGCGAGGGTACGAGCACGAATGGTTGCGGAAGAAGCAGAGGTTTTCGAATCCGAAACGCCGACCGCCGAAACGGGTGCATCAGGTGCAGGCGCGACGGTCGTGTCCGGTGTAACGGGCGTGTCGGACGCGACGGGCGCGTCGGACTCTTTTATGACCTTACTTTGAGCCCGAGTTAGCATTTTAAAAAGGGAAAAAAAGAATTTTGAAAGGCTGGAACGAAAAGAGTAGGTGAGAAATTTTTCGGATTTTCACAAAAAATATATTACCGGGTGAAGGACCAAATGTTAAGGAGAGGAAAATGAGAAGGCTCAAAGTAAGGAAAATAATTAATTATAATAAATAAAGATAAACACAAACCAAAAATGCAGCGAAGACCAATCGTAGAAGAATGACAGAATCAAAAGCAATAAAGACAGAGGAAAAGAGAAAAACAGAAACAACTAAAAAGTATTTACACGCCCGGCCCGATGGCCAGTTCGTAACAGGGTCCATAACGTATTTATTTTTTCTTTTTTTAAGTAGGCAACACATTCTTATGACAGTGTTGCCTATTTTCGCAGCGATTTAATTTTCAAAGTTTGTCGACTTTTGATAGCCGAATTAGATGGTGAATAACTTTGCCATTATCAGCAACAGAAACTATGAGAACCAGAGGGCCTAGCCAAAGTAACATTCGCTAATCTTCGTTATCGCTTCGCTTTCGAAACATGTATGGGATTGACATAAGGTTTCGTTAACAATAAAATTTTAAAACGTCAAATCCATACATGTTTCGAAGCGAAGCGATAGCGAAAATTTGCAAATGTTACTTTGGTTAGGGGGGCAGCTCCTTTATGTTTGCGAAGTTTGTTTCTTTTTCTTAATAAATCAGTAAAAAATAAAAACTTATCTGCAATAACTTTTTAGTCTTAATTAATTGAAAATTTTTGGAAGATTTTCAATCACTTTTGGGATCATTCGCAACAACTAATATAACTGCTAGAAAAAATCTACTCTCACCCGTAGCTTCTCAAACGGGAACATGGCTAGGGAGGCAGCCCTGCAAATCCCCAATTAGGATTCAATTTGGGGCATCGTTTTCAATCTGAAATTGGATCCCCAGTAAGGATGCTAAATCGGCGTATTAGTGTAGTCCCCATTTGTAAAAAAGTCTTCAAATAACGACTGCCGTGGGACCCAGCTCCGTTATACCGACTACCGGTATGTACTTATTTGGTGTGTTTTCTAGTAAATTTCCATTCAGGCCCATTCTAGTAAAGGGTATTTCTAAATAACTACTGAACCGATTTACTTAAATAAGGTGTCGGATGCAAGATAATGTAATGCATATTATTTGATTTTATTCATGCGTTCATGTAAATCTAATATCAAATAAAATAATAATAAAAAACCAAAATTTTGAAATAAAAAAATATTTATTTATTTATTTATAATAGTGTAACGGGGGTTCGGCGTACAGGGAGTGAAGAAAGACGACAGTAGGTGAATGAGTAGAGGTTTATTGGGTACTGGACTACTGGTAAGTAACAAACAGTACAGTAATAATGACTACCTACTACGGTAGGGCGGAATGAGGTGAGACAAGACACCGAACAGGTTAATAGACGCTGAACTTTGTACCACACCCAAAAGTGAACCACGGCGATAGTAGCTCCCTACTGGATTCGATTCGATACGAAACAAAATATTAGCAGAGGTCTTATAGAACTGCGTAACACACTCGATACCGCGGTTCAGAACGCTACAGCGCCATCTAGTAACCACATTAAGAACTATATATATGGCATACAAATTACAAATGTTGAGAGTGATGATGTCGTTATTCACCTTTGTAAATTATTATGTTGTGTTACAATAGTAAATATCTCGGTATCCGTTAAGATTATGGAAATGATGCTTATTATAAAACGTATTGTTGCTTTTAACAACTTTCTAATTAACCTTAAGTCGATACAATCGAGTAATAAACAACGAAGCTACAGTCGTTATAGTGATGAGAGGGAGTAATAAAACTATCTTTTTTTTGTATGGAAGTATTTTTTTTTTAAAACCCGTTCCAACCAATTCGTTTGGTATCGAATAAAAGGGCTAAAAAGCCCTTGAAATTTGCCCTTTGAAATCAGCTCAAAAGAGCTGATTTCAAAAATATATAATACTATTACATTTCAGCTCCTGGTTTAAGAAAAAAACAGAAAAACATTTTCAAAACATATTGAGATTGGGCTCTTGCAGAAAGAAAACGGTTAATCGTATTCTTTTGAAACATACGCCAAATAACTCTTAATATACTCTTATCTAATGTTTTGAAAGCAATTTGGAAAATATTAGCATTGAGTATTTTTCTTATTTTTTTTTATTCTAATTCAATTAGCTAGTATTCTTCAAAACTTACTGTAGTTATTAGGCAAGAACTTTAAAATAATGGTAATAGGTAACCGCAAACTATTGTACAGTTGCAGAAGATATTCCACAAGTTTTTATTTAATATTTTTTTATTATAAATTTCATTAATTTTAAATAAATTAATGAAATTTATTGATTAATATTTAACTCAAGCTGGGATCGACAAAAAAAACTGATTTTGGGGAGGAAGGGTGCAATATAGAAGTAAAAAGGTGACCTCCCCTCTTCTTCCGCGTTTTCATGTACCAGTGCGATGTATGTCACTGCGATTACCTATTACTGTAGTAATTTCTGAAAAATACTAACTGATAGAGTTACGGAATCAGCTCAAGAAGCCCTTTATTCGATACCAAACACGATGGGTTTTGGATTTTTTTTTTTATTTGCATACAAAAAAAAGTAGTTTTATTACTCCCTCCCATCACTATAACGACTGTAGCTTCGTTGTTTATTAATCGATTGTAATGATTTAAGATCTATTAAAAAGCTGATAAAAGCAACAATACGTTTTATAATAAGCTACATTTCCATAATCCTAACGGATACCGAGATATTTACTATTATATAAAATTATATATATTTTTTCAAAATTTTGGTTTTTTATTATTATTTTTAATTTGATATTAGCTTTACATAAACGTATGTAAAAAATCAAATAATATCCATTACAGTATCTTTCATTCGACACCTTATTTAAGTAAATCAGATCAGTAGTTATCTAGAAATACCGTTTAATAGAAAGGGGCCGGCCGCCATCTTTGCTACGTCTCAGCTCCACCCTCCATTCCCCTAGGAAGAGACTACCGCACTTTTTGTATTCAAGAAAACATACCAAACAAGTACATATCTGTATTCGGTATAACGGAGCTGGGTCCCACGGAAATGAATTTGAGGTCTATTTGGGGCATTAATATGTAATCGCGGCTTTAAGCCGCGGTTACATATTCCAATCTAGCATACCAATTTAGAGTTGCCACCCGTATAATAAGTTAAATTTTAATAATTAATTTAAACAAATAACGCAAAAGTCAACATTGTTTATGTTTTTTTTATTTTCAATTCTCATCTCCAATCTTATACAATGTTTATCTTTCCGTTATAGACTAAATTCACTTTTAAAATCGAAACTATTATACAATATTTTATTGTCAAGTACGAGTAGCAATCCGAAATTGGTATGCTAAATCGGCGTATGTAATCGCGGCTTATGACCTGTGGTGCTCGAGTTTTGTCGGGAAATTAGTTCTGCTGTATAACGTGGATTTAATAGGTAAGCACATCAAAGTACCTTTTAATTTGCACTGAATAGTGTGGTTTCATTCGTTAACAACAAATACAAATAGTCGCGTAGCTAGAGAAAAATTACCTTCGATAATACTAAAAGTTTTCGTTTTTGCTGAGTGTATAGATTATGTGCATTGTGAGCTATTTTTTTAAAAAGTTAGAAGTTTTATGCCGGTGCTTTAGGTATAATTTAGGTATTTCGTAATATTTCGTTTAACTTCATATATATAGAATTAAAGTTTGAAATGTTGATTGTTTCGTAATAAGAACTATGTTATCATCATGTTGTAAAAAAATTAGAAAGTTAATATATGTGTAACTGCGTAAATCACAAAATCACTCTTTTGTGTTCGAATAAAATTTTAAAGTTTCTGAAATCTTATTTTAAGACTTTCAGTGGTTAGATATAGCTGTTGAACAAAGTTTAGAAAGTTAAGTGGTGTGCTATATTTTCATTTTTCCTTTATAACATACGGAATAATGAATTAAAAATTGATAAGATCGCTCTTACATGACCTTTTCAATGCACTTATTATACTACACAAAAAATTAGAAACATACATAATGTGGATTTTGTTTAATTACGGATAAATTATTGCGCTTAAATACGAATTATGCGGGACGCGCGAGCGGGTCCATGCAGGGCCCGCCGACTGCCACGCGCCGCGCGGGCATGCGCGGGGCCACAAACAATAAGCTACTCTCGCTGCACGGCAATAAAGTACAATTTCAAATTGCACAGCGCTGCGTGCCTGATATTATAATATGCACCTACGAAGCGCCTCTCTTTCTGTCGCGTAGCTCGCTAGTCGTTCTTACCGATGCCGATATCATAGAAAACATCCGTTATGTATGTCGATGAATATACAATGAAATAACACAGCAGAATACTTATAAAATAAAATAAATCTACCTACCTACTAAATGAGCTGAGCATAATTGTATTTCTAAGTTAGTTGGGCGAATCAACTTTTGAGGCACTCCTTTCACAGCATTTTGAAACAGACAAACAAAATTAAATTTAATCGAATTTACAAGAATTTATATTCGAATATAGTTTGTATCATTTATCTAAAATTTAGGTTTTAAAGGTGGCCACGATGTTTGACGTTTAGTTTTTGAGATTTTTGAGAATAACAAAGGATCGTCGTAAAAATTTCCCCTCTGTTACTATTGAGTTTTTTTTGTGAATTAAGGCTCCGTTACGCAAAATCACTTGTCTCTGTCTTTTTCTTTACGTGTAAAGAGTATGGAAAATAACCTCACTTCTGCACTTTTTCGATGTTTTTCGTTGTTTTTTCATCATAATCTAGCACAATCATCTTTCTTAAAAAAAAGTTAATGGAGCAACTGCTCAGTACGTTAAAGTGTATTTTGATGTAGAATTCAATAAGTTTCCGCTATTATTTACGCCAAAAATATGGCCCGCGACAAGCGCTTTTGATGATATTCTGATTTTTTTTTACAATCATCTGTGAGGTTTATACGCAATTAATTACTTGTAGGTACTAGATAATCTCTTTAGCTTGTCGTATGTTTTTTTTGTGGCTATAACTTTACGTTTACTATATAAAAATATGGCCAGCGCAAACCATGTTTTCCTATTATGGCCCCTTAAAATGATACTTCAAAGAAAATCTGTACATTAAGTATTTAAGTAATACAACAAGAAAGTATCCTATTAAAATAATGTATCTATGTAGTAAGTAATAGTTTCTTAGGATTGACATTATTTTAACTCCACTGCAATACTTTGCCATAACGTAACGCAGTGGAGTTGATTAGTAACTGATTGTTAGTTTTCGCACTAACAATCAGCGGGTAATAATCGGTACCGCCTATAGGCCACAATGGCAGGACCCGGGTGAATTTTTGGACGATATTGCGGATTCCATTGCCTCTTTCAGTAACTACGATGTGTTGATCCTGGTGGGTGATTTCAACATAAATCTGCTTGATGTTAGTACTGGTAAATACAAACAATTTATGCAGTTTCTTAGCTGTGTCAACTTAAAACAAATAGTTAAGGAACCCACACATTTTACCGATCACAGTTACAGCTTAATTGATGTAATATGCACGGATACTCGGGCTCTAAATGTCACTGTTAAACACATCTCTGAACGTGGTCATGGAATGGTATTAGCTGAATTTATGGTCAAGAAAGACAAAATATGCCCACGATGGGTGACATACAGGCCACTAAAAAATGTAATGATGGACCAATTAAATCGGGATCTTGATGCGATCAATTGGGATGATTTTCATAAACTTGATAACATCAATGAGCTTGCAGAATCCTTTACGGCTTGTCTTATTACATTATTTGATTTGCATGCTCCAACCAAGGTGCAAAAATTCAAATATCCACCGCACCTCTGGATCACTGATTCTATCAAATGTATGATGCAAACTAGTGATGATTATAACATAAGATCTAAGTTAAATAAATAAATAATAATTCATATAAAGAAATGAAGCACCATATCACAGAAGCTGATGAAAGGGAAAAGAAATGTTTCTTTAACACATAAATAAAAATAAAAAGAATTCCAAGAAATTATGGCAAAGTTTAAAAAATAATGTAATTTATAACGGTAAGAAGGGGACAGAACTTCCTCCCTGTTTCAGTGACCCCAACATAATTAATGCTCACTTTCTTAACATTCCAGGAGAAGAATGTGTGTCAATCTCCGAACTAACATATTATGAACACCACAGACATGGCTCATCAACATTCTCTTTGCAGACAGTATCAGCGGACACAGTGCTCAAAACCATCAAAGGGTTCCATTCTAACGCTCAGGGTGCCTACTGCCATGTCTTAGCGCAGTATTATAACATTCTTACCATGCTATTTCGTACCACGACCTTCATAAAGTATGATTATTGTAATAATGTTTCCGTTGGAAGTTTTGTGACGTCATCGTTCAATCGTTCACTTAAACCGTACCACGACGTGTCTTTTGACAGCTAGCATTATTGTTTTTGTGTCAAATATTGAGAAATTTTGCAGTCTTAAAAAAGTTGCTTTTTCTCGACGGAAACAAAACTATTTTGAGTTATTTTATTTAGAAATTGGAAATTGCGTCATAAACAGTAAGTGAAACGTTTTTATACATATTGTTCTTCATTGTGAATGTAATATTATAGTTATTATGTTTCATTTCTATTTGATAACAAATACTTGTTTTCGGAGGAGCTCGGCGGCGCAGTGGTTTAGCGCCTGGCCCAGCGATTGCGGAAGTTAAGCAACGTTCGCAAGGGTCAGTCATGGGATGGCTGACCAAAAATTTATTATCACGAGCTCCTCCGTGCTTCGGAAGGCACGTTAACCCGTTGGTCCCGGCTGCATTTGCTGTCGTTAAGGTATTTTTATTTCTCTACTAAATCTTCTATTCTACTTTACTGACGCTGTTTTTTACTCAATCAGTAACTGGTTTATCGAGCAGTATTAATTTTAGGTTGCAAACTACAGTCAAAATATGGAAAAAAATTGTTCAACCATATCCTATTTCAGGTTGGAGCTTTATGACAAAAACTTTCATTTCTAGCGTCCTGAATGTCCTGATGGTGATGATGAAGATCCAACAATGCAGCTACCATCAGAAGAAACTTATTTGGATATTAATAGCCACACAACTCTACCACCTCTAATAAGACTATGATAAGCATTATTTATCTTAGTAAGTAGGTACCTAATCATAGGAATATTTTATTTCTATAAAAAATGTGACAGACCTCTTAATGCAATAAAACACTTGTTTATAATATTGTAATCAGTTTTTATTTACAATCCCTTCTTTAAAGTTACACAACATGACACATATTGAAAATATTTTTGATGCTAAGGGCACATAAAAATGGTTAAAATTATTTTGCAATATCAAATATGTTTTAGTTAACCCAATAAGCCTTTCGATATGTACCCTTTAATAAGCCAATTTCTGGTCTGCAAGTAAAAGGCAAAGCTCAGTTGAGAATATTCTTAGTAACTATATGTGGAGTTTGAGTTTCTTGGTTTGTTTTATTTTCTAATGAAAGTGGAGTAGGAACAGTAGTATTCATCTCAGATTCAACCACATGAGATACATTACTGTCCATGCAGCATGCACACACTGCTATCTTTTACAAGCGGCACTATGTCCTCACAGCACTGAGATGTTGACGGCATCTGCATTTCAAAAAGCTGTTTCTTTCTGAGATTCCGGGACCCGGGACTCTAATCTATCTTTCTTGCAACTGCCTTTTCTGAAACCGGTTGTATATTCCATTGAAAAATAGATGGAACAGCATTTTTCTTAAGGTATTTACGTTGATGATCCACACCTAGAACAAAAAATTATGTCAACATTATTATTGTTCCAAAAAAGAATTTCTATTATAACTGATCTTTCAAAATATATACTTTTTGGTATTTCATTATTAATTTAAACAGCTTACCTGTATATTTACTGCTTTTTTCATAGTCATTGTCCACAAAATGTTTTGAACATAACCTCTAACTAGGCTTCGGAATTAAATTGACACGGCGTATGGCTTTAACCAACGCCGACGAATATTTTTATCTTTGGGAATATGATGTACTCCAATTTCAGAGCATTTTGGTACAATACAGCGAGTCATAATATTATTTGGAATTGTTTTCTTCCATACACCATATAAAATTATTATGTTTTGGGAACTAGCTATGCTAGCGCCACTTTGACAGTTGCCAACCCCTTGTTTTGGCAATCTACTTTCCTCTTGGAAGTAATTTCTGCCAGTGTCAAGTGTAGATAGCAAATAAGCCGTAGTGATGGCTAGCAGGGAATAGACAATTTCGCAACATCATTCGTTCTTTGGCAGGAATAAAGTATTATTACTTTGTGCAGGTTGTGGTACGAATTTGAAAAATCTTATTGTAAGCTTATAACAAAACGTTCATAAAACATGATGGTTTTCTAAAAGGTGATGGTAAGCCTCCAGGGCTGTGATGGTTTGTCCTTAGAAATGATAATGTTGACTTTGCCTCAAACGTTGAAAGCCATCACCACCATGGTCAACCACTCAATAGTGGAAGCCACGTTCCCTGATATTTGGAAGATCGCTGTAGTTAGACCTTTGCTTAAGAATGCAAACCCGTCCACCATGAACGATCTCCGCCCAATTAGTCTTCTCTCATGTGTATCAAAAGTACTGGAACGGATTGTATGTGATCAACTCACTGGATATCTAGAGGCAAACAATGTCCTAACGCAACGGCAGTCTGGGTTCCGCAAGGGTCACATCACAGCAACTGCACTTGCAGATGTTGTAGACAACTTATTAACTGCTAAGGACCAGGGCAACCTCAGTATCCTACTGCTGCTTGATTTCTCGCGAGCATTTAACAACAATAACAATAACAACAATAACAATAAATTTATTTCGATAAAAAGTGTTGTGTTACAGTAATTAGTGGCCGGTGTCCCCTTTTAAGCATACAATGCCTGTAACAAGAGACACCGCTCTTCCATAACATTATTTTATGTATTTTTTGCATTACATTATGTAGTATAATAACAACTTATTATAATTATTATTATATTAATAATAAACTAGGATAGATTATTTTGCGCGCGAGTGTGTTTGTGTGTGTGTGTGTGTGTGTGTGTGTGTGTGTGCATGCATGAGTATATAGGTGTGTATATATATATATATATATTTATATATGTATAAATATGTATGACAGAAAAACAATATGAATGATGCGCTAATAAGAGATTTTTAGAGGTATTATTTTATGTTTTGTAAGAACAGCTCTGTCATGTCATAGTCAAGTGATTCCAACCATGTTAGTACCGACTTTTTGCATTCTTTATAAGGTTTGGAGTAAATGTCTAGTTCTTTATTAATTTTATTATAAACTCTGGCCGAAATACTATTATATTGTGCTCTAGCAAACATTGTTTTAGTTGAAGGAACTATAGCCACATTACATTTTCTTCTACTTATTTTATTGTTTTTAACATACGGTAAATTCTTGTGCTTTTTTAAAATTATATGTTTTATATATAGTTTCCTAACTGAAAGCAACCCACAATCAAGATAAAGTTGTTTAGTAGGGTACCTAAAGCGTTTAAAATACATTGTTTTTATTAGAGCACGCTGCGAGCGCTCAACCTCTATAAACTTAGTTTTTGCTGCACCACCCCAAATAGGAATGCAGTGAGCCAAGATAGATTCAACCAGGGCAATGTATATTCTATTCAAGAGATTAATTTGGGGATCTCGATCCATAACAGGTTTCTTATCCCTTGGGATCACATGTCTTAATGAGCGGAAGATCCATGTTAATTTCCTCACTCTTCCAGCAAGTTGGTCAAGATGGGGATACCAGGATAGTCTCTGGTCCAGGACAACGCCTAAATACTTATAGTTGGTGACTTTGTCAATAAGTGGACAGTTACAGTTATTCATAGTGTCATTGCAATTGTGAACCTTCAGACTGAAATTGTCAGCAGGCTGATTATTGTCATAAATACTGTAACAGATGTATTTGGTTTTGGACGTATTCAGTGACAGTAAATTATTCTTCAACCAAGTCGATATTTGAGTCATTCCTATTTCAGCACTATTTCTCACAGCTTCCCAGGAGTTTCCAGAGAAGACAACAGCTGTATCATCGGCGTACGAGAAAATTTTGGCGTTATTGATTTTTAAGTTACATAAAGCATTGATGTATATTAAGAACAAGGTAGGGCCTAATACACTGCCCTGAGGTACGCCATATTGTTACTTCTGCGTCTTCACTGGAATACTGTTCCAATTTGACTCTTTGCTTTCTCTCAGAAAGATAATTTTTAAAAAGAGCTAATGGCATACCCCGTATTCCAATATTTTGCAGCTTGTTCACAAGGATAGGGACAGAGACAGTGTCAAAAGCTTTTTTGATATCCAGAAACACAGTGAAACATTAATTATTTTTATCAATATGTTCTGTTACTAGTGTACTTAATGCAGTGACAGCATCCTCTGTAGATATACCTTTCCTAAAGCCATATTGTGATGGAGCCAGAATATTATGTTTATTTAGAAACTGAAGAAGGCGATTGTTTAATAATTTTTCCAAAATTTTTGATATACTAGGTAAGATGGATATAGGCCTGTAATTATTAACATCTGTTCTATCCCCACCCTTGTGAACTGGAGTGATAATGGATTGTTTGAGTGGGGCAGGGAAAACTCCCTTGCTGAAGCAGAGATTAGCAAGGTGGGTTATAATAGGAACTACATCACATCTTATGGATTTTAAAAACTTGGTAGGAATCTCATCCCAACCAGGCGCACTGTTAGATTTAAGACTCATCAAAATACTATCAACTTCATCACAGTCCGCATCTAGAAGAACAAATGAGTTTAACTGAGTAGGTTGTGCATTAGATGAACAACTGGAAGTACACGATTGAATGGGTTGAATTTGTTAAGCAAGTTGTGTACCAATGTTTGCAAAAAATTCATTCACAAAGTTTGCTGATTCAGATGGGGAATTTTTAGCATTCAATAAATCTGTGTTCTTGGTTTTAGTCCGATTTGAATATGTAATTTTTTTTATATTGTTCCAAAGTAATTTATTAACAGACACTGATTTTGAAAGTAGCTCTCTTTCATATTTTCTTTTCAATTTTTTAATTAAATTATTACAATAATTTCTATATCTACTATAAGTTATTTTTAAAACTTCATTACTAGGTTCTTTTTTTAAATTTTTTTGTAACTTATTTCTATTATTTATGCATCTAAGAATACCAGTGGTAATCCACGGTTTTATAATACGTTTGCTCTTTGGTATTTTAACAGTAGTTGTATTATATTTAATGGAATCTGTTAGTCTTTGCAATAGAAGATCAGTTAACACGTATGAAAGTGAAAGTGAAAGTGAAAGTGAAATAAGCTTTATTCAAATAAACTTAATTGTTAAGTACTTTTGAATCGTCTATATTTTCCTACCACCCGTTCCAGACTTTTTTAGCTGACAAGAAGAACGGGCGCAAGAAACTTATCAGCTGTAACAGCCATAAGTAACGATATTTACAAACTTGAATATATCGTTACCAGGGTAACATAATTACAAAAGGGTGACAGAATTATTGGCAACAACATAGACTTATTATATTACTTCAATAAAGTACTTATATTAGCAAGTTATGTGTTACCTACATCATTTCCACGCATTTTGATCTTTAAGATAATCGTCAACTTTATAATAACCTTTACCCATGAGCGTTTTTTTAACATGGTTTTTAAATTCATGCAAAGGAAGATCAATCACTTGTTGTGGAACTTTATTAATAAAGGCTATGCCTTTCCCCATAAATGAACCTCTCGTTTTTGCAAGCCTAAATCTTGGAACGGCAAGTTTATCTTTATTTCTTGTATTAAACTGGTGAATGTTGCTGTTCTTATCAAATGAATCATAGTGTTTCCTTACATAAACTAAATTTTCATAAATATATTGGCCTGCCAAAGTTAAAATATTTATTTCTTTGAACAATTCTCTCAAGGTATCTCTCCGCCGTAGATTGTATATGGCGCGAACAGCTCTTTTTTGGAGTACAAAAATATTTTCAATACTGGCTGCTGAGCCCCACAATAGCAGTCCATAAGACATTACACTATGAAAATAACTAAAGTATACTAACCTTGCCGTTTCAATATCAGTTAAAAGCCTTATTTTCTTAACAGCGAATGCCGCTGAACTAAGTCTACTTGACAAGGCTTCAATATGTGGATCCCATTGCAATCGAGAATCTAGTGTAATACCTAAAAATTTTGTACTCTCAGTAAAGTCTACTTCATCGTCATTCAAATTAATATTTAATTTTGTCTGCTCAACATTAGGTAATGAAAATTTTACACATTTAGTTTTTTTGGGGTTAAGTGCTAAATTATTACTATTAAACCAGTGTGAAACTTTAGAGAGGGCACTATTTACTTCGTCCGAACAGTTATTACCTCGGTTTACTTTGAAAACTAAGGAAGTATCATCCGCAAATAGTACTGTCTCACATAAATTACTCGCGAAGTTGGGAAGGTCATTTATATAAATTAGAAACAGCAATGGGCCCAATATTGATCCCTGTGGCACACCCATATTGATGGGGGCTCCAGTAGATTCAGTTCTATTAATTACAACTTTCTGAGTTCTATTGTACAAATACGATTTCATAAGACTAACCGACTTATCAGAGACACCATAATGTTCTAGCTTTTTTAATAGTGTTTGGTGATCAACGCAATCGAATGCCTTAGAAAGGTCACAGAAAATGCCAATTACATCCTGCTTTTCTTCCCAAGCGTCAAGAATATGTTTGAGAAGTGCAATTCCAGCATCAGAAGTACTTTTACCCTTGGAAAATCCAAACTGATTTTTATGAAGTATATTGTTGTATGTGAAGTAATCTAATAATTGGGAATATAGAATTTTTTCAAATATTTTACTAAGTGCTGGTAGTATAGATATTGGCCTAAAGTTAGCTGGGTCACTTTTATCCCCAGATTTAAAAAGAGGAATCAATTTACTATTTTTCATTAAGTCAGGAAAGACCCCTTCGTCAATACATTTGTTAAAAATAAAAGCTAAGTAGGGGGCTAGTATATCAATTATTGATTTAATAATGCTTGTTGACATGCCCCAAAGATCTTCTGTTTTTTTAACATTAATTGTTTTAAAAGCTTTAATGATATCTGCACTGTTTATATATTTAAAGGAAAAACTTTCATTGCACTTATCAACACTAGACTCCAGAAGGGAGACAGCGATGTTGGGACTAGCACTAAGAGTACTGGTAGTTTCTACAGGTATTCTAGCAAAGAAATCTTCAAAAACTTTAGCGACTTCATTGTCAGATTCAAAAGTTTGATCACCAGTTTTTAAACAGAAGGAATTTATATTGGATTTTGATTTGCCCGTTTCTTTGTTAATAATATTCCAGGTAGCCTTAATTTTATTATCAGCTAATTTTATTTTATTTGCAAAGTACTTGGACTTTGCTAGGATACAAACTTCTCTGAATGTTTGTGAATACTTCTTGACAAATTCAATGAAGTTAGGATCACAAGAAGTAGCTTTCTCTGCATAAAGTTCGTATAATTTCCTTCTGCTCTTATATATGCCGGGTGTGGCCCAGTCACTAAATTTCGTACTATCATTACATTTGATGACTTTCTGTTTAAAAGTTTCACTAAATTCAGTTTGAACTATGCTAAATAAATGATTATATAAGTTATTGGCTTCAAAGTTTGGTTCTGGTAAAGTTTCAATTTTACTTGAGACACTGTTTCTGAATTTTTCAATACAGTGTTTTTTTATTGGCCTACACATTATTTTCCGTTTAGACGGAACATGATGGTGCTCAATAGAGGCTAATTGTCCACTGTGGTCGGATTTAATACAATTCAAAATTGATTTTTCAAGTACATTACAGTTACAGAAAATGTTGTCCAAGCAAGTTGCCGATGTGGGTGTGATTCGCGTTGGTTCATTAAAAGTATGTAGCAAATTAAATGATTTAAATAAGTTTATGAACCTACTCGACAACTTGGCTAATTTAGGATCTAAGATGTCGACGTTAAAATCTCCACAAATCGCGACTTTTTTATTTTTCCTACAAGTTATTTTTAAGACTTCCTCCATAGTGGACTCAAACTCAGAGTAATTCGCGCTGGGGGGTCTATATACACATACTATAATTATTTGATCAAGTTCCACACAAGACAACTCAATGGTTCGTTCAATTGAGAGGGATACTACATCTTTGCGCTCTTTACATTGCAAACTATTGTGTAGAATAATAAGTGAACCCCCTCTTATAGCAGATTTCCTATTAAATGAACTAACAACTTTATAATTATCCAAACTCAAAATTAATTCGTGCTTTTTCAACCAATGCTCAGTAACACATAACACATCAATATCTTCAGAGTTTAAGAATAAGCTTATTTCTAAATCTTTGCCGGAAAAGCCTTGCATATTTTGGTGAATAATTCTTAAACAGTTTGGCTTTCCTATTGTCGGCTTAGCGCTAGAGGACGCCTCTATTGTCTCAAGTGCTAATTTAAATGTAATAAATTATTACTAACATTATGAACAGAATTATTTGGAACGGATTCCAAAGTTGAATTACACATGTCAGAAGTTAACTGCTCAATAGAAGCAGATGTTTTCCTAGCCAGATTATTGGCTAGTTGTTTAAAATAAAAAGATAGCGATAATGCTATTTGTCGCGTAAAAGAAGAAGGCAGATAATATCTATCTTTTGTCAAATAAAAATTATTAAATAATTTATTAATGTCAATTAAGTGCAGCTGTTGGCTATTATAAAATGCCACTGTATTTAAAGATAGATTAAAGATAGAGTATGGATCATTGCAGTAAAGTAGCTCGGCTAATTTTATTTTTTGTAAATATTTTTGAGCTTTTTCATAGTCTACTGAGGTTGAAGTCTTATTTGATCTATGAGAGTATTTTATTTTGGATAAACATAAGAATGTTGTAAGGTGGTCTGTGGTACTTGTATTTAATATTGCAATAAATGCCGAAACTTTTCTTATATCAATTTTTAACATGAAGTGGTCCAAACATGCAAGTTCCCTTGTAGGTAATGTGTGACCAGGAAGAATACTAAATTCTGAAAGCATGTTAAGATAATTAGCTCTATTCCTGTATTCCTGAGCAGGCTCTAGATTTTTTGGCCTTAGGTTAATGTTTATGTCTCCAGTTATTATGATATTCTTGAGTGTCCTAATTGTTTCAAGATGTGCGCTAAGAGAATTCAAGAATATTTCGGCATTTGTGTTTGAAGGAGAGCGATATATACACAATAGTATATTATTAAATATATCTACTTGAATACAAGAGGCATGTGACATTTTTATTTCCTTTACTTTAGCGTTTAATGAAGACTTGACATAAACAGTAACTCCGTCATTTTGATTTAATTGATTAGTAGTAAAATATGAGTCATAATTGGATATTTGTGGAATGGGCTTGTTACTATCAAGTCTACATTCGGTTAGAACTAATACATCTGGTAATTGAGGCTCGACACGGTTAGTAAAAAGTCATCAATATTACAATAGACACTTCTTATATTTTGAGAGATGATAGTAAGATCATTCTGTTTTACATGTATATGATCGCCTAAATCAACAGTATCACATTCAAGAGCACGAGCTATATCTAATTTGTCTAATTCTTGAATATTATGAAAAGACTCACCCATTAAATAATATATATGTATATTGGTAAATTATTATGTATGACATACAACTATATGCGTTATTCGTAACAGCTATTGAAGAAGGCTTGTAATAGTGAGAGAAAGTTAATTTAGGATAATAAAAGTATTTATAATAAAAAATATAAATGTTACTTTTAATATACTTGCCTCTTGGTAGTATATATTCAGTGTATTGTTTGAATGTATTATAGTTATTGAAGTATGTGTAAATACAGCAAAAGTGAATGTGCGCAAAATTACAATTCATGAGTTTGGTCAAACTAAGGTAATATGACATAATTAAGCGAGCAAAATCGATAATTAAAGCATGCAAGGACAGACTATACAAACTCGGCATAGGCTTCAGAAACTGGTATTGTATAAAAGTTTTAATTAAAATTAGTCATTTTTTCAAGAGAAGCTGGTGTACCTGATCTTCGCTCCTGATGATGATAATCGGCGAATGTTCATCTTTTCTTATGTAAACTTTGCCGTAAGAAGTCCAGCAGAACTTATAGGCATTGGACTTGGCAAGGTCTCTGGCGAGAAAGTAAAGACGAGAGCCTTTCGGAGTAAGATGTTCTGACAGAAATATAGGTGTCTCTTCCTGCACTGTAATACCTAAGTGCTTAGCACACAATTTAGTCTTATTTCTTATGTTGAATGCCTTTGCCTTTTTTAAAAATTCAGTCTTAAGAAGCGTAGATCCAGTTTCTATAATAATTGGAGTATTTTGCTTTTCAGTGTTCTTCCCACGTACTCTATAAATATCTTTAACATCCAATCTATCAATCTTACAGTCTATATTCTGTGATAATTTCATAACCATTTCAACCAGGACTTCTTTCGTTTCATTATTTTTCCTTGGTACATTTTTTAATTCTAAGTTACTTTTTCGGTTTCCTTGTTGCATGTCCTCAATTTTATTTTCCAATAGTAAAATATACTTCTTGTCTTCTTTTACTTGGTTCTCCAATAGATCTATTTTCTTTTTAAACTCCTCTTGCTGAGCTGCTAAAAATGAAACTGAGCTCTCTATGTTGCTATTTGAAAGTTGGATTTCTTTCAGAGTTGAGTTAATTTGCTGAAATTCATTTTCTTGTTTTGTTGCTAAAAGTGTCATCATTTTTTTCATTTCGGCTTTAAAATCAGCCAACTGAGTGGTGATAGAATCATCCATATCTTCCCTACTTCTTTTGGTACGTTGGTATACATAGTTAGGTGGAGTCTTGTTACTATTGCCCACCACATTTATATCAGTACTACAGAACTACTACAGAAGTTTTCATTACCACAACTAGAGTCGCGAAGGACACTTTTTGATGTTCTTTGTCTTCATAACATCATACATAGCAAATACGACTGTACTGATTTAACTGATGGGATCAAGTATAGGATACCCAGCTCTTCAGCTCGCATCCGCGAAAGGCATGTATTCAGGCCTTTCGATATTGGATTTAACAATAGCAACGCTGGTTCGCGCGCCCCGCTCAATAGAATCATGGCCACTTACAACAGACATCTTAGTGACCATGACATAGATATCTTCTCTCTCTCTGCGTCTTCATTCAAATCCAGGGCTTCCGACCTGCTGTCGCAATAGGCTGTCTGTCATCTGCCTCGATTATTATATGTAGGTACACGTACTTTATTGACTACAATCAACTCAGTTCTACTCTATTTTCATTAAAATTAAAATAGAAGTTAATGCTTATATTCATAGGTTGTGAAACACTGCTGTTTGTATTACTGGTTTTAGTTTTTAAGTTCAATTCAATTCGATCCAATATTTTGTCACACATTAATCTTTAAAAGTAAGCTGTGGATAATGTGGTTGGTTGTATAATTAGTAATTAATAATTTGTTTGTAAGCATAGTTAGCACAATATTGTACAGCCGTTTGTTATCCCTGCAAATAAATAAATAAATAAAAAGTATCTGATACAGATTTATCCATCATTGGGTTTTAAAAACACTTTTTGATTTCTAAGTTGAAAATATACTTTCACTTGGGCCAACTCCTTTTTTAGAAACCGCAAACGCTACCGCCTATGAATTGTGGCAAGCAAAAGATGAGTGACGTACGTGCAGTGGATGTGACGCGTGCGCCGCGTAGCTTGCAGACAGGATGTTGTCGCAGTTGCGCTGTCTCATTCTTACGTTGACCGACTATTACTTGCGTTCTATGAGCGCCTGGTGGTTGGCGAGTTTTAAACAGACTTTTAAAATAAAATAAATTGATTTTAAATAATAATTACGTAAACTTTTTGCACAGAAACACACGTCCAAACACTTGGGCGATCCGGGGGGAAGAGGAAGCATTTGACTCAATAAATGTTGATCTATTACTGTCAAAACTGGCATACTACGGACTCGAAGCAAATGCTATAAAATGGTTCCATAGTTACCTCGAGAAAAGGCAGCAGTATGTTGAGCTGGAGAAAGCAGATGGTTCAAGGCTTCTCTCAGCCAAACTCCCAGTTACCCGTGGGTTCCTCAGGGATCTATATTAGCACCGATCCTCTTCATTCTTTACAGCGCTGATATCACAAAAGTCATTCATCACTGCCAGTTTCACTTGTACGCCGACGATCTACAGCTGTACCTTCCCTTTAAGCACACAGATTATATCAGTGCAGATCAAACTGTTTAGTACTAAATCCTAAAAAATCAAAACTACTGTTAATTGGTACAAGGAAGAAAACTGACCACTTTAAAAACATTGTTTTAAATATTCACATAAATGGAGAGAAAATAGAGCGTGTGGATAAAGCTAGAAATCTGGGACTAATATTGGACGAACACCTAACTTTTGAAAACCATATCGCTGAGTGCTCACGCAATTGTTTTTATAGACTTAAGTTACTGTACAAAATAAGACCTTATTTGGGTGAGGAACTGAGGGTCACACTGTGCGAGGCACTGAATTTGTCAAAACTAAATTACTGTGACATTGTTTATGGGCCGTGTTTGATGTCCAAGACGAGTAAGCTTATCCAGCGGGTGCAGAACGCTTGTGCGCGTTTCTGTTTTCATGTACCACCCCGATCGCATGTGACTCCCTTTCTGGACTCTGCAAACATGATGAAAATGGAAGCGCGCAGGAGACTTCATCTCGCCACTCTCTTGTTTGGTATATTAGATACGGGAAGGCCGTGCTATCTTTATGAAAAATTGGTATGGTTTGGTGACTTGAGCAGGTTCCCAAAGAGAAAAAATACTAACATTTTCGCAATTCCAAAGCACCGGACAATGGCGTTCCGCGGTTCTTTTAAATTCGCCGCCTCGAAGTGCTGGAACGATATTCCACCGCCGTTACGTGACCTGAAAGCGGTTAAAACATAAATATCTCACTACGTTGCAAAAACAAGACTCACATCGGGGTTTTTCACGATAGGAGCCGGGTTGCGTTCCAGCCGGGGGTTGTGTGTGTCGCCTTGACGCGGACACCTGTTTTAATTTATTGTATTTGTCACCCATATATTATTTTGTCACCATACAATTGGCTTGAATGTTGTTTTGTTATTGTTGTTTGTTTGTTTTGTGGTTCCGAGGTTGTATCATATCACACTATTCTGTAGTTGCACTTTGTATGTAATGTAGGTTGCGATTTCTTTTTCTTTTTTTTATTGTTTGAAATGATGTATTTTTGCCATATTAACCAAATAAAATAATCTCTTCGTAAACAAATCAAAACGAAAAATATCAAATCAACCAAAGAGTACTTCGATTTGTCTGACCAAAGATCTCTTTTATATATATTTTTTTTTTATTACTATGTAGATCAAACTGTCATGGAAGAGGCAAGGAGACCTAATTCCATACAGTCATTAAGTTTTTTAATTTTTATTCCTCTTAAATAACATTTTTATTTTGTTAGTGTTGGTGATGATAGAATCGATGCTCGTTAAATATTTATCTATTACTTCGTTAAAATTATTGTCTATTGTCTTCTGAATTATTGTTATTAAATTATAATTTTTGTTTGTCTGTTCGTTGTCGTCACCAAGTAGGCTCCTCCAGAATACCAGCGTTGCAGTGGCATACTCAGGTTTGCCTCTGTAGCTTTGCTGAGGTTGGGGCCTAGTTGGCCGCACTATAATTAGTCCTAAGTTTGTGTAGGTACATTGTTTTCTTTTGTTTTGCGGTCAATAAACGATTTTTCTTCTTCTTTCTTAAACTTTAAAATAATTTGATATTAAACAGCCACTTGAAACTTACTTCTATATCAGGCAGTACTTTTCTTTTCTTTATAATTACGTTCACTGTATTGTTTACAAGGGGGACACCAGGGTAACACTAGAGAATAATATATAGTAACTCCGGAGAAAAAGAAAGAACTTGAGAATATTATATTCAAACTAGCGACCTGTCCTTGCTTCGCTTCGGTTCCTTCTTTTTTTGCTAAATGCAACCTTCCAACAACACCCAAAAAGATAACAAAATAATACCTAACAGTCCTCACCTCCATTTGCTCTAGTCTTTTTCTCTCCCGTTCGTCCCGTCCCGTTGTCGGTATAAGAGACGCGTTTGATTTATATTTGCGCGTGTTAATTTTTTGCGACGACTCCTACGATATTCATTTAAATGGTATGGTGTTAAAGGCTTAAATAATGTGCATAAAATGCTTAAGGTAACTAACGTATTTAATTTGATAAGGATTAGTACTTTATCCTTCTAAATAGCTTTCCAAATTACCGCGTTGAACTTGTCAATTTTTTTAGGAAGATATAATTGGTATAGTTAGTTATTTTGAAAAGATAGATAATATGCCATCACGGGATTTTTGTAGACCTATAAAATAGGAATAATTTCATCATAAATTATTTTGTTATAGCTAAAGGTTAGAGCAGCGTTTTCAATGCAAGCTCCCAGTCGGCTTAATTTTTGCCGACCTCTTCAACAATCATCGTGATATTTCTACCAATTTCTATAAAACCTTAACTTATAATACACTTAAACCTTCCTCAGGAATCATTCCATCATTTAGTGAAAACGCCGCATGAAAATCCGTTTAATAGTTTTAAACGGATCGCGAACAGACAGACAGACAGACAGACGCGGCGAGGGACTTTGTTTTATAATATGTAGTGATTCATCAATTAATCTAAGCTATAAAACTAGACACGAAGTTATATTAACTTAACCAGATCACAAATCATAACAGGAACATAGCGAAAACACAATTTAACATAACATATTTTCGCTATGTCCCATGTATGAAAATGTATTTTTTTTTACAATTTAAGTGATTTTTCTCGACAAAACCTACCTGTAACCTTTATAAAAAACATCGTATATTTTTTTTTACGATAATTTTGAGCTTAATTTCACGTCTTTTCATTTGTGCACTTAATGATTGGGCACATGGTATATTTTTTTTAAATTGCTGAAAACGGAAACCATAGAACAAGTCCACAGGGTATGCAAATTCATTAGAGACACCTTTGAACGTAAAGAATATTGCTCTGCAGTTTTCTTGGACGTGCAGCAAGCGTTTGACAAAGTATGGCACAAGGGTCTCCTGTACAAAATCAAAACGCTCCTTCCACACACTTTCTATCCAATATTGTCATCATATCTCAAAAACAGACTCTTCCAAGTTAAGGAAAATGATTGCACCTCCACTTTTCATGAAATCCTTGCAGGAGTGCCACAAGGTTCGGTACTTGGACCAATTTTATACACTATCTTCACATCAGACCTACCTGAAACTCCTATCTTAACGCATATTGAATTGTAAGAATTGCGTTTTTTTATTATTATTATTTATGTCTTGTATCAAGTGTTTTTTGGTAAATTTTGCCTAGGTACCTACTTAGGTGCACTTTCGAGTAGCAGACATAGTGATTACTGATTTCTCAACTAGTTGAAAGTTATTTACTCTCACAATTACCTATCCGATATGTAGTAGGTATTTAATTTCAACCTACCTACCCATTGTGTGCAAACTTTTGTTAATTATTGTGATGGAAAATGACCTTACATTAAATGTGGAGCTCATTTTTCAATGTTGACGACTCTGTATGAAATATACAGGGAGAAAAAAAGCAGCCCTTGACGAGTTTCTTACCGGTTCTTCTCGTTACAAGGTCTCCCGCTCAGGGTTTGCGAACCGATGGCGTAGCTTCTTTGACATTCACAAGTGCTTGTAACAGCCTAGACTTAATTTTTTTTTTTTTATTTTTTTTTATTATTTTTAATAAAAATATATCAGTTCGGGATAAGAGACAGGTCAGATAGGAGTCGACACGTCTTAAGTAGCCGTAATGTTACATTACGCCGAAATGTTACAGATCAATCGCCAGTATCGCCACCTAAATAATTTGTTCATATGGCGCGAGCGGGCATAGTAGCTGGCCGCCGCCGGCGTTCGTCCGGGCGGCGGCGGCGGCGCGGCCCGGGCGGCCTGTAGCGACAACAATTTATCTGTAATTAAACAAAATCCACAGTATGTATTTTTCTAACTTTTTGTGTGGCATATAAGCGCATTGAAGAGGTCATGTAAGAGCGATCTGATCAATTTTAATTCATTATTGCGTATATTACGAAAGAAAAATGAATTTATCAAAGCACACCACTTAACTTTCTAAACTTTGTTCAACAGCTATATCTAACCACTGAAAGTCTTAAAATAAGATTTCAGAAATTTTAAAATTTTATTCGAACACAAAAGAGTGATTTTGTGATTTACGCAGTTACACATGTAATGAAACTACAATAATAACGGTGAACCACTTTTACTTTTTCCACAGGAATACACTATGACTAGGTTATAGCAACAGTACGTTAGCATTTTTCCCTAACTACTTCTTTTCCCGACGGTTGAACAGTGACTGAGCTCGCAACTGACTTTCGTTCACCGTTCCGCCGCCTAACCACCCCATTCCACTACAAATGGCGGGAAAATATGGCGGGAAACGGTGTTGCCAAGCTATTAAACTAAAATACTGCTATTTTATCATTTCAATTTGACTCAAAATCATAACAATAAAATGGATAATTTACTATCAAACGACAAAACGTCACATTCGTCCATCCTGACCTCGTGCATGTCCTCGTGCACGGTCAACTCAAAACATTCTAACGTCACATTCGGCCAGTTGTATGTTAACTTATACCGCATTTGATTTAACAAATTTAATTGGTTTGACTTATTGTTATAATTTAATTTTGTGGATTAATTAATGCTAAAAGAGAGAATCTACTGAATCTACCACCGTTTCACAAAATGTGAGGCCACTCCAAGAAAGAAATGGCTAAAGAAAACTTGGAGAGGGTTGTCGACCTCAGTCTTTTATATTTAATAATTTATTTTCTTTATTTATACATTTGCACTACATGAGATTTATAACTACTAAGTAGATCTTAAAGTAACTACTTATCGCATGCACCTTGACGGGCATAGCAACGTGAAAGAGAGGGGCAGACATTTAAATATTCTTATCATTAAAATATTCGTTAATAACATTTAGTTAGTAACAGATGTTTTAATGAATTTATGAACTTATTAACTTTTGGTTCGGCTTTTAGATTTTATAGTAATTTATTATAATTTTTTTTTTTACTGACATCGAGTAAGGACCCGAATTATGTAAAGTAAATTAGATGTAGTTTGCACAAGAGTATTTTTATATCGCGGGACATTGTGACGAGGCGCGTCTATAGTTTTAATATATAGATTTGGATGTTTCCCAACAAACTTGCACATTTCTAAATAGTATAAGCAGAGTAATGTTAAAATTTTTAAATTTTTAAAATGGGCTTGCATTTACAAGAGGAACTAACTGTTGTAAATTATTGCGCCTAGTATGATCATCAGACCATAAAGCTATGACATTTTGAAAGCCAGTAATATTGTGACACAAACATTAACTCTAGAACATCTTGAAAAATATATTACATTACCATATATTTTTTTTTTCACAATAAGCAATCAAATTCTTTATGTACTACAACATTTCTTATTAGTTCTTTCTACTAAATCATGGATTTTATTATAAAATTTAATAAGAGATAAGTACAAAAAGTAGATATAACAGTCGACGGCGCGCCATCGCCGGGGTACCACGAAAGGGTAAACAAATTCAATCACAAATTGTAGACTTTTGACAGATAACCTGACGTGATGCCAACTACATAACTCAAATTATCAATGGTATCAACTTATTAAACTTCCAATAAGTCTTACAGTTTCTTATAGTAGGTACCTATACAATTTCAATTGACTATTATCTACTAGCTATGCAAAATGCAAGGTAATAATAATAGGTAATAGTATTATAATTAAAGTTGTGTTGCAACAATCATTATAAGTCAATGATATTCATTGTTATAAATATTATTTTTATTTATTTCACAACCCACAGCATGAGCTATGTACTTATAGGTAATATTTAATTTAGCTAGGCTATACTACACCTACCTACTTTAACAGGTTCTGAATAAGATTGAAATACATTTGATAAATCAATGCATAGGAATTCTGGTCCGTTTCTATGTTCAACCAGATAATTGCAGCTGAAACCTATTAGCCGTCGCAGCCTGTTGTTGTCGTGTCACAAAAAACTAAGTTCAACGAACAGTTGTTTCGATCCATCCACGCGTCGCACACCGCGCCACACTCGCATTAGCGACGTGTAACGCATCGGCATCTTGTCAGATGCAATATGTTTCTGAAATATATAAAACATAATCGTCAGTAACCGTCCCTAAATCATAGGACAAACGTCATCAAATAAAACATCAGGGTCAAAAGGAAAAATATTTGAATCTATTCATAAGAACAGCTTCATTGTGAGATTTATTTAATCGTATGATAATAATATGAAATAGGTGAGATAAGAGACACTAATACCACAGTACCTACATACAAATTCACATAATTATGTACAAAATGATATTTAGTTGCATTGTTATTAAAACATTAATTTTTCCTGTCAATTTATTCATTTTATTCCACAATTTGTGGTTCTCTTGCATTTTATTATGTAATGTGCTCAGTTTTAGTAATTGTTAATGTCGATGCTCGCGGGACTACCGTTTGCCGCTATGTGGACACGGCCTGTCAAGATATATATATTCAGGGCTACCGTTTGCCATAGTGTGGACACGGCCTGCCAAAAATTCAAGCTAAAGCTATCAACTGAGGACACGCATGGCCCATACAATATGACACACTCGGCCGCTTAACCGGTATACTTTAGGATACACATGACCCATAGACGCGACACACTTGGCCGCTTACTAAGTACTACCCTTAAGGACATACTTGGCCCATAGATGAGACACATTTGCCCGCTTACTAAGTACCACACTTAAGGACACTCTTGGCCCATAGGCGCAACATACCTAGTCGCCTAAAAACTACAAATAGTTCATATAGTAGTAGCTTACACACTGCTATGTACTTAACATTGTAAGACTTATTTTCTCAAGCATAAATATAATGTATTCAAATTAACCATAACTATATATATAAGCATCGAATTGCGATATTATAAACAAAGAGATAACCAAGTAAAATGAAGTTGTGTCTTAAAGAAGAACGCGGTCTTCATAAAGTCTACTTATTTCTTTTTACAGATCTTCGTTCGTACCTACATGTTTAATTGAAAAGTATCCCAATATATTTAATTAAGGGCCCGTGCACTAAGTTAAGCAACAACTTAAATAATCGTTTGCAAATGACGATTTGAATATAAAATTAATAAAATTGCATAATGTTGTCACATAAACGTGTAACATAATTAAATGACAACCTAGCCTTGTAAACCGCTGGCGCTTCTAGCCAAACCGCACGCGCATTTAGCCAAATCCTAGGCGCATCTAGCCAAACTGTAGGCGCATCTAGCCAAACTGTAGGCGCATCTAGCCAAACTGATGGCGCATCTAGCCAAACTGTAGGCGCATCTAGCCAAACTGTAGGCGCATCTAGCCAAACTGATGGCGCATCTAGCCAAACTGGAATTGCATCTAACTAATAAACATTCATTTATTTCCCAGAATGTTGTAGTTTGTACATTGATGACATTATAAGTTATAACAAAATCTGCATATCCTGCCTTAGTTAGGCGTGGAAATCTGCCAGTAGCTAGGTGATTTTAAAATTTAAATTTGTGAATCTGTACTTAACATTAATCATTAATAAAATTATTACAACTAGGTACTTTTATTTACCCATCTTTCCATTAAATAATTTAAAATCCCAATAAAATAAATGTCAAACTTTAATGTCAAATATGATAAAATGACATATTAACAATAATAGTTGCCTGCCAGTACAATGTTATTTTAATTTAAAGTTATAAGATATTAATTACAACTTGTCAAACCACAGGTGAATCTAGCTCTGTAAACTGATGGCGCATCTAGCTTTCTAATATAAAGGCGCATCTAACCTTGTAAAATAAAGGCGCATCTAACCTTCTAAAATAAAGGCGCATCTAGCCTTCTAAAATAAAGGCGCATCTAGCCTTGTAAAATAAAGGCGCATCTAGCCTTGTAAAATAAAGGCGCATCTAACCTTGTAAAATAAAGGCGCATCTAGCCTTGTAAAATAAAGGCGCATCTAACCTTGTAAAATAAAGGCGCATCTAACCTTGTAAAATAAAGGCGCATCTAACCTTTTAAAATAAACGCGCATCTAACCTTGTAAAATAAACGCGCATTTAACCTTGTAAAATAAACGCGCACCTAACCTTGTAAATAAACGCGCATCTAACCTTGTAAAATTTAAACTTTAATTGTTAAAGACTGTTTTTAACCTAAGTAAATAAAAAAATAAAATGAAAGCAAATCTGACCTTTAAAAATGCTTCACCCTTATAAATTCTCAAACATATTTATCATTCTAGTATGAAAACGAACAAAAGCTATAGGTACCTTACTTTAGGTCGAAGGCGCGTTTAGGCTTGTCCTAGCCTTACAAACTGAATGTGCATCTAGCCTCGGAAGTCAAAATAAATTTTAGTTCATATAAATATCTAGTGTAAATTGCTTAGGGTTGGGTGAAATATTTAGAATAAGGTTCATTTTAGTTTGAAATATTTTCTTAATTCCATATAAGTAAATTTAATTTTAATTTCATTGAAATTTTTACTGGACCTATCCTTATGTATCAAAAGTTAAATCTTGTAAGCCAAAGACGCGTTTAGCCTTGTAAACTATAGGTGCATCTAGCCTTTTAAACCGAAGGCACGTCTAGCCTTTTAAACCGAAGGCACGTCTAGCCTTTTAAACCGAAGGCACGTCTAGCCTTTTAAACCGAAGGCACGTCTAGTCTTTTAAACCGAAGGCACGTCTAGCCTTTTAAACCGAAGGCACGTCTAGCCTTTTAAACCGACGGCACGTCTAGCCTTTTAAACCGAAGGCACGTCTAGCCTTTTAAACCGAAAGCGCGTCTAGCCTTTTAAACCGAAGGCACGTCTAGCCTTTTAAACCGACGGCACGTCTAGCCTTTTAAACCGAAGGCGCGTCTAGCCATTTAAACCGAAGGCGCGTCTAGCCTTTAAAACCGAAGGCGCGTCTAGCCTTTTAAACCGAAGGCGCGTCTAGCCTTTTAAACCGAAGGCGCGTCTAGCCATTTAAACCGAAGGCGCGTCTAGCCTTTAAAACCGAAGGCGCGTCTAGCCTCTTAAACCGAAGGCGCGTCCAGCCTTTTAAACCGAAGGCGCGTCTAGCCTTTTAAACCGAAGGCGCGTCTAGCCTTTTAAACCGAAGGCGCGTCTAGCCTTTTAAACCGAAGGCGCGTCTAGTCTTTTAAACCGAAGGCGCGTCTAGCCTTTTAAACCGAAGGCGCGTCTAGCCTTTTAAACCGAAGGCGCTTCTAGCCTTTTAAACCGAAGGCGCGTCTAGCCTTTTAAACCGAAGGCGCGTCTAGCCTTTTAAATTGAAGTATATTTCTTCAAACTAAGAAATTAGGACAAATCATGTACTTCAAAGTAAACTTACATCATTCATTTAGGAACAAATAAAAATGAAATCAAAATTATAATCTTTTACTAGTAAACATACCGCGCATCGAAACCACGTAAAAAATTTAAAAACGTAGCTCGTACACCAGATAATTTAATTATCTTTCGTATTATTTTGTTCACGAAAGATGAGCTACTTGTAGGTAGGTAGTTTTTCTTTTTTTAACTGAGATCACTTCTGTAAAATCACGTTAATTAGTGAAATCGGCAATTTTTGTGATCGGCCTCTTAATAGAATAAGAATTAACTTCTTGAACTAAAATAAAACTCCTTAAGGGTCCATTATAGGAAAACATGGTTTGCGAGGGTCATATAATATAGAAAACGTAAAGTTGTAGTCACAAAAAAACATACAACAAGCTAAAGAGATTCTCTAGTAGCTATAAGTATTAAATTGCGTATAAACCTCACAGACTACAGTAAGAATCACATCCGTTTTATTCTCCGTATCCGTACATCCCCAGGGCACAGTGTTAAGGTAGACTACTAACGACAACTACCTACAATGGTATGAAATATAAAAAAATTAAACATTATAATCTCTGCGGAACACATTGTCCGAGATAAAATTACTCAGTAACATAGATACTGAAAATATACAGTTCCTATTTCCATAATTCATTAAGTAATGCATTTCCAGAGTTTAAATCACGAAAGTTACAGTTGGGCAGTAAAGATAACAAAACTTTCATTTCATGACCTCGCTTTATACAATCATGAAAATTACTATTCCATTATCATGCACTATTTCATCATGGTGACTGACGACTGAGTGTAGTTTTGTGTGCAGTGTATTGCACGACCGAAGTGTAGCCTCGATCACGTGCAGTTTTGTGTGCAGTGTATGCACGACCGAAGTGTAGCCTCGGTCACGTGCAGTTTTGTGTGCAGTGTATGCACGACCGAAGTGTAGCCTCGATCACGTGCAATGAATGTGAATAATGGTATATGTATGCACGGCCGAAGTGTTGCCTCGACCACGTGCAATGTTTGTGAATAATGGTGTGTATGCACGGCATGGCAATGGTGTATATGCAGTTTATTCAAACTTGAAACAACCCAACTTAATTTCGTAATTTTAGCTCGGTTTAAAACGTTAGATAAGTAAGAAGTTCGTGAGCGTACATACCTTGGTTCTTCCACTGCTGATTTGTAATGAAACTACAATAATAACGGTGAACCACTTTTACTTTTTCCACAGGAATACACTATGACTAGGTTATAGCAACAGTACGTTAGCATTTTTCCCTAACTACTTCTTTTCCCGACGGTTGAACAGTGACTGAGCTCGCAACTGACTTTCGTTCACCGTTCCGCCGCCTACCCCCCCTACTTACCACCCCATTCCACTACAAATGGCGGGAAAATATGGCGGGAAACGGTGTTGCCAAGCTATTAAACTAAAATACTGCTATTTTATCATTTCAATTTGACTCAAAATCATAACAATAAAATGGATAATTTACTATCAAACGACAAAACGTCACACACATATATTAACTTTCTAATTTTTTTACAACATGATGATAACATAGTTCTTATTATGAAACAATCAACATTTCAAACTTTAATTATATATATATGAAGTTAAACGAAATATTACGAAATACCTAAACTATACCTAAAGCACCGGCATAAAACTTCTAACTTTTCAAAAATAGCTCACAATGCACATAATCTATACACTCAGCAAAAACGAAAACTATAAGTATTATCAAAACTTTTTTATGAAATTTAATGTCCCACGACCGGACTAAAATGGAAGTTAAGTCATTCTAGCAAGAACTTTTTCGCAACTTGTTTGAGGTTATGTTGACACCGTGATTTTAGTTCGTTTGTGTAACGTGTGTAACGATACACAAAGGATTAAGCCTATTGTACACTGCACGATTGAATAAATGTATGATATAGCATATCATTTTCATAACGAAATTAGAATTGCTTACTAAGAAAAAGTAATAAAAAGTATGATTATGATAATTGTCAAGTAAGTACTGTTTTTTATACACTTTATACAAAACAACAATTCTTCATCATCATCATCATATCAGCCGCACGACACCCACTGCTGGGTATAGGCCTCCCCTAAGGATCTCCACGACGATCGGTCCTGCTCTGCCCGCATCCAGCGGCTTCCCGCGACCTTCACCAGATCGTCGGTCCACCTTGTCGGGGGCCTACCCACGGAGCGCCGCCGTCCGGTGCGCGAATTTACAAAGGCTATACTATTTGAGTCACGAGTCAGACTCTAATAGATGAGCTTTTGTTTATGCATATAACTCGACAAAACCTAATCTATCTCGGTAAAAAAGTTGACTCAAATGGATTAGCTTTTTGCCTTGATATTTTCAAAGAAAATGCACGGACAAAACCTAGTATAGTACTGTATACCAGCAAACAAGTCGTATGTCGTTTAAAATCCTAGTGACCTTTTTTAATGATTTTTAGGATACCTCTGATAAAATTGATGTAATGATTTGAAAAACAGAGAAAATTGTAGTTAATTTTATAAGGCATTTTCTTTTTATTTACAAGCACTATAAAGATGTCATAGCAAGACGCTACCGTAAGAACTATTTACATTCACGACATAAATAAGTTTAAACAATAATACCATTCGATTTTCATACAAATGAGGTAACTTTGAAGACTTGGCTCACCGTCAGGGATTGATGGAGCTGTGATCTGATGATGGCTATCCAGGAAGTGAATGGAGGAGATCCAGATCGCTATACACAAACAAAATAATTTAGCATGAAAATATAATTAACTTTAATAATTTTGATAAAAATCAAATAGGTAAATCAACTGTATCTTAGGCAGAGCAGTAGTATATATCTACTTGAGATGCAGTAGTATATATCTACTTGAGATCTTATTTATTGAACACTATGGAACTTACATTAATTATTAGAAAAAAATTATATTTAACTTTAACAATATCAATAAAAATCAAATAAATCAACAGACTGTATCATAAGCAAAGCAGTAGTAGATATCAACTTGAGATCTTATTCATTGAATACTATGGAACTTAGACTAGATTGGTAAGGTTTCTTATTATTAGAAAAAACATAATAAACTTTAACAATATTAATAAAAATCAAATAAATCAACTGTATCATAAGCAAAGCAGTAGTAGATATCTACTTGAGATCTTATTCTTTGAACGCTTGGAGCTTAGATAAGATTAGTACTTGACTAAGTACTTAGACTTAAATTAAGTCATGAAGTAAGGATTATATTAAATAAATTCTCTGTACTTCTCGAATTCTGGAACGCAGTAAATACTCCTTTTCTGGTTTATTTTTCGAGGCTCCTGAATATTTTCTTTTATATCTGCGATTCGGTACAAAATGAGATCATCTTTGTCCGGCCATTTCCAATTATTGAGTGACTTATGCATTGACTTGATCAGTACTCCATCATCACATGTCGATACAATTTGGCCAACAAAGTGAGTACCATCATAAACAAATATAACGTAATCCCTCTTCTTGAATCCTTCCAAAACCACCCTCGAACGATTGTAATTGCCCTGAGTTTCGTGGAAGGTTTCTTCCTCAGATTCTTCCTCGGCTTGGTTTTCTATATCTGTTTCGCCATCACTAACAGCTATTGCTTGGTCTATCATTTCTTCGTCTGATTCACTGCTGTCGCTTCTTTGTACTCTTTTCTCTCTACCTTTCTTTACTTTTGCAGTTTTTTGGACTTTCTTTTCTTCACGAATGCGTTTCCGGGTTTCAGCTTGTATACTTTTCTGTTTTTTTTCATCATCCTTCATAATCCAATAGTCTTGCCATTTCTTAGATGACGTAGCAAATGGTAAGCGTTCTTTTTTTGTTTTCTTCACTGGAGAATCTGATGGCCATATTAAGTGGTTTCCGAAAGCAGGACTTATTTGTTTTTGTTTCTGAATAATTAAAGAAACATTCTTCGGTGAACTGGAGAATCCTTGAGTGCTAGATGACGGGCTAGATGACGTAGTTCTAGGTGACATAAGGCCAGGCGGATTTGGTTTCTGTGTTTTTGTCGGCGATTCTGGCGCCTTCAAGACCGGAGACGTATTTGTGGTTGGAGTTTCAGATCCTTTTGGAAGATCAGGTTCATCCGGCGTAACTCCAGTGTTCTGCTTTTGTGATGGTATTGTCGGTTTAAGCGTTTTTATTGAAGACTGCATGTCAGCAGTTGCTTGTACTTGTAGCAGCGAAGGAGACTGTGTCATTAAACGCTGAGATTCTGAGGAATCTGCGACATTGTTGCCATTTCCTGAACTGGAAGCGGGAGAATCAGACAGGCAGCACTGGCAAAACTTCTTCCAGGTATAGAATAACTCCTTTGCACTCTCCTCTCCTTCCCACTGTTCATTGCTGCGTCTAAAATCTTTTGCGCGGCCCCGCCTCATTAAAGAGTCAAAAAGCAGAAGTGTTTCTACTCCCAATTTGGGAGCGGGGTTCACGCAGTTTGTGGATGTAGGAGCTGAAACAAGTGCAGTTTTGCGAGAGTCATGGTTCATACACCTTGCAAAATCTATTCCGTTAACGTCGAATGGATAGAGTCCACATCTTTTAAATCCATTGGCGACAATCTCTGGCGTCACCTTTTCTTGAAAGACTTTGGCGAGCAATGGTGCGAATCCAGCACGGGTAATCTGCCTGTTCCCGCTATTTTGTTTGTACTGTTTTACTGTGTTTTTCCAGCCACTTTTTAAGCATTTGAAGACGGATACGTCAGCTGGCTGAGAAATATGCGTGGAGTTCGGGACAAGAGCGTAAGCTATGATTTGGTTATCCGCGCAATACTGAGACACTTGCAATGTCAGGTGAGAGCGATGTCCATCTACTAAAAGCAGAACAGGCTTTTGTATATCGTTCGCCTTTAGCCACGGGTCAAAGACATTAGCGATGTACTCGTAATACAGAGGTCCGTTCATCCAACCTGACGGAGACTTCCCTATACTCCAACTTTCCGGAACATTTACAGCGATATCTCTCGAAATTCGAACCAGTGGGTATACGATCATGGGGGAGACTATTTGACCAGCAGCATTTATACTAAGCATGACTGTCAGTTGTTCTTTATCTTTCCCAGATTTTATTTCGTAGAAATTTTTCATATTGACTGGCCCAATTACCTTGCCTGAATCTGGGCAAGTCTGAAATCCTGACTCATCTGCATTAAAAATGCGTTTCGGGTCTTCAATTATGTCGAGAGCATTTTCCTCGATCAAGTGCTCTTTGAGTGACTGGTGCCACTGTTTCAAGTCCTCAGTGGAGACTAGTGCACGTGATGTAGATATCCCTTCTGCTTTTTTTTCTCTAATTTCCGGATGGCGATCATAGAATAAAGCAACCCATTTCTTGCCAGGCGTATTGTTTTTGAATGGCGTCACTCTCTCATCATCATCTAGAATTTTTTTCACGGTTTCCAGTAATGTTTGTCTGTTTATGGGTATGCCCTTTTTTGCATTAATAATTGTATATTTAACTAGTAGATTCTCTTCGTTTGTAGTGAAGAATGTGGAACGTCCCATTTTTCTTTGTAGTGGAGCCCTCCCTTTAAGTTTGCTTATCAAAGTGCTATGTGGCACGCGAAAATGTCGAGCAGCTTCTCTGATTTTGAATCCATTTTCTTTTACTGCCACAAATGCAGCTTGCATAAGTGAATCGGGGTACTTCAAAATTTTTGCATCGGTAGTTTTTTTCTTACCTAAAATAAAAGCAAAAAAGCCATCACAGAGGTGCCAAACGAAAAAAAATGCAAATGAAACAACTTCGAGTTAGTGCTTAAAGGCATCGCTAAAGCTTAACGACTCAAATTAATTAATTTAATCAAAATTTCTACTGTGGTCATCTTTAGGAAACAACCAACATCTATACAAATATTTTACCCCAAAGCCTGACCACCCTGGTCATCCTTTGGATACGCATTTTTGATAATAAAAAGAGTAAATAGAAATCACAATATAGCATAATATCTATTCAAAACTAATGAGAAAGTTAAATTTTATAAAAAACATGTTTTCCCATTACTTGACCAGTCTGGTCAGCTTAAGGAAAATTGTAATTTTGGTGCCCCTAAACATAACCAGGGCTCTAAAAATCACATTATTTAGTGAACAGCACAAATATTGTTAAAAATGACTTAAAACATAGCCCCTCATTAACTTTGATGCTTAATGAATCCATAAACATAAACACAATTCAAGATGGATCACGATTTCCAAAGTAATACGAAATTTTATGTCTTAGTAAAAATCTTGACTACTCACGCGGCGCCATCGTTGCAGCAAGAAAACGTCACATTTTTCCACCAATGGGAAGCAAGATTATATGATGATTGACAGATATAGTGTTGCCACTATTGGAAAACCAAAAACTACCAACTTTGCATGCTTTGCTTTTTTAATATTGCAATAAAACCCCGTTTTGGTCAGCTTTAGGTGACTGCTCTGCTATTGGTTCCACGACCCTATTTCCCTTTAAAAAATTTATAAAATTTACAAAATGGCCGCCACCGCCATATTGATTTTGCGATTGTTCATATTTTTCCTATATTTTGGAGCATATACTGCGTACAAGCACGTTTCGGTTTTTTATCTCACTTGCACCCAGCCGCCGCAATAGGACTTAAAAAAAGGGTATCTCGAAAATGACTTTTTCCTCTGCAGGTTTCAGGGTTGCTAGACGTTGTCAACCAAAATACCATTTCCAAAAAGTGGTTATTTCACTTTTTTGCATTTTGGGGTAAATCTCGAAAGTTACCCCGAAATGGGGTAAAAATATTCTACCAATCAATACATTGTGCCTATACCTACAGCCGTTCTATGAACCTCAAAACGCTCCAGTGTTTTCATCTGGAAGAAAATCGACTAAATGCTGGGTTTTCTTTTTTTATTTTCCAGTTTTGTAAAAATAGAGGGTAATCGTGGTGAAATGATAAAAATAATATTCTCAAACTAAGCAACACTTTAGAGCTGTGGCCCCGCGGTTTGGGGTCCAAAAACAGTTTTTTTTTAAAACTCTCCGGCGCGGCCGCCATTTTCTTTTGTATTTTTTTAATAAATTTATAAATTTTAAATTTCAAGTTTTACCACTCTTGTAAGTTTGAAAAAAATCGGTTGGAAAACAAAAAAATACAAATCTCGCCACAGCCGCCATCTTGTTTTTCCCAAATGTCATATTTTTTCACCAGTTCGATTGAGATTTTGCACATTTTGATCAAACATCATTATACCCTTTTCCACCTCCACCTGGGAGAACAATCATGTCAATCAGTGAGTGAGTGGTAATCGAGAGTATAAAATAATAATAATAAAAATAATATTAACTTGTATTTCGCCTTGGTGCGCGGGCTGCTGAAGCAGCGCGCAGCGCGCGGGCATCGCTCTGTTGGACTGTAAGTGGTGGACTTTGAAGAGTTGGGTCTGCAAATTGACGAATAGCCATCTTGCCATCCGATCAAATCACATTGCCTTTTGTCTGCAAGTTTGCTGGGCGGTGTGGTGATGCGTAGTAAAAATAAATGCTCTATTAATCTTACTAAAAACTTCGCTGGCTGATATTAAAATCATAGAGAACTAATATAAAACTACTATGTGAAATATCAAATCAAATCAGGGGGTGCTAATAATCCCTGGGTGCGGCTCGGTTACCATCAACTACGAATACTGCACCTGGCAACCTACAACACGCGCACACTGAGAACCGACATGAAGTTAAGGAGCTGCAAAACGTAGCGTCAATGAAAACATATAAAGTTTTGTCGCATAGCTAGAAAAATCCACTCATTTTGAAAGGTAGAAAAAAATATAATTGTATTTGACATATCCTGAATTAGATACTTAGCTATAAAAAATTTCAAGTAAAAGCTTAGTTAGTGAAAAAAAATGATTTTTCTAAAAAGATTTTTCGTCGCGTAGTACTCGATATTTTCAGCGGCAACTAGCATATTTTTCTCAAATTATAAATCGAACATAAGTCGAATTAAAGAGTTATATAAAAAAAAGAATGTTAATGTTATGGATCACTATTAAAATCAAAATAAACAGGTTTTTTAGCGCCTGAAAAATGTAAAGCGCAATGCACTTAGAAAAATATTTGCTAGTTTTCGGCAAACACAGAGATCTGGCGTGGGCGGGCGGGGTGAACGCCCGGGGCCGCGGGCATGCATCGGGTGGTATTGAGAATGGGGCTGTACTTTTCATTTCATATCGTAGCGTGGTCGGTCTCGTCTTTCCAAACTTTGTTTGTTTTAAGTAAATAAATAATTTTATTTAGTGCCAAGTAATAGTTTTAGGTGTTTGTTTTGTAGTTTTAGGTTTTAGTAATAAATAAAATAGATTTAGTGTAGTTTTACGTCTTGTGACTGTGACTTGTTTTTATAGGTACCTAGTTTTGTACGAACTTGACTGTATTATTATTATTATTTATTATTATTTATTCATGTATTGTGTGTGTGTAAAATGGGAAACAAAAGGAACAAAGAATTGCGACGGATGTGTCGTAGAATTAGAAAACAAAAAAAAATTTACAAATCCAAGTAGGGTGAATATGCCTATTACCAGCCCCCCCTAAGATTTTTCAACTTTGAATCTCTGTTGCTGCCACAATTACAGTCTTAAAATTATTGTTGATACAGTTTTAGGTACGAAAATATTACTTAGTTTTACGTAGTTTTGTGGGAAAAAAAAGAGAATCGTTTAAATGCACGACGGGCGAAAAACCCTAATTCCAGCCGTCTTTGCCCTAATATCTGTTCCAAAATAAAACAACCATGTTTGTATGAGATTAAAGAATATTCGTTTGGTAACTCTAATAATGATAATAAAATACTAGAGGCTTTAAAATTATGGTTCCCATAACAAGTCATTGAAACCTATACATCTCCTGTCAACTTAGAATATATAAATATATTAAATATTGCGTAATAAAAAATAACTTATACAATAATCAACGAGTACGAGATCGTTTTAATTATTTGAAACCTATAAAAGCGTTTTCCAAGAAGTGAATATCGATATACAATTTTTGAATTGAATTTCTTTTCTGTTTCTATGATTGATTATTATGATGATAATAAGTATGATTTTGATTATTATGTTTTTTTACATCTATGTATATAAAATTCAAAGTCCTGACTGACTGACTGACTGAGTGAGATATCAACGCACAGCCCAAACCGCTGAACCTAGAGACTTGAAATTTTGCACATAGGTTCCTTTTGCGGTCTAGGGGTGCACTAAGAAAGGATTTTTCAAAAGTTTGTATGAAAGTCCCTCAGTTTTGAAGCTAGGATCTTCAAATTTTGAGTTTAGGCTGAACATTGAAAATTAATAAATACGGGTCTCAGCGTTTTTCAAAATTCTACCCCCGAAGGGGTCAAAGGGGGATGAGGTTGTGTATTGAAGAAAATCCTTTATATTCGAAGTAAAAATAACTAAATTTATAATTTAGGCTTTAAATCTAACGTAACGTATATTGTTATTGGTAGTATTTCAACCCTTATGGGGATGAAATGGGGCTTAAAAGAGAGTAAAAAACCCAAAAATAGATATGGATGTCGTTATTGGGGTTTTCTGGGATGACGATTGCAAAAGTGACATTTATTTTGAAGTCCAACACGGTGGACATGATTTGACCCCAAAAGGGGTGAAAATAGGGTTCAAATTTTGTATGGAAAAATAATATAAAATAGACATTACAACTTTAAACTTCGTAGGAGCACATCTTAAAATATAAAGGCAAACATAATATTTTGTAATTTTGAAAATTAACCACTTAGGGGTAAATGAGGTGAGTAAACATAAAAATCGATATGGATGTCGTTCTTGAGGTTTTATGGGATAGTGATTGCGAAAATGAGATTTATTTTGAAGTCCAACACGGTGGACATGATTTAACCCCTAAAGGGGTGAAAATGGGGTTCAAAATTTGTATGGTAAAATAATATAAAATAGACATTACAACTTTAAAATTCGTAAGAGCATGTCTAAAAATAAATAGGCAAACACATATTTTGTTATTTTGAAAATCATCCCTTAAGGTGTAAATGGGGTAAGTAAACATGAAAATCGATGTGGATGTCGTTCTTGAGGTTTCATGGGATGGTGATTGCGAAAATAACATTTATTTTGAAGTCGCACGGTGGACATGATTGGACCTGGACATGCACATCCAGGGGACGGGGACAGGGACAGGGAGGGAACGGGAACGGGATACTAATATCTCTGGATACAATTCTGAATATTATAAACTAGCTTCCGCCCGCGACTTCGTCCGCGTGGACATTCGATAAAATCCTCATGTTTTAATTTCATTAAATTCTACGTGAGTTCTAAAGTTTTTACGTGATTAGGCGGGTTCCCACCAAGCGCGCTGCCTCGCGAGGCAGGACGTTTGCCGCACGGGCCTCGCACGAGGCTGCTCGCTTCGTGGGAACCCGCCTAATCACGTAAAAACGGCTGATCAGAGTTTAATGAAATTAAAACATGAGGATTTTATCGAATGTCCACGCGGACGAAGTCGCGGGCGGAAGCTAGTCTAATATATATAAAAAAAAAAAAACAAAAAAAAAAACATTTGAAAACACCCTGTATATTGCCGTAAAGTTTTGATGACCGGCTGATGTTAGGTTCTTATGTATTTCTTAATATCAGCCCCTAATTTGAAGAACAAATAACTTAGGAATTAAACATTATTCACCCGGCTGTATTTAGGCCATTGGGTGAAGGGTTAGTAATTCTAGTGAATAGCACTACAAATTCCAACCTAAAGACGAGCAAATTAAGATGAGATTGATTTCTTAAACGAAAGTTAAATACCCAACATCAGCCCCCGGCTGATAATAGAAAGTTTTGGAAAATCTCATAGTCAAACTCCAGCCCCCCAAATTTTTTCGAAATTAGTAAATTTAACTGCAAACTTGTAATCTTAAAACGTTATCTAACTAATCTATTACTAGTATCAAAGTATAAAACTATAAAAAATTGCATCTTGCCTTCATAAACACACTTCCCAAAGTTCGCATCGATCGATGTTTTATGCTGTTTTTCAAACATAGTCACCTCTATTCGGTCTCGGTGAACATTTTTGGTCGTTGTGTGAATTGTAGGTGTCGTGACGGGGTAATACTGATTTCCAACGTCGAGGATTAACTAGGGATGTGGCTCCATTAAACAGTTTCCGATTTTTATTGTTTTTTAATTAAAGCAAAGCAAAAACGTATTGGGGGCAGGAATTAGGGGGGGGGGGCTGGAGTTAGGCATATCCACCCTATTCCAAATTCATACAAATAGTCGAAAAGCGAGCCATACTTCGATCAAATACCTACGCGCCTCGAGTTCGGTCTGCAGTCTGCACTCGGTACCTACACAAACAGTAACCGACTAATGATAAAATAGTTGATCCCAACTATTTTATCATTAGTCGGTTTTGTCATTAGAAATTATTTTCTAAAAAAGTACGATTTGCCCAGTGCCCGGCCTCCCTGTTTCTATTTCCGGCCCTCCTATTTCTATTGCCCAGTATACCGGCCGCCTTTCAAAGAACATGACGAGAAGAAAAAACCACATCGTTCAATGCAGTAGCGATCGTTTGAGTAATTCGCTAAAATACACATCGGAAATAACAAGAGACAAACAATTAATATTATTAGTAGATAAATTTCAAAGCTGGCAGGTGTACTAGTAGTATTTTGCAGGATAGCCAGTATACCGGCCTCCTAGTGTATACTAGGAGGCCGGTACACTGGGCAAGCACCCAGTAGATCCGGCCACCCGTTTCCATACAAAAAAAATCAACTTCATATACAAGCACATTTAGACGGCCGAGTACTAGACACAAAGTACTTTAAATTTAATAAAAAGGGATAGCATTATACATTCTTCTATAGAATCCCTCTTTTAACAAAAAGAGACAAAATATTATATCGAGCTCAGTCCCAGTTAACCGGCCCCCGGCCGATATACTGAAAACATGTGGTTTCGTTGTCTAGTAAGGCGGCCCCTTGATATTACTAAATATCTGCTTATTAAGCCATATTTAACATTAAAACAGTAATAAATAACAACATACCTTGAGAACAAACTAAATATTTACCTTTTAACGATGCCCTGAAGGACAATATTGACTATTTGGCAAGAGCTCTCCACTATTTTTTTTTTATCTCCACTTGCGAAATCGACCCGGATGCGGGCTTCAACGTAAACACAAATTATAAAATATTACGTAACGTTTCGCTAGTGGCGTCCATACCATTCGATAGATCGATAACAGTGTTGCCAGGAAAATATCCAAATTGTTAAGAAATTGCCACGAATTTCTTATTTTATTCGAAAAACTGTTGGGGGGCCGGATAACTGGAGGCGGCCGGTTAACTAGGCATATTACCCTGTGTACATACTGACAAAATGCAAGTCAGCGTTTTGGAATTGGAATTTTTAGATTTTAGGCATTCACAATGCTATTTTTATATTAAGATAAATATTTTAATAGAAAAGTTCAGACGGGTGAGTCGATTTTTTCTAGTATTTTCTATTAAAATATTTATCTTAACATATAATTTGTCACTAAAATCTGTGAAATAAAAATAAATAAATTAAAAAATATTAAAAACACAACTGCCTGACAAAAACGAACCAAAAAGTTAAAAAACAAGAGTGTCATTGCAGTCGGGGGACCTCTATGATCAAAAATTGTTCCATGAAACGGTCCCCGACTGCAATGACACTCTTATTATTTAACTTTTCAGTTCGTTTTTGTCATACAGTCGTGTTTTTAATATTTTTTTATTTATTTTTTTTCCCACAAAATTTCGTAATACTAACTACTACTTTCGTAATAAAGACTAATCAACCTACCTAAAACTGTGTCAACAATATTTTTAAGACCGCAATTGTGGCAACAACAGAGATTCAAAGTTGAAAAATCCTTGGGGGGCTGGTATTAGGCATATTCACCCTACTATCTTATCTTCTTAATTATATAAAATCGTAAACTGAATGACTGACTGACTGATCTATCAACGCACAGCCCAAACCGCTGGACCTAGATACTTAAAATTTTGCACACAGATACCTTATACAGTGTAGGCATCCACTAAGGAAGGATTTTTGAAAATTCCATCCCTAAGGAGATGAAATAAGGGATGAAATTTGTATGAAAGTCCCTCAGCTTTTAAGCTAGGATCTTCAAATTTACTGTTTAGGCTGACGATTGAAAATTAATAAATACGGGTCTCAGCGTTTTTTAAAATTCTACCCCCAAAGGGGTCAAAAGGCGGATGAAGTTATGTATTGTAGAAAATCCTTCATTTTCGAAGTAAATATCGCTAAATTTATAATTTAGGCTTATGGATGGAAATCTAACGCATGAAATGAATGAAAAGGGGTAAAAAAACCTTTAAATAGATATGGATGTCGTTTTTGGTTTTTTTCTGGGATGACGATTGCAAAAATAACATTTATTTTGAAGTCCAACACGGTGGACATGATTGGTGATTGATAAGGGGTGAAAATGGTGTTCAAATTTTGTATAGAAAAATATTATAACTAATTTTTATAACTCTCAAAGCTCGTTTACGTGATAAAAAGTATAGGTTCTTATTACGTAATATCTCAAAATATAATTCAAAGTTTTGTTCACCCTGGACTGATCAGAGAACATGACATTTATTCATAACAGCAAATAATTTAAAATCAAACAAAAATTTTCTAAATGCGGCCCAGTCTACACCGCTGCACTCGCAGGTGAGGTGCGGCGCGGGAGGGGCGCCGCTGCACTCGCACACCGCTTCGTCTGCCGCACCCCCTCAAAAACCAGAAAATTCGATTAAGCAGCGCCTTAACCGAGTTGGAAGAAGTTATTTGCAAGTTACAAAAATGGGAATCGATATTTATTATTTACTTATTACAATTACGAATCGTCTCGCTCGCAGGTTCGAAAACATCCAATCTCTACATCCACACGCTGCGAATGGTTATACAGAAGACCGAGGAGTATAATCTGCCACTTTGCTTGGCGTTTGTGGACTATGAGAAAGCATTTGATTCGATAGAAACCTGGGCGGTGCTGCAGTCTCTCTCAAGTTGCCAAGTGGACTACTACAGGTATATCAAAATGCCACCATGTCGATCCGAGTACAGAACCAGACCACAAATCCTATCCAACTCCAGCGAGGTGTGAGACAGGGTGATGTTATAACTCCGAAACTGTTCACAGCTTCGTTGGAGGACATCTTTAAACTCTTAGACTGGAAAGAACTTGGCATCAACATGAATGGCCAGTCCAAACACACCTTTGTTTTGCCGATGATAAAGTTCTTATGTTATGGCTCAGAATTTGGAAGACCTGAACGCAATGCTCCCCAAAGAGTGGGTCTCAGGATGAACATGGATTACATTACGTATACCTAAGACAGGCAGTCCAGTTTGGTAAGTCCAACTTCGAGAAAGAGATCTCTCGTCGAACCCAATTCGGATGGGCAGCATTCGGAAAGCTTCGAAAAATCTAGGAATCCAATTCTTAAGACGAAAGTCTATGACCAGTGTGTGTGGCCAGTGATGACTTAAGTCAGTGAAACGTGGTCGCTAACTATGGGTCTCATAAGGAGGCCCAAGGTCACCAAGCGTACAATGGAGAGAGCCATGCTTAGCGTTTCCCTGCATGATCGAATCGGAAATGAGGAGTTCCGTTCGAGAACTAAAGTTACCGACAACACTCGAAGGATTGTTCAACTGAAGTGGCAGTGAGCTGGACACATAGCGAGAAGAACTACTTACTTGATGGAACGGAAACCTAAATAAGAAAGAAATTTGATGGACTAAGTGATAATCAAGCAATAATGCTAAATAATATACTAGAAAAAATACGACTCGCACCAGATCAATACTCAGACGGGAATCGAACCCGCGACCTTTGGATATCCGGTCCAATGCTCTGACCGCTGAGCTACCGAGTCACTAGTGACATCGCCGAATTTCTTCTAGTATATCCTACTCTTACGCTGCAAGCCAGCGTTATTTCACCAATGTGAGGAATTACCTCGACATTCAATTGAAATATCTTTGCAGATATTTGGCAATCGATTAAGATGAAATAGCTTTAAAATGTTTTAAATTTGAGATTTTGGCATTCACAATGCTATTTTTACACAATACTAAATAATATACTAGAAAAAATACGACTCGCACCAGATCAATACTCAGACGGGAATCGAACCCGCGACCTTTGGATATCCGGTCCAATGCTCTGACCGCTGAGCTACCGAGTCACTAGTGACATCGCCGAATTTCTTCTAGTATATCCTACTCTTACGCTGCAAGCCAGCGTTATTTCACCAATGTGAGGAATTACCTCGACATTCAATTGAAATATCTTTGCAGATATTTGGCAATCGATTAAGATTCCCGTCTGAGTATTGATCTGGTGCGAGTCGTATTTTTTCTAGTATATTATTTAGTATTGTGTAAAAATAGCATTGTGAATGCCAAAATCTCAAATTTAAAACATTTTAAAGCTATTTCATCTTAATCGATTGCCAAATATCTGCAAAGATATTTCAATTGAATGTCGAGGTAATTCCTCACATTGGTGAAATAACGCTGGCTTGCAGCGTAAGAGTAGGATATACTAGAAGAAATTCGGCGATGTCACTAGTGACTCGGTAGCTCAGCGGTCAGAGCATTGGACCGGATATCCAAAGGTCGCGGGTTCGATTCCCGTCTGAGTATTGATCTGGTGCGAGTCGTATTTTTTCTAGTATATTATTTAGTATTGTGTAAAAATAGCATTGTGAATGCCAAAATCTCAAATTTAAAACATTTTAAAGCTATTTCATCTTAATCGATTGCCAAATATCTGCAAAGATATTTCAATTGAATGTCGAGGTAATTCCTCACATTGGTGAAATAACGCTGGCTTGCAGCGTAAGAGTAGGATATACTAGAAGAAATTCGGCGATGTCACTAGTGACTCGGTAGCTCAGCGGTCAGAGCATTGGACCGGATATCCAAAGGTCGCGGGTTCGATTCCCGTCTGAGTATTGATCTGGTGCGAGTCGTATTTTTTCTAGTATATTATTTAGTATTGTGTAAAAATAGCATTGTGAATGCCAAAATCTCAAATTTAAAACAAGCAATAATGATTAATTATTAAGACGATGTAGTGATAATTGTATTGTAATAATAATGATACTCCGATGTCTTTTTATGGACTCTGTGCTTCATCAGCTACGTTCAGACTACCTGACAGCCTTCTTTACTCTCTCATTTGATCATAGATCACCAAACTTCCTGCAGCAAATTATCTTTCCTTTAATCAGGAAGAGATATAAATATACCCAGTGGGTCAAAAACTGTAATTACATTTTTTACAATAATTGGCGATTCGTTGGTGGTCGCAAACCTTCTTTGATCTCTTTGTCCACCTTCCTAAAGCTAAGATCAAACCCTAAAATATCTGTGGCTGGTTTCCAATCGTTCGGTCTATTAGAGGCCCAACTTCTTATGTCAAAACCTCCTGCCTTTTCAATCATAATCACGTCTTTCACAAGTTGCTTCATCTCCTCCTTGTTATTCGTGGAGTCGAGATATTCATTGATGACTACGTTACCTTTCTCTTTATGGCTCTTTATGATTTTGTTTCATGGCATGTCATCAAATGCTCGTGGATGACATGAAACAAAATCATCATTATATATTACTCTTCCTTGATGTCATCGAGGTCATCTTATAAGTTTCTGGGAGCTTCTTTATTTCCATTACCCTCCATAGGAAGCACTGAGCGTTTTGATTCTGATCATTTACATATTCTGCAGAAACATTTCCCTAATGTTTGCAGTAACGGCTACTTCTCTCTCTCGGAATCTAAGCAGGATACCAACTAATGAATTTAGCCGGTCTGGGCCAGTCAGTAATTCGGTATTCAGTGACACTTCTTGAGTTTCGGCTTTCGCGTCAAAAACAAGTTTAGGTTTGTTGAGATTTCGAGCGCCAAAATGTGGCAAATACCATACTCGACCAACTGGTATATAAGCGGTTTTCTTGTCATAATCTTTTCCCAACATGTTATGCATCGAGTAGTCTATCATCTAAAGTCCATCATCTTCTTAATCAAGCGTAATTGATTTTGGCGTTTTTCTTGTTTTTTGAAAGCTTGATGTCGTCGTTTCTCCATAGCCAAGCAGACTCCAAGTGGTCATCGATTTTCTTCGACTTAGTATCGAGAGTGCGAAGCGTTCGTCGAATATCTAGGTAGCTTAGAATTCCTGATGCCTATGCTATCAAGTCTAAAGTAATTCTCTAATAAGAGGTGAAGTTCATCCTCTTCTTCGGACTGAAGTGACAAGAAAACTCGGGCATAATCTTTCACGAAATTGACGACGAACTTCATGCAGAATCCAACTAAGTTCAGTGAGAGACACGACTGGCTCACCCTTCCTGCCTTCTTTTATTTCTCGGCTTATAATCAAATGACAATAACCTTGGCCTATGAGGAATCGACAGACAGTCGATCGAGACAGTCGTACTAAGAAATCATGTTGCCATCAATAGGGAATATGCAGCATTTTTTTTTGTATCAAAATCAAAGAAACTTGTGAAGGACGTGATTATGATTGATAAGGCAGGAAGTTTTGACATAAGAAGTTGGGCCTCTACATTCTGCTAAAAACAAATTTCGTAATAGGAAACAGACTTTCACCATAGATAGACGCAAATCTCTATTTAAGTAGAGATCAGCTGAGTCTCGACTCGAGCATTGTTTTGGAATCAACAGGATGCTTGAGACTATTTTCGGTAATGAAGTAGAGATCTGGTGATTAGAGTGTGCTTGAGTCTCGTCCTATAATACGGACCATAGTGTTGTATTAATGTAAAAAAATTAATATTTAAAAGAATTAATTTAATTATTTTAGTTTTCTTTTTATTTACTTTTTGGACAAAGTGCTTCATTGTACATCTTTATAGGTAACTTTCATTCGGGAAAAAAGTATTGTTCCTGAGGGATAGAAAAAAAAAATCCGCGCAGATGAACTCGCGGGCGGTCAATACTACCGACCGCCCGCGAGTTCATCTGCGCGGAATTATATTATTATTATTTTTTTACTCATTATTAGTATTATTATTCACTTCTCAAGCTTACGCGCTCACTAGACATGAAATAAAACACTTTTAACGGATACTAGCGCGGTTTTATTGAAAGTACTTTGGTAATTAGTTGGTATTTGGTTTGATTTTTGATTTTCCCGACGTATTATTATGTTTTAGTGCAACATGGATCATACGCCCATTGGAGTAAGTAACTTAATTATCTGTAAGTAACTAACTTCACACGTAGAAGCCCGTTTAAAACATTATTTATTATATTATTTAGTCTTATCTCCACTCCTTTTTTCAATCTTCATAAATTCAATCTCAGATTTTATTTCGAGTTCCTATCACCTCTATGCGGATGATCTGCAAATATACACACAGGCACCGCTATCAGAACTTTCACGTGCAGTAGCTGTTACCAACTCGGATCTTGCTGTAATCAGTAGCTGGAGCAAATCCTTTGGATTAATTGTTAATCCAGCTAAGACTCAATGCATAACTATCGGCAATCCTCACTACGTTTCGAGGATCGTTTTTGATGAGCTTCCTTTGGTTGCCTTTGATGGCGCTACAATTCCGTACTCAAAATCAGTTAAGAATCTTGGTATTGTCTTTGACCAGCATCTGTCATGGAGACCACAGATAGAGTCAGTAAGGAAAAAGGTATTTGCTGCGTATGGGTCGCTCAACCGACTTCGTAATTTCTTGCCGACCAGCACCAAAATCACTCTGGCACAATCTCTACTGCTGTCTATTATCGACTACGCTGATGTCTGTTACACTGATTTGTCAGAGCAACTTCTTGACAAACTTGAGAGACTACAGAATGTCTGTATCAGGTTCATTTTTAATCTTCGCAAATTTGACCACGTGTCTCACTTCCGTTCTAAATTGAACTGGCTCCCTATTCGCCGGCGCAGGGACTTACACACTCTTACGCTCCTTTACTCCATACTTTTCCTTCCAACCTCACCACCTTATCTCAAAGCCTGTTTCTCCTATCTCTCTTCCTCTTCGCAGTGTAAATTACGATCTTCTTCAAATCTTACCCTTGAAATTCCTCAACACTCCACCGATTTCTTCTCCTATTCCTTTACTGTCCATGCTGTCCGCTTATGGAACTCCCTACCCGAGGATATCAGGAAAGCTCAGACTCTTAGTTCTTTCCGAGATAGAGTTAGAAGTTATTTCCTTTCCTCTTATTCTGACTGACTATTAATATATATTTTTATTTTTATTTGTATTTATCTTTAGATATATTTATTCTCAGACGCACTATTCCTTCCGTAATTGCACCCTAGTCCCCTTATAGTCCTATCTTTATTTATTTTTCACCCAAGGGTTGCCTGGAAGAGATTGCTGCTTAGCAATAAGGCCGCCTCTTGTATGCTTTTTTCTCTGTAACTGTCCTTCTTTCTGTAATTCTTTTTGTGTGTGCAATAAAGTGTAATTTATTTATTTATGGGTTTAAGACTTCGAGCAACGACGGCTTCAAGGTTTAAGAGACTATTTAAAAAATAAATATAGCAATGACAAAACGTCGCGCGCTAGAGCGAGAGCGATTTGGCAGATTAGGCGAAAAAATCACGAAATCAAGTAGTAGTAAATAATGATAGCGATTAAAGAGAAATGCTTCTACACCATTGTGAATATTGATGATACACATTTTTAAAGTAATCTTGACTTCAATAGCTAACCTTGTTTTTAGATAAAATTAAAATGTATCGAGCCAAAATCACTGAATCGTGTTTCTGGTTCAATACGTATCCGGAGAAAGATATAAAGAAACATATATCTTAATTTCAGATCTGTAGGATCTTTCAGCGGAGTGTGATACCTGACTTCGCGACCTTATGGCCTTACATCAGAAATTGTTTTTTTTTACGTAACCCCTTAAGGGGATTACTGCGCTACACTTAGCGCCGCCAATGGAAAAAAATGGTGTTCTTCTAGTGTACTCCGAATAAGCTTTGTTGTACTTTTTATCGTTTAAACAATATTTTATAACCTGTCGTTTAGTTGTCGTTTAGTTTATTGCTAAAAGTGGCCACTTTTAGCAATAAAACTCCATTAAACTAAACGACGGACTAGAAAAAATAGTTTAAAGAGTTTAAGCGATAAAAAGTACCACAAATCTTATACGGAGTGAGTACACAAGAAGAACACAATTCACAATTTCGTCTTTATTTAAGCACTATGATTTTTTTCCATTGGCGGCGCTAGTATAGCTCATAAACGCTCTTAAGGCGCTCGCTGTAGGTAGTGAAACTAGCGCCGCCACTCAATGATATTATGGCCGGCCACACACAGACGTAATCACGTAACGGAATCTCGAAACGGAATCCCGATTCGGAATTCCGAACGCAGCAATTGCATACAAAATCTATGGGCCTGCCACACACATGCTGTTAACAGCAGAACGCAATAACAATAGCAGAAGACAATAGCTTTGTGTTTTGTAAGACTATTGTGTGTGTGTGTGACTTTTTCTGGACAGTATAATAGACAGACAATATTGTAACTTAGTACTATAGGAATAAGGTTTAAAATCGTTAAGTATAGCTTTGTTTACGAGTCGCAACGAGAGTCTCGGCCGCCCGCGAGTCAACGGGAAGGTTCTAGCGTCGATCTTTCGCGAATCTGTATTGTTCCGCGCCCCCAGCGAGTGGGTATAAAAGCCGCACGCGTTCGACGCAGAGTCAGTCTTGTTTTAGTCAGTCTTGTTTTAGTCTTGTATCAGTTTAAAAGTATATCAGCTAGTTGCCTAAGTTGTGTAAGATTCTGAGTGTAAATATAGTTAGTTCAATTGTTCTACGAGTGTTTTCTTTCCGACCACACCGACGGATCCTGAACCCTGCCCCTGTCTTCTTCAATTTGGTCCTTCGAGCCGGATCGTCGGTGACTGAAGAAACGTCGGAATAAGAAGATTGAACTTTCGATCAACGGAGTACTGAAGAAAGGAAATGTCGTACTCTACGAGGAGCAAGCAACGAGGAGCAACTCACAGTGAAATGGAGGCTCAGCGGTTACGTGGGACAGCGATGACCCGAAACGAGCCCGCGACAACTGGCGTCGCGGATTCAGGCGTCGTGACGTCCATCCCCCCAGTAAGATCGCCATTAACGTCGACTTGCCGTGGTATAATGGATCAGAGCATACCACTGGTCAGCGATAGAGGAAGAATCGTGGATTTTACGACGGGAACGGAGGCCGAGAGTACCACTCCAGTGGCCAGCACTATGCGCGCGCCCTGTAAAGCGCCGAGTGTTGTGTCCTCGCGGTCAAGCCGTGCTCAACGAGAAGCAGCACGACGCCGCATCGAATATGAAACGGAGTTAGAGATCTGCGCAGCCCAGCAACGATTGGCCGAAAAGAAGAAGCTTATGCAACTAGCTGAATTGGAAGCGGAAGAAGAGCTTGAAGAACAAGAGAACGTTGTTCATGAGCAAGATATAACACGTGTCGACGAGTGGATTGAGAAGTCGCCCTTCCTCGCACCTGCAGACAAGACGCCACGTACTATGGAAGAAAAGCAACGTGAAACGTCTCGGGAACGCCGCATACCTGGGAAAGCAATAGAAGAATTAGCAACGGCGATACAGGAAATGGCGAGGCCGCGCCCTATGCCGCGCGCCTTTTACGAGCTGCCGCATTTTAATGGAGATCCTGCCGAGTGGCTGTTTTTTAAGAAGAGATATGAAGACTCTACGAAGACCTACGGATTCCGCGCCACTGAGAACATCACGAGACTGCAGATGGCCATTCAGGGAAAGGCTAAGCTAATGGTGGAAGATCTGCTACGTACCAGTTCTGACCCGGAAGAAATTATGAAGAGCTTGGAACGCACTTATGGGGACCCGAACGCTTTAAAGACGATCATCCCGAAGCTGTCGCCGCCATACAGAAGAGGCACTATATGGATGACTATATTGACAGCGTGGAAAATGTGGATACTGCCATCAAGATGATCGAGGAAATAACTGAAATCCATCGAAGTGGTAATTTTCATATCAGGGGGTGGGCAACGAATGATCCTGATGTACGAGAGAAACTGCCTTACGCTGCACCACAAAGCGTAAGCCTATCTAAGTTAGGCGGAGAGGTTGAACGCACCCTAGGCCTAATGTGGAATACCAACGAGGATACCTTGAGTTTTGACGTATCCTTCAAGAAAATAAGTGAAGATGTTGCGACTGGACATGAAGTCCCTACCAAGAGGGAATTCTTACGATTTATAATGAGCTTATTCGACCCTCTAGGACTCATATGCCCTGTCACTATCGGGTCAAGAATCCTGATGCAAAAAATATGGAAAACTGGAATAAAATGGGATGATAAGATCACGGAAGACTGCTATCAAGAGTGGAAAATATGGCTCCAGAGTCTCCGTATACTCACAGAAATGACGATACCACGATGGTATGGATTACGGTCAGCAACAGTAGATCTACATGTCTTCGGAGATGCCAGCGAACAGGCTTACTCAGCTGTCGCATATTTCGTGGATGAAAATCGTAACGTGGCATTAATATCTGCCAAAGCCAAAGTGACGCCGCTTAAAATAGTATCAATGCCACGCTTAGAGCTGCAAGCTGCTGTACTTGCATGCAGACTTGCAAAGACTGTGGAAGATGAACACTGCTTCGAGATAAGACGAAGAGTACTGTGGACGGACTCGAAGACGGTGCTACAGTGGATCAGATCAGACCCGCGAGACTACAAACCCTTCGTCGCACACCGACTGGCCGAGATCGACGAGAAGTCAGAGATCAGTCAATGGAAATGGATACCTACCAATGACAATCCAGCCGACGAAGCCACGAGAAAAGGATGGACTTTTGAGAAATCGATTTGGTTTTCTGGACCTGCCTTTCTTCGTGAAGATGAAGAACATTGGCCCAAGGAAGAACACTCAGCTGCTACTGAAGAAGCAGCTGGTGAACTACGCTCAGCCTTGGTACACGTCATCACCGAGGCCCAGCAACCTCTCATCGATACAAAGAGGTTTTCCACATGGATAAGAGCAGTAAGAACTACTGCTCGGGTGTTGGCATTCGTACGCCGCCTGAAAGACAAAGTCGCACCCGCCGTCACCGCAGACTTGATTAGAAGAGCAGAAGATATCCTGTTGAAGCAGTCACAAGAGACAGCTTTTTCAACTGAAATACGTAAATTAAAGACTGGAAGTGAACTACCTCGCCAGAGTCGCCTTCGTCATCTAGACCCGATGTTGATGGAAGATGGTCTACTCCGTGTACGAGGTCGGATACAAGTAGTTGACCGACCATTCGATGAACGACATCCCATCATACTCGATGACAAGGAGCACATCACTCAGCTATTGGTGCTACATTATCATCGAATGTCTCATCACGCCAACAACGAAGCCGTAGTAAATCTTCTGCGTGAGAAGTACTGGGTGACAAGACTGAGACCCGCAGTGAAGAAAGCCACTAGGACGTGTCCATTATGCGTTATGAGAAGGACACTCCCGACACCACCAAAGATGGGGGACTTACCACCAGCCCGGTTAGCCCACCACCGGCGAGCATTCACACATTGTGGAATCGACTACTTCGGACCGATGGAGGTGACAATAGGAAGACGACATGAAAAGCGCTGGGGAATAGTGCTCACGTGTATGACCTCCAGAGCAATACACTTGGAAATGGCCGCATCATTAAATGCGGACTCGGCTATAATGGCCCTTAGAAGATTCATCGCACGCCGCGGGCAGCCTTCTGTGATATACAGCGACAGAGGCACAAATTTCATTGGAGCCGACAAGGAAATGAGAGAAGCCTGGCAGAAAATGGACCTACATCGGCTAGAAGAGGCAGCCACCACACTTGGGATAAAGTGGGTCTTCAACTCTCCTGTGACCCCACATATGGGAGGCTGCTGGGAAAGACTCGTTCGCTCCACGAAAACAGCGCTAAGGGTGACTTTGAAATCGAGAGCACCCAAGGAAGAAGTCCTACAGACGTTACTGGCCGAAGTTGAGTCGACCATTAACAGCCGACCACTGACACACGTATCGGTCGACCCCAATGATCCAGTCGCCTTGACACCCAATCATCTGTTACTGGGCACCGCATCGGCAACGACGCGCCTCGGGGACTTCACGAAGGACGATTTGTGCACGAAGAAGCAATGGCGTGTAGTACAAGCGCTAGCCAGCATGTTTTGGCGTCGGTGGGTGACTGAATATCTGCCCACACTGCAACGACGCGCGAAATGGACGCAAGAGGTCACTCCATTGAAGGTCGGCGATCTAGTGATCATCGCGGACTCCACCTTGCCCAGAAACGTGTGGCCACGAGGTGAAATAGTCCAAGTGTACCCTGGAGCCGATGGACAAGTACGTGTTGTAGATGTGCGAACGACTCGTGGAATTCTTCGCCGGCCTGCAGTGAAAGTGATCGTTCTGCCTACTAATGAGTGTTGAGTGATACCTCAACAAGGGGGTGGAATGTTAACGGCAGAACGCAATAACAATAGCAGAAGACAATAGCTTTGTGTTTTGTAAGACTATTGTGTGTGTGTGTGACTTTTTCTGGACAGTATAATAGACAGACAATATTGTAACTTAGTACTATAGGAATAAGGTTTAAAATCGTTAAGTATAGCTTTGTTTACGAGTCGCAACGAGAGTCTCGGCCGCCCGCGAGTCAACGGGAAGGTTCTAGCGTCGATCTTTCGCGAATCTGTATTGTTCCGCGCCCCCAGCGAGTGGGTATAAAAGCCGCACGCGTTCGACGCAGAGTCAGTCTTGTTTTAGTCAGTCTTGTTTTAGTCTTGTATCAGTTTAAAAGTATATCAGCTAGTTGCCTAAGTTGTGTAAGATTCTGAGTGTAAATATAGTTAGTTCAATTGTTCTACGAGTGTTTTCTTTCCGACCACACCGACGGATCCTGAACCCTGCCCCTGTCTTCTTCACATGCGTTAACATTCCGTACGTAATTTTATTCCGTATGTTATTCCACATGAGAACCCGTGCGTTCGGAATCTCGCACGGAAAAAATGCATTCCGAACGCAAGACTACCATATATTTTGTATTGGTCGCCACACACAACCGTTTTTATTCCGTACGGAATGCGCACACACGCACGGCCTATGTGTGAGTGACATATACATACACCTACACCTTTTTTATTACAGCTCTGGATACCAGGCTTTTGGCAAACCCTTTATTATTTTGCTTAGTTATTATGTAGTTCTAGTTTCCAAAAAAGCAATAGAATTGACCTGTGCGTAATATAAATAATAAATAGTCTATAATTATGTAGTTTTTGTTTATTTTTAGAAAAATAATTCATCTTCGCTCAATGTTTCCTCGTCAAGGTTTGGCGTCTGACTGAGCCGTGATTCCGAACAAAAAAAAACGTCTGTGTGTGGTGGTACGTACGGAATCACGTACGTACGTGATTCCGTTACGTGATAACGTCTGTGTGTGGCCAGCCTAAATGTAAAGATAGGGTACTCGCGCTCCACAATTATAAAAATCAGGCGAAAATAAAGCAAACAACGTTTGATATCTCAAAGAAATATTTATATCTTGAAAGAGTAACACTAGTAACAATAGTCTTAATAAGAACTTTAGCTCACTTTAAACATTTCTGCGGTGGTGTCGTATGGGGCGGGTCGTTACGTTCCCTCAAATATGGTTGAGCGAAGCGATGGCTGGTCGATGCGTCATGCTCGTGAACGGGTGCTGCCAGTGGGAATGGGTCTGCTTCTGTCTGCTTGTACTAAGGGCGTCGTATATTTATATATATATATATATATATATATATATAAGGTGGTACCGTTTTAACTGTGAAAACTTTAAGGGGTTGTCAGGTGACGTGTTTAGAACACAATAAAAATAATAAAAAAAATCTAAAAATTATTTTATTTTTTTAATTTTTTTATTATATTTATCATCGTCGTCGATTCTTCCGATATTTAACCTAAACAACCACAAAATAATAATAAATACGAACAATAATTAAATAAAAGATTACTATGGTGTATTCCCTTGTTTTACTCACGCATTAAGCCATCCATACGCGGCGGCCGCGCCGCGCCGCGCCGCGGGGAGACCAACAGCTGACGATATGTTGTACCACATGACTGTAGGTACCTACCTCACTACGCTATACGCACACGAACCTCCTACAACTGGCTTTCCTACAAACGAATGTTGTTGCCTACGCCATATGATTCTACTATGCCTACGCTTTTTAAGGTATCACTAAGTTCGATGACCTTTAATAAACTCTAACTTAATTTAATAGGTAGTAAAAAACGTGACTACCTAAGTACCTACCTACCTAATAATCTCTATTACTTTAAATTGGTAAGTGTACTTACATGACCCCGAATTGACCCCGAACAGCTGGTGGATTTTGTTTACACTGCACACCACACCACATACACAAGAAGGTGATAAGCTTCCCATCACACTTGATAAGCTTTGGACTTTCGAACCAATGTACTTAATAAAAACAGTCAATCTTTTACATAAAATAACTAAAACAGGTTAGGTAGGTACCTACTTATGGGTGAAATGGTTCCAATCAAGATGACTGATCTGATCACCCACCCGGCTTCGCTGGCGTCCCCCCTTCTAAATAATAATAGGTAGGTACCTACTTGTTATTATTTTATTATTACATTGATTTGACGTGTTTAAAAGTTCATCACCTATTAACAAGTTCTATTCACAAGTCCTATTTAAACTTTTAAATAACTATCTACAGAACTGCTGACCCGATCACCACCTCTCTCAATGCACAAGTACGCAGTAGGTACTCACAAACACAACACGATAAGAGAACACACGGAAACAGACTGCAGAGCAGAAAAAAATAGAAGTGCGTGCGGGCGGACTGCGGACTTTACCAAGAGAGAGAAGAGAGAGACGGCAGGCGGGCGGGGGAGGGTTTTGTTTTAGTTTAAAGGTAGCTCTACACACTAGACGGACGGAATCTCAACTCCTAAAAATAGTTTGTGTAGGTACTTCCTTTCGCATACATTACGTAAGCGAATTTTAAATTATTATACTTTACTATCAAAACCATCATTTAATCACAAAAAAGGCAGGAGGTGTGGTTGTGAACTTTAAACTTAACTAATCGAATGATTCTTTACATTGTTAATAGCCATTAAAAAGTAAAATTAAAATGGGAGATAGATAGTGACAGATAACACATTCTATTTGATTCATGTTTTTTCTTTTGTAAACTGTTTTATAACTTAAAAAATCCCAACAACAATAAAAAAGATGCTCTACTTATCTTAATAAAATAAATTAACGAGCATAAGCTAGCGAAATGTAACGTATTGTAAGTGTTAAGTAGCGAAACTTACTCATCAAAAATCAATATCACAATATCTAAACGTCTGTAGAACCCTTTATCGGTCAATTTTTGGCGCTTTCTTTGTAGATGCGCCGACGAACGCGGCCCGCGGCACCCCGAAAGGCGCGTGCGGCCGCGGCGGCACGGGCAGCGGCAGGCAGCAAAGGGCGCCGCCCGCCTTGCCGCCCGCCGCCGCCGCAGATTTTGATTTAAAGTTCGTACGTGACCGTGACGTGCGTGACCTGTCGCACGCGCCGCCGCCGGACGCTTTGTCGTGATATTTCACGCATTTTGCCGATCTTTTAATGTCATGTCACAGAATAACGTGACATGACATTAAAAGTACGTAATCACGTGTATACACAAAGTCTATGAAATGTCGTAACTCGTAACACAAAGTGATGTGATGTGTGTGTGTGTGACTGTATTGTACCTACCTACCTACATTATGAATCAGTGTGATAGTTGTCATTTTTACGAGTTACGAGTAGGTAGATATTTAAGCGCTTATTACACCATCCTGAATGTCGGACCCGGAATTTAGTGTCCGATTTAGGACGAGAAATTCAGTCGCCAATTAGACCGTCCTGAATGTCGGATTCGATATCACAGCTTTACGATCATACAGTTGTTAAACGAATGTTCTTGTAGCTGTAAAAATACATAGCTAGGTAAATAGGAGGTATATGTAGGTAGCTAGGTAGGTACGTGTCATTTTCAACGCTAATCTGAACTAGTTTTTAACCGACTTCATCAAAAGGAGGTGGTTCTTAATTCGATTGTATACTTTTTTTTTATCGTTATTCGCGCGTATCTTCGATATTTATGGACCGATTTTGATAATTATTTTGTTGTTCGATTGAGTTTTCTTGCGAGATGGTTCCATTTATTTATTTTTTTAAATCGGGTCAGTAGTTTTCAAGTAATCCCGAAAATACTATGACTTTACATCAACTACCTTGACGACTTTGTTATTTATGAACCGAATTAGATGATTGTTTTTGTTGGGAGAGGGATACCTTTGTGTAGTCTTTTTAACAGACTTCAAAAAAAGGAGGTATTCAGTTTGTATATGTATGTACGTTTCTCCGCGATTATCTCACGTTTGGCTGAACCGATTTTACTACCTAAATAATATACCTACACTACCTAATACAGAAGGTACTTATACTAAAAATAAAAAAATAAAAAATTGTTTAAAAAACAAAAAAACCGACTTCAAAAAACCTGCCTCTAAAAAGCAAGAAATAATATATAAATCATTAGATTAGCATTAGCATTATCATATCATTGTTATAATAAAACACGTCTATTGAAGTCGGGTGGGGCTTTTAGAATAAAAAAAGAAAGTTGTAGGTACTCCAGCCCCACCCGACTTTAATAGACGTGTTTTATTATAAAAATGATAATGCGTAGCTAATGATTTATATATTATTTCTTGCTTTTCAGAGGCAGGTTTTTTTGTTTTTTATATTGATGTAGGTCAAAAAAAAAGCAAATCACAGAGTGACAACCCTTATTTACTTTTAGTCGTTGCGCCAACTGTCTATCTAGACGAACGGCGCGGCGGATTTTTTTTCGCCAACATAAAAGGCGTTGACTGACTGTACTATTTATGCTGTGGTACTACTGTGTCGGAGCCGAGCGTCCTGAATGCGATTACACTGTCCTAAGTGCTTCCGATTTAGCATCCGTTATGTCGGAGACAATTTCTATCCTAACTAGGATCCTAAATCGGATCCTAGCTTCCTGAATGCAATTACACTGCTCTGAATTTAGGAGAGACTTCATATCGGGTCCGATATTTAGGATGATCTAATTAGCTCTTTAGTCTTTTTGTGTGATTATCTTGCATCGATTCTTTTGTGGACAAGTAAAAGGATTTCCAGTACAGGTATACTGACTGGTCATGTAATAATGGACATCAATGAACTTTAGAGTATGAGTGCATTGTGATGTGATAGTGAAAGAGTCAGATACGATGTGTGAAGCGAGACCAATGGGGTTTCGTTCTAATTCTAATGAGAACTGAACTCGTCCTCATAGGTAAGTAAGTAATTTACTAAACACGTCATAGGATAAACACCTTAAATTGATGTTATCAAAGGTCATTGAACTTACTTGTTAGACTAGAAATGTAATGGAAAGCGGGATCATGTAATTACAATTACTAATTTAAAGTGACCGTTCATTATAACTAACATTACTACTACTTTAATAAAGTTGAGTTCATCAAAGGTCATCGAACTTACTGATAAGTACCTACCTTAAATAAGAGCGTAGGTAACATTCATTTGCTAGGAAAGCCTTGTATAAAGTAGTAGAATTAGTAGCATATTTCGTAAATTCTATGGCGTACCTAGGGTAAAGTGCCAGTTTCCGGCCGTTTAAGGCAGTTGTTGACTTTGAACAGTTGTAACTTAAATTTAACAAATAGTAATGATCCCAACTATTTTTTATGTTGTTGGATATATCCTTGAGAATTACTTGTATTTTTTTGAAAATTTCCATCAGTCGGTTTTGTCATTAGAAATTATTTTCCAAAAAAGTACGATTTGCCCAGTTTCCGGCCCCCCTGTTCCTATTTCCGGCCCCCCTTTGCCCAGTATACCGGCCGCCTTTCAAAGAACATGACGGCCGGATACTGGGCAAAAGATAAGCTAGCCCAGTAAGCGGCCTGTGACTCTTAATACAGTTTAAATAAGGTCCATTTTTCTTTGATTTTTGTATGAAATTGAATTTCAGATAATATACTTAACAAGTATTGTCCTATGGCTTGGCTTGTGATGTGAACTATTATTTTTGAGTTAAAAAAATCGTTGATTGTACTTTTATTTAACATTTACTATTAATTGGAACCTTTATATTGATTCTGGAATCAGCCTTGCAGTTTTTCATAGGAATAGGAAAATTTATAGAAAATCTAAATCTTCGATTAATAATTTTATTACAGTAATCAAGAAGACATGTCCAACAGCCATTTTTGACGTCCCCACTGCTGGGGCACAGGCCTTCTTTATGAGTGGTAAGGAGGATGGGCCATAACCCACCTCGCGGGCCCAATGCGGATTGGTGGGTGTTAACGACTGCAAATGCAGCCGGGACCTACGGCTTAACGTGCCTTCCGAAGCACGGAGGAGCTCGAGATAATAAATTTTTGGTCACCCATCCCATGACCGACCCTTGCGAACGTTGCTTAACTTCCGCAATCGCTGGGCCAGGCGCTGAACAATTGCGCCACCGAGCTCAAGAAGACATAGGTAACAAATAATAATTTAATAATTAACAAAAAAATAGTTTCGAAAGCCGAATGTCAATAGGTCTCTTATAAACAATAACAATAAATATTATGGGTATTATGATAATGACCGGAAGTACGTATAACCTGTAAAAATATAATATTAACAATCAATAACATTGATTGGTATTCAATAATAATATAGGTATAATAATATTTTTGTGTATTTTTTCTAATTATAATAGATAGATTAGTATTAAAGTGTAGTGTAGAAATAAAGAAGTCTAGCTAATAGGCAAGTCTGCTTAAAAAAACACATCGTTCAATGCAGTAGCGTTCGTTTGAGTAATTCGCTGACATACACTTCGGAAATAACAAGAGACAAATAGGTATTCAGCGAGGGTCAACGACCTGGATGGCGGGCACGTCGCCGTCGCTTGTTCACGAGACGCACAATTAATTTTATTAGTAGATAAATTTCAAAGCTGGCCGGTGTACTGGGAGTATTTTGCAGGATAGCCAGTATACCGGCCTCCTAGTGTATACTAGGAGGCCGGTAAACTGGGCAAGCACCCAGTAGAACCGGCCACCCGTTTCCATACAAAAAGAAAAAATCAACTTCTTATACAAGCACATTTAGGCGGCCGAGTACTGGACACAAAGTACTTTAAAATAAATAAAAAGGGATAGCATTATACATTCTTCTATGGAATCCCTCTTTTAACAAAAAGAGACAAAACAATATATCGAGCTCAGTCCCAGTTAACCGGCCCCCGGCCGGTATACTGGAAACATGTGGTTTCGTTGTCTAGTAAGGCGGCCCCCTTGATATTACTAAATATCTGCTTATTAAGCCATATTTAACGTTAAAATAGTAATAAATAACAACATACCTTGAGAACAAACTAAATATTTACCTTTTAACGATGCCCTGAAGGACAATATTGACTATTTGGCAAGAGCTCTCCACTATTTTTTTTTTATCTCCACTTGCGAAATCGACCCAGATGCGGTAGGCTTCAACGTGAAACACAAATTATAAAATATTACGTAACGTTTCGCTAGTGACGTCCATACCAATCGATAGATCGATAACAGTGCTGCCAGGAAAATATCCAAATTGTTAGGAAATTGCCACGAATTTCTTATTTTATTCGAAAAACTGTTGGGGGGCCGGATAACTGGGGGCGGCCGGTTAACTAGGCATATTACCCTATACGATACGTGTGCGTATAATCGTCTCAGCTGTTTGGGTTGATGACCGCGTGCGGCCCGCGCGCCGCGCGCGCGTGCCTTGTGGATGGATGGCGTGATGCGTAGTAAAACAAGATAATACCATAGTTATTCGATTATTGTTGTGTTTATTATTGTTTTGTGGTTGTTTAGGTTTAATTACGAAAGAATCGACGATGATAATAATTATAATAAAAAAAATAAAAAAAAAATAAAAGAATTTTCTGATTTTTTTTCATTTTTCGACCCTGTTGGCACCTTAAGAATCATTAATGATAAATTCCATATCGTAATTCTGGTTGAAGTATTCCCTATTGAACACCACTTAGAAAACATTCACTACGTGTTTAACACCATCCGATCTGAATGTTGTGAAAATGACGAAATCGATCATGATCAATGTCAAAATCTCTTACAGCCGTTAGAAGCCCTTTATATAGATATCACGCGAGATTTTAAATCTATTTCTCATATAATGTCTAATAATATCTCCAAAAGAGCAGCTTGGTTTGGTGGTATAGGCATTGCATTTAAACATATATTTGGAACATTAGATGAAGATGATGCTAGGGACTATGATAATGCTATTCAAGCTTTATATAATAATGATAAAAAATTTGCAGATTCTATCACGAAAACTATAATGGTATCCCAATCAGCTATATATAAGGTGGTACCGTTTTAACTGTGAAAACTTTAAGGGGTTGTCAGGTGACGTGTTTAGAACACAATAAAAATAATAAAAAAATCTAAAAATTATTTTATTTTTTTAATTTTTTTATTATTTTTTTTATTTTATTTATCATCGTCGTCGATTCTTCCGATATTTAACTTAAACAACCACAAAATAATAATAAATACGAACATAATTAAATAAAAGATTACTATGGTGTATTCCCTTGTTTTACTTACGCATTAAGCCATCCATACGCGGCCGCCGCGCCGCGTCGCGCCGCGCCGGGGAGACAAACAGCTGACGATATGTTGTACCACTGTACCTACCTCACTACGCTATACGCACACGAACCTCCTACAACTGGCTTTCCTACAAACGAATGTTGTTGCCTACGCCATATGATTCTACTATGCCTACGCTATTTAAGGTATCACTAAGTTCGATGACCTTTGATAAACTCGAACTTAATTTAATAGGTAGTAAAAAACGTGACTACCTAAGTATCTACCTAATAATCTCTATTACTTTAAATTGGTAAGTGTACTTACATGACCCCGAATTAACCCCGAACAGCTGTTGGATTTTGTTTACACTGCACACCACACCACACACACAAGAAGGTGATAAGCTTCCCATCACACTTGATAAGCTTTGGACTTTCGAACTAATGTACTTAATAAAAACAGTCAATCTTTTACATAAAATAACTAAAACAAGTTAGGTACCTACATATGGGTGAAATGGTTCCAATCAAGATGACTGATCTGATCACCTACCCGGCTTCGCTGGCGTCCCCCCTTCTAAATAATAATAGGTACCTACTTGTTATTATTTTATTATTACATTAATTTGACGTGTTTAAAAGTTCATCACCTATTAACAAGTTCTATTCACAAGTCCTATTTAAACTTTTAAATAACTATCTACAGAACTGCTGACCCGATCACCACCTCTCTCAATGCACAAGTACGCAGTAGGTACTCACAAACACAACACAACACGATAAGAGAACACACGGAAACAGACTGCAGAGCAGAAAAAAATAGAAGTTAGAAGAGAGAGAGACGGCAGGCGGGCGGGGGAGGGTTTTGTTTTAGTTTAAAGGTAGCTCTACACACTAGACGGACGGAATCTCAACTCCTAAAAATAGTTTGTGTAAGTACTTCCTTTCGCATACATTACGTAAGCGAATTTTAAATTATTATACTTTACTATCATCGCCACAAAACTACAAAATCGAGTCATCAAAACCATCATTTAATCACAAAAAAGGCAGGAGGTGTGGTTGTGAACTTTAAACTTACCTAATCGAATGATTCTTTACATTGTTAATAGCCATTAAAAAGTAAAATTAAAATGGGAGATAGATAGTGGCAGATAATCACATTCTATTTGATTCATGTTTTTTTCTTTTGTAAACTGTTTTATAACTTAAAAATCCCAACAACAATAAAAAAGATGCTCTACTTATCTTACTTACATTACGTAAGCGAATTTTAAATTATTATACTTTACTATCATCGCCACAAAACTACAAAATCGAGTCATCAAAACCATCATTTAATCACAAAAAAGGCAGGAGGTGTGGTTGTGAACTTTAAACTTACCTAATCGAATGATTCTTTACATTGTTAATAGCCATTAAAAATTAAAATGGGAGATAGATAGTGGCAGATAATCACATTCTATTTGATTCATGTTTTTTTCTTTTGTAAACTGTTTTATAACTTAAAAATCCCAACAACAATAAAAAAGATGCTCTACTTATCTTAATAAAATCTTAAAAAAATTAACGAGCATAAGCTAGCGAAATGTTACGTATTGTAAGTGTTAAGTAGCGAAACTTACTCATCAAAAATCAATATCACAATATCTAAACGTCTGTAGAACCCTTTATCGGTCAATTTTTGGCGCTTTCTTTGTAGATGCGCCGACGACGACGCGGCACGCGGCACCCCGAAAGGCGCGTGCGGCCGCGGCGGCACGGGCAGCGGCAGGCAGCAAAGGGCGCCGCCCGCCTTGCCGCCCGCCGCCCCGCCCCGCCGCCGCAGATTTTATCCTAACTAGGATCCTAAATCGGATCCTAGCTTCCTGAATGCAATTACACTGCTCTGAATTTAGGAGCGACTTCATATCGGGTCCGATATTTAGGATGATCTAATTAGCTCTTTAGTTATGTCGTCGAACGTGACCGTGACGTGCGTGACCTGTCGCACGCGCCGCCGCCGGACGCTTTGTCGTGATATTTCACGCATTTTGCCGATCTTTTAATGTCATGTCACAGAATAACGTGACATGACATTAAAAGTACGTAATCACGTGTATACACAAAGTCTATGAAATGTCGTAACTCGTAACACAAAGTGATGTGATGTGTGTGTGTGACTGTATTGTACACCTACCTACCTACATTATGAATCAGTGTGATAGTTGTCATTAAATTTACGAGTTACGAGTTACGAGTAGGTAGGTATTTAGTCTTTTTGTGTGATTATCTTGCATCGATTCTTTTGTGGACAAGTAAAAGGATTTCCAGTACAGGTATACTGACTAGTCATGTAATAATGGACATCAATGAACTTTAGAGTATGAGTGCATTGTGATGTGATAGTGAAAGAGTCAGAAATGATGTGTGAAGCGAGACCAATGGGGTTTCGTTCTAATTCTAATGAGAATTGAACTCGTCCTCATAGGTAAGTAAGTAATTTACTAAACACGTCATAGGATAAACACCTTAAATTGATGTTATCAAAGGTCATTGAACTTACTTGTTAGACTAGAAATGTAATGGAAAGCGGGATCATGTAATTACAATTACTAATTTAAAGTGACCGTTCATTATAACTAACATTACTACTACTTTAATAAAGTTGAGTTCATCAAAGGTCATCGAACTTACTGATAAGTACCTACCTTGAATAAGAGCGTAGGTAACATTCATTTGCTAGGAAAGCCTTGTATAAAGTAGTAGAATTAGTAGCATATTTCGTAAATTCTATGGCGTACCTATGTACGATACGTGTGCGTATAATCGTCTCAGCTGTTTGGGTTGATGACCGCGTGCGGCCCGCGCGCCGCGCGCGCGTGCCTTGTGGATGGATGGCGTGATGCGTAGTAAAACAAGATAATACCATAGTTATTCGATTATTGTTGTGTTTATTATTGTTTTGTGGTTCTTTAGGTTTAATAACGGAAGAATCGACGATGATAATAATTATAATAAAAACCAATAAAAAAATTGAAAATAATTTTCTGAATTTTTTTATTATTTTTATTGTGTTCTAAACACATCACCTGACCACCCCTTTAAGTTTTCACAGTTAAAACGGTACCACCTTATATAATGATCGCGCCGATGATGAAGCTCCAAGAAATAAGACTCCGTAGTAGATTAAATTACGTATACTTGATAAAATTGGTACAAAGCTTGTTAGAAATTAATTTAAATTAGAAAAAGATGGTGCGTGTGTCGGAGCTGTCAGCGCAATGCACTTGCGCGCCCCCTTCCGGCGGTGATTCCGTCGTTGTGACGTCATGGTCGGACAATGAGCGCGAACATCTTCCCCCTCGCTCGGAAACTGCAGGGTTTCGAGGTACTGCTGGCGACATCGGATCAGGCAGAGGGCAGAGGTTATGGGTGGCTCTGCGTAGTATGCCCTTGGAGGTGCGTACATCTGCGACTCGTAGGACTCCATCCGATCCTGGATATAGCTTCTCGATGCGTGCCATACGCCAATTTCAAATACACTGCATCCATCTATTCTAACCCCAGGTCAGATGTATAATGACCTTGTTAGTAATTTAAAAATATTACCTAAGTATAAGGATTTCCCAGTAAATTTAGATATAAGCAACATACATGTATTAATGAATACAGCAGATTTAACTTGCTATTATACAAATAATAAGTTAATGTTTATTGTTAACCCTTAAACAAACGCGAGTCCCTGGATAAGATATTAAGAAAATGACAATGGGTTCCGGGTAAATGATGGTCCCACATTTCATTTTTGGCAATGAAAATATAAAAAAATTAGGGGTTGGGGGGTTTTTTTTGGTGGTAAATAATTTACCATTGTCCATTTAGAACTTCAACATTTTAGATGTAAGTGGTAAAATTATTACCCTTGTCCGTTACAGTTTATTTTTATTTTTACACTAATTGTTTCTCCTTGATTTGCTTGTTATTTTTTTTTTTACAAATAAAACAGTTTTTTTAAATCTTTTTATTTATTCAAAATCACATAAAGCTATTTATTAAAAATCAAATATTGGCATCATATTGCACATTTTTTATTTTACGAAACAATTTGTAATTATTAATTATTTTATTTAAGACAACCAACACCATACATTAAAGGACTACTAACGAAATCCCCCCAACATGGGTCATCGTTTTCATCGCATTCAGACAAGTCGGAAATTTCTTCAAGATTATCCAAGAAATCTTGAAGTTTTTCCTTTGATAATTTTTTTCTCCCGGCCATGATGAATCTACAAAAAATATATCATTATAACTATCTGATTCCTTGTTACAAAAGTCCTTGTTGTATACAAAGTATTTTTATGTATATAATTTTTTTTTACAAATTCGGAACAGACAAGGGTAAATTATTTACCACTTCTTTGAAACATCCAAAAATATACAAATATTTACTTTCTGACGCCGTGAATGAGTTGAATAAGACATAAATATAGCGTACTTTATGAATTAGAACCGCAAAATAACTTACCAGATTTTTTGTTGAAGAAACTTTTCAAAAAACTACAGAGCACAATAAAATATTCGAATTTTTTCACCTTACTAACGGTTTGTCAGTTTTGACGTAACAATACACTGACAGTTGACATTTCTATGTTGTGTGTTGCCATGAACAAGATAAAGTAACTATTAAGGAATTATAATTTGGTAAAACTAGTTCTTCCAGGATTATATAACGATAAATATATCAGGTTTTTAAAAAAAACTCAAAGTGGTAAAATAGTTACCTTTATTAGTAAGCTTGCAACAATTTAATGTTTATAAAACTATACCTTTGCCAACTCCATACACCGACGGTAAAATAGATTCTTTTGCAATGATTGTCCCTTCTGAACAATTCTTAGCTCTATCAAAAGATAAACTATATTATATACTTACCTGAAAGACCTAAATAATTGTAAAAAGATACTTACCGAGACTTACCTTTGCGAAATCACTGATGTTTACGCAGTTCTCAATAATCCATCCTGTGAAATTGAAATTATTACCAAAGCTCTAACTTCTCTTCCTAAAACTTGTCCATATAAGTTTATTGTTGGTGATGTAGATATTTGGCATAGATTAAATATCAACAAGTGGGTATTTGTTCAATCTAAGCCCACAAAATTGTCTATCGAATGTAACAATGTTGTATCCGAAATTGTAATATCGGGTACAGGTGTACTTAACATTCCTCTCGAGTGCATAGCTTTCCATAAAAATGTTAAACTTATAACAAAGTCATATCCTAAATTAAATATTCCTACTATATTTTCAGATTTTAATGTTATTAACGATAGTTGCTGTAATTTAAATACTTTCAAGGAAATTAGAGTCAATATTCCACAAACAAAAATAAAAAGTGTAAATTTGAATGATTTAAAGAATTTTAAAAGCATGTCCAACCAGATAATGAAGGACCTAGATAACATTGAAACAAATAACTTTAATAATCATGTCAGTTTCCCAATAATTCTGAGTACTATGTCTATATTCCTGGTTTTAATTGTAATTTTAGTGTATTTATACAAAAGAAAATTTCCGAAACTATGCTTTAAATCTACCGCGACAGATACTTCAATAAACGAAGAAAATCAGGAAAACCTAGAAAGCAGCCGTAATGCACCTCGCTTGCGCATTGGGTAATTTCGGAAACTTTCTAAGATTCCTGTAAGTTTCCTCTTAACAAGGGGGTTGTTATATATTAGATTTATGTATGTAATATTGCTGAAGGGTAGCTTAAGGCGGGCTGACTAAGCAGTCTGGCTCCACAACCGTGGGCAGTTCAGGTCGGTTAGTTAGTTGCGTCTCAAAATCAAAATCAAAATCAAAAAATCATTTATTCAGTCTAGGCTGTTACAAGCACTTGTGAATGTCAAAGAAGCTACGCCATCGGTTCGCAAACCCTGAGCGGGAGACCTTGTAACGAGAAGAACCGGCAAGAAACTCGTCAAGGGCTGCTTTTTTCTCCCTGTATATTTCATACAGAGTCGTCAACATTGAAAAATGAGCTCCACATTTAAAGTGAGGTCATTTTCCATCACAATAATTAACAAAAGTTTGTACATAATGGGTAGGTAGGTTGAAATTAAATACCTACTACATATCGGATAGTTAATTGTGAGAGTAAATAACTTTCAACTAGTTGAGAAATCAGTAATCACTATGTCTGCTACTCGAAAGTGCACCTAAGTAGGCAAAATTTACCAAAAAATACTTGATACAAGACATAAAAATTAACAATAAAAAAACGCAATTCTTACAATTTAATATGCGTTAAGATAGGTACTCAGAAGCAGCCCCATTCCCACTGGCAGCACCCGTTCACGAGCATGACGCGTGGACCAGCCATCGCTTCGCTCAACCATATTTGAGGGAACGTAACGACCCGCCCCACACGACACCACCGCAGAAATGATTAAAGAGAGCATGACATACTTAGGGTACCCATCCTAAGGCACTGAATTGAAAACTAATATCCAAAAGCTTTTCATAGGCCTTTACTTACAAAAACTACTGACTATAGAAAGCAAAATGATTGCAATAAAAAAAAATGAGAAATCAAAACAAGGTTTACTTGCCTATTAGTTTTATGTTTTGAGTAAGAAGTGCCATACATATTGATAACATCAAACAGAGAAAAAAATATATATAAATATACGACGCTCTTAGTACAAGCAGACAGAAGCAGACCCATTCCCACTGGCAGCACCCGTTCACGAGCATCTCAGCCACCATTCGAAACGGTCAACTCATATTCCAATTCAACAATTATCAAAATCACATTTTCTAATTCAAATTAAATCATTCGTCCAGGAAAATAAATCTTTCTTTTTTAAAACGCTAACTCCGAGAGCCCGCCTAACAGTACGTTACGCAAGCGGTGTGCCATGTCTCATAAAGTTACAGACATTATAATGTCATGGTACGTCTACGCGTACGCTTACGCATACGCTTACGCATCCGGTATGTATCGCACTTAAATGCTAGGTGGCGTAGCTTTGTACCTATTAAAATTATTAAGTCTCTCATAGACAGGTACTTACACATAATAAATAAATCATTTCACAAAAAACCGACTTCAAAAAACCTACCTCTAAAAAGCAAGAAATAATATTCGTTATAATAAAAATACGTCTATTGAAGTCGGGTGGAGCTGGAGTACAGATTCCTTTTTTTTATTCTAAAAGCCCCACCCGACTTCAATATACTTTATATATGTAGGAAAATCGGCTCAGCCAAACGTAAGATAATCGCGGAGAAACATACTTAAATACGGGTCAAACTGAGAACCTCCTTTTTTAAGTCGGTTAAAAAACTACACTTAAGATATCCCTCTTCCAACAAAAAAATGATTATCTTATTCAGTTCATAAACAAAGAAGTAATACGACCAATCATCGAGGTAAGTCACACAAAATCATACTATTTTCGTGCTTGTTTTCAAAATTACTTGAAAAGTACTAAACCGATTTCCAAATTTTAAAAAATGGGACCAACTTGGAAGTGTACCTAATGTAATAACGTTTGAATCATTTCAATCGGTCCAGCCGTCTTCGAGTAATCGGTGGACATACACAAAAAAAAAAAAAAAAAACAAATATACAGACGAACATAGAACCTCCTCCTTTTTTGGAAGTCGGTTAAATAGCGTCCCTCAGCTATTGCTAGATACTTTAAAGATATTGTTCTGACAGCTCAGGAGGTGGTCATTGTGAATGTATAGCATTTAAAGTTACAAATGTTCATATTATTTCCGTCTACAGCAATAGATTGTCTCGATACAGCTATCATAGTAGTTTATGATACTGATGCATAATGAGGGGTATTAAAACATGAGTGTGTGTTTAAAAACCGAGCCGTAGGCGAGGTTTTTAATAGTATCACACTAGTGTTTTAATACCTAGTTATGTGCAGTTTCATACAATACTTTATCTACACTCATACATTTGGGATTGAACCTACTAAATAAAAGATCAACGTTAGAAAAGAGAGAGAGAGACTTTGGTTGTATTAGCTATGTACCTACCTTGTAATAAGTGATTTTCTTAGCTGCATCTAAAATAATTTTGCACAGTCAATTTTTTTCACATTTTTAAGCAAGAATAAAAAACACCTACGAAATTCAGTACCTATAACAAAATGTAAAAATTGAAATCAAAATTCAAAACTTTTTTCGTAATCTCTAAAAATGGCGCGCAATAAGTCGTCGATCACCATAAAGTGCATTTTAATCATGGAAAGTATGTGGGAAAATATCGTTGTTTTTTTTTAATATCACGGCACTACCTTCTTCTTGGATGTGCCCTGTATCGTAATGAGAAAAAAAGTTATTTTATCTACACTCACAACGTAATGTTCCAAATATGAATTCAAAAAAGGTAATATAAAGACGTACTTTATTTTCGTGAATAGGTAAAATTAAAAAAAAACTCATGACGATGCAGTCAGCTGCATCATAATAGTAGTTTATGATACTGCCACATAATACCTAGTTATGTGCAGTTTCATACACTACTTTATCTACACTCATACATTTAGGATTGAACCTACTAAATAAAAGATCAACGTTAGAAAAGAGAGTGAGACATTGTTTGTATTAGCTAGGTATTACCTTGTAATAAGTCATTTCCTTAGCTGCATCTAAAATATCTAGCAGAGTCAAATTTTCTTCACATTTTAAATCAAGAATTAAAAAACCTACGAAATTCATTATAACAAAATGTTAAAATTGAAATCAAAACACTTTTGTAAAGCTTTAAAAATGGCGCGCATTCCATTAGAAAAAAAATAATGAGATGAGTGCACTGGGTTGCGTTCAGAACCTACGCTCCGAGTGCAACCGAATGCTCTAACGGCGTTCCAAACATTAGAGCGTGACTTCCGGTTGTAACAGCTTTCCCGTTTCAAACGTCAGAGCGTTGCAAATTTTTAAACATCAAAATCGGTGGTTTAAAAACGCTGACGTTTGTCTATAGTAAAAATGTCAATGCCATTTGACATTATTTTGTATTTTGATGTTTTTGTGTCTAATTTTTTAAAATATTCATGGTAAGCTCCTCAGAAACAGATTTCATTTCATTTAGAATAAAGGAAATGTTAATTAATCGCATTCCAAATGGAAAACGAAGAATTTGTACTATTAATGTCATTTCAAGTTCTTGGTCGTTCCGAACCTTAGAGCCAAAAACCAAACAACCGCACTCTAAGCCTCTAAACGCAACCCTGCAAACTAATCGCACTAATGTCATCGATCACCATAGAGTGCATTTTAATCATGGAAAATATGTGGGAAAATATCGTTGTTTTTTTTTAATATCACGGCACTGCCTACTTCTTGGATTTGCCCTGTATCGTAATGAGAAAAAAAGTTATTTTATGATTCAGTTGACTGCATCGTAATGAGTTTTTTTTTTTAATTTTTCGTGTCCACGAAAATAAAGTACGTATTTATATTACCTTTTTTGAATTCATATTTGGAACATTACGATGTGAGTGTAGATAAAATAACTTTTTTTCTCATTACGATACAGGGCGAATCAAAGAAGAAGGTAGTGCCGTGATATAAAAAAATACGATATTTTCCCACATAATTTCCATGATTAAAATGCACTCTATGGTGATCGATGACTAATTGCGATTAGTTTGCAAGAATGCACTCATCTCATTTTTTTTTCTAATGGAATGCGCGCCATTTTTTACGTACTCCTACCACCACCCACCCCACTGATTGCGGTAGGAGACTTTAATGTTGATTTTAATAAGCATCCCAATAACCAACTATCTTGCTATTTACACAGTATTATGCCTTCTTCCTAAAATTATTGAGTCTACAACGGTTGACAATTTGACATGACTGCTATCAATAACATTTTTACTAATATAAATAGTTTGCTATGTGGAGTGGCTAAAACGTTCACCATAAGCAACTGTGTGTGTAGTTAAGGGGTACGTATCAGAATGTCTAAAGTTAGAATGTCTAAACATAAAATGACAAAGTTCAAAATGTCAAAAATGTTAATGTCTAACGATTAAAATGTCCAAAGTTCAAAATGTCAAAAACGAAAATGTCAAACGGTCAGATAGTCCAAACTAAAAATGTCTAAGTTCAAATGATCAAAACTTTTATATTTATTTATATTTATATTTCAATCTTACACAGCTATCATTACAGGATAATCCCAATTCGACATTGTGGGCATCTTATTTTTATATTATAATTCCTACTTACTATTATTTATAACTTACATAACTAACAATATATAAAACTACTCTTGCGAGATCACCCAAATTGCTTGAGAAAATATCAATTCTCTCATGTACTTCATTCACTAGAATGATAGTTCGGACTAAAGGCGTTTTCGCCAGTAGATTGGTTCTAGCCACGGGCACGGCCAGCAGCGGCGGGCGGCGCCGCCTGCTTAAACTTAACTTAAAATGTCTAATAGTCCAAAAACATAATAATGACGTATAGAATTTACTTATGCCTTTCTTTAATTTAGGTACCTAATTAATTAGGTAAAATAATTGCGTGTTAACCTCTGTATCACCGCCGCACTTCACCATAGCCACGCCGCTCCCTGATTGGGTAGCCGGTGCCAGTCACTGATTCAGTAGCCGCTGAACAAAATCCACCAATTGAGTTTGAAATAGATTTTTTCTGGCACTTTTCCGGCCGCTGCCGCGGCACTCTCGCTTCGCTCGCTCGGCTCGCGTGCTGGGTTCATGTCAACCTAACATGCTCGTCACTACGCTCCTCGCACCTATCTCGTGACCTACGGTCTACAGTTTCTAAGTCCCAGTAAACTTAAATTAAAATTTGAAAATTTAAATTTGAATTTGATTTTTGAACTTTGCCATTTTAAGTTTAGACATTCTGATACGTACCCGTGGTTAAGATTTGTAAATTAACTGTCCGCTTATTCGCCCTCCCACCTGTCCGCCTGTTTTTCCGCCTGTCCGCTGTCTATCGTACTTTTGAAAGACTGTGCTAAAGTAACATATCCAAATATTTATATGACGACCCTGCAGGCTTACGCAACAGCACCATCGCGATCGTTTCGTGATCGTCAATTTGACATTACAACGTTAACGACGACCACGGCTTTACAATACATGAGTGTCGTTATTTCTTTATTTCTATCGTTATTTCATATGCTAGTTCCCGTGTGCGTGGTCCTAAAAAATATCATAGTTTCGTTTATGGTTCATGTAGGGTAACCACGTAAGTGGCACTCAGAGTACCTATATTTATTAGTCTTTGAAAATATGTACTCGGCTATTTTTCTGTTCGAATAATTTCCATAAAGATCAAAAATGTTCTCCTCTTTGCGTTCAAATATTTATTTCTCACTAAGTATATCGCAATACCTATAAAGTATTTTTGAGCTAACAAATTACGAAATACTCTATACAATCTGAAAAAAATATGTGTTATAGGTATATAAGTCGTTTTACACATTTTAATTAAAATGTTTAGGAAAACTTTCCATTCGATACTTCTTATAAAAAAATAATACTCACTTAAAATTTAAAGTATCGTATTTTTCATAGTCACCCTATATTTTTGACTTACAAGATTACTCTAACTCTATGGTAATGACATAGCCAAGACAAATCACACCATTCACGCAACGACATAAAGAGCTACAACCAAATGGATTGTCGTAAACTTTAATCTTTAAGCCGAAACAATGCAAATATTGTTTTAAATCAAAGGAACCATATTACATTAAATATAGAGACATTCATAAGATTCTGAAAAATGTCGTAGCGTGTATGTCTACTTAAATCTTCGTGGCCTCCTCCGTCATAGACAACATGTGGGAGTGGTCAGTCGCAAGTGCTTACGCAAATGCACAATTTTGACAACGATTTCGTAAAAGATCACGAATTCCACAGATAATAAATACCACTATCCAAAACCTTGTCGTTATCGTCAAAATGTTACCCTTATTGCGTATTTTTCCCTCAATGTATGGTATTCATTCATGACTTGGGGGTTTTATTAATTAATTAGGGAATTTTGCAGTTCATTTCGTACTTTTCCCATAAGGTGGCTACCCCACCGAAAATGGCGCCCTCAGAAGTTTTTATTTATTAAGTTATTAGTAGAAAAAGATTTAAATAATGTTTAACGTGGAAGCTTTAGGGCCCATGTTCTAGTATTTTTAGAAGGTATCACTACATTCCCTTATAGTCATTCGCAGAAGTAGATAGCAGATATGTAAAAAACGGCCACTTTTAGCAGTTTAAGCAGTTAATTATACCCTCTAAAATTACTAGACTGTGGGCCCTAAAAATTCCACGTAAAACATTATTAAAATCGTGTATTAGAATTATAATATGAAATAAAATTCACCATGGCGGCGCCACTTTCGCTCAGGGTGCCACCTTAATGTATGGTATTCATTAATAACTTGGGGGTTTTTATACTATAGGGAATTTTGAATTTTGACAAACAGGAATATCAACATTATAGGTACCTACATAATAGATACCTAGAGAACTTTATTACCTCTATAATAGCACAGATAATATTATAATACTAATAATAGGCATATTTTGTCACCGTTCGCCCTTTTACCAATGATATCAATTATTTTAACATTTTAGTGTTCAGAATATCTCAAGCTCTCCTGTAAAATATGTCTGGAATAAGATACAAGTATCTAAGATAATTTGGTTTAGGGCAGCCGAGCTGTCATACCTTTTTTATTCTCAATGTTTTTATACAATACTAAATAACATACCTAAGTACTATCCCAGCAAATTATACCACACAGATTTGTAATGAAACGTTTTATTCATGTAATACAAAATTTAATTGATATAAACTACTTTCTTTCAAAAAAAATCACAATGTACCTCTTCAATACCTTGTATTGTACTTATACAGGATTTTTGGTATACATTTTTCAAGAGTTTCTTCTTCGGCGCTATTAAACTCACTTTTTCGTAGGATTTTGCGATTTAATTGATAAATTATACGTAGGTATGCCGCTTTGGAGCATAAATCTTTTGTATCTATATTAATTGATACTTTTTTTATTAATAAATTGTTTTTTTCTGTCTCTGCATTTGTAAGCGCTTTAATCACAAATCATTCTCATAAATTTTCGAGCTGAAACAACAAACATATAATTAAAACTTTACTTAAATAATAATTTTCAAAACTTGTTTGAAGCTGACATTTGCACCTGGTTGACACCAAATTGTCACTTTTGCGATGCAAAGACAAAAAGTCTATGTGGTCGTTCGTCGTTATCTTTACTTTGCGAATGTGCCTTTGCGTACCAATTTGACAGGCGGTGTCAGTTATTCATAGTGATATAAAAATTCGCGGTATAAGATCTTAGTTGCTAGATAGAGCAACGAAAAACGCCGATAGAGAGCTTGACTCGCTGACTATATCTTACACTGTATTACGATCACGATCACGACGGTCGTCAAATTGTGCTGTTGCGTAAGCCTGCTGCGGTGACGGGCTAGCCGCCCGCCTCACTTTCATCTCGGCGGCGGCGTGAGCTTAGCATGAGGTGTTCGGACGATCGGTATTCAGTTTGAAATATTAGATATTTTTAATTATTATAAGTTTTATGGTGTTATCAGACACTGCGGTGGTATATTATGGGCAATTTTAAGACAATTGGAGTCTGTAAAATCGGTGTATAGTGGACGTTGGGAAGCAGAGCACGTCCGATGTTGTGTCGCATCTATTAAAGGCGTGCAAAAAGAGCACGTCCTTGAAACCTTGTTGCTGAAGCTCTTGGGACGAGAATAAGGAATCCATTGTCTTCCCACGTCCAGGCTTGATGAAAATCCTTTCCTTACGCGCATCAGCTTTAGCCATCAAGAGGATGAGGTCGACATTTTCAGCCATAATGCCGACAACTGTTGTTTCCGACATTTCCACAGCCGTATCCACAATCCGAATGGTCGAAGAATGTCCGCATCACTTTCTGCTTGAAGGGTCCTGATCCCATTGTCCTTAAGCATGTTGACAGACATTCAGGACCGGTTAACTATAAAACTATACAAGATATCGAAAAACTTGATTGAACAAAACTTGTAGCAAATTTAATCAGCTTCCATTTTGTAGAAAATAGTGTAGTCAAATAAGGTGATTTTTTAAAAAAGATTGGAATAAAATTCTCTGTAGAGGCAAAAACGTTTCTGAAGGTTTTGTATAAGTGAAAAATCGTGTGTAAAAAATAATTGCATTTACCACCCTTACGGAAGGAGCTCTCATGACCTAAAATTGAAAACCAAAATAGGTGTATATAAAGCAATTATCTTACCCATACTTTTGTATGCCTCGGAGACGTGGGTCGCCTATAAATCGGATATTAAACGCTTGGATGCTTTTCATATGAGATGCCTTCGTTCGATATTACGCGTTAAGTGGCAAGATCGTGTTCCGAACACAGAAATATTGCGCAGAACTGATATGAAGGGCATCGAAGCTGTTCTCATGACTGGACAGCTTCGATGGTGTGGACACCTTGTGCGCATGGACGACACTCGACTACCAAAATCTGCTTTCTATGCAGAGTTGAATTTGGGAAAGCGTACTGCTGGTGGACAATATCTCCGCTACAAAGATGTTCTCAGACGGAACCTATCAGCGTGTAACATTTCGCCAAAAGACTGGGAACATCTCGCCTCAAAACGGTCAGAGTGGCGTAGAAGCGTGAATGAGGGTGTAAAAAACTTCGAAGAAATGCGTCTCGAAGATCTGGATGCAAAACGACAGCTTAAAAAGACCCAACCGAAGCCAACTTACAATTATACTTATAACGCAGATGGACAACTGTACTGCGCGAGCTGCGACCGTGGCTTTAAAACTAAGTTTGGCTTCGCCAGTCACATACGGGCTCATGCAAGGAAATAACCAGTGTGTCGCCGTCGACGGACTCGTCGAGGAGGACATCATCATCATCAGTCAGCGTTATTTTTTTACACGCTTAGTTACACCTCAATCTACATTATCACATTTTATTTATTTTAATCGGACCAACGTAGCGTTACAAAAAAAAATATCCAAAAATATGTTTTTGACCATGGCCGCTTTGGGGAAAACTGTGTAGTTTTGTAAACTGGGGAAAGGGTTAGACATTTTAACCTAAATACCTGACTGATTTTGCACCATAGTGTGACGTATGGAAATTAGTCTTTCACGTTTTTCTGCCACTGTACTTCGGGGGAAATTTTGGTAGTTTTGAAAATCATCGCAATCATTTAATTTGGTTTCCTTTATATTTGCACCCTATAAAAAATTAGCATTTTTATATGGAACACATATTTTTTTAGTATTGTAGTAATTGCCATAGAGCTATCACGCCATGGAAGTGACAAGCGTGCGACACGGAATAATGAACTGACTAGAAGAGATAAGCGTCGTGGTCACGTATGCGCGTTGTGAGATGTGTTTTACGAGGAAGGAGTATTTTCTGATTGTGAATGCTCTGTTCTGTTAGTAAGTGATGGTACACAAACATATTTTTTTTAATGCAAAAACAGCTTATGTTTAAACGAAAAACAGCATTGTGATTTGTGATTGTGACTATTGCAAACCTATTATATATCCATGACCGGCTAGACATACACTGCGCTGCTTTTTTTACCGACTTCAAAAAAGGAGGAGGTTCTCTGTTTGTCTGTATATTTGTTTTTCTTGTGTATGTCCACCGATTACTAAAGACGGCTGGACCAATTGAAATGATACAAACGTAATTACATTAAGTAAACTTCCAAGTTGGTCCCATTTTTAAAATTTGGAAATCGGTTCAGTACTTTAAGTAATCTTGAAAAAAGCACGAAATTAGTACCTATGATTTTGTGTGAATTACCTCGATGATAGTCGTATTACTTCTTCGTTTATGAACTGAATAAGTTTTTTTTTGTTGGAAGAGGGATATCTTAAGTGTAGTTCTTTAACCGACTTAAAAAAAGGAAGTTCTCAGTTTGACCTGTATGTATGTATGTTTCTCCGCGATAATCTCACGTTTGGCTGAGCCGATTTTTCTACCTAAATAATATACTTACCTACACTACCTAATGCAGAAGGTACCTACACTACCTTCACTAAAAGTAGGAAATTGGGCTTTCTGACTCACGGTCTTTCAACATAATTAAAGTTTTAGTTTTCAGTTTATAGTGAATCATTCAACTTTAGAGCGCGCTTGAGAGGCGCCTGGCGGCGCCTCTTGTGCGCGTCCTGAGTTGAATGATTCCCTATAAACTGAAAACTAAAACTTCAATTATGTTGAAAGACCGTGAGTCAGAAAGCCCAATTTCCTACTTTTACGCTTTTACATCCACAGACTGGATTTATGGAGTTCGTTTAGTGTGACAGCTTCACATAAGCATAGGATGAGTATTACTACCTAGCTAGGTTCCTTATTAGTGAACATCAGCAATATTTTTCATAACCTATAGAAAATGAGATATTATTGTTAGTAGGTAAGTAAATAATCCTAACTGGGGAACCTACTATTAGCTCTCAGTTAAAGTGAATAGTAGTACCTATATTCTGAATTAGGCCTTGTTAAGGTCTCAGCTTTCAGTTAGAGTGAATAGTAACAGCTTTAAACTTCTGTGTTCGAAGAGTTTGCAATTCAGAACTTATTAATAATGATTATCTTTTCTCTTCTTATGTTATAAATATAAATAAGTAGGTAGGTCAACTGAAAACTGAGTCATGCGTAATTTAGTTCTGTATTGCATGGGAAAATAAAACAGTAAAGATATAACACACTTAATATTTATTAGGAAAATAATATTAAAAATACTTTTCTTTACATATTTGCTCACTAATTTTATCAATTATTTCACGTGCAGCTTTATATATTTCATCCTTGAAAATATTTTGAACGATATGCTGACAACATATTTCAGCGGTACATTTACAAATCCCCTCACTATTAAATTGCTCCGCATCATAGATTTCTAACTTGATAACTTTTCGCCCCAAGGCAGGAATTTTGATATAAGAATATGTCTCGTTTTCTTTGGTTCGCTTTCTTGAGACGCCTGATCCTTCACCAACTTGTTTTCCATAATTTTCTTGAACTTGATTAGGACGAATAAAATTAAACAGAGACTCGGTATCCTGAAATTAAAAAGAAATAAATAAGCTTGAGAAGTGAATATTAAAAAAGTGAACATTTTATTGCTTCTCGTTATAATTTAGCTTGCTTTCACAATTTATGTAGTTTAAAAAAGTTTTATTAAACTTACCGACATTGTCGTTTGATCTTCAGTTTTGAACAGATAGGCACACGTGCAACCACACTCAACAGTGTTTTAAGACTGTAAAAATACGGATGAACTGGTAAATTCCACAATTGTTTCTACAGCATTTTATTATAGCAAAAAATACTTACATAGAAACTGTTACTGTGCGCAAATCTGTTAATCAGGTAGCTACCTACTTTGCGGATATTCAAATTGGCATAGCATAGCTACCTACACTTTAAAATAAATTAATAAATAGTACGAGGAAAACCGTATGACAATATTAGTATTACAAAGATATTGATTGTCTTTCTAATATGGAAATTTTGCTGACATGCACCACGCGCTATGAAGTGTGCGCACACACCAACGTGTACCATATCGGGTAAGTTTCTTTCGTCTTACAACGAACCACCACTAATGCACATCCTGAATCTATTTATAGGCCCTAATTTGTATCCCCCCGCCATTTGCTGCAATTTTTAGTGACTGATTTTACTACTAAGTACTTAATTCAAGCTATCGCGTTTTCAAATAACTTCAGTTTTAAAATATAAGTGTTTTAAAAGGAGCAAGAGTATTAATCATGTAAGTATACAATTGAGTTTTACAAAGATGTTCTTTATAAGTGACTAGATTTTCTCCATAAATTTTCTGTGATATTTTTAACGTGATTAATATTTTAAAATAATCTTTATAAGGTCGGGCAAACAAGAAGTACAGCAAGCGCACTTGAGTGAGAGTAGCTCATCGAGCGATAGCAGCTCGTCAAGCAGCCGGGAGTCATCCCCCGAGCGCGCGCCCCAACCAGTGCCGGAGCCTGCAGCACATGAGCGGAAGAGGAAGTACACTCACTCACATTCTTCTAATAAAAGGTAACCATAATATATATTACTTATATAATTTTCTATGGTTTCATAAAATATTCCTTTTATGTTTTAAATAGTTATCTTATAGATAGAGGTTTATTTATTGTATGCTATTGACTCAGTTACTTAATTTAAAACTCTCTTATTTATACGTCGAATGATATTATATTAGATATTGAATTATACGTAATTCTTGTATAAGTTTTCATACTTCCTTACTATAAGTAATATTATAAAATTTTAAAAGTGTGTTTGTTGAATGTTGAAAAAACCGGAGCTATGAATTAGTCTAATAATTGCGTTGGTTATAGTTGGAAGGCTGGAGCACTACATATACTACTTTTTAGCTGTGTGTATTCCACGCGCGCGCGATATCGCGGGTGGAAAGCTAGTATATTATAATAAAACTAGTCACTAACCTAAAACATTATTATTCTAGAGCTAAACACGGAGAAAAATCTAAGAAGAGTCAGAAGCATAAGGTGAGGAGTGATGAGCGTGTTGCACAACCAACGGCTGGGACGTCTTCCACCAAGGTCACTGCGAAAGATATTATGGGGACCGATTCGGATGCGGATGAAAATCAAAAAGCCGGTAAAAAAGATGAGCTTGTATCTTATTTGTGTCGTCGCGGATCTAACGGCATTTCCAAACAATTCAATCCAGATATTGGAGGCTTACGTTTTGTAGATCTTAAGCTTTACATGTGTAGTGAAATTGAAAGTATTTCACCTATGAACAGGTGGCGTCATGCTGTAGTAACACTAAAAACTAAAATAGATGACGACAATCCAGCATACCGTTATTTGGTAAAATTTTTAAAAAAAGTAAAAAAGAACTTTAAGGATTGTCCGATCACCTATGTTAGTACACCGAATCAGTAAATAATAAAATAAAATACTTACTGATTTTGTTATTTAAATAATTTCTATTTGTCATACCGTATAACACATATGAGTTTTTTTTCCCGCCAGTTTTATTATTATAACAAATAGTAGAACAACGGTAAAATAATTATCCATTCTTGTATTATTGCACTGTACTTACTGAATCCTACAGTTTTTGAATACTCACCTATGAAAAGAACTTTAAGGATTGTCCAATCACCTATGTTAGTACACTGATTCAGTAAAATAATAAAATAAAATACTGACTGAATTCTTGAATTATTGCACTGTACTTACTGAATCCTACAGTTTTTGAATACTCACCTATGAAAAGAACTTTAAGGATTATCCAATAACCTATGTTAGTACACTGATTCAGTAAAATAATAAAATAAAATACTGACTGAATTCTTGAATTATTGCACTGTACTTACTGAATCCTACAGTTTTTGAATACTCACCTATGAAAAGAACTTTAAGGATTATCCAATAACCTATGTTAGTACACTGATTCAGTAAAATAATAAAATAAAATACTGACTGAATTCTTGAATTATTGCACTGTACTTACTGAATTCTTAAGTTTTTTAACACTATGTTGAATTAAGCACTTATAACCATAGTTATAATATAATGTAGTATTCATATAATACCTATTTTTTACCCAGTTTCATTGTATAAGTAAGCATAGAATAGCTTTATTGTTTAAGATGATTATTAAAATATGAATATTAACGAATATATTTTTATTCTTTCAGACAAATTACCCACCAAAGCAATGAATGAAAAGCTAAATAAAAATAAAATAAAAATAAAGATTTGTACTGAATGTAATATTCAAGTTTTGGAAAGCTCTTACAGATTTCATTTAAGAACTAATTTACATAAAAAGAATTGCTTATTGAAAACTACTTTCAATAACATTTATATTATAGCGTCAGCTTTTCGAGAGAGAATAGTTACTTATAGAGTAAACTCTGATGATAATGTTTGTTCAACTCCTGAGGATTTTTTGCATAAAATTACAGATGATGTGAAAAAACTTATAGTCATGAATTTGTCTAAACATGGTTCCATAAAGCTTAATTTTGAATTGTTTGCTAATTTCAAATTACCTACATCGGATGAAATCCAAATGAAATCATTCAATGCTAAGTATGAGACCATATTTAGAAATACTGATTTATCTGAACTGTATTCAAAAACTCAGAATATATTGATTAATAAACTAAGTGAATTTCAGCATCGTGAGTCAGGCTGGTGTTTTAACTCTGTCAGTCATTTAGAAATAAACGTTAATAAATACTCCCCTCTAAGGGGTGGTAGCTATTTAGAATTACCAAAAGAAATTAGTAGTATTAAAAGTTGTCTAAATGTGAAAAATTATGACAATCATTGTTTTGCATGGAGTATAGTGGCTGCTTTATTTCCTTGTAACAAAAACGTCAATCGAACGAGTTCATATCCGTTTTATTCTTCAGTTTTAAATATCAAAGGAATGAATTTCCCACCATCATACACAGATATTAGATTATTCGAAAAGACTAATCCTTCTATTAGTGTCAGCATTTATGGTTTAGATAATAAGAATCATATCACTGGCCCATTATACATGACAAGTCAGAGAAAAGAAAATCATGTTAACCTATTGTATTTTGAACAGAAATCTAGAGGTCATTATTGTTTAATTAAAGACTTGACAAAACTTACTAGACGACAATTCAGTAAACATCATGGTAAAACATACTTATGCGAAAGCTGTCTTCAGTTTTTTATAACTCAGGAAAAATATAACTCACACACTTGTTCTAAAGTTTTAACAGTATTACCAGGTAAAAATAGTAAATTAGAATTCAAAAATTATGAATGACAACAGAAAATTAATTTCGTAATTTATGCTGATTTCGAAAGTTTACTATTAAACAAGCATGAAAAAACAGTTGTAATACCGAAACATATAAATTACATCAACCTTCATGTTTTTCATATTACATTTGTTGTTCACATGATGAAAGTTTAAATAAACTTGTGCTGTATAGAGGTTCAGATTGTGTTGAAGTTTTTATAAAACGTCTAATCGAGGATGTAAAATATATTGAAAGCATACTTAGAAAGAAAAAACCCATGCTACCGATGACTCAATCACAAAAAGATGAGCATCGGAATGCAATTATTTGTCATGTTTGTAAACTACCGCTAGTAAATGATAAAGTTGCTGATCATGACCATATAACTGGTGTATACAGAGGTGCTGCTCATACTAAATGCAACTTATTATATAGAGTGTGTCCCTTTGTGCCAGTAATTTTTCACAATTTAGCAAACTATGATGCTCATTTGTTCATAAAAGAATTAGCTAAATATGAAGGTGATATCAAAGTTATTCCGAAGACTAAAGAAAAGTATTTATCTTTTACAAAATTTTTGAAAAACCCTAATTTTCCTTCAGCAATTCAAATTAAGTTTTTGGACTCATTTCAGTTTCTCAGTTCCAGTTTAGACACTTTAAGTAAAAACTTAGCAGATATAGATTTGAAACATTTACAAAAAATATTTTATTCCAAAGAACAGTTTTATTTACTTCGTCAAAAAGGTGTATATCCCTATGATTACATGGATTCATTTAAACGATTTGAAGAAACTAGTTTACCAGAAAGAGACTACTTTTACAATAGTTTAACCGGTGAGCACATAAATGAAGAGGATTATTCTCGCGCACATAAAATTTGGAAAGTCTTTAACATTAAATCGCTCGGAGAATATACAGACTTATATTTGAAATGTGATGTGTTGCTTCTTTGTGATATTTTCGAAAAGTTTAGAAATAGTAGTCTTAAGTATTATAAACTTGACCCAGTTTATTATGTTACTTCTCCAGGCTTAAGTTGGGATGCCATGCTTTTATATACAGGTGTTAAATTAGACTTGCTAGATGATAAAGATATGTATGAAATGATAGAGAAAGGAATACGCGGTGGCCTAGCTCAGTGCTCGCTTAGACATGCTAAGGCGAATAATAAATACATGCCAAACTATGATGAATCAGTACCATCTAGCTACCTTATTTACTTAGACTGTAATAATCTGTATGGTTATGCTATGATGAAAAAAATGCCTATGTCTGACTTTAGATTTTTATCTGACAATGAAATTCAAAATTTAAACATATCAAGTATTGAAGATGATGCTGAATTTGGATACATCTTAGAAGTTGATCTAGTTTATCCTACTGATTTACATTCAAGTCATAGTGATTTACCATTTGCACCGGAAAAACATATTCCACCGGGTGGCAAAACTAAAAAACTTATTGCAAATTTATATGACAAATTTTATTATGTTATCCATTATGTATATTTAAAAGAGTGTATGAGAAATGGTTTGGTGTTAAAAAAAATTCACCGAGTGATCAGTTTTCGACAGCGAAATTTTTTAGCTAAATACATAAATTTAAATACATATTTGCGTCAAAATTCATCTTCCACATTTGATAAAGACTTTTTCAAACTTTTAAATAACGCTATTTTTGGGAAGACAATTGAAAACAGAAGAAAACAGGTAGATGTTAAATTGGTTACAAAATGGAGAGACACTAATAATAAAACTAATAAAATAATTGGAGCAGAAAAACTAATTTCGAGACCCAACTTGAAAAGTATATCCATATTTTCAGATAATTTTGTTGCAATTCAGTTAAAATTAGAAAATATTATTTTAGATAGACCAATATACATAGGATTTTCAGTACTTGAATATGCTAAACAACACATGTATAATTTTCATTATAACTGCATTAAAAAGAAGTATAACGATAACGTAAAGTTATGTTATACTGACACCGACAGTTTGCTTTATTTAATAAATAGTAATGATTTCTATACTGAAATGAAAAGAGATATTGCTTATTATGATACTAGTAACTTTGAAAAGAATAATGTTTACGGTATGCCTGCCTTGAATGCAAAAATACCAGGTCTTTTTAAGGATGAAATGGGTGGTGATATTATTAAACAATTTATTGGTTTGCGGGCAATTCTCTATTGTATTGAAAGTTTAAAAACTCAGATAAAAAAAGCAAAAGGTATATCAAAGTCTGTAACCAAGAAACTGAAACCAAGTCACTATGAAAACACATTGAATAAAAATATAAATATAAGATGTAGTATGAATTTAATTAGATCTTTAAAACATGTATTATATTCACAGAGAGTTAATAAACTGGTGTTAAATAGACAAGACGATAAACGACAAGTTCTTTCAAATCAAATTTATACTTTACCATGGGGGCATTGTGATACTTTATTTTAAATATTAAATTAAGATAGCTGTATTGATTGTCTTTTGTTAAAATTGTATATAATTTTATTATTATGTAAGGAGTGAAATATAGTATATTTCTTATCTTGATTTAAGACTTTTTATTTTTTAATATTTCCTAAACCTATACAAAGACCTAAAAGATTCACTATCTATTTTAAAAGCTGAAAATAAAACATAAGTAGTGGATAATTGGGGTTCCAGATGTTAAAGATTTCGAAACTTTTAGAAACCAATGTTTGAGTTCAGATTAAACATAATCTTTAACATAATCTGGATATTATTTAAGGAAGCTACACATTCTTTCAGCCTTTATACTCATAATGAAGCTCGTCAAGCAAACTCTTTCGTTGGAGGTCGATGATTTGAACATTGATACTAAATTACATAATGCGAGGCATAGCAAGCTTTTACCTAGTACAATACGGTGCATAATTTGTGGTCCTTCAAATTGTGGGAAAACAAATGTTATGATAAGTTTATTATTACATGAAAATGGGTTGAGGTTTCGTAACGTTTATTTATATTCTAAAACAACTTTTCAACCTAAATACAAATTTTTACAAAATGTGTTAAAAAGAGTAGAAGGAGTGAAGTTTTTTGGATTCAATGATCATGATGAAGTTATTAACCCCAGAGATGCTCTCCCGAATTCCATAATTATATTTGATGATGTTGTATGTGATCGACAATCAAATATTCGCAATTATTTTACCATGGGTAGACACAACAATATTGACTGCTTTTATTTGTCACAAACATACTCTAAAATATCAAAACAATTGATACGTGATAACGCTAACTTCTTAATAATCTTCAAACAAGACGATATTAATCTAAAGCATATTTACAATGAGCATGTTAATACTGATATGGTTTGGCATTCTTTTAAAAACATGTGCTCAGAAATTTGGAAAGACCAGCACAATTTTTTAATAATTGATAAAGACAGGCCTATAGCACAAGGAAGATATCGAAAAAAGTTTGACATATTTATAATATTCTGAAAAGTATTAGGCTATCATTATAACACTATGAAAATTACGAGTTATCGATTATAAAAAGCAGTTGAAACGATAATAATAATATTAGTATCTTTATTTCTATTACAATTGATGGTTGTGTGGTAATAATGGAGGGAAATATTAAACAGCAATTAATTAGGTCAGTTAATTCTATCCAGGCTAAAATAAAACAAATGAAAAATGAAGACGATCAAACTGAATTAACTATGAACAAGTTGTTGAAACCTGTGAGCGTTCCAATTAAAACCTTAGTTGAAAATAGCTGTAATAGTAATAATAATTTTTTTCAACATAACAATATGAAAAAATCTAATTCAGTGCACAGCTTTAGTACAGCAAGTGATGATTTCAAAGATTCAGATTCCAACAATACTGTTATTGGTAAAAAAGATGACGACGATGATGAAGATGAAAGTGAAAACATAAACATACCATACAAAAGCTCTGACGATGAACAAAATATTTTACTTAAGTCATTAGTGAAAGATGATTTGTTAAATATTTATGATAACCTAAATATTCCATGTGGAATAAGAACTCTAAATCAAAATCTATTTATGGGTGACTCAAAAGTAATTTTGTCTAAAATGGGTAATGCCCCAGGTTATGACACCAAGTATTTTATTACTATAGATAGTGAACGATGTGAATTAACGCCAGGACTAAAAGAATTGCTGTTATCTAAGAAACCCGATTTAAGTTTGGTTTCTGAAAATGATAAAGTTAAATATAAACATATGCTGTCCATTACTAACGCGCATAGAAGGGATTATCATCCTAATGGACAAATCAAGGGTGATAAAAGCGCTAAATATCGTGAAATAATCAAACCATTTTTCAATAACACCGACATAGAAAAGCATGGCGGAAATTTGCCAAAGTTTAAAACGTATAGATCTAATACTGATTTGGTACACTGGGATGATCCTAATGAGTTGATAGAAAGACTAAAATTACTGATTGCTTCCAAAGAAGCTGGTAATACTAATCATGATAATGAAATTTTATCTATTATTGAGGAATTAAAAGAATATGGAATTATTAAATAATAAAACATGAACTCGATAAAAAAAATATTTAGTATCAAATAAACATTCAATATGAACGTCGACAAATTTGGTCACCATGTACATAAAAACAAAAGAATTAAAAATGATTTGATGGTAGTTGAATGTGCTCTAAAACATTTGAGTGATAACAATTTGGATGCTCAAAATAAAAACATACGAAATGTAAAATTTCCTGTTTACGTAACAGATAGCGCAAACAAGGAATATGTTGATAAAGCTATTGAAGACATCTTTAAAAAGATAGATAATAAAAATACTATAGACAAAGAGTTATTATATAAATCCTTAGAAAAATGTTTAAAAGCCATTCAGTCAACTGATAAGAAGTTGAGTGAGTTAACTATTAAATTAAATAGTTTTGAAAAAAGTATAAATAATAAATCCAAAAAATGAGTAAATCCGATGTGGTTAATGAAATACATAAAAATGTGAGGGTGAATTTTCTACGACGAAGAGTTATTATGAAAGATATTGATGACTTGTGGCAAGCTGATCTAATTGATATGCAAGCTGTCTCTAAAGAAAACAATGGTTATAAATATATTTTAGTAGTAATTGATACATTCTCAAAATATGCATGGGGCTATCCTTTAAAACGAAAAACAAAATACGATGTATGCGAGGCTTTTTCTGATTTATTCAGTAATGGACGTGTCCCGAAAAATTTACAAACTGATCTTGGAACAGAGTTTTATAATGAGGAACTGAAAAAAGTTTTTGCGAAATATAATATCAGACATTATTCCACGTATTCTGTTAAAAAGGCCTCTATTGCAGAAAGACTTATCAGAACATTGAAAATGAAAATGTATAAATTATTTAGTTTAAAAGGTAATTATAAGTGGAATGATGGAACTTTAAATGATGTGATTCGTGAATATAATCACACTTATCATAGAACTATAGGTCTAAAGCCTGTAAATGTAAATAAAAATAATGTTAAGATATTGCATGCTAGGTATGCTAACTTATCTAATAAAATAGTGAAGAGACACAAGTTTAAAGTCGGGGATTTTGTACGAATAAGCAAATACAAAGGAGTATTTGAAAAAGGTTATACACCTAATTGGTCAGCAGAAATATTTAAGATAATTAAATTACAAAATACGTCTCCACCAACATACTTAATAGAAGATGCAAGAAATCGAGCTATTTTAGGGGCATTTTATGAGCAAGAATTATTGAAAGCAAAGCATCCTGATATATACTTAATAGAAAAAGTATTAAAAACAAGGGGGAAAAAGGTATTTGTAAAATGGTTGGGTTTACCTTCGAATGAAAACAGTTGGATTAATAAGTCAAATATAGTTCAATAGTATATTAATATAGGTACATTCTTCCACAAACTAGTTTTATACGAGTTATGGTGGACAGCAGTCTACTAAATTGCTTTATAAATAATTTACCTTTTGAACTTTACTTACCTGGATATAATTATTGTGGTCCTGGAACTATACTACCAAAACGACTAGCTCGAAGAGAAAGGGGTATTAATTTATTAGACGAATACTGTAAAGAACACGATATAGCTTATTACAAATCATCTTCATTAAGTGATCGTCATAAAGCTGATATAAAATTAATGAAAATGGCACGAAAACGTGCTCAAGCTTTAAACGCTGGTCTAGGAGAAAAGGTTGCAGCTCATCTAGTGAATAAAGCTATGTTAGCTAAAGTATGCACAGGCTATGGTTTGAGAAAAAATAAGAAAGAAAATAAAGAAACCCTTAAAAGTGGAGGTGGTGTGAAGAAACATTTAAAAAAAATTGTTTCTCATACAAAAAAACATTTACAAAAACTAAAACCTAAGTGTAAAAAAATGGCTATTGAGCTAGCTCAATAGCAGCAGCTAAAGAGTCCATGAAAGATTTTTCTGTAAAACTACCTCGAATGATTCCTATGCCAAAAACTGGTGGAGTTCTTCCTCTCATACCTATATTTGCTGGATTGTCTGCGGCTGGAAGCTTAGCCGGTGGAGCAGCAGCAATTACTAAAGCTATTAATGAATTTAAAGCCGCTAAAAAACGTTATTCTGAACTAAAAAGACACAACGAAAAGATGGAAACTTTGTGTATAGGAAAAGGTTTAGAAATTAGACCCCATCATAATGGCTTAGGAATTTTTATTTCTAATAAAAAAAACTAAGTAATCGGCTACCCAATCGAGCTTTGAGCAACATCGATATTATTAAAAATGCTAAAGATATTCCATTCTTTCGCGGTGTTTATATGCGTGATGAATTGCCGGAGTATCCACTTTCAAAAGAATGCGGTATTATTAATCTAGATAGCTCCGAAAATCCAGGTTCTCACTGGGTAGCCTACGCAAAATATCATAAAAGTGTAATGTATTTCGATAGCTATGGTAATTTGAAGCCACCAAAAGAATTTATTTCTTATGTCGATACTAGTAATATAAAATATAATAATGAAAATATACAGCACAATCACCCTTTTAACTGCGGGCATTTATGTCTCCAATTTCTTAGAAATTTTTGGTCTAAAATACTAAATAAATAGATAGTAAAACTTTTAAATTAGTTAGTATTAAATAATGTCTATTACTTTAACCATTACTGGAGACAAGTCCTACTTGGAATCACAATTCCAACCCCCTTTAAATTTATGGGAAAAATGTGAATGTGGATTATTATACTTTTCCGCTTTAAATTCCATACCAAATGTAACTGCTCTTAACAACATATTTACTTATGGTGATGATAATAAGCAGTTAAAAATACCTGTCGGAACTTACGATCTTTACGATATTGCTGAATATCTTGAAACAAATATCACCGATTGTGAAATCAAGATTAAAGCTAACAACAATACGTTAAAGTGTTATTTTTATTGTTCTCAAAGAGTAGACTTCAGCGTAAATAACAGCATTGGACAGTTATTTGGCTTTCAGAACGTAAAGTTAGAAGCAAATAAATGGCATGAATCTGTAAGTCAAGTAAACATTCTGCTTCTATCTGTGATCAGGATAGAATGTGATCTAGTGCAAGGATCGTATAATAACGGCTCGCCCTCACATATTATACATGAATTTGTGCCGGACGTATCACCTGGTCACCGATATATAGAAATACCGAAAAATATTATATATCTACCAGTTAACAAAAACAATATATCATCTCTGAGTGTAAAGATTCTTGATGAACACGGAAACTACATTGATTTCAGAGGAGAAAGTATTCAATTACGTCTTCATTTACGTAGAGCAACATGATAGTCTTTCATAAAGTTCAGAATACGAACACCAAGCGTGTCAATACCCGACATAACGATAAAGTGTCCACACGTGTTAAACCTGTTAAAAAAATAACGAGAGTCAATAAAAAAATTCTTCAGGCCCTAGGATTTAAAACATGAGTATTCTTGGAATAAGTGATTTACCTCAATACGATAACTCAATTGAAAGCTATGAAATTCATACTTATAATCCTTACAGTAATAATTTCAATGAAAATGATGAAATAAGAATTCCAATTCATCAGCAGGATATATTATACATATTACCATCGGCGAGTGCTATATATATTGAAGGAGATATACAACTCTATGATAAAGACGGTAAACCTATGCAAAAAGCTATTAAGCTCACTAATAACCCGGTTTTATTTCTATTTCAAGATATTAGATATGAGATGAATGGTATTGAAATAGACCGCATTAAAAATGCTGGCATAACCACTTGTATAAAATCGTATATATCAATGAATGAAGGGGAGAGCAAAGTTGCAGCTATATGGGGATGGAATTTGAATGGAACTATTAGGATTAATAATAGTTTCAGTGCAGTTGTGCCCCTTGATAAAATATTAGGATTCGCAGAAGATTATAAGAAAATTATAATTAACTGCAAGCATGAACTTATTTTAAACAGAGGTCATAGTGTATTGAATAGTACCATGTTGACAGATGATGTCAATCACATTAAAATAAATATACAAAAAGTACAGTGGCGAGTTCCACATATTAAAGTTTCGGATTATGAGAAACTATCTTTGCTTAAACTTCTTGACAAAGATAAGCCTATCCAAATTGCTTTTAGAAACTGGGATTTATATGAATATCCTGTATTGCCTAAAACAGTAAAACATTCATGGTCAGTGAAGACTAGTTCACAAATAGAAAAACCTCGTTATGTGATTTTAGGCTTACAAACAAACAGAAAGAATAGTAGAACTCGGGACTGTTCCGAGTTCGATCATTGTAAATTAACAAACGTTACATTATTTTTGAATTCGCAATATTACCCCTACGAATCTATGAATTTGAAGTTTAATGACAATAAATATAGTATATTATACGATATGTATACTAAATTCCGTCACTCTTATTACAACATTTCACCAGACCCGTTGCTCAATCTAGATAATTTTAAAAACAAGGCTCCTTTATTCATCATTGATTGCTCAAGACAAAACGATAATTTGAAAACTGGACCTGTAGATGTGCGAATAGAAATTGAATGTTCTGAATATTTACCAGATGATACAACAGGATATTGTTTAATTATTAACGATCGTCTGTTTGAATACAAGCCTCTGAGTAAAATAGTTCGAAAATTATCATGAAGGTTATTGTAGATGTACAGGGTTTTAAAACAGATGATAATAAATTCATTCTAAAAGAAATTGCTATTCTAAACAAACAACAGTTACAAGTTCTTCTTATAAAACCTCCGTATCCTTATTACGAGCTCAGCAAAACAGAGAGGAAACAGGTAAATTGGATTGAGAGAAACAGAGCCGTTTACTGGAAAGAGGGTTTCATACCATATCCCTATCATAAAGAACATATCGTGCGACTGTTGTCAAACAAAATTATTTATACTAAGGGAATAGAAAAAGTGAAGTGGTTAAAAAATGTAACAGAAAATAATAATGTTTATAATTTAGAAGATAAGTTATGTCCTAGTTTACTTAATTTGTATGATAAGTATAAAGAGTCAAACGATGTATTTAGTTGCATGTATCACACTCAGGTGTGTGCATTAAAAAATGTATTTTGTTTAAACAAATGGTGTGAAGATAATTAACTTTTTTAAATAAATTTGTCTCTTTCATTTTATACCTATACCTACCTATCAATACATTTTTATATATGTACTTAATTAGATAATACTACCTTAGAATATTTTCCAAATAATGATGGTGACAATCACTAATAGGTTCTAGCTTGGTAACCTATCTATCAGTAACGGACGTCTCATCCTTTGCATAAATAGAACTACTAACATGAAGCACTCTCCAAAATCTAGTTTGAGTGTTGGGAACCTACCTAAGTATATACATACTTATCCTATGCTTCATGTGAAGCTATCATACCACTCTCTATAAATCCAGTTTGTGGGTGTAAAAGTAGGAAATTGGACTTTCTGACTCACGGTCGTTCAACATAATTAAAGTTTTAGTTTTCAGTCTAAAGTGAATCATTCAACTCAGGGCGTGCTGATGTTCACTAATAAGGAACCTAGCTAGGTAGTAATACTCATCCTATGCTTATGTGAAGCTGTCACACTAAACGAACTCCATAAATCCAGTCTGTGGATGTAAAAGCGTAAAAGTAGGAAATTGGGCTTTCTGACTCACGGTCTTTCAACATAATTGAAGTTTTAGTTTTCAGTTTATAGGGAATCATTCAACTCAGGACGCGCACAAGAGGCGCCGCCAGGCGCCTCTCAAGCGCGCTCTAAAGTTGAATGATTCACTATAAACTGAAAACTAAAACTTCAATTATGTTGAAAGACCGTGAGTCAGAAAGCCCAATTTCCTACTACTGACCGATGTAGATTATTTTAATAGATACACACTTCACAATGTCAGTAGCATTTAAAAATATAGTAAGCGAGACAGTCGATACGGAAAAAGTTGTATCCGACAGAATGGCGGATGTATGACTTCCAAATAAATCACAAATGTACGGATAATGTACGTTTTTGTACTAAAATATGTGTAATTGTACATTTTCGTATGCGTAGCAATCGCTATTTTACAGTGAGCCGCCATCCTTAAGTCAGGTTGGCGGGTAAAATCCATTCTAATTAACTTATTTCAAATCTGACATTAGGAATAAAATTTACCTCTTTTGTTCATAATATGGGGACACTATTTAAAAACTTCTTAAATGTTATACAAGCTTTGATATTGTGAAACGCACGTAAACCGCCATCCTGATATCATAATGGCGGGTTGCTTCTAAAATAATCAAGCTATTTTGATCAACCAAATACCGAATAAATGTACGTCTTATGTTCTTATCAGATTGTAAAATAAAACTGGCTTAATTAATTCTTAACACGATTTAATTAATTTTATAACATTTGACCATAAATAATACAATGGCGGGTTGCTTCTAAACTAATCAAACTATTTTGATCATACAAATACAAATATATGTATACTAAATCTTACTAAAAGTGACTTTGGGTTGAGAATTACGAAATATGAATGATTTGCTATGATGTTGTCCCACCCAACTAGGGATACATGACCTTAATGTCATCAAAAACATCTTTGTTTAGGTACATAAATGCAATTATTATATAAAACACATTATAAAAATATTTCGTCTTCGAAATATTTTATTCTTATATAGATTTTAAATCTCCAATAGCGCCTGTTTAAACTGAATGGCAATTGCTATGAAAGCATACGTATTTCTTGATATTTAGGGCCAACATAATAAGGTTTTAATCTACCTATGATGAAGCTAAATTAATTACACATTTTCCTCATAAACAGTATTTACGCATCATATTGACTAAGAATTTTGGTTTTTTAGTTACGAGGTTTTGAGATTCCAAATTTTCGAGGGTAGATGTATAGCTCGAAACCTCGTAACTAAAACACAAAATTCTTCTTATTCAGAATAATGACTGACACAATTCTTAGTCAATATGATTCGTAAATACTGTTTATGAGGAAAATGTGTAATTAATTTAGCTTCATCATATACCTATGATGAAACTAAATCTACCGATTAAAAACCTTATTATGTTGTTACTACATTTTTCCTGACAAAAATATCAAGAAATACGTATGCTTTCATAGCAATTGCCATTCTTATAAAGATTTTAAATCTTTATAAGAATAAAATATTTCGAAGACGAAATATTTTTATGATGTGTTTTATATAATAATTGCATTTATGTACCTAAGCAAGTATGCTACTCTTCATGAGAACCCTCCTGCTCTGCTGAAGTGTTTGCTGATGTGATTCGGCAGGGAATGGAATATTTCACTTTCACTTTCATTCTACGACGAAGTTTGACTTGTCGAAGTCGGTCGGGTCTAACTTCTGCCGTCCCACATTGTCTCCCATGCAGAAGCCCGATGGGACGCTGGCTCACTCCGCGAGAGTTGAGAAGGCGAATCTATTTGCCACTCTGTTTGCGAGCAATTCGCGTCTTGATAAAACTCCGTTGTCTCCTCTGATTGTGGCCATGGCAGGAACTGGAGTAGAAAAGTACCCGGGCCGTATGAGTGTTGTGTTTTATTTTGCCACAATCAGATCGGAGTTACAATCGGAGGATAAAGAATATATAAATTACGTTAATACACAGCTTAATAAGCTGAAACAACAATAAAAATAACTAATGCAAAGTGCAAAAGCATTAAAACAAAAATCTAAATTCAAATCGACGGTTACGTTATTTTCAAAAATTCAAATTTTTTACTTTTAAATCGGACGCTAATTGAAGGAATACTTGTTCAACACTTACCAATACGTGGGTTTATGCACTGAGTGTAATAATAATTCACAGTGGAATAAATATTTAAAATTTTCTAAAAAAAGGAAAACACTACGCGATGTCCGCAAGGTAAACACAGGACGAGCGCGGGTCTGCTCAAAGATCAATTTTGGAGTGACGAAGCGAACGCAAGCCGGCCGGCAGCCACCGCGGTGCGGGTGTAGGGGGCGAGAGGAACTCAACAAACGGGTCGTTGTCCTTGGGCGCGCGGGCGCAGCGCGTTCATCGATCGATGTTAAATGCATTTTGTGTTTATAAACAATAGTATTCAAAAACATAGTTTATTATGTAAATAATGTTAATAGGTATGTTAGTTAGGTAATATTAGTTTAATTTAATATAAAGTAGTAAATTGTAATAGAAAACAATATGTAACAACGTTACACAATATGGCTTTCGCCGAGGACGATCAACTGGGGATCTTCTTGTGTATGTGACGCACTGCTGGGGCGAGGCCATTGAGAAACACGGCGAAGCACTTGCTGTTTCGCTTGATATCTCAAAGGCTTTTGACAGGGTTTGGCACGCAAGTCTGCTGAGCAAGCTTCCAGCGTACGGAATCCCTGCTGGCTTTTGTAGCTGGGTAGCCGACTTCTTTAGTGAACGGTCGATCAGAGTAGTCATTGACGGCTGCTCCTCTGACCTCATGGCGATTAATGCCAGAGTTCCTCAGAGGTCGTTGCTCTCTGCGACGCTTTTCCTGCTACACATCAATGACCTACTAATATCGGGCATTGTTAGCTATGCGGACGATAGTACTGTCATGGAGAGATATCTGTCCAGCGCGAATGCCGGTAGAGATGAGGTAAAAATAAAGAGAAAGGCCATGGTTGAGCGATTGAACCTGACGTTAAGTCTCGTCTCCCAATGGGGTGATGAAAATCTCGTCAGTTTAACGCCTCTAAAACGCAGGCATGTTTGTTCACCGCGAAAAGGAGTCCATTTACCTTAACTCCTACTTTCCGAGGTACATCTATCCAAGTAACCGATTCTCTCCAGATCTTTGGCATGGAGTTATCTTCTGACCTTAACTTCGGCACCTCCACCCAGCCCAAGGCTTAAACTGCAGCTAGGAAGCTGAGCGTCCTAAATAAAGTCAAGCGGTACTTTACGCCTGGGCAGCTTTTAGACCGATCCGGTTACGTTTTTAGGTTTCAAAAATATTAAAGTTGGTTTTTTTTTCGTATATAGTTTCTGCACCATTCACATAGCCTAATACATGAATTTGTGTCATTTTGGATGAATGCATATGTAATAATTTAGGTTTATGTCTTTTTTAACACTATCGGACGAAAAGAAAATTAAAGTTGAAAATTTTACTTTAATGATGATTACGAAGTTGTATCCGATGTACATGAACTTTTTGTGTCATCTTCGTCCACGGGAATACTGTTATTTGACTATTACCTAAAAGTTGCCGTAGTACCTTTTTTGACAATGTTATTAATGTACTGGCCCCACGTCAGTTTCCATAGATGAAGATGACACAAACTAGGTTTATACACTACGCAGGCTATCTTAAATACAATACCTACTATCAATTTTGACAGTTTTGAGTTCAATTATTTATAACCAACACAAATAATTGAATTTCTAAAGATGCATCCGCTAGATGTGACACAAAACGCAAAAATACACTTAATATATGCCAATGTATCGACAGGCAAAATTTCATAAAATATAGAATTTTTGAAGGTATAGCCCTCAAAGTAACGTATCCCGATCAGTCTATTTTAACTCTTTATAAAGCTCAAGTCCGATCTTGCATGGAGTACTGCTGCCACCTTTGGAAATATCAACTTGCTGCATTGGACTCGGTGCCTCTCTGTCTTCGCTTTTGGGCAAGACTGGGGTCAAGAGCAAACCCATTAAATATATAAAAAAACAAAGATGTTTTTGATGACATTAAGGTCATGTATCCCTAGTTGGGACAACATCATAGCAAATCATTCATATTTCGTAATTCTCAACCCAAAGTCACTTTTAGTAAGATTTAGTATATATGATTAAAAGAACATAAGACATACATTTATTTGGTATTTGTTTGATCAAAATAGTTTGATTAGTTTAAAATCAACCCACCATTGTATTATTTATGGTCAAATGTTATAAAATTAATTAAATCGTGTTAAGAATTAATTAAGGCAGTTTTATTTTACAATCTGATAAGAACATAAGACGTACATTTATTTGGTATTTGTTTGATCAAAATAGTTTGATTAGTTTAAAATCAACCCACCTGTTCGCGCCAGCGCCGCGACGATTGTCTCTTTCTCACATCTTGCTCGCTCGCTCGAGCTCGAAAACGAAACGCGGCCCCGCGCGGAGTTGGAGTAGCGAATTGCACTTGCATAGTAGCAAGTTGAAATAGCGAGGTCTCGCTGCGCCGTGCTAAAACCAGCTAGAATCTTCTCATTTGATAGTTAACCGGCCGGTACTAAAACAGTTCTTATGTGTATTCAGCTCAGACATTAAGTTCAGTAAGTGAAAAGTGAAAGTGTGTCGGCTCATACAAACCTAACGAGACCTTGGTCAGAAGAAACCAGGGATTTCCATCAGCCCACGCCATTTCGTCACGCTGCCAGCTCAAGTTTCATCACCAAGTAAGCCCTTTCTCTGCTCATCCCACCTCATTTCGCTCATAGCCGAATGTGATTTGCCCCCAGCAGTCACATTTTCTGATCTTGGGCCAGGTGTGAGGAGGCTCCTTGAGCCAGGTGGGAGACCACCAGAGGTCATGAGTTGAAAGAGCGTGGGCTGACATTCCCCTGCTTGCGCAGTCTGCAGGGTTGAGGTTCGTGGGAACATGTCTCCACGTGGAGCTGGTCGGACTGGATTTTATTTTAGCCACTCGATTGGCCTCGAATGTCTGGAGCCGATGAGGGGGCGTGTTGAGCCACGCTAAAACTATTGTGCTGTCTGACCAACAGGTATGTTGGTTTATAGTGATGTTAGCTGACAATTCAGCTGACACTCGAGTCATGAGCTGTGATAAAAGAGCTGCAGCTGATAGCTCCAGTTTTGGAATTGTGAGTTTATTTTTGATAGGAGCGACCTTTGACTTGGCAATGACCAGATGTACATTGACCTGTCCATTGGCATTGAGCTCATGAAGGTAAATGACAGCGCCAAAACCGGCTTCTGATGCGTCCGCGAACCCGTGTAGCGAGTAAGTGGACGTGGATTTATATTTGCAAATGAGCCGAGGTAAGCGTAGACTTGAGAGTTGAGGAAGATCTTGTGAGATGTGATGCCACTCTGTTTGAACTTCATCAGGGGTAGGCTCGTCCCATCCCAGTTTCATAAGCCATAACTTCTGCAATAGAAGCTTTGCGCGGAAGATGACTGGGGTAACCCAGCCATTAGGGTCATAAAGCGATGCTACTGTGCTGAGAATGGAACGCTTGGTAACTTGTGTGAGTGAGGGGAGAGAGATGCGATACGTGAACTCATCTGTTTGAGGAATCCATTGTATACCTAAAACTTTAATGGAATTCGATTCTGGGCTGAGGTCAAAGTCTTTAGGCATGTCGCATTGGTCATCTGGGAACCGTTCAAGGAGCTGGGGAGAGTTTGAGGTCCATTTACTGAGCTGAAAGCCACCTAGGTCCAGTAAGTTTATCAACTCGGTTTGGAGTGCCTGAGCAGACTCCACAGAGTCATGACCACAGAGTATATCATCGACGAAAATTGAACGTCGTATAATGTGAGCAGCTTGCGGGTAGCGATGACCTTCGTCATCAGCTGATTGCAGCAGAGTGCGAATGGCATGGTACGGGCTAGACCGTAAACCATACGTGACCGTATTTAGCGCATATGTGAGCAGGGGCTGGTCAGGTGACGACCGCCAGAGAATGAGTTGATACTGTCTTTGATCTGGGTGGACGAGTATGTTTCTGAACATCATCCTGATGTCAGTACTGAAGACTACGGGATGTGTCCTGAAAGACATGATGATGTCAACAATATCTTGTTGGAGAGCTGGACCTGTGTGAAGGCAATCATTTAGGCTGACGCCATTTGAGCTTTTACTACTACCATCAAATACAGTGCGTAGTTTATCTGATCCCGCTTTAAAAATGCTATGATGGGGAATATAGAAGTGGGGCTTATTCGCAAAGGTACTTGGGTGACATGGTGACATGTGTCCCATGTTCAAATAATCATTCATGAAATCTACATATTTTGAGCGGAGGGGTGGATTTGCCTGAAGCTTCCTTTCAAGATTGAGGAACCTACGTAACGCAATAGCATGAGTGTTGCCTAATGACGGCGCATCCGGTAGAAAGGGCAAAGTTACCATATTATAACGACCTGATGGGTCGCGAGTGGTTGTGGTGCGGAAAATTTCCTCGCATTGCTCTTGTAATGGGCTGGTTTGTATATGAGGTTGGGGTTCTTCTGACTCCCAAAACCTCTCAAGGCTCCTGCAAATTTCATTTGCAGAAACGTCGGATTCTGGCTGTGAGCTGATAATGTGAGCTGAGTTAGACTGGTTCGCCGGTGTTGTACAAAGGTCCTGAATGGGCCCTATCAATGTGAAGGCAAAAATCGTGCCGAAGGCTATGGGCTTCCCCCGGCCCAACGAGACCTTAGTCCCGTCCAAAACTTGGCCGAGAACGTCGCAACCTAACAAGAGGTCAATCGGATCTATCAACCGGGCCGGGCCGGGCCGGGTCGGGCCGGGCCGACAGGCCGAAACTGTTGGTACATGGGCTGTCGAGGCGGGCCTCGTGGAAAAGCAACGGGAGACTGCCTGCGATATGGGCCAGGCTGTGGCGAGGGCTGATTAACTTGTGAGGGACCTGGGCTGGACCACTCGGTCTCAACACAACGCGCGTGTTCTTCTAAAAATGCGATTAAATTTTTGAGAGTGGGCAGAGTCTGGCGCGATCCGTATTTGCGCTCGAAAAGGGTTCGGAGCTCACTTAAGTTTTCGCACCACTATTGACACGAAAACATAATCGCAGTCTTTCATGGGCAGATCTAGGTTGTTGAGCGCCGATTGAGCTGAAATGAGCGGAGTGAGAAATAACGTGCGGATATCTGAGCGGGCATGAATTTGTGGTAACCCCATAATGATGTCTACGAAGCGGTCGATGAGGACGCGGCGGTTCTCGTAGCGCCTGGTCAAGATCTCCATGGCTACAGCGAAGTTGTCACCAGTGAGCTGAAGGTGTGCGATCATACTGCGTGCCTCGCCTGATAGGCACGAGAGCAGGTAATGGAGCTTTACAGCATCCGAAATGTGAGTCATGTCATCTGTGAGGCTCCTGAAAATGGCGATAAATGACGGCCAGTCTTCAACCTTTGAGCTGAATTTGGGCAGCGCAATTTTGGGCAGAACGTTGGGAGTTGAAGGCGTAGAAGAAGCCTCTGAGGGAGCTGAGGTCACACTCAATTGTTTGAATGCAACGAGGATTTCGTCGTAGTCAATGAGCGCGTTTTCGTAATTTTTAGTGTACGTTGCCTCGGTTTCATCTGAGAGATCGTCATCGTCCAAGATCTCTAGGTAGATATTTTCGAGCTTGGACTTATGTTCTTCCAGCTTTGAGTAGCGAGCAGTGAAATCTGTAAAAGTGTATTTCTTGGTATCCTTGGCGAGCACTGCCGCGGCAATTTCCTTAAGCAAGGTAATTGCTTTAACTGCCTGACGGAAGATGGCAGCTTGGGATTTGGTAGGCATTGTTGTGTTTTTTCTTGAAAAATTAAAATATATAAATATGTATATGCTGAGCGGATGTAAAAAAGTTTAAAATTACGAGCTGATAAATAATTGGGAATAAAGGGTTTTTGTTTTGTTTACAAATGCAATGAGTGTAATGAATAAATGAGAATTAACTTTGTCGCTAGACGTGACCTTGTAGGTAGGTATGTACCTTCGGGGACGATCTGGAATATTCGAGAAGGGGGGGCCGAGTAGTATATGTGCTATCTACCTGCTTCATTTTACCAACAAATCATGTGTGATGATATGATTTTAAATGAGTAATGGGCTGAGTTTGTACTTTAATTTAAGTACGAAATGGGCATATAATTTGATACGAGACGAGAGAATATTTTTTTTTGAAGTGGGTAGTTTTTTGGAAAAAAACTGGGTGTGGCTTTGGGTTTTGGGCTAGCGGACTGTAATTAATGAGAAAGGACTGGTTCAATATTCAAAACCAAAAAATATTGTGTACCGGCTCGAAGGAACAGAAAATGTGACTGCTGGGGGCAAATCACATTCGGCTATGAGCGAAATGAGGTGGGATGAGCAGAGAAAGGGCTTACTTGGTGATGAAACTTGAGCTGGCAGCGTGACGAAATGGCGTGGGCTGATGGAAATCCCTGGTTTCTTCTGACCAAGGTCTCGTTAGGTTTATATGAGCCGACACACTTTCACTTTTCACTTACTGAACTTAATGTCTGAGCTGAATACACATAAGAACTGTTTAAGTACCGGCCGGTTAACTATCAAATGAGAAGATTCTAGCTGGTTTTAGCACGGCGCAGCGAGACCTCGCTATTTCAACTTGCTACTCTGCAAGTGCAATTCGCTACTCCAACTCCGCGCGGGGCCGCGTTTCGTTTTCGAGCTCGAGCGAGCGAGCAAGATGTGAGAAAGAGACAATCGTCGCGGCGCTGGCGCGAACACCACCATTGTATTATTTATGGTCAAATGTTATAAAATTAATTAAATCGTGTTAAGAATTAACCCGGCGAGCATGTGGTGGGGTGTGACATGCCCATGCTTTGCGCGAAGCCGTGTATTTTTCAAATTTGCCCCTCAATTGTTTTGTTGCTTCGAGTAGCTGGAGCCAATGTACTCCGCGGGGGGAGAGTGGCGTGACCGCAGTGTCGCGTCAACCGGCGCAGGAGCTACACGCGTGTAAACGTTCGTGAGGTGCGTCAAACCCCGCCACATGCTCCGTGTTAGTTTTAACATATAACTACCTATAAATGCCAATTTATTAAACCAAAACTTAAGAATTTATTCGTATTTTGAAATATGGTTTATATTTAGTGTATAAAATAAAAAACAGTGTATATTTATATACTTTTATTGTATTATTTATCAAAAATACAAAAGCTAAAATCAACTAATTCTTTAAAAAAAATATGTTATTGAGGGTCTGATATTCTTTAAGTTTTTAAAGTTGATTTTATATTTTTTTTAAAGAATTAGTTGATTTTAGTTCCTTTTTCAGAAGTTCCTTTTTTTGTTTTTTTGTAAATGTTATATTTTAGTATTTTTGATAAATAATACAATAAAAGTATATAAATATACACTGTTTTTTATTTTATACACTAAATATAAACCATATTTCAAAATATTCTTAAGTCTTGGTTTAATAAATTGGCATTTATAGGTAGTTATATGTTGGGGTTTGGCAAACCCCACCACATGCTCGGTGTAACTTTTTTCACCACATGCTCGCCGGGTTAATTAAGCCAGTTTTATTTTACAATCTGATAAGAACATAAGACGTACATTTATTTGGTATTTGGTTGATCAAAATGGCTTGATTATTTTAGAAGCAACCCGCCATTATGATATCAGGATGGCGGTTCACGTGCGTTTCACAATATCAGAGCTTGAATAACATTTAAGAAGTTTTTAAATAGTGTCCCTATATGAACAAAGGACGTACATTTTATTCCTAATGTCAGATTTGAAATAAGTTAATTGGAATAGAATTCACCCGCCAACCTGACATAAGGATGGCGGCTCACTGTAAAATAACGATTGCTACGCATACGAAAACGTACATTATCCGTACATTTATAGTTTATTTGTGATTTATTTGGAAGTCATACATCCGTCATTATGACGGATACAAAAAGTTTATCAGAGCTTCGCCTTAATTTTATTTTTGAATCTAATTAATAATATATTAATAGTACAAACGGTCTTAACTTTCTCACGAACTTGGTCAACAGTATCATCTCCACTCAGTAAACCTTCACGACATACAATGCAATACTCTTCATAATCCATTTTTCACTTATTGAACAAACACAGCAATAAAATAAAATAAGACGAAATTTGCGTACCGCACCGATCGCTTTTTGTCACAACAATCATTTGCACGCTTACTTGCTCCCCCCGCCACCCTGTGTACTGCTTCGACCCCGCCGACCGAACGCCACGAGGCGCAATATTATACGTATACCCACACTGACTTTGTATAAACTTCCAGTGATATATTTCTCATTTTTATTAGGTGCGAATGTAGTTTATTAAGAATACATTATATATTAAAAATTCCATGACTACAATAATTTCCCCCGAAGTACAATTTACAAATAGTGTAAAATGCTGGTTTCCTGGGGGTGCAAAAGGGTGCAAAAATAACTGGGTGTTTATGATGCTTTAAAAAGCTTGTTATGAGTTTGCACCAACAGGCTGAATTTCCCTTGAGCCGCAATTTAAAAATAATCATTTATCAGTGTGTCATACACCTCACACTTTTTTGGTGAAAAGTATTTATACATCAGAGGGGTATCTACATATATCTAAACTAATTACAATTAGTTATCAATGAAATTTCAAAATAATGGGACTTTAATGTTAATACCTAACATTAGACGATGTTCCGTACATAGCTGGAATGGTGCAAACTTGGAGGAAACATATATTTATGTTTTCTAATGATTCCATAAAAAATTACAACTACACGAATTACTTCCGATCTTTTTGCCAATTCGACTAGACTAAAATATCTTGTCGCTAGAACGCATAGTTTTCGAGATAAGTATATGTAAAAAACCAAAAAATGGGACCCTCAAACCCTCCCCCGGTATAGGGGCTACCGGCGGGGACTATGTTCACCTCTTAACTGGTCCAAACAAAGTTACAAAGTTAAAAATTATGTTCCAAGCATTTCCCTCTATACATTTTTGGACCTTTCATTGCCTGAACTACCCGGCGGGGACTTTTGATATGTTCACCTCTTAACTGGTCCAAACAAAGTTACAAAGTTAAAAATTATGTTTCAAGCATTTCCCTCTATACATTTTTGGACCTTTCATTGCCTGAACTACTATAATTCATTATTCTTATTTCTCCATTTTCAGTGCGTGGGATCTTCTTGTCGTGTTACGGTAATAATGTTTTTTTATAACACATTTGCTCGTAAAGGGTCTCTTATTGTATACCAATGTACACCAATTTCAATATCGTATTGTATCTAATTACGTACTTGTGCAGTAATGTAATGTAAAACGCACGAGTTATCAAGATGCTCCGTCTAAAACGAACGGTACTTTTTTAAATCTTAGCAGATTTAGTATTGTATAAAAATAGCATTATGAATTTCAAAAATCTCAAATTTAAAAATCTTAGCAAAGAGTTTTTATGTCAGAAAAGAGGTAAACATTTTATAAATAAAATTAACTTTGGGAGATAAATATAATAAATAAACATTTAATTATTTAATTTAATTAATTTTAACAGTGTCTTTGCCTTAAAAAGCGCTGATGCGCGCGCATCGCTGATTTGAACTGAGGATCATTCCGCGCGCTCTTTCTTATTGCTGTATTGTTTTTATTTGAAAATGTCGTCAAGTAGTGATTAATTTATTAATTCGACACCGCCAGAAGTCTCAGAGGCAGCGAAAAAGGCTTGCCGAAAAATTAACCGATAGAATATACCTACAGGGTGGAGCGTCGTTGTATGGAGAGAAAAAAACATTGCTATAATAACGTTCTTAAATACCTGCGAAAAGTTGCGTTACATAGAGCGCACTATTAACAAATTTATTTTTACTTTATTTTTTGGACATATATGTTTTAGCCCTCTTAGGCCAGTAAAATCTTACAAACAAATGTTCTAAAAATGTAAAGCTGCATTTTTGATATGTTATTTGGACCCCTTAGGAGAGTGTCTGACCACGTTTTGCAAGCAAAAAAAGTTGTGCTACCTGCGTGATACGTGAATAACAGCAGAAATTTTCAGTATTTGCAGTTTTATTAAAAAACTTTGGGCTTTTGACATTAGCTGCCATTACCATTTTAAAAGTATTGTAAGGGGAGAACGGCTGACGCAGCGATCGTTGGGCGTGAGAGGAAGCTGCCGGCTGGCTGGAGCAGGGCAGCGTCTTAGAGACTCGGGTGCGAATAGGACGTGTGCGCGTGCGAGCTTAGGCGTGTGACGTAATTGCGTGACTTGGTGAACTGAACTCTGTTTAATTAATTCGTTAACCTTTGTATTAAATACTATTCAATGTTATTAGGTGTTTTCTTTTATTAGTTTCACTTCTGATATCTATTTCTACTCTTTCCTTATATCAGCAGTGGGATTATGAAAGAAAATCTCACGACCTTATAATACGCTTCGGGCTATCTAAGTTTTTGTTTAGACGTTTTGTATTTTTTTTGGTGTAAGTAATTAAGTGAATGTGGTGATATTATCCGTTTTGGTGATTCCTAGATTAGGATTAGGTAGTCAGTAAAGTATAGTGCGTATGTAATAACAAATAGGAAATCATTTTAAAAATCAAAGTTGGACTATTACTCTCTCGGTTTAAGCGATTAAGTGAATTTTGTGAAATCTGTGACATTATTAGTTTTTAGTGATTTCCTAAAGTATAAAGTTTAGTTCACGGCGTAATTACAAAGCCAAATATCATAGTTGGACTATTTACGTTACGCATTCCTTTGTTCTAATTCGTGGAACAAGTGCGACGCGATAACAGCATGCCGGGTAATCCGAGCTCGCAACACCGGCGGCGGTCGCGGGGAAGGCCCAAAGTCGACATTCCCACGATAGAGATCGGGAACGTACCTCTCGTAGACTTCGGTAACCGTCTACGCCTCGTAGCGTTCGTAACGCAGATAGACGCCGTAGCATGGATTCAGTTCGGGATATGTTAGGCGCTATTCTAACACGATTAGATAACCACGAAGTTGACAATGGAATCAATTTATCAAAAACATCACATTCTAATATTCCAGTTGTGAAAATTAGTGAAAACATTCGCGAAAGTAACGATAGTGATACACCATCGGGCACGCCGCCACCGCGAAACTCTTCGCATGATTATCATTGTCGCCAGTCGTATGATAAGGTAGGCGCGGTCGCAACAGACATACAACCCGCGTGTAGTGCATCGCCGTCGTCGGGTCAACTATTGATTAATGCATTTAGTGACGCGTTACGTTCGCTAAACACTGCCGTAAGATCTAACCAGCCATACTATATTTCGAGTTTTGACCCATCAATCCATAACATTGAAGTTTGGTGTCAAGAAATAGACCGTGCTAAAGTAATAAATAATTGGAGCGATAATGAATGCTTTTCTCGGATCGGTAATTGTTTAAAGGGTGACGCTCGAACATGGCTTAACGAGTGGGTTACAAATGATCGTAGTTGGAGTAATTTTAAAAGGGAGTTTAAGCCATTGTGTCCGAAAAACATTAACGTAGCTGACATATTGTTCGACGTAATGAAAACCAATTCTGACCGATATCCAACGTACGCTGACTATGCACGTCGCTCATTACTTCGCTTACGTGTTGTGGCAGGTTTAAGTGAAGAATTAACTTCTGCAATCATAATTCGGGGCATTACTGACCCACAAATCAGAGCAGCTGCAACTAATGCCAATTTATTGCCCAATGATTTAGTTAAATTCTTTTTTATTTATAGTAAGCCTTAATAAGAATCTTATATGCAGCGTGATAATCCCAAGATTGTTAGAAAACAGCGATTCGAGGACAATACATGTTTTTCGTGTGGGCAACCGGGACATATTTTAGCTAACTGCTATAAGAGAGCAAAACTTACTCCGGATACTCGTAATTTACCCACGGCTACACAAGTGTCTAGCATTCGGGTTACATCTCATTTTAAAGCAGAATCCTGTTCTTTTTGTAAAAAACCGGGCCATTAAGTGGATACTTGTTTTGCCAGAATAAAATCTGAATCCCGTAATGGAAACAACGTCAACGTTGACTGAAGCTGTGTCTGTCTTCTCTAAATTTAAGTAAATGTTAATTTTACCTACTAAGATTGAGTATTTGGGTTGTTTGTTCTATCAGTTGTTGGATTGTTTTATCGGCAAGTACCTGTAACCAAGCCCATTTCATTGAAGTGAAAGCTCTAGTTGAAGTAGTAAAAAAGAATCTCTTATAAAATGTTCCTTTTGTTTTGTAATTTAATGATAAGGCAGGATGCGAGCGGTTTAAATTGACATTTTTAAATGCTATTCCATTATTTGGTTCACCAAAGTTAATCATCGATTCATCGCCAATCGCAGTTTGGGTGAAGTTTGAGTGTGTCAAAAACCTGAATTTCTGCTATAAACAAACGAAACAAAACGTTTTGTTATCCAAAGCTCACAATCTACAAGAAAGCTTGACTCAGGCATGCGCGGTCCTACTACCGCGTAATGAAGATTTTACCTCAAGGGAAGCACGAACGAGGTGCAGCTTGTTGGTGGTTGCTATGGGAAGTTAACCCAAGCAGCGGCAGAGTCCATGGTGCTATGAACAGGAGAATGGACTCCAGATTCATGTCTGGCTTTCTTTAAAGTGAGTTCAAAAGTTTTTGTGTGTTGATTTTATTTTAGTAAGCAGACCTCACCGGGGCTGTGCGAGCAGACCTCACAGTTATTCGGTGAGCAGACCTCACTGCGGTCCTGTGCGAGCAGACCTCGCGTAACCACCGTGGCCCTGTGCAAGCAAACCTCGCGTGGCCACCGTGGCCCTGTGCGAGCAGACCTTGCAGTTGTTTAGTGAACAGACCTCACCGAAGCCTTGTGCGACCAGACCTCGCAGTTGTTTTAGTGAGCAGACCTCACTGTGACATCAAGCGAGCAGACCTCGCCAGTGAGCAGACCTCACTGTTGCCTTAAGCGAGCAGACCTCGCAGTTGTTTTAGTGAGCAGACTTCACTGTGGCATCAAGCGAGCAGACCTCGCAAGTGAGCAGACCTCACTGTTGCCTTAAGCGAGCAGACCTCGCAGTTGTTTTAGTGAGCAGACCTCACTGTGACATCAAGCGAGCAGACCTCGCAGTTGTTTTAGTGAGCAGACCACACTGTGGCATTAAGCGAACAGACCTCACGGTTACCTTGTGTGAGCAGACCTCACAGTTTACTTTTGCGAGCAGACCTCCCAAATGGTTTGTTTTCAACACAGATGCTGAACAAAACGAGTCCGAGGTTACCGGAGCCCCCGACGAGTCGTACCTCAGGAGAACGAGAACGTTCTTCAGTCAGGAGAGGCCGTGTAAGGGGAGAATGGCTGACGCAGCGATCGTTGGGCGTGAGAGGAAGCTGCCGGCTGGCTGGAGCAGGGCAGCGTCTTAGAGACTCGGGTGCGAATAGGACGTGTGCGCGTGCGAGCTTAGGCGTGTGACGTAATTGCGTGACTTGGTGAACTGAACTCTGTTTAATTAATTCGTTAACCTTTGTATTAAATACTATTCAATGTTATTAGGTGTTTTCTTTTATTAGTTTCACTTCTGATGTCTATTTCTACTCTTTCCTTATAGTATATTAAATTTGAAAGAATTTAAGCCTAACCACAGCACCGTATGTCTAATAGTATTTGAGATATGATGCTTGAAAAAATTACACTCACCGGCACATCTAACAGCCCACACCGTTATTTTCATACAAACATGCTCATTTCACAGTCTCATAAATATAAAATGTTGGGGATTTCTGCAAAAAATTATATGTTAATAGATTAGTCAGGTGCTCATTTTACGAATTAGAATGTCAAATAAGTATAGACACCTCTCAATTTATCCAAAAAGAGGGAAACTTAAACTGTCAAAAAAACCATAGTTTTTTAATTAAACTGCAAAAACTGAAAAGTTTTTCTCGTATCACGCGTGTAGCACAACTTTTTTTTTTGCTTACAAAACATAGGTAGTTTCACGCATCGAGATAAATATACAAGAGAAGCAAACCTCACTAACACGCGCCACAAAAAGCTTGTAACTTTTTAACCGTGTAGGACGTAGCTTTGAAACCACTAAACATTTTTAAGTAAACATAATTATGCACTTGTTCGTCTCGCCCTCTATGATGATTTTTACTACATGTTAGTACCGTTTCTCGTACTCACTAACGCCACATAGTTAAAAGAATAATAAATTAACGCGTTTGGAAAGGAATTAAATGACGTTTTCAAACGCATCGTTTAAACGGGAACGCAACCTGTGCTGTCGTTGTCAGGCGTCGCGCGCTTCTGGCTGTCATTCGTTTTTTATGTCACTCCACGGCTCGGCGGTGTGAGTGTTCTATATAATCGACCATAACTTAGTCTACATAGGTTTCACAAATTTTTCGATTTCACCATCAAGTTTTCACAATTATTTCTTTAAATCTTCGTATGGTCAAATCAATTTCTAGGATAGGAACACTCACACCACACGCACATGTTAAAATGATTCAGTCTTAAAACTTATCATTTTTTTTTGTTATTTGCTCCTGAGTAATGTGGAAGTGTGAGTTTTTTTGTGATTTCGTAGGTAGGCATTAGGACTAATAGTCATTCCACCCCAATCGACAGTTTTTTTGAATGTATTTTTCATTTATTTGTTACTAAGCTAGTTTATTTGGCAGTTTAACTTTAAAAGTTAAACTTTATATTGTGAAAATTGATATGAAAATTAAGAATGTAATACCTAGTAGGTATGGTAATTACATACAGATTGATAAAATACAGTATGTAAATAATTACCTATTTTCTTAGCAAAACTATTCTAAAATATTAAAGACTCAGATTCATACAATAGTACATACAATCAGTACAATAGACAAAATTTAGTATTGTACAAAATAACTAATTATTGAAGATTTCGATTCATGAAAAATATAATGTCACACAGAAAGGGAACTATAACTAATATTTAGTATTTAGATACCTACTTAAGTATTTGTTTGCTTTAAGAACTTTAAATGTCCTTATTACACAAGATTATCTTGGCTTAGATACAGATATTTTATGCATTTTGATGAGTCAAATGAATTGAAAAATTATAACTACATCTGTTAGGCATTTGAGATACACTGCCTTAGCACAGTTAGTTTTCAATTTCAACTTAATTATTGCATTTTTTTCTTTATAAGATATTTTTTTTTAGTATATTTTAAACAAGCAGTAATCTACTCACCTATATACCAAATATAATTCTAATATTTTTTTATTAATTTTATTGTCTTATATAAATGGATACTAAACCACATAAAGGTGCTCTATTAAGATAATAATTTCTTAACACACAAGTTTGTTTATGGTACATCTTGAAATCTAGGTATTTTTTGATTAAGGTGAATGAAATGTACAGTCAACAACATGCTGGGCTACCACAACATACGGGGTTACCACCACAGGCTACCAAATTGTTTTAATCAATTCTGAGCTTAAATGCGAAGTCATAAAGGTTCAAAATTGATTGGAGATTTATTCACAATTTGTATAGATTGACGTGCTGCTGACTGTACTATAAGCAGCGCACATAATTAAATTAAGTATAATTATTTAAGTACCATGCCATTATATACCCTTAGGTTGGAATCGATGAAAAGGTAGAAATATTATTAAAAACTTATATTTACATATTGTATGTACCTAGGTACCTTACCTACATCTTAACCACAATATTAGTTTAGGTACATGAGATGGTTCTATTGCTATATGTACATTTTATGGAATCAAATTATTTGACATTGTTTATTTGATGATTGCACACAGTCATCAGTTTTATCTTTTAAGGATGTTATTATCTATGAAGTCTCGGGTTCTATCCCTGGCAAGGTTAATTTAGAAAAACTAACATTTCTATATTGGCTTAGGTCCGATTTTTTGTGTTAACATAACACCAACCATTGTCTCTGATTTCCATCACACAAGTGCTTTAGCTACTTTGGAATGGGAGCAATGTATGTGATGTTGTTCAAATTTGATTTTATTTTTATTTATTAAATATTGTTTTATTTATTTACTATGATCATATCTATTCTGGCTATGAGTGGAATAGACGACAGTCTTCTCCACTCACCAGCAAACAGACAAGATAACCACCTAGTCATTAGTAATGACAAAATACTGAAGTATTTTAATATTTTTTTTTTAAATATTGGTTATTTATATATACCTATAGATAGATATATTGTTCAAATTATAATATCATTTCATATATTTAGAAGAAATCAAAAAGTTTGATTGATCATCATAAATTCATTAATTATAATAAAAAGTTTTGGTTTTATAACAAAAAAAAAAAAAAAAAAAACTATACTTATTCAATTAACACTGATTCTTAATCATAAATTGAAGTTATTTTTATTTACACAGTTATTTCTTAGAATAAAAATGTTAAAAATATTTAAGTAGGTTACATAATTACCTTTATTGTATGCACAATAAAACGAGACAACAAGAGGCGGACTTACTGCATTACTGCTAATAGAATTCTCTACCAGTCAATCTTTAAAAAAAAAAAAAAGATATACCCTACATTAAAATTTAAATATGGTTATATACATAATAATATCGGTCCTTTTTTTGGTGCACAACGTAATAACTCATCAGCAATTTCCAAGGAATACGATGATACATCATCACTCTCTACAGAGTTTCGTGCACACTAATTTGAATGAAGTAAAGTGTCTTAGTATTAGTAGGCACGTTTTTTGATTATTATTAGGTACTTACTTATATCAAAATCTGAAAAATTCTTTTAAAATTACTTGGGAAGTTCTCAGCTCCGTCTTGTCCCTCCAATTCTATTTCAAGCCTCGATAGTAATGTTATCATATACTTAATATAATAATATCATTCTTTTTGATGATTATTTATACCTATTTTTTTTTTTATGGTTAGGTATTCCATAATCTGATTCTACAACTGAACTTTAAACATCTAACATGTAGTAAAAATCATCATAGAGGGCGAGACGAACAAGTGCATAATTGTACAATCAAACAAACTTACCAAGTGATGTTCGATTGAAATTATGCACTTGTTCGTCTCGCCCGAAGATGATGAATCCCTCCCACCCTTATATTACAGGTACATGTACCTATACCCTACAGTTGCAGAATCAGCATATATACAGGGCGTGTGAGACCTAAACTTTAAACTTAATGACAGCCAGAAGCGCGCGACGCTTGACAACGACAGCACTGTAGCACTACCATGAGTTGGTAAAGTAATCTACAATAGTTAACTATAGTCGCTAGCGAGCATCGAGTAACGTTTTGGCCTTTGTCATACGAATTTGGTACCATGAGTTACTAATTGACAGATGCCATCGAGAAATACCGTAACGATAGTAGTAAAGTCTCTCACTTGCGTTTTGACGCGTGAGATCAATTTTACTACCCTCTTAGCCTTCTATAATTACAAGCCATGAAGTGAGCAGAACGGCAACATTGCATGTAGTCAAGCACATAGTTTAATAATATTCTTTTTATTATTGATTATTTCTTTTTACTATATTATCTGCGTTTAAACTAGGTGTAAATTGTGATGTAAGATTATTTCAATCAAGATTTTATATTTATTATTATTATTTATTTATTAGGACATGAAGTTTGAATCGAATTGTTTGAACTTTTCGGGGGTCCTTTAGTACGATGAGCATTTTGATCTAGGCCTCCTCTAGCAATGAATCTTACATCATTGGAAAGGTCTTTAAATTTGAAACATTTAATTGTATGACAGCAAACGTTAACTATTAGCACTTTGAGAGTTAAATCGCTCTGAAATCAACCAAATTTTATAACATTAATGACCTAAAACTCCGAAAATACTAACTATTGATAAAAAGTATGTTTACAGCAAATATTTTTCATACAAAAACCTCTCCAATGATATATTATTCAATGCTATAGGTGGGGTAGATCAACTCCCATAGACAACAAACCAGTTTTATACTTTAATAACCTTTAACTCCAAAAGTATTAGCAATTGATATAAAGTATATTAACAGCAAATATTTGTCTTTAAAAGACATCTTTGACAGCCATTTTGTCCTGGTTAAAATTTAAATTTTTCTTATTGTCTATGAGAGTTGATCTATCCCACCTCTAGCATTGAATGATAATATCATTCGAAAGGTTTTTTATATGAAAAATATTTGCTGTAAACATCCAGTCCATCAGCCATTTTTGATGTCCCCACTGCTGGGGCACAGGCCTTCCTTATGGGTGGTAAGGAGGATGGGCCATAACCCACCACGCGGGCCCAATGCGGGTTGGTGGGTGTTAACGACTGCAAATGCAGCCGGGACCAACGACTTAACGTGCCTTCCGAAGTAAACAGCTGTAAACATACTTTTTATCAATAGTTAGTATTTTCGGAGTTTTAGGTCATTAATGTTATAAAATTTGGTTGATTTCAGAGCGATTTATCTCTAATAGTACTAATAGTTGACGTTTGCTGTCATACAATAAAATGTTTCAAATGTAAATACCTTTCCAATGATGTAAGATTCATTGCTAGAGAAGGCCTAGATCAAAATGCTCATAGTACTAAAGGACCCCGAGAAGGTCAAACAATTTGACTTAAACCTCATGTCCTAATAAATAAATAATAATAATAAATATAAAATCTTTATTGAAATAATCTTACATCACAATTTACAACTAGTTTAAAGATAGATAATATAGGAAAAACAAATAATAAAGAATAAAATAATGTTATACCCCGTACTTGACCAGTATGCGATGTTGCCGTTCTGCTCACTTCATGGCTTGGAAAATATAGAAGGCTATGCTACTAGTGATCTTTTTTTACTTAGTTGGATTCATAGACTTAGAAAAATTTTCGCTGAGTGGAATATTAAGTTTATGGTTGGATTATCTTGCAAGTATACCAACCTAACGAAACTTGATGGGCAAAGGTTGTCTTTGACAACTATCTCTATCTCTCTTGATCATAGACGCGTGTCTCTTTCATGAGCTGTCAAACGTCGTAATTCGATTCAAAAAGTTTATAAAGAGTTATACTCTTTTTAGATAAAAAATATGTATTGTGTGGAGTAAAGCATGCCATTCATGTCACCAAAGCTAAATAAATTAGTTACATTTTAGTTTGAAAGAAATTAAAATATAAAAATACGGGCACGCTACTATTATATATTCTGTGACGCTACTAAGGAAAATGGACGTAAATCTAACAGAAATCTATACATAAGTATTGATTGATTTGATTGATTTTGGGATACGACTAGAGCCCTAACGGCTGAAGGTAGAGAAACCATTTTTGGAGGGTAGATACCTTTCATGGTGAAAGTGAGTACTAAGAAAGGATTTTAGAAAATTTCACCCCCTAAGGGGATGAAATAGGGGATGACAGTTTGTATATTCTCTTAATTTCAAAGCTGGGATGTTCAAATTTTGTGTGTAGGCTGACGATGACGATTAAAAATTATAAGGGGAAGGGGCAGGGCAAATGGAAGGAGAAAGGTGATGGTAAGTAAATGTTTAGGTGTAAAAAGTGTAAACGGAAGCGGAATCGAAAAAAGTAAAAAAAAAGTAAAACAGTCAGAAAAGTAAAAAAACAAAAAAAATAAAAGTCAATAAGTCCTAAAAAGTAAAAAAAGAAAAACAAAAAATCCAAAAAGTCAAAAGTGAAAAAGAATAAAAGTGAAATAGTAAAGGTGAAAGAAAAGTGAAAAAGAGAAAAAGTGAAAAGGGGAGCGGGGCACGGGAACGGGAACGTGATGAGGGACGAGATAAAAATATCTCTGAATTTAATTCAGCATTTTAAGAATTCTGAAGATTTTCTAAAATGTCCACGAGAATGAAGTCACTAGCAAAAGCTAGTGAAAATATATTTTATGTTTAGGATACTGTCTAGATGTCTAGGATGCTGTCTAGATCATGTAGATATGAATTTTATTCTGATTAACCATTGGGAGATACTACGACGCGCGACGCCATAAATGTGTATAAAATAGTACCCTAGATATTATTATTTATTCCGTTTACTTTTGCTTCAATAACAAGTGCAATGTGCATACAATTTTTTGAAAAATAATTACCTATTTGTACGTTTTAAATAACTTATTAATACACCATAATAAATGAATACATAGAAGAACCAAAAAATATGTCCAGGAATATGACGCTTTGAGATTTTTCACGTAAGTAGGTAACGACGTAAGAAGTCAATTGATAATAGGATTATTGCTTAGAAAATTTATTAGTAAAGCAGTAAAATAGCATATACGTGCACAGCAAGCGCTATTAGTTATTCTGTGGCTATGGGCTGACCGTGAATAGGTAAGTATCCACTTTGTGGGATGTGACTGTGACGTCACCCGCTTGTACCAACATAACGCCACGAATACTACACCAACAATCGAGTTCACGTTAGAGAGGATAGTAAACTCGTGGATGGTGAGCACTCTTACTATAGATTTTAGTTCTTCGCGTATCCGCTAGAGGCTCTGCTTCAATTTCCCATACAAATTGCTTACGCTGTCGATATCGAGAATGGTTTTTGTAAACTCATGGTAGTGCTACTGGTTGCGTTTGAAAACGTCATTTAATTCCTTTCCAAACGCGTTAATTTATTATTCTTTTAACTATGTGGCGTTAGTGAGTACGAGAAACGGTACTAACATGTAGTAAAAATCATCATCTTCGGGCGAGACGAACAAGTGCATAATTTCAATCGAACATCACTTGGTAAGTTTGTTTGATTGTACAATTATATCTGACTCACTTACACACGTCCCAAAAACAATAACGTCGCCAAGATTAGACAAAGACCACAACAAAATAAGACAAAGACCGTGATATCAACATTCAGTTTTTTTTTTGAAAATTTGTGTTGCCTACCGTGTGAAATTTTACCCCAAAATATTAATTTTTGAGCATTATTTTTTACACCGTAATGATTCAGCTTCAACAGCAGCGTGCAATGGTCCACGCAATCAAAAGCCTTGGACAGGTCGCAGAAAATGCCAAGGGCATTCTGAGACCCCTCCCAAGCCTCAAAGACATGCTTCAAAAGCGCAACCCCAGCATCAGTTGTGGAACGACCTTTCGTAAAACCAAATTGTTTGTTGTGCAAAAGTTTATTTATATTAAAATGACATAATAATTGCTCAAGTATTATTTTTTCAAAAATCTTGCTTAGGGCAGGTAATATCGATATTGGTCTGTAATTGCTAGGGTCTTCTTTATCTCCTGATTTAAACAATGGTACTACCTTACTAAACTTCATAAGATCATGAAATATTCCTTGATCAATACACTGATTAAAAACGTCAGCAAGATAAGGGGCAATAGTATACACTATATTTTTAATAACCTTAACTGATATGCCCCATAAATCAGTGGAGCTTTTCATTTTTAGAGAATTGAAAGCTTAAATAATATCTTAAGCATTAATACATTTAAAATTAAACAATGAATCACTTTCAGCCACATGTCCCTTTAGCACAGATACAGCAGCCGCTGGTGAGGAATCCAAATTTGATGTAGTTTCTACTGGTATGTTTACAAAGAACTTATCGAAAATATTAGCAATTTCTTTATCTGTGTTTATTAATTCATTATTAATTTTAATCGTTAGGCTATTTTCCCGTGCTTTAGTTTTACCAGTTTCACGATTTATGACATCCCAGGTTGTTTTAGTTTTGTTACTCGAGTTTTTAATTTGCTTTTTAATGCAGTTAGACTTTGCAACTGCACATAGTATTTTGAAAGTCTTCGAGTATTTTTTAACATGTTCTAAGAAACCTGGGCTTTGGTTCGTTTCTCTAAGTTTGTATAGTTCATAAAGTCTGTTTCTACTTTTATAAATACCTGTCGTAGCCCAATCGCAGAACCGTAACTTCTGAGTACATTTAATTGTCTTTGTTTTAAATGTTTTATCAAACTCATAAGTAACTAAATGAAAGAGGTTCCCGTACAAAACATCAGGATTATCCGAATTCCATGGCATTAAAGAAATTTGTTCATCAATGTTGTTTTTAAAATTGTCCAATCCCTTTTTTGTGAAAGGTCTGCATTCTACAGTCTTAGGCGTATCTATGACGTTCACAGCATATGAGACTTTCAAACCGTAATGGTCAGATGAAATATTACTAAAAACAAATTTGTTTTCCGGATCACATTCTGAAAAAACATTATCTATGCAAGTGGCGGAGTGTTCAGTCACCCGTGTTGGTTCTAAAAATTTATTAAGTAAATTAAAACATTTAAATAATGCCAGAAAACGAGTGGTCGAAGAATTGTTCTCAAGAATATCAATATTAAAATCGCCACAAATTACTACTGGTTTATTTTTTAACTTTAATTTTTTTAGAACATCTTCCATGACAGATTCAAAGATTTCATAGGTACCTTTATGGGGGCGGTATACAGACACAATTATCATGCTATCTAATTCTATACAAGACAACTCCACATGGCGCTCTGATGTAAGTTTCACAATATCCTTTCTTTCTTTATACTTTATATTATTATTCACAAAAATTACAGAACCGCCACGAATAGTTGTTTGCCTAACCATCGCACTTGCTAGTTGAAAATTATTTAGATAAAATGACGGTTGTAGAGTGGTCCCCTAATGTGAATGATGTCGGTCTGCCTGCTCTCAGTGGTTGCAACTTCGAGTTATAGCGCTTACAAGAGACATTATTGTTTCGAAAAAAAAAACGCCCAGAGAAATGGTCAGTTTTAGTATCTATTCAAAGTATGAAGTCTCCGTAGCTGAAATTATGTAGTCTGCCGGCTCTCAGTGGTTGCATTTCAGAGTTATAACGCGCGCAAGTTGCAACTAAATATTTTTTTCGTCAAATTGTATTTTTTTTAAACACTAGTCGATAGAGCTCTTTATTCTAATGAAAAAATGTCTTAAGTCATTTTTGTCTAAAATGAATAGTTTGGTCGGAAAAAAATATTATATGTTTTTTTTGTATGGAGTGAGATATTCAATGTGCTCTTACGGCCAATTCCTATTTTTTTCTGCCTCAAAACTACTTCTGCGTCAATGTTTCAAACGTTTAAAATAATCATACACTATCAACGCGCGCCCAAAATTGTACATTCACACAGCTTGGATATCGAAACAGTATAAAATCGATTTCTTTTTTAGTAAAAACTGGTTGTTTTGTCATTATTTATTGCTTTCTCATCAATTTTAACACAATAAAAGCCAACAACCAACAACCGAAAGCTTCGGTCACTAATGTCCCTATTATTACTATGGATAACTTTTTTACCATAATAAATAAAATAAAACCGAAATAACAAAATGCAGCGGGATGTTAAGTAAGGCCCAGGCGGGTTATTACAAACTAAAATAGTACCTATTATTATTTTACAATAAAGAAAAAAGTTTACATCAGATAAATATGTTTAATATTTGTATGATGGTGTGCCCCGAAGGAATAAAATATATTTTTCGAATATTACTGGGAGTTTATTTGTATATGTTTATAGGTACGTTGACTCAAGAGAAAGACGCCTGCGTATGGCAGGAATTTGTTGTGTGCGTGTGCATTGGGTGAGCACCCTCTAAAAATGAATAAAAATGTATTCACCATTTAGTAAAAGGTCTAAAATAATTGTAAATACAATCTTGCAATTTGTAAATCGATAGAACCAAAGTTATTTAATGAAATGTGTGCTCACCCAGTTCTCACAAATGGTAAGCCGTATCTCCGTATGTAATGACTTTACAAATACCAATAGTGTACTAAATTTCTGTAAAAATCTATTTTAACTAGGGTTTCAAATTTCAGTTTCACAAGATCCGTAATAAAAAAATTACAAATGATTTCTTGTGCTCACCTAATCCTCACGATATTAAAAGGGCCGATATTCTAGCGACCTAGCAATTTAATGGCATCCATAATTTGTATTGTTTTAGTTGACTATAAACATGTTTTTGTAAAACATAAAACAAACCACTATCACTGTGCGTTGTTGAGTAATATTTTTTTGAAAGTGCTCACCCAAACCTCTTATTTTCGTAAAGTGAAAAACGTTTATACCTCTTTGTAATTAAACGTTGAAGAAAAAGTAAACATGTCAAGTTTTAGTAAATAAATTTACAAAATGCTCATGTAAATACATTTTGATATTTTTATCTACTTTAGTAGATATACGTAATTCATTGTTTCTACGGAATTCTATACAGTAGGGTGTTTACACGTTACAAAATAAAGAGACAATAATGATTGAATTTTCTTATTTATTGCTTTCTGATCTATACTACTTAACAATGACATTTTTGAATTGCCATTAAATACATGACTGAATCGAAAGCACAGGTGTTTAAAACTTTTACATTCTTTTAATTATCGTAAACGGACGAACATAAAATTCAATTTCTAATTAATATATCGTCTATTATCGTTTATATCGTCATAGCATGGCACATGGCACATCTTTATTAAGGACGGTTCTAAGTTCGAAATTAATGGTCAAATTGTATTAAGTTAGTATTCTATCCTTCTTATTATTCTTTGACCGTATCAACTCAAGCCGCTTAGTCGTTCCCTATCGGAGTTTATTATGTGTGATGTGATCTTAACATTTAGGATAACATGAAATAAAAAAAAAATCGAACATTGAGCCTAAGTTTCTGCTACTGGCGTCTAAAGAATAGACAGCCGTATTAAAATACAAAATATTCTATGACTTGGGCTCACAAAATTAATCCTCCTCATCGTACAGACACTTGCTCTTTGTCGACCATTATTTCTAAAGATTATAATTCTCGCCAAGTCGACTACATGTTATGTTAACTGAGTAAGTCAACGCCATCTAGCGACCAGTTAGCATACTACTTTAACTATCAATTATTGGAGGAGGTCGTTATCAATCATATTTACTGATCAAACGAACTTACCCTAAGTCATCCTAAGTGAAGTTCGATCCTAATCATCCCGTCTTCGTCGAAGAGATTTAATTTGTTACAAAGTAGGATGTTTAGAGAAGATATCAATGTTATTAGAGGAAACCCTTGTTTGTTTATATAAATAAACAAGGGTTAAGTGAACACACATTAAATTATTTTTAAGAATTAGTTAAATAAGATGAAAATAAGTCAGTGCTCCTGCAACTGCAACACAATTAAAAGTAGGTAGTTTGATTTTAATGTAGGTTCTGCGAAATTAAAGCCCGATGCCTCGCAAATATTGTCCAGTCCAAACAGCAGATTGCGAATAGCATTAACAGAAACTCCGGCACACAGACTAGTAAGTGAACAAAATTTTCGTCACGAATGGCAGCAACTTGGCCGCCGCCCTGATGTGACCACATGTTACACAACATGATAAACAGGTAATGAGATTAAAAAAAATTGGTGTAACATTCCTCCATTGTAAATTTTTCCCGCTTAACACGATCAATGCGTCGAAAGACAATACAGTACTGGCGGAGATAATACATAATTATTATATTTATTATTTTAAATAGTTAAACATTTATGCTCAATATGTACAAGCCTTAAGCTTGTCCAATATTAAAATTGTAAGTGTTCACTTTGATTCACTTTATGCAATTTTTTAACAAAACTTATAGTAAAGAATTCTGTGTATTATTATGTATTTTCAAAAAAGTAAAGAAATTAAGGATGTTTATTCATTCTATATGTAACAACAATTCAAAAATGTCATTGTTATTAAGTAGTATAAATCAGAAAGCAATAAATAAGAAAATTCAATCAATATTGTCTCTTTATTTTGTAACGTGTAAACACCCTACTGTATAGAATTCCGTAGAAACAATGAATTACGTATATCTACTAAAGTAGATAAAAATATCAAAATGTATTTACATGAGCATTTTGTAAATTTATTTACTAAAACTTGACATGTTTACTTTTTCTTCAACGTTTAATTACAAAGAGGTATAAACGTTTTTCACTTTACGAAAATAAGAGGTTTGGGTGAGCACTTTCAAAAAAATATTACTCAACAACGCACAGTGATAGTGGTTTGTTTTATGTTTTACAAAAACATGTTTATAGTCAACTAAAACAATACAAATTATGGATGCCATTAAATTGCTAGGTCGCTAGAATATCGGCCCTTTTAATAACGTGAGGATTAGGTGAGCACAAGAAATCATTTGTAATTTTTTTATTACGGATCTTGTGAAACTGAAATTTGAAACCCTAGTTAAAATAGATTTTTACAGAAATTTAGTACACTATTGGTATTTGTAAAGTCATTACATACGGAGATACGGCTTACCATTTGTGAGAACTGGGTGAGCACACATTTCATTAAATAACTTTGGTTCTATCGATTTACAAATTGCAAGATTGTATTTACAATTATTTTAGACCTTTTACTAAATGGTGAATACATTTTTATTAATTTTTAGAGGGTGCTCACCCAATGCACACGCACACGAATTTGTTTATATAGCCTTTGCAACAGCGCCCCCTGTACAGACTATAGGCGAACCGATCGCTTCTGTTGCGCGTGCGCAATCCGAGGTTTGTTTCGTTATTAAAATGATAAGCAAGCCGTCGCACAGATGGCGCTGTTTTACATGCTCCCGGCCCTATTGATTCTAAGCAAGTACATAAGATAAATGTAGTTAGGTACATTATTGTTTATGGTTTTAAACAATAGAAATCACTAAAATAAGATATTTCCAGATAAATTTTTACAGAGATAAGTAGTACCTACCCATACCTATACAGGCAAAAAACATAACCCGCAGTCGGGTAATAACAGAAATTACTTATCGAAATCAAGTGCTAGTTAAGTAAACTGCTAGATAAATTCTTTACATACTTTCAAATGTGCTAGATAAGAAACTACTAGCTAAATTCGTTACATACTTATGCTACCTATAGGTCCCAATAAGACTACCTAGGACCTTGTTACCGTATTACCTTATAATAACTACCATTACCATACCCAAAAACCATTACCAGGATAATAAAAGACATGATGAAATATTGTTTATTATTGATTACCTATACTTAATAAAAGACTGATGACCCATTTTGTTTAATTTGATTCGATTACATTGTAACATTTGTAACTTAAACTAATCTATCCCGTTGAGCGGTAAGACGCATATAGTGTTGAATGCTCGTTTGATGATTCCCTTCCGCGTCTTGAGTGTCACCACCCTGGTAACGTCATCGTGACCGTCGTGAGTTTCGATCACACGTCCCAGCTGCCAGTAGCACGGTGGTTGCCTGTCGTCCTTGATCATCACCACAGTTCCCACGCTGAGGCGGGGTCCCTTCGCGGCCCTCCACCTTGTTCGCTGTTGTAGGAGACTTATGTAGTCACGTGACCATCTTCGCCAGAAGTCTTGCCTCATCTGCTGGATTTGTTGATAGTGGTTCAACTTGTTTGCTGGTATTTCTCTGTAATCATAGTCGGGGAGGCACGTAGGTGACCGCCCGATCAGAAAGTGAGCTGGCGTTAGGGTAAGGATGTCATCGGAATTGGAGCTTGGTATGGGACAAAGAGGACGTGAATTCAATATCCCTTCTATTTGAATTAAATAAGTCAAAAATTCTTCATACGTTAATAAAGCCTGTCCAATGACTCGTTTTAAATGATATTTGCAGCTTTTTACGGCCGCTTCGTGTAAACCTCCCATGTGGGGGGTATAGACAGGTAGGAATTTCCACGTAATACCTTCGCTTGCGTTAAATGATACTATCTCATCTGAGTGACAGTTTAAAAATTTTGAAAGTTTAGTTAATTCGTTGTTGGCCCCGACAAAGGTAGTGGCGTTGTCACTTACCATTACCTGGGGTTTACCACGGCGAGCAATGAATCTACGCAATGCCGATATAAAGGCCTGGGATTCCAAGCTTGATATTAATTCAATGTGAATCGCTTTCGTACTGAAACACACAAATATAGCAATATAACATTTATAACACTTATAACCACGGCCCCTACGGTCCCGCAGGGTGTAGGGTCCCCCATAATCGATGCTGGTTGTATTGAAAGTTGGTGAAGGTGTTACCCTAGCCGCGGGTAAGTTACCCATAATAGGGGAAGTTGTTTGTGGGTTAGCCTTGAAACACTTTAAACAACGGTGTACTATTTTATTTACTAGACTTTTACCATGTGTGGGCCAGAACTGTTCTCGTACTGAAGACAACAACAATTGGGGACCCGCATGGAATAGTTTTTCGTGTTTTTCCCTTACCAGAAGTATTGTGAGTGGGTGTTTATGGTGTAGGATCGCGGGGTGCTTTTTGTCATATGGATAGTTTGAGTTACTTAATCGGTCCCCCTACTCTCATTATTCCATTTTCCATAAAGGGACTCAAATCTAATAAATTTGATTTTTTCGGAATTAATTTATTTTGTTGTAGTAAATCGTACTCTTTAGCAAATGATTCTATTTGTGACAACTGAATTAATTTGTTTAGAGAATTATTTATTTCAATTACGGATAATGGGCCAATGAGTTTATTATTTTTAGCCCTTAGATTATAAATGTATCTAAGTATATATGCAAAGACTCGGACTAACTTGGTACCACTAGAGTATTTATTAAATAAATTTTGCATAAGCAAATTCGGTTCTTTTTCTATATTTAAGTAACAAATCGTTTGAATTTATTTTTCTACTTCCGAATTTATTATTTGTGGTGCCTTTGTTTGTGGCCAATCTGATTGTGGATTTTGTAACCACGATGGGCCCTGCCACCACAACACACATTTATTCAATTCGGTTGCCGGTAACCCGCGCGAGATAAGGTCCGCGGGATTTTCGTGTGAGCTGACCCAATGCCAATCACTAGTGTTTGTTAATTCATGAATTTGGTTTATTCGATTACTTATAAATTGAGGTAATTTCTCTGGTTGTTTGTTGTTTATCCATGCTAAGACAATGGTTGAGTCAGACCATAGATAAACATTATAAAAGGTGATTTTACTCGCGTTTTTAACTTTATCATAAAGCGTACTTAGCAGCACCGAAGCTCGGAGTTCGAGTTTTGGTATTGTTTCTTTCCGCGCTACCCTCGATTTTGAGCATAATAAACGCACTTGCGTTTTTCCGTGTTTATCAATTGATTTTATGTAAATAACTGCCCTATAGGCTGACATTGAACTGTCCCCAAACCCATGTAATTCGATTCGCGTACAGTCGCGTATACCTGCGTGTCGCGGTATATATAATGAGTTTAATGTGAAAATGTTTTCATTAAATTTTACCCACTCTTTCACTAGTGATATTGGCAGTGGTTCATCCCACCCGGCTTTGTCTGCAAAAAGTTTTTGTATGAATTTTTTTCCTGTGATAAGGACTGGAGTTATTAATCCTAGTGGATCAAAAATCGATGATAAAATAGACAGTAACTTTCGTTTTGTTAGCTGTCCCACTATTGGTTGTGATTTTAAGTTAAATTTTAAATGATCGGTTTCGTGGCACCAAACTAGACCCAGAACTTTACTTGAACTGTTCCCCAATGACACTTGTGTGTCTGTTGTGTTTGTGTTGATTGTACTAACTGCTTTTAAAATCATCGGTGAATTGGATCGCCATTTTCGAAGATGAAAATTAGCGCCCTTTAGAATATAATCGATTTGACGTACTGTTTCTATTATTTTGTTTTCGTTCTCGCCACTGTAATTCAAGTCATCGATATAGAAGCCTGTCATAATAGCCTCCGCTGCGTCGGGGTACAGGGCTTTGTTTTCGTGAGCGAGTTGAAGTAAACAGCGTGTAGCTAAGTGTGGTGCGCATTTTAAACCGAAGCGAACGTGTTGAGTGTATAAATATCTATCGGTTTATCGGGATTTTCGCGCCACAGAATGCATTGTAGATTTCGTTGGTCAGGATTAATATGAATCATAGTATACATAGATTTTATGTCTGCACAAACTACGAAAGTATTGAATCGAAATCGTAATAATATATTTAGTAATTCGTCTTGTGTGATATCGCCTTTATATTGAATATCGTTTAGGGACAAGCCGTTATCGGTCTGACATGACGCGTCGTACACTACTCGGAGTGGTGTCGTTGTTTTTTCGTGATTTACTACCGCGTGGTGGGGCAAAAAATACATTGACCATCAGGAGGGTTCCGTACCTTCGTCATATGGCCACCTCGTTCGAATTCGCGCATGACATTAATATTATCTTTCTTTAAAATCAGGATTTCGTTTAAATTTAATTTCTAAAGCCTTTAATCGTTTATACGCGATGTGTCGTGACTTCCCCAACGAGGACGGGTCCTTCTTTAAGGGAATGGTCACTATGAAGCTACCATCAGTCGCTCGTGAGTGTGTATGGAAAACTGTCTCACATTGATTCGTATCATCATCTGGTAGTTTCATACACTCGTTTTTATTTACCACAAAATTGCATTTAAAAGTAGGACTATTGGGTTGAGTCATTGGTACTGGACCCGATATGACCCAACCCAATCGCGTTTTTTGTAAGATAGGTAGCCCCTTACCTAGTCGGTGCTGGCCTATACACAATAAGTTATAAAATTGTTCTGCGCCTATTATTATATCGATCTCGCTCGCCTTATAAAAATGTTCGTCGGCTAATCGATATTTATTAGGAATTATTATATTTTCTATATTTATTTTCGGTATTTGGCAAAGATTCGGTACGATAAAGCACGAAATGTCAGCCGAGTACGTATTATCTCTAGAGTGTACAGTTAAATTACAGAAATGCCTAATATTGGTAAGGCTATTGTTAAATCCGCGGACTTCCACGTCTATCGGATGTTTCGATAAGTTAAGTATTTCATGCGCTCGTTGCGTAATAAAATTCGATTGCGAACCCGAATCTAATAGTACCCGCAACGTTTTCGTTTCGCTGTGGGTAAGCTTTACATTGACTAGCGCTGTCGATAAAATTATAGACTTGTGCATGAACTGTTCGTTATTCGATTGCGCAAGTGATGAAATACTAGATTGACTAGTCAACGCGTTTGGGTTCGGTTTAGAATGCGATGTTGTTTCGTTCGATTGTGAATTATGTAGTGTAGATGTATGTGTCGGCACAGCATACATAGTAGGTTCGATGTGGTTAGTTTCGGTATTAAATCGTTGTGTAAATGTTGGGTTATGTATAAGTGAGTGGTGCTTGCCATTACATGTCTTACACCGACTAGCTTTACAGTTTTGAATGAGATGGTTCGATCGAAAACAATTTAAACATAACCTATGTTTTTTAATAGTTTGAATGCGTGAATCTACACTAAGGGCTAGAAATTTAGGACACTGGCTAATGTAATGAGTTTCGTTACAATTAGGGCATCGATTAAATGGGTTACCTTGCACTTTTTCTTGAACCGTCCGGGTCGCGGTCAGAAATGTTTTCCTTGCTACATTCTGCTTGCTATCGACCGGTTGATTTTGTTTGATATTTGATTTTAGTGTGTCCAGTAAGTCCGCGTGCGTCCTTAGGAATGTCTTGAAGTCCTGTAAATTTGGTAATTCCTTTGAGCCAACCTTTTCCTCCCACTTTCGTTGTAGGGAAGGGTCAGGTTTGGAAGATAAAAAATATATGATTAATAAATCCCAGTTCTCGATATCGACATTTAGTGATTTAATAGGGATGTTGACCAATGAATAAAATAACGAAATACTAATAAAAATCGTAAACATATTAAACTTTTAGAGTAGCTTGTATACCTCTTGGTTTTATATATTGCATATTATTTGTTTTATGACCCTTCAAAGTTGGGTGGACAAGTCCATTTAAAAAGTATAAAATTTATTAAAATAAATGATACCTTTAATTAGTCCGTAAAATGTATAGCAAATTTGTCAAAGAAACCATTTTGATAAACACAATATTTAATATAGCTGCTGAACAAATTTCCTATGCGTTGCATACAAACTTGCAAGGCGTGACGTCACAACGTGCAAGCCATTAGTATGGAGCGTTTTTGATCGAGTCCATTTGTGTGCATTTCACACTGTGATATCTCGGGCAGTTTTCATGCTAGCGAATTAATTCTTTTACCAATGTTTCTTTTTTTGAGAGGTAATTTATGTAACATACAATAAAAAAAATAGTCAACATCCCTATTGTTCGCAAGTGTTTTGAAATGTTATCGATTAAGCTTCTCAATGCAGTGGCCGTAGTGGACACTGTTTCGATATCGAATAAAGCTGCTAAATGATTTTTTATTATTATTCTAGGATTATTGTACCGTTCGCATAATAGTTTCCACGCTAAATCGTAACTGTCTTCGTTAAACTCTAATGACGCAATAACTTCCAGCGCACTGTCCTTAAGACAAGTTCGCAGATACTTGTACTTCTGAATGAATTTTAAGTTACTTTGATTTATGATAGCATCAAAGGTATCGCGAAATTCCATCCACTGTTTTATATCCCCGTCATAGGTAGGTAATATTATTTCTGGGTATTTAATATTATCGTTATTTTCAGATTTGTTTTCTATAGTGATATTGGATGAGTTTGTATCCGGAGGTGTTTCCTCCTGGAGACAATTCATGGCTAAAGAGATAGCTTCGTAATTTCAATTACATCCTGACATTTTTCGTAGTCATCAAAAACGGATTTAATTCGATCAGTACGTAATTTCAATTCTATTAACTGGTCAGCGGAAGGCTGTTTTTCTGTAATCGAATTTAAGTATTTTCGGAACAGGGTTAATTTTCCCTTTAATATTCCCCGTTTTTTGGTAAGGGTTTGTAAACTAGCTGATTCTAGTTTACTGTGTTCCGCGTTTGATGTCATTTTTATATAAATCAGAAATATTGACAATTGATTACGTTAAATAGTATTTAGATATTTAAAAGGGATAAAGAACAGTGGTAGGATGGAAAGAAAAGAAAGGAATTCGCCAACTCAACTCACGTGCTCGGGAGGTACTTAGCCAAATCCTCGGTTCTTCGTGAAAATATAGATTCAATTTTCCGTAGATTGCTTGTTAAATCGCTGATTTCCCCTTCGGTGACCACCTTTATTGTGATTCTTGAGATTCTTCAAGTTTCTTCAATTTTAGTTGTGAGTGTCACGGTCGATTTTCCGCCTCGCAAAAATGGCCGCACCACGTTCCTTGCCCGATTCGGTTTGGAATGGCTGAAATGCTGGAAAACAGAACCTGCCTATTCGGATGCGACTTTCCGCGTACTTGTCGACTTTGAACTAGGGGTCACCAAAATGTATGGTGGTGTGCCCCGAAGGAATAAAATATATTTTTCGAATATTACTGGGAGTTTATTTGTATGTGTTTATAGGTACGTTGACTCAAGAGAAAGACGCCTGCGTATGGCAGGAATTTGTTTATATAGCCTTTGCAACAGCGCCCCCTGTACAGACTATAGGCGAACCGATCGCTTCTGTTGCGCGTGCGCAATCCGAGGTTTGTTTCGTTATTAAAATGATAAGCAAGCCGTCGCACAGATGGCGCTGTTTTACAATATTATATTCAAATAAATAAAGCTTTTAAAATTATAACGATAGAAACTAAATATTATTATTATTTTTAAAAACCTTTATTTTGGGCTTTACTAAAAAAAAATAAGGCTCGTTTATTTTTCACAAAAGTAATGATTTTGAAGATATATTCATATTAAAATTGTATTTATAAACATCGATAGAAACAAGCAGAAACTAAAATCATCAATATTTTATTATGCGACGGATAATAAGAAGCACCAGTTAATTATTTTTTATACCAACTAGGTAACTTTGAAGCATTGGTTCTCCGCAAGGGATTGATCAAGCTGTGATTTGAAGACGGAGAGTAAATGGAGGAGAACCAGATCGCAATATACACACAACTGATCTATAAGGATTGTAAGAGCTGTTTCGATAAGTTTAAAAAAATCGCGTAAATAGCATTAAAAAGTATGGAAATCCTGAAACTGAGAACTTTGGTACATACAGCTCTTAGAATGCCGATCAGATCACTTGGATGTATCATCATATCAAGCGCACGACACCCACTGCTGGGTATAAGCTACCCCCAAGGATCTCCACGACGAACGGTCCTGCACTGCTCGCATCCAGCAGCTTCCCGCGACCTTCACCAGATCGTCGTCCGGTCTGCGGTCGCCATTCCAGAACCGGCCCCAACGGCCATCGTTTCTTCTCGCTGTATGTCCAGCTTACTGCCACTTCAACTGAGCAATTCTTCGAGCTATGTCGATCACTTTAGTTCTCCTGCGGATCTACTCATTTCTGATTCGATCACGCAGACAAACGCCGAGTATGACTCTCTCCATTGCACGCTGGGTGACCTTGAGCCTCCTTATGAGACCAATAGTTAGTGGCCACGTTTCACTGCCGTAGGTGATCACTCGCAACACACACTGGTCATAGACTTTCGTCTTGAGACACTGAGGTTAATCGGATGGGAAGATGTTTTCGAAGCTGCCCAAATGCCAAATACGGGTGGCACCCGTATTGGATTCGACGAGAGATCTCTTTCTCGAAGTTGGACTTGCCTAACTGGACTGCCTGTCCTAGGTACCTATACGTAATGGACAACAACTCCTAGTGTTCCCAACATGAACTGGAGCGGGCACAACATGGGCATTCGACATGATTTTCGTCTTATCCATGTTCATCCTGAGACCCACTTCTTCCCAAAGAAGCACTAACGGAGATCTTTGGGCAGTGTGTTAGGTACTGGCCATTAATCTTGATTCTGAGTCCTTTCCAGTCTAAGGCTCGTATTATAGAATCAAACTCAAATTCAAATCTCTGCTTGAGTAAAGTTAGAAAGGAATGGTGCTATTCATCGCATATAGCGCCATCCCTTTCTAACCGTACTCAAGCAGAGATCTGAGTTTGAGTTTGATTCTATAATACCAGCCTAAGAGTTTAAAGATGTCCTCCAACGCAGCTGTAAACAGTTTCGGGGAAATGGCATCTTCCTGTCTCACACCTCGCTGCAGTTGGATACGATTTGTGCTCTGGTTCTGTACTCGGATCGGTATCTGATCGAAGTCGGATCGACATGTTGGCATTTTCGTATAAGGCTTCGATCGAAACCTGGGCGGTGCTGCAGTCTCTCCAAAGGTGCCAAGTGGACTATAGGTATATCGAGGTGTTGAGGTACTTATACAAAAATGCCACCATGTCGATCCGAGTACAGAACCAGAGCACAAATCCTATCCAACTGCAGCGTGGTGTGAGACAGGGAGACGTTATTTCTCTGAAACTGTTCACAGCTGCGTTGGAGGACATCTTTAAGCTCTTGGACTGGAAAGGACTCGGCATCAACATTAATGGCCAGTACCTAACACACCTTCGTTTTGCCGATGATATAGTCCTTATGGCTGAGACCATGGAAGATCTGAACACAATGCTCGAAGATCTCCGTAGTGCTTCCCAAGTTGTCCGCCATTTTGGATTTTTAAATATTTTCAACATTGCGTTATAATTTTCGTGTCAAAATAGTACCAAAAAACGAGTTTTATCTGAATCGGCCTTCAAACAAAAAAAGTTGGCCGCCATCTTGGATTTTTTAATATTTTCAACATTGCGTTGTTATTTTTGTGTCAAAATAGTACCTAAAACCGAGTTTTATTTAAATCGACCCTCAAACAAAAAAGTTGGCCGCCATCTTAGATTTTTAAATATTTTCAACATTGCGTTGTTATTTTCGTGTCAAAATAGTACCAAAAAACCGAGTTTTATCTAAATAGGCCCTCAAATAGAAAAGTTGGCCGCTATCTTAGATTTTTTAATATTTTCAACATAGCGTTTGTTATTTTCGTTTCAAAATAGTAACAAAAACCGAGTTTCATCGAAATCGGCCCACAAAAAAAAAGTTAGCCGCCATATATTTTGATAAACCAGTTATTGATTATGATACTTTACATAATACACTTAAAAATATTGATTGGATGCAGACTAACACCATGAATTCCCCTAATGATATTTACAATTTTATCAAACAATCCTTTCAAAGTGCGAAAGATACGGCGACTAGGGTAAAGTGCCAGTTTCCGGCCGTTTAAGGCAGTTGTTGACTTTGAACAGTTGTAACTTAAATTTAACAAATAGTAATGATCCCAACTATTTTTTATGTTGTTGGATATATCCTTGAGAACTACTTGTATTTTTTTTGAAAATTTCCATCAGTCGGTTTTGTCATTAGAAATTATTTTCCAAAAAAGTACGATTTGCCCAGTTTCCGGCCCCCCTGTTCCTATTTCCGGCCCCCCTTTGCCCAGTATACCGGCCGCCTTTCAAAGAACATGACGGCCGGATACTGGGCAAAAGATAAGCTAGCCCAGTAAGCGGCCTGTGACTCTTAATACAGTTTAAATAAGGTCCATTTTTCTTTGATTTTTGTATGAAGTTGAATTTCAGATAATATACTTAACAAGTATTGTCCTATGGCTTGGCTTGTGATGTGAACTATTATTTTTGAGTTAAAAAAATCGTTGATTGTACTTTTATTTAACATTTACTATTAATTGGAACCTTTATATTGATTCTGGAATCAGCCTTGCAGTTTTTCATAGGAATAGGAAAATTTATAGAAAATCTAAATCTTCGATTAATAATTTTATTACAGTAATCAAGAAGACATGTCCAACAGCCATTTTTGACGTCCCCACTGCTGGGGCACAGGCCTTCTTTATGAGTGGTAAGGAGGATGGGCCATAACCCACCTCGCGGGCCCAATGCGGATTGGTGGGTGTTAACGACTGCAAATGCAGCCGGGACCTACGGCTTAACGTGCCTTCCGAAGCACGGAGGAGCTCGAGATAATAAATTTTTGGTCACCCATCCCATGACCGACTCTTGCGAACGTTGCTTAACTTCCGCAATCGCTGGGCCAGGCGCTGAACAATTGCGCCACCGAGCTCAAGAAGACATAGGTAACAAATAATAATTTAATAATTAACAAAAAAATAGTTTCTAAAACCGAATGTCAATAGGTCTCTTATAAACAATAACAATAAATATTATGGGTAGGTATTATGATAATGACCGGAAGTACGTATAACCTGTAAAAAATATAATATTAACAATCAATAACATTGATTGGTATTCAATAATAATATAGGTATAATAATATTTTTGTGTATTTTTTTCTAATTATAATATATAGATTAGTATTAAAGTGTAGTGTAGAAATGAAGAAGTCTAGCTAATAGGCAAGTCTGCTTAAAAAACACATCGTTCAATGCAGTAGCGTTCGTTTGAGTAATTCGCTGACATACACTTCGGAAATAACAAGAGACAAATAGGTATTCAGCGAGGGTCAACGACCTGGATGAGACGCACGATTAATTTTATTAGTAGATAAATTTCAAAGCTGGCCGGTGTACTGGGAGTATTTTGCAGGATAGCCAGTATACCGGCCTCCTAGTGTATACTAGGAGGCCGGTAAACTGGGCAAGCACCCAGTAGAACCGGCCACCCGTTTCCATACAAAAAGAAAAAATCTACTTCTTATACAAGCACATTTAGGCGGCCGAGTACTGGACACAAAGTACTTTAAAATAAATAAAAAGGGATAGCATTATACATTCTTCTATGGAATCCCTCTTTTAACAAAAAGAGACAAAACAATATATCGAGCTCAGTCCCAGTTAACCGGCCCCCGGCCGGTATACTGGAAACATGTGGTTTCGTTGTCTAGTAAGGCGGCCCCCTTGATATTACTAAATATCTGCTTATTAAGCCATATTTAACGTTAAAATAGTAATAAATAACAACATACCTTGAGAACAAACTAAATATTTACCTTTTAACGATGCCCTGAAGGACAATATTGACTATTTGGCAAGAGCTCTCCACTATTTTTTTTTTATCTCCACTTGCGAAATCGACCCAGATGCGGTAGGCTTCAACGTGAAACACAAATTATAAAATATTACGTAACGTTTCGCTAGTGGCGTCCATACCATTCGATAGATCGATAACAGTGCTGCCAGGAAAATATCCAAATTGTTAAGAAATTGCCACGAATTTCTTATTTTATTCGAAAAACTGTTGGGGGGCCGGATAACTGGGGGCGGCCGGTTAACTAGGCATATTACCCTAGTTTATGGAAATGTAAATTAAGTAAACATAACAACACGCCTAGTTTTAGAGTATAGTGGATCGATGACAATGTCACTCAATTGTGTCGCAAACGTGATAAACTTTTCAGTGACTGGATACGAAATTCACACGATTCAAAATTAAAATTACAAGTAAGTATTATCTGAATCATATACAAGAAAATTTTGGAAATACAAAAAAATCTATCAGATCATCAATAAAATGCTGGGCAGAGTGACATTGTCAATCGATTCAGCAATTTTAAAAGCTTTTGGAGATCAAGGCCTTACTATGCAAGACATCGTCGAAGACTTTGCTTCAGGGTTTGATAGGGCTGTAAAAGACATTATCCCAAATTGCAACGTGAAGCTTCTTAAACCTAATGTGAAAGCTGAACCGGTTGACTCTAGCATATATTTCCGAAATGCTTCTGCTGATGATATTTGTAAAATAGTAAAAAAGCTTAACGTTAAAATGGCACCAGGCCCAGATAATATTAGAGTTTCTGATATCCGAAGTGTAGGTGCTGGTTTGTCTGCGGCTATTGCCAACCTTATCAATCTAAGTGTTAGAACTGGTATCTATCCTGATGAGCTAAAGATAGGATGTGTGAGGCTTGCCTTGCATAAAAAAGGTAAACGGGACGACTATCAAAATTACCGACCAATAACATTGCTATTGATACAAGAATTTTACAAAAAACACGAAGTCATATACGAAAACCAATTCGGTTTTCAACCTGGAAAAGGCACTAATGATCTTTTAATTAAGGAGCTGCAAAACGTAGCGTCAATGAAAACATATAAAGTTTTGTCGCATAGCTAGAAAAATCCACTCATTTTGAAAGGTAGAAAAAAATATAATTGTATTTGACATATCCTGAATTAGATACTTAGCTATAAAAAATTTCAAGTAAAAGCTTAGTTAGTGAACAAAAATTATTTTTCTAAAAAGATTTTTCGTCGCGTAGTACTCGATATTTTCAGCGGCAACTAGCATATTTTTCTCAAATTATAAATCGAACATAAGACGAATTAAAGAGTTATATGAAAAAAAAGAATGTTAATGTTATGGATCACTATTAAAATCAAAATAAACAGGTTTTTTAGCGCCTGAAAAATGTAAAGAGCAATGCACTTAGAAAAATATTTGCTAGTTTTCGGCAAACACAGAGATCGCGGGCGGGCGGGGTGAACGCTCGGGGCCGGGGGCATGCATCGGGTGGTATTGAGAATGGGGCTGTACTTTTCATTTCATATTTCATATCGTAGCGTGGTCGGTCTCGTCTTTCCAAACTTTGTTTGTTTTAAGTAAATAAATCATTTTATTTAGTGCCAAGTAATAGTTTTAGGTGTTTGTTTTGTAGTTTTAGGTTTTAGTAATAAATAAAATAGATTTAGTGTAGTTTTACGTCTTGTGACTGTGACTTGTTTTTATAGGTACCTAGTTTTGTACGAACTTGACTGTATTATTATTATTTATTATTATTTATTCATGTATTGTGTGTGTGTAAAATGGGAAACAAAAGGAACAAAGAATTGCGACGGACAAAAAAAAATTTACAAATCCAAGTAGGGTGAATATGCCTATTACCAGCCCCCCTAAGATTTTTCAACTTTGAATCTCTGTTGCTGCCACAATTACAGTCTTAAAATTATTGTTGATACAGTTTTAGGTAGCTTGATTGATCTTTATTACGAAAATAGTACTTACTTTTACGTAGTTTTGTGGGAAAAAAAAAAGAATCGTTTAAATGCACGACGGGCGAAAAACCCTAATTCCAGCCGTCTTTGCCCTAATATCAGCCGCTTTGTTCCCTAATTCCAGCCGGGTACAGGCTGTTCCAAAATAAAACAACCATGTTTGTATGAGATTAAAGAATATTCGTTTGGTAACTCTAATAATGATAATAAAATACTAGAGGCTTTAAAATTATGGTTCCGATAACAAGTCATTGAAACTTATACCTCTCCTGTAGATATTAATCAATTTAGAATATATAAATATATTAAATATTGCGTAATAAAAAATAACTTATACAATAATCAACGAGTACGAGATCGTTTTTATTATTTGAAACCTATAAAAGCGTTTTCCAAGAAGTGAATATCGATATACAATTTTTAAATTAAATTTCTTTTCTGTTTCTATGATTGATTATTATGATGATAATAAGTATGATTTTGATTATTATGTTTTTTTTTACATCTATCTATGTATATAAAATTCAAAGTCCTGACTGACTGACTGACTGACTGACTGAGTGAGATATCAACGCACAGCCCAAACCGCTGAACCTAGAGACTTGAAATTTTGCACATAGGTTCCTTTTGCGGTCTAGGGGTGCACTAAGAAAGGATTTTTCAAAACTCACCCCCCAAGGGGGTGAAACGGGGGTCAAAAGTTTGTATGAAAGTCCCTCAGTTTTGAAGCTAGGATCTTCAAATTTTGTGTTTAGGCTGAACATTGAAAATTAATAAATACGGGTCTCGGCGTTTTTCAAAATTCTACCCCCGAAGGGGTCAAAGGGGGATGAAGTTGTGTATTAAAGAAAATCCTTTATATTCGAAGTAAAAATAACTAAATTTATAATTTAGGCTTATGTCTTTAAATCTAACGTAACGTATATTGTTATTGGTAGTATTTCAACCCCTATGGGGATGAAATGGGGGTGAAAAGAGAGTAAAAAACCCAAAAATAGATATGGATGTCGTTATTGGGGTTTTCTGGGATTACGATTGCAAAAGTGACATTTATTTTGAAGTCCAACACGGTGGACATGATTTGACCCCAAAAGGGGTGAAAATAGGGTTCAAATTTTGTATGGAAAAATAATATAAAATAGACATTACAACTTTAAACTTCGTAGGAGCACATCTTAAAATAAAAAGGCAAACATAATATTTTGTAATTTTGAATATTAACCACTTAGAGGTAAATGAGGTGAGTAAACATAAAAATCGATATGGATGTCGTTCTTGAGGTTTTATGGGATAGTGATTGCGAAAATGAGATTTATTTTGAAGTCCAACACGGTGGACATGATTTAACCCCTAAAGGGGTGAAAATGGGGTTCAAAATTTGTATGGTAAAATAATATGAAATAGACATTACAACTTTAAAATTCGTAGGAGCATGTCTAAAAATAAATAGGCAAACACATATTTTGTTATTTTGAAAATCATCCCTTAAGGTGTAAATAGGGTAAGTAAACATAAAAATCGATGTGGATGTCGTTCTTGAGGTTTCATGGGATGGTGATTGCGAAAATAACATTTATTTTGAAGTCGCACGGTGGACATGATTGGACCTGGACATGCACATCCAGGGGACGGGGACAGGGACAGGGAGGGAACGGGAACGGGATACTAATATCTCTGGATACAATTCTGAATATTATAAACTAGCTTCCGCCCGCGACTTCGTCCGCGTGGACATTCGATAAAATCCTCATGTTTTAATTTCATTAAATTCTGATCAGCCGTTACGTGATTAGGCGGGTTCCCACGAAGCGAGCAGCCTCGTGCGAGGCCCGTGCGGCAAACGTCCTGCCTCGCAAGGCAGCGCGCTTGGTGGGAACCCGCCTAATCACTTAAAAACGGCTGATCAGAATTTAATGAAATTAAAACATGAGGATTTTATCGAATGTCCACGCGGACGAAGTCGCGGGCGGAAGCTAGTCTAATATAAAAAAAAAAACAAAAAAAAAATCATTTGAAAACACCCTGTATATTGCCGTAAAGTTTTGATGACCGGCTGATGTTAGGTTCTTATGTATTTCTTAATATCAGCCCCTAATTTGAAGAACAAATAACTTAGGAATTAAACATTATTCACCCGGCTGTATTTAGGCCATTGGGTGCAGGGTTAGTAATTCTAGTGAATAGCACTACAAATTCCAACCTAAAGACGAGCAAATTAAGATGAGATTGATTTCTTAAACGAAAGTTAAATACCCAACATCAGCCCCCGGCTGATAATAGAAAGTTTTGGAAAATCACATAGTCAAACTCCAGCCCCCCCAAATTTTTTCGAAATTAGTAAATTTAACTGCAAACTTGTAATCTTAAAACGTTATCTAACTAATCTTTTACTAGTATCAAAGTTTAAAACTATAAAAAATTGCATCTTGCCTTCATAAACACACTTCCCAAAGTTCGCATCGATCGATGTTTTATGCTGTTTTTCAAACATAGTCACCTCTATTCGGTCTCGGTGAACATTTTTGGTCGTTGTGTGAATTGTAGGTGTCGTGACGGGATAATACTGATTTCCAACGTCGAGGATTAACTAGGGATGTGGCTCCATTAAACAGTTTCCGATTTTTATTGTTATTTAATTAAAGCAAAGCAAAAACGTATTGGGGGCTGGAATTAGGGGGGGGGGGGGCTGGAGTTAGGCATATCCACCCTATTCCAAATTCATACAAATAGTCGAAAAGCGAGCCATACTTCGATCAAATACCTACGCGCCTCGAGTTCGGTCTGCAGTCTGCACTCGGTCCCTACACAAACAGTAATGATCCCAACTATTTTATCATTAGTCGGTTTTGTCATTAGAAATTATTTTCTAAAAAAGTACGATTTGCCCAGTGCCCGGCCCCCCTGTTTCTATTTCCGGCCCTCCTATTTCTATTGCCCAGTATACCGGCCGCCTTTCAAAGAACATGACGAGAAGAAAAAACCACATCGTTCAATGCAGTAGCGATCGTTTGAGTAATTCGCTAAAATACACATCGGAAATAACAAGAGACAAACAATTAATATTATTAGTAGATAAATTTCAAAGCTGGCAGGTGTACTAGTAGTATTTTGCAGGATAGCCAGTATACCGGCCTCCTAGTGTATACTAGGAGGCCGGTACACTGGGCAAGCACCCAGTAGATCCGGCCACCCGTTTCCATACAAAAAAAATCAACTTCATATACAAGCACATTTAGACGGCCGAGTACTAGACACAAAGTACTTTAAATTTAATAAAAAGGGATAGCATTATACATTCTTCTATAGAATCCCTCTTTTAACAAAAAGAGACAAAACATTATATCGAGCTCAGTCATAGTTAACCGGCCCCCGGCCGATATACTGGAAACATGTGGTTTCGTTGTCTAGTAAGGCGGCCCCTTGATATTACTAAATATCTGCTTATTAAGCCATATTTAACATTAAAACAGTAATAAATAATAACATACCTTGAGAACAAACTAAATATTTACCTTTTAACGATGCCCTGAAGGACAATATTGACTATTTGGCAAGAGCTCTCCACTATTTTTTTTTTATCTCCACTTGCGAAATCGACCCGGATGCGGGCTTCAACGTAAACACAAATTATAAAATATTACGTAACGTTTCGCTAGTGGCGTCCATACCATTCGATAGATCGATAACAGTGTTGCCAGGAAAATATCCAAATTGTTAAGAAATTGCCACGAATTTCTTATTTTATTCGAAAAACTGTTGGGGGGCCGGATAACTGGAGGCGGCCGGCTAACTAGGCATATTACCCTGTGTACATACTGACAAAATGCAAGTCAGCGTTTTGGAAATGGAATTTTAGGCATTCACAATGCTATTTTTATATTAAGATAAATATTTTAATAGAAAAGTTCAGACGGGTGAGTCGATTTTTTCTAGTATTTTCTATTAAAATATTTATCTTAATATATAATTTGTCACTAAAATCTGTGAAATAAAAATAAATAAATTAAAAAATATTAAAAACAAAACTGCCTGACAAAAACGAACTAAAAAGTTAAAAAACAAGAGTGTCATTGCAGTCGGGGGACCTCTATGATCAAAAATTGTTCCATGAAACGGTCCCCCGACTGCAATGACACTCTTATTATTTAAATTTTTAGTTCGTTTTTGTCATGCAGTCGTGTTTTTAATATTTTTTTATTTTTTTTTTCCCACAAAATTTCGTAATACTAACTACTACTTTCGTAATAAAGACTAATCAACCTACCTAAAACTGTGTCAACAATATTTTTATTAAGACCGCAATTGTGGCAACAACAGAGATTCAAAGTTGAAAAATCCTTGGGGGGCTGGTATTAGGCATATTCACCCTACTATCTTATAATATATAAAATCGTAAACTGAATGACTGACTGACTGATCTATCAACGCACAGCCCAAACCGCTTGACCTAGAGACTTAAAATTTTGCACACAGATACCTTATACAGTGTAGGCATCCACTAAGGAAGGATTTTTGAAACTTCCATCCCTAAGGAGATGAAAGAAGGGATGAAAGTTTGTATGAAAGTCCCTCAGCTTTTAACCTAGGATCTTCAAATTTTCTGTTTAGGCTGACGATTGAAAATTAATAAATACGGGTCTCAGCGTTTTTTAAAATTCTACCCCCAAAGGGGTCAAAAGGCGGATGAAGTTATGTATTGTAGAAAATCCTTCATTTTCGAAGTAAATATCGCTAAATTTATAATTTAGGCTTATGGATGGAAATCTAACGCATGAAATGAATGAAAAGGGGTAAAAAAACCTTTAAATAGATATGGATGTCGTTATTGGTTTTTTTCTGGGATGACGATTGCAAAAATAACATTTATTTTGAAGTCCAACACGGTGGACATGATTGGTGATTGATAAGGGGTGAAAATGGTGTTCAAATTTTGTATAGAAAAATATTATAACTAATTTTTATAACTCTCAAAGCTCGTTTACGTGATAAAAAGTATAGGTTCTTATAATAAATATAATTCAAAGTTTTGTTCACCCTGGGGGCTTACCATCACCTTTTAGAAAACCATCATGTTTTATGAACGTTTTGTTATAAGCTTACAATAAGATTATTCAAATTCGTACCACAACCTGCACAAAGTAATAATACTTTATTCCTGCCAAAGAACGAATGATGTTGCGAAATTGTCTATTCCCTGCTAGCCATCACTACGGCTTTTTTGCTATCTACACTTGACACTGGCAGAAATTACTTCCAAGAGGAAAGTAGATTGCCAAAACAAGGGGTTGGCAACTGTCAAAGTGGCGTAGCTAGTTCCCAAAACATAATAATTTTATATGGTGTATGGAAGAAAACAATTCCAAATAATAATATGACTCGCTGTATTGTACCAAAATGCTCTGAAATTGGAGTACATCATATTCCCAAAGATAAAAATATTCGTCGGCGTTGGTTAAAGCCATACGCCGTGTCAATTTAATTCCGAAGCCTAGTTAGAGGTTATGTTCAAAACATTTTGTGGACAATGACTATGAAAAAAGCAGTAAATATACAGGTAAGCTGTTTAAATTAATAATGAAATACCAAAAAGTATATATTTTGAAAGATCAGTTATAATAGAAATTCTTTTTTGGAACAATAATAATGTTGACATAATTTTTTGTTCTAGGTGTGGATCATCAACGTAAATACCTTAAGAAAAATGCTGTTCCATCTATTTTTCAATGTAATATACAACCGGTTTCAGAAAAGGCAGTTGCAAGAAAGATAGATTAGAGTCCCGGGTCCCGGAATCTCAGAAAGAAACAGCTTTTTGAAATGCAGATGCCGTCAACATCTCAGTGCTGTGAGGACATAGTGCCGCTTGTAAAAGATAGCAGTGTGTGCATGCTGCATGGACAGTAATGTATCTCATGTGGTTGAATCTGAGATGAATACTACTGTTCCTACTCCACTTTCATTAGAAAATAAAACAAACCAAGAAACTCAAACTCCACATAATAATATAGTTACTAAGAATATTCTCAACTGAGCTTTGCCTTTTACTTGCAGACCAGAAATTGGCTTGTTAAAGGGTACATACATATCAAAAGGCTTATTGGGTTAACTAAAACATATTTGATATTGCAAAATAATTTTAACCATTTTTATGTGCCCTTAGCATCAAAAATATTTTCAATATGTGTCATGTTGTGTAACTTTAAAGAAGGGATTGTAAATAAAAACTGATTACAATATTATAAACAAGTGTTTTATTGCATTAAGAGGTCTGTCACATTTTTTATAGAAATAAAATATTCCTATGATTAGGTACCTACTTACTAAGATAAATAATGCTTATCATAGTCTTATTAGAGGTGGTAGAGTTGTGTGGCTATTAATATCCAAATAAGTTTCTTCTGATGGTAGCTGCATTGTTGGATCTTCATCATCACCATCAGGACATTCAGGACGCCAGAAATGAAAGTTTTTGTCATAAAGCTCCAACCTGAAATAGGATATGGTTGAACAATTTTTTTCCATATTTTGACTGTAGTTTGCAACCTAAAATTAATACTGCTCGATAAACCAGTTACTGATTGAGTAAAAAACAGCGTCAGTAAAGTAGAATAGAAGATTTAGTAGAGAAATAAAAATACCTTAACGACTGCAAATGCAGCCGGGACCAACGGCTTAACGTGCCTTCCGAAGCACGGAGGAGCTCGTGATAATAAATTTTTGGTCAGCCATCCCATGACTGACCCTTGCGAACGTTGCTTAACTTCCGCAATCGCTGGGCCAGGCGCTAAACCACTGCGCCACCGAGCTCCTCCGAAAACAAGTATTTGTTATCAAATAGAAATGAAACATAATAACTATAATATTACATTCACAATGAAGAACAATATGTATAAAAACGTTTCACTTACTGTTTATGACGCAATTTCCAATTTCTAAATAAAATAACTCAAAATAGTTTTGTTTCCGTCGAGAAAAAGCAACTTTTTTAAGACTGCAAAATTTCTCAATATTTGACACAAAAACAATAATGCTAGCTGTCAAAAGACACGTCGTGGTACGGTTTAAGTGAACGATTGAACGATGACGTCACAAAACTTCCAACGGAAACATTATTACAATAATCATACTTTATGAAGGTCGTGGTACGAAATAGCATGGTAAGAATGTTATAATACTGCGCTAAGACATGGCAGTAGGCACCCTGGACTGATCAGAGAACATGACATTTATTCATAACAGTAAATAATTTAAAATCAAACAAAAAATTTCTAAATGCGGCCCAGTCAACACCGCTACACTCGCAGGTGAGGTGCGGCGCGGGAGGGGCGCCGCTGCACTCGCACACCGCTTCGTCTGCCGCACCCCCTCAAAAACCAGAAAATTCGATTAAGCAGCGCCTTAAGTTCACAGATGAAGTCAATGAATATCTGAATGATAAGAAACACGTACTAGTCCTATTCATTGATTTCTCGCGAGCATTTGATACCTTGGATCACCGTCGACTAGTTGAGAAACTCGACACCTGTGGTGTACGGGGACCATTGCTTGAATGGTGTGAAAACTATCTTCAAAATAGGAAGTTTATTGTGAAAGTTAATGACACGTATAGTGGTCCCATAATAGTAACCGAGGGCACGGCTCAAGGATCTGTGCTTGGGCCCTTGCACTTTCTATCTTACGTAAACGAAATGAGTCATTGCATTAACCACAGCTCTTGTTACCAATTGGCAGATGACACATGTTTAGTTGTTGCAGGCAAAGACCCTCATGTTGCAAGCGATCGGCTTCAGACAGATTTCAATGCGGTCGTAAAATGGTGCCACGATGCTGGTTTGGTTTTGAACGCTTCTAAGACCAAACTGCTCGTAATTAAATCTCCTTACATAAAGACCACTGACTTAAGTAGCGTCGTGGCTCACGATCACAGTTGTCTTCACTCTCAAAAAAATTACATTTGTGATTGTCCCGGTATAGACATTGTCAACACCCATACATACTTGGGACTACAAATAGATAATAACTTCAATTGGCGCAACCATATTGAATATGTCTGCAACAAGCTGAGACAATTCTTAGCCTACATAACAATATTAAAAAGAAGAATCCCATATAAAGTTAAACTAATGTTGTACAACTCGCTTGCTGAATCGTATGTTCAGTATGGTTTATGTAGTTACGGCCGTAGCTATAACACATACCTAAATAAAATATATAACCTGCAGGTACAAATTTTAAAACACATTGTATCAAATAACATCCGATGTAAATTTCATGGTGACGATAGTGGTCTCTTTAGGCATTGCAAAATCTTGCCGGTTCAAACTCAGTTCAAATATATGTTTTTAAAAACTCATTTCTTTAACGACGTTTTTAAAAAGGAAATAAATCACCCGGTGTATACGCGCGCGGTAGCTAGAAACCGGCTCCAGTAGCACTACCATGAGTTTACAAAAACCATTCTCGATATCGACAGCGTAAGCAATTTGTATAGGAAATTGAAGCAGAGCCCCTAGCGGATACGCGAAGAACTAAAATCTATAGTAAGAGTGCTCACCATTCACGAGTTTACTATCCTCTCTAACGTGTACTCGATTGTTGGTGTAGTATTCGTGGCGTTATGTTGGTACAAGCGGGTGACGTCACTGTCACATCCCACAAAGTGGATACTTACCTATTCACGGTCAGCCCATAGCCACAGAATAACTAATAGCGCTTGCTGTGCACGTATATGTTATTTTATAAAATTATCATTTCATAACGAGCAATTCTTTAGATTGGTAGATATCGGAAAAATAAAACATATTTGGTGGGTTCGATTCTTGGTTAATCTTTGAATGCAGTTCCGTTTCTATTTAAAAATAAAATTGACTTCTTTTAGAAAAAATATAAAATACTAGCTTCTGCCCGCGACTTCGTCCGCGTAGATATTAGAGAAAATCCTTAGGGAACCTTCAAAATCCTTAGGGAACCTTCAACCAGGATCTGACCAGCCATTTTTACGCATTTAGGCGTGTTCGTACCAAGGGCGCTAACTGGCGAGGCAAGACATTTGCCGCGTGTGGCGGGCTTCGCACGTGGCTCCCCGTCCCCGTCCCCGTCCCCGTCCCCGTCCCCGTCCCCGTCCCCGTCCCCGTCCCCGTCCCCGTCCCCGTCCCCGTCCCCGTCCCCGTCCCCGTCCCCGTCCCCGTCCCCGTCCCCGTCCCCGTCCCCGTCCCCGTCCCCGTCCCCGTCCCCGTCCCCGTCCCCGTCCCCGTCCCCGTCCCCGTCCCCGTCCCCGTCCCCGTCCCCGTCCCCGTCCCCGTCCCCGTCCCCGTCCCCGTCCCCGTCCCCGTCCCCGTCCCCGTCCCCGTCCCCGTCCCCGTCCCCGTCCCCGTCCCCGTCCCCGTCCCCGTCCCCGTCCCCGTCCCCGTCCCCGTCCCCGTCCCCGTCCCCGTCCCCGTCCCCGTCCCCGTCCCCGTCCCCGTCCCCGTCCCCGTCCCCGTCCCCGTCCCCGTCCCCGTCCCCGTCCCCGTCCCCGTCCCCGTCCCCGTCCCCGTCCCCGTCCCCGTCCCCGTCCCCGTCCCCGTCCCCGTCCCCGTCCCCGTCCCCGTCCCCTGGATGTGCATGTCCAGGTCCAATCATGGCCACCGTGTTGGACTTCAAAATAAATGTCATTTTCGCAACCACCATCCCATGAAACCTCAAGAACGACATCCACCTCGATTTTCATCTTTACTTACCCCATTTACACCTTAAGGGAGGATTTTCAAAATAACAAAATATGTGTTTGCCTTTTTATTTTTAGACATGCTCCTACGAATTTTAAAGTTGTAATGTCTATTTTATATTATTTTTCCACACAAAATTTGAACCCCATTTTCACCCCTTTAGGGGTTAAATCATGTGCACCCTGTTGGACTTCAAAATAAATCTCATTTTCGCAATCACCATCCCATAAAACCTCAAGAACGACATCCATATCGATTTTTATGTATACTCACCCATTTACCCCTAAGTGGTTGATTTTCAAAATTACAAAATACCTATATGTTTGCCAATTTATTTTTAGATGTGCTCCAACGAACTTTAAAGTTGTAATGTCTATTTTATATTATTTTTTCATACAAAATTTGAACCCCATTTTCACCCCTTTAGAGGTCAAATCATGTCTACCGTGTTGGACTTTAAAATAAATGTCATTTTTGCAATCGTCATCCCCGAAAACCCCAATAACGACATCCATATCTATTTTTGTGGGTTTTTACCCCTTTTCACCCCCATTTCATCCCAATAGGGGTTCAAATACTAACAATAACAATATACGTTGCTTTAGATGTCTATCCATAAGCCTAAATTATAAATTTAGCGATTTTTACTTCGAAAATAAAGGATTTTCTTCAATACACAACTTCATCCCCTTTTGGCCCCTTCGGGGGTAGAATTTTGAAAATCGCTGAGACCCGTATTTATTTATTTTCAATGGTCAGTCTAAACACAAAATTTGAAGATCCTAGCTTCAAAACTGAGGGACTTTCATACAAACTTTGATCCCCTTTTTTACCCCCTTAGGGGGTGAATTTTGAAAAACCTTTTCTTAGTGCACCCCTAGACCTCATAAGGAACCTACGTGCCAAATTTGGAGTCTCTAGACCCAGCGGTTTGGGCCGTGCGTTGATAGATCAGTCAGTCAGTCAGTCAGTCAGTCATTCAGTCATTCAGTTTACGATTTTATAAATATAGATAATTCTGTTTTACAAAGTTTTAATGGTGATAATACAAGTAACGTTCATAGGTACGTGAGGCAGAATGAATGATGAAAACAAGATACGCGCGAAAAACATAGGTTGTTTTATATTTAGACACGACAACATTGTTAGTTGTTTATGTACTTTTACTGTTTTACTAATAAATATTTCTTAGCAATAATCCTATTATCAATTGACTCCTTACGTCGTTACTTACGTGAAAAATCTCAAAGCGTCATATTCCTAGACATATTTTTTGGTTCTTCTAAGTATTTATTTATTATGGTATATTAATAAGTTATGTAGCACGTAAAAATAGGTAATTATTTTTCAAAAAAATGTATGCACATTGCACTTGTTATTGAAGCAAAAGTAAACGGAATAAATAATAATATAGGGTACTATTTTATACACATCATAAATGCGTCGCGCGTCGTAGTATCTCCCAATGGTAAATCAGAATAAAATTCCTATCTACATGATCTAGACAGTATCCTAAACATAAAATATATTTTCACTAGATTTTGCTAGTGACTTCATTCTCGTGGATATTTTAGAAAATCTTCAGAATTCTTAAAATGCTGAATTAAATTCAGAGATATTTTTATCTCGTTCCTCGTCACGTTCCCGTTTCCGTTTCACTTTACGTTCCCGTTCTCCCCTTTTCACTTTTCTTTCACCTTTAGTATTTCACTTTTATTCTTTTTCACTTTTGACTTTTTGGATTTTTTGTTTTTCTTTTTTTACTTTTTGGACTTATTGAAGTTTTATTTTTTTGTTTTTTTACTTTTCTGGCCTTTTTTACTTTTTTCGATTCCGCTTCCGTTTACACTTTTTACACCTAAACATTTACTTACCATCACCTTTCCCCTTCCATTTGCCCTTCCCCTTCCCCTTATAATTTTTAATCGTCATCGTCAGCCTACACACAAAATTTGAACATTCTAGCTTGAAATTAAGAGAATATACAAATTTTCATCCCCTATTTCATCCCCTTGGGGGGCGAATTTTCCAAAATCCTTTCTTAGTACTCACTTACACCATGAAAGGTATCTATCCTCCAAAAATGGTTTCTCTACCTTCAGCCGTTAGGGCTCTAGTCGTATCCCAACAATCAATCAATCAATCAATTTAATACTTATGTATAGATTTCTGTTAGATTTACGTCCATTTTCTTTAGCAGCTGTAGCAAACCTGCGTCGGCTTTCCGTTCTCGAAGGCTCCGCCGGCGCCCCCTCATGCGCTATTGACGTCGTCTCGAAAACAGTGAACACCGCTCGAAATGGGCTGTAGCAAAAAGGCTTGGCGTGTCGCTGGTTTCCTCTGTACGCCCTTAAATCTTGCAGTTAGAAGAGAAGGTTGCGGGTTCGTGTTTGTGAGGGAGTGGCCCTAATCAGTAATACCACCAGCACTTAGTTCACGATATTTATTGCACAGTAGCTACACTTTCCAATACAGGTTACACATTAAAATGGCGGTTCTATACCGCGTGCAAACTTGACACCAATTTCGATGATTTGTACTAATCGACTTTAAGAATTGTGCCGCACTAGCCTTGTGACACGCTACGTGTTATTTTCTATTCACAAGAGATTTTACTGGCTTCAGTTTCCTTTTAATTAATTACTTTACGGAGCGTCTCGTTTTTACGTGCTACACGGTTTGGGCCATCTTGCGACAAGAAGTGCTCTCTTTCCGTTTCCGGTTAGCGAGCGAGAGATGTGACAAAGCTAGTGCAGTGTCACCAATGATATTATTAAAGATAGGTTATGCGCCAACATCATTGCTATTTAAAACAGCGTAAAGGTACTATAGATACACACATTGGCCGCTGCATGCGCATTGGCTGCCAATAGTCTAAGCGGTCACGGGATTTTTGGTAACGATCAAGTGTCGCGTAGCGGGTAACTAAATGAGAACAACCACAACTTACGTTCACAAATTTATTTATGGCTTGAGCATAGGGTCGTGAGTTTAAGAGGCCCGACTGGTATTTACTTGGCGTGTCCCAACTTATCTTAAAGGGGGCCCTCAGGTGGTAGGTGGCCCGACGTGGCGTGGGAAGGTGCAGTGCAGCGTGTGAAGCGCGTCGCAAAATGGCGACCAGAAGAATCCCAAATGGCCAAAGTTGGTTGGCCAAAGTTGGGTCGGGCAAAGTTGAAATGGTCAACCTGGGTCAAGCGGGGTCACGCTGGGTCCCTGAAATTTCCATCGAACTGCGTAAGCTTGATGTTTAGCAGCCGCCGATTGCGATAGCCAATTCACCTAAGCCAAGCCAAGAAAAGTTGGGAGAAGAAAGTATGCAGTAGGTGAAGTGGCAAATTATCGCAATCAGAGCGGAGTGTACAAATATTAAACTAATTAAAATTGTGCAGAAAAGCATTGTGCTAATTGCTTACAATATGATTACTAATATGAAAATGAAATAACGTTCAATAGAATTGTAACATGAATAAAATTAAAATGTGAGGGTACGATGTGAATGATTCGGCAAATTTGATTTAGTTGTTTAAGCAATTTAAACGATCACGCCGAGATTACTACATACAGGAATGCATAATCATCAGCGTGCACTAAATTTTACATGAAACACAATTATTTTAAAACACAAGCTAAAATTTACCAACTAATAACTACTACAAAGCGATGTTCAACACTTACCCTTTCGGGGATTGCACTGATTTTAATTAAATAAAATGACAAAACACAATTTTGGTCACTGAGGTGATCTTTTCACGAGATTACGTAAAATAATTTCCAAGGGCGCGGCGACTTTAAGACGAAGTGAGTTCGTGTCGTCCGCGGGAGCCCAGAAAGCGGTGTGTGAATGACGCAGCAAGCAAACCACTGCATCGCGAAGTTAGTACGAGCTGTCAGTTGCGCACACGCATTGTGCGATTCGCAATCACTGCCTTCACGTCGATACGCGAAACAAGGGCAGGTTAGGGTACCGCTCGCGTAGTGGTAAATCGTTTTTAATAAACAATACGTTCGATTTGCAGTTTAATGTGCAATATTATTTTAATTGTAGTTATTAGTTTAGTGTTTAATTTAAGTTAGAAATAAGATTAGGTTAATTATGTATTTAAAAAAAGTTTTGTTTTCATTTATTATTTTATTTTAATAAAATGTAGATTTTAATAATAATTTAATTAAAAATTAACTTATAACGTTACATTACCCCCTCGCGCGACCAAGGATTTTATTCCTCTTAATAAAATCCGCACTTAGTAATTAAGTTAATGGTTTGTATTAACACTTTCATTCATACATTTCATACTTCACGCTTTCAAAAGGCAACAATAAACAATATTATAGAATATTGACGCATCCTAACAATAATGATAGTTTCCTGTTACATATGAACTGGTAAACCCATACAAACGCGATTACATTATCTAGATGTTACACATGCGAAGTTTATGGCTTTGTACGCTTAGTTAAAAATATTTAAAATGAACATGTTTTAATTTATGATTACTACTTACTGTTAAAAACGAACAAATTTATTGTAAAAATAAAATTACTTACTAAGGCCAGCTAATTTTAAATCTTTTATATGCCATGTTCCCAAATCTTTACCTTTCATATCCTCTAAAACGTAAACTAAAGGTGATTTTTTAACAGTGACACGACATTTTATGAATTTCGGTGCCAACTTCTTGCTAAAATATTTATCTTTATCGCTAAGGACATAGGCTCGTTTCATGACGATATCGCCCACCTGAAATTCGGCTGCTTTACGACGCAAATTGTAATGTGCGGTGTTCTTTTCATGAGCATGCCAAAGTTTTGCTTGTACATCGTCAAAGATATTTGACAAGCAACCTAAGTTATCCGCATAAATATCGCGCGGTAGGAATAAGACCTCATCACCTAAATCTGTGTCTATGTAATGAGTACCACAGGTAACGAGCTCTCTGCCGAAAACTAAAAATGACGGCGTGAAACCAGTCGCTTCATTCACAGCGTTATTGATGGCAAACTGCACTTTGGGTATAAAAATATCCCAGGTTCTGTGGTCATTCTCGACAAAAGTTGATATGCAGGTAATGATCGTTCTATTGTAGCGCTCTACAGTGTTTACTTGCGGTGTATACTTTGGAGAGAAATATACATTAGGTATGTTATATTTTTGGAAAAAAGCAGTTGTGTCACGGCTAATAAACTGAGTACCATTATCTAGAAAAATTGTCTGTGGAACTCCATGAACAAGAAAAACGTTGTCCTCTAAGATTTTAATAATTACGTCCGAAGTAGCTTTTTTAATAGGGTAAATTAAACAAAATTTTGAAAAAACACACGTCACAACTAAAATATAGCTGTTCTGTTTACGAGTTGTTGGCAAAGGTCCCATAAGGTCAATTGAAATCATTTGCCATGGGCGTGAACACTGTTTAGGACGACCCATTTCCCCTAATGTTTGATGGTTATGTGACTTGTACTCAAGACATTTATCACAAGAACTAATAAATTTTACGACGTCTTTATGCATGCCCGGCCAAAAATAGCGAAGCATAAGGCGATGATATGTTTTAAAAATACCTAAATGTCCAGCAGAAGGCTGAGAATGATTTTCCGAAATTACTTTCTCCCGCAACTCGGAAGGAACAACAATTTTCCATGAAAATTCGTCATTAAGGTTACATTTACTTTTGGTTAATCTATACAAAATATCATCTTTAATTAAATAATTTGGATACTGTTGAGGACTATTCAAACAACCGTTGCGAAGTGTCTTGTACCACTGGTCTTTAGAGTCCAATATGTCGGAAGAACTAATGGCACTAACTGGAAACGCACGTGAAAGAGCGTCGGGAATAACGTTATCAACCCCGCGACGATGTTTGATTTCGAAATTAAACGATGATAACCGTACTCCCCATCGAGCTAACCGGCCTGTAGGGTTATTTAGAGTCAGAAACCATTTTAAAGCACTATGATCAGTATATACGGTGAAGGTTTTTCCGTTCTCTAAATAACATCGCCAATGCTCTAAGGCAGTAATCACAGCCAGAGTTTCACGTTCTGTAATGCCATAATTACGCTCTGAAGGAGCTAACGAACGGCTCATATAAGCAATAGGGTGCTCTTTTCCGTCCCTGGTCTGCGTAAGCATAGCGCCGACGCCATAACTGCTCGCGTCTGTATGTACCTCGAATGGTTGGTTGTAGTCGGGGCAAGTCAGAACCGGCGCGGAAACCAAACATTCTTTCAGTTTCTGAAAGGAAGCATCAGCTTCAGCAGACCACTTGAATGGGGGCGCGCCTTTTTTGTTAGAAGTAAGTCTATTTAAGGGACCGGCAATAGTGCTGAAATTGGGGACAAAGCGACGGTACCACGTAGCTGTCCCGAGAAACCGTTTGACGTCCTTCCGACAAGTAGGTGTCGGATAGTTCAATATGGCCTCCACTTTCTCGGGATCGGTCCGTAGTCCACGACTATCGACGACATATCCTAAATATTTCAGCTCACTACGAAAGAAGTTACATTTTTCTAAATTTACGGTGAGATTAGCTTTCCTAAGTTTTTCTAAAACCTTTAACAAGAGCGTGACATGAGTCTGGTAGTCATTAGTAACGATGATGACGTCATCGATATACGCGAAAACATTTGCGCCAAACTCGCCAAACAGCAGGTCTACTAACCGTTGTTGCGTTGCCGGAGCATTGGTCAAACCAAAGGCAGTTCTCTTAAAACGAAGTGAACCTCTGCCTGGGACGTAAAAAGCTGTCTTACCTCGGTCTTCGGGCGCAATCTCTATCTGCCAGAAAGATTTGGATAAGTCGATGCTGCTAAGATAACGCGCATCACGGAGGTTATCCAAAATCTCAGATATGTAAGGTAAGTTATAGGCATCGCGTTTGGTGACCGAGTTTAACTTACGGCTATCGAGGCAGAACCTAGGCTGTCCGTTTTTCTTGGTCACGAGCAAAACTGGGGAAGACCAGGCGCTTTCGCAAGGTTCGACTACATCTAATGCTAGCATTTCATCGACCTGCTCAATCAAAGTACGCTGTTTTTCCGGTGACATGCGATAGTATCGTTGCCGGATTGGTTGAGCATCGCCGGTATCAATTCTATGCGTTATTAAGCTAGTTTTACCTAGACCCTTTTGTTCAAAAGAAATCTCTTTAAATTGGTCAATTATATTGTCCGCAATAATTTTTTCTGATTCACTTAAATTATCATAACTATGTAATAGGATTTCGGATGAGACGTCCGCTGGTATAGTAATAGAATCAATGGAAATATTTCCTAAATATTTAGGGCATATATTAAATTTACGCCAAAAATCAACGCCTAGTATAAGAGACGTATCAATACCAGGTACAACAACAGCTTCAATAATGTGAAACTGGTTTTCAAAGTGTACAGGTATATTAATATAGCCAATACTACTTAAAGACTGCCCACCCGCAGCAGTAACTGAAACACAGCGGTCCTTAATCAATTTAAATCCCTGTGACTCTAAAACTGAATGTGAATTATTGCCTAAAATTGTGACTGCGGAACCTGAATCGAGTAAGCCAGTAAATGAGAGACTGTTAATATTAATGGTGACATAAGGTCTAATATCATTATTTGGTTTATTATGAATTGTGGCAGTTCGGTATGCTTGAAAGAAAACACTTAAAGTTTTAAGCCACTTTTGCCAATCATCTTTATCAAAGTAATTGTGATTTGAACTACCACAATTCAATTCTATTAGTTTTTTGAACTGGACGCTTTACCTAAATTACAGTCAGGACATTGAGGAGTCTTAACATCTTTTCGACCACATTTAAAACAGTAAATGTTGTCTTTACTTTTTGTACACTGTCTCAAATTATGAGTATCTACACGACATCTAGGACAATAACGAGCTTTAGGAGCTTCGATAGCATGTAAATACTTTTCATTATTTGTTTTATTAGGATAATTGTTTGTATTATTATTAGGATAATTTGTTTTACTATTATTATAAGTGTAGTTATAATTTGAATTATTTTTATATTTTGTAAAAGCTTGATTTTTATTAAAAGGTGTATTAAAATTTTGTTTATATGTATTTGATTTAAAATGATTACTGGTTTTATAACCATTACCATTGTACGCAAATTCTGGAGCCAAAGTATTAGAAGTCGCTGAACTAGGCTCATGAAAATTTGCAAGACGTGACTGTACGCTTTCATAATTTCGACATAGGGCTTGTAAAGATTCGAGTGTTTTAATTTCACTAACTGAGGCTAATGTACTAGCATAACAAGGCCTAATGTTATGGAGAATGATTTCCAACTTTTGGTCATCGGACAATGTTTTCGCTAAGCGTGAAAACAAACCAGACATAATTGATAAATAAATTGTTATGTTCTCTGTTTCACCTTGTGTCCTTGCACGTATTTCTGAAAGCAGTCTGTAATCAAAGTCAGACTGATCAAAATCTTGCCTCAGCAGTATAATGAGTTCATTCCAAGATGAAACTCGACTCTTAACACTCCTATACCAATGCAAAGCATCACCTGTGAAAATCTCAGTAGCGAATGAAAGCGCTTTAGGGCCTGAAATGTTCCTTGCGTCACAAAATTCCGTTACGCGTTGAATGAACGCCCTGACGCAAGTCTTTCCATCATATTTCAGCTTACTCAAATCACTAGAACCCCCACGATCGCAAGTGACTGAGATGTTCATGGGCAATGCACGAGTAGAAGACTCGCTATTGCTAGAAGAAATTAAAGGATCAACTCCTTTATCTTTAATAGAATTTAAAAATTCAAAATAAGTTTTAAACTGCAAAACGCACGTATCATATTGAGGCTTGACAGACTCGTCGGCAACAATTCGGTTAATCCGATGATATAAATGATGCAACAGGTTTTGCGTACGTAAAAAGGTGGTTTTGTCGGTACCCGAATCTAAATTTGTTTTTATTTTAGTGAGGGTATCACTAACCCCAACTAAATCTACTGCAGCCTCCAATGGACTGTCCAAAATGTCCTCAGAAGGAAATAAGGGTGCTAACTTCGCGATCTGCTTGCGTAGGTCTTGCACAGTAGCACAAGGTGTGGAACCTCTAATTGTCACCTCGTATTCTAGCTCCGACTTTTGCAGAGACAGAAATTTTATTGGAAAAGCCATAACGAAGAAAAAAAAAGTATACTAAACTTCGGTAGACGCCAAGAAAAAATAAAAAAGAAAAAAAATCCGTAAGATAGGGTAAATGTTGAACAATTTACTATCTACTTACAACTAATTAAAACTAAAAAATAAAACCACCTAACTCCGTCTGTTACAAAAAAATAACAAACTACGGCAACAGAAGTTTAAAAAACAGTTATATAAAAAGCAGCACAGATTTGCAAATAATTAAAAGGTAACAAACTAAAAAAACAACAGGTTTGCAACTAAAAAAAAAAACACAGAACTAAAAAGAAAAAAAAAACAAGCACACAACACACTAACTACAACTCACTGCGAAAGCAAATACCAGCCCATACCAAAACCAAGTTGAGGCGCCAGTGTCGCGTAGCGGGTAACTAAATGAGAACAACCACAACTTACGTTCACAAATTTATTTATGGCTTGAGCATAGGGTCGTGAGTTTAAGAGGCCCGACTGGTATTTACTTGGCGTGTCCCAACTTATCTTAAAGGGGGCCCTCAGGTGGTAGGTGGCCCGACGTGGCGTGGGAAGGTGCAGTGCAGCGTGTGAAGCGCGTCGCAAAATGGCGACCAGAAGAATCCCAAATGGCCAAAGTTGGTTGGCCAAAGTTGGGTCGGGCAAAGTTGAAATGGTCAACCTGGGTCAAGCGGGGTCACGCTGGGTCCCTGAAATTTCCATCGAACTGCGTAAGCTTGATGTTTAGCAGCCGCCGATTGCGATAGCCAATTCACCTAAGCCAAGCCAAGAAAAGTTGGGAGAAGAAAGTATGCAGTAGGTGAAGTGGCAAATTATCGCAATCAGAGCGGAGTGTACAAATATTAAACTAATTAAAATTGTGCAGAAAAGCATTGTGCTAATTGCTTACAATATGATTACTAATATGAAAATGAAATAACGTTCAATAGAATTGTAACATGAATAAAATTAAAATGTGAGGGTACGATGTGAATGATTCGGCAAATTTGATTTAGTTGTTTAAGCAATTTAAACGATCACGCCGAGATTACTACATACAGGAATGCATAATCATCAGCGTGCACTAAATTTTACATGAAACACAATTATTTTAAAACACAAGCTAAAATTTACCAACTAATAACTACTACAAAGCGATGTTCAACACTTACCCTTTCGGGGATTGCACTGATTTTAATTAAATAAAATGACAAAACACAATTTTGGTCACTGAGGTGATCTTTTCACGAGATTACGTAAAATAATTTCCAAGGGCGCGGCGACTTTAAGACGAAGTGAGTTCGTGTCGTCCGCGGGAGCCCAGAAAGCGGTGTGTGAATGACGCAGCAAGCAAACCACTGCATCGCGAAGTTAGTACGAGCTGTCAGTTGCGCACACGCATTGTGCGATTCGCAATCACTGCCTTCAACGTCGATACGCGAAACAAGGGCAGGTTAGGGTACCGCTCGCGTAGTGGTAAATCGTTTTTAATAAACAATACGTTCGATTTGCAGTTTAATGTGCAATATTATTTTAATTGTAGTTATTAGTTTAGTGTTTAATTTAAGTTAGAAATAAGATTAGGTTAATTATGTATTTAAAAATAGTTTTGTTTTCATTTATTATTTTATTTTAATAAAATGTAGATTTTAATAATAATTTAATTAAAAATTAACTTATAACGTTACACAAGGAAAAGGTTAGATTCATTTTCATGGGTTGTAGAGTGGTCCCCTAATGTGAATGATTTCGGTCTGCCTGCTCTCAGTGGTTGCAACTTCGAGTTATAGCGCTTACAAGAGGCATCATTGTTACGAAAAAAAAACGATCAGAGAAATGGTCAGTTTTAGTACCAATTCAAAGTGTGGCGTCTCCTTAGCTGAAATGATGTGGTCTGCCGGCTCTCAGTGGTTGCATTTCAGAGTTATGACGCGCGCAAGTTACAACTAAATATTTTTTTCGTCAAATTATATTTTTTAAAAACACTAATCGATAGAGCTCTTTATTCTAATGAAAACATGTCTTAAGTCATTTTAGTCTAAAATGAATAGTTTGGTCGGAAAAAAATATTATATGATTTTTTTTGTATGGAGTGAGATATTCAATGTGCTCTTACGGCCAATTCCTATTTTTTCTGCCTCAAAACTACTTCTGCGTCAATATTTCAAAAGTTTAAAATAATCATACACTATCAACGCGCGCCCAAAATTGTACATTCACACAGCTTAGATTTCGAAACAGTATAAAATCGGTTTTTTGTCATTCTTTATTACATTCTCATCAATTTTAACACTAGAAAAGCCAACAAAACGTTCAGTTAAGGTTTATTATACAATTGTTTTTACCATAATTACAACGCAACTAAAATATAAAGCCAAATTGTTCCCAACAAAAACCATAAATATCTGAGTTGTAATTGTTTCATTAAATTGTTTTGACCTGACCAAATTCCTAACGAACTCTTTAGAGGTATTGCGGAAGTGATGGGGCCAATACTGGCTAAAGTCTTCAACCAAATACTACGCACGGTTAAATATTATACCTAGACAATGGGAAGAGTCACACATAATACTCTTACATAAGAAAGGATCAAGGGAAGAAGACCTAAAATTTTGAGTGATTTACTTAATAAAATAATTGTGTCACCTTATTTAAAGAAAATTAACTTCTTATTACCACACGTAACATGACTTAACTAATATTAAAGAATAGACTATAGATCTAACACAATTAATATTAAATAAAGATTACTAAAATTTACAGGGCTTTTTATTTTACACATAGCTTCTAAACTAGCGACATGCAATAAGACCCAATGTATAATGTTTAATAAATGGATAATTAGAAATATAATTCAATTTTCATACAAACAAGGAAACTTTGATGCGTTGATCGTTTCGCTCGCAAGTTCGGCGACTTCCAACCTCCCGAACAAGCCGGGTTCCGAAAAGGCTTTAGCACCATAGACCACATCTATAATCTGCCACTATGCTTGGCGTTCGTGAACTATGAGGACATGATGACAAGATACATTTATTATTATCCCTATTTTTATTATTTTATTTATATCAGTACCAAAGTGGTACTAATATAAATATAAGTTCCACCCGTTCCCTTCGACAGCAAGTAGCTTTTAGTAAAGTTGTCATCTGGGTGGTGCAAAATGACTCTTGATATTGTTTAGAAATGCCAATTTAGAACCAACATAGATATTTATGTCATTGAATTTACTATTATAATGTTAGGCAGTCTGGTGAATACAGCATTCTGTCCGTAGTTAGTGTAGTGGTGCGGAACATGCAGCAGGCGAGTATGCCTCGTGCGCTTGAGGAGGGCGCTCAGCGAGATTAGCTCGACCAAATTCTGGGCAGTCCAACCGTCCGCGCATAATGTCATATAGCAAGCCCATATTATCTAACACCTGTCGACGCTGTCGGATATTTCAATTGATGAAAATCTGTTATTCTTTCGTGATAAACTAATAATACCTAAAAGTATGAGGATGGAAATTTTGAAAATGTTACATGAGAGACATTGGCGAGATGTAAGCAAAATAAAAAGTTTTGCACGAGGAATGTATTACTGGCCTAAAATTGATGTACACATTGAACAGTTTGTAAGAAAATGCTTTGTTTGTCAAATGTATCAAAATAAAAATATTAAAGAACCACTATTGTCCCATGACATTCCAAAATTGCCATTTTCAAAACTAGGAATTGATATACCTAATGGATTTTAAAAGCAAAAGTTATTTAGTAATATATGATTATTTCTCAAAATGGCTTGATGTACAATTGCTTACTAGTAGGAGTGCAAAAAGTATTAATAATGTATTAATTGGTATTTTTTGTTATTTTGGTACTCCAAATCAGATTGAGTCTGATCACATTCCATTTGATTCTAAGGAATGTAAGGACTTTGCTTCAGAATGGGCATTTAAGTTTACATTTTCCAGTCCTAGATATCCCCAGTCAAATGGAATGGCAGAGGGCAGTTCAGATAGCTAACAAAATGTTAAAAAAATGTTATGAAGATAAGACTGATTTCAGGATAGCTCTGTTACATTATAGAACTGCACCAGTGTGTGGTACAAAATTTTCACCAGCACAATTAGCAATGAACAGAAATTTAAGAACTAAATTACCTGTTTGTTATAATTATTTAAAGCCAAAGCTAAATGAAAATGTTAATTTAGAATTTGAAAAGGGGCAAAATAGAAATTTAAAGCATTATAATTTAAATAAAAGAGACTTTTTTGTTGGGCAAAATATATTGTTTCTTAAAGATCAATAAGTGGTTATCTGGTACTATAGCTAATAAGAATGGTTTAAGGTCATAATATGATATTATTGCCAGTAATCGTGTTAGATACACAAGAACCTCTTATCATGTTCGACCTTGTTAGTTTCTCTCTGTCCGTCTCGAACTTATCGATGTGCAGTTGCAAAAGCAAAAATTTTGTTATTTTAAAATAGTATTTATGTTAAATTTATTAAAAAAAAATGTAAAAGGGATAGATGTAATATAGTTAGTCTATGCTCTGACATCTGGCAACCCTACCGCTCTACCTTCTCTTTGTATTATGGCGGCTATAACTAATAAAGTGTAATGTTTGCATCTTAAAATAAACAAGTGATCTCCCATGTTCCCATGTTTTGCAAGTTAGGCTGTCTGCATTTTAGTCATCAAGCAATATAGACGTATTGCTTTAAAGACATTATGCAAGTAAGGTTATCTGCATTTTAGTCATTAAGCATTGTAGACGTTTTGCTTTAAAGACATTTTGCAAGTTAGGCTTTCTGATCATAAAGGTTTTCCGTCGTTTAGTTTTGTTTCTGGCGCAAAAAATCAGCATTTTTTTTTTCTAAAACCTATCGTGTATGTATGGTATCGAATGAATGGGGTTGCTGAGCCGGTTCTACACTTGTTTTAAATTAAACTAAAAATCAATTTCCAAAAATCCCATACAAACATAAGTTTGAGCAAAATAAAAAAATACTTGATGTCAATATTTTCAAATGTTGCTTTCTTGAGGTTAGAATATTGGGAAATTTTCGATCCAAGTAGGCGAAAAGATTTTGAAGTTTTGACAAACTTTGGAAAATCTCAAAAGTTACTGACAGATTTTGGGAATTCTAAAATATCTTGGCCATTTATACCTATAAATACATTTTTTTACTGAACTTGTTTGTAGTTTCGTTGAGTAGGTATTGCTTTCTAGGAATGTGACGTAATTTTACAGAATTTACCGATAATTTCATAAGATTTTCATGTAATATCCCCTCTAAGCCCTTTTCGGGACTTTTGTAAATACGCGGTGTTTGTAAACTGCGCTTACGCGGTCTGGCTCGCCCATCGACGATATAGCCCATCCGCGTACTTATCATATCTGCGAAACTACAGACAAATGTCACAATTTCATAAATCAGGGCACTACTCGATCACAAAACATAAACATTTTCAATGTTAAAATTAAGTTATTAAAAGTCTTAACATGCCGAAATATGGGATATTTACCTTATCGAGTTCACGATAGCGAGAATAGACAACTCATGGATGGTGAGCAGTCTTACTACAGATTTTACTTCTTCGAGTGACCGCTAGAGGCGCTGCTTCAATTTCCCATACAAATTGCTTACGCGGTCGATATCGAGGACGGTTTTTGTAAAGTCGTGGTAGAGCTACCGTAGCTCTGCCACGAGTTTACAAAAACCGTTCTGTTGTCGGTAGCACCGATTTATTTAACTCACTCGGGGATCCAAAAATAGGACAGTCAATATCATTTCGCGTCACTCTTTTCGGCATTTTTAAGATTTTATTTTACGACGAACACAATATTCAACTTTTTTTTCAACGATGTTACTTAACTAAATAACATAATATGCGAAGGTAGACATGAAAATAATCATCGAAGTAAACAAATCAAGTAGGTAATAAAAGTACGCGCCAAGTGCGGTCTAATTCAGACAAATTATGTTAAATTTCGGCATCGCTTTAGTTAGGTGTTCTGTATCATGATTGTATCATATTTATGTTTATTTAATATTTTTTCTTGAACTTTCATTGTAATATGAGTACAAAATACTAATTTTTCGGGAAAAGATACGTTGCGTTAAGATTATGTTTTTTTTTTCAAAATAGGTCGATTTTACGTATTTTTCAGATATTTGAACGAAGTAGAGGGCTATAAATAAGTATGGTCTAATATTATTATTATTATTTTTCCCGTATATCTTGTGACATAATGCAACTTTTTGCTCCTATTCAGCAATGAAAATCAAGAGAAAGCAATGACGCTCCACCCTATTATAAGCGTATTAAAATTTCATCAATGGAAAACAAACAAAGATGCAAAGTCCGATTTTTATTTATTTCCTCGAAAATAATGTTATAAAACGTCCACGTATAAAACGCTCCACCCTATTATAAGCATCAAAATTTCATCAATGGAAAACAAACAAAGATGCAAAGTCCGATTTTTATTTATTTCCTCGAAAATAATGTTATAAAACGTCGTATGACATACGTGCGCTTTGATAATTACAGCCTTATATCATAATGTACTATTACATCATACTGCTCGGTAACTAGGATTTACTAGTATGGTAAGAGGCTGTGTAAGTTGGCATGTGCAACACAGTGCATTGTTTAAGATAGAACGTTCCATTTTCAAATCACTTTACAAATGTAAAACTCCTCAGACCAATTTCTTTTCTTATCAGTCAAGAGCGCTGCCGCGCTAACAGTAAGAGTAGCAAGTCAATTTTTTTCAAAAATGAGTTAAGTACATAATATCCTGGATCGCCAAGTTATGCTCTGTAAACTGGTCTTACTCCCTTTTTTCTAGCTTCTCAAAGGACAAACCGAAACGCAACGGTATGAAAGTTTCGTAAGTCAATGAAATGTTTTTTTTCCTTATAGTCCTGCAGATTTTGGGTGGTACCGTGTTTTCGCGTCCGCATAAGATTTTTTTATTTTCATATTTCGACATTACTGAACAATAATAAGAAATGGTATCGCGCTGACGACACCCTTGAGCGTTTCGTAAAAAACGCATTATTATGCCATGAAGCTACCGCTATTAGATAAACCTCTAATTTAAAGATTTTATGAACCCTATATATAAGTGTGGGATGTCTAATGAAAGGGAATTAACCCCTGTGTGCCCAACTGGCCCTATGAGGCACAGAAATAAACGATTAAGCTACGCATGGTACGCATGAGGCACATAACACGCGGGCGTGCGCGGGCGCAGGAAAACGTTTTTTACTCAATGATAGACTGATAGTGTATGGAACCTTATTTTAGAGACAAGCTTATGAAATTCCTAACAATCTGTAATAAAAATATGTGTATATCTGTGCTTTGAAATTTATAACCAACAAAAAATGTCGTAATGACGTTACTCGTGTTTGGTGTCGGGTTTCAAGTGGTCTCAATTTAGTGTCCTACTCTAATGCTATACGGCAGTTGCAGACGAGTGTGTTCTATAATGTTATAATAGACAACATCAGCTGAGTAGTACAGTTACGAAAATGTTTTAAAGGACCCCGTACAAAATGTTCGAAAAAAGCCAATCGGTCAATTTGGCTGAAATTTTGTGTAAATATACCCTGTAACAGGTTAATCGAAACTGTAAAGTTGCAAAGTAAAATAAAGACTAGTTTTAGAGATATGGCATCGCATCTTTTTTATGTTGTAAGTGTGTCCATCAGCCATTTTTGATGTCCCCACTGCTGGGGCACAGGCCTTCCTTATGGGTGGTAAGGAGGATGGGCCATAACCTACCACGCGGGCCCAATGCGGGTTGGTGGGTGTTAACGACTGCAAATGCAGTCGGGACCAACGGCTTAACGTGCCTTCCGAAGCACGGAGGAGCTCGAGATAACACATTTTTGGTCACCCATCCCATGACCGACCCTTGCGAACTATTATGGGGTCCCAAACGAAACACGTTTTAAAAAAAACTATTTTATTTAAACTGTAGGGAAAATGGAAATAGGGACCCGATGGCAACCGTACTCGACCGAATTCTAAGGCAGACTGAGCTCGCGGCGGCGCGAGCTCTGGGATGAAGGGATAACTCCTCAGGGCCTTGATATTTCTCAGGACAAATCCAAGTATTTTCGAGGCCCGTTTTGCGACATTTTCAATATGTGGAATAAATGTCAACTCCCAAATCACGAACAACTTCTCGTTCTTCAATTAAGGTATTACCAATTGCGTAGTTATGGGAACTTAAATTATGTATTCTACCTAACCTAATGTAAAAGCACTTTTTAAAGTTAAGCGCCATACCGTTGACTTTGCACCATTCATTTAAATTATTAAGATCCCTTTGGAGCAAACAGCAGTCCTCTTAAGTGTTTATTTCTCTACAAAACTTTAGGTCATCAGCATACATGTAAGGCTTAGAGAAAGACAAACAATCCGGTATATCATTCACAAAAATATTAAACAGAACCGGCCCCAAATGTGATCCTTGAGGCACACCGGAGCTAACACATTCTGTTTCGGATTGGAACCCGTTGACCACTGTGAAAAATGTACGGCCATGTAAATAGGATTTTATCCACTTCAGCAAAGTGTCACCAAAACCGTATGCTGCTAATTTCTGCAATAAGACGCTGTGAGGAACGCGATCAAAAGCTTTGCTAAAGTCGGTGTAAATTGCACCTATTTGCCTACTAGAGTCAAGAGCTACGGACAAAGTCTCAGAGAAGTCAACTAAGTTGGTGTTTGTTGATCTGTTTTGAACAAATCCGTGTTGATATTTAGTCAGGAACTGCTTAGAATGCGCATAAATATAATGACAAATCAATGATTCCAAAATCTTAGCCAAGCAGGACAAAATAGATATTGGTCTGTAATTACTTACCAAATTTTCACTACTAGATTGGAAAACAGGCACAATCTTAGCTATTTTCCATAATGAAGGAAACACACCAGTACTTAGCGATTGATTAAAGATAGCCAAAAGAGGTTCCACTAATTGTTCAGCACATTTCACTATGAAGACCGCTGGGATTCCGTCAGGACCCGCACCTTTACTGCTGTCTACGGTTTTCAATTTTTTCAGAATTGAATCACGATTGAGAGTGACAAATTTATACCATATTTTCCCATATTCTTTAAATTATCTGTATGGGTATAATTTTGTAAGCTATTACCGCTATCACAATCAGTATAAACTGACGCATAATAAGTTGTGAAAAAGTCACATATTTTCTTCGGGTCTGACGAAGATTCAGTGCCATCTGACATCTAAATAGGATAAGAGCCAGTTCCACCTCGCTTAGCCTTTATAAAGGAATTCCTCAGACTCAGACCCATGGATTTTTGTTGATTTGTGCTTCTACATTCGATATATTACAATTGTAACATTTAACAGCTAAACGTGAACACCTTGCACTCAATATATTAAGTTCGTGTTCATCCCTTGGGTTTTTGTACTTTTTGAAACTGCACCTAATTTTATGTTTTTCTTTTAATGCTCTGATTAAGTAGCGTTTGAACCACGATGGATAACGATTTGTTTTAGGTTTCATTTTAGGTACGTGAGTATTAATAATAATTTCAATTTTATCATAAAATATTTGCAACATGTCATCCACATTACCACGAAATAAATCCTCCCAATTACAATCCGAAAGCGCACTGCGTATCTCATCATAATTAGCCTTCCAAAAGTTTAATTTAATGGTATCTTGTTTATATGGTAGTTTTACTTCTTCGGACAATGAGCCTGTAATGACAAATCAATGCGCTCCGCTTGCGGGATCGGATAGGCGGCATAGAACCACAACCACCGAAGTCCTTCAAATCAGTTACATACAAACGACCGATCTCGTCCGAGAAGGTAGATTTGACGAACAACACGAAGAAAAAACCCAAGCAATAAGCTAAGTTCGTTTTTGTGATCACACGGTCCATCAGATTACCTATTGCCTGTGACAAGTTCAAAAGAGAAGACGTTAACCAATGCTGGGAGTGGTGATTATTGAAGGTGCTTCCCGTAACCGTCCAGGGGCCTGAAGGCAACTTTAACACGTGTGCTCTGCTTGATGAAGGGTTCACCGTGTCACTCGTAGAGAGCAGTGTAGCCAACGTGGTAGGAGCCGGAGGTTGGAGCGTCGAGTTGGCGTTTAAGGGTGCGATTGGCGGTGGGCGGCTGTAACAACCTGGCAAGATCGTCTCTCTGGCGCTTATTATGACAGATACAGGATCAACCTTGAACGAGTTCGTACGGTGAAGAACGTCACGCTTCCAAGACACAATTATAGAGAATATGCATAAGTCAGCAATTTTGATAGAAAATTTGAGCTTGATCGCTGCGGACACGTAAACATGATGGAACAGAAAAAAAAATATTAATTAATTTAGTTTTATCACATCACAAGATGAAATCAGGGGAACATAAAGATTTCTTAGTACGACCGCCACGATCGACAGACAATCCTCAATTCCTCATAGGCAAAGGTTATTGTCATTTGAATATAAGCCGAGAAATAAAAGAAGGCAGGAAGGATGAGCTTGTCGTCTCTCTCACTGAACTTAGTTGGATTCTGCATGGAGTTTCATCGTCAATTTCGAGTAAGATTATGTCCGAGTTTGCTTGTCACTTCAGTCCGAAGAAGAGGATGAACTTCACCTCATCCTCTAATTGAAAAGTTGGGCCTCTAATAGACCCAACATTGTAAACCAGCCACAGACATTTTAGGGTTTGATCTCAGCTTTAAGAAGGTGGACAAAGAGATCACCGAAGTTTTGCGACCGCCAAGGAATCGCGAGTTGCTAAAATTTTTGTCACTGGGTATATTATGGCGAAAGAGCCATCTCATTCCCTTCTACAAGGGCAAAGGTGATGTGCGGGACTGCGGAAACTACCGAGCAATAAAGCTGATGGATCACACGTTTAAGCTGTGGGAAAGGATAATCAACAGTCGGCTGAATGGAATAGTGGAAATTACACCTAACCAGTGTGGATTTGTGGCTGGCAAAGGTTCATCAGACGCAATTCAAGCTATAAGAATCCTCATCGAAAAGGCAAATAGCACGAACCTGCACATGGTGTTTATAGATCTGGAAAAGGCGTTCGACCACGTGCCGCGCGATCTGATCTGGAAAGCCCTCCGCGCGCATTCTGTCCCGGAGCCATACATCGCACTGATCATCGACATGTACACAAACGTCTCAACACAAGTGGTCTGCCCTGCAGGCAAAAGTGAAAGCTTTGATTTGAAGGTGGGAGTACATCAAGGGTCCACTCTAAGTCCACTTCTATTTAACGTCACAATGGATTATCTAACTAAAAAGTGTCAACAGGATGTGCCTTGGAATCTTCTCTATGCCGACGACGTGGCCCTCATATCTAACAATGCGATGGATCTCCAGCGTGATCTGAGCTACTGGGTGGAGTCGCTGGAAGAAAATGGTCTCAAAATCAGCCGAAAGAAAACGGAGCACATGTCATGTATTTTCGATAGCACATCACACCCCGATGAATTTAGCTTCTATGTGGGAAATGACCGCCTACCAACAGTCAACCAGTTCAAATACCTTGGCTCCGTGCTAAGCAATGACGGAAAGATTGACAGCGACGTCCTCCATAGAGCTCAAACGGGCTGGATGAAATGGCGACAGCTCACAGGCGTCATGTGCAATAGACGAATGCCTCTGAAGGTAAAGGGACGAGTTTACAAAACAGCCATTAGACCTGCCATGCTGTATGGGTCCGAATGTTGGGCCACAAATACACAACATTCAAACAAACTCCATACGTCAGAGATGCGCATGCTACGCTGGTCAGCGGGCGTCACTATGCTGGCCAAAATCAGAAACACATACATACGGGGAAGTTTCAAGGTAGCACCCATAACAGAAAAGCTGAAAGAGAAACGTCTACGGTGGTACGGGCATGTAGAAAGGCGCCCCGACGATCACATGGTGAAAGTTGCCCTAAACATCCCAACGACGACGCGAGGGCGCGGGAGACCCCCTGCCACTTGGCTGACGACGATTCAGCGCGACCTGAAAGAAGCCGACATCGACCCCAACCTGGCACTCAACCGTGCACAGTGGAAGAGAAGGACAGGGAAGGCCGACCCCAAGTAAATGGGAAAAGGCCCAGCAAGATGATGATGATATTGCTGCAGGAAGTTTGGCGATCTACGATCAAATGGGATGATCAAATCGTTGAGAAGATGAACAAAGATTGGTATTTATTTTCAGTACTCAGATGCTATGGTCTCTCACAGATGACTAGATTTAGATTACACATTTTCGTTGACGCCTCCGAGCAAGCATTATGCCGCTGTCGCTTACTGACTAATTATGACGATGTGGCCTTTGTAACTGGGAAATGTAGAGTTGGCCTGAAAACTGTAACGATCCCTAAGCTGGAGCTGCAGGCTGCTTAATTGGAAGCCCGTTTAGGTCACACACACACCATGAATTGTGCAACTCGAAATAGCAAAACGATTAAGTTAAATAGCAAGTGCTATTAATTTCCCAGGTGCAGTTTTCGTAATTGATGGTAGCCGAGCCGCACTCGGGGATTACTAGCACCCCCTGATTTGATTTGATGTTTCACATAGTAGTTTTATATTAGTTTCTCTATGATTTAAATATCAGCCTGCAAAGTTTTTAGAAAGATTAATAGAGCATTCATTTTTACCACGCATCACCACACCGCCCTGAAACTTGCAGACAAAAGGCAATGTGATTTGATCGGTTGGCGATATGGCTATTCGACAATTTGCAGTCCCAACTCTTTAAAGTCCACCACTTACAGCCCAACAGGGCGATGCCCGCGGGCTGCTTCAGCAGCCCGCGCACCAGGGCGAAATACTAGTTATTTTATTATTTTATTATTATTATTATTATATTATTATACTATATATAGCTCGATTATTATTATTTTATACTATATATAGCTCAATTACCACTGACTCACTCACTGATTGACATGATTGTTCTCCCAGAAGGAGGTGGAAAAGGGTATAGTGATGTTTGGGGAAAATGTGCAAAACCCCAATCGAACTGGGGAAAAATTATGACATTTGGGAAAAACAAGATGGCGGCTGTGACGAAGTTTGTAACTTTTTTGTTTTCCAACCGATTTTGCTCAAACTTACAAGAGTGGTAGAGTTTGACATTTAAACTTTAGAAAAATATTAAAAAAATAAAAAAACAAAATGGCGGCCGCGCCGGAGAGTTTTGAAAAAAAACGGTTTTTGGACCCCAAACCGCGGGACCACAGCTCTGAAGTGTTTTTTAGTTTGAGAATATTTTTTTTACCGTTTCACCACAATTACCCACAATTTTTACCGATCGGGGAAACTTTTTAAAAATTCAAGATGGCGCCTGTTGTAGAGGCCATTTTGTTTGAGGTACGAAAACACGCCATATTTTAAGTCGATTTTCTTCCAGATGGCAACACTGGAGCGTTTTGAAGTTCATAGAACGGCTGTAGGTATAGGTACAACGTATTGATTGGTAGAATATTTTTACCCCATTTCGGGGTAACTTTTGAGATTTACCCCAAAATGCAAAAAAGTGAAATAACCACTTTTTGGAAATTCCGAGTATGAGGGTTCATGTATAGTCTGTATACAAGTGACATTTTGGTATATTGGTTGACAACGTCTGGCAACCCTGAAACCTGCAGAGGAAAAAGCCATTTTCGAGATGCCCTTTTTTCAAGTCCTATTGCGGCGGCTGGGTGCGAGTGAGATAGAAAATCGAAACGTCATTGCACGCAGTATATGCTGCTCAATATAGGAAAAATATGAACAATCGAAAAATCAATATGGCGGACGCGGTGGCGGCCATTTTGAAAATTTTATACATTTTTCAAATATTTTAAGGCTATTTTGAGGCAGTTTACGACACTTGAGAAAGTTGCCATGTATGGACGAATTATGCAACACATCAAGTAGTAGTACCTTGTAAAAAAAATTTACCCATTTTCAGGGTACTTTTCGAGATTTACCCCAAAAATGTGAAAAATAGAAATAGCGGCATTTTTAAATATTTTTTATCAAATACTATTAGATTTTGCCAATACTAATGACATTTGACTATTTTTATATCGAAAAGATGGCAACACTGGAATTCAAAGTGAGGTAATTTCCAGGTAAAGCCACATTTTAATTACCAAAAAGGAGTAATTTTAGATGGGTACAATGTAGAGAAAAAGTATTGAGAATTTAGAAAACTATAAGAAAAAAAATTAAAAATGGAAGTCCAGGTCAAGATCCTCATGACGGAGTACTGCCTGCCAAAATGGTACTACATAGGTAGATGGTGCTCAAACTAAAGTTGTAGAGGACTCCAAGCAGATCCTGAAGCGCGAAAAAAAATTCAAAATGGCGGAAAAGCAAAATGGCCGCCATACAAAATTACAGAAAACCAAGCATATAGTCGATTTGCTTCCAGATGGAAACACTGGAGCGTTTTGAGGTTCATAGAAAGGTTGTAGGTGTAGGTACAATGTATTGATTGGTAGAATATTTTTACCCCCTTTCAGGGTAACTTTTGAGATTGACCCCAAAATGCAAAAAAATAAAAAACCACTTGTTGTCATGTATAGACGAATTATGCAACATATTAAGTAATAGTGCCCTGTAAAAATAATTACCCATTTTCAGGGTATTTTTCGAGATTTACCCCAAAAATGTGAAAAATAAAAATAGCGGCATTTTTAAATCATTTTTATTTAAAACCATTAGATTTTGCCAATACTAATGACATTTGACTATTTTTATATCGAAAAAACGGCAACACTGGAATTTAAAGTGAGGTTAATTTCCAGGTAAAGCCACATTTTTATTACCTAAAAGGAGCAGTTGTAAAGGAGTAGGTATAATGTATAAAAAAAGTATTCAAAATTTAGAAACCTATCAGAAAAACAAAATAGTGGAAGTCCAGGTCAAGATCCTCATGACGGGGTACCAAGTAAATTTTCTCATTTAAAATTTGTGTGAAGTAGTGAAGTAAAAATTAAAAGTAGTGCCCTGTAAAAAAATACCCATTTTCAGGGTACTTTTCGAGATTTACCCCAAAAATGTGTAGAATAGAAATAGCGGCATTTTTTAATATTTTGTATCTAAAACCATTAAATTCTGCTAATACTAATGACATTTGACTATTTTTATATCGAAAAGATGGCAACACTGAAATTGAAAGTAGGATTATTTACCAAGTACCGCCACATTTTTATTACCAAAAAGGAGAATTTTTAGAGGGGTACAATGTATGGAAAATGTATTTACAATTTAGAAACCTATCAGAAAAAAAAATTGAAGTCCAGGTCAAGATCCTCATGACGGGGTAGTGCCCGCCAAAATGGTTCTACATAGGTAGATGGTGCTCAAACTAAAGTTGTAGAGTACTCTAAGCAGATCCTAATGAAAGGAAAAAACTTTCAAAATGGCGGAAAACCAAAATGGCCGCCATACAAAATTACTGAAAACCCGCAGGAAAATAAACGCTAAATCGTAAGACCCTATTGCTAAAAATAAAACGGATCCTTTCATCCCGCCTGCAATAACGAATCAATGAGCTCCGCTTGCGGACTCGGAAAGGCGGCATAGAACCACCACCACCGAAGTCCTCTAAATCAGAGATGCGCGATTAGGTAGTTTTGAGGAACAGCACGAAGGAACCCAAGAATAAAGCTAGGTGCGCTTTATGTGATAACACGGGCTATTAGATTACTGCCTGTGGCAGGTTTACAAAATTACAGAAAACCCAGCATTAATTATAGCTCGGTTACCAGGTACCACTCACTCACTGACTGATTGACATAATTGTTTTCGCAGAAGGAGGTGGAAAAGAGGGGTATTATGTATGAAAAAAGTATTTGGATTTAAAAAACTCCAGAAAAAATATTAAAAATTAAAGTCCAGGTTAAGATCCGTGAAAAACGTGAAGGTTCCCGATCCTAAGTGGGTACCAACCCTTACACCCCGCTTGCTAAAAATAAAAGGGCGCCCAAATTGTTTCATCCCGCCTGTAATGACAAATCAATGCGCTCCGCTTGCGGGATCGGATAGGCGGCATAGAACCACAACCACCGAAGTCCTTCAAATCAGTTACACACAAGCGACCGATTCCGCCCGATAAGGTTTTGTCCAAGGATTTGACGAACACCACGAAGATAAAACCCAAGCAACAAGCTAAGTGCGTTTTTGTGATGACACGGGCCATCAGATTACCTTCTGCCTGTGACATGTTCAAAAGAGAAGACGTTAACCAACGCTGGGAGTGGATCTGCAAGCGCCAAATACGTTTATGATGCTTGAAAGCTACTCATTATCGAGATAGATGCAAGTCGAAAGTCGGGGTGCTCAACTTGCAGAGGTAGTCACCATAAGTTACTTCACCGTAATGTCTGAATGGAGACGAAGACCGAATAGAAGAAAGACCCAGAGACTACCGCGACTACCGCAAACATCTGGTCGGCAAGTTCCAACGAGTCTTTTTGAAAGTGCTTCCCGCAACCGTCCAGGGGCCTGAAGGCAACTTTAACACGTCGTGTGCTCTGCTTGATGATGGGTTCACCGTGTGCTGTAGAAGATTCTAAAATATTAAAAATAGCGGAAAAACAAAATGGCCGCGATACAAACTGAAAACCACGAAGCCACCCGCAGAAAAATAAACGCTAAATCGTTAGACCCCTCTTGCTAAAATAAAACGGATCGTTCCATCCCGCCTGCAATAATGAATCAATGAGCTCCGCTTGCGGACTTGGAAGGGCGGCATAGAACCACCACCACCGAAGTCCTCTAAATCAGTAACATACAAACGACCGATCGTGGTGATCAACTCGGAGGAGAAGATGCCCGATTAGGTAGTTTTGACGAACAGCACGAAGGAACCCAAGCATAAAGCTAGGTGCGTTTTCTGTGATAACATGGGCCATTAGATTACTGCCTGTGACAAGTTAACAAATTTACAGAAAACCCAGCATTTATAGCTCGATTACCAGTTACCACTCACTCACTGACTGATTGACATAATTAATCTCCCAGTAGGAGGTGTATAATGTTATAAAATAGTATTTGGATTTAGAAAACTCCAGAAAACAAATATTAAAATAGAAGTCCAGGTTAAGATCCGTGAAAAACGTGGAGATTCCCGATCCTAAGTGGGTACCCTACCCACCCTTACGCCCCGCTTGCTAGAAATAAAACGGCGCCCAAATCGTTTCTTCCCGCCTGTAATGACAAATCAATGCGCTCCGCTTGCGGGATCGGATAGGCGGCATAGAACCACAACCACCGAAGTCCTTCAAATCAGTTACATACAAACGACCGATCTCGTCCGAAAAGGTATAAAAGAAGGCAGGAAGGACGAGCTTGTCGTCTCTCTCACTGAACTTAGTTGGATTCTGCATGGAGTTTCATCGTCAATTTCGAGGAAGATTATGCCCGAGTTTGCTTGTCACTTTAGTCCGAAGAAGAGGATGAACTTCACCTCATATAAGAGAATTAATTTAGACTTGATAGCATAGGCATCAATAATTCTAAGCTACCTAGATATTCTCCAGAAGAACGACGAGCACTTCGCATTCTCGATACTAAGTCGAAGAAAATCGACGGCCACTGGGAGTCTGCTTTGCTGTGGAGGAACGACGACATCAAGCTTCCCAACCCAACAACAAGAGAAACGTCGAAAATTGATTACGCTTGATTAAGATGATGGATTTTGATCCGAGATGCGCAGTAGACTACACGAAGCAGAATTATGCATAACATCTTGGAAAAAGATTATGCCAAGAAAACTGCTCAGGCACCAGTTGGTCGAGTCTGGTATCTCCTACATTTTAGCGTTCGAAATATCAACAAACTTGGAAAATACTCTCTGAATACCGAATAACTGACTGGCCCAGATCTGTCGAATTCATTAGTTGATGTCCTGCTTAGGTTCCGAAAAAGAGAAGTAGCCGTTACTGCAGATATCAGGGAAATGTTCCTGCAGATTAAGTAAATGATCAGGATCAAAACGCCCAGTGCTTCCTTTGGAGGGTAATGGAAAGAAAAAAGCCCTCAGAAACTTATAAGATCACCTCGATGACCTTTGGTGCCGTAGTGGAGATGATGTATCTCCATGCACGGCTACTTGTATTATTCGTCGTAATACGATACGTCGATTTTGTTTCATGTCATCATCCACAAGCAGTCAAAGCCATTAAGAAAGGGCACTACGTTGATGACTATCTCGACTCCACGGATAACGAGAAGGAGATGAAGCAACTGGTGAAAGGCGTGATTGTGATTCATAAGGCAGGAGGTTTTGACTTAAAGTTGGGCCTCTAATAGACCCAACTTTGTAAACCTGTAAGCTTTAAGAAGGTGGACAAAGAGATCACCGAAGTTTTGCGACCGCCATGGAATCGCGAGTTGCTAAAATTTTTGTCACTGGGTATGTTTATGCCCCTTCCTGATTAATTAAAAGATATTGCTGCAGGAAGTTTGGCGATCTACGATCAAATGGGATGATCAAATCGTTGAGAAGATGAACAAAGATTGGTATTTATTTTCAGTACTCAGATGCTATGGTTTCTCACAGATGACTAGATTTAGATTACACATTTTCGTTGACGCCTCCGAGCAAGCATTATGCCGCTGTCGCTTACAGACTAATTATGACGATGTGGCCTTTGTAACTGGGAAATGTAGAGTTGGCCTGAAAACTGTAACGATCCCTAAGCTGGAGCTGCAGGCTGCTTAATTGGAAGCCCGTTTAGGTCACACACACACCATGAATTGTGCAACTCGAAATAGCAAAACGATTAAGTTAAATAGCAAGTGCTATTAATTTCCCAGGTGCAGTTTTCGTAATTGATGGTAGCCGAGCCGCACTCGGGGATTACTAGCACCCCCTGATTTGATTTGATGTTTCACATAGTAGTTTTATACTGTTTCTCTATGATTTAAATATCAGCCAGCAAAGTTTTTAGAAAGATTAATAGAGCATTCATTTTTACCACGCATCACCACACCGCCCTGAAACTTGCAGACAAAAAGCAATGTGATTTGATCGGATGGCAATATGGCTATTCGACAATTTGCAGTCCAACTCTTCAAAGTCCACCACTTACAGCCCAACAGGGCGATGCCCGCGGGCTGCTTCAGCAGCCCGCGCACCAGGGCGAAATACTAGTTATTATTATTATTTTATTATTATTATTATTTTATTATACTATATATAGCTCAATTACCACTGACTCACTCACTGATTGACATGATTGTTCTCCCAGAAGGAGGTGGAAAAGGGTATAGTGATGTTTGGGGAAAATGTGCAAAACCCCAATCCAACTGGGGAAAAATTATGACATTTGGGAAAAACAAGATGGCGGCTGTGACGAAGTTTGTAACTTTTTTGTTTTCCAACCGATTTTGCTCAAACTTACAAGAGTGGTAAAACTTGACATTTTAACTTTAGAAAAATATTAAAAAAATAAAAAAACAAAATGGCGGCCGCGCCGGAGAGTTTTGAAAAAATCGATTTTTGGACCCCAAACCGCGGGGCCACAGCTCTAAAGTGTTTTTTAGTTTGAGAATATTTTTTTTACTGTTTCACCACAATTACCCTCAAATTTTACCAATCAGGGAAACTTTTCAAAAATTCAAGATGGCGCCTGTTGTAGAGGCCATTTTGTTTGAGGTACAAAAACACGCCATTTTTTAAGTCAATTTTCTTCCAGATGGCAACACTGAAGCGATTTGAGGTTCATAGAACGGCTGTAGGTATAGGTACAATGTATTGATTTTTAGAATATTTTTACCCCATTTCGGGGTAACTTTTGAGATTTACCCCGAAATGCAAAAAAGTGAAATAACCACTTTTTGGAAATTCCGAGTATAAGGGTTCGTGTATAGTCTGTATACAAGTGACATTTTGGTAATTTGGTTGACAACGTCTGGCAACCCTGAAACCTGCAGAGGAAAAAGTCATTTTCGAGATGCCCTTTTTTCAAGCTCTATTGCGGCGGCTGGGTGCGAGTGAGATAGAAAATCGAAACGTCATTGTACGCAGTATATGCTGCTTAATATAGGAAAAATATGAACAATCGAAAAATCAATATGGCGGACGCGGTGGCGGCCATTTTGAAAATTTTATACATTTTTAAAATATTTCAAGGCTATTTTGAGGCAGTTTACGACACTTGAGAAAGTTGCTATGTATTGACGAATTATGCAACACATCAAGTATTAGCGCCCTGTAAAAAAAATTTACCCATTTTCAGGGTACTAATCGAGATTTACCCCAAAAATGTGAAAAATAGAAATAGCGGCATATTTAAATATTTTTTATCAAAAACCATTAGATTTTGCCAATACTAATGACATTTGACTATTTTTACATCGAAAAGATGGCAACACTGAAATTAAAAGTAGGTTTATTTTCCAAGTACCTTACATTTTTAATAACAAAAAGGAGCAGTTGTAGAGGAGTGTGATGTATAGAAAAAGTATTCAAAATTTAGAAACCTATCAGAAAAAAAATAAAAGTGGAAGACCATGTCAAGATCCTCATGACGGGGTAGTGCCCGCCAAAATGGTACTAGATAGGTAGATGGTGCTCAAACTAAAGTTGTAGAGGACCCTAAGCAAATTCTGAAGCGCAAAAAAAAAATTCAAAATGCCGGAAAAACAAAATGGCCGCTATACAGAATTACAGAAAACCCAGCATATAGTCGATTTTCTTCCAGATGGAAACACTGGAGCGTTTTGAGGTTCATAGAACGGCTGTAGGTATAGGTACAATGTATCATTGGTAGAATATTTTTACCCCATTTCAGGGTAACTTTTGAGATTTACCCCAAAATGCAAAAAATATAAATAACTACTTGTTGCCATGTATTGACGAATTATGCAACACATCAAGTAGGAGTGCCCTGTAAAAAAAAATTACCCATTTTCAGGGTACTTTTCGAGATTTACCCCAAAAATGTGAAAAATAGGAATAGCGGCATTTTTAAATAATTTTTATCAAAAACCATTATATTTTGCCAATACTAATGACATTTGACTAATTTTACATCGAAAAGATGGCAACACTGGACTTTAAAGTGAGGTTAATATCCAGGTAAAGCCACATTTTTATTACCAAAAAGGAGTAATTGTAGATGGGTACAATGTAGAGAAAAAGTATTGAGAATTTAGAAAACTATAAGAAAAAAAAATAAAAATGGAAGTCCAGGTCAAGATCCTCATGACGGAGTACTGCCCGCCAAAATGGTCCTACATAGGTAGATGGTGCTCAAACTAAAGTTGTAGAGGACTCCAAGCAGATCCTGAAACGCAAAAAAAAATCAAAATGGCGGAAAAACAAAATGGCCGCCATACAGAATTACAGAAAACCCAGCATATAGTCGATTTTCTTCCAGATGGAAACACTGGAGCGTTTAGAGGTTCATAGAACGGCTGTGGGTATAGGTACGATGTATTGATTGGTAGAATATTTTACCCCATTTCAAGTCAACTTTTGAGATTTACCCCAAAATGCAAAGAATTAAATAACCACTTGTTGCCATGTATTGACGAATTATGCAACATATCAAGTAGTAGTGCCCTGTAAAAATAATTACCCAGCTTCAGGGTACTTTTCGAGATTTACCCCAAAAATGTGAAAAATAAAAATAGCGGCATTTTTAAATATTTTTTAACAAAAACCATTAGATTTTGCCAATACTAATGACATTTGACTATTTTTATATCGAAAAGATGGCAACACTGAAATTTAAAGTGAAGCAAATTTCCAGGTAAAGCATCATTTTTATTACCAAAAAGGAGTAATTTTAGATGGGTACAATGTAAAGAAAAAGTATTGAAAATTTAGAAAACTATAAGAAAAAAAATTAAAAGTGGAAGTCCAGGTCAAGATCCTCATGACGGAGTACTGCCCGCCAAAATGGTACTACATAGGTAGATGGTGCCCAAACTAAAGTTCTAGAGGACTCCAAGCAGATCCTAAAGCGCGAAAAAAAATTCAAAATGGCGGAAAAACAAAATGGCCGCCATACAGAATTATAGAAAACCCAGCATATAGTCGATTTTCTTCCAGATGGAAACACTGAAGCGTTTTGAGGTTTATAGAACGGTTGTAGGTATAAGTACAATGTATTGATTGGTAGAATATTTTTACCCCATTTCAGGGAAACTTTTGAGATTTACCCCAAAATGCAAAAAAAATAAATAACCACTTTTTGGACCCCAAACCGCGGGGCAACAGCTCTAAAGTGTTTTTTAGTTTGAGAATATTTTTTTTACTGTTTCACCACAACTACCCTCAATTTTTACCAATCGGGGAAACTTTTTAAAAAATCAAGATGGCGCCTGTTGTAGATGCCATTTTGTTTGAGGTACGAAAACACGCCATTTTTTAAGTCAATTTTCTTCCAGATGGCAACACTGGAGCGATTTGAGGTTCATAGAACGGCTGTAGGTATAGCTACAATGTATTGATTGGTAGAATATTTTTACCCCATTTCGGGGTAACTTTTAAGATTTACCCCAAAATGCAAAAAAGTGAAATAACCACTTTTTGGAAATTCCGAGTATGAGGGTTCGTGTATAGTCTGTATACAAGTGACATTTTGGTAATTTGGTTGACAACGTCTGGCAACCCTGAATCCTGCAGAGGAAAAAGTCATTTTCGAGATGCGCTTTTTTCAAGTCCTATTGCGGCGGCTGGGTGCGAGTGAGATAGAAAATCGAAACGTCATTGCACGTAGTATATGCTGCTTTATATAGGAAAAATATGAACAATCGAAAAATCAATATGGCGGACGCGGTGGCGGCCATTTTGTAAATTTTATACATTTTTCAATTATTTTAAGGCTATTTTGAGGCAGTTTACGACACTTGAGAAAGTTGCCATGTATTGACGAATTATGCAACACATCAAGTAGTAGTGCCCTGTAAAAAAACAACACTGAAATTGAAAGTAGTTTTCAAGTAGTACCTACTTGAAAAATAAACCTACTTTCAATTTCAGTGTTGCTTACATTTTTAATACTAAAAAGGAGCATTTGTAGATGGGTACAGTGTAGAGAAAAAGTATTTAGAATTTAGAAAACTATTAGACAAAAATTAAAAGTGGAGGTCCAGGTCAAGATCCTCATGACGGAGTACTGCCCGCCAAAATGGTACTACATAGGTAGATGGTGCTCAAACTAAAGTTGAAGAGGACTCTAAGCAGATTCTGAAGCGCAAAAAAAAAATTCAAAATGGCCGCCATACAGAATTACAGAAAACCCACCATACAGTCGATTTTCTTCCAGATGGAAACACTGGAGCGTTTTGAGGTTCATAGAACGGCTGTAGGTATAGGTACAGTGTATTGATTGGTAGAATATTTTTACCCCATTTCAGGGTAACTTTTGAGATTTACCCCAAAATGCAAAAAAAAAATAACCACTTGTTGCCATGTATTGACGAATTATGCAAAATATCAAATAGTAGTGCCCTGTAAAAAAAATACCCATTTTCAGGGTACTTTTCGAGATTTACCCTAAAAATTTGTAGAATAGAAATAGCGGCATTTTTTATATTTTGTATCTAAAACCATTAGATTCTGCTAATACTAATAACATTTGACTATTTTTATATCGAAAAGATGGTAACACTGAAATTGAAAGTAGGATTATTTTCCAAGTACCGCCACATTTTTATTACCAAACAGGAGAATTTGTAGAGGGGTACAATGTATGGAAAATGTAGTTACAATTTAGAAACCTATCAGAAAAAAAAAAATTGAAGTCCCGCGGGTCTACCGGCTAAAAATAATGAAGTTAATGTTAACTGTAAGTATGTGATACATTGCTACTTTGTTTTGGCACAAATAAAAACTTACCAAAGAAAAGAAGCAATGTATCACATACTTACAGTTAACATTAACTTCATTATTTTTAGCCGGTAGACCCGCAGGTCAAGATCCTCATGACGGGGTAGTGCCCGCCAAAATGGTTCTACATAAGTAGATGGTGCTCAAACTAAAGTTGTAGAGTACTCTAAGCAGATCCTAATGGAAGGAAAAAACTTTCAAAATAGCGGAAAACCAAAATGGCCGCCATACAAAATTACTGAAAACCCGCAGGAAAATAAACGCTAAATCGTAAGACCCTATTGCTAAAAATAAAACGGATCCTTTTATCCCGCCTGCAATAACGAATCAATGAGCTCCGCTTGCGGACTCGGAAAGGCGGCATAGAACCACTACCACCGAAGTCCTCTAAATCTGTTACCTACATACAAACGACAGATGCCCGATTAGGTAGTTTTGAGGAACAGCACGAAGGAACCCAAGCATAAAGCTAGGTGCGCTTTATGTGATAACACGGGCTATTAGATTACTGCCTGTGGCAGGTTTACAAAATTACAGAAAACCCAGCATTAATTATAGCTCGGTTACCAGGTACCACTCACTCACTGACTGATTGACATAATTGTTTTCGCAGAAGGAGGTGGAAAAGAGGGGTATTATGTATGAAAAAAGTATTTGGATTTAAAAAACTCCAGAAAAAATATTAAAAATTAAAGTCCAGGTTAAGATCCGTGATAAACGTGAAGGTTCCCGATCCTAAGTGGGTACCCACCCTTACGCCCCGCTTGCCAGAAATAAAACGGCGCCCAAATCGTTTCATCCCGCCTGTAATGACAAATCAATGCGCTCCGCTTGCGGGATCGGATAGGCGGCATAGAACCACAACCTCCGAAGTCCTTCAAATCAGTTACATACAAACGACCGATCTCGTCCGAAAAGATATAAAAGAAGGCAGGAAGGACGAGCTTGTCGTCTCTCTCACTGAACTTAGTTGGATTCTGCATGGAGTTTCATCGTCAATTTCGAGGAAGATTATGCCCGAGTTTGCTTGTCACTTCAGTCCGAAGAAGAGGATGAACTTCACCTTATATTAGAGAATTTAGACTTGATAGCATAGGCATCAATAATTCTAAGCTGCCTAGATATTCTCCAGAAGAACGACGAGCACTTCGCATTCTCGATACTAAGTCGAAGAAAATCGACGGCCACTGGGAGTCTGCTTTGCTGTAGAGGAACGACGACATCAAGCTTCCCAACCCAACAACAAGAGAAACGTCAAAAATAGATTACGCTTGATTAAGATGATGGATTTTGATCCGAGATGCGCAGTAGACTACACGAAGCAGAATTATGCATAACATCTTGGAAAAAGATGATGCCAAGAAAACTGCTCAGGCACCAGTTGGGCGAGTCTGGTATCTCCTACATTTTAGCGTTCGAAATATCAACAAACTTGGAAAATACTTTCTGAATACCGAATAACTGACTGGCCAAGATCTGTCGAATTCATTAGTTGATGTCCTGCTTAGGTTCCGAAAAAGAGAAGTAGCCGTTACTGCAGATATCAGGGAAATGTTCCTGCAGATTAAGTAAATGATCAGGATCAAAACGCCCAGTGCTTCCTTTGGAGGGTAATGGAAAGAAAGAGGCCCTCAGAAACTTATAAGAGCACCTCGATGACCTTTGGTGCCACATCATCTCCATGCACGGCTACTTGTATTATTCGTCGTAATACGATACGTCGATTTTGTTTCATGTCATCATCTACAAGCAGTCAAAGCCATTAAGAGAAGGCACTATGTTGATGACTATCTCGACTCCACGGATAACGAGAAGGAGATGAAGCAACTGGTGAAAGGCGTGATTGTGATTCATGAGGCAGGAGGTGTAAACCTGTAAGCTTAAAGAAGGTGGACAAAGAGATCACCGAAGTTTTGCGACCGCCAAGGAATCGCGAGTTGCTAAAAATGTTGTCACTGGGTATGTTTATGCCCCTTCCTGATTAATTAAAAGATATTGCTGCAGGAAGTTTGGCGATCTACGATCAAATGGGATAATCAAATCGTTGAGAAGATGAACAAAGATTGGTATTTATTTTCAGTACTCAGATGCTATGGTTTCTCACAGATGACTAGATTTAGATTACACATTTTCGTTGACGCCTCCGAGCAAGAATTATGCCGCTGTCGCTTACTGACTAATTATGACGATGTGGCCTTTGTAACTGGGAAATGTAGAGTTGGCCTGAAAACTGTAACGATCCCTAAGCTGGAGCTGCAGGCTGCTTAATTGGAAGCCCGTTTAGGTCACACACACACCATGAATTGTGCAACTCGAAATAGCAAAACGATTAAGTTAAATAGCAAGTGCTATTAATTTCCCAGGTGCAGTTTTCGTAATTGATGGTAGCCGAGCCGCACTCGGGATTACTAGCACCCCCTGATTTGATTTGATGTTTCACATAGTAGTTTTATATTAGTTTCTCTATGATTTAAATATCAGCCAGCAAAGTTTTTAGAAAGATTAATAGAGCATTCATTTTTACCACGCATCACCACACCGCCCTGAAACTTGCAGACAAAAGGCAATGTGATTTGATCGGATGGCAATATGGCTATTCGACAATTTGCAGTCCAAAACTTCAAAGTCCACCACTTACAGCCCAACAGGGCGATGCCCGCGGGCTGCTTCAGCAGCCCGCGCACCAGGGCGAAATACTAGTTATACTATATATAGCTCGATTACCACTCACTGACTCATTGACATGATTGTTCTCCCAGAAGGAGGTGGAAAAGGGTATAGTGATGTTTGGGGAAAATGTGCAAAACCTCAATCGAACTGGGGAAAAATTATGACATTTGGGAAAAACAAGATGGCGGCTGTGACGAAGTTTGTAACTTTTTTGTTTTCCAACCGATTTTGCTCAAACTTACAAGAGTGGTAGAGTTTGACATTTAAACTTTAGAAAAATATTAAAAAAATAAAAATACAAAATGGCGGCCGCGCCGGAGAGTTTTGAAAAAATCGATTTTTGGACAGCAAAACGCGGGGCCACAGTTCTAAAGTGTTATTTAGTTTGAGAATAATATTTTTACCGTTTCACCACAATTACCCTCAATTTTTACCAATCGGGGAAACTTTTTAAAAATTCAAGATGGCGCCTGTTGTAGATGCCATTTTGTTTGAGGTACGAAAACACGCCATTTTTAAAATCGATTTTCTTCCAGATGGCAACACTGGAGCGATTTGAGGTTCATAGAACGGCTGTAGGTATAGGTACAGTGTATTGATTGGTAGAATATTTTTACCCCATTTCGGGGTAACTTTTGAGATTTACCCCGAAATGCAAAAAAGTGAAATAACCACTTTTTGGAAATTCCGAGTATAAGGGTTCGTGTATAGTCTGTATACAAGTGACATTTTGGTAATTTGGTTGACAACGTCTGGCAACCCTGAATCCTGCAGAGGAAAAAGTCATTTTCGAGATGCCCTTTTTTCAAGTCCTATTGCGGCGGCTGGGTGCGAGTGAGATAGAAAATCAAAACGTCATTGCACGCAGTATACGCTGCTTAATATAGGAAAAATATGAACAATCGAAAAATCAATATGGCGGACGCGGTGGCGGCCATTTTGTAAATTTTATAATTTTTTTAAATATTTTAAGGCTATTTTGAGGCAGTTTACGACACTTGAGAAAGTTGCCATGTATTGACGAATTATGCAACATATTAAAGAATAGTGCCCTGTAAATAAAAATTACCCATTTTCAGGGTACTTTTCGAGATTTACCCCAAAAATGTGAAAAATGGAAATAGCGACATTTTTAAATATTTTTTATCAAAAACCATTAGATTTTGCCAATACTAATGACATTTGACTATTTTTATATAGAAAAGATGGCAACACTGGAATTTAAAGTGAGGTAATTTCCAGGTAAAGCCACATTTTTATTACCAAAAAGGAGTAATTTTAGATGGGTACGATGTAGAGAAAAAGTATTGAGAATTTAGAAAAGTATAAGAAAAAAAATTAAAAGTGGAAGTCCAGGTCAAGATCCTCATGACGGAGTACTGCCTGCCAAAATGGTACTACATAGGTAGATGGTGCTCCAACTAAAGTTGTAGAGGATTCTAAACAAATTCTGAAGCGCGAAAAAAAAAATTCAAAATGGCGGAAAAACAAAATGGCCGCCATACAGAATTACAGAAAACCCAGCATATAGTCGATTTTCTTCCAGATGGAAACACTGGAGCGTTTTGAGGTTCATAGAACGGCTGTAGGTATAGATACAACGTATTGATTAGTAGAATATTTTTACCCCATTTCAGGGTAACTTTTAAGATTTACCCCGAAATGCAAAAAAAAAAACCACTTGTTGCCTGCATGTATTGACGAATTATGCAACATATCAAGTAGTAGTGCCCTGTAAAAAAAATTACCCATTTTCAGGGTATTTTTCGAGATTTACCCCAAAAATGTGGAAATAGAAATAGCGGCATTTTTAAATCTTTTTCATTAAAAACCATTAGATTTTGCTAATACTAATGACATTTGACTATTTTATATCGAAAAGATGGCAACACTGGAATTTAAAGTGAGGTTAATTTCCAGGTAAAGCCACATTTTTATTACCTAAAAGGAGCAGTTGTAAAGGAGTAGGTATAATGTATAAAAAAAGTATTCAAAATTTAGAAACCTATCAGAAAAACAAAATAGTGGAAGTCCAGGTCAAGATCCTCATGACGGGGTACCAAGTAAATTTTCTCATTTAAAATTTGTGTGAAGTAGTGAAGTAAAAATTAAAAGTAGTGCCCTGTAAAAAAATACCCATTTTCAGGGTACTTTTCGAGATTTACCCCAAAAATGTGTAGAATAGAAATAGCGGCATTTTTTAATATTTTGTATCTAAAACCATTAAATTCTGCTAATACTAATGACATTTGACTATTTTTATATCGAAAAGATGGCAACACTGAAATTGAAAGTAGGATTATTTACCAAGTACCGCCACATTTTTATTACCAAAAAGGAGAATTTTTAGAGGGGTACAATGTATGGAAAATGTATTTACAATTTAGAAACCTATCAGAAAAAAAAATTGAAGTCCAGGTCAAGATCCTCATGACGGGGTAGTGCCCGCCAAAATGGTTCTACATAGGTAGATGGTGCTCAAACTAAAGTTGTAGAGTACTCTAAGCAGATCCTAATGAAAGGAAAAAACTTTCAAAATGGCGGAAAACCAAAATGGCCGCCATACAAAATTACTGAAAACCCGCAGGAAAATAAACGCTAAATCGTAAGACCCTATTGCTAAAAATAAAACGGATCCTTTCATCCCGCCTGCAATAACGAATCAATGAGCTCCGCTTGCGGACTCGGAAAGGCGGCATAGAACCACCACCACCGAAGTCCTCTAAATCAGAGATGCGCGATTAGGTAGTTTTGAGGAACAGCACGAAGGAACCCAAGAATAAAGCTAGGTGCGCTTTATGTGATAACACGGGCTATTAGATTACTGCCTGTGGCAGGTTTACAAAATTACAGAAAACCCAGCATTAATTATAGCTCGGTTACCAGGTACCACTCACTCACTGACTGATTGACATAATTGTTTTCGCAGAAGGAGGTGGAAAAGAGGGGTATTATGTATGAAAAAAGTATTTGGATTTAAAAAACTCCAGAAAAAATATTAAAAATTAAAGTCCAGGTTAAGATCCGTGAAAAACGTGAAGGTTCCCGATCCTAAGTGGGTACCAACCCTTACACCCCGCTTGCTAAAAATAAAAGGGCGCCCAAATTGTTTCATCCCGCCTGTAATGACAAATCAATGCGCTCCGCTTGCGGGATCGGATAGGCGGCATAGAACCACAACCACCGAAGTCCTTCAAATCAGTTACACACAAGCGACCGATTCCGCCCGATAAGGTTTTGTCCAAGGATTTGACGAACACCACGAAGATAAAACCCAAGCAACAAGCTAAGTGCGTTTTTGTGATGACACGGGCCATCAGATTACCTTCTGCCTGTGACATGTTCAAAAGAGAAGACGTTAACCAACGCTGGGAGTGGATCTGCAAGCGCCAAATACGTTTATGATGCTTGAAAGCTACTCATTATCGAGATAGATGCAAGTCGAAAGTCGGGGTGCTCAACTTGCAGAGGTAGTCACCATAAGTTACTTCACCGTAATGTCTGAATGGAGACGAAGACCGAATAGAAGAAAGACCCAGAGACTACCGCGACTACCGCAAACATCTGGTCGGCAAGTTCCAACGAGTCTTTTTGAAAGTGCTTCCCGCAACCGTCCAGGGGCCTGAAGGCAACTTTAACACGTCGTGTGCTCTGCTTGATGATGGGTTCACCGTGTGCTGTAGAAGATTCTAAAATATTAAAAATAGCGGAAAAACAAAATGGCCGCGATACAAACTGAAAACCACGAAGCCACCCGCAGAAAAATAAACGCTAAATCGTTAGACCCCTCTTGCTAAAATAAAACGGATCGTTCCATCCCGCCTGCAATAATGAATCAATGAGCTCCGCTTGCGGACTTGGAAGGGCGGCATAGAACCACCACCACCGAAGTCCTCTAAATCAGTAACATACAAACGACCGATCGTGGTGATCAACTCGGAGGAGAAGATGCCCGATTAGGTAGTTTTGACGAACAGCACGAAGGAACCCAAGCATAAAGCTAGGTGCGTTTTCTGTGATAACATGGGCCATTAGATTACTGCCTGTGACAAGTTAACAAATTTACAGAAAACCCAGCATTTATAGCTCGATTACCAGTTACCACTCACTCACTGACTGATTGACATAATTAATCTCCCAGTAGGAGGTGTATAATGTTATAAAATAGTATTTGGATTTAGAAAACTCCAGAAAACAAATATTAAAATAGAAGTCCAGGTTAAGATCCGTGAAAAACGTGGAGATTCCCGATCCTAAGTGGGTACCCTACCCACCCTTACGCCCCGCTTGCTAGAAATAAAACGGCGCCCAAATCGTTTCTTCCCGCCTGTAATGACAAATCAATGCGCTCCGCTTGCGGGATCGGATAGGCGGCATAGAACCACAACCTCCGAAGTCCTTCAAATCAGTTACATACAAACGACCGATCTCGTCCGAAAAAATATAAAAGAAGGCAGGAAGGACGAGCTTGTCGTCTCTCTCACTGAACTTAGTTGGATTCTGCATGGAGTTTCATCGTCAATTTCGAGGAAGATTATGCCCGAGTTTGCTTGTCACTTCAGTCCGAAGAAGAGGATGAACTTCACCTTATATTAGAGAATTTAGACTTGATAGCATAGGCATCAATAATTCTAAGCTACCTAGATATTCTCCAGAAGAACGACGAGCACTTCGCATTTTCGATACTAAGTCGAAGAAAATCGACGGCCACTGGGAGTCTGCTTTGCTGTAGAGGAACGACGACATCAAGCTTCCCAACCCAACAACAAGAGAAACGTCAAAAATAGATTACGCTTGATTAAGATGATGGATTTTGATCCGAGATGCGCAGTAGACTACACGAAGCAGAATTATGCATAACGTCTTGGAAAAAGATTATGCCAAGAAAACTGCTCAGGCACCAGTTGGTCGAGTCTGGTATCTCCTACATTTTAGCGTTCGAAATATCAACAAAGTTGGAAAATACTCTCTGAATACCGAATAACTGCCTGGCCAAGATCTGTCGAATTCATTAGTTGATGTCCTGCTTAGGTTCCGAAAAAGAGAAGTAGCCGTTACTGCAGATATCAGGGAAATGTTCCTGCAGATTAAGTAAATGATCAGGATCAAAACGCCCAGTGCTTCCTTTGGAGGGTAATGGAAAGCAAGAAGCCCTCAGAAACTTATAAGATCACCTCGATGACCTTTGGTGCCACATCATCTCCATGCACGGCTACTTGTATTATTCGTCGTAATACGATACGTCGATTTTGTTTCATGTCATCTGTGGGATGGCACGTAAATGTGGACTGTAGATTCAATAAAAACTCACTGGTATGTTTGACTTGACTGAAGGCAGGGTTTATTTTGAAAGCAAAGGCACATACTAATTTGTATATTTTAACTCAATTAGTTATAAAAGTATGGAACACGAACAACACGCAATGGTGTCCGGAAACGAAGAGAGAGCGGGAAGCGCCCCTCCATAATGAAGCAGTGATGTACAATACAAATAGTGTTGGGTAACATGCCAACATCATCATCCACAAGCAGTCAAAGCCATTAAGAGAAGGCACTACGTTGATGACTATCTCGACTCCACGGATAACGAGAAGGAGATGAAGCAACTGGTGAAAGGCGTGATTGTGATTCATAAGGCAGGAGGTTTTGACTTAAAGTTGGGCCTCTAATAGACCCAACATTGTAAACCTGTAAGCTTTAAGAAGGTGGACAAAGAGATCACCGAAGTTTTGCGACCGCCAAGGAATCGCGAGTTGCTAAAAATTTTGTCACTGGGTATGTTTATGCCCCTTCCTGATTAATTAAAAGATATTGCTGCAGGAAGTTTGGCGATCTACGATCAAATGGGATGATCAAATCGTTGAGAAGATGAACATAGATTGGTATTTATTTTCAGTACTCAGATGCTATGGTTTCTCACATATGACTAGATTTAGATGACACATTTTCGTTGACGCCTCCGAGCAAGCATTATGCCGCTGTCGCTTACTGACTAATTATGGCGATGTGGCCTTTGTAACTGGGAAATGTAGAGTTGGCCTGAAAACTGTAACGATCCCTAAGCTGGAGCTGCAGGCTGCTTAATTGGAAGCCCGTTTAGGTCACACACACACCATGAATTGTGCAACTCGAAATAGCAAAACGATTAAGTTAAATAGCAAGTGCTATTAATTTCCCAGGTGCAGTTTTCGTAATTGATGGTAGCCGAGCCGCACTCGGGGATTACTAGCACCCCCTGATTTGATTTGATGTTTCACATAGTAGTTTTATATTAGTTTCTCTATGATTTAAATATCAGCCTGCAAAGTTTTTAGAAAGATTAATAGAGCATCCTTTTTTACCACGCATCACCACACCGCCCTGAAACTTGCAGACAAAAGGCAATGTGATTTGATCGGTTGGCGATATGGCTATTCGACAATTTGCAGTCCCAACTCTTCAAAGTCCACCACTTACAGCCCAACAGGGCGATGCCCGCGGGCTGCTTCAGCAGCCCGCGCACCAGGGCGAAATACTAGTAGTTATTATTATTATTTTATTATACTATATATAGCTCGATTACCACTCACTCACTCACTCACTCACTCACTGATTGACATGATTGTTCTCCCAGAAGGAGGTGAAAAAGGGTATAGTGATGTTTGGGGAAAATGTGCAAAACCCCAATCCAACTGGGGAAAAATTATGACATTTGGGAAAAACAAGATGGCGGCTGTGACGAAGTTTGTAACTTTTTTGTTTTCCAACCGATTTTGCTCAAACTTACAAGAGTGGTAAAACTTGACATTTTAACTTTAGAAAAATATTAAAAAATACAAAAAAACAAAATGGCGGCCGCGCCGGAGAGTTTTGAAAAAATTGGTTTTTGGACCCCAAACCGCGGGGCCACAGCTCTAAAGTGTTTTTTAGTTTGAGAATATTTTTTTTACCGTTTCACCACAATTACCCTCAATTTTTACCAATCGGGGAAACTTTTTAAAAAATCAAGATGGCGCCTGTTGTAGATGCCATTTTGTTTGAGGTACGAAAACACGCCATTTTTTAAGTCAATTTTCTTCCAGATGGCAACACTGGAGCGATTTGAGGTTCATAGAACGGCTGTAGGTATAGGTACAGTGTATTGATTGGTAGAATATTTTTACCCCATTTCGGGGTAACTTTTGAGATTTACCCCGAAATGCAAAAAAGTGAAATAACCACTTTTTGGAAATTCCGAGTATAAGGGTTCGTGTATAGTCTGTATACAAGTGACATTTTGGTATTTTGGTCGACAACGTCTGGCAACCCTGAAACCTGCAGAGGAAAAAGCCATTTTCGAGATGCCCTTTTTTCAAGTCCTATTGCGGCGGCTGGGTGCAAGTGAGATAGAAAATCAAAACGTGATTGCACGCAGTATATGCTGCTCAATATAGGAAAAATATGAACAATCGAAAAATCAATATGGCGGACGCGGTGGCGGCCATTTTGTAAATTTTATACATTTTTCAAATATTTTAAGGCTATTTTGAGGCAGTTTACGACATTTGAGAAAGTTGCCATGTATTGACGAATTATGCAACACATCAAGTAGTAGTGCCCTGTAAAAAAAAAATTACCCATTTTTAGGGTACTTTTCGAGATTTACCCCAAAAATGAGAAAAATGGAAATAGCGACATTTTTAAATATTTTTTATCAAAAACCATTAGATTTTGCCAATACTAATGACATTTGACTATTTTTATATCGAAAAGATGGCAACACTGGAATTTAAAGTGAGGTAATTTCCAGGTAAAGCCACATTTTTAATACCAAAAAGGAGTAATTGTAGATGGGTACAATGTAGAAAAAAAGTATTGAGAATTTAAAAAACTATAAGAAAAAAAAATAAAAGTGGAAGTCCAGGTCAAGATCCTCATGACGGAGTACTGCCTGCCAAAATGGTACTACATAGATAGATGGTGCTCAAACTAAAGTTGTAGAGGACTCTCAGCAGATCCTGAAGTGCGAAAAAAAAATTCAAAATGGCGGAAAAACAAAATTGCCGCCATACAGAATTACAGAAAACCCAGCATATAGTAGATTTTCTTCCAGATGGAAACACTGGAGCGTTTTGAGGTTCATAGAACGGCTGCAGGTATAGGTACAATGTATTGATTGGTAGAATATTTTTACCCCATTTCGGGGTAAGTTTTGAGATTTACCCCAAAATGCAAAAAAGTGAAATAACCACTTTTTGGAAATTCCGAGTATAAGGGTTCGTGTATAGTCTGTATACAAGTGATATTTTGGTATTTTGGTTGACAACTTCTGGCAACCCTGAAACCTGCAGAGGAAAAAGTCATTTTCGAGATGCCCTTTTTTCAAGTCCTATTGCGGCGGCTGGGTGCAAGAGAGATAGAAAATCAAAACGTCATTGCACGCAGTATATGCTGCTTAATATAGGAAAAATATGAACAATCGAAAAATCAATATGGCGGACGCGGTGGCGGCCATTTTGTAAATTTTATATTATTTTAAAATATTTTATGGGCAGTTTACGGCACTTGAGAAAGTTGCCATGTATGGACGAATAATGCAATATATCAAGTTAGTAGTGCCCTGTAAAAAAAAATTACCCATTTTCAGGGTACTTTTCGAGATTTACCCCAAAAACGTGAAAAATAGGAATATCGGCATTTTTAAATATTTTTTAACAAAAACCATTAGGTTTTGCAATTACTAATGTCATTTATCAATTTTTTTATCGAAAAGATGGCAACACTGGAATTGAAAGTAGGTTTATTTTCCAAATACCTTACATTTTTAATACCAAAAAGGAGCAGTTATAGAGGAGTATGATGTATGGAAAAAGTATTCAAAATTTAGAAAACTATTAGACAAAAATTAAAAGTGGAGGTCCAGGTCAAGATCCTCATGACGGAGTACTGCCCGCCAAAATGGTACTACATAGGTAGATGGTGCTCAAACTAAAGTTGAAGAGGACTCTAAGCAGATTCTGAAGCGCAAAAAAAAATTCAAAATGGCGGAAAAACAAAATGGCCGCCATACAGAATTACAGAAAACCCACCATACAGTCGATTTTCTTCCAGATGGAAACACTGGAGCGTTTTGAGGTTCATAGAACGGCTGTAGGTATAGGTACAGTGTATTGATTGGTAGAATATTTTTACCCCATTTCAGGGTAACTTTTGAGATTTACCCCAAAATGCAAAAAAAAATAACCACTTGTTGCCATGTATTGACGAATTATGCAAAATATCAAGTAGTAGTGCCCTGTAAAAAAATTACCCATTTTCAGGGTACTTTTTGAGATTTACCCCAAAAATTTGTAGAATAGAAATAGCGGCATTTTTTATATTTTGTATCTAAAACCATTAGATTCTGCTAATACTAATAACATTTGACTATTTTTATATCGAAAAGATGGTAACACTGAAATTGAAAGTAGGATTATTTTCCAAGTACCGCCACATTTTTATTACCAAAAAGGAGAATTTTTAGAGGGGTACAATGTATGGAAAATGTATTTACAAACCTATCAGAAAAAAAATTGAAGTCCAGGTCAAGATCCTCATGACGGGGTAGTGCCCGCCAAAATGGTTCTACATAGGTAGATGGTGCTCAAACTAAAGTTGTAGAGTACTCTAAGCAGATCCTAATGGAAGGAAAAAACTTTCAAATTGGCGGAAAACTAAAATGGCCGCCATACAAAATTACTGAAAACCCGCAGGAAAATAAACGCTAAATCGTAAGACCCTATTGCCAAAAATAAAACGGATCCTTTCATCCCGCCTGCAATAACGAATCAATGAGCTCAGCTTGCGGACTCGGAAAGGCGTCATAGAACCACCACCACCGAAGTCCTCTAAATCAGTAACATACAAACGACAGATGCCCGATTAGGTAGTTTTGAGGAACAGCACGAAGGAACCCAAGCATAAAGCTAGGTGCGTTTTATGTGATAACACGGGCTATTAGATTACTGCCTGTGGCAGGTTTACAAAACTACAGAAAACCCAGCATTAATTATAGCTCGGTTACCAGGTACCACTCACTCACTGACTGATTGACATAATTGTTTTCGCAGAAGGAGGTGGAAAAGAGGGGTATTATGTATGAAAAAAGTATTTGGATTTAAAAAACTCCAGAAAAAATATTAAAAATTAAAGTCCAGGTTAAGATCCGTGAAAAACGTGAAGGTTCCCGATCCTAAGTGGGTACCAACCCTTACACCCCGCTTGCTAAAAATAAAAGGGCGCCCAAATTGTTTCATCCCGCCTGTAATGACAAATCAATGCGCTCCGCTTGCGGGATCGGATAGGCGGCATAGAACCACAACCACCGAAGTCCTTCAAATCAGTTACATACAAGTGACCGATTTCGCCCGATAAGGTTTTGACGAAGGATTTGACGAACACAACGAAAATAAAACCCAAGCAACAAGCTAAGTGCGTTTTTGTGATGACACGGGCCATCAGATTACCTTCTGCCTGTGACGAGTTCAAAAGAGAAGACGTTAACCAACGCTGAGAGTGGATCTGCAAGCGGAAAATACGTTTATGATGCTTGAAAGCTACTCATTATCGAGATAGATGCAAGTCGAAGGTCGGGGTGCTCAACTTGCAGAGGTAGTCACCATAAGTTACTTCACCGTGATGTCTGAATGGAGACGGAGACCGAATAGAAGAAAGACCCAGAGACTACCGCGACTACCGCAAACATCTGGTCGGCAAGTTCCAAACGAGTCTTTTTGAAAGTGCTTCCCGCAACCGTCCAGGGGCCTGAAGGCAACTTTAACACGTCGTGTGCTCTGCTTGATGAAGGGTTCACCGTGTGCTCTAGAAAATTCTAAAATATTAAAAATAGCGGAAAAACAAAATGGCCGCGATACAAACTGAAAACCACGAAGCCACCCGCAGGAAAATAAACGCTAAATCGTTAGACCCCTCTTGCTAAAATAAAACGGATCGTTCCATCCCGCCTGCAATAATGAATCAATGAGCTCCGCTTGCGGACTTGGAAGGGCGGCATAGAACCACCACCACCGAAGTCCTCTAAATCAGTAACATACAAACGACCGATCGTGGTGATCAACTCGGAGGAGAAGATGCCCGATTAGGTAGTTTTGACGAACAGCACGAAGGAACCCAAGCATAAAGCTAGGTGCGTTTTCTGTGATAACATGGGCCATTAGATTACTGCCTGTGACATGTTTACAAATTTACAGAAAACCCAGCATTTATAGCTCGATTACCAGTTACCACTCACTCACTGACTGATTGACATAATTGTTCTCCCAGTAGGAGATGGAAAAGAGGGGTATAATGTTTAAAAATAGTATTTGGATTTAGAAAACTCCAGAAAACAAATATTAAAATAGAAGTCCAGGTTAAGATCCGTGAAAAACGTGGAGATTCCCGATCCTAAGTGGGTACCCTACCCACCCTTACGCCCCGCTTGCTAGAAATAAAACGCCGCCCAAATCGTTTCATCCCGCCTGTAATGACAAATCAATGCGCTCCGCTTGCGGGATCGGATAGGCGGCATAGAACCACAACCACCGAAGTCCTTCAAATCAGTTACATACAAACGACCGATCTCGTCCGAAAAGGTTATACCTTTTCGGACGTTATACCTTTTCTTTTGGTGTCTCGGTTTTGTTGTCTGATTCCTTGTGATCTTTGCTTATTGATTACCTACTAAGTAATTAAATTGTTATAATAACTAAGTGTTTCCATCATCCTCCAACTACAGTCCATTTTAGCTCACCAACACCCTCAGAAACTTATAAGATCACCTCGATGACCTTTGGTGCCACATCATCTCCATGCACGGCTACTTGTATTATTCGTCGTAATACGATACGTCGATTTTGTTTCATGTCATCATCCACAAGCAGTCAAAGCCATTAAGAGAAGGCACTACGTTGATGACTATCTCGACTCCACGGATAACGAGAAGGAGATGAAGCAACTGGTGAAAGGCGTGATTGTGATTCATAAGGCATGAGGTTTTGACTTAAAGTTGGGCCTCTAATAGACCCAACATTGTAAACCTGTAAGCTTTAAGAAGGTGGACAAAGAGATCACCGAAGTTTTGCGACCGCCAAGGAATCGCGAGTTGCTAAAAATTTTGTCACTGGGTATGTTTATGCCCCTTCCTGATTAATTAAAAGATATTGCTGCAGGAAGTTTGGCGATCTACGATCAAATGGGATGATCAAGTCGTTGAGAAGATGAACAAAGATTGGTATTTATTTTCAGAACTCAGATGCTATGGTTTCTCACAGATGACTAGATTTAGATTACACATTTTCGTTGACGCCTCCGAGCAAGCATTATGCCGCTGTCGCTTACTGACTAATTATGACGATGTGGCCTTTGTAACGGGGAAATGTAGAGTTGGCCTGAAAACTATAACGATCCCTAAGCTGGAGCTGCAGGCTGCTTAATTGGAAGCCCGTTTAGGTCACACACACACCATGAATTGTGCAACTCGAAATAGCAAAACGATTAAGTTAAATAGCAAGTGCTATTAATTTCCCAGGTGCAGTTTTCATAATTGATGGTAGCCGAGCCGCACTCGGGGATTACTAGCACCCCCTGATTTGATTTGATGTTTCACATAGTAGTTTTATATTAGTTTCTCTATGATTTAAATATCAGCCTGCAAAGTTTTTAGAAAGATTAATAGAGCATTCATTTTTACCACGCATCACCACACCGCCCTGAAACTTGCCCTGAAGACAAAAGGCAATGTGATTTGATCGGATGGCAATATGGCTATTCGACAATTTGCAGTCCAACTCTTCAAAGTTCGCCACTTACAGTCCAACAGAGCGATGCCCGCGGGCTGCTTCAGCAGCCCGCGCACCAGGGCGAAATACTAGTACTATATAATATATCTAAATAATAAAAAGTGTTGCAAACTAGGATTTTGACAAAAGATAAGCATGCAGATTCCTTTTGTATGCCGCAAGGGATTCGGAGTGTCGAGCCTCGGATGGAAGGTTATTCCATCGACTGACATAAAATGATTAGTAGTTTAGTGGTAAAAGCTTGATCCCGTCATCTTGATGCGTCAAAATGTTTAACACCGTCTAGACTAAGAAGGTACAAAATATATCATTACAGGTATTAAATGAATACTAAAAATAAATGGTAAAGTCTTTTAAAACAAGCACTGATCCCATCATCTTGATATTCATCAACGTTCGAGTGTCAAAATGAGAGTAATCAACACGTAGTGATAATTATTCCTCTGTGGTAATCGATACGGTACCGAAAATTCTCGGTAGTTATGATTGTAGAGACTACCAAAAATCGATAATAAATTGTATCGACCGAATTCGTTAACTTTACGATCGCTATCTATGTCGAGACTGCAGGCTTACGCAACAGCACCATCGCGATCGTTTCGTGATCGTCAATTTGACATTACAACGTTAACGACGACCACAGCTTTACAATACATGAGTGTCGTTATTTCTTTATTTCTATCGTTATTTCACATGTTAGTGCCCGTGTGCGTAGTGGTTATTTTAACATTTTAGTGTTCAGAATATCTCAAGCTCTCCTGTAAAATTTGTCTGGAATGAGATACTTGAATTTGGTTTAGGGCAGCCGAGCTGTCATACCTCTTTTAATTTTTAAATTTGAGATTTTAGGATTCTCAATGTTATTTTTATACAATACTAAATAACATACCTAAGTACTATCCCCGCAAATTATACCACACAGATTTGTAATGAACCGTTTTATTCACGTAATACATAATTTAATTGATATAAACTCTACTTTCTTATGTACCTCTTCTATACCTTATACAGGATTTTTGGTATACATTTTTCAAGGGTTTATCTTCGGCGCTATTAAACTCACTTTTTCGTCGGATTTTGCGATATTAATTGATAAATTATACGCACATTATACGTAGGTATGCGCTTTGGAGCATAAATCTTTTGTACCTATTCTTAGCAACTTCCCCCACTCACGAGCCCGGGCCGAGCGGCGCTGTATAAAAGACGGCGTCACCTGCGGCACGGCCTCACTTTGCGCGCGGCGTTTGGATGCGACGGATGTTTCTTTGTGGCGTTATAGTGCTCTCTCATATTTAATTCAGTGTTAAATATTGTCGTATTGATTAAAGTTAGTGTCTGATTAAAATTAGTTCATGATTAAAGTTAGTAAGAATTAAATTAAAGTGTTCGGTTGTTGTAGACCGTTCTTTTTTAAAAATCATTTTCACTTATGGTTTGTAAAATCAGAAGTGGGATTCACTACGCGTTCTACCAGCTTGTTTTGCCATCCAAAAGTTAATTTTCGTGTTAAAAGTAGTGTTCTGTGTGTTTTAAAAGTGCCACGTGTTTTGTGAAAGTTGTTTTCGTGAGTATTCGATTAAAGTGCCACGTGTTTTGTATAAGTTTTCGTGAACATTTGTAAAGAAAAAGGTGTGCCACGTGTCTTTAAAAGTAGTTGTCGTAATTGTTCGTAAAATTGACACGTGTCTTGTAAATTGTTCTCGTTAAACATTTCGGGACGTTCCTCTTGGCCTGTAGAGCGCGATCATCGTAATAAAGACCGACCGAAGTTGTCTAGGCGTGATGATCGTTCTGCAGACTATAGGAGCAGGTCAAATAGACGTCATAATGCTTCGCATAGCTCGCAAAGTAAAACTCACGATCGCCGTAATAGCTCAAGTGACCGCCGCGAGAGCTTACAGGATGTTGTGTTTGAACGAATTCTCACTAGATTAGATGCTATCGAAAATAGGCTACAACAACCTACAACAACGCCAACGGTTGATAGTCCGTCGCATCTTCTTTGTGATCATACGCTGACGCCATCGCTTATCGTGGCGCCAACCCTCGCCAGCGAGCAGGGTTCCGGCGTTACCGATGGGGCGACTTTGGGTACAGTGCGTGATGCTGACGCTAGTACCAGCGCAGACAAAGGCGTGGCGGACAGGATTGTTGGAGCTCTTTCATCCTTGATGCAAGTAAGGTCTCATAAGTATTATATTTCCTCATTTGAACCGAGTATACATGATTTTGATATGTGGTGCGTGGTGCGCGGAGGTACACCGCGGCTACCAATGCTAAGATACTGTCAAAGGACTTAGTATCGGTATATGTTAAACCAAAACATGATTTTCGAGCCTTCAACAATGCTGTCCGTCCGTCAAGCCACATAGGGCCGATGTAATCGCGTAAGCGAGATGCACCTAGGTTTGGAGACAACTCTAAGTGTCTCATTTGTGGCATGTTTGGTCACAAGAATGGCATTGCCCTAAAAAGTCTAAAACTGATACGACTCAGTTCCTTTACCACCCAATGACAATAACAGGTCAACCAAATTTTGTACTTTTTGTAAAACAATCAGCTTTGAAGCATTTTAATATTAATAAAATTCCAACCTATCGTTAAATGCGTGGCATAAGAAGTCCGGAGATTGAGGCAGCCTCTTATGTCACTGCTATTTAGAAGTTGATTTATATGTTGTACCTGATGAATGTATTAGGTGCGCCAATTTTAATTGGCACTGATGTTTTAAACCGAAAGGGACTGACTAACATACGGACTAATAATGAACAACGGTGCAGCACGTGAACACTGTGGAAGTTGAATCTATCAAGACGCCTTTAACTAGGCATGGTAAAGACCGCCTTTTAGAAATAATTAAAACTTTTTTAAGTTCATTTATTATTATTCAAAGGTAACGGTCAGGTAAGGCCGAGCCGAAAGGTTGTATGATGCAACATGTTGATTATTTAAGTAGGAATCCTCCACCACAAGTTTCCCACATACGCAGTCCGGTCAATTGGGCAAAGATTGCTCAGACTGCTGATGTGGAGACGCAGGAGTTGATGACTAAACTAAGGGAAGGGCAATTAGATCAAAACAGGTATTTTATTAAAAATGAACTTTTATTTTATAAACATAACCTACAGGTGAAGAGCCGCGTCTCTTATGCTTCATCCCTAAGGGTCACAGGTTGAGCTTGCTTCGGGTTTTTCATGATGACCACGACCATATTGGCGTCGATAAAACCACCGATCTTATTTTACGACATTTTTGGTTTCCAAATTTAAGATCTTTTGTTACGAAATATGTTAATCACTGCCTTATTATGTTTAACTTATAAAAGGGGATCACGAGGCAAGCTACAACACAAGCCACCCCTGCAGTTGTTGGTGGGCATTGATGCTGCGACGCCTGCCATCAGGACACTGGTGCTAGATGTAGCGCTAAGTGATTGCCAACCTAAACGGGAAGCTCTTATGACCCTCAGAAGACAGCGGGCGACTGAACTCTTGACTGCCAATCAACAGCGTCAGGACGCCTACGTCAACGAAGATCGCCGACAGCCACGCAGTTTCGCCGTGGCTGATCAAGTGTTTGTGAGCAAGGCCACACAAAGTACCGGCAAGCTGGACTCCGGTATGCGCGGGCCTTACAAGGCTCTGCGTGCGCTGCCCCATCAGCGCTACGAGCTCGAGCTGCTGGCCGGCTCGTACGGCAAGAAAAATCAAGCTGCTGCTGAACACATGGTTCTGTGGCGCGGCGAGTGGACGCCAGATGCGTGCGAAGCGTTCTTCGGAAGTGTGAGTGATTGCCTCGACATTATGGCAAGTCTGTAGTGCCTCGACATTATGGCAAATTCTTTATGCCTCGACATTATGGCAATTCCTTTATGCCTCGACATTATGGCAAATTCTTTATGCCTCGACATTATGGCAATTCCCTAATGCCTCGACATTATGGCAAATTCTTCATGCCTCGACATTATGGCAATTCCCTAATGCCTCGACATTATGGCAAATTCTTTATGCCTCGACATTATGGTAATTCCCTAATGCCTCGACATTATGGCAAATTCTTTATGCCTCGACATTATGGCAATTCCCTAATGCCTCGACATTATGGCAAATTCTTTATGTCTCGACATTATGGCAATTCCCTAATGCCTCGACCTTATGGCAAATTCTTTATGCCTCGACATTATGGCAATTCCCTAATGCCTCGACATTATGGCAAACTCTTGTGCCCCGACATTGTGGCAATCCCCTATGCCCCGACATTGTGGCAAGTGGCAATCCCCTATGCCCCGACATTGTGGCAGTTAATTGGCCCCGACATTGTGGTATTTAATTTTGTTTGTGTTATCATCTGGAGCTTCAGTATGGGTTGCCGGATCCGGATGGTAACATGAACCTTACCTACCTACCTACTTAATGTGGTGCTGGAATGAATTCGTCATTGCCGATGATTGAGTTCTTTCACTCTTTCATCGCGAATGACGTTTTGGCTTAGTTGCTTTGCGCTGGTCGCTTATCGTGTCTCAATCACTTGAGTGCACGCTTGTGGTTGTGCTGCGGTGGGTCGCCGGTGCTAAAAACTAATAAAAAAAATAAAAAACGTGTTTGCTTATTTTTGTTAAGTGTGTGTTCTAGATGAAGAGCCAGACAACGAGGACCACCACGTCATCGTAGTCTGTGAGGACCGCCACCCACCAAGGTCTGACGAGGACCACATGCCAAGGCCTAGCGAAGACCCGGTACCATCGGCTGATGCTGATGAGGCTGTGGTGCTGGTCCCCAACCAAACGCCAAGGACAGACGAGAGTCAAGCTGACGAGGACGTTCAGCTGCCAGGAACGGCCGTCTTAGCAACTTCCCCCACTCACGAGCCCGGGCCGAGCGGCGCTGTATAAAAGACGGCGTCACCTGCGGCACGGCCTCACTTTGCGCGCGGCGTTTGGATGCGACGGATGTTTCTTTGTGGCGTTATAGTGCTCTCTCATATTTAATTCAGTGTTAAATATTGTCGTATTGATTAAAGTTAGTGTCTGATTAAAATTAGTTCATGATTAAAGTTAGTAAGAATTAAATTAAAGTGTTCGGTTGTTGTAGACCGTTCTTTTTTAAAAATCATTTTCACTTATGGTTTGTAAAACTATATTAATTGATACTTTTTTATTAATAAATTGTTTTTCCTGTCTCTGCATTTGTAAGCGCTTTAATTACAAATAATTCTCATAAATTTTCGAGCTGAAACAACAAACATATAATTAAAACTTTACTTAAATAATTATTTTCAATACTTGTTTGAAGCTGACATTTGCACCTGATTGACACCAAATTGTCACTTTTGCGATGCAAAGACAAAAAGTCTATGTGGTCGTTCGTCGTTATCTTTACGAAGCGAATGTGCCTTTGCGTACCAATTTGACAGGTGGTGTCAGTTATTCATAGTGAAATAAAAATTCGCGGTATAAGATCTTAGTTGCTAGATAGAGCAACGAAAAACGCCGATAGAGAGCTTGACTCGCTGACTATATCTTACACTGTTTTACGATCGCGATCACGACGGTCGTCAAATTGTGCTGTTGCGTAAGCCTACTGCAGGGCCAGCCCAGGCTATGGTGTCAAAGATGAGTGGTTTGCTCTTTAAAGAGGAATATAATATAACCGTTTTACACAACAATAAAACGATTATTATGAGCCGAGAGAAAACACAGCGTCGCTTATGAAGAAGCAATGTGTACTCACCATGTCTCCATTCATATACTTACGGTTTTCGAACGTAAACATGACGCATTTCTGAACGAGCGTCATCTGTCATCTTGTCACCGAAAAGCGCGAACTTCGCGTACTTGTCATTGCAGTCTTCACCAGGAAGAACTTTCCAGCGACGCTGTGTTTTCTCTCGGCTCATAATAATCGTTTTATTGTTGTGTAAAACGGTTAAATTATGAGCCTGTCGAAAACACAGCATCGCTTATGAAGACGTGTTTGTTATCTACTGGTGACTAAAAAACACACGCAATTAAGAGTATGTTTAATTAAAAAAAAATTTAATCCAAACAAATTAATAATTTAAAAACAAAACAAGTTTTAACCTCTCTTTTTAATTTATAATAATGTTCACAATTAAAAACTATTAGTTAAAATCAAAATTTAGTTAGGTAATCAATTCTTGGTAGCATGTTAAAGTTAACATTTTTGATAAGAATTATTATTATTAAATCACAACTGATAATTTTTTTTTCTTTATTAATCTTAACAGAAAACAAAATGCAATCATCTTAGTTTGAAAATTTTAAATTTTTTTTTTTAAAAACATGCAAAATTATCAAATAGATTCCTATTAGTGATGGCGCGTGCCTGTGTATTAATCTCTCGACAATAATATTTTTTAAAGGTATTTTCACATGTCCAGTTGCCCCTTTCTAATATCTTCTACATGGGGCGATTTTCTAGCCATGCCAGTGAGGTGATCGCAGATCGGCAACTGCCTGGGGAAGCTTCAATTCCTGCATCTTTTAATAATGAGCGAACCCAACCACCAATAATTATCTTAGAAGCAGGTTTTACTTCTCCTCTTATTGTTATGAATAAATTAGTTATGTTTCTGTTTTTTTCTCTTCTATTTTTACATAAACTGATGTAACGACGAATCCATGTAACATTACATAAGGCTTCAATCTGGTGTTTTCTAAGTTCCCAACCAGATTGTCTCTTTGATCCTTTATCAGTCTTAGATCCGTACGAAGGCCATAATTGAATATAATCTCCTCTATCTTCATATTGAGAATCTGAGAGGCTCAGTAATGTGAGATCATGTAATCTTCTACCGGATGCTAGTAATAGTATTGTAGCTAGTCTACGAGCTGCCTCAAAGAGTTTATCCGCTCCTGTGTTTTCTGTTAACAAATCAAATAAACATCTTGGGTCTCAAATAGGACACTTTTGTGGAGCAGGTCTAGCATTCTGAATTGCCCTTAAAACACTTTTTACTATAAAATGTGAAAATATTTTCTCATCCTGCCCGCAGTATGTAGAGACAGCTGACTTGTGAAGTATTATGGTTTTGTAAGAAAAACCTTCAGTGAGAAAGGTTTGAGCTAGAAACTTTGCTACATTTTCAGGCTTTGGGTTTGTAGGATTTAAGTTGTTTTTTGTGCACCATGTTATCCATCTTTTCAAAGCTGGGAGATATGTGGTTATGGTTGATTTTCTCCAGCATCCACTAAGTAGATTTTTCTGCTCATCAGTCCAGTCAGTTATGTTTTGTCCCCACCCCCAACTTTCCAAACTAGCAAGGTTAGTTGATCTAGGTTGGGTGGAGGTTTTTCCTGGATGTTTTGAACTGCTAGCGGTGGGTCCTGTGACCGATTCTGTAAATCTGGTTTCCAAAACGGACGTTCCCAATCCGGGGTCACTAAGAGGTAAGTCCCCTTTGCCCTGTTGAGATGTGCTGGACACGTGGTATTAAGCTTGGCGGTGGAAAGATCCACGCTAGTTGGTAGTCCCAATCCTGACTGAACGCGTCGATAAATTCTGGCCCATGATCTTTTGGGTCTATAGTTGCGTATCTTGGTACTACTTTTGATAGTTTTGAGGCAAAAAGGTCTATGTTTGGGGTTCCCCATACTCTGGAGACTTCCTCGGTGGCTGTTGGTAGAAGATGCCACTCCGGAACTGGTCGTCCCCGAGACAACCTGTCTGCTATCAAGTTGTACCTTCCCGGAAGGTATTGGGCTGACAGAGTTATGTTCCATTGGTCTACAAGTTCTAATAACTGGAATGTTAGTGCTAAAAGGTCTATGGAACGAGTTCCCCCCTCTTTCCGTATGTATGCGATCAGGGTTCTGTTGTCTGTTTGTAGGAGGATGTGTGAATCCTTTAGTCTTTGTGCCTGGCTCTTTATCGTTGAGAATACCGCATACATTTCCTTCTTGTTGCTGTGCCAGCGCTGTTGACGTTTGTTCCACGAACCTTTTAAGGGGATGTTGTTCAGTTGTGCTCCCCAGCCAACATCTGAAGCGCCTGTACTCAGAAAGTGGCTTACTTTGGGCAGATGAATGGGAACCTGAGCAGTTTTTATGGCTCCGAGCCACCACTGCATATCTTGTAATACTATCTCTGTCAGATGAACAACCCTCCGAGGATTGTTTTGGAACTGGATCAACCTTTGCATGTGCCGGCAATGAAGACGTCCTCTTGGGACTACTAAGCAGGCGAAATTCAGTAGACCCAGTAACTGTTGTAACTGACGGAGTTTGCAGGCTCGGTGTCTCATCATTTCCTTTATAGCCTTTGTGATAGTGAGTCGCTTTTTCACTGGTAAGGTTACGGCATTTTCTAGTGTCTTCCACTGTAGTCTTAGAAATTCTACATTTTGAGTCGGAGTTAAGACTGATTTTTTGTAGTTGACTTGCCATCCCAGTACCCGCAGGAGCTCCACGGCCTCCGCGGCCTGGAGGGACAATAAGGTCCTGTCCTGGTTGGCTAAAAGGAAATCGTCCAAGTACACTAGAACACGATAACCTTTCTTGCGTAGGGTCTCCGCGACCCAGCAAGTGATTGCCGCGAATAATCGTGGCGCCGATGAAAGGCCGAAAGGGAGGCAAGTCATTTGAAGTATTTCTCCCAAATAACTCAGTCGTAAGAATGGTCTGTGAGCTTTGGCGATTGGTACGTGGAAGTAAGCTTGCGATAAATCGATTTTTATAAGCCAATCGTCCTGTTGTAAGAAGTCCGGAACCGATGATTGTGAAATCAGGTGAAAAGGCTTTGTCGCTACAAATTTGTTCAGACCTCGCAGATCGATTATAGGCCTCAAACTGCCGTCGCTTTTTTCACTAGAAACATCCGTGAGAAGTAGCTCGGACTGTGGTCTAACGGAGTCTCCAAAATGTTTTGTCTTTTTAATTCAAGGGAGGAGGGTTTTGTGGCAAACTTCTGTAGTGTTTTTACAGATGGGTAGATTAATGGTGGTTTTATGAAAAAGGGTATTCGAGAAGCAGTTATAGTTTTCAATAATAATAAAATATTTTTAATAAATTGGTTGGCTCCGAAAGCTTTCCACCTCTCTCGATGATCTGCCAAGCACCCTCCTCTGAAATTTACTTGATAGTCATTTCGCTTGATCTCTTGCTGTTCCCTATGAATGAGAACGAAAGGACTTCTTTCCCTGGCCTTTACCCTTATTTTTGTCATAAATCTCTTTTCTTTCTTGTCTTACATTTTTTGATGAGTATTTAACTCTCTTATTGTAATTCATTGACGGGCCTGTCTCATTTAGCTTTCTTTTAAGAAATTTAGGTTCTCGAGGCTGATTAAGCCATGTCTGTGGCCCCCCCAATGATTGCATTAGTGATAGTAATTTCTGTTCATCAAAAAGATAATCAACACTAGGAGGTACATTTCGTAACGTTAATTGAACAGGTTTATTCTTTATTTCTTTTAAAATTCTTTCACGTCTTATTTCGATACATTCGGCTCTCTTACCACAAATTATTTGGAGTGTATCTTCTGTATTTTTATAATTGGCCGAAGTATTTCCAAAATTAGAGGATTTTTTTCAAATAATGTCTGTGCATTTAATTCTTGTGGTGATTGACAAGACCAGTCAACAATGTTTTAAAGGCCAGAACGCAATAGTTCTCTTTGTTCTAGTATAGCGTTTAAAAGTGCAGCAAGTACAGCCTCGGTACCGGCCAAAAAATCTTTTGTCTTTATTTAAATGGCATAGTTCGTTGTTCAATTTTAATTCAACAAATGCTGGTGTAGCTGAAAAATTCTGTAGGGCTTTCAAGTATCTAACATGTTTCCAAAGAGGATCTCCAAAATGTTACAGTTCTTTAATTAAATTAACTCTATCAGTTGGTGCAGATCCAATTAATTTTGTTTTGTTATAGTCAGTCTCAATTTTACCCAATTCTAATATTTTTCTAGATTCGTTAGGGTTGGTAATAAAGTTATTATTACAGTTGGGCTGTTGTTCAACTTGGTCGACTTGGTACGAGCCGCCAAAAGTCTGCATGCATAAATTGGAAAGGTATCCCACCTGAGCAATTAGAGCGTCGATACGGGGATCAGAGATCTGGTGCTGCTGTCGCTTGTGAGACGACACTTTCTGACGAGGAGCTGGAGGATTGTGAGCTACTAGGTTTCACTTCATCTGGCTCGTCGTTACCGGCGGCGTTTGACGCAGCCGATCTTACAGTTTCCTCAAACATTATAATGATTTTTAGCAATTCACCAACCCACTGCACTTTTTCACTGTGGCTTTATGAACTTTTATCACTTCAATAATATAATTTTGCTAATTTAACTTTTCACAAACATAAATGGCGGCGAGTAACACACGCAATGACAAGTACGCGAAGTTCGCGCTTTTCGGTGACAAGAAGACAGATGACGCTCGTTCAGAAATGCGTCATGTTTACGTTCGGAAACCGTAAGTATATGATTGGAGACATGGTGAGTACACATTGCTTCTTCATAAGCGACGCTGTGTTTTCGACAGGCTCATAATAGAATTCCTCATTAAAGAGCAAACCATTAGAAATATAAATCAGTGACCTTATGAATTTGCTCGCGTTTGCTATCGAAGGTGTTCTCGCGAACATAAAGTTTTTAAGATAATAATTTATTATTTTTGTCTCCATTTTCAGTGCAAAAGAATTGGCATGGATTGTTATGTTACGGTAATAATGTTTTTTAAATCCAAAAAAAGAATTCCTCCTTCAAAAAAACCTGAAAACAAAAACAGTTTCAAAATTAAAAACCTCTTAAAAGCACGAAATAATATTCGAATCATTCGTAACACATATCAATATTAATAAAACACGTCTAATAAAGTCATTATTAGACGTGTTTTATTAATATCAATATGAATCATTCGTTAGACATATAAATGTCTAACGAATGATTCGAATTTTATTTCTTGCTTTTTAGAGGTATTTAATTTTGAAACTGTTTTTTTTTGGGATGTATTTAATAGTGCAGTATTTTAGTGGCATCAACCTTGCAGATCGTCAACAAAGGAAGCCGCTTGGCACAGACGTACTTTGTGGTCATCTGAGCTGATTTAGCCCTGTACCCACGTGGTACCACCATGGTTGTAGCCAGGGGTGGGGGTCGCTTCTACCACGCTGCACTTTTACGTCCATATCTCCATAACTATAGCAATTAGGTCGTGTTTGGTATCCTTTTCATATAACTCAAGGACGAGGAATTCATTTCTGGAACAACTTTTTCACTCGTTCATAGAAAAAAAAGAGTTATGCGCAAAATAAGAAAAAAAAATCTTACGAAATGTATGCCTACAAATAAACCACGAGATTGTGCTTTATAAAAAAAATATGATTAAACAGCCATGTTTATCTAGAATATTTTATTTATTTATTTATTTGTTCTGTACACACACAATTACAAACGGAAAAGAAATGGACAGAAGAATTGTACAAGGGCACAACTTATTTCACATTGAAATTTCTTCCAGCAGGCCCGGGACAGGAAAAAACATTGAGAACGGCAGACAGTGTGTACCTCAAAATTATATGATAAGTATATATATTAAAAACAAACATATATATAATATTATCTATAAATAAATACACATACACAAATAATTAATATAATAATAATACACAATAATAATTATGATGAGGACAGATGAAAATATAATTAAATCGAACAATGCTAAGAACAAGTAGTTAGGTAATGCTCCTTTACACGTTTTTTGAAAAGAGAAACGTTTCACTGTCTCGTATCTCAGCTGGTAGCGAGTTCCAGAGACGGACGGCATGTACGGAAAAGGAAAAGGAAGCAAAGTCGGAATGATGTGAGGGAAATTTAAGAAGGGATTTTAGATGGGATCTGCACGAGGTATTGGGAGGATGAACAAAGGAGAAACGTTCACGGAGATAAGAGGAGTAGGCAGGGTTGAAAAGGACGTTAAAGAGGAGACAGAGGATTCTGACATTCCTGCGCAGACGTATTGACGTATATCCTTCCGGAAGTTGGAAACGTGATCATATTACGCAGACCAAAAATGAAGCGTATAGCAGCATTTTGAAGGCGCTCAAGTTTGTTCAAAAGTAGCTCTGTAGCGTCTAAGTAGCAAGCATCAGCATAGTCGAGAAGAGGTAGAATAAGTGATTGAGCAAGAGTGATTTTGGTGGGCAAGGGTAGAAAACTTTGGAGGCATTTAAGGGAGTGTAGCGAGTAGTAAGTGCATAGTAAGTAAATAGTGCCCTCTCTAAAGTTTCACACTGGTTTAATAGTAATAATTTAGCACTTAACCCCAAAAAAACTAAATGTGTAAAATTTTCATTACCTAATGTTGAGCAGACAAAATTAAATATTAATTTGAATGACGATGAAGTAGACTTTACTGAGAGTACAAAATTTTTAGGTATTACACTAGATTCTCGATTGCAATGGGATCCACATATTGAAACCTTGTCAAGTAGACTTAGTTCAGCGGCATTCGCTGTTAAGAAAATAAGGCTTTTAACTGATATTGAAACGGCAAGGTTAGTATACTTTAGTTATTTTCATAGTGCAATGTCTTATGGACTGCTATTGTGGGGCTCAGCAGCCAGTATTGAAAATATTTTTGTACTCCAAAAAAGAGCTGTTCGCGCCATATACAATCTACGGCGGAGAGATACCTTGAGAGAATTGTTCAAAGAAATAAATATTTTAACTTTGGCAGGCCAATATATTTATGAAAATTTAGTTTATGTAAGGAAACACTATGATTCATTTCAAATCAAATCAAATCAAATCAAAAAATCATTTATTCAGTCTAGGCTGTTACAAGCACTTGTGAATGTCAAAGAAGCTACGCCATCGGTTCGCAAACCCTGAGCGGGAGACCTTGTAACGAGAAGAACCGGCAAGAAACTCGTCAAGGGCTGCTTTTTTCTCCCTGTATATTTCATACAGAGTCGTCAACATTGAAAAATGAGCTCCACATTTAAAGTGAGGTCATTTTCCATCACAATAATTAACAAAAGTTTGTACACAATGGGTAGGTAGGTTGAAATTAAATACCTACTACATATCGGATAGGTAATTGTGAGAGTAAATAACTTTCAACTAGTTGAGAAATCAGTAATCACTATGTCTGCTACTCGAAAGTGCACCTAAGTAGGCAAAATTTACCAAAAAATACTTGAGACAAGACATAAAAAATAACAATAAAAAACGCAATTCTTACAATTCAATATGCGTTAAGATAGGTACTCAGAAGCAGACCCATTCCCACTGGCAGCACCCGTTCACGAGCATGACGCGTGGACCAGCCATCGCTTCGCTCAACCATATTTGAGGGAACGTAACGACCCGCCCCACACGACACCACCGCAGAAATGATTAAAGAGAGCATGACATACTTAGGCTACCCATCCTAAGGCACTGAATTGAAAACTAATATCCAAAAGCTTTTCATAGGCCTTTACTTACAAAAACTACTGACTATAGAAAGCAAAATGATTGCAATAAAAAAAAAAAAAGAGAAATCAAAACAAGGTTTACTTGCCTATTAGTTTTATGTTTTGAGTAAGAAGTGCCATACATATTGATAACATCAAACAGAGAAAAAAAAAATTATATAAATATACGACGCCCTTAGTACAAGCAGACAGAAGCAGACCCATTCCCACTGGCAGCACCCGTTCACGAGCATGACGCATGGACCAGCCATCGCTTCGCTCAACCATATTTGAGGGAACGTAACGACCCGCCCCACACGACACCACCGCAGAAATGTTTAAAGTGAGCATGACATACTAAAGCTACTCGCATTAAGGCGTCGTCAGAGTCAAAAAGCTTACAATAAGTTTTAAGTAGGTAGGACAATTCCCTCAATTTTCACATAGAATAGAAAAATCTACGACCAGGCTGTTTTATCAATTAAATAATCTTTAACGGTATAGTATCCTTTTTTGAGAAGACAATTTTTTACATGAGACTTAAAGTTTTCAAATGGTAAATCCAAAATATTACTTGGAATTTTATTATAAAACTTTATACCAAGACCTATGAAAGAACCACGGACTTTTTCTAATCTATACTGAGGCATTACAAGTTTGTCTTTATTTCTGGTATTTGATAAGAACAGCAACATTCACCAGTTTAATACAAGAAATAAAGATAAACTTGCCGTTCCAAGATTTAGGCTTGCAAAAACGAGAGGTTCATTTATGGGGAAAGGCATAGCCTTTATTAATAAAGTTCCACAACAAGTGATTGATCTTCCTTTGCATGAATTTAAAAACCATGTTAAAAAAACGCTCATGGGTAAAGGTTATTATAAAGTTGACGATTATCTTAAAGATCAAAATGCGTGGAAATGATGTAGGTAACACATAACTTGCTAATATAAGTACTTTATTGAAGTAATATAATAAGTCTATGTTGTTGCCAATAATTCTGTCACCCTGTTGTAATTATGTTATGTTACCCTGGTAACGATATATTCAAGTTTGTAAATATCGTTACTTATGGCTGTTACAGCTGGTAAGTTTCTTGCGCCCGTTCTTCTTGTCAGCTAAAAAGTCTGGAACGGGTGGTAGGAAAATATAGACGATTCAAAAGTACTTAACAATTAAGTTTATTTGAATAAAGCTTATTTCACTTTCACTTTCACTTTCAGTAGACCTTGCGACTGACATCAGCGACATGGGTCGTCCAGGAAAGATAGGAGTCAAAGGTGATACCTAAATTTTTGACGTTGTCACTATATGGGATAGTAATCCCATCCAGCACCACAGGTGGCAACTGAGAGGGACGGGCTAAGTTACGCATATGCCGACTACCGACGATAATGGCCTGCGATTTGTTAGGGTTCACTAAAAGTCCATATTGCTTTGCCCAGGTATTGATGCGATTTAGGTCTTCGTTTATAAGAGCTATGGCTAGGTCCACCTCTTCGAGTTTAAAATGACAGTAAAGCTGCAATTCATCTGCGTAGAGATGAAAGTTGGAGGAGATGACTCTAGAGATAGAGTTGATGAAGATGGAGAAAAGGAGTGGTGAAAGAACACCTCCCTGAGGAACACCGGCAGAGAGTTCGCACCCGTCAGATAAATTATCTTCAAGGCGGACACACTGCTTGCGCCCTCGAAGATAAGAATCAAACCAGGAGAGAGTTGAAGAAGACAATAATAGAGCGAAGTGTGGCAAGAAGTATATAAACATAAACTTTCCCATACAAATTATATTTATAAATGTGTCAAAAAAACATTTGCGACGCGCGGCGGTAGTTTGGCGCAGTATTTTTGGATTTGGATTTATCACTTATTGTTTAATAATGACACGGATTAGTATCGGTAGTCCCATAATTTTACTTAAAAAGAGAGTTAAAGTAAGTAATGAAGTAAAACATTTTTTTTACCTAGTTATAACAAATTTTATTGGCAGTTTCCGCTGCAGCTACATAGGGTAATTCACATAGGCTTACATAAGCCATTATTTTTTGCCGAGCCCTAACATAGTAGAATCAAATAAGTAAGGCCGGCCACACACAGACGTAATCACGTAACGGAATCTCGAAACGGAATCCCGATTCGGAATTCCGAACGCAGCAATTGCATACAAAATCTATGGGCCTGCCACACACATGCGTTAACGTTCCGTACGTGATTTTATTCCGTACGTGATTCCACATGAGAGCCCGTGCATTCGGAATCACGCACGGAAAAAAGCCATTCCGAACGCAAGACTACCATAATATTTAGTATGGGTCGCCACACACAACCGTTTTTATTCCGTACGAAATGCGCTCACACGCACGGGCTATGTGTGAGTGACGTATACAAACACGTACAACTTTTTTATTACAGCTCTGGATACCAGCCTTTTGGCAAACCCTTTATTATTTTGCTTAGTTATTATGTAGTTCTAGTTTCCAAAAAAGCAATAGAATAGACCTGTGCGTAATATACATAATAAATAGTCTATAATTATGTAGTTTTTGTTTATTTTTAGAAAAATAATTCAGCTTCGCTCAATGTTTCCTCATCAAAGGTTAGCGTCTGACTGAGCCGTGATTCCGATTCGGGATTACGTCTGTATGTGGCCAGCCTAAGTCGTCTTACTCATTATACGCCCAAACGCGTTTGTATGTGAGCGCGGCCCGTACGTATGAGCGTCGCACGGACACACTGACAACATTTATAGATGATAAAGATGCGCCAGTCGTGGCTGCGCCGTACGTGATCCCGCCCGCGCTCACGCACGCTCTGCGCTGCGCTCGTGATAATTTGTACGTGTACCTCTACCTACCTGCAGTACCTACATGCCATGCTTTCCGAAGATATTTTTAGAAAAACGATTTGATAAAATGAGGATTTATTTTACATATTAAACTTTAAATAATAAAGTATTTTGTACTTGTCGAAACAGCCGTTTTTTCTGCAAGTAACAATTGTGTAATTTTGTTTAAAAAATCACAAAATCCTACAGGAAAAAGTATTTTAATGTCAATTATTTGAGGTTATTGTAAAATATTCAATTTCCGAATTTCAAGATCATAATTTTATTTTCATAAGTGTAGGTAAATGAAAAAATAAAAGGAATAAATTTGAGCAACCGCCAGTCACTAGGTCCCTCGAGGTGCAAGCAATGAAATTGCATAGTAATATTGCACAACAGTTTATTGGATAGCTGGATGGATAGCTAAATTCATACAATCTAGGAAAAGGTATATTAAATTGGTAAAACAAAACGATACCGCGAGTTACGACGCTTCAGTGACATCTAGTACATTTTTGAGGAACTAAATAAACAGTACTTTGAACTAACAGCTATTAAAAGTGGTTATACATAACCGCCCACCAAGGACTTATTGAATTAAGTCCTTAAATTTAGTACCGCCCACCGTGATAATATAATAAAAATTGAACTTAAGTCAAACAAAGGAAAGCAGCTGGACTGTATATAACACAACACATAATAAAATACTATCAATCAAAACAGACTAACACAATATAAAACATTTCATTAAATTACTTAAAAACAAATAATAACTTCATTTTGACTTAAATACAAACTTAAACTACTTACACAATAAATGTATTAAATCCTTTCAACGTAAACAGAAACTCATTTTTTTTAACATAAACCAATTCATTTACATAAAATTAACCTTACTAAAACAATTCATTACCAGTGAGAATCTAAATATACAACTAAACAGACTCCAATTTCGCGTAACCGACAAACAAACTAAACTAGAATCTAGTCAGCAACAGGTAAACAAGTCTTTTCATTTTAGCCTTCTTCTTTTTAGTGATAAGTGACAAAAGAGCTAAGAGTTTGATTTTGTTGCGGAAATAGTCTGATCGTTTTCTCCAGGTAGGTCTAATTACATTCACCACATCATTTTTCTTCAGTTCCTTACTTGCTTCAACAGCGTTAGCTTTTGCCTCAGATTTTTTACACTGTTTTTCTTCTTCTTTATATTTATTCCCTTTCAATGATCTTATTTCTGTTTCAATTTCCCTCACTTCATCAAATGTTTGTATTTGACAACTCAATGTGACTACCTCTCCAGTTTGTTTAACTGGTTCTCGGATACCCTCCTGAGTTACTAGTTTGATTTCCTCCGTACCCAACCAAATATCAAATTTAGTAGGTCGGTAGTAATCAGGCTGCGATTTTATTTTCAGAGCGACCATAGTTTGGGAGACGAACTCATTATCTCCTCCCACACCTGAAATTATTCCTTTTAATTTCAGATTATTGCTGGTTGGCTCTTCTACTTTCCCTTGCAAACCCAGTTCCGATAGAGTTTGCTTGGTATGATCAGTGCTTTTCGACTCGGCATGTACCGTCACCGTTGGTAACAATGCCCGTATTTTGTTCCCAGTCGTTGCACTGCACATCACACCTGCTGATGTTTCATCAACATTACCTGCCTCATCACAAGGCTTTGAACTATCCACCCTGTCCGAGTTGACCTTGGCGACATTAACCTGCGCATTTTCTTTTTCGCAACTTTGATGTGAGAGTGAATTATTATGACGACGACGATAAAGCTTAGCATTACAAGAACCTGTACCTTGGTGAAAAGATTGTAGTTTAGTTTTAAGTTCTACCTTATACACAGTATACTCTTCCTCTGCTAATTCATAAAAGTCTTTAGTTGTATATTCGTGTCTTTTTAGTTCTGAATTAAAAATTTTGACAAGTGTTACATGTGTTTCAAAAAAGTCGGACCACAAATTTTCTAATGACTCTAATTTTGTTTTGCAATAAGCCTCAGAAAACTCTCGATTAGGAGATTCCAAATAATTTTTAAAAGCTTTAACAATTTTTTCATAAATTTCAGTTTGCAATTCAATAATTTTTTCCATTGTTGAATTCGAAACAAAAACTTAACTAAAACAATTCGTCGGGACTAAAAGAAACGTATTTTTCAAAGATTTAAACTTTTCAAAGATCGAAGAATTTTCAACAAAAATATTCTAAGTGTTTTAGAACAAAATTGTCAAACAAAATCGGGCATAGGTTCCCCGTCACGTCAGTACAACTTTTCTTATCCTAAAATTATTCTAAGTTCTAAATGCACAAAAATTTCCGAAGTCCTTAAGTATTTTTTTCCGAAATTTTCTAAGTCCTGAATCCACCGAAATTTTCAAAGTTAATTTTATTCTTGAAATAAAGTTCAATTTTCCTTGGCACAATTTAAATTAAATTCAAAACACTCACTGTTGTTGTCCTTTTCACTCACACGCTTTTTGTACCTCTCGTCGTCCTTGTCTCGCCCTTGCTCCAGGATCCTGAAGGCACCTTCTCATCAGCGCCTTCCCGAAGTTAAACAAAGCCGGATTCACCACCAAACTTGGAACTGCAGCAGCTCACACCCTGGAACTGCTCCTTCTCCTGTTGCAGACTCCGACACCTGCTTTTACTTTATAAAAGCTCCAAAAAATGCGCCACTGTCAGGACGGCTTCTTCCTGGTTTAGGACTGAGCAGTTCTTAATCCAGCTCGAGGACCATGAACAACCGCCAGTCACTAGGTCCCTCGAGGTGCAAGCAATGAAATTGCATAGTAATTTTGCACAACAGTTTATTGGATAGCTGGATGGATAGCTAAATTCATACAATCTAGGAAAAGGTATATTAAATTGGTAAAACAAAACGATACCGCGAGTTACGACGCTTCAGTGACATCTAGTACATTTTTGAGGAACTAAATAAACAGTACTTTGAACTAACAGCTATTAAAAGTGGTTATACAAAATTAATAGTGTAAAAAATACAATTTCATATTTTTTTTATTTTACTTATTTGAATAAATACATGATTCAGTAAAGCTACGTTTTATTTAATCCTATTTCAAATCAATTTCAAATCATTTAACATGACGTATGTAATAAAAACATTGTAGACAGTTTCTGGTCTAAATACAAAAAAATAATTAAAAAACTTTGTATTAAGGTGAAAGTGAAAGTGAAAGTGAAAGTGAAATAAGCTTTATTCAAATAAACTTAATTGTTAAGTACTTTTGAATCGTCTATATTTTCCTACCACCCGTTCCAGACTTTTTTAGCTGACAAGAAGAACGGGCGCAAGAAACTTATCAGCTGTGACAGCCATAAGTAACGATATTTACAAACTTGAATATATCATTACCAGGGTAACATAACATAATTACAAAATCATTCGAGGCAATGCAAGTAGCTTCCAGAACAAGGCTTGTATAGTGCTTTTCTCAAGAAATGCGAGGAAATAAAAAACTTTTCAATTGAAACTTAATTAAATTTAATTAATATTAAAAAATGAGATTTATCATAGACAAATCCTCTGAGTAATCTTGAATTACGTGCAGCGCCATCTACCGCCGAGAAGCAAAAACCCATCTCATTTCGCTTCTCGGCGATAGATGGCGCTGTACATAATTCAATATTACTTAGAGGATTTGTCTCTGATAAATCTGGTACAATACAATGTAATATTTATTTATTCTTATAGTAATATACTCTGTGCGCACCATTTTTTTTATTGTATCGTTATTATAGTACTGTAGCAGGAAGTCCGGTAGGGGGCGCCGCGGTAGCGAATAATACTATAGTCGTGACTTGTAATAACTATATATTGTCGATACTAATACGTTACACTATGGGATATCGAGAGACCCGCGGTTTTACTACCAGTCTCAGGGCCGTGAGCGTCCGCTGAAGCTGGTTTTAAACCCGAAGGTTGTGGTCGAGGGGTCAGAAGTGCCGGGAGCGTCAGCCATAGAGTACATTATTATAATAGAGATAGAGTTATCAGTCAGACCTAATGATCAACGCCATCTAACGAAATGTGACAAAAAGTGTACGATATTATAATATAGGTACTAGTAGGTTTCTATAAATCTTGACTTGTAATTTTTTTGGGAGGTAACCGCTATGTCATGAAATAAATTAAAATAATTTACTTCATAGCTAATCAGCTTTGACTATATAAAACTGTGAAAGACACACGATACCGCGATTCAGCACGGGATAGCGACATCTCTCGACTGTTTGACAAACGAAAAATGAGCGCCATCTATCAAATTAATCCGCAACTAAAATCTTAGGCCGCGCTCCCTTGTAGTGAGTGAAGTACTAAGTGAAAAGCCCCTGGCGTCAGCTTCTGAATTCCTCAGTCCCTACTTGCTTAATTTAAACACTGACTTCGGCAGGTATATTAAGAAATGTGCAAAAATCTTAACACCGCAATGTAGAAAGGAGCGGTCAGTAGCGCAGCGCCATCTATTGACGGGGGGACGGAAGTAGTGTCCTCGTTACATTCTCCCCCTCTGTCCTCGAAGTCGACCCGACGAGAAGGGACAGGAAATGTAGAAGGTCTACGTTTGTTTCTTCGGACGTCCTCTCTTCCTGATCGGCTGGACTGGCATTGGCGGGCAAGTGGTGTCACGTTAGCAAGCACCATACCACCAGGCTTGTATCCCGGATCAGTTCTTCGAGCTTTATCCGCTTGCATCTTCCTTCCTTCTTTATTAGGTTGCCCAATTTCTTTGGCTCTGGGTTCGCAGCTATGGTGATCATCTTGGACCAGTGTGCCTAGCTGAGTCTTCAGGCTTTTATTCTCACGCTGTAGTGGACTAGCTGGTGGATCATACATAGTGGTAAATGTTCCTCTCATTCTGAGTAAATGTGTAACTTGCTGCATTACATCACTGTCAGTGTCGCTATACAATTGACTTTCATTCATCATTGAGTATCCCTCCCCCTGCACTAATGCAGCCTCACTTGCATATAATACAGGAGCGGCAGTGAATGATGACGTCACTTTCGGCCGTAGCGTAGGTCTCGCCAGTCTCGGGTGTTTTCGAGTCGTCGTCGCTACTTCTCGGACTTGCCAAGCTTGACGTTCCAGGGCCGTGAGCGTCCGCTGATGCTGGTATTGATCCCGAAGGTTGTGATGTGATCAAGGGGTCAGAACTTCAGAAGTGCCGGGAGCCGTCAGCTTCCGAATTCCTTCCTATCGCACGAATTTTCGCAAACAATCTACGTTTTCTCTCCCGCAGTGTAGGTCCGACTTTGGGTGTTTTCGATCTCGCCGTTTTCCATTCGTCGCTACTCGTACTACTAGAACTTGCCAGCTTGTCGGGGTCGGGCTTCGGGCCACAACGTTGGCGCCAATATGTAGCAGGAAGTCCGGTAGGGGGCGCCGCGGTAGCGAATAATACTATAGTCGTGACTTGTAATAACTATATATTGTCGATACTAATACGTTACACTATGGGATATCGAGAGACCCGCGGTTTTACTACCAGTCTCAGGGCCGTGAGCGTCCGTTGAAGCTGGTTTTAAACCCGAAGGTTGTGGTCGAGGGGTCAGAAGTGCCGGGAGCGTCAGCTTCTGAATTCCTCAGTCCCTACTTGCTTAATTTAAACACTGACTTCGGCAGGTATATTAAGAAATGTGCAAAAATCTTAACACCGCAATGTAGAAAGGAGCGGTCAGTAGCGCAGCGCCATCTATTGACGGGGGGACGGAAGTAGTGTCCTCGTTACAGTACCTATTAAATAATTTTACCTTTATAATATTAACTGTCTTGTCGTTGGCTTGCGTGCCAGAAAAAAGGAACTAAAGTTATGGCTGTATGGTGAAAATGTGCCTTTGCTTTTTTGTTTTTGTGAACAGCTAAAACAAAAAAAAGAAGTTGCTGCAGACCACCCAGATCATCTTCGCACTGTACCTACTTCCCGCACTGGTGCTGGTGCGTATTTATTTATTATTTATTTATATTTATTAATATTATTACACTACAAATTGTTGTATTGTTACTAGGAAATAATGCAGCTGAAGTTCTTAAATTGACACTATGTTTTGATTACAGGTCCTCACAGCTCTACTTTTTTATGCAACGGGGTCCTATCAAAGGCCTGTTGGACTAGCAAAAAATATGTCCCAGAAACTGACCAGTGTGTTTATAGAACAGGTCACACAGGCTTTGACACACCCAGCAATAATAATAGTAGATTATACAACAAGTGAAAAAAGAGGGAATTTAGTTCGAGGAACTAAGTTGGATCCTGAGCAAAGCGAGGGATACAAAGGACCGAGATTAAATTTTTTTTTCACGAGTTGTGTACTCTACTTTTTACCATTGACTGCGAGAAAAAAAATAGCAGTACCTATACCTAGTATTTATAGTTGTCCATCAGCCATTTTTCTGTAACAGGTTCAGCTGGACATGACATTGCGGGAGATGGAAACATACATGATTGAGAAGCTCTTTCAGCGGTGCTTTCTCCTAGCTCAGGGAGCCGGGGTCGTATATGGTCTGCGTGATACCTCTTCTCCACCCCAACTGGAGTGTTAATGACATAAGGGTATCGATTCGTGCGTTGTGAAACCGTCGCAGGCTCCCATCGTGGCTGTTCCCTGCTTCGCACATACACAGCCTCACCTGGTCTATGGTTTGGCGTCTGATCATCAGAGTTGATATTCGCTTGTATTTGTTTGTATTGTAACAAGCGTCTAGCACTTGGTCGGATATTGTCAAGCACACAATGTAGCTGCCTTCCAAACATTAGCTGGCCCGGGGCTTTGCCAGTGGTGCTATGGGGTGTGATGCGGTAAGCGAAAAGAAAATGTTCTAACCGTTTTTTGAGACATTTTGTGCTAGACGACATTCTGGTCTTGAAAGTCCTCACAAGCCGTTCAGCCAATCCATTCGTCCGCGGATGATACGGTGACGATTTGATATGTTTTATTCCCTTCCTTTCACAGTAATCCTGGAACTCCTTAGAAATGAATTGAGGGCCATTGTCAGACACTAAAAATTGAGGCAGGCCAAAGGTAGTAAAAATTGTGTCCAGTTCGTCACAAAGTTCGGCTGTCGTAATTTTAGTCATCGGCTTGATCTCGATCCACTTGGAAAAAGCATCTGACAGAACTAACCAATATGTGCCTTCGAAAGGTCCGGCAAAGTCAACGTGAATCCTTTCCCAGGCTTGATCTGGCATTGACCATGAGAAAATTGGCAAATCTGAAGTATTAGGCCTGTTCTCCTGGCATTTGTGGCAACCCTTTACATGTGTGTCTATGTCTTCATCTATAGTTGGCCACCAAACGTAAAAACGTGCTAGTGCTCTCATTGCTGAAATGCCTGGGTGTCCAAGATGCAGATATTTTAAGATCCTTTTTCTCAGAGCATCAGGAATAACAATACGGCCCTGCCACATGATTATCTTATTTTCAAGAGACAACTCACCACGCTTCCTGGCGTACGGTTTTACCTCGTTTGAGTATTGATGCTAACGCCAACCAGTTTTAATAAAGTTAGAAATTTGATTCAGTGTAATATCTTTTCGAGTTTCGTCTCGTATAACGCTTTCAGATAACGCGAGATCGCCGATGCTATCAGTCTGCAGTCGCGCTACAATTTTGTGAACCTTAAGCTCAGATTTAGAAGGAAGTTCTTCAGGGTTGGGCATCCTTGATAAATAGTCTGCGATCAAGTTGTTACATCCTTTTGTATACTGAATGTCGTAATCATAACTTCCAAATATTAAGGCCCATCGTACTAGGCGATTATTAGCAAGTTTGGGTAAGTTTCGTTGAGCTCCCAAAATGTATATCAAGGGCTTATGATCCGTGACTAATGTAAATTTGGTGCCGCGAAGGTATTGATAAAATTTTCTAATCCCAAAAAATATTGCGAGAGCTTCGCGGATCGCGGTCTATGACAGAATACTTCGACTCTGCTGGTCGGAGTTTTCGTGATGCGAAAGCAATTGGTTGCTCAATGTTATTCTTCATTGTGAAAAAGCACTGCTCCCACGCCCTTTTCTGAAGCATCACAGGCTAGATAAAGCTGCGATTTATCATTGAAAGCTACAAGTGGTTTAGAGTAAACAATCATTAACTTAGCACGTTCAAAGGCTTCAGCTTCCTTGTTGGTCCACTGCCACTTCATCCTGTTCCCTGTCAGTGTATGAAGATCGGCGCAGACACTGTGTAGGTGTGGTATGAACCGCTCATAGAAATTAACTAACCCAAGGAATGAACGTAGCTCCTTGGCATTAGTTGGGAGTGAAGCTTTGCTGATAGCTTCTAACTTTGATTTTGTGGGGCGTACTCCATTTTTGTCAATTGTGTGCTCGTATCAGAAATATCATGTATGTGTATCAGAAATACTAAAATATAACATTTACAAAAAAACAAAAAAAGGAACTTCTGAAAAAGGAACTAAAATCAACTAATTCTTTAATAAAAATATAAAATCAACTTTAAAAACTTAAAGAATATAAGATTCTCAATAACATATTTTTTTTAAAGAATTAGTTGATTTTAGTTTTAGTATTTTTGATAAATAATACAATAAAAGTATATAAATATACACTGTTTTTTATTTTATACACTAAATATAAACCATATTTCAAAATACAAATTAATTCTTAAGTATTGGTTTAATAAATTGGCATTTATAGGTAGATATATGTTAAAACTAACACGGAGCATGTGGCGGGGTATGACGCACCCCACGAACGTTAACACGCGTGCAGCTCCTGCGCCGGTTGACGCGACACTACGGTCACGCCACTCTCCCCCCGCGGAGTACATTGGCTCCAGCTACTCGAAGCAACAAACCAATTGAGGGGCAAATTTGAAAAATACACGACTTCGCGCAAAGCATGGGCATGTCACACCCCACCACAAGCTCGCCGGGTTAATCCAGTTTAAATAAGGTCCATTTTTCTTTGATTTTTGTATGAAATTGAATTTCAGATAATATACTTAACAAGTATTGTATGGGTTGAGGATACACCAAAGAAAGATAGTTTTGGAATTAACAAGGATATACTTTTATTGGCACAAAATTACTTATTTATTATTTGATGATGTGTGAATCGCGGTTTAATGTACGAATGCGACTGACGCGCCGTGCCCCAGATTCGGCGCACTGGCGTAAAATGCTGACATGAACAATTGCAATAAATTAGAAATAATTCTGTGCGGTTATCTGTACCGTACATGTTGCGGGGCGCAAGAAGATGAGTATGAGATGGTGGTTTTAGTAATGGTGTGAAAACAAGGTGATTGCATTTTTTCAAGTTAGTAATGATAATACATACTGAAACCGACAATCAATCTCGTATAAAACTTATTTTGCTAAATTCAGGTGCGTTCACCTTAGTGTTACGTTTAGTGTTATGTCCACCACGTTTTGCACTCACATTTGGGACACTATACCCATGAATTTCACTCGCTCTAACTTCACACTGTTCACACTCACTGACCTCGGAGAGCGCCCTCTCCCTCATGCGTGAAGCCGGGGGAGGGCGTGCTGGCGCGGGTGACGCCGGCGGGGCGAGCTGAATGCTCACTGCTGCTGCTGCTGGGCCGGCCACCGGCGGCGGTGAGGGCGCGGCGTATGCGCGCAGCTCACCTGTCACTGTGCGGCACCTATTGCGGTGCGACGCAATCGCCACCAGACGAAAGCTGCGCACGCAACGACTATCCCTGCTACGGTGTAAATCGCAGCGTATTGGTGGACGTCATGTGATGATAGGTCGTCCTCTCGATCCAGTCTGCCTTCCTCTGTCCTCATTTCAGAGATCTTTTTATCGACTGCTTCAAATGACTGCCTCATGTCTGTGTAGTTCATAGATGCGACGGGTATGGTCAAGTTTATAATTTGGTTGACGGTCGCAATTTCGGCTAAAACTATTCCTGGTTCCAGATTCATTTCATTTGTGTTTTGTTTATGTGCCATTATACTGAAGGAATCACTCTTGATGATGCAATCACTTCCGAGCGCAATAATGTTAGCGCCTTTTAATTGTTCAGTGGTAATCTGACGCCCACATATGAATCTCAGGTTGCATTTGTCGCAACAGGTGACTAAGAATTTGTTTACATTGATAAGCTCTGTCCAAGTATCATGACATGTGCTTGTATATGTTATACGTGCCCTGTTTTGTTGATCTCTGATACATAAATCTTCATCCGAAACTCTATGGAATACCGGCTTTTGCAACTCGCACAAGGTTGATGTTTTGTCCAACTGGATGCATTTTCTAAGTTCCGTTTCCGATATTGGTAAATAGGTATCTTTTTGTAAATTGATAGCTACGTAGTCTGCTATCGGGGAGATAAACACCGTAGAGTTATTATGTTGTTGTGGTACGGAGTAAGTCTTGTATACCTAACTCATACGTGTCTCTGTTAACTAACGGAATCAGAATCTCAAAAATAAAATATTGTGTTGTCATACGAGCGCTGACCTTGAGAATCTCGTACACCTTTGGTAAGTCGGTTTGGATGTTATCAATGGGTAAAGCTGCATCTTTTGACAGTTGCCCTGATATAATATTTAGTTCACTGCGAAGCTGTTCTGGAGATAGAATGTGAAAGTTAAAATGGTGAGTATTAATCATCGTATCCAAAAGCGTGTCTTGAATGCTCTTCAAATTGTTGACGATGTTATTTGCAATAATACTTGCCAAAATAAATTCTTCGGAAATGTCAATTTGTTCTATCTCACTTTTCAGGCTGATTGTTGCTTGTTCTAATGCATTTAAGTTGTTTAGAATAGATAAACCGCTAGGTGTGCGCACGCGCGCGGGGGGGAAGCGGCCGGCAACAGCCAAGGTCAAGCGCCGTGCGCCTAGTTTTGATTGCGAAACTCGCATGGCATTCTTTGCCGCGAGGCCGCCGGACTCACAGTCGCAATGCGGGTCGAGTCACGTTAAGACCTTTTGTTTTGTTGTTTGTTACCAATGAGCCGCCATTTTATAATGTGGCATTTTGTAATTGAGTGAATCAATCAACCAAAGGCTTGGTTTTGTTTTGTAATTGTATTGTAATTGTACAGTAAATTCAGTGATACTGTGAAACATTAAAATCAAGTGAACTTGCGTTAACATAAGTGACTATTTTCAATGACGCGTGCGGTGTCGTCAATCAAGTGGAAGAACAGAGAAATTGTGGTGAAATCTCCAACTTGTCTCGGTGCAATTTAGTTCCTTCTGCGTATCTTCTATTAGCTTGGCCAAGTTAGGTAGGCAGTGCAACTAGCATCAAGGACGATTAAAAGACACTTTGGTAGCAGAGTGCAATTAGTTTTAGGTTAACAGTTAGGTAGGATTTAAAGTAACTTTATATTCCAATATTTAAGGGGGATACACGCGTTCCGGTTTTTCGGAATTCGGAAAATTCGGAATCCAGGTGTGTCGACGTAGCTTTAGGAAACATAAGTGATTCTGAAATATTTTATGTTGGTTTTCCATGGTTCCACCAATGCGTTTCAGAATATTATTTTCCTCTTCTATAACCGACGTTTGATTCTTCCAAAGATTTACCAAATATTTCTGGTCGGTTCTAATTTTGGAGATATCTTTCTCATATTTTTTTGCAAAGTTGTCATCTAATAATCCAAAGAGGCCATTAGCAATATTACCAACCCGCGTTTCATGCGCGTCGGCCTCAAAACGCTGATTTTGCAACATTGTATTATAGTACTCCAGTTCTGCGAAGCTATGACTTAGTTGTAGTGTTATTGTATCACAGTGGGATTTCCTTACGAACTTTTCGCAGAGTGAATTTAAGTTTTTATAATATTGTTGTAATAATCTCGCTCCACTCCAGTAAGGGTCCATGTTATAATAAACTATCAGTTTCCATTTGTCTTGAATGATGCGAAGGTCTGATAATTTATCAAAATAAATATTGTTGTTACTATGCAAAGTCTTAATGTCGTAATTGCTTTGTGCACTTGCTGTTCCACATAACGCGAATAGCATAAACAGTGTCATAATAAAGTTTATACATGACGTCACGACGTTATTTTTCTTGACTGGCTTGGACGGCGCAGGTTTTTGCTGAGTAGCGGTTATTTGTTGTTGCTCTACTACGCTTTGATTTTTGTCACTGCTGTTTACGGGGAGTAGTGACACCTTTACTATGGGTCTTTTCAAAACACCGTTTTTCGTCTTGATGCTGATGACTCGTACGTGCCCGTCTTTCCCTGGATGTACGTCAACTACTCGTCCGAGTGCCGAGTACTTTCCGGGGGGTAAGTTGGCATCATGTATGACAACAATGTCATTCAACTTGATGTTATTTTGTCCTTGTTGCCATTTGGAACGTGCAGTCAGCTGTGTTAAATATTCAACGCGCCATCTTGCCCATACGTCGTCGAAAATCTTTTGTGTTAATTTCCAGCGAGTTCTCTCGTCCTTTTCTGTCTCATAGATCGTGAGTAGTGGGCCACTTGCCAAAAAATGGGATGGGGTTAAATAATTGATGTCGTTTGGATCTTCGCTGATCGCGCAGAGTGGGCGCGTGTTAAGGCACGCTTCGAGCTGAGCTAATAATGTTGTGTACTCCTCGAAGGTTAATTTTTGCTCGCCTACTACTCTGCGTAAGTGATGTTTTAAGCTTTTGACGGCAGCTTCCCATAGCCCGCCTGAAAGGGCCAAGATGGGGCGTTGAAATGCCAGTCAATTCGCATGTCACTGATTTCTACTAGACACTCATCTGATAAAATTGACTTCAAAGTTGAAAATCCATTATTTAGCACTTTATTTGCTCCGACGAAATTCGTCCCGTTATCGCTGTATATATGGCGAGGGGTGCCCCTTTGTGCAGCGAGGCGTCGGAGAGCTGCTAAAAACGCTGATGATGTCAAATCAGAAACAAGTTCAAGGTGCACGGCTTTGGTCGCCATGCAAACGAAAACTGCCACATATCCTTTCGTTGTTTTAATGCCTCGACCCTTGCTGGCCTTGACGTCGACGAATCCCGTATAGTCAGCCCCAGTGTGAAAAAATGGTCTGGAAGGGCTGGTTCTAGCTTCAGGTAAGTCACCCATTATTTGATGTTGTTTATTTGGAGCATGCCTTTTGCAAATAACGCATTGATGTAATCGTTTTCAAGAAAAATAACGTCGTGACGTCATGTATAAACTTTATTATGACACTGTTTATGCTATTCGCGTTATGTGGAACAGCAAGTGCACAAAGCAATTACGACATTAAGACTTTGCATAGTAACAACTTAGTGACAATGCTTTGTCTCATTTGCGGAAGCATATTTAAAAACGCTTCACAATTGTAAATCGCGTGATCTCTATCTTTATTGCACATGGCACATTTTGCTTTCTGGGTCAGCAGGCTTACGCAACAGCACCATCGCGATCGTTTCGTGATCTTCAATTCGACATTACAACGTTAACGACGACCACGGCTTTACAATACATGAGTGTCGTTATTTCTTTATTTCTATCGTTATTTCACATGCTAGTGCCCGTGTGCGTGGTTCTAAAAAATATCATAGTTTCGTTTATGGTTCATGTAGGGTAACCACGTAAGTGGCACTCAGAGTACCTATATTTATTAGTCTTTGAAAATAGGTCCTCGGCTATTTTTCTTTTCGAATAATTTGCATAAAGATCAAAAATGTTCTCCTCTTTGCGTTCAATATTTATTTCTCACTAAGTATATCGCAATACCTATAAAGTGTTTTTGAGCTAACAAATTACGAAATACTCTATATAATCTGAAAAAGTAAGTGTTATAGGTATATAAGTCGTTTTACACATTTTAATTAAATGTGTAGGAAAACTTTCCATTCGATACTTCTTATAAAAAATTAATACTCGCTTAAAATTTAAAGTATCGTATTTTTCATAGTCACCCTATATTTTTGACTTACAAGATTACTCTAACTCTATGGTTATGACATAGCCAAGACAAAACACACCATTCACGCAACGACATAAAGAGCTACAACCAAATGGATTGTCGTAAACTTTAATCTTTAAGCCGAAACAATGCAAATATTGTTTTAAATCAAAGGAACCATATTACATTAAATATAGAGACATTCATAAGATTCTGCAAAATGTCGTAGCGTGTATGTCTACTTAAATCTTCGTGGCCTCCTCCGTCATAGACAACATGTGGGAGTGGTCAGTCGCAAGTGCTTACGCAAATGCACAATTTTGACAACGATTTCGTAAAAGATCACGAATTCCACAGATTATAAATACCACTATCCAAAACCTTGTAGTTATCGTCAAAATGTGACCCTTATTGCGTATTTTTCCCTCAATGTATGGTATTCATTCATGACTTGGGGGTTTTTATTAATTAATTAGGGAATTTTGCAGTTCATTTCGTACTTTTCCCTTAAGGTGGCTACCCCACCGAAAATGGCGCCCTCAGAAGTTTTTATTTATTAAGTTATTAGTAGAAAAAGATTTAAATAATGTTTAACGTGGAAGCTTTAGGACCCATGTTCTAGTATTTTTAGAAGGTATCACTACATTCTCTCATAGTCATTCGCGAAGTAGATAGCAGATATGTAAAAAACGGCCACTTTTAGCAGTTTAAGCAGTTAATCATACCCTCTAAAATTACTAGACTGTGGGCCCTAAAAATTCCACGTAAAACATTTATTTATTAGTTCTGTACACACACAATTACAAACGGAAAAGAAATGGACAGAAGAATTGTACAAGGGCACAACTTATTTCACATTGAAATTTCTTCCAGCAGGCCCGGGACAGGAAAAACATTGAGAAGGGCAGACAGTGTGTACCTCAAAAATATATGATAAGTACATATATTATAAACATACATATACATAATATTACCTATAAATAAATACACATACACAAATAATTAATATAATAATAAATACCTACATATAAATATACTACACAATAATAATTATGATGAGGACAGATGAAAATATAATTAAATCGAACTATGCTAAGAACAAGTAGTTAGGTAATGCTCCTTTACACGTTTTTTGAAAAGAGAAAGCGTTTCACTGTCTCGTATCTCAGCTGGTAGCGAGTTCCAGAGACGGACGGCATGTACGGAAAAGGAATAGGAAGCAAAGTCGGAATGATGTGAGGGAAACTTAAGAAGGGATTTTAGATGGGATCTGCACGAAGTATTGGGAGGATGAACAAAGGAGAAACGTTCACGGAGATAAGAGGGGTAGGCAGGGTTGAAAAGGACGTTAAAGAGGAGACAGAGGATTCTGACATTCCTGCGCAGACGTATTGGGAGCCACTTGAGATCCTTCCGGAAGTTAGAAACGTGATCATACTTACGCAGACCAAAAATGAAGCGTATAGCAGCATTTTGAAGGCGCTCAAGTTTGTTCAAAAGTAGCTCTGTAGCGTCTAAGTAGCAAGCATCAGCATAGTCGAGAAGAGGTAGAATAAGTGATTGAGCAAGAGTGATTTTGGTGGGCAAGGGTAGAAAACTTTGGAGGCATTTAAGGGAGTGTAGCGAGTAGTAGACATTATTTAAAACGTGTATTAGAATTATAATATGAAATAAAATTCACCACGGCGGCGCCACTTTCGCTCAGGGTGCCACCTTAATGTATGGTATTCATTAATAACTTGGGGGTTTTAATAGGGAATTTTGAATTTTGACAAACAGGAATTATCAACATTATGGGTACCTACATAATAGATACCTAGAGAACTTTATTACCTCTATAATAGCACAGATAATATTATAATACTAATAATAGGCATATTTTGTCACCGTTCGCCCTTTTACCAATAATCGCATATTGCAGAAAGGACCTTAGTCCATTTAAATTTACTTTAGGGAATTAAGTAAAAACTTTTTAATTTTATAATAACAAATTTTGATGGACTGTATTAACACACACTGTACCTATGTATTATGATTCAGTTCGGCTATGGTTATGGTACGTTCCGTTTAACAAAGTTTGTTTTTATATTTTATTATAAAAACAAACTTTGTTGTTTTTAACCGACTTCCAAAAAAGGAGGAGGTTCTATGAAGACGGCTGGACCGATTGAAATGATTCAAACGTTATTACATTAGGTACACTCCCAAGTTGGTCCCATTTTTTGAAATTTGGAAATCGGTTCAGTACTTTTCAAGTAATTTTGAAAAAAGCACTAAAATAGTATGATTTTGTGTGAATTACCTCGATGATTGGTCGTATTACTTCTTTGTTTATGAACTGAATAAAATAATATTTTTTTTTTGTTGGAAGAGGGATATTTTAAGTGTAGTTTTTTAACCGACTTAAAAAAGGAGGTTCTCAGTTTGACCCGTATTTAAGTATGTTTCTCCGCGATTATCTTACGTTTGGCTGAGCCGATTTTTCTACATATATAATATACCTTACCTACAAGATACCTACACTAAAAATAAAAAAATATAAAATTGTTTAAAAAAAACAAAAAACCGACATCAAAAAACCTACCTATAAAAACCAAGAAATAATATTCGTTATAATAAAAATAGGTCTATTGAAGTCGGGTGGGGCTTTTAGAATAAAAAAAAGGAATTTGTACTCCAGCCCCACCCGACTTCAATAGACGTATTTTTATTATTACGAATATTATTTCTTGGTTTTTATAGGTAGGTTTTTTGAAGTCGGTTTTTTGTTTTTATAACATTAAGTTGACTTATGCCCTTTCTGCAATATGCGATTCTTATTTTAACATTTTAGTGTTCAGAATATCTCAAGCTCTCCTGTAAAATATGTCTGGAATAGATACAAGTAGGTATCTAAGAAAATTTGGTTTAGGGCAGCCGAGCTGTCATACCTTTTTTATTTTTAAATTTGAGATTTAGGATTCTCAATGTTTTTATACAATACTAAATAACATACCTAAGTACTATCCCAGCAAATTATACCACACAGATTTGTAATGAAACGTTTTATTCATGTAATACAAAATTAATCGATATAAACTACTTTCTTTCAAAAAATTTCACAATGTACCTCTTCAATACCTTGTATTGTACTTATACAAGATTTTTGGTATACATTTTACAAGAGTTTCTTCTTCGGCGCTATTAAACTCACTTTTTCGTAGGATTATGCGATTTAATTGATAAATTATACGTAGGTATGCCGCTTTGGAGCATAAATCTTTTGTATCTATATTAATTGATACTTTTTAATAATAAATTGTTTTTTCCTGTCTCTGCATTTGTAAGCGCTTTAATCACAAATTATTCTCATAAATTTTCGAGCTGAAACAACAAACATATAATTAAAACTTTACTTAAATAATAATTTTCAAAACTTGTTTGAAGCTGACATTTGCACCTGGTTGACACCAAATTGTCACTTTTGTGATGCAAAGACAAAAAGTCTATGTGGTCGTTCGTCGTTATCTTTACTTTGCGAATGTGCCTTTGCGTACTAATTTGACAGGCGGTGTCAGTTATTCATAGTGAAATAAAAATTCGCGGTATAAGTTCTTAGTTGCTAGATAGAGCAACGAAAAACGCCGATAGAAAGCTTGACTCGCTGACTATATCTTACACTGTTTTACGATCACGATCACGACGGTCGTCAAATTGTGCTGTTGCGTAAGCCTACAGTCTGTTGCTACTTTTCTGACTTACTTGATTTTGATGACTCATTAGCGCTTGATTTTGATGACTTAAAATACTGAGGTTTCTTGAAATTATTTCCGAAATCTTGCTGATTTTGAGGTTTGGACGATTCTGGTTTACGTCGAGATGCCTCCAGGGAAGTAAATTTGTTTTCCAGAAACTGTAGTAAGTCAACTAATGAAGGTAAAATCCTTGGATTTTTTAAGGACTCTATATAATCAATATGTGTGTCGGCATCTAATTTGTTGGACAGGATATAAACGATTAATGGATCCCATGTACTGATGTCTACACCGAGCGCTTTTATTGCATTAAGGCACTCATTAGTGGTGTCAAATAACTTTTTTATTGCCGTCGCCGATTGTTGCTGCATAGACGGCAAGTTAAATAAAATATTCACGTGACTATTGAATATTAATTTCACATTATTGTACCTACTGTACCTACCTATTGTACCTACTGCTGCGCGTTCAGAGTGCTTAGTACGGAAGTTTTACGTTGCGTTCCGTTTCACGAAAATTAAACACTGTCCCCCAAGATGTCGAATGAGTGCGCTGGATGTCTGCAGAAAATTAAAGATAGAAGGTATTTAAAATGTTTGGAATGTTCTAAGAAATATGACTTAATATGTGCCAATGTCTCCGAACAAAGGTTTTACAACACCATGACAAGTGTGCACAAGGCATCCTGGACTTGTTCGCTTTGTAAATATAAACAACCTAAGCTGGCCAACAAAAATACAAACATCACACTGCAAAGGAAAATAGAGTCAAAACAAACAGTCTCATCTACACCCAAAGCAACAGTATTAGCGTCACCAATCAAATCACCAATGTGGAAGTCATGTAGCATAGATAGTCAGGATGAAGACTCTACTACAGATAGACTATCGAAGAGTGAGGACTATTCAACACTAAAAAGGTCCGATATGCAAGAAATGAAGGACGAGATTAATGAATTGAAGACGATCCTCTCAAGCACACAAGCGGAACTAGAAAATACGTTGATTGAAAACAATGAGATGAAAAGAGAAATAAATAAATTGAATAAGGAAATATATGTATTAAAAAACATCTGTCAAACTCCAATCGACAAAAGCAATACTGAGGTAAGGGAAATTAAAAGCTCACAGACGCTCACTCCCTTAAGGAGTTATAAACCTAGACAAATATTAGGTACACCTCAAGAAATATCAAAGGATTCTGAAAAAGCTAATTTGGAATTTATTAGATTACTACAAAAGAAAATTAAAGATTCGGAACAAAAACTGATGCAAGCGAAAAACGATATAATCAAACTGGAGATTCAAATAGAAGAACTAAGCAGCAAACTCACACAACCAGACCAATCTACTCCGAACTTAACTCATGAGATCTTACCAAACAACATAGAAGAAGAAGAAAAAGAACGATCTACTAAACAAAATATTATCATCATTGGGTCTCAACAATGTACTGGTCTAGCAGCGGAACTAAAGAAAACTAGAACTAATAACAAGCAAGAAGACTACCAAATTTCTTCACTGGTGAAACCATTCGCTCCTACCGAAGAAATCCTAAAAACTTGTTCAAATTTGGAGGCAAACTTGAACGATAAGGTTATTCTGTGTATAGGCGAAAATGATAAAATGACCCAATAGTAACTGTATCAGAGTTGGGTACGTATCAGAATGTCTAAAGTTAGAATGTCTAAACTTAAAATGGCAAAGTTCAAAATGACAAAAATTTGAATGTCTAACGATTAAAATGTCGAAAGTTCAAAATGTCAAAAACGAAAATGTCAAACGGTCAGATAGTGCTAAATAAAAATGTCTAAATTCAAATGATCAAAACTTAAAATGTCTAATATTTAAATTACCAATTCATAATAAATGCCAATTACATTTTTTGATGATGTGATGGTAGTAGCAGTCCACCAAAATTGAAGTTGAGAAAGCGTGATTTAAATAAGTTAAGAAATTTTGGCGTTAACATAAAGCTGGAGCTTTTTCAAAATCCATGACGACAAATAATGGATATTTTTGAATTATTGATTGATTATTGAATTTCATTTTTGTACAATATTCAGGAATCAAATCAAACATAACATCACATTATGATGCTTTTCTTTGTGTGTACAAAGCGCAAATAGTAACGGAAACGTTTTTTCACAGTTGTATGTGGGGCCATGAATGAATACTGAGGAACGATTTTGAAGGTTCCATCCATAATCCAAAAAAAGTAGCTTGACTCAACAATAGCATGAGTTCTTTCGTGCTAAACAGAATCACTCTTTTACACTGTGCAAAAGTCCTTTCTTTTATGAAAAAGTTTTTGTTATTGTAAGTTGTCAGTTGTTCATCAATATAAAAATCAAACTTGGTTGGTTCCTTACCTAGTTTTTCTTAATGCTTTTTTTTCTCACGATTTATCATCTATCGCATCGAATCTTTTGTTGGTAAATAGATCGCAATATCGGTACTTGTAGATGCTATATGATTTTGCAGGGCTCACCTTTCCATTATCAGAGCACGAGTTTCGAATTCATATTTTTTTTATGTAAAGAATTCATGATTTGGAACACGCATACGAAATTTTATGTTTAGGAACCAAATAATACGCGAGAAAAAAAAACTGAAAATTAAGATTTTCTAGGAAAAATGTCAATTTTAGATTTGTGTCGTAATTTTTGACGTTTAATAGCGGCGCACTAAGTTGGTAGCACTACTAAAGGACCGCAGGTCACATGATAGGTGCGAGGAGCGTAGCGACGAGCATGTTAGGTGTACATGAACCCAGCGCGCGAGCCGAGCGAGCGAAGCGAGCGTGCCACGGTAGCGGCCGGCGAAGCGCCAGAAACGACTTTTTTTACGTGCGAAATTTTGTACGTACGTCCCCTCCCCTCTCCCCACCATTTTTAGCCTCCCCTGCTTAATTTCCAAATTTTTTGTTTTTTTTAATCATTTTAAAAAAAAGTATCCATCTCCTAACTTTCAAACTTTAGGGAGGGGTTATTAAATATTTAAACTACAAAGAATTGCTCACAAAATGTTGCAAGGCGATAAATGAAAAAAAAGGCGAATTGTTGTTTTCAAATCATTGTAAACCTTTGACTAATGGACCATTGATATTATAACTAGTTTGATATTTGAACCGTTTGATATTTTGAATTTTGCTATTATGAAGTTATACATAATGATTTTTGACATTTTAAACAATTTGCATTTTGATTTTTGACATTTTGAACTTTGCCATTTTAAGTTTAGACATTCTAACTTTAGACATTCTGATACGTACCCATCAGAGTTATATAATGCATTAAAATCACTACATCAGACAACTGTTATTGTAATTAACGTTATTAATAGCAAGCATATAAATACCAAATTACTTAATAAGCAACTGCAAATGATGTGTAATAAGTTTAATAATTGTCACTTCTTAGATACCGAACATTCTTATTTTCGTTGTCCCTTAAAAAATATGTGCTATAGTATTAATTTATTAATAGATTATATGCATTATGAGAAAACATTTCTGAACTACACCTTCATCAGGGAACACATACATTGCAATAGTAAGCAAAATAAAAATCCTCCAAAAATCTATTTTCTAGCCAGTCTGTAAGTACCTACAAGCAAACGTATATTCTAGACTACTTCTGCCCAATTAAAAAAGGTCAGAAGCATGCAGATAATAATATTTTTCGTTCCTAACGATGGCATAATTTCTAGTAATTGCAAGGCTCCTGCGAAACCACTGCATTTTACAGTATTACACCAAAACATAGCGGGCTTACTCTCTAAAAAAGATTTAATAGAGATAACGATGTCGGAGTTGCACGATTCAGGCGTAGAACCTGACGTACTGTGTTTTTCGGAGTCGTTCATTATGAAAGGTGAGGAAAAAAATGCAAATCTCTCAAACTTCAAACTAGTTGCAAATTATTTAAGGAAAAAAAGACGTGGTGGTACATGTATCTTTATTCGAAAAGATTTAGCATTCAAAGAAATTAAATTAGCTGACAGGTTTTTGTTACCAGGAATATTTGAATGTTGTGTAGTCAGCATCCCTAACCACAATCTAATAATCATGTGCGTGTACACCTCACATAATAAACATGCTCATCAATTTTTAACAAGATTGGAAGCAGTATTACATGAATTATTTTAAAAAATGGGAAATTTAAATTAGTAATAGCTGGAGATTTTAATATCAATATTTTAACGGATTCTAGAGCGTCCCAACATTTGAGGAATGTCTCAAAATATTTCGACCTTACTCTTCATATTAATACACCTACCAGAGGCCAAAACTGCATAGACAATATTTTAAGTAATATAAAATCAGCTGCTGGTGAGACACTATCTCTTTACCTTTCAGATCACGATACAGCACAAATGATATCGTTTCCTGTTAAGGAAAATAAAAACGTTAAATACTGGTTCGCCTACAGGAGAGACTATTGTATGGAAAACCTCTTGAAGTTTCGCGGTTACTTGCAGTCTTTATTATTCTCTGATGTATATAGTGAAACAAACTTAAACATAGCATTTGTTAGTTTCTATGAGCTCTTTTCTACGTTGTATAAAGCTTGTTTTCCAAAATTAAAAGTAAAAATTAAGAGTACACTTTCAAAACCGAAATGGATATCTAAGGGGTTAAAAGTTTGTTCAAAGGCAAAACGATTGTTGCGATTTAAATATTACAAATACAAAACGAGTCCAAACAAACAATCCTATGAGTGCTATTCAAAAATGCTCAAAAAATGTATAACAATCTCTCAAAAAAACTGTAATAACAAGTATCTACAACACAGTCATAATATTTGCAGAGCGTCATGGAGACTTATCAAAGATGAAACTGAAACGGAAGTTCCGCGATCTTTTATTTCTGGTGTAAAACACGAAATGAATGAAGTCTCTGATGGAAAGGAAATCGCGGAAATATTTAATAACTATTATATAAACTTGACGGGCAATGAGTACGCATATGACTGTGGTAAGAAGCGAAAAATACTATCAACAGTTGACACTGTCTCTAATTCCATGTTTCTGGAACCAGTGACGATTGAAGAGACCCTTAATATTATTCAGTCTTTAAAAAATTCCAATTCTTGTGGCTATGATGAAATATCAAACAAGGTAGTAAAATTCTGTAAATATGAGTTGGCTCATGTCATTACATTTCTTATAAATTTATCTTTTGAGAATGGCTGTTTCCCTGATACTCTTAAATATTCGATAGTAAAACCTATCCATAAAAAAAATGATACAGCGGAAGTAGAGAACTATCGTCCGGTTTCGCTGACATCAATTATGTCCAAGATATTCGAAAAAGCCATTCAAAAAAGACTGATAAACTTTCTTAAAAAATTTAATATATTAACTCCGGAGCAATATGGCTTTCAAAAGGGAAAATCTACTTCTCTCGCATGCTTTCATCTAGTCCAAAATGTTATTAAGGGTCTCGATGAAAAACAACGCACTGCCGTGCTCTTTCTAGATATGACCAAAGCATTTGATTTCGTAGTGCACGATGTGTTACTTGATAAACTTGAGAGATATGGAATCCGCGGAAGTTGTCTCTCCTGGATAAAATCCTACTTACACAACAGAAATCAATGCGTAGAGGTTAATAGACTGGGCAACGACCATGTAGCAGTATCAGATCGCTCTACTTTTAAAGTTAGCATGTTTGGGGTACCGCAGGGCAGTGTATTAGGCCCCATTTTGTTCCTTTTATATGTTAATGATTTACCAAAAGTGACTAAAAACCAATGTATAATGTTTACTGATGATATTTCCATTATTAATAAATCTAATAATTCCGATGACATAAATAATTATGAACGTGACATTAATCAAACTATTAAAAATTTAATACAATATCTTAATACTAATAATTTGAATGTAAATTTATGTAAGACTAATTTTATGAATTTTAATATTAAGGGACGAGCCGTAGATAATGTAAATGTACAGTATAAAGACAAAACTTTTCTAAGATCTGACGGTGTTACATTCTTGGGAATAGAACTTAATGAAAGTTTAAACTTTACTACCCACGTTAAAAAGTTTGTAGCAAAATTAATAGGTTCGTTCATGTCCTAAGGCGATTAACTAAGAAAACTACCATGGTCATGTCGCTTCAAATATCTCTTACGGGCTTCTCCTATGGGGCAATAGCACAGATGCAAGTAAGGTATTTATTGCTCAAAAGAAATGCATTCGAGCGATATGCAACAAAGGTCCATTTGAAACATGCAGACCACTGTTTGTAAAGTTAGGAATACTAACAGTCCCTAGTATGTACATATTAGAAATTTTTAAATTTGTTAAAAGCCAACCAGAGTAATTTAAAATATCCAAGGATATATACCCTCGGAATACTAGAGACAGTCATAGACTTGTCTTGGATTTTTATCCAAGAACATCTGCATGTCGGAAGAGTTGTTACTGCATGTGTGTTAAAGTATATAACAAGATCCCCAAACAATTTAAACTCGGACCTGTAACTCTAATGACCAGAAAGCTACGTGAATGGCTAGTACAACAATGTTATTATAGCTTGAAAGACTTTCTAAATTGTTAAATTTTGCATGTTAAAGTTTTTTAACTGAATAGCGGTTGAAATTATATGTAACATCTTGGGTAATATCTATTCTTTGCAAATAAACACATTGACTTTGACTTTGTGATTAAGGATATTCCAGCTCACCTCATAGTTTTCGGATGTGATTGGTAAATGCTGAACCAATTTTTCTGCTTCACCTCGAAGTTTACTTTTCAGGAACTGGAGTTTTTGAGCGTTTGATAAGGAGCGGTTGTTATGTATTGCCTCTACAAATAAATCCTTAAAAGATAACCACTGATGGTAATTTCCGACGAAGGTAGGTATGTCCATCTGTGGAGTAGATTTTTCTCGATGACTTTGGCTCCACATTTTGCTGTTGATGTTCTTTTTTATATCATTGAATTGTTGCTCGTACTTACCAAAGGATTGCTCGTATTCAGTGTTTTCATAGAGCTCGCTGTCTATTTCCCAGTGCAGGGAATCAATAGCGGACCATCTGATTTGCACAGTCTTCAAGATATCCTCGAACTCCCACCTGTCAGAGATATTGTCTAGATTTATGTTACTAACCGTCCTTGCAAATGCCTTGAAGTTGCTGTTCTGCTTGCGAAGCATTTCTTCAAGCTTGCTGCTCATCCCCTGGACTGCACTGCTGTGCGATGATTTTGAGTCCATTGGACACGGTTGCTGCGAAACGGCTGGTGACTCATTGCGAGATGTAGCAGGTCGCCCCCCATGTGCTAAGGGAGTAGCCGGACGCAGGAGCTGTTTTTCCTCCGACGATGTATCAGAGGGCAAGTAATTTTGTATGTGTGCTCGTATATCAATGTAAAATTCTGATGTTCGCTTATAAGTATTGCTCGTAAAATAATCATGAGAGTGATCATCATACTCACAGAGTTTTATGTGATTGCTTTGAAATTCCTGCCAGTAACCTTCCAACGTGTTCAAACGCTTTTTTACGTAGCACGCAGTTTTGCGATCGGACCCGTCTTTTTTGAAATTAGTGAAAAGCGTGTTCATCGCATCTATGATGAGGCTCTGGTTTTTCAGAAGATCTTCCATGTTGATTGATGTAAAAGGCAAAGGTAACTCACCGAAGACTGGAACTGGTTGACTTACTCAACTCCACGTAAGCAACGTGGCGCTCTAAATGGTAGGGCACGAGTATTCATTCACGCACGTATCACGCGTATTTGGTCCCGCCTTCGGAGGCTCGAAGGACCATTTGATGTATGGGTTGAGGATACACCAAAGAAAGATAGTTTTGGAATTAACAAAGATATACTTTTATTGGCACAAAATTACTTATTTATTATTTGATGATATGTGAATCGCGGTTTAATGTTCGAATGCGACTGACGCGCCGTGCCCCAGATTCGGCGCACTGGCGTAAAATGCTGGCATGAACAATTGCAATAAATTAGAAATAATTCTGTGCGGTTATCTGTACCGTACAAGTATTGTCCTACGGCTTTGCTTTGCGATGTGAACTATTATTTTTGAGATAAAAAATCGTTGATTGTACTTTTATTTAACATTTGCTATTAATTGGAACCTTTATATTGATTCTGGAATCAGCCTTGCAGTTTTTCATATAGAAATAGGAAAATTTATAGAAAATTTAAATCTTCGATTAATAATTTTATTACCCTTAAGTAATCAAGAAGACATAGGTAACAAATAATAATTTTATAATTAACAAAAAAATAGTTTCTAAAGCCGAATGTCAATAGATCTCTTATAAACAATAACAATAAATATTATGGGTATTATGATAATGACCGGAAGTACGTATAATCTGTAAAAAATATAATATTAACAATCAATAACATTGATTGGTATTCAATAATAATATAGGTATAATAATATTTTTGTGTATTTTTTTCTAATTATATTATATAGATTAGTATTAAAGTGTAGTGTAGAAATAAAGAAGTCTAGCTAATAGGCAAGTCTGCTTAAAAAACACATCGTTCAATGCAGTAGCGTTCGTTACTGCATTGAACGACCGGCCTCCTAGTGTATACTAGGAGGCCGGTAAACTGGGCAAGCACCCAGTAGAACCGGCCACCCGTTTCCATACAAAAAGAAAAAATCAACTTGTACGATGCACGTACATGCGATTTATTTTGTTATTAGATAAAATTCTGCTTATTATGTATATTGTTAGATTGTAGCAGACGCGGTGTAGCCGTGACCTGCTTTCTTTCACTTCCTACCGGATTCAAGCTGCTCTTTATGACATAATGTATTTTTATTAAACAATAATCGGTTAGATTCCGTGACAACAACTACTGCATTTTCTTTTCTTTGCAATCATCTGCATACAACCCTGCATCCGACATCTTGCATCACTGCATTTTAAATATTACATTTTGCATCAAACATTTTGGTCCTTCGATAAAGGACTTTAGATTCAATTCCTTTCGCGTTAAGTTACTATTTCGGGGAAGAGTTGTTTCGAAGTCCTGGGTATTAACCAGTGACATCGCGAGTGAACCTGACCGCGTCCGCGCATCGGCCTGCATCCTGTTGAACTTGCATCGACGTGAGTCCGGCGATCCAGAGCTGCACATTCAGAAAAGAAGAGATCCAGAAATTCAAGTAAGATCTTTCCATATTTTTCTTGCATTGCAATGGAGGGCTTATTTGAGCGTCAAAAGCATATCTTTGAGGAGATTAAGAGAATCCATGCAAATTTTAAGAAGGATTCGGCCAGTCGTAAATCCAAAGAGTATATTGAAAAGAGATTGGAGGTTTTAGATAACTTATGGGCAGAATGTCAACAAAACGACGGAGAACTGATGAAGGCGGAGCAGAAAACTCATCAGTATTATGCTGAAGGCATCATCGGGGTAATCCAGAAATAGTATGAAGGTACACGCTTTGACTTATTATCGTGGAAGGCGGAGCAGAAGGAGGTTCCAGATGTGGTGGAGGAAGCGAGACCACCCACCAGTTCCGGACTTCTTGAGCAGTTGCAGCAAACCAGGTTTGACAGCACACAATTCGTAAGTCAATACGGTAAGGCTGGAGACTTGCAACAAAAAAGCGATTTGCAGCGTGCCTACTTTAGAGCATTTAGCAGGTTAGTGGACTCGATTAGAGTGGATGAAATAAAGGAAAAGTGGGAAATTGATGACAAATTAAAGTGTTTGGAGTCACGCTGGAAGCCGATAGATAATTTACATTTGCACATCGATGGTATTTTGCTTGGAACGGATTTTGAATACTATAGAACTTTTAATGAGCTTGAAACAAAATATGAGCAAGTGAAACGGCAATTAAATATTAAATTAAATGTGTCAGTGTGTCAACAACAATCTGTGCCAAAATATGAAATTCCTTTGTTTGGCGGCAATTATACCGTATGGCCTACATTCATGGATTGAGTACTCGGAAACTATACATAACAATCCAGCTCTTACAAAAACACAAAAGATGCAACATTTGAAGGGAAGGTTGCGGGGCGAGGCGGAAAAGCTCGTCCAACATTTGCATGTTGCACCAGAGAATTATGATGCGTGTTGGGATTTATTATGTCATAGGAATAATAATAAGCAACTTTTATTCACTAAGAACTTTCAAATATTTATGCGACAACCTAATGTGCAAAATCAAACTTCTTACGAGTTAAAACGGTTGTATGACACATCAATGGAGACTATTCACGCTATACATAATTTGAATGTAGACACATCGACTTGGGATCCGATGTTGGTACATATTTTATGTGAAAAGCTCGATTCCGAAACCTATTCGGATTATATGCAATCAAGATCCAATGCACGGGAGTTGCCTAAGTTCGACCAGTTTATGCAATTTTTGGAAAGTAAATTTATTGCATTAGAGCCATTGCAACGAAAAAGGCCTGAAAACGGTATTCATTCATCTCATAAGCCGATGAAACAACAATTTAATGCATCGCGTTCTTATGATAAAAATTATAACTCAACGGGTCGACAGGCTATCAGACATCAAGGCCACGGGCGTCACCCTACGTGCAACTTTAGCTTAGGAAAAATAACGTGCCCATTATGCAAAAATGATCACGCACTGTTCAAATGTGCCAAGTTTATTGATATGACAAATAGAGAAAAACTGCACGTTCTAGCTAAACACAACATATGCAAGAATTGTTTATACGTGCACAACAAAGGTTTTTGTGGCTCAGACAAAAGGTGCAAGGAATGCAATTTGCCGCATAATACTTTGTTACATTCGCTCTCAGCAACGTAGAACGGCCGCCTATAACATCATTGACAGCGCCGAAGTCACCTTATGACAAACCTATGCAAAACAATTATGTCTCGAACAATGATGACGAAATATTATTACCGACTACATTAATTCAGGTGGCAACGGTTAGAGGAGAATATGTGACGTTGCGTGCCCTAGTCGATCAAGGGTCCCAGATTACTTTGATTACAGAGAATGCAGCCCAAAGATTAGGTTTACAGAGAGAAAAATTAGATGCAAGTATATCAGGTGTTGGTACTTTGTCAAATAAAAGTAAAGGTAAAATACACTTGAGTTGCAAATCAGTGTGCACCGACTATCAATTTGAAACCGATGCATTAATTATGACACGCGTTGTTAGCCGTTTACCGAATACGTCATTTGCAGTTAACGACACAGAGCACGTTAAAAACATTACATTAGCTGATCCCGAATATAACGTTTCGAGGCCCATAGATATTCTTTTTGATGCACACGTGTTTTCGGAAATTTTGTTGTGTGGTCTAATAAAAGGTCGTCCAAACCAACCGATAGCGCAGCAGACACAATTAGGTTGGATCATGTCTGGCAACGTCAAAACATTTAACTGTCATGTGATCACGAATAATAGCGATGATTTAGCACGATACTGGGAGGTAGAGGATATTCAGGACGAGCCCTCTGGCTCCATGACGTCACAGGAACAATACTGTGAAGAATATTACACTGCAACAACAAAACGGTTACCAGATGGACGTTATGAGGTTCGATATCCCATGAAGCCAGGGTTCGAGAGCCAACTGGGTAAATCAAAACATCTAGCGTTAGCACAATTGAGGCAACTGGAAGGAAAATTAAATAAAAATACCGAGTTTTCAAACTGTTGAAGTTGGAACTGACATTTATTCATTTTTTACATATAATTATAAAAAACATAAACAAATATGTGGCCAGCTACGTCCGTAACATGGTCGCCCCCGGTGTGGCAACACCAGTAAATTGTAAGCGGACGTAGCTGACTATAGGTACTACAATAATACATTATAACAAAATCAATTTCCGGACTGGACGGCGTAGTGTTCCGGTAGCAGTGGTCACCTCGACTACTCTGACCACGCCGTCCTTGCCCGGAAACATTCGGGTGACCCACCCACGTGGCCAGACTCCACGCGGGAGGTTGCCGTCGACAATAAGAACTAGGTCACCGTCTTTGACCTTCGGGCTGGAGCAGAGAGCCTGCGCGGAATTAAATTTGGTAAGTACTCCATGTTGAAGTTGGAACTGACATTTATTCATTTTTTACATATAATTATAAAAAACATAAACAAATATGTGGCCAGCTACGTCCGTAACATGGTCGCCCCCGGTGTGGCAACACCAGTAAATTGTAAGCGGACGTAGCTGACTATAGGTACTACAATAATACATTATAACAAAATCAATTTCCGGACTGGACGGCGTAGTGTTCCGGTAGCAGTGGTCACCTCGACTACTCTGACCACGCCGTCCTTGCCCGGAAACATTCGGGTGACCCGCCCACGTGGCCAGACTCCACGCGGGAGGTTGCCGTCGACAATAAGAACTAGGTCACCGTCTTTGACCTTCGGGCTGGGAGCAGAGAGCCTGCGCGGAATTAAATTTGGTAAGTACTCCCGCACCCAACGCGTCCAGAACTGATCCGCTAGCCGCAAGCCTCGTTTCCATCTCACTCGGCGGATCAGGTCAGCATCGTCAACTTGGGTAACTACCGAGTAAGGCGAAGACGAGCCTAATATGAAATGAAAAGGCGTTATCGCGCTTTCCTCACTCGGGTCGACGCTTACGTGAGTAAGCGGGCGGGAGTTCACGAGGCTCTCAGCTTCCAGCAAGAAAGTCCGGAGGACCTCTTCGGAGGGTGACTGTTGAGTTAGGGTTGCCGAGAGCGCAGTTTTTATGCTTCTCACGAGGCGCTCCCAGCAGCCTCCCATGAAAGGTGCCGACGAAGGTATAAACTTCCATGTAATTCTTTCGTTGGCGGCGAACTCCTGCACAGGTTGCTCGTATAAGCGTGCTAATTCTCGACTCGAACCTACAAATGCCGTCCCGTTATCACTGTAGAGCGTGGTTGGTGTTCCTCGTCTGGCGATAAATCTTCGCAACGCCATTATGGCCGCATCAGTACTTAAACTTCCGACGACTTCTATGTGGACGGCCCGTACTGTGAGACAAGTGAATAAAGCCACATAACGTTTTTCTTTGTGCCGTGCTACAGAGACCGTGACAGGGCCGAAGTAGTCTAGGCCCACGCAGGTGAAGGGGCGGGAGTTGTGGGCCAGTCGTTCTGGTGGTAAGTTTCCGGTCGGGGGGCTCAGAGGTGGTGCTTTTTTGATGCGGCATCGGAGACAAGAGGATGCCACGCTTCTAACCGCTGGTCTCAGGCATATGATGTGGAACCGCTGCCGCAGCTCGTTGACAACCAGCTCGTTATTGGAGTGGGCTGCGCGTTCGTGATAGTACGCGATGAGGAGCCTCACGACCCGTTCTTTGCCGTCCAGGACTACGGGATTCTTGGACAATGCAGGCACGCCCTCCACAGCTCCAATCCTGCCAGACAGACGCAAGAGCATAGTAGACTCTTCTCTGAACACTGTTAGGTTTTTAAGACGGCTGTTGCTTGAAGGTGGCTCGCCGCGCTCAATACGCACATAGTCGTCGCGTAGTGATGCTAGCTGGGAGTGCAATAACAGGCGCTCTTCTGCGCGCGTCATGTCTTCTGCAGTTGGCTCTCTGTGCGTAGCTGGACTGGGCTCTCGGCAACGCGATGCTGAATTTCTAAATTAAGAAGTAGGGTCTAAAAGCGCTGCCTTGAAAATATTAGCTCAAACTGATACACGGGCGGTAGCACGCAGCAAGCGCAGCCATTTGCTGAACCGAGTGGTGTCTGGAACCACTGGAGTAGGGAGATCGCGTGCGTTTATCAACGCTACGAAAACCGCGGGAGGATCTACAAATACCGCGGGAGGATGCTTCATCTCCTCAGGCAGAGGCGGAGGCTCCCTCGATGGTTCTGCCGGCCATTTGGATTCGGGAAGGGTAAGAAACGGCGGACCGGAAAACCAACGAGATGAAATTTCAAACTTTTTCTCGACGCGAGTAGCGTCGTCCGCTAGGTTGAGAGCCGTCGGTACGTATCGCCAATCGGAAACGTTCGTCAATTCGGTTATTTCACCGACGCGATGGGCGACGAACGGTCTGAAGGAGCGGGCGTCGCTACGAAGCCATTTCAGGACCGTGAGACTGTCTGTCCAAAGAAAAAGTTTGCAATTTCTCCGCCTGTGGGCCTCAATAATGTAAGTGGCAAAGCGTGCTGCTATAAGGGCAGCTTGGAGCTCTAGCCTTGGGATGGAAACTGGCTTTACTGGGGCTAGTCGAGCTTTTCCACCTATAAGGCTCAGGATCACGCCGCCGTCAGAGCAGCTGAAGCGCCAATATGCAACGCAAGCGTATGCAATCTCGCTTGCGTCACCAAAAACGTGCAACTGCGCTGACTCGGCATGATTACCACGCAGGTAGTGGCGAGGTATAGAACCTGATCTAATTTTAGAAAATTCGTTGAACCAAGCGATCCACTTTGTGGTTACTGATGATGGGAGATCCTGATCCCAGGAGATGCCCAATTTCCAGGTTTCCTGAAAGATGGCTCTACCCTTTACTATAATTGGAGTAAGGAAACCAAGTGGGTCATAAATCTGCATTAGGTAGGCAAGAGTAGAGCGCTTGGTCAATTTTGACGGTAGGTCTCCTAAAGATGACCGGGCAAAGGAAAAACTGTCAGTGTTGACGTCCCAGGCTACGCCTAAAATACGGATGGTTACCGGGGCAGCGGAGGTGGGCGCGCACAGGTTAGAAGGCAACAGAGACAGCGCTTCTGATCGGTTCGATGTCCATGACCTCATCTCCAAACCAGCATTGGAATGGATGTCCACGATAGCCGATGCCAACTGAGCGGCTTCAGTCACCGTATCGACACTGCCCAAATAATCATCCATATAATGGTCGGCAATGATGGCATCCGCGGCTGAAGGTGAAAGTGACCTATGTTCCTCAGCGTTCCGGTTCTTTAGGAAGATCGCAGTAAATGGGCTGGAGGTGGCGCCGAAGATCATCGACGTCATCCGGTATTCAAGTAAGGGCTGTGTAGGATCATCACGCCAAAAAAATCGCTGAGCGTCCCGATCTTCAGGCCTAATTTTAGTTTGAGGGAACATTTCACGGATGTCACCATTAAGTGCTACTGCTCCTTCTCTGAACCGCATGAGAATGGCTAGAAGGGGCTGCAGCAGGTCCGGACCGGGCAGAAGTAGTGAATTTAGACTGACACCTGATGAAGTTGCTGCGGCGTCATGAACCACTCGAAGCTTGCGCTTTTGGGGGTGTATGACCCCAAAATGGGGAAGGTACCAAGTTATGCCGATGCCACTTAGCGGTTTGTTGCAAAGCTCCGCGTAACCCTTTTGTATTGTCGAGTTAATATTCTCGCGATAAGCATCAGCATAGCTCTTGTCCTTCCTCATCTTCCTCTCCAGACTGGAGAAACGAGAGAGCGCGAGTTCTCGACTGCTTGGTAGGTTACCGATGTCTGCCCGCCATGTCAGACCGGTTTGGAACCTGCCGTCAGGCAGTCGGCGGGTTGTTTGGTTCAAAATGTCGATAGCCCGCTTATCATTGTCGCACACATATTCCTTTCGGGATATCCCTAGAGAATCGATACGAAAATACTCTTTAAGTTGGGCATCTAAGGAATCAGTTTCGCTTGTGTGGCAATGATGAACGAACTCTACTGGCGACGATCTCGATTTTGTACACCCGAAAAGAACCCATCCTAGCGAAGTCAATGCTGCCACGGGTTGGGAAGGATGACCGCGCCTGACTGAATGCGGTACGGTCAGGTGCCAATTATCGATTCCAATTAGCAGCATTGGCTTGGCTTCATCATAACTTAGCTCCTCTACCAAGTCAGACAGGTGGTCGTATTGAATTACGTCGTCAGACTTTACTATTTGACCTGCTAGAGAGAGGTTAGGGATGGATCGTACGTTTTCTAACTTAAAGGTCTGCGAACCGTGACAACCTTGGATTTCCAAAGATACGAAAGTTACGTCACATTGCTTCGACATCCCGCCTACTGCTCTTACCAGAAGGACGGATCTCTCCCCAGTAGCACCTACAGCGTTGGCGATGGAGGCATCCACCAACGTGGCAGTCGAGCCATCATCGAGAAGCGCAAACGTACTTACGGTACCCTTGGGGCCAGCCACGTTGACCGGTACCATCTTCAATAAAGGACGTCGCGATGATTCCGGCATGCTATTGTGCGTGACCAGGACCGTGTCCGGAACGGCGGCGTCGTCGCCCGGGGTGCTATCGTGAGAGTCTATCTCATCGATGTTACTGTCGATATGGGCCACGGTTGCTGGTGTCGCATCCCTATGTAGTAGGGTGTGATGAGTTCCCTTATTAAGGCAGTTCGCGTTCTTACAATTAAACTTTTTACACTTGCGGTAAAAATGGCCGCCCTTTATGAAACATATACGACAAACCTTTTTACTGATCACCTATTTCCACCTATCGTCAAGATTCATTGAACTAAAAAGTTCACAATCTATTATACTGTGGCCTGCTTTATTACAAAAAGAACAGACCTTATTTGAATCTTTTGACGTTGAAGGCATAGATGCCTTATTTGAGGCTCTTGACGTTGAAGGCATAGAGTCATTGCTAGTGACGTGACATCTGACAGACTTGACGTCTCTTATGTCGTGTCTGATTGGCTCAGAAATAAAATCATACTTAGCTTTTATATCAGCCTCGTACATGAGAAACTCTGATAGAAGTTCCAAGCGGGTTCTAGATGCGTGGTCCCTCTCCCTATCATAGGCGAAGCGTGTCCAGTGGGATCTTAATGTACATGGGAACTTACCCACTATCTCGTTGGACAGCTCGGGGTTGGAAAGATGCTCAGGTGCGTCGAGCATACGCACCACCTCGATGCAATGCCGCACTCTGCAAGCAAAGGCGTTTATTTCCCTCGCCGACTCGTTGTTGCTGATTCTGGGTAGGGCTCTCACCACGGCCAGCTGGGCAATAATAATACGTTCTGGCCTAGCAAATTCCACTTCGAGGGAACGCATTACCTCAAGTGGGTCGCAGCCGGCCGCCAGTAAGACCGCCACAGCATCACGGGCAGGCCCGCGCACAGCGTTACCTATTCTTATTAGGTTTTCTTCCGACGAGTATGAAGGGCTGGTGGTTCTATACGCTCTCCTGAAGAGGAGCCAGTCTGTAGGCTTCCCGTCGAAAATAGGTAGACTAATTGAATGGACACTAACCTTAGGCGTTCTGGCAGCCGCAGCAGCAGCGATATTGGCCACCGCTTCCGCCAGTTGTAAAGTGTCGGTTTTCGAGCTAATATTCTTATTAATGTTTTCGAAACAGTTATCAGTGTTTACATGTGTACCTAAGCTACGTGCAGCATGTATATGTGTATCCGCTTCGGCTGGACGAGTAGGTACGTGGCCGGGTGCGCTCGTGGCCCCGACACGTGGGATGGCCGCGACGGCGGAGGAAGTGCCGCCTCGTGGCGCCAGCGTGTATGTCGGTGCGCTGGGAAAAGCATAATTAAAGGCAGAATTGGAAGCATGATTGTAATTGTGTTCCCGCCCTGTTGCAGACGAAGTGACGACTGAAGGCAACACGTCCGTCGTACCCTCAGGTGCCAAGCAGGGCACGGGCGCTGGGACGGAGGTGTGCGACGTCACTAGAGGTGTCTGGGGCTGGAATACAGAAACGTTAGGGCTACTGCCTCGGTCTAACCACTGCTGCACCATTCCGCGGCTGCGTTGGCTAGATTGGCGGCTCCCGTTGCTTCGAGCCTCCAGGGAAGCGATGAGTGCGCGGTGCTCCGCATCCGCAACGGCGCGCTCGTTAGTTAGGGCGCGCTCAGCTGCAGCACGCTCTGCTTCCGCCGCGGCGCGCTCGTTAGTTAGGGCGCGCTCAGCTGCGGTACGCTCCAAGTCCGCGATGCGGCGTAGATGCTCGGCCTCCGCGGCGAGCACTTGAGCTTTTATGGTACCTGATGATCTTGACGAGCAAGAGCGCACTGATTCCCTTTCGGCACTTTTTTCCGACATTTTGCGGGTTTTGCTTCTTGTAAGCATTTCTTTTATTCGATTCTTTTAAAAAATCACTACTGACACCAATGTTGAAGTTGGAACTGACATTTATTCATTTTTTACATATAATTATAAAAAACATAAACAAATATGTGGCCAGCTACGTCCGTAACACAAACGATTACAAAAAATTCATGACAGAATATTTGCAAATGGGTCACATGAAACCGAGCCCCAGAGATCGTGAACCGACTTGTTATTTGCCTCATCATGGTGTTTTGAAACAGGATTCAGTGACTACGGAGTTAAGGGTAGTCTTCAATGCAGGGTTGACATTACGAAAGTGGTCGAGCAATAATCCTGAATTATTACGTAACATCAGTGAAAATGAGTTGAGTCAGACAACCTTTAAAAGCGAAGGCACAACAAAAACGCTTGGGTTGCAATGGAACCCACAAGCAGATTACTTTGCGTTTTCGAATAAAATTAACTTAAGCTGCATTAAAGTGACAAAGCGCATGTTACTCTCGGAAATTTCAAAAATTTTCGATCCGCTTGGGTGGCTCACTCCGGTAACACTTAAAGCGAAATTATTATTCCAACAATGCTGGCTCTCAGAGTGCGACTGGGATGACGCGGTGTCCGAAGATATACAAACCAAATGGCGACAATTTTGCAAGGACATTGATGACATTCGACTGGTGAAAATACCGCGACACTTGGGAGATACTTCAAGATTTGTGCAATTACATGGGTTTTATGACATAAGAAGGGGACTGGTAGATGGAATCGGCTACGTGGCCAATACCTTATTTGGGGTACTCGACGAATCGCTTCAAAATATGAGACCGACATTACAACTATCCAACAAAATGAAAACCACTTATTAACATTAATCAAAAACCAGACAAGCATTTTAGAAGCTGAAAGTAACATTGTACAGAGAAACCAGCAAACCATGATAAAACACCTGGATATGATAAGTAAACATCTTGCAACACTTGACAGATAATATTTAGCTCAAAAATCGAAAGATGAAACCTCATTTTATGTTTTGACATCTATTATGGCCGCCGAAAGCATATTGACAAACCTTAAATTCGTGCAACAAACCTTAATAAACACACTGACTAACCTGTATCAAGGTCACATCGATGTGCATTTAATATCGCCTGGTCAATTACAACAAGAACTAGATAAAATAGCTCGACACTTAGCTCACCACTTAGCGCTACCTGAGACCCAAGACAACATAAAAGACCTTTATAAACTACTTAGAGTTCATAGCCGTATCACACAGAACTATTTAATAATGGAAGTCAAGGTACCGTTGTTGAATGACGAGCCTTATGAACTAATGAAATTAATTAAAATCCCACAACGCATTGACCAAACTAAGGTTATAAACATTATTCCTGCAACAGCATTTATCGCTATAAATATACACCGAGACACGTTTGTGCCACTAGATCAAACAGATATTTATGAATGTCAAACAATTAGTCAACAGTAGCACTACCATGAGTTTACAAAAACCATTCTCGATATCGACAGCGTAAGCAATTTGTATGGGAAATTGAAGCAGAGCCTCTAGCGGATACGCGAAGAACTAAAATCTATAGTAAGAGTGCTCACCATCCACGAGTTTACTATCCTCTCTAACGTGAACTCGATTGTTGGTGTAGTATTCGTGGCGTTATGTTGGTACAAGCGGGTGACGTCACAGTCACATCCCACAAAGTGGATACTTACCTGTTCACGGTCAGCCCATAGCCACAGAATAACTAATAGCGCTTGCTGTGCACGTATATGCTATTTTACTGCTTTACTAATAAATTTTCTAAGCAATAATCCTATTATCAATTGACTTCTTACGTCGTTACCTACTTACGTGAAAAATCTCAAAGCGTCATATTCCTGGACATATTTTTTGGTTCTTCTATGTATTCATTTATTATGGTGTATTAATAAGTTATTTAAAACGTACAAATAGGTAATTATTTTTCAAAAAATTGTATGCACATTGCACTTGTTATTGAAGCAAAAGTAAACGGAATAAATAATAATATCTAGGGTACTATTTTATACACATTTATGGCGTCGCGCGTCGTAGTATCTCCCAATGGTTAATCAGAATAAAATTCATATCTACATGATCTAGACAGCATCCTAGACATCTAGACAGTATCCTAAACATAAAATATATTTTCACTAGCTTTTGCTAGTGACTTCATTCTCGTGGACATTTTAGAAAATCTTCAGAATTCTTAAAATGCTGAATTAAATTCAGAGATATTTTTATCTCGTCCCTCATCACGTTCCCGTTCCCGTGCCCCGCTCCCCTTTTCACTTTTTCTCTTTTTCACTTTTCTTTCACCTTTACTATTTCACTTTTATTCTTTTTCACTTTTGACTTTTTGGATTTTTTGTTTTTCTTTTTTTACTTTTTAGGACTTATTGACTTTTATTTTTTTTGTTTTTTTACTTTTCTGACTGTTTTACTTTTTTTTTACTTTTTTCGATTCCGCTTCCGTTTACACTTTTTACACCTAAACATTTACTTACCATCACCTTTCTCCTTCCATTTGCCCTGCCCCTTCCCCTTATAATTTTTAATCGTCATCGTCAGCCTACACACAAAATTTGAACATCCCAGCTTTGAAATTAAGAGAATATACAAACTGTCATCCCCTATTTCATCCCCTTAGGGGGTGAAATTTTCCAAAATCCTTTCTTAGTACTCACTTTCACCATGAAAGGTATCTACCCTCCAAAAATGGTTTCTCTACCTTCAGCCGTTAGGGCTCTAGTCGTATCCCAAAATCAATCAAATCAATCAATACTTATGTATAGATTTCTGTTAGATTTACGTCCATTTTCCTTAGTAGCGTCACAGAATATATAATAGTAGCGTGCCCGTATTTTTATATTTTAATTTCTTTCAAACTAAAATGTAACTAATTTATTTAGCTTTGGTGACATGAATGGCATGCTTTACTCCACACAATACATATTTTTTATCTAAAAAGAGTATAACTCTTTATAAACTTTTTGAATCGAATTACGACGTTTGACAGCTCATGAAAGAGACACGCGTCTATGATCAAGAGAGATAGAGATAGTTGTCAAAGACAACCTTTGCCCATCAAGTTTCGTTAGGTTGGTATACTTGCAAGATAATCCAACCATAAACTTAATATTCCACTCAGCGAAAATTTTTCTAAGTCTATGAATCCAACTAAGTAAAAAAAGATCACTAGTAGCATAGCCTTCTATATTTTCCAAGCCATGAAGTGAGCAGAACGGCAACATCGCATACTGGTCAAGTACGGGGTATAACATTATTTTATTCTTTATTATTTGTTTTTCCTATATTATCTATCTTTAAACTAGTTGTAAATTGTGATGTAAGATTATTTCAATAAAGATTTTATATTTATTATTATTATTTATTTATTAGGACATGAGGTTTAAGTCAAATTGTTTGACCTTCTCGGGGTCCTTTAGTACTATGAGCATTTTGATCTAGGCCTTCTCTAGCAATGAATCTTACATCATTGGAAAGGTATTTACATTTGAAACATTTTATTGTATGACAGCAAACGTCAACTATTAGTACTATTAGAGATAAATCGCTCTGAAATCAACCAAATTTTATAACATTAATGACCTAAAACTCCGAAAATACTAACTATTGATAAAAAGTATGTTTACAGCTGTTTACTTCGGAAGGCACGTTAAGTCGTTGGTCCCGGCTGCATTTGCAGTCGTTAACACCCACCAACCCGCATTGGGCCCGCGTGGTGGGTTATGGCCCATCCTCCTTACCACCCATAAGGAAGGCCTGTGCCCCAGCAGTGGGGACATCAAAAATGGCTGATGGACTGGATGTTTACAGCAAATATTTTTCATATAAAAAACCTTTCGAATGATATTATCATTCAATGCTAGAGGTGGGATAGATCAACTCTCATAGACAATAAGAAAAATTTAAATTTTAACCAGGACAAAATGGCTGTCAAAGATGTCTTTTAAAGACAAATATTTGCTGTTAATATACTTTATATCAATTGCTAATACTTTTGGAGTTAAAGGTTATTAAAGTATAAAACTGGTTTGTTGTCTATGGGAGTTGATCTACCCCACCTATAGCATTGAATAATATATCATTGGAGAGGTTTTTGTATGAAAAATATTTGCTGTAAACATACTTTTTATCAATAGTTAGTATTTTCGGAGTTTTAGGACATTAATGTTATAAAATTTGGTTGATTTCAGAGCGATTTAACTCTCAAAGTGCTAATAGTTAACGTTTGCTGTCATACAATTAAATGTTTCAAATTTAAAGACCTTTCCAATGATGTAAGATTCATTGCTAGAGGAGGCCTAGATCAAAATGCTCATCGTACTAAAGGACCCCCGAAAAGTTCAAACAATTCGATTCAAACTTCATGTCCTAATAAATAAATAATAATAATAAATATAAAATCTTGATTGAAATAATCTTACATCACAATTTACACCTAGTTTAAACGCAGATAATATAGTAAAAAGAAATAATCAATAATAAAAAGAATATTATTAAACTATGTGCTTGACTACATGCAATGTTGCCGTTCTGCTCACTTCATGGCTTGTAATTATAGAAGGCTAAGAGGGTAGTAAAATTGATCTCACGCGTCAAAACGCAAGTGAGAGACTTTACTACTATCGTTACGGTATTTCTCGATGGCATCTGTCAATTAGTAACTCATGGTACCAAATTCGTATAACAAAGGCCAAAACGTTACTCGATGCTCGCTAGCGACTATAGTTAACTATTGTAGATTACTTTACCAACTCATGGTAGTGCTACAGAATATGATGTGCAAGTTCAATCACCCAGTATATGACATAACTCGACAAACGTCTATTTGCGATACACAATTAATTAATTACAGTGACAAACACGAATCATTTTGCTATGCAAAAACTACGGTGTGTAGCGATAACTGGGTCAAGTTACATAAAGTAAACACCTGGTTTTATTATTGTTGCGGCGAGTGCATTGTCCGCATCATAATATGTCCTACGACCTTGACGTCACAGACACTACGTCACATGGGATTGATAACGTTAGAAAAGGGGTGTGTACTGAAAGGAAACACCTTTATGTTGTATGCAAATATGCAATATAGCGATAAAATTACAATTGAAACACCAAGCCTGCTAATTCCAGAAATTTCACCTCTTAACGAGATTATCCATACATCAGTTGATGTCCAGAATTCGTCAATATTCCCGGAGACACATGAAACACAATTTAGGAAAATACATAGCGATATCCAGAAGTTAAAAGCTCAATCCACTATAGAGCCACTAACCTCGCACGATATGCATCATTATATTGTGATTTATGTGATTATAGGCATAGGCGTTTTGCTTTTAATTATCACTGTATACTGCTGGAAAGTCAAAATCGGAAAGAGTGGTAATTCGAGAGGGGGGAAGACTCATTGTGAGAACGCAAAGCCAAGCACAAGTGAGGAGATCTATAGTGTAGTGCAATATGACAACAAAAAACATAAAATAGTGAATAAGTTGCCAAGTGAGTGTGATAGGGCCCGGCCCTCAGTAAACACCGTGACATTTGACACTAATGAACCAAGATTTTAACCCTTCTGTGTTTAAGTTTACATTTTACAGCTCCTTTATAGTTTTATATTTTCGATATTAAGTTTTACGTATCATGTTTACATTTATAGTTACAACCGGTTAATTTTTACAATAGCCGATCAAAACATGTGTTACATTAAGTTATATTTTATTGTACTAGTTCGGATTTAGATTTTATTACATTGTTTTACTTTCATTTTGTTTTCTCGGTGGCAGTATGTACGATGCACGTACATGCGATTTATTTTGTTATTAGATAAAATTCTGCTTATTATGTATATTGTTAGATTGTAGCAGACGCGGCGTAGCCGTGACCTGCTTTCTTTCACTTCCTACCGGATTCAAGCTGCTCTTTATGACATAATGTATTTTTATTAAACAATAATCGGTTAGATTTCGTGACAACAACTACTGCATTTTCTTTTCTTTGCAATCATCTGCATACAACCCTGCATCCGACATCTTGCATCACTGCATTTTAAATATTACATTTTGCATTAAACACAACTTCTTATACAAGCACATTTAGACGGCCGAGTACTGGACACAAAGTACTTTAAATTCAATAAAAATGCTGGAGTACAAATTCCTTTTTTTTTATTTTAAAAGCCCCACCCGACTTCAATAGACGTATTTTTATTACTACGAATATTATTTCTTGCTTTTTAGAGGTAGGTTTTTTGAAGTCGGTTTTTTGTTTTTTTTAATCAATTTTTTTTTTTTTAGTGTAGGTACCTTGTAGTTGTAGGTAAGGTATATTATATATGTAGAAAAATCGGCTCAGCCAAACGTAAGATAATCGCGGAGAAACATACTTAAATACGGGTCAAACTGAGAACCTCCTTTTTTAAGTCGGTTAAAAAATTACACTTAAGATTTATCCCTCTTCTAACAAAAAAATAATTATCTTATTCAGTTCATAAACAAAGAAGTAATACGACCAATCATCGAGGTAATTCACACAAACTCATACTATTTTCGTGCTTTTTTCAAAATTACTTGAAAAGTACTGAACCGATACCCAAATTTTAAAAAATAGGACCAACTTGAGAGTGTACCTAATGTAATAACGTTTGAATCATTTCAATCGGTCCAGCCGTCTTCGAGTAATCGGTGAACATACACAAAACAAAAAAAAACAAATATACAGACGAACATAGAACCTCCTCCTTTTTTGGAAGTCGGTTAAAAAAGGGATAGCATTATACATTCTTCTATGGAATCCCTTTTTTAACAAAAAGAGACAAAACAATATATCGAGCTCAGTCCCAGTTAACCGGCCAGCGGCCGGTATACTGAAAACATGTGGTTTCGTTGTCTAGTAAGGCGGCCCCTTGATATTACTAAATATCTGCTTATTAAGCCATATATAACGTTAAAATAGTAATAAATAACAACATACCTTGAAAACAAACTAAATATTTACTTTTTAACGATGCCCTGAAGGACAATATTGACTATTTGGCAAGAGCTCTCCACTATTTTTTTTATCTCCACTTGCGAAATCGACCCAGATGCGGTAGGCTTCAACGTGGAACACAAATTATAAAATATTACGTAACGTTTCGCTAGTGGCGTCCATACCATTCGATAGATCGATAACAGTGCTGCCAGGAAAATATCTTAATTGTTAAGAAATTGCCACGAATTTCTTATTTTATTCGAAAAACTGTTGGGGGGCCGGATAACTGGGGGCGGCCGGTTAACTAGGCATATTACCCTAGGTACTTATTAAAATGACAATAATATTAATCGAACACCAATAATCTAGATTTACTCTTAAATACAGCCGTAAGCTGTGTAATTTCTGAATGCTACACTTTTTGCATTGGCATATGAGGCTGCAGTATCCTACTCCAATTTACAGCGCAAAGTGTACAATAATACTCTTATTATTGTAACTGCTTTATTATAGGTTACATACTCTTTTAATCAGCTTTTATCGAGCTTATTACACCAAATAAAAGCGATTTACAATACCTAATACTATAATGCAGCATATCCTTATTAGAATTTAGAAACTCCCATAGAAGTTATAATTGTCGTACGGACACGTGACAATTTTTTTTACTGAAAGACAAGAAATATTACTTAGTTAAACTTAAGCACTGCGCGTTTAAAGGGGATAAAAGGAAATCTTTATTTACTTACTTTAAGTCCGATATTTAAGTTCAAAATATAAAAATTTATTAATTTTCAAAGTTCAAACACAAGCGTGCTTACACAGTTTTTCTTTATTGTCGCATTCTTGGCCGTTGTTCTCTTCTTATTATTGTGTTTTGGCAATCTACTTTCCTCTTGGAAGTAATTTTTGCCAGTGTCAAGTGTAGATAGCAAATAAGCCGTAGTGATGGCTAGCAGGGAATAGACAATTTCGCAATATCATTCGTTCTTTGGCAGGAATAAAGTATTATTACTTTGTGCAGGTTGTGGTACGAATTTGAAAAATCTTATTGTAAGCTTAAAACAAAACGTTCATAAAACATGATGGTTTTCTAAAAGGTGATGGTAAGCCTCCAGATGACCGGCACGTCACCGGCGCCTCGCCGGCTCGTTTCAGTCAAGTCAACGTCGCTTCACCGGCAAGGCAAGCAGGGTTGCCACTTTATTGTTTTAATAAAGTATTGGTTGCTATAATAGGTAGAAAAAAAGTATATTGTGGTATGGAAATAAGTATTATTTCAATTTAAAAAATATATATAACTTTTGGTAATTATTTTGGTAACTTTTATAGACTTAATTCACATATATTCTACTTAGTTTAAGTAAACGTACTATTTTTTCGAATTTTAATAAAAATAAAACAATATGTGTGAATTTCGGGTTTTCGGGTAAACAATTGAATGTCGGGAAAACAAGTAAAAGTAGGAAAACATTGTGTTATTATTAAAATTCGATAAAATAGTACCTTTACTTGAACTTAAGCTTAGGGCCAGCCCTCTAGCCAAAGAAACATTAAATATAATAAACACAAATAAAAATACAAATACAAAATCTTTATTTGCTTGTAAACATGGTATACAATTGTGGTAATTTAAACAATAGTAGGTAGCCAAACATGTTTAGCCAATAATAGGCATGCAAAAATATTTCTTATAAACTGTTAATAGGACAATAATAAATTATAATTACGACATTTTATAGAAAAAAATATATTTGAATATTTATTGATCATAAAGTAACAAATTAGTGCTTAGTATTTAAAAATTCTTTTATGTCATAGAAAGTGTGCGTTAGAAGCCATTTATGCAGGTGCGATTTGAATCGACTTAATATCGTTCGGTATGTTATTGTATATTTTTATGCACATACATAAACAACTTTTTCTAAACTAGTCCGTACTCGACATTTCTTGCGGTACCAATCTATTGCCGTTTCTAGTGTTTCTAGGATAATAATATCGCATGCTCTTGTGAAAAGTAACATACTCGTATTTTGTTTAACAAATGAACATATTTCAAAGTTATAAAGCGATGTCAACGTTAATAACTGAAGTCGTGGAAACAGAGGACGACATGATGTTCAAATCAAATCAAATCAAAAAATCATTTATTCAGTCTAGGCTGTTACAAGCACTTGTGAATGTCAAAGAAGCTACGCCATCGGTTCGCAAACCCTGAGCGGGAGACCTTGTAACGAGAAGAACCGGCAAGAAACTCGTCAAGGGCTGCTTTTTTCTCCCTCTATATTTCATACAGAGTCGTCAACATTGAAAAATGAGCTCCACATTTAAAGTGAGGTCATTTTCCATCACAATTATTAACAAAAGTTTGTACACAATGGGTAGGTAGGTTGAAATTAAATACCTACTACATATCGGATAGGTAATTGTGAGAGTAAATAACTTTCAACTAGTTGAGAAATCAGTAATCACTATGTCTGCTACTCAAAAGTGCACCTAAGTAGGCAAAATTTACCAAAAAATACTTGAGACAATACATAAAAAATAACAATAAAAAACGCAATTCTTACAATTCAATATGCGTTAAGATAGGTACTCAGAAGCAGACCCATTCCCACTGGCAGCACCCGTTCACGAGCATGACGCGTGGACCAGCCATCGCTTCGCTCAACCATATTTGAGGGAACGTAACGACCCGCCCCACACGACACCACCGCAGAAATGATTAAAGAGAGCATGACATACTTAGGCTACCCATCCTAAGGCACTGAATTGAAAACTAATATCCAAAAGCTTTTCATAGGCCTTTACTTACAAAAACTACTAACTATAGAAAGCAAAATGATTGCAATAAAAAAAAAAAGAGAAATCAAAACAAGGTTTACTTGCCTATTAGTTTTATGTTTTGAGTAAGAAGTGCCATACATATTGATAACATCAAACAGAGAAAAAAAAAATAATATAAATATACGACGCCCTTAGTACAAGCAGACAGAAGCAGACCCATTCCCACTGGCAGCACCCGTTCACGAGCATGACGCATGGACCAGCCATCGCTTCGCTCAACCATATTTGAGGGAACGTAACGACCCGCCCCACACGACACCACCGCAGAAATGTTTAAAGTGAGCATGACATACTAAAGCTACTCGCATTAAGGCGTCGTCTCGTCGAGTCAAAAAGCTTACAATAAGTTTTAAGTAGGTAGGACAATTCCCTCAATTTTCACATAGAATAGAAAAATCTACGACCAGGCTATTTTATCAATTAAATAATCTTTAACGGTATAGTATCCTTTTTTGAGAAGACAATTTTTTACATGAGACTTAAAGTTTTCAAATGGTAAATCCAAAATATTACTTGGAATTTTATTATAAAACTTTATACCAAGACCTATGAAAGAACCACGGACTTTTTCTAATCTATACTGAGGCATTACAAGTTTGTCTTTATTTCTGGTATTCCGATTGTGCCAATCACTATGTTTTGTATATAAGTTAATATTGCGACGCACGAAAAGTATGCAGTTTAATATAAATTGAGATGCTGCTGTCAATATACCAATCTCTTTGAATCTATCCCTATCGTTCGTGGAGGAACTCCGCATATAGCTCTATCTAATGCATTTTTTTTGAGCAATTTTCGCTCTGTTAGCATGTGTACTATTTCCCCATATCAATAACCCGTAACGCAATATGGAACCTACATATGCATGATAAGTGGTTAACGCAGTTTTTACATCTGTCACAGATCTGACTTGTTTTAATGCATAAACAAACCTATTAACTCTACCACAAAGATTATCGATGTGTGCTTTCCAACTCAGCTCCTGATCAATTGTAAGTCCTAGGAATTTTGTTTGCTTAACTTCGGCGATTTTAGTGTCTCCGTAGTGAATGTCAAGATTAAAATTTTTGCGTTTATTAAGTCAAGTTCACTTTCAGATTATGTATGTCAAGCCATCTAATTAATTTTTCAATATTATTATTTATGTCATATTCATGGTCATTTATAGTATTATTAGATCTTACCACAGTGGATATGTCATCCGCAAAGGCAATACAACTTTGATTTGTAATGTCAACAATGTCATTAATATACAGTAGAAACAAAATAGGAACCAGTACCCAGTAACCTGTGGTACACCGTGAACATTCTTACTGTAACCCGATGAATGTGCTACATATTCATTTTTGTCATTATGCTTATTTATTATTACGCATTGCTTCCTATCACTAAGATAAGATTTTATCCACTAAAGTGCCAGGCCTCTTACCCCGAGTATTTCTAATTTCCGTAGAAGTAAATTGTGCACAACATGATCGAACGCCTTAGTTAGATCAATAAAGACAGCAGTAGTTAATTCCTTTTTATTAATACCAATGAGAATGCTTTCGACTAGTCTGTGTGATGCTAGAAGTGTCGATTTGTTTTTTGGAAACCATATTGGTCGACATTTAACAATTTATATTTACTTATTGCAAAAGTTGATTAATTGCTTATACATGCATTTCTCCACTATCTTCGAAAAAACAGACAGGATTGCTATAGGTCGATAACTACCAAACATCGAATATATTTCCTTTTTTAAACAACGGCTTTATTGTAGTCAGCTACTCAGCTTTAGCAAATCTGGAAAAGTGCCTGAGGAGAAGGACAGGTTTATTAAATATGTTAATACTGAAATTATTTCCTTAATGCATTCTTTTAAAACAAGAGTACATACTTCATCGTGACCCTCGGATTTCGTATGTTTTAACGACATAACTTCCTTCATTACTTCTGCTTCAGTGAGTGGCATGAGAAATAATGAATTTACTACGTGTTTTTTGGAAATAATACTATGCGTATCATTATTTCCTTCTTTGTTAGATAAATTGACAAAGTAATCATTAAACGCCGTAGCTATTTGGGAGGCATCATTTATTGCTTCTTCATTGATAATAATTTTTTCAATGCAGTTACTTTTACTTTGCGTGTCATATAGCTTATTTTTTACTACATTCCACGATGCCTTACACTTGTTTTTACTTTTAAGAATATAATAAATGTTGGTTGTTTTTTTAGAGCTAAAGATACATTTTTTAATAAGTCTGAGTATTTTTAAATTAGAGATTTTTGCATTCACAATGCTATTTTTACACAATACTAAATAATATACTAGAAAAAATACGACTCGCACCAGATCAATACTCAGACGGGAATCGAACCCGCGACCTTTGGATATCCGGTCCAATGCTCTGACCGCTGAGCTACCGAGTCACTAGTGACATCGCCGAATTTCTTCTAGTATATCCTACTCTTACGCTGCAAGCCAGCGTTATTTCACCAATGTGAGGAATTACCTCGACATTCAATTGAAATATCTTTCCAGATATTTGGCAATCGGTTAAGATGAAATAGCTATATAATTTTTAAGTTTGAGATTTTTGCATTCACAATGCTATTTTTACACAATACTAAATAATATACTAGAAAAAATACGACTCGCACCAGATCAATACTCAGACGGGAGTCGAACCCGCGACCTTTGGATATCCGGTCCAATGCTCTGACCGCTGAGCTACCGAGTCACTAGTGACATCGCCGAATTTCTTCTAGTATATCCTACTCTTACGCTGCAAGCCAGCGTTATTTCACCAATGTGAGGAATTACCTCGACATTCAATTGAAATATCTTTCCAGATATTTGGCAATCGATTAAGATGAAATAGCTATATAATTTTTATATTTGAGATTTTTGCATTCACATCACAATGCTATTTTTACACAATACTAAATAATATACTAGAAAAAATACGACTCGCACCAGATCAATACTCAGACGGGAAACGAACCCGCGACCTTTGGATATCCGGTCCAATGCTCTGACCGCTGAGCTACCGAGTCACTAGTGACATCGCCGAATTTCTTCTAATATATCCTACTCTTACGCTGCAAGCCAGCGTTATTTCACCAATGTGAGGAATTACCTCGACATTCAATTGAAATATCTTTCCAGATATTTGGCAATCGATTAAGATGAAATAGCTATATAATTTTTAAATTTGAGATTTTTGCATTCACAATGCTATTTTTACACAATACTAAATAATATACTAGAAAAAATACGACTCGCACCAGATCAATACTCAGACGGGAATCGAACCCGCGACCTTTAGATATCCGGTCCAATGCTCTGACCGCTGAGCTACCGAGTCACTAGTGACATCGCCGAATTTCTTCTAGTATATCCTACTCTTACGCTGCAAGCCAGCGTTATTTCACCAATGTGAGGTATTACCTCGACATTCAATTGAAATATCTTCCCAGATATTTGGCAATCGATTAAGATGAAATAGCTATATAAGGTGGTACCGTATTAACTGTGAAAACTTAAAGGGGTGGTCAGGTGATGTGTTTAGAACACAATAAAAATAATAAAAAAAATCAGAAAATTATTTTCATTTTTTTTTATTTTTTTTATTATAATTATTATCATCGTCGATTCTTCCGTAATTAAACCTAAACAACCACAAAACAATAATAAACACAACAATAATCGAATAACTATGGTATTATCCTGTTTTACTACGCATCACGCCATCCATCCACAAGGCACGCGCGCGCGGCGCGCGGGCCGCACGCGGTCATCAACCCAAACAGCTGAGACGATTATACGCACACGTATCGTACATAGGTACGCCATAGAATTTACGAAATATGCTACTAATTCTACTACTTTATACAAGGCTTTCCTAGCAAATGAATGTTACCTACGCTCTTATTTAAGGTAGGTACTTATCAGTAAGTTCGATGACCTTTGATGAACTCAACTTTATTAAAGTAGTAGTAATGTTAGTTATAATGAACGGTCACTTTAAATTAGTAATTGTAATTACATGATCCCACTTTCCATTACATTTCTAGTCTAACAAGTAAATTCAATGACCTTTGATAACATCAATTTAAGGTGTTTATCCTATGACGTGTTTAGTAAATTACTTACTTACCTATGAGGACGAGTTCAGTTCTCATTAGAATAAGAACGAAACCCCATTGGTCTCGCTTCACACATCGTATCTGACTCTTTCACTATCACATCACAATGCACTCATACTCTAAAGTTCATTGATGTCCATTATTACATGACCAGTCAGTATACCTGTACTGGAAATCCTTTTACTTGTCCACAAAAGAATCGATGCAAGATAATCACACAAAAAGACTAAATATCTACCAGTGAAGTGATAGTTGTCATTTTTACGAGTTACGAGTAGGTACTCGTAACTCGTAAAAATGACAACTATCACACTGATTCATAATGTAGGTAGGTAGGTACAATACAGTCACACACACACATCACATCACTTTGTGTTACGAGTTACGACATTTCATAGACTTTGTGTATACACGTGATTACGTACTTTTAATGTCATGTCACGTTATTCTGTGACATGACATTAAAAGATCGGCAAAATGCGTGAAATATCACGACAAAGCGTCCGGCGGCGGCGCGTGCGACAGATCACGCACGTCACGGTCACGTACGACGACACAACTAAAGAGCTAATTAGATCATCCTAAATATCGGACCCGATATGAAGTCTCTCCTAAATTCAGAGCAGTGTAATTGCATTCAGGAAGCTAGGATCCGATTTAGGATCCTAATTAGGATAGAAATTGTCTCCGACATAACGGATGCTAGATCGGAAGCACTTAGGACAGTGTAATCGCATTCAGGATGCTCGGCTCCGACACAGTAGTACCACAGCATAAATAGTACAGTCAGTCAACGCCTTTTATGTTGGCGAAAAAAAATCCGCCGCGCCGTTCGTCTAGATAGACAGTTGGCGCAACGACTAAAAGTATATAAGGGTTGTCACTCTGTGATTTGCTTTTTTTTTGACCTACATGAATATAAAAACCTGCCTCTAAAAAGCAAGAAATAATATATAAATCATTAGCTACGCATTATCATTGTTATAATAAAACACGTCTATTAAAGTCGGGTGGGGCTGGAGTACCTACAACTTCCTTTTTTTATTCTAAAAGCCCCACCCGACTTCAATAGACGTGTTTTATTATACCAATGATATGATAATGCGTATCTAATGATTTATATATTATTTCTTGCTTTTTAGAGGCAGGTTTTTTGAAGTCGGTTTTTTTGTTTTTTAAACAATTTTTTATTTTTTTTATTTTTAGTGTAAGTACCTTCTGTATTAGGTAGTGTAGGTATATTATTTAGGTAGTAAATTTTTTTGAAGTCTGTTAAAAAGACTACAAAAACAATCATCTAATTCGGTTCATAAATAACAAAGTCGCCAAGGTAGTTGATGTAAAGTCATAGTATTTTCGGGATTACTTGAAAACTACTGAACCGATTTGAAAAAAAAATCGAACGGGAATAAATGGGACCATCTCGCAAGAAAACTCAATCGAACAAAAAAAGAATCATCAAAATCGGTCCATAAATGTCGAAGATACGCGCGAATAACGATAAAAAAAGTATACAATCGAATTGAGAACCTCCTCCTTTTGTTGAAGTCGGTTAAAAAATAGTTCAGATTAGCGTTGAAAATGACACGTACCTACTACCTACCTAGCTACATACATATACCTCCTATTTACCTAGCTATGTATTTTTACGGCTACAAGAACATTCGTTTAACAACTGTATGATCGTAAAGCTGTGATATCGGATCCGACATTCAGGACGGTCTAATTGGCGACTGAATTTCTCGTCCTAAATCGGACACTAAATTCCGGATCCGAAATTCAGGATGGTGTAATAAGCGCTTAAACTTTAAATCAAAATCTGCGGCGGCGGCGGGCGGCAAGGCGGGCGGCGCCCTTTGCTGCCTGCCGCTGCCCGTGCCGCCGCGGCCGCACGCGCCTTTCGGGGTGCCGCGTGCCGCGTTCGTCGGCGCATCTACAAAGAAAGCGCCAAAAATTGACCGATAAAGGGTTCTACAGACGTTTAGATATTGTGATATTGATTTTTGATGAGTAAGTTTCGCTACTTAACACTTACAATACGTTACATTTCGCTAGCTTATGCTCGTTAATTTATTTTATTAAGATAAGTAGAGCATCTTTTTTTATTGTTGTTGGGATTTTTTAAGTTATAAAACAGTTTACAAAAGAAAAAACATGAATCAAATAGAATGTGTTATCTGTCACTATCTATCTCCCATTTTAATTTTACTTTTTAATGGCTATTAACAATGTAAAGAATCATTCGATTAGTTAAGTTTAAAGTTCACAACCACACCTCCTGCCTTTTTTGTGATTAAATGATGGCTTTGATGACTCGATTTTGTAGTTTTGTGGCGATGATAGTAAAGTATAATAATTTAAAATTCGCTTACGTAATGTATGCGAAAGGAAGTACCTACACAAACTATTTTTAGGAGTTGAGATTCCGTCCGTCTAGTGTGTAGAGCTACCTTTAAACTAAAACAAAACCCTCCCCCGCCCGCCTGCCGTCTCTCTCTTCTCTCTCTTGGTAAAGTCCGCAGTCCGCCCGCACGCACTTCTAATTTTTTCTGCTCTGCAGTCTGTTTCCGTGTGTTCTCTTATCGTGTTGTGTTTGTGAGTACCTACTGCGTACTTGTGCATTGAGAGAGGTGGTGATCGGGTCAGCAGTTCTGTAGATAGTTATTTAAAAGTTTAAATAGGACTTGTGAATAGAACTTGTTAATAGGTGATGAACTTTTAAACACGTCAAATTAATGTAATAATAAAATAATAACAAGTAGGTACCTACCTATTATTATTTAGAAGGGGGGACGCCAGCGAAGCCGGGTGGGTGATCAGATCAGTCATCTTGATTGGAACCATTTCACCCATAAGTAGGTACCTACCTAACCTGTTTTAGTTATTTTATGTAAAAGATTGACTGTTTTTATTAAGTACATTGGTTCGAAAGTCCAAAGCTTATCAAGTGTGATGGGAAGCTTATCACCTTCTTGTGTATGTGGTGTGGTGTGCAGTGTAAACAAAATCCACCAGCTGTTCGGGGTCAACTCGGGGTCATGTAAGTACACTTACCAATTTAAAGTAATAGAGATTATTAGGTAGGTAGGTACTTAGGTAGTCACGTTTTTTACTACCTATTAAATTAAGTTCGAGTTTATTAAAGGTCATCGAACTTAGTGATACCTTAAAAAGCGTAGGCATAGTAGAATCATATGGCGTAGGCAACAACATTCGTTTGTAGGAAAGCCAGTTGTAGGAGGTTCGTGTGCGTATAGCGTAGTGAGGTAGGCACAGTGGTACAACATATCGTCAGCTGTTTGTCTCCCCGGCGCGGCGCGGCGCGTCCGCCGCGTATGGATGGCTTAATGCGTGAGTAAAACAAGGGAATACACCATAGTAATCTTTTATTTAATTATTGTTCGTATTTATTATTATTTTGTGGTTGTTTAGGTTAAATATCGGAAGAATCGACGACGATGATAAATAAAATAAAAAAATTAATAAAAAATAAAAAAAAAAAAATAATTTTTGGTTTTTTTTTTATTATTTTTATTGTGTTCTAAACACGTCACCTGACAACCCCTTAAAGTTTTCACAGTTAAAACGGTACCACCTTATATAATTTTTAAATTTGAGATTTTTGCATTCACAATGCTATTTTTACCCGACTGCAAAGAAAGGGTTATGTGTTTCGCGCGTATCTTGTAAGTATGTTTGTATGTTTGTATGTTTGTATGTATGTATGTTTGTATGTAATATTCTTTATTACCTCATATCTTTCAAACGGCTGAACGGATTTCTATGATTAAGATATCGTTAGATTGGTCTTTTCAGCCCAAGTGTTCTTAAGAAGGTGGCGTTATAAAAAAACCAACATGGCGGCTGTACGGTGCTATTATACGTAGTGAAAAAAAATTTTCGAATTTGACGTTGATTCGAATCGATATGATGATTCGAATCAGCTAACCAATTCGAATCAGGTGACGATTCGAATGATTCGAATCAGGTGACGATTCGAATGATTCGAATTTTTTTTTTAGAATACGGCAATATGGGTGTCAAATTAAAGGGCTTATTATAAGGATTTCAAAAAGGTATATCATGACCATAATATAAATATAAAAAACAATAAAATAAAAAAAGTAAATTATATTACGCAAATGCGAGCGGCCGCTATAAACATGTCAATGAGAAATTTATATTTTGTTTGTGTATGTTAGCCACATTCATGATGAAAAAATAGGCTATAATATCATCCCAAAATCCCTCGGGATCGAAGCCTCAGGCTATGCCGCAGGGCACGGCTAAGTTAATCAATAGATGGCGCTGTAGCCGAGTACATCGCGGTATGGTTTTGTATTCATCATCAATAGATTTCTAGTTGCATAGACCATATCAATAGATGGCGTTGTAGCCAAATACATCTCGGTATGGTTTAGTTCTCTGTAGATTATATAAGGTCTTTTGTGTTTATACTGAAAATATAAAGATAACAATAAAAGAATCGAAGAAACGATAACGAGAAATAAGAAGAAAAACTTTTTTAATTGATAATTACTTTAATACGATTCCATCTAGCTAGCTAGAGTACATTCATTATTTATTATACTAGATTCCATCTATCTAATTGGAACGCGTGTTGCATTACTTTACTTGCGTTAATATTGAAAAAAATATTAAAGAAGTAGATTTTGATAGGTTTTGTAGCAAGTATACCTAGTTTAGTTAGGACTAAGGAATAGGGTGTTTAGGAATATCTTATTACTGAATTAGTGATTAATTACATTCTCTTTGATATCGATAATAGTACATTACAGCCGTGAACGGGAAGCTAGCGATTGCATTGTCGAGGATGGTTTGAAGCCCGAGCCGCAGGCGAGGGCTTTAATCATTCGAGGCAATGCAAGTAGCTTCCAGAACAAGGCTTGTATAGTGCTTTTCTCAAGAAATGCGAGGAAATAAAAAACTTTTCAATTGAAACTTAATTAAATTTAATTAATATTAAAAATGAGTAATCAGACAAATCCTCTGAGTAATCTTGAATTACGTGCAGCGCCATCTACCGCCGAGAAGCAAAACCCATCTTATTTCGCTTCTCGGCGGTAGATGGCGCTGTACATAATTCAAGATTACTTAGAGGATTTGTCTCTGATAAATCTGGTACAATACAATGTAATATTTATTTATTCTTATAGTAATATACTCTGTGCGCACCATTTTTTTTATTGTATCGTTATTATAGTACCTATTAAATAATTTTACCTTTATAATATTAACTGTCTTGTCGTTGGCTTGCGTGCCAGAAAAAAGGAACTAAAGTTATGGCTGTATGGTGCAAATGTGCCTTTGCTTTTTTTGTTTTTGTGAACAGCTAAAACAAAAAAAAGAAGTTGCCGCAGACCACCCAGATCATCTTCGCACTGTACCTACTTCCCGCACTGGTGCTGGTGCGGGAAGTAAGTATTGAAATTCATTCCTGGCCTGAATTTTAAATTTAGAATGTGATGAACCAAACTCCCTCGGAAATGTGAAACGCCCCGCATTCCTATTTCAAATGGAATGATAAGATTTCAGAGCATAAGTGAGAAAAATATTATTTAGAAAATTGGTAGCTTCTTGTATTGGTGTTCGGATTGAACCTTCTGCGTCTGAGTTTGATGGTTTACGCGGTAAAGGCAAGATCGAGCGACGTATGCTACCTCTTAATTTTATGCTGGGCGGTGACTGTGCATAAATTGCAAGGTACAACTTTAGACCGGGCAGTTGTCGATTTGAGCAGTCACCTATTTGCTAAAGGTCAAGCTTACGTGGCTTTAAGCAGAGTCCGATCTCTCGCAGGGCTTGCTGTCAGTTGTCTTGACCCTAAAAAATTCTTATTTAAGCCACACGATGAAAATTCTTTTAAAGAATTAGACCGTCTACGTAATTTGTAAGGAGAATATAACTAAAAAGACGTAAATAAAAAACAACTAAATTTAAAAAATTAAAAACCCGCCTGCCTAAAAAAAGACAAGTCAACAGAAAAATAATAATAATAATAATAATAATAATAATAACCAGCTATGAGCTGTGAAAAGTTATAACCTTTTTCAAAAATAATAATAAAAGCTTTTTATTCATGCCAATTAAATTACATCAATAATCACAGAAAAATAAAATAGAAAAACTAAAAAACCCACATGCATCAAAAAACAAGTCAACTGAAAAGATGGAAACAAGATAATATACAAAGGCAAACTTAAAAAATATTGATGGTAGTGTTTAGATTAAAGGCAAACTTAAAAAATATTGATGGTAGTGTTTAGATTAAAGGCAAACTTAAAACATATTGATGGTAGAGTTTAGAACTTTTGTTCAACATAATTATTATCCGACTGCGGGTTATGTATTTCGCGCGTATCTTGTAAGTATGTTTGTTTGTATGTAATATTCTTTATTACCTCATATCTCTCAAACGGCTGAACGGATTTCTATGATTAAGATATCGTTAGATTGGTATTTTCAGCCCAAGTGTTCTTAAGAAGGTGGCGTTATAAAAAAACCAACATAGCGGCTGTACGGTGCTATTATACTTAGTGAAAAAAAAAATTTTTTTTTAGAATACTGCAATATGGGTGTCAAATTAAAGGGCTTATTATAAGGATTTCAAAAAGGTATATCATGACCGTAAAATATAATAACTAAAAAGAGATAAATAAAAAAAAATTAAAAACCCGCCTGCATAAAAAGACAAGTCGACTGAAAAGATGGAAACAAGATTAAATAAATATTAAAGGCAACATGTCATAATAACATGCAGTCGGAGGCATATAATTCAATTATTCATAATGTCACTTTCTTTATGCATGCCTCCGACTGCATGTTATTATGACATGTTGCCTTTAATATTTATTTAATCTTGTTTCCATCTTTTCAGTCGACTTGTCTTTTTATGCAGGCGGGTTTTTTAATTTTTTTTATTTATTTTTTTATTTATCTCTTTTTACACAATACTAAATAATATACTAGAAAAAATACGACTCGCACCAGATCAATACTCAGACGGGAATCGAACCCGCGACCTTTAGATATCCGGTCCAATGCTCTGACCGCTGAGCTACCGAGTCACTAGTGACATCGCAACTAAGCTTTAATCTTTAAGTTACCCATTTTTGTTCTTTTTTTGGGAAGTGTCAATTCTTATCATGATTGTAGGGAAGCATAGTTTATAAAAGAGTAAAAATTGTTCATGAAATTTATTAAAACCTTTGTTTAAATCGATCTCATCATAAACTTCTGACCATGAGAGCTGATTAAGGCAATTTTTAAATTTTATTATATTTTCTTTACTATAATCTCTCCTAAATATGGTATATGATAAAGGAACTCGCTTCAAATGTTTCATGGGAAAGCTCAACATCTGGGCCGTTTCATGATCCGAAATGTGAAGCGGCAAGACACTAGCTGTAGCATTTTCTATATTGCTTATGATTTGGTCTATACATGAAAGTTTTCGTGTGGGTACTGTAATATGTAATGAAAGATTATAATTTTGTACTAAGTCTCGTAAATGTTCAGTGACACTGTTGTTATTTAAGATGTTTATATTAATGTCACCGGCTAAGATAAGTTTTATTTTATATTTATATTTTCGGAATATCTCGTTTAATAAACAGTCGAGCTTGTTTAAAAAGAAGTTCGGGTCAGACTTTGGTATTCTATAAAGACTTACGATTACTATTTTGTTTGAGGGGAATTCTATACCACAACACTCGAAAGATTTTTGTATAGCATGTTTCCTTACATACGACAAATCTCGGCATTGATGATTTTTTTTACTAAAATGCAAGTGCCCCCGCGCTTTTTGTTTCTAGAGAAAGTTGAGGCCACTTTATAGTTATTAATATTTATGTAACACTCTTGGCTTTCCTCCACAAAAGTCTCTGTTAAACAAATTACATCTGGTTCGTTATTTTTTTCAATTAGATCTAGTATGGTTAGATCTAGTTTTTCTTTTTTAGACAAAATGCTAGCAATATTTTGATGAAGCACGCGAAATTGACTTGCTTCAGTAACGAAAAAAAATATTACTGGACTCTGAAGCAATAAAAAGTATGATTTTAAAAGTTGAAATAAATTAATAATATGTACTTTATTTCCATACCACAATGTACTTTTTTTCTACCTATTATAACAACCAATACTTTATTATAATAAATAAGTGGCAACTCTGTTTGCCATGCCGGGGACGCGCCGGTGACGTGACGGCCGGCACGTCGCGTCACCGGCGAGTCACCGGCAAGACTATACAAGCAAGACTGGTTGCTATAATCGGTAGAGAAAAAGTATATTGTGGTATGGAAATAAAGTATTATTTATTAATTTTAACTTTGAAAATCATTTCTTTTATTACTTTTGTTAATATTTCGGTAACTTTATGAGACTTAATTCACCTGTTCCACTAAGTTTTAGTAAGGGTACAATTTTTCGAATTTTAATAAAAATACGATAATGTGTGTGGATTTCGGGTAAACAAATGAATGTCGGAAAAACAATGTAAAGGTCAACAATTTCTTTTTGAGATAATTGCTGTTTTAACTTTGGCAGCTGTCATCTGTCAATCTTAAACCAGCAATATATCTCGAAAAATACTCACCTTAAACTGGTGGTGTAAATTAAGAGTATTACCAAAATAAAAATAAATGTTTTTCAAAGTTGAAATAAATAAATAATACTTTATTTCCATACCACAGTCAGGCATCCGTCACTCGCTCAAGGCAACGCGTTATATACCTACCGTTCGGCGTATCGTCCACGATACAACTGGCATGGCAGAGGGCCACACGCCCGCCCCGCCTGAGCGCTCGCACGCACCACACGTTTCCGCATTTTTCATAATATAGTAAAGTGGTAAGAAGAATGCTTGTCTACTTTACTTATAGGTAGGTAGGTACCTAGATTATATACTTATTGTCCGTTTATTCCTAGGTAGGTACTTGTCTTATTTGGTAAACAATCTTCACCCAACTATTTATTGAAATAATAATTTATAGATTAGGTAGGCACTTACTTACCTACTTACGAAATAATGTTGATTATCATGATAATTTCATTTCGTAAGAAAGCATAATTTTTAATAGGTGTTGTGTGTCAACAAACAAAACTGTTTTCTAAATAACTAAATAGGAAAAGGATAAACAACTAAGTAGGTATCTGTAGTCTGTACTTTAGGATAGGTACCTACCTTCCTACTTCCTACCTAACTACCTACCAAGAGTTGACTTTTGTTATTTTTATGTCTCCCATATTTACTTACTAGGTACCTACTTAGATTATTAAATATCATAGTAATGTTCGAATATTATTGTAAGATTTTCTATAACCATAGTACGTAAAATCGCTTTCCTTTTATGATAATGCTACGCAGTTCATTAAAAAGATGACAACCCTAATGGCGTCAGAAGAGATGAGAGCTACGCGATAGAAAGAGAGAAAACTTCTAGGTGAATATAACTGTAGCGGTGTGCGATCTGAATTGCGCCTTATTGAGTCGTAACAAGAGTCGCTATTTAATTAAATGATGTTGCGGAATGCGGCTTCTGTACTTGTACTTATTTGTTTTAATAAACTATTGGTTGTATTATAATAGGTAGAAAAAAAGTACATTGTGGTATGGATATAAAGTAGTATTTATTTATTTCAACTTTAAAAAACATTTTATTTTTTAATTTTGTTAATATTTTGGTAACTTTATGAGACTTTAATTCACCTGTTCCACTAAGTTCTAGTAAAGGTAAATTTTTTTGAATTTTAATGAAAATACAACAATGTGAGTGAATTTCGGGTAAATAAATGAATGTCGTTAAAACAAGTGAAGGTAGGAAAACATAGTCTAGTGATCTGTAATTAAATTATGACGTCATCCGCGACGTACGCAAAACTAAACAATTTATTTTGAGATATTGCTGTTTTAAGTTTGACAGCTGTCATCTGTTAAAACGTCTGTTAAGTCTAATAAATTTACCAAAATATTACCAAAAGTTGTAAAAATAAATGTTTTTCAAAGTTCTTCTTCTTATCGAATGAGGAATAGTGGCCACCTCAAGTGTTTTCAAAGTTGAAATAAATAAATAATACTTTCGCTATTTAATTAAATGATGTTGCGGAATGCGGCTTCTGTACTTGTACTATTATGTATTCTGTGCCACAGTGTATTTGTATTTGTATTTATTTAGCACACAAGACTGATTACAATCCTTAAAATACACAATTTAAACATACATTCAAAACAGACCTAGATTATAATCCAAAATTATAATAGCTCATTATAATATAAAAGAAACAAACAACCTGTGCTAGAGATAATTAAACAAAGTTAATAAGTAATTATTTATAGAAGATATAAATTGTATTGAATAAAAAAAATTATATATAGGTACTTACTGGAAAACAATAAAAGAAATCATTAAATTAAAAATATATACTTAAAACAAAAGACTAACAATTATTAATTTATAATTTATTCGTGCTGGGATGAGTAGTGTATTTGTAACTGTCGACGGAACTGAGGCAGTGTTGAATGGAAGATGTCAATGTCTCTGTTAGTGACAAGAATCTCATTATATTGGCGACACATCCTGACTATGGGATTGTAATATGAGGTGTTATTAAGGAAAACTTGAAGACTGAAAATATTATAGTTGCGATTGCGGGATCTAAATCGCGTATTGAAGGTTAAAAGAGAAAGAAGGGCTAGGGAATCCAATTGGCAATTAATTATAAATTGTTAATGTTGATTATAAATCATACACAGTCGCGGGCGGACTGCCGAGCCGTACGCACGTTGACAACTACCGGTGTTTTTTTTTTCGTCCGTGTGAAATACAACACTACCCACATGTGTAAGCACTACAGTGAATATGGATAGTTTTGGCCATTCACATAGTGTAACGTCGGAAGGTGAAAATATTGAAGAAAATATGAACATAGCTGCATTTAATACTGCTTCCTTTGATCAAGGATTACAAAGGAATGTAGAAAAGAGACCAAGGCAGGACAGCGACCATAGTAAACAGAGTGGGGAGGATACAATCGGATTTACTACTGTGACTAACAGGAAAAAACGCTTACATCGCAGCTTTTCCAAAAGTAATCCTGAAATTGAGATGCAACAGGAGGAGGCACAGATTAGCGAAAACATGCACGAAGTGTGTCTTTTTTCTAAAAACATTTTACCTAAACAATTTGGCATGGCGAAATTACTGAAATCTGTTAATGTGACGGGAATATTAAAAATAAAATATAAAGGTCCCTATAGAGCCTTTATATTATTCAAACAAAAATGTGAGGCGGAAAAATTACTCGACTGTCAAAAACTTTCTGAACTAGATATAAGATGCCAAAGTACTACTCAAAGTAACTCGGTATATGGTGTTGTAAAAAACATTGATATCGATATAGACGAAAAAGAAATAAAAGAGACGTTCAGCTGTGAATATGAAATAAACTCAATAGTAAGACTTAAACGCTTGAACACAGAGGGCTGTTGGATAAACAGTACAGCAATCCGCTTATGTTTTAAAAGTACTTCTTTGCCTCAGTATGTTACGGGATATGGATGTAGGTTTAATGTAGAACCTTATATATTCCCTGTGACCCAATGTTCTTTATGTTGGAAATACGGACATAAGAAACAATTTTGTCCAATCAACAAGACAAAGTGTCCTAAATGCGGAGAGGCTCATGACAACTGCGAAACAACACGTTTCTTTTGTGTAAATTGCAAAGGACCGCATATGGCACTAGATAAAATCTGTCCTGTTTTCCAAAAGGAAAAAAATATAAGGAAATTAATGAGCGAATATAACTGGACTTATAAAAAGGCGTTATATAATTATATAGGACAAACTCCATCGTATGATGGATATCAAACAAATCATATACATGACAAATACACAGAACAGACTCAAAACCATTCACCGATAACAAATATACAATCGCATGAACAGAGAGGTTCAACTCTACTATATAGTGATGTAATACGGAAAAATAAAACTCCTCAAACACAAAATATATCAGGAGATAGTAGCGAAAATGAAGACGTGACATCACAAATTCTTAATATCCATACCCAAACTAAAAACAGGAAACAGAAAAGGAGTAACCGAAATAATAGTGAATTGGATTTACAAGAGGAAACTGACGCAACAAATAAGAAATTCGAAGATTATAACAAAGAAACTCACACAAGAAAAGAAAAGAAAAGTTTTTCTACCTTTTTTAGGAACCTGTTCAACAAACTTAAACAAATAATCGCAGCCGAATCATCATTCGAAGAAAAAGTACGTATATGTCTGGGATTGGTGTTAAAGGAACTTACATTTTGGTGTGTTAATTATTTTAGTGACGGTTACTTTACAGATGTAATTAGTGCTTTATTTAAAAATGGCTAGTACAAATCATAATGCTTTTAAGATAAATATTCTACAATGGAATGCACAAAGTTTAAGACCAAAAATGGCAGCATTCGAATTAATTTTAAACCGACATAATGTTCACATTGCAGTTATTAGTGAAACATGGCTAGAACCAGATACAGATTTACGTTTAAGCGATTATATTGTATTTAGAAAAGACAGAGACGATTCTTACGGAGGAGTGGCAATCTTGTGTCACAAATCTATTAAAGCATGTCTGAGTCCTATTAATGTTAGTAACACTGATATAGAAGTCCTTCACGTGAAAATTTTTAATTGTAAACTTTTGAAAAATGTAATTTCTGTTTATTGTACCAGTACAACGCGTACTCAACAGTCAGATTGGGACTCTATATTTTCAAAGTATCATGAAAAGTCAATGATATTAGGCGATTTCAATGGTCATCATATTAATTGGTCCACGAAAACAGACACAAGGGGTCACCAACTATTAGACAGTAGTCTTGATAATGACTGCATTTCACTAAATGATGGTAGACATACCCGCGTAAAATTAGTAAATGGTACCTTACAGAAAACTTCTCCAGATATATCGTTTTGTACCACGGACATTAGTATGAATGTGAAATGGGATGTTACAAATGAAAATTTAGGCAGCGACCATCTCATAATTTTAATTGCCTTACAATATCATGACAGTCGGCATTTTGTTATGAATGGTAGAAATTTTAAAAACGCGGACTGGATTGGCTACAATGAACACCTCTGTAATATTTTCAAGGATTATGACGCGGATATACAAGTTAATGTTCAACAAATGTATAACTATCTTACTGACCAGATTATTGCATCGGCTAATAAATACATCCCTCTTAAAAGAAGTTGTAAAGATCCCTCAAACAAATTTAGCCCAAAACCTTACTGGAGTCAAGAGTTATCGAAAGCAATAGCAGAAAGACGGTTAGCACTCAAATTGTTTCGACGAAATCCGAATGACTGCAATGAAAAACAACTTAGAGAAAAAATCTCTATCGCCCAAAGACTAATACGCAATGCTAAATCAAAAAACTGGCAGTCACTCTGTAGCAGTATTAATGAAAACACCTCACTTTCTGAAATGTGGAAAAAAATGCAATGGATCAAGGGCATCAAACAGAAAAGCTCTCATTGCGAGGATTATAGGAAGATTGAACTTTTAGATTCACTCACACCTGACTATGTTGCACCTATGCCACCCTCATTTGATTCAACAAATCCACAATTAGACCAACCATTTTCAAAACAAGAATTTGAGACGTGTCTTAAAACAGTTGACACTGCACCAGGGCACGATGGAATAACTTATTCCATGATTTCTAAAATGCCGCAAATAGCAAAAGATTACCTTTTAAAAATTTATAACCTGATATATTCTAGTGGACAAATTCCCTCACAATGGAGAAACGTTGTTATAATTCCTATTCCAAAATATAATGACCCTACTGGCAAACTTCGTCCTATTGCACTTTTATCTTGTATATGCAAAATACTTCATTTAATGATCACCAGGCGTCTTGAATGGTATGTTGAAAATAATAAGCTTCTATCTCCATGTACGACTGGCTTTAGGAGAGCACAGTCATCACTAGATTCATTAGTCCAACTTGTAAGTAGGATACAAATTGGTTTTAGTGAAAACTCGTCCACATTGGCCTGCTTTTTGGATATTGAAGGAGCTTATAATAATGTTCTAGTAGAAAAAGTAATAACCACTTTTGTTGAATTAAATGTAGGGTCGAAAATGTGTCGCTACCTTTGGGAATATTTAAAAGAAAGGCACCTAAAAATTAAGTTAGAAGATGGTGATACTTTTTACGCTAGATGGTCGAGCAAAGGTATTCCACAGGGAGACCCAATATCCCCCTTGCTTTTTAATATCGTGACCGTTGAAATATGCCGTAGAATAAACGAAGTATATATATGTCAGTACGCGGATGACTTTGTGCTGTTCACAAGTTCTAAAATCCTGGCGAATAGTGTAGATAAAATTAAAAACTCTTTAAATACTGTTGTGTTAATTTTAAGTCAATTGGGATTGGAGTTATCGGTGCATAAAACAAAACTATGCATTTTCAGTAGAGGTCGTAAGGAACATCACATTAACATCAATATTAATAACATGCAACTGGAATTAGTTAATAGTATAAAATACCTGGGACTTTGGCTAGATAAACATTTACGATGGACCAAACATATAAACGAACTCTATGAAAAAGTAGTAAAATTTTTACCAATTCTAAAGATCCTTGCTGGTGCTACATGGGGTGTACATCCTTCACATCTCCGTAGACTGTATATTGCGCTTATCAGGAGTAGATTAGATTATGGTAGCTTCTTATATGACAACACAGCAGACACTCACGCATATAAAATAAATAAGTTACAGAACCAGGCATTACGGATAATTGGAGGCTTTATCAGGACTACTCCTATACATGTGATGGAATGCGAATTATGCGTCCCACCGCTTAAATCTAGAAGACAACTTTTAGCCTACAAACATATTTTGAAAGCTTATTCTTGGACTGACAATGCACAAATAAAACTCTTAACTAGATTGGAGGTCTTATGTAATAATAGTTACTGGAAAAATAAAAAGAAACCCATACTAGTATCAGCTTTAAAAGAAACTAAGGAGGAAAATATATCATCTGACAATCCATTAGAAATGTTCACGTTAAACAAATGGGTGTCAGCCTTAAACATGAAAGATAATATAAAAATTAATCTTAATTCGATAAAAAAGGCCAAAATGTTATACGAAAATAATAATTTAAAACTAGATGTTAGTCAAGAGTTAGAAGAAAAATATAACGGCTGGTATGCTTTATACACCGATGGCTCCAAATCTCTGAATGGCATTGGAGTGGCTTATTACGATCCACAAGCTAAAATACATAATATGTTTAAAATTAGTTCATCATTGTCTATTATGACTGCGGAACTTGTTGCAATATCTAAGGCAATGGCGTATGCAAAAAAGTTACAAGTCCGTAAAGTCGTAATCTTCACAGATAGCAAAAGTGCATTACAACATTTGATGAAATGTTTGCATGGAAAAAGAGGGCTTACTACGGCTTATACTATTTTAAAGCTTTATGAAGATCTCAAGCAAAACAATATTGACTTGATAATGCAATGGGTTCCAGCACACATAGGCTTGACCGGGAATGAGGAGGCTGATAAGTATGCTAAGCAAGCCATTGAAGAAGGACAACCAATGTGTACCCTACCAAATTTTACTGAAGTTCTTCATAAATACAAACATAAATGCTATACACAGTGGAAATTGTACTTTGATGAAAGATCTTTAAGCAAAGGCATTTGGTACAAGAGCATACAAAGTGAACCCCCTCATATCCCATGGTTTGCAGCCAATGAGCTCAATAGACAACAAATTGTTACCGCACATAGACTGCGATCTGGACATTATCCAACAAAATCATTTGCACACATGATGAGAAAATCTGATTCTCCTTACTGCGACCAATGTGGAAAAATTGATGATCTGCAACACATTTTGATGGATTGTGCCCGTTTTGCGAGTAAGAGGCAGCAGTTAATGAGCAATTTAAAACTTAATAGACTAGATATAGGAATGTTTCACAAAATTTTGTCAGAACCAACCTCAATAGCAGCTAAGTCTTTGTATTCTGTTTTTAGAGATTAGCCTTATAATATTATAAGTACGATGGGATTGGCATCGTCAACTTATGACAAAAATCCCGAAAACCAATAAAGAAAAAAAAAAAAAAAAAAAAAAAAAAATCATACACCACGTTAACAGAAGTAATACTTTATTTCACGACCAGTTCAGACGATAGCTCGAGCAAAAGTGAGCACAATTTACAAAAACCAACGCTTTTATACGCTTTACCATAACTATCATAGAATTGTCCATAGACTTGCAACTGTCAAGTATAAACACACGTGGAGCATAGACTTGAGCCGGTAACACACCACTGTGCCGTGCCGTGTCGCGCCACGGCACGTCAATCAATCTGTCAGTCTTTGCTCCACGATTCACAGACTAGCATTAAACGTCAGAAGGATGTTTTGTCTGCGAGTGATTGCCGAACGAATTGATGCAGTTGCATGAACTATGGCAACACTAATGTCAATCTCAAGTATTGTCAAGTTGACATATGACACTCAACAAGGAAATGACCAACAGATATTAGGATTGATAAACAATTGATTTACAAAATTAATTACTAACAATCGGCCTTTCCTGACAAATGATTATTACGTCCTCGTAATATCAGACGTTTATAAACGATATTGAAATTATAAAAACAAAAAAAACTCATTTAAGTTAAAGGTAAGACATTTTTCTTTTTATCGCAATTATTATTCACATAGATTCGGCCGTCCTGATAAACAATTACGACCTCGTAATTTTCATAGCATCTATGTAGAAAAACAATGTTATTAGTGAAATATTACATGAACTAAGTGTTGCTCTTTTGTCGCGGGAATTAATTATTCATGTATTTTTTTTAATTATTATTATTAAGTAAGATGGCGTTCAATTTTTTTGTTTTTTTTTTCACCGGACATAGGTGATAACAAATATGTAAAAAAAAAAACTCGCTCAGACTAAATATTAAATATTGAGTCAGTTCTAAATATTGAGAAACTAGCTCAGATCTGTATCATATATTATACTGCTGGACACACCAAGTCAGTTCTAAATACTGCTGGACACACCAAGTCAGTTCTAAATACTGCTGGACACACCAAGTCAGTTCTAAATCTCTGAGAAACTTGCTCAGATCTCTATTATATATACTGCTGGACACACCAAGTCAGTTAAATAAACTGAGAAACTAGCTCAGACAATAAATTATTATCAAGAGAAAATATTGAACTACCGGACACACCACGGCAGATTGCAGCTACCAGAAACACTATCAGCAATAATGCTGCTAATATTATAATAACTGTAAGTTTTATTAATTAGTATTTAGTAAATGTACAGAACATTCATGTATATTGTGATATTGCATTACTCTTTTATAAATCAAATAGATAATCCGCAAATAAATCTTATATTACTGCAATAAAATATCATATTCTTAATAAAAAAAAAAAAAACAATTTATGATTATATTTTAGAATCAATCTAATTCTAACTGATTCCTAAGTATCCAGATTTTATTTGTATTGTAACAATTAAGTTTCACTCAGAACTATAATATTTTATATGATTAAAACTATTGTGTCTAGTTTTATTGATAATCAATAGATTACTTATCATGTATATTCCTATGATTTATAATGTATTTTTTTAATAATTGTATATAATATCATAATATTGAGTTAAGATATAATTACGAGAATTATGTAAATAAACAGTATGGTTGTTTTGCTTTTAATTTAAAAAAAAATGCCTTTAGTGTCTACACTGTCTACTCACTAGTATAATCTTTTTAATTTCATTGGCAAATAAAATAAAAAACTAACGTGTTACTTGAGGTAGTCAAGGAAGTCTATTTCCTATTATAAATATTTGTGTATCTTTCTTTAGGCTTAGGCTCGTCATTCAAGGAAATGAGGTGCATTTGCTGGTTACTGGGAAGATTAATGTCAAAATCTAGATCTATAAGCTAATTTGAAGCTTAGTTTTTGTGTAGTACTTTTTAATGTGGTATTGCTATAATCTTAGTGACTCTGCAGCAAACTAACTTTGGAATTTCAATTTTAAATTTATTATCAAATTTTTAGGAATATTATTATAACTATTATCGTCAAAATTGGTCCAGTAAATACCAAATATCGTAAGTATTTTTCCGATCTTAAAGGATGCATCTTGATAATCATCTTATAAATCTTGTCAATGAAGCATGTTTACAATAGAGTAAAAATATTTGTTAAACGCCATGGACTCGAATTAAATCATATGAGCAACCAGATTTGAATAATAAATTGCATAAATAAAATAAAGATAGACAGTAAAATTATTACAGATCCCATTGACATTTGCAACTTTTTTTTTTTTACTAATATTACAAATGAATAATCTAATGACAATAATATAAAACCATTGGACGCAAGCTTGTATCTTTTTAGATCCAGCCAACGAAATATTTAAAATTATAAGATCACTCAATAACACAACATCGTTTTGGTTAATAAAATACCCACAAAAATTATTAAGTATTGCTTACTAACTCAATCTGACATTTTAAGTTACCTAGTCAACCTATCAATGACTAAAGCCATATTTTCGGAAGCCTTTAAAATATCAATAATTAAATGGATGAGATGGACTATTACAGAACCATTTTTTTAATCGTATGGCGTAATTAAATTGTAGGTTGGTTATTATTATAGGTCCACATACACAGAACCATTGCTTTAATTTCAGTACTGTCTATTTTGAAAAGGCAACGCATAACAGTATTTATAAATTTCTAGAAAAATAATGTACTGGCTAAAAATTGACTTGCTTTATTTTGGAAAAGCAAGTCAGCTTCCTTAACAGCTTTCTACTTATTTAAAAAAAATGTTATTGAGCACATTTAAGAATATTAATACAATAATGTATATTTTTCGACAATAACAAAGCTTTTGACTTTGTCTCGCATGATATTCTTTTGACAAATTGTGAGAAATATGGTTTAAGAGGAAATGCGCTAAACTGGCCACAAAATACCTTCATTATCGTTTTCAATGTGTTGAAATTAATCACATCAATGAAAATAAGAGATAAGTTCCCGTAAAATATTACTTGTTAGAAATAATGTAGTTAGTTGGAAAGACAAGGAACTATACTAAGGCCACTATTATTTATGTGACTACTCAGTGTTATTTTATTCTCTGACGATATAAAATAGTAATACAAAAGAATGGCCAAAAATAAATAAATAAAATATAATTTAAAAAAAATACGTTTTTATAATAAAAAACCTATAGGCAATCATCTGACAATACTTCATAATAATGAGCTCGTAATGGAATCGTAATTAGAAATAAGAACATGTTGACATGTCAAGGAAAATTTGCGCTAAAATAAATAGACTTGCTTATTGCTGTAAGTCTAACGATTCAAATAAACCAAAAGTCCTCTTAAATGGCTTATCATGAAAACGTAGCTTCAATTAAGCATCAAATTTTAAATATCGTTTACTTTACTGTTTTGGGGTTACTCTTACGACCCAAACAATTTTTTTATATCCAAATGTTTAGAGCAATATGTAACGTTCCACCTACACGTCGACGTCGTGTAAGCAAACCTAAACCTATTAACTCTTCCTTAATTATATATTTTCGAGTGGCACGTTTGTCAAAACCCTATCCATATTTAATTGTGCATAGGGATACATTTTATATGATGAGAAGTATAGGCATCATAAAAAAAAAAAAAAAACTATTATTACCCAGAATGCAGACCGTCGTCTACAAGAGGAACTGTTACATAAGATGTGTTTGGATCTTTAATAAAATGCCACATTCTGTTTGAATAGCTTAAAACAAAATATTTTTACTTATTTGAGGAATATTTTAAGTATCTACTTGTAAAATTGAAATAAAATAATCAAATAATGGCATAATGTGTAAATTGTTTCTCTAAATCGTACATCTATTATTAACTATCTATTATTAATTTTGACAATAACACTAATTATTAAATTGTGTTTTTTTTTTTTTAATTGAAAGAAGGTATCAAGGTCAAAATGTAATAGTCTGATGTGCCGTTGACTGTACTCTATTTTCGATGAGTCAATTTCATTTTCAATCGATTTTATCCATTATAATCTACATTTTCAGAGTTCACTACTTTTTGGGGGTAAATAATCGATTGCCGCGTCGTACAATACATTGATTCATACCCAAAAATAAAAGTTCGACTTTGTAAGTACTTATGTGATCATTGTAAGGACAATAAATCATTAGTTCAAAGGAGAACATATTTATTTTATAGCAGGCTCACACTTGCTAATTACAAAGTGTAAAGTTTTGGTTATAAAAATAAAACGCTCAAATATACTTTTTATTCACTGACTATGTATGTTAGAAAACACATCATATTCAAAAGTACTGCGGTTTGTTTGTAAAAAGTTTTTATGGAGCTTACAAACCAAGGTATTTACTTCAAGATATTGAAATTTTTTTTGTACAAACTTGCATTATTTCTTTTTCTCAAACATGCTTGGAAATTCGATCATTATTTTGACAACCTTCTTCGTGCTAAATCGGAGTTTACGGACTGACCTAAACCGCGCCGGCAATCTTAGTATGAGAATCCATTACTAACGTGTAATAATGGATTTTCATACAAAAATTGCCGGCGTCTGACCGGCAATGTTTCTATTAAAACTCATTACGCACGTGTAATTCAGAAATGGAGCGAACTTTTTAATGAATCACGAATAATACCCATTAGGGTATCAAATGAAAGGCCTTGATGAGCGAGCACAATCCAATTTTTTTTTTTTTAATATTAGGTATATGGGTATCAAATGAAAGGCCTTCATGAGCACATTCCAAAATTATGAAAAAAAGGAAAAAAAAAAAGAAAAAAAAACCTTTTTTTTAATACCTAGGTATATGGGTATCAAATGAAAGGTCTTGATGAGCACATTCCAAAAATATGAAAAAAAGAAAAAAAAAAAAGAAAAAAAACTTGTTTTTTAATACCTAGGTATGGGTATCAAATGAAAGGTCTTGATGAGTACATTCCAAAAATATGAAAAAAAAACGAAAAAAAAAGAAAAAAAATTTTTTTTTAATACCTAGGTATAGGGTATCAAATGAAAGGTCTTGATGAGCACATTCCAAAAATATGAAAAAAACCAAAAAAAAAAAAAGAAAAAAAACTTTTTTTTTAATACCTAGGTATATATGGGTATCAAATGAAAGGTCTTGATGAGTACATTCCAAAAATATGAAAAAAAAACGAAAAAAAAAGAAAAAAAACTTTTTTTTAATACCTAGGTATATGGGTATCAAATGAAAGGTCTTGATGAGCACATTCCAAAAATATGAAAAAAACCAAAAAAAAAAAAGAAAAAAAACTTTTTTTTTAATACCTAGGTATATATGGGTATCAAATGAAAGGTCTTGATGAGTACATTCCAAAAATATGAAAAAAAAAACAAAAAAAAAAGAAAAAAAACTTTTTTTTAATACCTAGGTATATGGGTATCAAATGAAAGGTCTTGATGAGCACATTCCAAAAAATGAAAAAAAAACGAATAAAAAAAAAGAAAAAAAACTTTTTTTTAATATTAGGTATATGGGTATCAAATGAAAGGCCTTAATGAGTACATTCCAAAAAACTGGAAAAAAAATAAAAAACGAAAAAACTGGAAAAAAAATTTTTTTTCAACATGGGTATCAATTTATCAAATGAAAGGCCTTGATGTGCACATTCCAAAAAAATAAAGAAACTTTCTTCTTTTTTCAATTTTTTGCTTTAATTTTAAATAAAAATTAAAAGTTAAAAAAACCTTCTTGGTTTGAATTTCCGCGCATTATTTGAGAAAAGTACTATACAAGCCTTGGCCGCAACTAGGCATTGATGGACTCACGTATGTGTGCCTCGGCTTCGCCTCGGCCCACATTTTCACGTTCGTCCTTCAATGCCTGTCTTGCGTGCCGCTGCAGTAATGTACTATTTCTGTATGCCACCTAATTTTTCATAGTAAATAAATTCGTAAATTATTTCAGTAACAAACTTTGATGAAGCTTGAAATAAAACACTTTTAACGGATACTAGCGCGGTTTTATTGAAAGTACTTTGGTAATTAGTTGGTATTTGGTTTTATTTTTGATTTTCCCGACGTTTCGGCACCTCTGCAGCTGCCGTGGTCACGGGGGACTGAAGTTACTTGTGAGCCTACCCTCAAGCGATGAATTTTTTAAGACGTTCAGAAATTAAAATTTAACAAATTTTTAATTGGTTTAAGTTTTGGTTTGGTTTTAATTTAATTTTATATGCTAAAAAGAGAGAATCTACTGAAACTACTACCATTTCATAAAATTGGGAGGCCCCTCCAAGAAAGAAATGGCGAAATAAAACTTGGAGAGGAAGGCCGACCTCCTTTGATAAAAAAAAAAAAAAAAATCTCTAAATATCTATTCGTAGTTTTTATGTGTTCTTGTTTTTATTTTATTATATTGAAAATTCAAACTTATTTTGAGTGAGTCTGTTTGCGACTTTCGGCTTTATGCTTTTTTTTTTCAGAATCATATAATTAAATAAATTAAAAAAAAAAAAAAAAAAAAACAATTCTGTCAATGGATACTGAAGTTATGATTTTTGTCCTTTTCCTTCATACATTCGATGTATGAGATCATGAGCCCCTGCCTCAACCAATGGATAATGTATAAATTATAAAACCACAATTAATATCGTTAAGCTCACAAATTTAACCTAGCGCCGCCGCCAGCATCTTACAATAAAAGTCTATTACCCACTGTGACTCCTCACGGTACCTATTGTTAGCAGTTATGACGGAGAAACGAATAGTCTTGAAGACGTTTCTTCCACTCGTCCCAGGTCACGTCCGATGTCTTGTTGATGTCCATACCACGAACGCGTTGCCTTCCAGAGTACCCAGTCGTGTGGTGGTAGGAGGGTGTTCAGCCGTAGATATTCGCCAATGACTCCAATCGATGAAAACATGTGTGAACAGACAATAGCATTAGAATTTCTTACGAATTTAGGCACGTTTTCAGGTTTTAACACCGATAAATCATAACCTATTCCTACTATTTCTATGATTTTGTAACAAGGATGCATGTGTGGTACATGGTTTGCGCGGGTCATATTTTAGCGTAAATAATAGCAGAAACGTACTGAACTCTGCATCAAAATACACTTTAACGTACTGTGAAGCTTTGCTCCAATTTTTTTTTTTTTTTTTTTTTTAAGAAAAAATATTGTGCTAATGATAATAAATAAAAATAAATAAAATAAAAGAATAGAAGAAGAAATACATAATGATGAAAAAAAACAACGAAAAACATTTAAAAAAAAGTGCAGAAGTGAGGCTATTTTCCATACTGTTCACACGTAAAGAAAAAGACAGAGATAAATGTTTCCGCATAACCGAGCCCTAAATCTGTTCGTCTCACATCAACATCAGGGTTGTGACTTGCACTGATGGGTTTTACATTATCTGGGTGGGATAAATTGATCAGTGGTAGAACAAGGTGGGTAGGTGGTAGGCTCACTTGAATTTGCTGATTTTGCACAGCACGTTAATTTCAACAGAAGGGTGTGGTTTTAAGACGGAAACATTGATTGGTAGAATTATTAATATCAGTGGACGTACCTGGCATAATACACTCCTCATTGGAGACTTGGGGCGCTGGATGTTGCTGTTGTCTGATAATTTGTTCCAGCAATGGGTCCAGCCGCATAATTCGGTCGATATTATTATCGGTCGCCTCGGAGCTCTCTTCGGTTCTTCTTCATCGTCACTTGAAGTTAGTAGGATGCCGTGTGCGTCGATTGTTCAACGTGACACGTGGTAAAAAAAAACGCGCACTTCTGAATTGTTAATGTTGATTATAAATCATACACCACGTTAACAGAAGTAATACTTTATTTCACGACCAGTTCAGACGATAGCTCGAGCAAAAGTGAGCACAATTTACAAAAACCAACGCTTTTATACGCTTTACCATAACTATCATAGAATTGTCCATAGACTTGCAACTGTCAAGTATAAACACACGTGGAGCATAGACTTGAGCCGGTAACACACCACTGTGCCGTGCCGTGTCGCGCCACGGCACGTCAATCAATCTGTCAGTCTTTGCTCCACGATTCACAGACTAGCATTAAACGTCAGAAGGATGTTTTGTCTGTGAGTGATTGCCGACAACTGCATGAACTATGGCAACACTAATGTCAATCTCAAGTATTGTCAAGTTGACATATGACACTCAACAAGGAAATGACCAACAGATATTAGGATTGATAAACAATTGATTTACAAAATTAATTACTAACAATATATAAAAAAAATTCAAAGTCCTGACTGACTGACTGATTGACTGACTGCAAAAGCACTACACAGGTAATTCTTATACTCGAGAAGATTGGAAGTAGTGGACCTATTTGCTATGAACCCATGCTGTTCCTCGTGCAGAAGAGGCCTGACATGACTGTAGAGAATACCATATACTACACCCTCAAATAGTTTAGCAAGACAAGACAATATAAGGTGGTACCGTTTTAACTGTGAAAACTTTAAGGGGTAGTCAGGTGATGTGTATAGAACACAATAAAAATAATAAAAAAAATCTGAAAATTATTATTATTATTTTTATTTAAATTTTTATTTTTTTATTATAATTATTATCGTCGTCGATTCTTCCGATATTTAACCTAAACAACCACAAAATAATAATAAATAAGTATAACAATAATTAAACAACTATGGTAAATCCCTTGTTTTACTATCGCATAATGCCACCAATACGCCAGCGCGCCGCCGCGCCGGCATCCAGCCCGCGCGCGCCGGGGCGGCGTTACCGCAAGCAAACAGCTGATGATATGTTACCTTACTACGCTACGCACACGTAGGTACAACTGACTTTCCTAACAAACGAATGATGTTAAATACGCTTTTAAGGTACCTATCAGTAAGTTCGATGACCTTTGATAACTCAACTTTATTAATACCTAGTAAAAAAGGTGGGTACCTACCTAAGTACCTAAGAATCTCTGATGTTGCTAAATTAGTAAGTGTACTTACATGACCCCAAACAGCTGCTTGATTTTGTTTACACTGCACACTACACAACAAGGTGATAAGCTTTCCATCACACTTCACAGGCTTTGGACTGTCAAACTAATGTAATAAAAACAGTCACTCTTTTACATAAAATAACTAGGTTAGGTAGTACGATTAAATAGGTAAATAGTATTCTTTTATTATGCTGCACCGTACCACCTCCTCTCTCGATGCACAAGTACGCACGCTTGCGGATGTGTCTTGCCACTTTATTTAATGTGTCTCTGTCACTTTTCACCGCAATAAAGGCACTTTCTATCCGTCTCTTCAGTTCGTTTATGTCACTTATTAAGTGTCCACTCTGTCCGTACACAAGTTCCTTAACCCTACCCCAAAAGAAAAAATCTAAAGGAGTTAGGTCCGGCGATCTTGCAGGCCATGGCACTGGCCCCCCGCGGCCTATCCACCTCTGTCCGTATTTGATTCATATTTTTTTTCTTTTGTAATTAAAAAATCCTAACAACAAGAAAAAGGATGCCCTTCTTACTTCGATCATGAATCTCCTAGATAACGCTTCACGAACTAAAACAGTACGCAAAAATGGCACCTCAAATAGCGTCCCACTTACAACCTTGGCGCTGATGTTGTAGATAATCACCTCATATTTTGTACAATCTCACATTTCATATCACTTGTTTTGTACAAATTTTATTTTCCAATAGTAAAATATACTTCTTGTCTTCTTTTACTTGGTTCTCCAATAGATCTATTTTCTTTTTAAACTCCTCTTGCTGAGCTGCTAAAAATGAAACTGAGCTCTCTATGTTGCTATTTGAAAGTTGGATTTCTTTCAGAGTTGAGTTAATTTGCTGAAATTCATTTTCTTGTTTTGTTCCTAAAAGTGTCATAATTGTTTTCATTTCGGCTTTAAAATCAGCCAACTGAGTGGTGATAGAATCATCCATATCTTCCCTACTTCTTTTGGTACGTTGGTATACATAGTTAGGTGGAGTCTTGTTACTATTGCCCACCACATTTATATCAGTATCTGATACAGATTTATCCATCATTGGGTTTTAAAAACACTTTTTGATTTCTAAGTTGAAAATATACTTTTCACTTGGGCCAACTCCTTTTTTAGAAACCGCAAACGCTACCGCCTATGAATTGTGGCAAGCAAAAGATGAGTGACGTACGTGCAGTGGATGTGACGCGTGCGCCGCGTAGCTTGCAGACAGGATGTTGTCGCAGTTGCGCTGTCTCGTTCTTACGTCGACCGACTATTACTCGCGTTCTATGAGCGCCTGGTGGTTGGCGAGTTTTAAACAGACTTTTAAAATAAAATAAATTGATTTTAAATAATAATTACGTAAATTTTTTGCACAGAAACACACGTCCAAACACTTGCGCGATCCGGGGGGAAGAGGAGAAGAAGGAGTTGCTTCACCTTCTTCTCATTGGAAGCAGAGAGACGCTTAATAAGCTCGCTTTTTAGCTTCTGGTATTTATTTGTCTCCGGAGGCGATACAATAATACCCTCGACCTCAGCTGCGTATTGGTTGTCGAGTTGCGAAATTACATAATAAAATTTCGTCGAGTCCGCTGTTATATTCGAGATCGCAAATTGGCCCTCTAATTGTGCGAACCATATTGAAGGTTTGTCCGGCCAAAAAGGTGCGACACGAACTCCCACACGAAAAATGTCGGACGAGGCAGTGGAAACGCGCACTCGTTCGTTGCCGTCTTGGCGCGTCGAACTTTCTCGCACTGTTTTTGCTGAATCATCGCTTTCGCTTTGCTGGCTCATTTTAGTAGCTTGCTCAGGAGGAAGTCACCAGTTATGGGTGTGCAAAGGAATGACTCCAAATAAAAATGTCCAACTTACATGAAGAGGTATAATGTTCCAAGCACACACAATGCACATACAAAAATCAGAAGGAAGAATAGAAGATAGAAATAAGCAAAGCGTTAAGTTTACACAACACAGCACAGCACAGAAGAATAACAGTGGTAGCAAATAGTAATTGGTGCGTAAAGCGAATACAATAGCGTGGGAAAATTACAAGCGGCGGAGCGCCGAGAGTACGGGCTTCGCGAATATGCATGGATCTCGACTGGCGACGCGGGCGCACCGCGGCCGCGCCTGCAAGTATTGCGAAACCGGTCGAACGGCATGGAATTTGCGCGTGTCCATAGCACCGCGACTAGTGAGTGTACCACATCATCCGATAAATTATCGGTTGTTAATTTATGTTTATGTAAATATTGTGTGTGCTAATTAGTTTGTATAAAATAATATGTATAATTTATAAATAGATAGGCAATATAATTTTGTCTAATGTAAATATAAATATGTAAGATAGTTTTAAGTATGTTTGTATATAAATTAGATGTAAGTAGTATAATATAATTATGAATATGTAAGTTACCTACACATGGTATTGAAATGAAGATCAAATACCATAAGCGTTTTAAGAAGTATGGTACCTAATCCTCGTGACTATGATGAATTTACGTATTATAGATCCGAAAGTAAGGACTTGATCGACTCATACTATAAGGACTTCTTGGCATCGGTGGAGAGCTCCCTTGATGACGACTCAAAGTTATTCTGGAAATTTGTCAATGGTAAGAAGGGTAAGAACTCAATACCTTTGATAATGAAGTATGATGGTGTTACCTCGACTGACCCTTCTGATGTGTGTGAGCTATTTTCCAAATATTTTAGTTCTGTTTTTGAAAATGCTAATTCTGTCTCTGATACCAGGTTTACTTCTCATTCTCAACTTAACACTAACGTTTTGAGCAACATTAATATTTCGAATGAATCTATATTGAATAAAATAAAAATACTAGACACGAAAAAGGCAACTGGTCCTGACGGGATACCATCGTTATTTATAAAAAATTGTGCTAAGGAACTTTGTGAGCCTTTGCGAATTTTGTTCAATGGATCTATTGAGACTGGTTCCTTTCCGACTGTCGGGAAAGTAGCTCATAACATTCCTGTGTATAAGTCTAATGCTAGTGATGCTTGCTACTACTTAATGCATTGCTTTTCTAGCAAATGAATGTTGTTACCTACTCTTTTGAGGTAAGTATCAGTAAGTTCGATGACCTTTGATAAACTCAACTTTATTAATAGTAATAGTAATAGTTTGCCAAGTCAAATCGACGACCAAAGTCAAATTGACGACCTCCGTGGTCGAGTGGTTTGCACGCCGGTTTTCAAGGCGTCACCATCTCTTGAGGTCCCGGGTTCGATCCCCGGCTGGGTCAATGTAGAAAAAATGAACTTTTCAATATTGTCTCAGGTCTGGGTGTTTGTGATACCACCGTTGTCTCTTATTTCCATAACACAAGTGCTTTAGCTACTTACCTTGGAGTCGGAGCAATGTATGTGATGTTGTCAAAATATTTATTTATTTATTTAAAAAAAAATCAGGATTATTGTGATCTCCAATACAAAGAAACTCATCAGTATCACCAAAATATAATAATATTCTTGCCAAATTTTCATAAAATGATTCAAGTAATTTAATAGGTAAATCAGGAGGAAGATAACACAAACAAATGTTAATATTTTCTATCCCATGAATTTGCCTGACATGACAACCTCAATGTCCTTTTTTATAGCAATAGCAATGCCTCCTCCATCAGTCTTAGTAACAGCGGTATCACAGCGATCGCGACGGTATATATTGTATCGGTTATCAAATAACTCAGCATCAAATACACTACTGTTGAGATTAGTCTCAGTGAGACAGATAATATCGTAATTGCATGTTAATGCATTTAAATATACATCAGTTATCTTTGAACGGATACGGTTAACATTCTGATAGAAAACTAACATAAATAAATGTAGGGGAATCAAAACATAAACATTAAAGACATAATAGATTTTTAAATTATTATAATAAATTAATACAGTTAAAAATAAAATTTCAATTATTAAGTCTATCTAAAGATTCAATGTTCTTAACATAAATACTGCCACTCTTATCATCCTTCCGTAGGTACACTCTGCCATATTTGGCCCATACATATTTGTACTGCTTCTCCCGAGCAAATTTTCTCGTCGCAGCATACAATTGCTTGCATTCCGGTGATAAATGTTCGACGACGTATATTCTTTGAGTCTCGCCTGAGATTCCCAAATGTCGTGAGCTCAGCATGTCATTGGGGTTCGCCTTGTTGTATCGATGAACTGCCGACAGTAAGGTATTTTTCATTCGAGGCGAAGCCAATGTTACTAGGATATTTCTAGCCCGCTTAGTGGTGTTATCCATTTTAGCGACCCTGCGACAAGCTTGAATGTTGCTGTCTTCAATGGGAAACTTTACTATGTCACACAGTTTTTTTATTAACAACGTCACATTTTCATTGCGGGACTCAGGCACTGCTTGTATCTCAACATTGTAGCTTCGAGTTGTTCTCTCAATAGAAGTCAAACAGCCAGATAACTTGCGAACGTCCCCATGCAAGCGTTCGCAGTCAGCTTCCAGTATCTTGATAGTGGCATCCTTTTGCAATATCTGAGATTTTAAATTGTCCTGTTTAGAGTGGAAAAAGTCAGTAGCATTGTTGAGGTCATCCTTAATTTCTTGCACCACACAACCCATCTCCGCCCGAACCATATCTTTGACATCTTCCCTCAGAGCCGCTCGAAAGTTAACCATAAATGCTGAAAGTGACGCATTCATTTTTTGATCAAAAAGGTCACTAATTTTCTCCATCGTCACTCCATTTCCAGAGTGACACGGGGTATTGTCAACAATATTATCGTTAGGAACGTCGAATGACATATTCATTGAGTCGCCTAAATACTAGGGCTGTACGTTTTGATTTTTTAAATATCTATAATAGATTTCGAAATATTTGCATTTTAGTGATTGCATACAAAACACAGAAGTGCCAATATTTTCAAATCTACAATGAATATCTAAAAAATCAAAACGTGCAGCCTGTCGATTCTGTAACCAAACTCGCATCTCACTTCACTTCGCGTGGATTTGTTATCAGAAATTAACTGAATATAAGCAATTTTACCGATTGCAAAAGGTTTTAGGTAGCTACTATAGCTATCTAAAATCTTTTGTGATTAGAAAAACAGTTTATCATTATCTCATTTAAGATTTAAAATTCCCGTGAAGTGAAGTGAGGTTCGAAGTGAGATGCGAGATTCTTGCAGAATCGACAGGCTGCCCTAGTTTTTAGGCATTTCAAAAACATACCAAAATTTCATTGCTGTAGGTTAAGATTTAGAGGGTGGGAAACGTTATCGCCGTTTGTATGGAGACCGTTTGCTTGACATTCCTCTTAAACGATTGATTTAATGTCTTATAGTGATCATCCATTATATTTAGGCATTTAATATGGAAGCAACCTTGACAAGCTTTGCAGAGAAGAGACTTGCCGCCTGAAGAAATAGACGCCAAACACCCTTTGCATTTAGCCATCGTAGGTTGTAAGATCGAATCTCGAGATTTTTGTTTTTTGTTTTTTTTTATTAAATAATTTCAACAACAAAACTATTATCAATTCCAAAATGTTAAAATAATATAATTATTCATTTAATTATTATCTTGCTATATTTTTATTTTTCTGGTAAAAATAAACAAAGCAATAGTGTGTATCCGGTAATGAGCGCCCTCTGTTCAGACACTGACACAGTTCAAAGCAAGCAAGAGCAGTGCCACCGCTACTGGCACGGCGGGCGGCAGCGCAGACGCAAGCCACAAAGCAATGGGCAGTTGGTAGATGTCGCTATCGTGTTAACTTGAGGAACACAATACAGTATAGAAACACTGATTCATTAAGTTCGTTTATTAAGTTTTTATTAATTAAATCAAATAAAGTTTATCACTGAGATCGTGTCCCCACTATGTCCACACTAAATGACACGAGATTGGTATTTGATTGATTTGATTGAAGAGATTTTTGCCCTGTTAAAGCAGTTCGAGTTCAGGTCACTAGATGTCACTAGAGTCACGTTGTTAATGACTTGCAGAAAATCGATGATTTACTTTTATGAATTTATAATTAATACTGATTTTACTGGTGATGAGAAATATGCAAAAATAAGTCACTTAATGTCACTCTGCACTCACTGAATTTGTTGAATGATAGTTTATCACGAATCAAATACTGTATCCTTGTTGTATTCACTGCAACTTAGTCACTGTAAATGTTATTTATTAAGGTCACTGCACTATTAAACACTAAACTATTATGGTATAACATTCGCCAGCACCCATTTATTACTTTACTGCAGCCCTGGTGGCTGGGTTTCATTTATTTACTGTTTAATTTTAAAATAAATGTAGGAGCTATTTCAATACGATCTACTTCGAACAGCACTTGTACTTTTCTCAACCGATTAAAGCAACCAATAATTTAGTTAAACAATAAAGTAGCAACCCTGTTCTCCTTGCCGGTGACTCGCCGGCGACGCGCCGTGCCGGTGACGCGCCGGCCGTCACGTCCTCGGCGCGTCGCCGGCATGCCATAGCAATATGCGTTTGACTTGCCGGTGACTGGACGTTGACGTGACTGATGTGTGTGAACAGTGTAGTACACCTTGTATGTAACTATATTTTTGACGTTGACGGGCCGGTGACACGCCGTTGACGCGCCGGAGCTGTGTGAATGATCCTATGGCAACGCATTTGTGTAGCATTCTTAAACTATCTAGTCGTTTTAGAATGCTACACAAATGCGTTTTTCGGTATTTTTTACCATCATAATGCCGTTAGTCAGCTGTGATATATAACAGTGTAAGAATTCTCCCCAATGCAGTTGAAAGACTCGCTCTACCCTTTAGTACATCTGCATAAAAGCTGTACGCTATTATACATCTTGTTTATGATCATAATTTGCACTAAATTGCTACTTGGGCAGTGACCTTATGAATTTGCTCGCGTTTGCTATCGAAGGTGTTCTCGCGAACATAAAGTTTTTAAGATAATAATTTATTATTCTTATTTTTCCATTTTCAGTGCTACGGATCGTCTTGTCTTGCTACGGTAATAATGTTTTTTAAATACAAAAATAAAGAAAAATTTGATAAAACGAGTAAGCAATCTTAGGCTAAACATGTTTTTATAATATACCTAAATGTTATCATCAATAGGTACTGTCAGCAAAGCTATGAGCTGAACACCTTAAGGTTCATTTCTAGATTGAGTAGTCTGTATTGTCTTGCATTTACCCAAAAGTCACAAAAGCATCTTTTGTATGCAAAGCTATGAGCTGAACACCTTAAGGTTCATTTCTAGATCGAGTAGTCTGTATTGTCTTGCATTTACCCAAAAGTCACAAAAGCATCTTTTGTATGCAAAGCTATGAGGTGAACACCTTAAGGTTCATTTCTAGATTGAGTAGTCTGTATTTTCATCCAAAAGTCACAAATGCTTCTTTTGTTTAAAAACAATGGAGGCAGGTAAAGACGAACTTTTATTTCCATCCTGGCAAGCGATTTATTTTCAAACTGTTAAGGTCATAACTTTGCTGACTGTACATTAGTGCCAGTTCACCACTAGCAATTTTAAAACGAGTAATCTGGCATGCGTGTGTGATTTTAAGCGTGCCACCTACTGCCATTTTGCAAAAATCTATTCAGTTGTTTTCAATCTAGAGCTGTTCAATGGCAACTTTCAGTGCATTCCGAGTCACGCTGACAGCGATGTCATCGCGCTGATTCGCGTGCCGAATCACCGTGAGCGCGATTACGACAGCCCGTGTGACGTCACTGATTGCGTCATAACATCCGCCATCTTGCGCTTACACCGCCCATGCTCCGAAGCATAATCACCGTGAGCGTTCTGTCAAAAGTGACATTTGTTTGTTTTGTTTACCTCAGATGCATTTAAACTAGTGGCTCTGTGAGCTGTAGACCTCGCGAGTCAATGTTCACCCTAATATATAATATCTCCACCATTTTGAAATTTAAAAAAAAACAGTCTCGACATAAAAATTCTATATAATAGGGATGATGACTAATGAATAAAATAACGAAATACTAATAAAAATCGTAAACATATTAAACTTTTAGAGTAGCTTGTATACCTCTTGGTTTTATATATTGCATATTATTTATTTTATGACCCTTCAAAGTTGGGTGGTTCATTTAAAAAGTATAAAATTTATTAAAATAAATGATACCTTTAATTAGTCCGTAAAATGTATAGCAAATTTGTCTAAGAAACTATTTTGATAAACACAATATTTAATATAGCTGCCGAACAAATTTCCTACGCGTTGCATACAAACTAGCAAGGCGTGACGTCATCACTTAGTAGCCGTTAGTATGGAGCGTCTTTGGGCGTTTGTCCATTTGCGTGATTTCACACTGTGATATCTCGGGCAGTTTTCATGCTAGCGACTTAATTCTTTTACCAATGTTTCTTTTTTTGAGAGGTAATTTATGTAACATAAAATAAAAAAAATAGTCATCATGCCTATTATGAAATATGATCACAAAAAATCACGGGAATCGGTTGAGAAATGCAACCCGAGAGGAGAACAGACAGCTGGAAAGCCGGATTAAAATAGGTTCTTTTAAATATCTCCGCCATTTTGAAAAAATTCAAAAAAACTGGCGTGACAAAAAAATTATATGTGTAGCAACCGCAACACAACACAACGCTCATACAAGAGAGTAGTTCCCAAAGTGTTACCTTGATGGCGCTGTAGCCTCCTACATCGCGGTATCGTTACGTTTTTTCAGTTCTTTAAGACTTGTGGTAAATATTTGTTTTGTATCCTTTCTTAGGGTAGGGACTAGGACCTACTAGGCTGTACAATTGCTTCCGGCCACGGAACTTTTGGACGCTTTCGTAGGAAACGCTGATAATACGTACGTATCCGATCGCTTCCGTTCTGATACGGTACTTTCGGGCCGTACGGTTATTGTGTCTCGAATCTCGATAGGAATTCTCTCATATTTGTTACTATCGCGAAGTTTACGTACTCTAATATACGCCGTTGGCTTTAAACTCATCGCAGTCTTCTTCTTTCTTACCTCATCCGCCCGCCCCACTGAGCTAGACCGCCTACAATCTGGCGCCCAACGACAAAAACAAGAAAGTAGCACCGAAGTTTGTAGTGACGCGTGCGGGTCGGCAAACTACGGTTAGGCGACGAAGTAGTGCCGAAGAAATAGGCAACGCGAGCAAAATGATCCTCAGCGAAGATCAATTTAGGCAGCTTTTAGCTGCCGTAACATCAGGAAATAGGAAATCGTTCACAACCTGCAATACGACCTTTGACGGTAAAAGGCAGACTGAAGCAGTTGAATCCTTTATTGCTGCCGCGAGCATTTTCAAAAAGATGGAACAAATTTCCGATACTGATGCGCTAGATAGCTTACCTCTTATTTTAAAGGGAGATGCTGGTATTTGGTGGCAGGGAGTTAAAACCCAAGTCACTAGCTGGTCGGAGTTCGAACAAAGATTGAGACATGCCTTTGCTCCTAAAAAACCAGCATTTTGCATCTACCAGGATATTGTTGGCATTAGGCAGAAAAACAATGAAAGTACTGAGAACTTCATTGCTCAAAAGCGCGTGCTCATTTCGCAACTGCCAAAACCTGAACATACAGAACAGCAGCAGCTGGATATGGTTTTTGGCCAATTGAATATCAAAATCCGAGAGCATGTTACTCGGGATTCGATTAAAAGCTTCGATGATCTCCTTAATAAAAGCCGTGCCGTCGAAGAACTTTTTAAGGACACGACATCGAACTATGAAACAGCATATGAGATGAAGCGCGACTTTACGAAGAAAAAGTTACGATGCAATTATTGTCACATACCTGGGCATAGTATTGAGCAATGCAGGAAAAAGCCTTACAAAGAGGAGCCTGTTGATAATCCAAATAATAATAGTAGATTATACAACAAGTGAAAAAAGAGGGAATTTAGTTCGAGGGAGTAAATTGGATCCCGAGAGCAGCGAAGGATTCTAGAGTTGAATCCCGAGCGTAGCGAGGGATTCTAAAGTAGAATCCTGAGCGACGCGAGGGATACAAAGGACCGAGATGAAATTTTTTTTTCACGAGTTGTGTACTCTACTTTTTACCATTGACTGCGAGAAAACAAATAGCACTACTTATACGTACTTATAGTATTTATAGTTATCACATTTTTATTATTTAGGTAGGTAATCAGTAATACCTATTTAAACATTAGAAAATAGTGAAACTAGAAGTTTTCCAATGACATAAAACAACCACGCTAAGAGGGAAATTACAGTCTGGCATCAGTCCATTTCATCAGTTTGTATGGACTTTGAATTTTTACAGACTGAAGATCGTACCAGATGGATGGAATGGACTGATGCAAGACTGAACATCTAATTTCCTTCTAATATATAGAAAAGAACCCAAAGATGAGGCCCTAAAATGGACCTAATTAATTTGGCGGGATATTTTTTTGAAAAGAACCCAAAGATAAGACACTAATAATAACCTAAATAAAATTGTCGGGATATTTTTTTTATTTACAACTAGCCGCGATTACATATTCCAATCTAGCATACCAATTTAAAGTTGCCACCCGTATAATAAGTTAAATTTTAACAATTAATTTAAACAAATAACGCAAAGGTCAACATTGTTTATGTTTTTTTTATTTTCAATTCTCATCTCCAATCTTATACAATGTTAATCTTTATAGGGTAAATTCACTTTTAAAATCGAACTTATTATACAATATTTTATTGTCAAGTACGAGTGGCAGCCCGAAATTGGTATATGCTAAATCGGCGTATGTAATCGCGGCTTATATGGCTTAATATTATCTATGGAATAGCTCCATACATTCAGCACATTTTATTTTTTTTCTACATAATATCATACGATGCGCGCTTGTTCCAAATACAAAATATTTTTATTCACTCGGTGAATAAACCAGCGTTTTATTCACAATTACCGTTGAATTAAACACACTTTTTCGAGTGACGATGGTAAAAAGGTACATTAAGCGCTATTTCGAAGTCCGCACCTAGAAAATCTATTGATACTCTGCCATCAACGAGCACGCAGTCAAAGTATTTTTGTTACGGTTGTGGTGAACCGGGCGTGGTTTGTAGTCAATGCGGAAAATGTAATAGCAAAGAAAATCTTGAAATGGAATTTTGTGCTATCGGATCAGAGAAAGTCGATATTCGTCAACGTACCACGGTTCCTGTTTCAATTGACGGACACGAGGGAATGGCTTATTTTGATATATGTGCTAAAACTAGCGTAGCATCATACAAACTATACAAAACTCTTGAAAACAAAGGTTATACTTTCAATGAAGAAACCATGTGGATAACCCTCACAGATGGAGTAACAAAGAAACAAACTGCTTTGAAATTTTATTTATTTTATTTTTATTTTATTTATTTGGACCATCAACAGAGTTAACAAGATTACAATACAATACAGTTAAATACTAGTTTTTGGTTCATGCAACTCTAATTATGCACTTGTTCGTCTCGCCCTCTATGATGATTTTTACTACATGTTAGTACCGTTTCTCGTACTCACTAACGCCACATAGTTAAAAGAATAATAAATTAACGCGTTTGGAAAGGAATTAAATGACGTTTTCAAACGCATCGTTTAAACGGGAACGCAACCTGTGCTGTCGCTGTCAAGCTTCCCGCGCTTCTGGCTGTCATTCGTTTTTTATGTCACTCCACCGGCGCCACGCATTTCCATAAAATATTTAAAAAATTGTTATAAAAGGTTTTAATAACCAATTTGGTTCTCAGTTTTATCAAGAACAAGAACAATAGTGAAATGTAAAGTTAAAAAAGTGTTTAGAAGTGTGTGGAAAAGTAGGAAGTTCGATCCCGATACCTACGTTACTGAAGAAAGAATATGGTTTAATCAACAATAAGAATTAAGAGTTTTTATGCTACGGACCTGCTGCGGGTTGAGGAACGGCTGACTCTCCGACCCGGTATGGGTATCATATTGTTTCAAAACATTAAGGCTAGAGGTTATGTACACAGATGTGTACGTTAAACCTCACTGTCCTCTAGGACAGTACAAACGGATACGTCAGGCCTATCTACAGGATAGTCCGGTATCTTAACGTTTTCAAGGCCTGGGTAATATACGTTAATACGTTATACATTCACACCGTTGATATACGGCTTGTAAGTAATGAGGTTGCTAAACACAGTGAATGTATACGGACCCACCACTCACTGTAAGGCATAGAAAAGGAAGTAAGACCTACATGAGACTCGACCTGCCTGTGAGATATGGAGACGCCAGATCAGCAATAAAATCGACAATAATTAAACTCGGACCTGCCTTCGGGTCATGGAAGAGTCAACAATTGTAGTTGCTACACTACAGGCTGTAGAACCTAAATCTAGAATATATCAGGTTATAATACCATATGCCATATACCATACCATATCATTGTTACTACTTATATTCATTTGTCACAAAACGAGACAATATTATTACCAGATTGGTGATGGACACCATTCACCCATCGTTGAAGCAGGTATATATTTCTTAAAGAATTTTTTTTCTCTCCATTTGCCTGAAAGGACTGATCATTTCTGCCTTGGCAGCTTAGATTAATAAGAAGAACAGTAAGTTTATATACTATAAAAAAAAAAAAAATGGTACCTTACCTACTTGCACATATTAAGATTGAACGATTAAAGAGACATAACATATGTACCTATCTCTTTTGGAAATCATAATAATACTGATCAAGATTAAACCACAACTTGGAGCAGCAGCGTTAAACAAGAGCTTGCAGCGGTTGTTTATTAGTATTGAAGAAGTATAAAAACTATTGGACATAACAAAATAAATAAATTGGTGAGTAATAATTATTCTTATGGGAATTACACCATCTCCATGAAAACAAAATTGACATTGTGCGAGATTTTTCCATTTTTGCACATGAACTATAAATGAGCAAAAGGCTAATTAGGCTAATTACTCAATAAATATTAAAGCTGTACAGTGTAACAGCCTGTTTAAGCCTTAATAAGTAAAGTTCCTAAATAACTTTAACCAGAGCTTTAAACTGAAGGGGTAATATAATCTTAAGTGTCCGGGAAACAACGGGAAGAGAGCCAGAATCCTTTCTAAGACACATTATTTATTTATAATTGGGTGAAAATAATTAAAACCTATATGAGTTAAATTGGGCATAAGAATGACTGATTTATAATATAAAATCAATTTATATTGTAATTTTATAATTACAGAAAACCTATGGATAAATAAAACTCAACATTTTAATGTTCATTTAATTCTTGACAAAAGACTTTAGATTTATTCTGAAAATATTGTATAATAGTAGATTATACAACAAGTGAAAAAAGAGGGAATTTAGTTCGAGGGATACAAAGGACCGAGATGAAATTTTTTTTTCACGAGTTGTGTACTCTACTTTTTACCATTGACTGCGAGAAAACTAATAGCAGTACTTATACCTATAGTATTTATAGTTATCACATTTTTATTATTTAGATAGGTAATCAGTAATATTTAAACATTAGAAAATAGTGAAATTAGAAGTTTTCCAATGACATAAAACAACCATGCTAAGAGGGAAATTACATGATCAGTCTGGCATCAGTCCATTTCATTAGTTTGTATGGACTTTGAATTTTTACAGACTGAAGATCGTACCAGACTGATGGAATGGACTGATACAAGACTGAACTCCCTCTAATATATAGAAAAGAACCCAAAGATGAGACACTAAAAAGAACCTAAATAAAATTGGCGGGATATTTTTTTTATTTATAACTATGGCTTTAATAATATATTATCTATGGAATAGCTCCACTTTCAGCACGTTTTTTTTTTCTACATAATACATACGATGCGCGCTTGTTCTAAATTCAAAATATTTTTATTCACTCGGTGAATAAAACAGCGTTTTATTCACTCTTACCGTTGAATTAAACGCACTTTGTCGAGTGCCGATGGTAAAAAAGGATATTATATTGTATAACATTCTTACAAAACCTCAGAAGTCTTAAAAATCTTAAATTCATAATTGTCAGACATACAATCATGTACCTACAAAATGAAATAGGTACTTACTTACACCAAGTCTTCATCATAATTGTTTGACGAATGTCATGATCAATATTCTGATAATGTCAATGATATTTTTTAAACTCATAATAGAAAAGAAATTATGTCAACTCATTTCTTCTAAATAATGCGAGTTCGTTGGTTTAATACTAAGACTTCTATGTTGTATGTTTGTTATAATAGATTCATACAGTTTTTTTTCCAGAGCTATCTTCATAATACTACTGATAAAAAATATTATTTTTTCAATGATGTTTTCTGAGTCAGGACAGGACAACCTGCCTTGATCTAAAATGATTTTTTTCCAAAGAATAAGAAAGGCATAAATATACCTACTTATTCCCTTTAAAATTATATAATAATTTAGTCCTTACCTAACCGACATTAACAATGTGAGTTAAATAAGTACCGAAGTAAACAAAATAAACTTGAGCGGAAAACAGGCATCTATTTAGATTTTAGACCATTATTCCAGGAGAAATAAACAAATACAAATATTTTTATTATTTAAATATAATTACCTAGTTAAAATGATTCAGTCTTAAAACTTATCTTTTTTTACACAATACTAAATAATATACTAGAAAAAATACGACTCGCACCAGATCAATACTCAGACGGGAATCGAACCCGCGACCTTTGGATATCCGGTCCAATGCTCTGACCGCTGAGCTACCGAGTCACTAGTGACATCGCCGAATTTCTTCTAGTATATCCTACTCTTACGCTGCAAGCCAGCGTTATTTCACCAATGTAAGGAATTACCTCGACATTCAATTGAAATATCTTTCCAGATATTTGGCAATCGATTAAGATGAAATAGCTATATAATTTTTAAATTTGAGATTTTTGCATTCACAATGCTATTTTTACACAATACTAAATAATATACTAGAAAAAATACGACTCGCACCAGATCAATACTCAGACGGGAATCGAACCCGCGACCTTTGGATATCCGGTCCAATGCTCTGACCGCTGAGCTACCGAGTCACTAGTGACATCGCCGAATTTCTTCTAGTATATCCTACTCTTACGCTGCAAGCCAGCGTTATTTCACCAATGTAAGGAATTACCTCGACATTCAATTGAAATATCTTTCCAGATATTTGGCAATCGATTAAGATGAAATAGCTATATAATTTTTAAATTTGAGATTTTTGCATTCACAATGCTATTTTTACACAATACTAAATAATATACTAGAAAAAATACGACTCGCACCAGATCAATACTCAGACGGGAATCGAACCCGCGACCTTTGGATATCCGGTCCAATGCTCTGACCGCTGAGCTACCGAGTCACTAGTGACATCGCCGAATTTCTTCTAGTATATCCTACTCTTACGCTGCAAGCCAGCGTTATTTCACCAATGTAAGGAATTACCTCGACATTCAATTGAAATATCTTTCCAGATATTTGGCAATCGATTAAGATGAAATAGCTATATAATTTTTAAATTTGAGATTTTTGCATTCACAATGCTATTTTTACACAATACTAAATAATATACTAGAAAAATACGACTCGCACCAGATCAATACTCAGACGGGAATCGAACCCGCGACCTTTGGATATCCGGTCCAATGCTCTGACCGCTGAGCTACCGAGTCACTAGTGACATCGCCGAATTTCTTCTAGTATATCCTACTCTTACGCTGCAAGCCAGCGTTATTTCACCAATGTAAGGAATTACCTCGACATTCAATTGAAATATCTTTCCAGATATTTCGCGGGTTCGATTCCCGTCTGAGTATTGATCTGGTGCGAGTCGTATTTTTTCTAGTATATTATTTAGTATTGTGTAAAAATAGCATTGTGAATGCAAAAATCTCAAATTTAAAAATTATATAGCTATTTCATCTTAATCGATTGCCAAATATCTGGAAAGATATTTCAATTGAATGTCGAGGTAATTCCTTACATTGGTGAAATAACGCTGGCTTGCAGCGTAAGAGTAGGATATACTAGAAGAAATTCGGCGATGTCACTAGTGACTCGGTAGCTCAGCGGTCAGAGCATTGGACCGGATATCCAAAGGTCGCGGGTTCGATTCCCGTCTGAGTATTGATCTGGTGCGAGTCGTATTTTTTCTAGTATATTATTTAGTATTGTGTAAAAATAGCATTGTGAATGCAAAAATCTCAAATTTAAAAATTATCTTTTTTTTTTGTTATTTGCTCCTGAGTAATGTGGAAGTGTGAGTTTTTTGTGATTTCGTAGGTAGGCATTAAGGACTAATAGTCATTCCACCCTAATCGACAGTTTTTTTTGAATGTATTTTTCATTTATTTGTTACTAAGCTAGTTTATTTGGCAGTTTAACTTTAAAAGTTAAACTTTATATTGTGAAAATTGATATGAAAATTAAGAATGTAATACCTAGTAGGTATGGTAATTACATACAGATTGATAAAATACAGTATGTAAATAATTACCTATTTTCTTAGCAAAAACTATTCTAAAATATTAAAGACTCAGATTCATACAATAGTACATACAATCAGTACAATAGACAAAATTTAGTATTGTACAAAATAACTAATTATTGAAGATTTCGATTCATGAAAAATATAATGTCACACAGAAAGGGAACTATAACTAACATTTAGTATTTAGATACCTACTTAAGTATTTGTTTGCTTTAAGAACTTTAAATGTCCTTATTACACAAGATTATCTTGGCTTAGATACAGATATTTTATGCATTTTGATGAGTCAAATGAATTGAAAAATTATAACTTTATCTGTTAGACATTTGAGATACACTGCCTTAGCACAGTTAGTTTTCAATTTCAACTTAATTATTGCATTATTTTCTTTATAAGATATTTTTTTTTCAGTATATTTTAACAAAGCAGTAATCTACTCACCTATATACTAAATATAACTCTAATATTTTTTATTAATTTTATTGTCTTATATAAATGGATACTAAAGCACATAAAGGTGCTCTATTAAGATAATAATTTCTTAACACACAAGTTTGTTTATGGTACATCTTGAAATCTAGGTATTTTTTGATTAAGGTGAATGAAATGTTCAGTCAACAACATGCTGGGCTACCACAACATACGGGGTTACCACCACAGGCTACCAAATTATTTTAATCAATTCTGAGCTTAAATGCGAAGTCATAAAGGTTCAAAATTAATTGGAGATTTATTCACAATTTGTATAGATTGACGTGCTGCTGACTGTACTATAAGCAGCGCACATAATTAAATTAAGTATAATTATTTAAGTACCATGCCATTATATACCCTTAGGTTGGACTCGATGAAAAGGTAGAAATATTATTAAAAACTTATATATTATATATTATATATTATATATTGTACCTACCTTACCTACACCTAAACCACAATATTAGTTTAGGTACATGAGATGGTTCTATTGCTATATGTACATTTTATGGAATCAAATTATTTGACATTGTTTATTTGATGATTGCACACAGTCATCAGTTTTATCTTTTAAGGATGTTATTATCTATGAAGTCTCGGGTTCTATCCCTGGCAAGGTTAATTTAGAAAAACTAACATTTCTATATTGTATATTTCTATATTTTTTGTGTTAACATAACACCAACCATTGTCTCTGATTTCCATCACACAAGTGCTTTAGCTACGGAGCAATGTGTGTGATGTTGTTCAAATTTGATTTTATTTTTATTTATTAAAAATTGTTTTATTTATTTACTATGATCATATCTATTCTGGCTATGAGTGGAATAGACGACAGTCTTCTCCACTCACCAGCAAACAGACAAGATAACCACCTAGTCATTAGTAATGACAAAATACTGAAGTATTTTAATATTTTTTTTAAATATTGGTTATTTATATATACCTTATAGATAGATATATTGTTCAAATTATAATATCATTTCATATATTTAGAAGAAATCAAAAAGTTTAATTGATCATCATAAATTCATTAATTATAATAAAAAGTTTTTGTTTTATAACAAAAAAAAAAACTATACTTATTCAATTAACACGGATTCTTTATCATAAATTGAAGTTATTTTTATTTACACAGTTATTTCTTAGAATAAAAATGTTAAAAATATTTAAGTAGGTTACATAATTACCTTTATTGTATGCACAATAAAACGAGACAACAAGAGGCGGACTTACTGCCTTACTGCTAATAGAATTCTCTACCAGTCAATCTTTAAAAAAAAACGATATACCCTACATTAAAATTTAAATATGGTTATATACATAATAATATCGGTCCTTTTTTTTGGTGCACAACGTAATAACTCATCAGCAATTTCCAAGGAATACGATGATACATCATCACTCTCTACAGAGTTTCGTGCACACTAATTTGAATGAAGTAAAGTGTCTTAGTATTAGTAGGCACGTTTTTTGATTATTATTAGGTACTTACTTATATTAAAATCTGAATGCGAAATTCTTTTAAAATTACTTGGGAAGTTCTCAGCTCCGTCTTGTCCCTCCAATTCTATTTCAAGCCTCGATAGTAATGTTATCATATAATATAATAATATCATTCTTTTTGATGATTATTTATACCTATTTTTTTTATGGTTAGATATTCCATAATCTGATTCTACAACTGAACTTTAAACATCTAACATGTAGTAAAAATCATCATAGAGGGCGAGACGAACAAGTGCATGATTGTACAATCAAACAAACTTACCAAGTGATGTTCGATTGAAATTATGCACTTGTTCGTCTCGCCCGAAGATGATGAATCCCTCCCACCCTTATATTACAGGTACATTACCTATACCCTACAGTTGCAGAATCAGCATATATACAGGGCGTGTGAGACCTAAACTTTAAACTTAATGACAGCCAGAAGCGCGGGAAGCTTGACAGCGACAGCACAGGTTTCGTTCCCGTTTAAACGATGCGTTTGAAAACGTCATTTAATTCCTTTCCAAACGCGTTAATTTATTATTCTTTTAACTATGTGGCGTTAGTGAGTACGAGAAACGGTACTAACATGTAGTAAAAATCATCATCTTCGGGCGAGACGAACAAGTGCATAATTTCAATCGAACATCACTTGGTAAGTTTGTTTGATTGTACAATTATAGACAGCCACATCATGCGCCAAAAACATTGTGGTTATATTAATATATTAAATATTGCATATATAGCATTAAATATTGTGTTGCTGGTAATTTAGTAGTAATCTACTAAATTACCAGCAACACAATATTTAATGCTCCAGTTACCATGTACGGTAAAACTATAATGACCTCGTTTATTATACTATTATTATTTATTATTATTTATTTACCAGAGGCGAAAAATAATAAAACCTTATTGGGTGTAGGTTTCATAGAGGACTCTTTATTAACAATAACATTGGCTCAAATGACATGCTGCTTTATGGACGATACCTCTAAGATGTACGACCTCATAGGTGAAAAAAAAATAGGCCGAAGTAGCTTCACACCCACCGTCTCACCGAAGTATATGACAACAGTTGCAAGCTTATGTAAGCAATCAGAGCCAAACTATCCCTCCTCTAGTTTAACTGAATACGCTACGAGTCAATCAGTAGTACATGTAAACAAACATAAAATGGAAGCTGATCTCCCAATAGAGGCATGTGTACCTGATAGCTGTAGAACTGCTTCTTGGCCAACTGCTGGAGAAAAACAAAGAAGTATTCTCTCCCAATAATCAACCAGCTTCGCAAGTCGAACATGCCATAGATACCCGAAACAATGCACCAATATCTGTAGCACCATACCGCTTACCTTCTCCGAAAGTTGAAATTTTAAAGAAAGAGATTGAGAGATTAATTGAGGAAAACATAATCGTTCATTGCTCTTCACCTTGGTCAGCTCCAGTCGTAATGGTTAATAAGAAAGATGGCGGTTTACGCCTCTGTATCGATTACCGTCAATTGAACAAGATAACTGTTCCAGACGTTTACCCAATGCCACGGATTGATGATCTGCTACATGATGCCAAAGTAACTCCATTCATGACGACAATAGATTTACGCGCAGGATACCATCAAATTAAAGTTAAGGAGGGAGCCACAAGCCAGGGACCAAATCAAAACAGCATTTAAAACACCGTTCGGTATATATAAATTTGTTAGGATGCCGTTTGGGTTGCGCAACGCACCAGCAACATTTCAGCGAATGATGGACAGATTCAGAATTTCTCTTAGCCACATAAAGCTGTTAACCTACTTGGATGATTTAATAATACTGTCCCCAACTCTGACTCAACATCTTCAGGACCTGCAAGATGTTTTCGATCGTTTAAAAGAATACAACCTTACAGTTAATAGAGATAAATGCAATTGGTGTTGTTCAAGGGTGAAATACTTGGGGCATTATATCACACCGCAAGGGCTAGAGAGGGCGCTACTGTGTGCCGAACATAAACTACTCCGTATTTAATTGCTTTTAAAATTCTACTTTGATGATTTTATACGAAGTTTTAACATTTATTTGAAGCTTTAAACGTATATTTCACGTGTGAGTGATTTCAACAAGTTTAATAAACATTTACAGTGCATAAATGGAAAAAAATGATTTTGTGAATTCAACCAAATTGTAAACAACGGACGTACACATTTTAGTGCAAGAAACTTAAAGGTTATAAAAGTGAAGTACTTACCTAATATAAAACAGACCCAAGTGTTAAAATAAACTGTAAAATCACATTTATAAACAGTGACAATACAAACATCCACTAATTTCCAAACAGTTCCACTAATTTCAATAACAGCATGATTGGATCGAGATAACTGTGCGCCGAAACTGTGATGTGTTAAAAGTCTAGCATAAAATAGAACAATGAGTATGCTTTAAAAACATTGATTTTAAACAGAACAATTATTAAGAAAAATATCTACCCTCACATCACTAAATCGCATCACAATATTTCAACATTTTCAACAACTCAAATCAAATACCACTAACGCCATCTTGTGACACATTGATAAACTAGTAGATATAAAAGGATAAAGCAAGCCTCTGTGATTTGCCTTGTCGAGAGACGCACCTCGGCCGAGGTCGATCTCGTAGTGCATAGCTGATTATAAGGGATATTTATAGAGGGCGCTGAACAACCAATCTGATAAATTTTACACTTTTATAGAAGAAAAAAATGGCTTCAACATGCTCAGGGTGCAACCAGCCTCTGCCTGGTAGAGAATATCTGACATGTAAACTCTGCAATAGCAAATACGATCTTCAATGTGCCAATGTATCTAGTCAGCGGTACTACAATACAATGACAAAAAAACACAAAGAAAATTGGAAATGTCCATCTTGTTATGCAACCGAACCTAAAAGAAACAACACAAATACTCCAACGGGCCTGAAAGATCATGAATCCCACTTAAAATCATGCAAACTTCAAGGAACCGAAAACGTAACCTTAAGAAAAATAACCTCCACTCAAAATGATGACAGCTTTAGTTCCACAGATACACTATCGATATGCCTTATAGATATAGATATTGCCTATATAGATATGCCTTTTTGGAGACACTATCTGTACACCTGTAGCATCTACAGCTGTTCAAAAAGTTTCAACGGATTGCGAACTAACATTAGAGAGCTTGAGTAATTTAATAGTAGAAAAGCTAGGAGAAAATAATACAAAAATAATTACAGAAATAAAATGCACCATACAAAAAGAAATAAACGCAGCAATAATAATATAATAATAACACCACGGACCCGAGTGCTCCCGGGAGTCGATCCAGGCCCTCGTCCCCGCAGCAGGGGTGGGCCCCAAGGGGGCCTGCGGACTCCCGCCCCTGGCTCGCCTTCAACGGCCGTTTAGGGTGGAGTCGTTAGAGCTATACGCTCGCAGGGTGGAAGTGAAACATGCATAAGACGCGAGTTGGCACATTGTCGCTTGTACGTACAGTGGGTAGAAAGCGGTGCACACCTCTCTACACCCTGCAGCCGAGGACACCGATGTTGCTCTCTTGCTATCGCGGCTATTTTGGAGAGCCCATTTAGTCCTTGGCTAGTCACCGCCTGCCAATTTTTCAGTCTGGGAGACTATGATAAGGCAGGTGTCCGGTAGTCTCTTTCCATAGCCCAAATCCCAGTCCATCTCAATCCCAACCTAATAGCCCACTAGTCCTTAACCAGTAGATTCCATAGTTCCTGTGCATTTGCTGGGGATAGTCTCTGAGTATATCAAACTGATGTAGTCAGAGATTAGATCCAGCAGGTGTACCACACGCATATTAGATTAAAGTCGCTAAAAATGGCCTCTACGTGTTGGATCCATATCCCCACGCAAGCCTTAAAGGACCGGGTCACTTTTGGCCCGTGAATTCCTAAGCGTACATAACAATAATAATAATAACAATAATAATAATAACCGGGTCACTTTTGGCCCGTGAATTCCTAAGCGTACACAATAATAATAATAATAACCCTGAATAGGGCACAGCAAATTATTTGGAGAGGAGTTGAGAGGACGACTTACTTTTTTTCAATTAAATGTCAATATTTACTTAAAATTAAATACTTATTAAAATTTTTAAATCTTTATCATTTAAAAAATCTGAAACACTATAGTAGCATTTTTCCAAGAGCAGTTTTTGTAACTATTTTAAGTATAAACTTTAACTTTTTTCTTCTGTTAGTTCTTTCGGTAATTTATTGTGTATTTTTACTGACATTTCGAGTGGACTGGATGAGTTCATTCGAAGCCTATGTACTAGTATCATTAACTTGTGGCCATGTCGTGATGTGTATCGTGATGAGATGTCTTGTCTCTTTGTAAAGTAATTTGGATGTTTTCGTATGAATTTACAAATTTCTAATATATAGATACATGGTAAAGGTAAAATTTCGAGATCTTTAAAAAATGGTTTGCAGCTGTCTGTTGGATCAATGTTAACTAAAATTCGAATAAGCTTTTTTGAGCTGTGAAAACTGTGATTGCATCCGAGCTACACCCCCACAATATGACGCTGTAATTTAACCATGCATGAGCGTATGCGAAGTATGCGGCTTTAGACGTTTCTAAGTTGGTGGTTTTTTTTGTTTCCCTTAGCGCATACGAAAAACTTGATAACTTAGTTTTGATTGTAGCTATGTGGGCTTTCCAACACAGATGTGAGTCAATGACTAAACCAAGCAGTTTACATTGAGTGACGCTTTCTATTTTAGAACCATTATAAGAGAAATCCACTTCCAAACTATCTTTTTGACGCGGGTGAAATGTTACTAGTTTTCCTATTAGCTATTATAATTAATTACTTATTTGGCCCTTTACCAAAATCTGTAGACAACAAAAGTTGGATTTTCGTAGTTGAAGACATGGCTACAAGGTGGCTTGAGTTGTTTGCAATAGAACAAGCAACTGCTGAAGAATGTGCCAAAGTATTACTCAATGAAATAATATTACGATATGGTACCCCACGCCGATTTATAAGCGATTATGGCACTCAATTTGTAAGTGGAGTAATGCAACAATTAGCCTATTGTTTAAACATTACCCATGGGTTCACACCTGTTTACCACCCTGAAACAAATCCGGTAGAACGCCGTAACCGAGACGTGAAGGTACAGCTCGCAATGTTTGTTAGCGACTGCCATGCGTCATGGCCAGATAAATTAGCAAGCATCCGGTTTGCTATGAATACTGCAATAATGTCGTCAACGGGATACTCCCCTGCTTATTTAACTTTTGGTCGTCACCTCCGCACTCCTGATGACTGTAGAAATGATCTGAAAGAGATAATTACATCCGAAAATTTTATACCAGAAATTACTCCAAAATTACATCTACTAGTTGATACACTGAAGAGAGCAAAAGAAATACAGGAGATGAACGAAGAAAAAAGAAAAGAATACGCTGACAAGAATCGCCGACCGAGTCCTTCTTATAAACCCGGTGATTATGTCTTAGTTACTTCTCATCCATTAAGTAAATCTGCTCAAGGGTTCTGCGCTAAATTTGCTCCTCGCCGCGATGGACCTTACATCATTTTGCGCAATCATGGACCGAGCTCTTATAAAATAGCATCCCCTAATGAACCTAACAAACCAATTGGTTTATATCACTCATCCGCCCTCCATCCCTATGAAGGCCCAAGTGATACTCCTCTGCCTCAACCTGCTTTACCGATCAGGAAGCGAGGCCGGCCGAAGAAGATTCAACCAGAAGGTGACGCAGCGAGTACCAGCCGCCCAAGAGGACGACCACCAAAAACGAAGCAGTAGAAGCCCGTCTTATTCTGTCTTCCTCGCCGGGACGTCTTCGGAGCCAGAGGGGGAGCCTGTAGCAACCGCAACACAACACAACGCTCATACAAGAGAGTAGTTCCCAAAGTGTTACCTAGATGGCGCTGTAGCCTCCTACATCGCGGTATCGTTACGTTTTTTCAGTTCTTTAAGACTTGTGGTAAATATTTGTTTTGTATCCTTTCTCAGGGTAGGGACTAGGACCTACTAGGCTGTACAATTGCTTCCGGCCACGGAACTTTTGGACGCTTTCGTAGGAAACGCTGATAATACGTACGTATCCGATTGCTTCCGTTCTGAAACGGTACTTTCGGGCCGTACGGTTTTGTGCTTCGAATCTCGATAGGAATTCTCTCATATTTGTTACTATCGCGAAGTTTACGCACTCTAATATACGCCGTTGGCTTGAAACTCATCGCAGTCTTCTTCTTTCTTACCTCATCCGCCCGCCCCACTGAGCTAGACCGCCTACATATGTTATTTTTAACCTGCTTACAAAATTTCACGTGTATCGGTTGAGAAATGCGCCCTGTAGAGGAGAACAGACAGCGCTGGAAAACTGGTCTGAAATCGGTTTTTTTAACATTATCTCCGCCATTTTGAAAAAAAAAAACAAAAAATTTGCTTAACAATTTTTTTTTATATCATTTTCAAACCTGCTTACAAAATTTCACGAGAATCGGTTGAGAAATGCGACCTGTAGAGAAGAACAGGCAGAGCTGGAAAGCCGGACTGGAATATGTTTTTTAACATATCTCTACCAATTAGAAAAAATTAAAAAAACTGGCGTGACAAAAAAAAATCATATTATTTTCAAACCTGCTCACAAAATTTCACGAGAATCGGTTGAGAAATGCGACCTGTAGAGGAGAACATACAGCGCTGGAAAGCCGGACTGAAATCTGTTTTTTTAACATTTTTCCGCCATTTCGGAAAATTTCAAAAAACTGGCTTGATAAAATATAATTATATCATTTTCAAACCTGCTTACAAAATTTCACGTGAATCGGTTGAGAAATGCGACCTATAGAGAAGAACAGGCAGAGCTGGAAAGCGACCTGAACTTATTTCGCCGTTTTGAAAAATTTCAAAAAACTGGCTCGACAAAAATATATAAATTTCGAACCTGCTCACAAAATTTCACGAGAATCGGTTGAGAATTAATGCGACCTTGAAACAGACAGCCGGACATACGAAAGAATTTTTGCCCAAGCTGAAGCAGAGACGCTTCGCTCGAAGTTAGAAGCTTATAATCGAAGATATTATACATTTTTTGAAGACATAAAGCAAAAAGTTCCAAATTCCGAATTTTTCAATTTATATTGAGGTTATGTAGGTCAAGACATCTCGGTGAGTGAATCATTGATAGTCACAAGTCAACACAACTGTCATAAGCGCGATATCAGTGGCCCTACCATGAGTTGACGCAAACTGTTTACGTTACAGTAAACTATCGTTTTGTCTCTGTCACTCGCATTGACTGTGAGCAGTATATCCGATAGTTTACGGTAACGTAAACAGTTTGCATCAACTCATGGTAGGGCCACTGAATCGGTACGCTTGTTATCGTGGTCAACGCTGAAATTGATTTAAGTCTGAATCGGAATGCACTATTTGAATTATGACATTATTTGACGTTTTTTCAAGTAGTGAAAATGAAATAGTATGTTATACTAGCTTTTGTCCGCGACTTCGTCCGCATGGTTATTGGAAAATCGCTATGGAACCTTTGACCGAGATAAAAAAGGGGATAAATAATTATAATGATCACCAAAAAAATGCTTTAGTACCCTAAGCTCTCTTACCAAAAAAATTAACTGAACACCAAAAAAGAAAGTCTAAAATAATAATAGTTTTAGCTATTTTAGTCACGACTGCACTTCAAATTGTATTCAAAGACCAAATATATATAGTAAATTTTATTTTATTTTATTTATTTATATTTAGGCAACGATGGCCCATAGATATACCTCATAACGTAGGCTGCAGTCAGAAGACTAAAAAAAACCGCTTCAGTTGCGTTAAACTGGAGTGGCGCATTGCACACGCAGCATTTAGGGCCGTGTGCACTGTTGTCTTCATTATTTGCTAAATCGACGAATCCCTTACTACGAGCGCTCGTATCATCTCCCTCCCGAAGAGCAGCGACTATTTTTGGGGAAGTCGCAAAAATGTTGCCGGATGCTGCGGTGCAGGTTTGGTAGGTATAGGTTTTAGAGCATTTTTTTTATTTCCCATAAAAAAAGATAACACCATAACTCCTCTTCTTTTTAAGAAAGAAGAATTTTAAGGGTCCAAAATATTGTTTTGATCTTAAGTTAATGTGTACTAAGGTTCGTATTACAGAACGAGACTCAAGCCTTGATCTCTACTTAAAACTAGTTTTAAGTCGAGTTTAATTCGAGAACTCTGCTTGAGCAGAGATTCAACAAACTAAACTCAAACTCAGATCATGCTAATTTTAATACGATGATTGAGTACGCGACTCAGATTAAAGCTTATTTTATAACGATTCTTGACCGCATAGGTTAGGTTTAAGTTGAGTGATTCAGTAATGAAAAATAATTCTTTTGTAGTATGTAGTCACCCTAATAAAAAAATGAATTAAGTAATGAATGTCAGTTAAATAGTGGGAAAAAAATAAAAAGTATATTAGAATTAATAGATATATAAGACAAACTCAATTGTTGATAAAAAGACAAAACTATTATACTAAGTATTCAAAACTAAGGAAGGAAAGGAAGCAACTTTTAGAACAATTAGATGTGATAAACAGGGAATCAAGTTATGTAAATAATGAATGTGAAAAGCTTAACAATAAATTAGAAAAACAAAATTGACAACTTGGAACTTACACTCAGAGAAATGTAATAATTCTTTAAGTGAATTCACTCGCAAACAGTTGACTTGTGTAATTATAATACTGACCGATTTGAGTCTCTCGGTAAAAAACAAAATTGCAGCTGTTTGTCTCTTAATAATAATCAAAAGCAGAATGAGACGAGCACGCTAATGAAATTCAATATTGATGAAATAAGCTTAATTATTTCTATTAGTTAGGGTTAAATTTAGGCCAAAGCATAGATGGGAGGGAGAGAGGGGGACCTCTCTCCACCTAAGCATTTTGTGCAGAAATGCATAGTTTTTTGTTTAATTGTATTTTGAAATTTTACTAATACTAACATCAAAATGTATGAAAAAATCATTTAAGGAGGGCGAGCGACGGGAAAAGAAAAGAGTAGAGAGAAGACTTCCTAGAAAAGTTTTATGGTGATATTTCAAAATTCATTTAAAAAAATCAAAATGCTTTGATAAAGGGTAGGGGGCTCTCCCAACCATCCGCTCCTTTAAATTCGACCTTAACTAATGTAAATATGAGCCCAAATCAATGCTCAAGCGTGGTCTCGATCATGTTTACGTAAACAAAGATAAAATTCTTTCTAAATAGAGATTTTAGTTCTAAAATTAGTCGAGCATTACTCGAGTATCGTTTGAAAATTAGCTTGATCCGAGTTGAGTTTAGTTTGATGAATTGATGAGATCGAGTTCATCATATTCCGTTTTACGAAAAACTTACTACAGTGACAAAACCTCCCATTATAATCTTCGCAATATTTCTATAATTCTAAGCACCAATACCTTATTTATTAAAAATAACGTGTAATTGGTCAATGCCACTCATAAAAATATATAAATCACATTGCGACGCAACATTTACTTTGCCTAATAATGCGTAAAATGAAACTCATTCTGCTAAAAACAAATTTCGTAATAGGAAACAGACTTTAACCATAGATAGACGCAAATCTCTATTTTAGTCAGCTGAGTCTCGACTTGAGCATTGTTTTGGAATCAACAGGATGCTTGAGACTAGATTCGGTAATGAAGTTGAGATCAGGTGATTAGAGTTCAAGCAGTGCTTGAGTCTCGTCCTATAATACGGACCTAAATGGCTGTGGTGTACATCGAATTACGGTTTTTTTTTGCGTACACGTAGCATTACTACATACCTTTTATTTCAATACTTAAATTTTCAGTGCGATGGACTTCCATTTTGTCATTCTGTTGTGAGTTAATAATAATAAGTTTTTATGCGGTTATGTTAAACCTTTAGGTGAGTATATTATGAAAATACAACTCTCCTCTCCCCCCTTTCTAGACCACATCACCCCTCCCCCCTTGAAAAGTGTCTCGTTTTACAGATTTCCTAAATTTTCAGGAAAACCATACAAGCTAAAATGGTCAAAGACCTGTTTGTGAACTAGTTTATGTCCTAGTTTTTGAGATATGTTAGAAAAACTAAAAAGCACACAAATTTCGTATAAAATTTTACTTCAGTATTTTTTTAAGACGCATTTAAATTAAAAGTTTACACATTTTTTTTAATTGATAGGCGGTATTATTATCTTTCGTACAGTATTTTTTTATAACTGTAGGACTTCTAAATCCGGAGAAATTAATATTTTTTCGCAGGATCATCTAAAATAAAAAGTCAAATATAAAATGGCGGCCATTCCAACAGAAGTGGGGATAGACCGCAACATGTGGGTGTTTTGTCGATAAAATTAGGTGTATTTCACGCCTTTAAATTATCACCAGTTCAAGATCAAAGGCACTGTATACAATTAACTAACTTCCGCCCGCGACTTCGTCCGCGTGGACATTCGATAAAATCCTCATGTTTTAATTTCATTAAATTCTGATCAGCCGTTTTTACGTGATTAGGCCTCGCATGAGGCTGCTCGCTTGGTGGGCCCGCCTAATCGCGTAAAAACGGCTGATCAGAATTTAATGAAATTAAAACATGAGGATTTTATCGAATGTCCACGCGGACGAAGTCGCGGGCGGAAGCTAGTTTATAATATTCAGAATTGTATCCAGAGATATTAGTATCCCGTTTCCGTCCCGTTCCCGTTCCCGTCCCTGTCCCCGTCTTCTGGATGTGCATGTCCAGGTCCAATCATGTCCACCGTGTTGGACTTCGAAATAAATGTAAATAATTTTAAAATTGTAATGTCTATGTTATATTCTTTTTCCATACGAAATTTGTACCCCATTTTCACCCCTTTAGGGGTTAAATCATGTCCACCGTGTTGGACTTCAAAATAAATCTCATTTTCGCAATCACCATCCCATAAAACCTCAAGAACGCCATCCATATCGATTTTATGTTAACTCACCCCATTTACCCCTAAGTGGTTGATTTTCAAAATTACAAAATTTATATTTGCCTATTTATTTTTAGACGTGCTCCTACGAAGTTTAAAGTTGTAATGTCTATTTTATATTATTTTTCCATACAAAACTTGAACCCCATTTTCACCCCTTTAGGGGTCAAGTCCTGTGCACCTAGTTGGACTTCAAAATAAATGTCATTTTTGCAATCGTCATCCCAGAAAACCCCAATAACGATATCCATATCTATTTTTGTTTTTTTTTACCCCTTTTCACCCCCATAGGGGTTGAAATACTAATAATAACAATATACGTTGCGTTAGATTTCCATCCATAAGCCTAAAATATAAATTTAGCGATTTTTACTTCGAAAATAAAGGATTTTCTTCAATACACAACTTCATCCCCCTTTTGACCCCTTCGGGGGTAGAATTTTTTAAAACGCTGAGACCCGTTTTTATTAATTTTCAATGGTCAGCCTTATTACAAAATTTGAAGATCCTAGCTTCAAAATTGAGGGACTTTCATACAAACTTTGGACCCTCGTTTCACCCCCTTGCGGGGTGAGTTTTGAAAAATCCGTTCTTAGTGCACCTCTTGACCTCATAAGGAACCTTTGTGCAAAATTTCAAGTCTCTAGGTTCAGCGGTTTGGGCTGTGCGTTGATATCTCACTCAGTCAGTCAGTCAGTCAGTCAGGACTTTGAATTTTATATAATATATAGATTCATAAGACGACGCCTTGTGTTTTTTTTAACAGGCCCCGCCCACTCACCTCCATACCCCGCAGTGACATTCGGCCTCCATTCGTAAAGTTTGATATTCGCGCCAAACGCCCGTGAGGTTTCATCGAAAGTTTAAAGAAAAATAATAGAGCAATACATTGTATTTTGAACATTTTTTTTGATAATTTCTGTATCTTTAAAATGAAAATGAAAAATACCTGTTTTTTTTTTATTCACTTCTTAAGCTTACGCGCTCACGTAAACGTTAACATCGGACTTTAACATCGTTAACATCACTAAATTATACGGAGTAGTAACGATAAGCGCCACCGCTCACGAGCGATTAATCGCTGAGCGATTTTTTGTAGCCCAGAATAGAACATATGGAGTTCAATACGTAAACGCCCACGAGCTACAAAAAGTAGCTCACACATAGCTCGGCGACTAATCGCCCACGAAATGACACTGACAAGAGTGACAAGCGGCTTTAACCCTAAAAGACACCACAATTTTTTTCGCTGGCTGACATTATTATTTTTGTAATGGTAGAGCTTGCAATAAAAAGTAAGAGAATTATTATTACATGATAATATATGCTTACCAATTTATATAGTTTTTAATCCTGTTCCAAAAAAGGTAGGATCACACTACGAACCTAAGGTCGGTTATAGGCAATTATTACCATTATTATTAGCAATATTTTCCGTGAGGTCCACACCACCCATACTATTTAACCCATTTGAGGCTAACGTACTTTTAACCCAGATGTTACTGACATATTATATTGTGGCCGAACTTAATGAATTTTTTGGAGGCGGCTTTATAACTCTTAGATGACGCGGGGAAAAATAATTAAAAAAATATTTTCCAAGTGGAAAAAATGGAAAATTGATAGTGATTGAAAAAACGCTTGCCTGTCAAATAACACAAATAAAATAAAATAAAAGTACCCACCTTTTCTTCAAACAACCACGTTGTTTTAAAACAACGCTAAATTATAAAAAAAAATAAACAAAATATAGGGACTTTTAATAAACTTTTTTATGCTGTGGCTTGACACATGTATCATTCTGTTAAATATTTCTGTGATAGAATTTTCTTTGTTTCGTGTTATGATTTTGTTGTTATTATAACTACGAGTTTTTCGAGGTATTTAATTATAATTATTCAATAACTATAACGTTCGAAAAACATGAATAAAATATTCTATTGTACTGTTAGCCGATCGGTAATTATAGGGTTTGAGGTTAGTTTTCGCACAAGTCATCACGAAAATACGAAAATGTGGTATCGATGCATTCAACACGATGCCCTGATCACAAATATATAAGATGATTTGATATACCATGTGGTATATCGAATGAAAGGGCTTTGTGAGTATATTGCGAATATAAAACACACTATAACATGTCATCAAAATCTGATCATAGTAACATACACAGTAACAGTAAAACACATAAAAAATACCGTTTGTGGAACACGTATAAAAATATTATTTTTTAATATGTCATAAAATGATGTAATACATACTACTAGCTTATCTCTGCAAAACAAACACTTCTAGCGACTCGCAATATTTTTTCCGGGTCAAAACCTTCCAGTAGGTATCGAACAAATTTTTATTAATTCTTGAATTTGCGCATAGTAAATGCAGAATTTTTGTTCTTCACACTATTTTGACGATAAAAGGATCTGAAGACATTTGAATCGTATACATTGTTTGCTTCATTTGTGAAAATGTATATAATTACTGACATAAATAATTCATAAACTTTATTTTATAGAGCTTAGCAATAATAAAAGTGATTGTTCTATATTATTATTACCGGGTGTCTTTTAGGGTTAACCTACGCCAGCGACAAAAAAGCGCCGCGATTGTCGCCGCGATTATCGCCGCGTTTATCGCCGCGATATCGCCGCGATTAACGCCGCGATTATCGCAGCTACAAAAAAGCGCCCGTCAGCGGACAGCATAAGGCTTACCGCTGACGGGCGCTATTTTGTAGCTGCGATAAGCGCGGCGTTAATCGCGGCGATATCGCTGCGATAAACGCGGCGATAATCGCGGCGACAATCACGGCGCTTTTTAGTCGCTGACGTAGGTTAACCCTAAAAGGCACCCGGTAATAATATTATAGAACAATCACTTTTATTATTGCTAAGCTCTATAAAATAAAGTTTATGATTTATTTATGTCAGTAATTATATACTTTTCACAAATGAAGCAAACAATGTATACGATTCAAATGTCTTCAGTACCCTTAGCACGAACAGCTATCAAGAAAAAAACGCACGTAAAATTACTCGATAGACAATTCTCTATGGAAAATTTCATTTCGCTTATCGGCGATAGATGGCGTTGTACAAATTTCCAATACAAAATTTATCTATCGAATGATTATTTTTTTGATAGCTGTTCGTGCTAAGGGTACAGATCCTTTTATCGTCAAAATAGTGTGAAGAACAAAAATTCTGCATTTACTTTATATGCGCAAATTCAAGAATTAATAAAAATTTGTTCGATACCTACTGGAAGGTTTTGACCCCGAAAAAATATTGCGAGTCGCTCGAAGTGTTTGTTTTGCAGACATAAGCTAGTTTTTGTATTACATCATTTTATGACATATTAAAAAATAATATTTTTATCCATGTTCCACAAACGGTATTTTTTATGTGTTTTAACTGTTACTGTGTATGTTACTATGATGAGATTTTGATGACATGTTATAGTGTGTTTTATATTCGCAATATACTCACAAAGCCAAAGGGCTTTGATATACCACATGGTATGAAAAAATCTTTGTAAGTACTGAAAACTTTATGACATCACAGTTTCTACCCCCGCCATTTTCACGCTTTTCATCTTATATATTTGTGATCGGGGCATCGTATTGAATGCATCGATACCACATTTTCGTATTTTCGTGATGACTTGTGCGAAAAATAACCTCAAACCCTATAATTACCGATCGGCTAACAGTACAATAGAATATTTTATTCATGTTTTTCGAACGTTATAGTTATTGAATAATTATAATTAAATACCTCGAAAAACACGTAGTTATAATAACAACAAACGATCAAAATCATAACACGAAACAAAGAAAATTCTATCACATAAATATTTAACAGAATGATACATGTGTCAAGCCACAGCATAAAAAAGTTTATTAAAAGTCCCTATATTTTGTTTAAAAAAATTTATAATGTAGCGTCCGTTTAAAAGTACGTTAGCCTCAAATGGGTTAAATAGTATGGGTGGTGTGGACCTCACGGAAAATATTGCTAATAATAATAGTAATAATTGCCTATAACCGACCTTAGGTTCGTAGTGTGATCCTATCTTTTTTGGAACAGGATTAAAAACTATATAAATTTTTATTTATTTATTTATTTAACCATTTATTTCAGGCTACTAGGCCCATACAATATATACCTTACAGACTAACATACATAATTATTAAATAAAAATAAAAATAATCTAAGTTGGTAAGCATATCATGTAATAATAATTCTCTTACTTTTTATTGCAAACTCTACCATTACAAAAATAATTATGTCAGCCAGCGAAAAAATTGTGGTGTCTTTTAGGGTTAAAGCCGCTTGTCACTCTTGTCAGTGTCATTTCGTGGGCGATTAGTCGCCGAGCTATGTGTGAGCTACTTTTTGTAGCTCGTGGGCGTTTACGTATTGAACTCCATATGTTCTATTCTGGGCTACAAAAAATCGCTCGGCGATTAAGCGCCCGTGAGCGGTGGCGCTAAACGTTTTTAATTTATAATTAATTCCTTCTGATAAAATAGTGTTAGTGAACATCCTCTTTACTCAAAACCCTACAGTGGTGACCCGTGTTGAACAGTTCTTTTTAACGTTTACTGTATCGTGTTATTTTTTGTTGTTATTTTTGAAGTCTTAACAATGAATCCGGAAAACGCGGTTCCAAGTGTTATTCAACAATCGCACAACCCGGTCTGCATATCAGGCGCAAACAATACTGCGGCGCGTGTATCAGGATCGACTTTGTCTCATCTGGCGGCGCTGGTAGCTCAACTCAGCGTCGAGGTGGCGGAGTTAAGACGATCCCGGCCGTTCAGGGGCAAAAGCATCAGCAATGATAGAAATCATGATCGAGCTGGTTCACGGGGCAGAGATTCTAGTAGAGGACGACGAAGCCCCCATTGGCTATGTTACTACCATCATCGGTACGGAAACAACGCTGCAAAGTGCCTGGACCCCTGCAATTGGAAGAAGCAGAAACCACAAGCACCGGCGGAAAACTAAGTGCGATACAGCCGGAGGCGGAGGTTGTTATCGGTTTATCGAATAACCGCCTATGTGTGAAAGACAGAAATAGTGGACTAAAATTTTTGATAGACACAGGTGCGAACGTTTCGGTTATTCCGGTGACGAAAAAGTGTGTGTCCAACTTCAGTGATAGTGACAGTTATAAACTCTACGCAGCTAACGGGACAGAAATCAAAACATATGGTATGCAAACATTGGTTTTAGATTTTAATTTGAGGAGAGCATTTAAATGGAACTTCATTCTAGCGGACGTTTACAGCCTATCTTAGGAGCCGATTTTTTAAGCCACTATAAGCTGTTGGTCGATATAAGCTCGCGTAAATTAATTGATTAAGTTATACAATACAATTACAAAATACAAAATTATTTATTCATTTAAATGTTCTCGCCTCTATAGTTTGTCATAATGAATGTGATTTATCAATTAAGACTGTTTTAGGTAATAGTATGTGGCATGAATTATTGCTTAATTACCCTGATTTGACGAAATTAGTATCGTACAAAGACACACCTAAACACTCGGTTTGCCATTATATCGAAACTACGGGCCCCCCGGTATACGCGAAAGCCAGTTACCGTTATAGGAAAGTTAAGGAGGAGTTAGGCACATGATGGAGTTAGGTATATGTAGACCATCTAACAGTGAATGGGCCAGTCCATTACATGTGGTGCCCAAGAAAAATGGCGATATTCGACCATGCGGTGATTACAGGAAATTAAACGCAATAACAAAACCGGATCGCTACCCTGCAGGCTTACGCAACAGCACAATTTGACGACCGTCGTGATCGTGATCGTAAAACAGTGTAAGATATAGTCAGCGAGTCAAGCTCTCTATCGGCGTTTTTCGTTGCTCTATCTAGCAACTAAGATCTTATACCGCGAATTTTTATTTCACTATGAATAACTGACACCGCCTGTCATATTGGTACGCAAAGGCACATTCGCAAAGTAAAGATAACGACGAACGACCACATAGACTTTTTGTCTTTGCATCGCAAAAGTGACAATTTGGTGTCAACCAGGTGCAAATGTCAGCTTCAAACAAGTATTGAAAATTATTATTTAAGTAAAGTTTTAATTATATGTTTGTTGTTTCAGCTCGAAAATTTATGAGAATGATTTGTGATTAAAGCGCTTACAAATGCAGAGACAGGAAAAAACAATTGATTAATAAAAAAGTATCAATTAATATAGATACAAAAGATTTATGCTCCAAAGCGGCATACCTACGTATAATTTATCAATTAAATCGCATAATCCTACGAAAAAGTGAGTTTAATAGCGCCGAAGAAGAAACTCTTGTAAAATGTATACCTACCAAAAATCACCCAAGAGCGATGAACCTCTTATTTACCTTATATTCAATTTAGGATTGTTGTTTTTTTTTTGTTTTGGATAGAAAAGTTTAGTATATGAAGCTCGATTATTGTACCGAAAACGAAAGTGTACCGTAGACTTTAAGTGAGATACAATAGGGATTAGGTCCTTCAGTTATATCAAGGTACGAACGAGATTCTCCTTTGAATACTGTTGGAGACAAAATTGTATGTCTTAATTCATGACTCTATATGTATAAATAATGGTACATAGGTACAGTTGTATTCTTTTTATTAAATGAAAATGAAAGTACGCCGGCGCCGGGCGAATTCATTGTGTAAAAAGTATGTACCGGATATGAATATATCGTATAAATATGTACCTAATGATGCCGATATTGATTGTTATTATAAAATAAAGTTTTATCGAGAAAAGAATAGGATATAAAGTAAATTCAATGTCACGTAATAACGCGACGAGTCAGCAAGGTCAGTGTCGTGTCAATAACTCGAATAAGTTTCGAAGTCAGCACAATACCAGAGCTATGTCAATTCATAAATAAACATGGAATGTGCATTTTTAATTGATTCAGAATTATGTAGTTTAATGACGAGAAAGAGAGTAAATGTCATAGTAAATATTTTTTTGTCAGAATAGTACTGAGAAAAGAAAATACGTGATAAAATGCTGATATATTATTTTGTGACTCTACTAGGTATTTACGTAAAGCAAGAATCTCTAGCATGGGAGGCGCGCCGAAGACGCAACTATGAGAGTATTGATTGCATAGGTAAAATCATAATATTGTAGAAGTCGTTGTGATTAAAAATGGGTTTGATAAAAAGTGTATTAAAACTTTGACCCAAAAGATTTCATGGAATACAAAGAATTACCGTTAGGTTCGGTTATGTATTATAAATAACGAAGTTGAAAATATTACGGAAAGACTTGACACGTATTATACGTAATGATTATATTTTTTTCCGACAAGTAAGGCAAAAACAAGATGACTAACTAAAAATGTCTAGGACTGCAAAAGCAGAAAAATTGTTAAATATAATAAAGAGAAATGGTGATAACTACTCAGCATCTACTTCTTATGAAAAATTGTATAAAGAAAATTAATTATTGTTAAACCGTTGGATGTATTTTTTTTTGTTAATTTATAATAAGGCTAGGTACTTAAAAATATAACTGTCTGTGTAGTGTGAATAAAAAAAAATTTGTAGCTTACCCAATAATTAGCGATTGCTATGGTTATAATTAATTATGGAATTTATTAATTCCACTCAAGAAAATGTGTGTTTAAAATTATGAGTTTTAGATTGTAAAGATGTAGGTAAATACATTAGTTAGTATAAGCAAATCGCCTTTGTTTATATAATGTAAATATTTACCAGTTTTTTTTCTATATTATGTAAACAATAATTCCTAGCAAATGGACCTAAATAGGAGCTTTTCGCAATCAAAATATATATTTTTTGTAAGTTCTTTGATTATTTTGTAATTAAATATAATAATATGTGTACGATAAGAGACTTAAGTATATTATAATGTAAACCATTTGTTCTCATAATTGATATTGCGCCAATATTTTAATAAAAAGTCATCTCCTAACGAGTGATCTTGTAATGTAAGTTTAATTAAAATAAAAAAGAGTTAGTTGTAATGTAAATAGGTTTAAGTATTATATTATCTGTGTTATGGCTAAGATATTCAGAATTGTAAGGATTTTCTTTTCAGGGGAGGGATGCCTGACCTTTTCAGGGGAGGTGTGATATAGTAATAATAATGTTATCGTCACGTCCTAAAAAGACGTGATAATATCTAAAATAAGAACATCCCCGAAACCTTCAGGTGACTTTCCTGTAGCACGTATCTTAGATAGCAATTAGTATATAAGATGTAATTATGTTGGTAATAGAGAGAACATTCTACACATGACTGTGTTTCATTCTGGACGACACAATAAGTCCACTTCAGGGTCTTCCAAGGGCTCAGCCTTAAGAACTACATCGTTGACAAAAAGAGGGTAAGTTAAATACTCGCCCTAGATTTTGATACCGTGTTTAGAATAGATAGACCGCTAGGTGACGCTACGGGATTGTAATATTGAAGTGCCGAAGCGGGCCGGCGGCAGCCAAGGTCACGCGCCGTGCGCTCGTGCATTTTGAGCTAGCTATTTTGTCTGATTGCGAAACACAGTCAGTCGCCTTGCGAGTTGAGTCGCGTTAAGACCTTTTTTGTTTGGTTGTTTTGTTACGGACCGGGTCAGCCATCTTATAATGTGGCATTTTGCAATTGAGTGAATTAATTGCGCAAACCAAAGGCTTGGTTTTTGTTTGTGATTGTATTGTGATTGTATAGTAAATTCAGTGATACGAATGGATGTTATTATGTTTCGTCCCTTCAAGTGAACTTGTGTTAAAATAAGTGACTCTTTTCCACGGCACGTGCGGTGTCGTCAATCAAGTGGAAGAACAAAGAAATCGTGGTGAAATCTCCAACTTGTTTCGGTGCAGTTTAGTTCCTTCTGCGTATCTCGTATTAGCTTGGCCAAGTTAGGTAGGCAGTGCAACTATCACCAAGGGCTGCGTCAGGCAACAAGCGCCGGCGCAAGGACGGCTGTCCCGCAACCATTTGTCACATGGCGTGACGACTACGCGGAGAAGGTGGACTCGACTCGTGAGTGTTATGAACTATTAATTATATGTTAGTATTAGTATTTAAGTGTCGATTTAAGAGACACTTTGGTAGCAGAGCTTAGATTTTAAGGTAACTTTATATTCCATTATTTAAGGGGGACACACACGTTCCGGATGTTACGAAATCCGGAATCCAGTTGTGTCGACTTAGTTTTAGGAAACATTTTTGGTAGCAGAGCGTAGTTGAATCTCGGACCTTATCTTGTTTGATTGTTTGTTAAAATTTAATTTTTGTTTTTAAATTTTTAAATTTAAATTTATTTTTTGGAAATTTGTTTGTTTAATTTGTTTGATCAAATTGTAGTTGTAAATTGTTATTTCGGAAAGGTCCCGATTTATAATTAGTAAGTAGGGTGATTCTGCTCAATATAATTTTGGGACATTGTTTGATTTTGTTTGTTTTTTTTTATTTGATTTTGTTTGATTGTTTGTGTTTGAATTTTGAATTTGTGCCCGTTTGTAATTGCGTTTGTGCCTTTGTCGGAGTCGTTCGTCCGGTCGTATCTTGGTTGATTTAAGTTGTTCTTTTTTTGATTTTTTTTTGTTAAGATCACTTAACGCAATGGCGAAGGTCGCGGCTGTGAAGGCGGTGATCGCAGGTGAGCTCAGGTGGTTTGTGGGTGCTGGAGGACTACTGTCCCGCACCGATCGGGACGCGGCTATATTGGATCGAGCTGATCGACTCCAGCAGCGTATAGGGAACGTCGAAGCGGCCATGGTGGCGCTTGTGGAGGCTGGCGCAGACGCCACCATCCTGGCAACTGCTGAGGCCGATTACACGCAAATCATGACCTTGCACGACGACATCGTGGAGGCGGCGGCCAAGATCAAGGTGAGGCAAGCGGGCGGTCCCGCCCCTCGCACTTCCATCGGAACGGAGGGACCAGGGGTCACTGGTCGGCTCCCCACCCTGCAGTTGACCCACTTTGGCGGCAAAATGGAAGATTGGGTGGCCTTTAAAAATATGTTCGAGTCATTGGTGGACTCCAGACCGGACCTATCGAAGGCACAAAAGATGGCGTACCTCCTCTCCACTCTTGAGGGTGAGGCGCGGTCGCTCATCCAGCACCTCCGAGTGGAGGACTCGCAGTACGATACGGCGTGGGAGCTTTTAAACTCCAGGTATCAAAATGTGCGTTTGTTGGCGGATCGGATGCGCACGCCGCGCAGTTGCTAGCCTTGCCTAAGGTGGCGAATAGGGCACAACTGCGCCCACTCTTGCTCACGCCCGTTAAGGTGGCGTGTAACGCGCTCCGCATGCTGGGACTGCCGGTGGACGAGTGGTCTTTTTTGTTGGTGCATATTATGTTGAGTAAGCTGACCAACGAGGTGCGCGCGCGTTTTGAGCGGGAAAACGTCGAACGGGACAGCACCGCACTACCCACCTTTAACGATCTGGTAAGGTTTTTAGAGTTTGAGGCCAGGGCTGCGGAGACTACCATGCCGGAAACAGCGCCGTCAGGGACGACGGAACGCAGGCCCTCGGCACCTTCATGGAGGAGTAAGCCCAAACCGGGACCGACGCCGTTACAGCGTGGAGCTAGTGCTCGGTTCGAGGTAAACATGGCAGCAGCTGCGAGGAACGCGGACTGCCTGCAGTGTGGTCGGACGGGACACGGCCTGCTGCAATGTAGGAGCTGGCTGAACATGCCAGTAGCGGAAAGGCGCCGCATGGTGAAGCGGAACGAGCTTTGCTTTTATTGCCTGGACGGTCACTTTGCACGTGACTGCCCCCGAGCAAGGCCATGCAGTTCATGCCGTGGGCTGCACCACGAGTCGCTCTGCATGAACCGAAGCGGGGCCGGCTCCCCGCCAAGGAGGCAGGGGCCCCCTATGGGCGGGGGCGCTCCTGTACGAAGCCCACCACCGTCGGACGGAGGACGCGGCTTCGATCGTCGCACCCCCCCTCGGGATGGGGGTCGGGTGCCTGCGCGGGCCCCGGCAGACCGGGACCCTGCGCCACCGGTACATGGTCAGTACGTGTCTGGCCAGGCCCAGCATTGGCCCCCTATGGGCGGGGGCCCTAGAGCGGAGGCCAGAGGTGGGACACCTCCCTCCGCACCGGCTCCCAGCACAAGCCGGATGGAGCCTCGGCGGTTTTCCCCGCCGCTCCACGAGTACCCACGGTTGGAGTACCACCCGCCGTACGCTATGTACGGCCGGGCTGCGGGTTATGCGCCCCCTCACATGGGGATGTGCGCTCGCCCAACGTACTATCCGGGCTGGAACCCCACTGGCGGCTTGGAGAGAGTGGGGAGCCCATAACTAGTTTGCTCTCACAGTGGGACAGAGCCACGGACGGTTCTGCTCCCGACCGCGGCGGTCCGTGTATGGGGTAGAGAGGGGCGGTTTGTTATTGTAAGAGCCATGTTGGACTCATGGGCTCAGAAAAGTTTGGTTACCACCCGGGTGGCGCATCAGTTAGGTTTATCCGTGGAGGATTCGCCTGTCCCACTTCTTGGGGTTGGTGGCATACAGGTGAAGTGTCTGACGGGACAGACACTTGTCACCTTTTCGTCGCTGAAGTCTCCCACATTGAGGATTACGACTTCAGCTCTGGTAATGGACACCATTGCGGGTTGGCAGCCCTCTACAGACATACCGCCGAGCGCGATGTCTTTGGTATCGGGTTTGGAGCTGGCCGACCCGCTTGTCTTTCATCCTGGCCCAGTGGATATGCTCCTGGGCTCGGACGTATTAGGTTGGATCTCGTTAGGCGCCCAGAAGGCCCTGGGTTCGTCTTCACTGGTGGCGGTATCCACCATTTTTGGATATGTCTTAATGGGCCCTGTGTTTGAAAGCGACTCCGTGGAGGAGCCAGCGTTGATCGCGTCTGCGTCCCTAGCCAAAACTATGCAACGATTTCGGGAGGTGGAGGAGCCACCTATGGTCTCCAGGATGGATCCAGACCACGCAGAATGCGAGGCCTATTACCAATCGAACACCGAGAGGTTGTCCTCAGGCCGGTTTGTAACTAGGCTACCCTTTGTCACTTCTCGCCCTAGTCTCGGGCAAAGTAGGGCAATGGCGGAAAAGTGGCTGCTGTCCATGGAACGGCGCATGCAGCGTGACCCCGTGCTTCGTGAAAAATACATTGATTTCATGCGCGAGTACGAGGATTTGGGTCATATGTCTCCGGCTCGAGTCGATTGGAGCTCAACTGAGCATTATTTCTTGCCCCACCACGCGGTGGTCAAGGCCTCCACTGGCAAATTGAGGACCGTCTTTGATGGGTCGGCACCCACTTCGAACGGGGTTTCTTTGAACCAGTGTTTACATTCCGGTCCTAAGCTGCACAGAGGAATAATTGACATCATCCTGAACTTTCGAAGACATCAGGTGGTGTAGAACGCTGTTATAAGATATATTCAAGATGAAAGGATATTAAAAGACGGAGATCAAAATTCATCCGGCTAACAATTTATTGCGAGAAAACCCACACAAAAAAAATATTAATATTCGTCAACTGCAGTTTAACGCTGCTGCGACATTGCTCATATGAAATGAGCAGGCGATTCAACATGCCCCCGGGCGTTGGAGGCTACGCCTTCAACCAGAAGCTGGATCCACGGCCATAGGCAAGGGGCAGATCTTGCTAAAAGCCCTCCTTATCACTCCGCTCGCAGTCCTTATATCGGCCACGCGTACGACGCCATCAGGTCCAGGATGGACAGCCACGATTCTTCCCAGTCTCCATTTTAATGGTGGAAGATTTTCCTCCTTCACTACTACCAAGGTGTCAACCTTCAAGTTGTCTTGACACGAACGCCATTTGACACGATGTTGCAGCTCAGTGACATATTCCTTGCTCCATCTGGTCCAATAATGTTGGCGAAGTTGTTCGATACGTTGAAATCGTGTCAAGTGGTTATTAGGCTGAGAACTATAATCATGTTCAGGCATGGCAGTAAGTGATCGCCCAATTAAAAAGTGCCCTGGCGTCAGTGGAGTGTAGTCGGCAGGATCCGAAGAGAGCGGTGTCAAGGGTCGCGAATTTAACACTGCTTCGATTTGCGCTAATGTGGTGTTAAGTTCTTCATATTGTCAAGTTACAATTCCCCAACACTCGTTTTAGGTGATACTTCGTTGATTTAATTCCTGCCTCCCAGAGACCTCCGAAATAAGGAGCATAGGCCGGGATAAAATGAAAATTAATGCCTTCGCTGGCAGCGCTTTCGCCTAAGGAACTAAAATTTTGTTTTAAAAATTTCGATAATTCGTTGTATGCGCCAACGAATGAGGTACCATTATCGGAATAAATGTGAACAGGCTTACCTCTCCGTGAGATGAATCGACGTAAGGCAAGTAAATAACAATTTGTCGTTAAGTCACCAACCAACTCCAGGTGAATGGCTTTGGTGGTAAAACATATAAAAAGTGCAATATATACCTTTACCAGCCTACATCCACGGCCTTGACGACTTGCACACATAATTGGTCCCGCGTAGTCGACGCCTGTGGTTTCAAAGGGATAACCACCAGGAATAATACGCTCCTTTGGTAGGTTCCCCATTAAAGGATTCACGACTTTACCCTTCATACGAGTGCAAATAAGACAAGCGTGATAACAGGCCTTTGCCAACCTTAAACCACCTATCGGCCAATGTTGCTCCCGAATAGACGCAAGCAATAAACGGGGACCCGCATGCAACAACCTTTTGTGCTCAAATTTAAATAACAGTTTTGTGAATATATGAGTGGACTGTATTAAAATTGGATGTTTTTTATCCTCAGAAAAACTTGAGTTATCAAGACGACCACCGACGCGCATTATATTTTTGTCATCCAGAAATACATTAAATTTTAAAAGTTGACTTTTAGCAGGTATTGGTTTTTTATTTATAAGAAGATTATATTCTGGAAACGATTCGAGCTGAACATTTGGCAAAATAATATCTAGTGCGTTATGTAATTCCTCTTCTGATAAGAAGACTGACGGAAATGAGACCTTTTTACAGACTTTAATGAATCTCACTACATATGCAATTGATCGCACCAATCTTAAATAATTAGAAAAATTGCCAAAATTTATTTTAATTAAATTATGTTCTTTATCGACAACAGCAGCGGTCAAAGAAACGTCAGGTTTAGTCTCGGGCAATGATTCTAGATGTTTCGGCTGTAAAGGCCATTTCGAGGGGTCATGCAGAAAGTCGGGACCACTCCACCACAGATCTAAATTTGCAAGATTACTAATTTCCACTCCACGAGATATTAGGTCTGCAGGGTTTTTATCTGTTGGGACGTGTTGCCAAATACAGTTGTCTGTCCTTTCCAAGATTTCTGCCACGCGATTTCGAACAAACGGCTGAAGTCTGGAAGGCAGCATACGCAACCATCCCAAAACGATGGTGGAGTCAGTCCAAAAGTAGACTTTATTGATGTCTAACCGCAGCGAAGTTTTAACCTTCTCATAAAGTCGAGTTCCAGACAACGCAGCGCACAACTCCAATCTTGGTATGGTAGTTGGCTTAATAGGTGCTACTCGACTTTTGCCCGTTAACAGTCGGACTAGGACCTCACCATGAGCATCAATACTGCGTATGTAAATGCAAGCCCCGTATGCGCTCTCCGACGCATCTGAAAAAATATGCAATTGCAATGAATTATATGATACGCAAACAACACACCTTGGAACGCGAATTTCATTTAGAATTGGTAAAGATTCGCGGATATCATTCCAACGCTTGTTGATGTCGTTAGTTAGAGGCTCATCCCAAGACAATTTCTCAACCCACAACCTTTGAAGCAACATTTTCATACTGATCACACATGGGGACAACAGACCCAAGGGATCAAAAATGCGCGCAATAACCGAAAGGACGTCACGTTTGGTATTACCGCGAGGGATAGAAGCACCGATTGGAAAACAAAGGTCATCAGAATTTGCAAGCCAACTGAGGCCTAGTAATTTGTCAGGCTCATCGCTTCCTATATTCAAATCCAATGATGTTGGTTGCAAATTTTGAGATACCAAACTGGGCTCGTTAGATTTCCATTTCCTCAGCAGCATACCAGCAGCAGCCAGAGCATCAGTAACTTCCTGGCGTATAGTTAAAACAGTTTGTACGTCATCTCCTCCAGTTAAAAGGTCGTCAACATAAAAATCATGTAAAATGACGTCAGCAATTTTATCATTCTTGCACTCCACACCTATTTGCTTAAGACAACGGGTCGCTTAAAATGGAGCACTAGATGTACCGTAAGTCACGGTGTTTAAAATGAATTTCTTAATAGGTTCGTCTATATTATCACGCCAGAGTATACATTGCAAATGTCTGTCAGATGGGTGGACAACGATTTGTCGATACATTTTCTCGACATCTGCCGACAAAACGTACCTGTGCTGCCGGAAACGCAGCAAAATCGACAACAGGTCATCTTGAACAGTTGGTCCAACCATCTGAATGTCGTTACATGAAACTCCTGATGTTGTAGGGCTACTTGCGTTAAATACAACTCTAAGTTTCGTGGTTGTGCTACTTTCACGCAAAATACCATGATGGGGAATATTATAGACAGTTAAAAGTAAATCAGGATTTTCACACTCTGACATATGACCCAGTAGATTATACTCTGTCATAAAATCGTGGTACATTTTCTTTAAATCCGGTTTAGCCTTTAATCTACGTTCCAAAGAATGCAAGCAATGCACAGCGCGATGGAAAGAATCACCTAAAACAGAAGGATTTTGCTTAAGAGGGATGCGAACGCAGAAACGCCCATCAGCAAGACGAGTCGTGTTCTGAATAAAATGTTCTTCACACATCCTTTCCTCAGGAAAATAATGAGGTGATTTGAAATTAACTTCCTCTAACTGCCAGAAACGTGTAAGGTCTATTCTAATATCATTTAAATCACGATTTTCGCACGAATCTATATTATTAAAATTGCAAAATATATCCTGGGGAGAAGAATATTTGACACGATTATTATAAATTGGGCCGGAAATAACCCACCCCAAACGTGTTTCACATAAAACCGGTTTTTTGGGACCTAACTTTATTTTTTGGCTTCCTAACAAATCCCAGAAGAGATCAGCGCCAATTAAAATATCTACTTCCGCTGGGGTGTAGAAAGTAGGGTCCGCCAAACAAATATTAGTGGGGATTTGTAGGCTAGATATGTCAATCTCGTGACTTGGAACATAACTAGTTATAGATGGCAAAATGAAACAACTAAGTTTGGTTGAAAAACTGTTGTTCAATGACGTCATGTTTACGTGACACATTTTACCTACGCACGCCGTTGCGTTATTTATTCCCAAAATTGACCGATCAACTGGAAGGGTAGACAGATTCAAACGTTGACATAGCCTTTCAGTCATAAGGCTCGCTGTGCTACCGCTGTCCAAAACAGCACGTACGACATAATCGTTACCAAAAGTATCCTGCAATTTAACTAAAGCGGTAGATAACAGAACATCACATTGATCCCCATTTGTATTCACCGACAAGGCGATATTGTCAGTAACAGGAGCAGGAGTTTGAGAAGTCGATGGCGCATTCTCTGACGAGTGACCTTGACCTTTGTCACTTGGCAAGTGAATCAGAACATTATGCCTACGCTTACATAACTTACACCCTGGCTTTTTACACATATTAGCGAAATGGCCGGAACGAAAGCAGTTATAACAAAGTTTATAACTAGGCAAAAGCTTGAGTCTCGCGTCCACGCTTAAGGATAAAAATTGTGGACATTGAGCCAAATTATGGTCACCCTTGCACTTTGGGCAAACACGATGATTTGACTCAGAAGTCCCTTGATTTTGACCGCCTTGCACTGAAACCATAGATTTTATTTTACCAGTAGTAGGAGGTTTAATTCCAGAATGCAAACCCTTTGATAATTCAAGCGTTTCGATTAAATCAGCCTGATTGCGAACAAACTGAATGAAAATTTCAAAAGTTATGGAGCTATTTTTATCCATGCGTCCCTTATACTCTTCCCACTCGCGATAAGTTTTTGAGTCTAATTTTTGAGTGAGTATAAAAATGAGTAAGGTGTCCCAATGCTTAACAGGTTCGCCCAACGTCTCAAGCGCCCTTAAATTTTTGTTAACTTGGTCAATTAAGCGCTTTAAGTTTGAGGACGATTCTTTTGTAATGGTATCAAGATTAAATAAGGAAGATACGTGGTTTTGTACCAACAACCTTTTATTGTCGAACCTATCGCACAACAGTTTCCAAGCTACGGCATAGTTGTTAGCCGAGAATTCAATGGATTGGATAACAACCGCTGCGGAACCTTCCAGAGACGCACGTAAATAATGGAATTTGTTTATTTCGTCTATGTCATCATTGTTATGGATGAGACTGCTAAAGGTATCACGAAACTCGAGGTAATTTTCATATGAGCCACTAAATTTGGGTAACTGAATAGTTGGCAACTTAACAAATTGATGGTTACTAGCACGACCACTCTTTTCACTGTTCATACTTACCATACTTAAGGAATCTGCACTACGACCTTGCAAACCTTGAGCCTTTGCAATCGCCTTAAAATATTGCGACTCGAATTCGGAACGCTCCTTAAACTGCTCGTCCACATTTTCGACCAAACATTCCAACTGAGTTTGGACCTCATCGTATTACGTCATACAACGATACAACGATTCGATTTTTACAATACGCAATTGTAGTTCTGTGCAATCGCTTTTACTTAAAGATTCTTCCTCGAGCGTATTTAAATAATTAATAAAATAAGTAAGCCGACCTTTAAAACTGCCTCGCTTTTTAATTAGCTCCTTTTGTAAAGTTTCTTGGGTCATTCTGAGATTCAGGAATTAAATCTGGAATTTATAATGCAAACTAATTAATAACAACAATAGATTATGATACCTACCTACTACTTTAGGCAAAGTCTCAATCAATGATAAATTATTATAATTCTTTCTAAAGTGAAAATGAATGTTTAACAGACAAGTAACAATCAATGATAACTAAGTACTTATGTTACCTACTTAGCTTCAAGTTTTAACAAAACACTGATAAATATTACCTAATGACTTTTTATTAATAATTACTACTGTATTCCACAACAAACTTGTAGGTATATGAACTAACTTTTAAATAAACTTATTTATAAACTAAATTTTTAATTGTAAAATGATATTTTTATGACAAACAGCTTTATGAAAACACTTATTGACTTCTTATTCAATTAGGTAGTTACTCAAACATTCAGATAACTATATATACCTAATTACACTAGTTTTTATTAAAATTTGTCACTTGCAACTGTGTTAATTTCAAAAGAATAATGTTTTAATAAACAAAATGTTATACATACAGACAAAATTGTTAAACAGGTAGGTAGGTAAGTACTTACTTGAAATACAATGACTCAACTAAATGAATAATTTTACAAATGTACTATTGTTTAAGCTCAAATAATGTAGCAATTAATGCTACTATACCTAACTAATTAAGTATGACTTGAACTTATACGTTATTTAACAGAATAGTACTATTATTCATACTACTATGTCAGTACCTACTAACCAAAAGACAACAATTACAATGTCGTGACTAAAGGACAAAATTAAAGTAGGAAATCCAAACAATATTTACTAACCTTTTTTCGAATTATTCCTTACTTTACTTACACTTACATACCTTTGAGTGCTGAGCTATTTTAATAGTAAAGTCTTAAGTTAACACCACGATTAATGCACTCGACGACACGACCCAAGTTGATTTCGCTCCACATCAATATTTCACGAATAATACTTATAACTGCCGATGATTTATATTATATTCCACGAAGTTATGGCACCAGTAATTACTTAATTATCCGCCGAAGGACCATGTAGAACGCTGTTATAAGATATATTCAAGATGAAAGGATATTAAAAGACGGAGATCAAAATTCATCCGGCTAACAATTTATTGCGAGAAAACCCACACAAAAAAAATATTAATATTCGTCAACTGCAGTTTAACGCTGCTGCGACATTGCTCATATGAAATGAGCAGGCGATTCAACAGGTGGTTTTTGGAGCGGACATCCGGATGATGTTTCGCCAGACGCTCATACATCCTGAGGACAGGCGATTCCAGCTGATTCTCTGGCGTGAGCGCCCTGAGGATCCCGTGACGGTGTATGAGCTCAACACAAATACCTATGGATTGAAATCCAGTCCTTACATTGCCATCAGGTCATTGTTGGAATTGGCAGAGCGGGAACGGACCCGCTTTCCCCGTGGGGCTTCCGTGTTGTCACGTGACTTGTACGTGGATGACGTCTGCACCGGAGCCCAAAGTATTGAGGAGGCAATCTTACTGCGGGATGAATTAACTGCAATTCTTAAAGCAGGGGGCTATGAATTGCGAAAATGGTTGTCAAATGAGCCTCGAGTTCTGGAAGGGATCCCGGAGGATCACCAACAGAACCCTCACCTGTTTGAGGATGTGGAAGATCCCAACAGGATAGCGGTGCTGGGCATGCAGTACCAGCCGCTAACGGACATTTTTACGTTCCAGGTGGATTTGGAGGTACCAAAAGCCTGGACTAAAAGAACGGTGCTGTCCATGATAGCACGCATGTTTGATCCAAATGGCTGGATAAGCTCAGTCATATTCGCTGCGAAGTGCCTTCTCCAGCGACTTTGGACTTTGGGCGTCTCGTGGGACGAGCCGCTGATCGGGCCTACCTTGGATGATTGGCTCGAGTTGATCTCATCGATTGAGGAAGTCAATCGGATTGCCTTACCTCGTCGAATATTGCCGCCTGGGAAATATCAGGCCAGCCTTCACGGCTTTTGTGACGCGTCCGAGCGAGGCTACGCCGCGTCTGTTTACATGCGAACAGTTGACGCCGATGGTCAGGTCAATGTCTCGCTTTTGTTGGCCAAGAGCAAGGTTGCTCCCATCAGGACTAGGCTCACTATCCCAAAGCTCGAATTGAGCGGGGCTCATCTTCTCGCTAGATTGTTGAGTCACGTCGCGCAAGAGTTGGCTACCACGGTCGAGATACAGGACATCTTCGCCTGGTCGGATAGTCAGGTCGCGCTGGCATGGTTGCGCGCGGCTCCACATAATTTGGAAGTATTTGTGGGAAATCGGGTGTCCCAAATACAAAATATTGGATTTGACATCATATGGAGGCACGTACCGGGAGAGCTTAACCCAGCGGACTGTGCTTCCCGAGGGTGCACGGCTCCAGAGTTGGTGGCACACCCACTCTGGTGGGGCCCAGAATGGCTGGTAGGACCAGAAAGTTCTTGGCCTATTTGTCCAATGGACGGACCAGCCCAGATATTGCCTGGTTTGCGCGTGCATACCGCAGTCGCCGGAACGACTGCAGAACCGGATTGGCTACTGGCTCGTTACAGTAGTTTGGAGAAGCTGCTGGGTGTCACCAGCTGGATCAAACGCTTCATCCGCAACTGCCGAAACCCCCAGGCAAAGCGTTCAGAACCTGTCGCGAGTGCAGAGGAGCGCCGGAGCGCATTGCTGCACTGGGTTCGTGTCGTGCAGACCGAACGCTTCGAATCTGAGCTTCGTATCTTGCGCGAAGGACGCGCTAAGTTGAAAGGCGCGGTCGCTCGTTTGAACCCGTTTGTCGACTCAGATGGCCTTCTTCGGGTTGGAGGCCGGCTCCGGAAGGCGGACCTTCCATTTGAGAGCCGCCATCCTTTGTTGTTGCCCAAGGGCGGACCCTTGGTGCAACTTTTGGTGTCGGACCGACACATCCGCAACGCTCATGCAGGGTGCAGCGCGTTGCTGGCTATTTTGCAACGGGAATTTTGGATATTGTCTGCCCGGAGAGCAGTCCGAGGTGTCTTGTTTCGATGCATCTCATGCTATCGAGTAAAGGCCTCCACTATGCAGCCTCAAATGGGTGATTTGCCGGCTGACAGGATCCGGCCTTCGCGGTTAAGGCCGTTTGCGGGAACCGCGACCGATTTCGCAGGACCATTCTCCCTTAAGACGACCACCCTTCGCAATGCCAGGATTGTGAAAGGGTATTTGTGTGTGTTTGTTTGTTTGGCCACCAAAGCTGTCCACTTGGAAGTCGTCTCAGCTTTGACCACCGAAGCCTTCGTCGCTGCGTTAGATCGTTTTGTGTCGCGTAGAGGAAGCTGCTGTAAAGTCAGCTAAGACCCACCTCCGCCGCACTATTGGAGAAACGGCTCTTACTTTTGAGGAGCTCGCTACGGTGTTTTGTAAAGTTGAGGCCGTCCTCAACTCTCGGCCTCTCTGTCCACTTTCGCAGGATCCAAATGACTTGGAGGTTCTTACTCCTGGTCATTTTTTGGTGGGAGGGCCTTTGAACGCCCTACCCGAATACCCGTGGAGGGATGAACGCGTCAACCGCTTGTCGCGATTTCAAATGTTACAGCAGATGGCCCAACATTTTTGGAATCGTTGGTCTCTTGAATACTTGCATCTGCTGCAACAACGAGTAAAGTGGACGGATAGGACCGAACCTCCCAAGGAGGGAGAGAACTTGATCTTGTTAAAGGAGGCTAATCTGCCGTCCTTACTCTGGCGACGTGGTCGCATTTTGCGTTTATTGTTTGGGGAAGATGGGACTCCACGCGTGGCGGAAGTGTTGGTCGAGGGTTCCGTTTTAAGAAGGGCTGTGTCATCCCTTTCTCGCCTTCCGGTTGAGTGAGCTAGCGGTCTGCTTCTCAGACCGGGACGGGGGGATGTTTAGAATAGATAGACCGCTAGGTGACGCTACGGGATTGTAATATTGAAGTGCCGAAGCGGGCCGGCGGCAGCCAAGGTCACGCGCCGTGCGCTCGTGCATTTTGAGCTAGCTATTTTGTCTGATTGCGAAACACAGTCAGTCGCCATGCGAGTTGAGTCGCGTTAAGACCTTTTTTTGTTTGGTTTTTTTGTTACGGACCGGGTCAGCCATCTTATAATGTGGCATTTTGCAATTGAGTGAATTAATTGCGCAAACCAAAGGCTTGGTTTTTGTTTGTAATTGTATTGTGATTGTATAGTAAATTCAGTGACACGAATGGATGTTATTATGTTTCGTCCCTTCAAGTGAACTTGTGTTAAAATAAGTGACTCTTTTCCACGGCACGTGCGGTGTCGTCAATCAAGTGGAAGAACAAAGAAATCGTGGTGAAATCTCCAACTTGTTTCGGTGCAGTTTAGTTCCTTCTGCGTATCTCGTATTAGCTTGGCCAAGTTAGGTAGGCAGTGCAACTATCACCAAGGGCTGCGTCAGGCAACAAGCGCCGGCGCAAGGACGGCTGTCCCGCAACCATTTGTCACATGGCGTGACGACTACGCGGAGAAGGTGGACTCGACCCGTGAGTGTTATGAACTATTAATTATATGTTAGTATTAGTATTTAAGTGTCGATTTAAGAGACACTTTGGTAGCAGAGCTTAGATTTTAAGGTAACTTTATATTCCATTATTTAAGGGGGACACACGCGTTCCGGATGTTACGAAATCCGGAATCCAGTTGTGTCGACTTAGTTTTAGGAAACGTACCGAATCCTTTCCAGTCAATGAGATTAAAGATGTTTTCCAAGCTCCAACGCAGCGGTGAACCGTTTCTGAGAAATGACGTCTTCCTGTCTCACACCTTGGATTGACATTCAACATGATTTTCGTCTTATATTCCTTCTCCCACTTTTTGGAAAGCACTACGGAGATCTTCGGGCGTTGTGTTCAGGTCTTCCAAGTTCTCGAGCCAACCATAATGAACTACATCTACATACTACATCTACATCGTCGGCAAAACCAAGGTACTCGCCATAGGTGTTGATACTGAATCCTTTCCAGTCTATTAGATAAAAGATATCCTCCAAGCACCAACGCAGCGGTGAACCGTTTCGGAGAAATTACGTCTTCTCGTCTCACACCTTGGATGGGATTTGTGCTCTGGTTCGTTAATAGAAACGACATAGTGGCTTTTTCGTATAGGTTCCTCAGCACTTGGCTTTGATATACAGGCATTAGCTGCCAACTATCTCCCAAACAATAAAATTTCTATTAATTGGCTGGTTCTGGTGTCCGCGGCATTATAGTTTAAATTAAAGGATTGTTCAAGCTTTTGCAGTTACTTATTTACCTACTACTAATTTGTACTGATAAAAGCAAAAGAATAGGTATATTCTTTACTGTGTTCGTAAGCCAAATAATTATAAAAAAAAACAAAAAACCGACTTCAAAAAACCTACCTCTAAAAAGCAAGAAATAATATACAAGCATACACAATTTTTAGTGTAAGTACCTTCTGTATTAGGTAGTGTAGGTTCTGTATTTAGGTAGAAAAATCGGCTCAGCCAAACGTGAGATAATCGCGGAAAAACATACATACATACAAAGTGAATACCTCCTTTTTTTGAAGTCGGATAAAAAGACTACACAAAGGTATCCCTTCCCCAACAAAAAAAAATCATCTAATTCGGTTCATAAATAACAAAATTGACAAGTTTGTTGATTTAATATCATAGTATTTTCAGGATTACTTGTAAACTACTGAACCGATTTAAAAAAAAAATAAATGAGACCATCTCGCAAGAAAACTCAATCGAACAAAAAAAGAATTATCTAAATCGGTCCATAAATGTCGAAGATACGCGCGAACAACGATAAAAAAAAATAAAAAAAAAAACATACAATCGAATTGAGAACCTCCTCCTTTTGATGAAGTCGGTTAAAAATGAAATATAAGAGTTAAACGGAGAAGTTCGTATTCGTAACGTAGTAGGTAAGGTACCTACGAGTCATTGATTTTATTTTATTAACGATACAGTTAAAAAAATCTTAGTACCGAAAAGTCCCGAAATTTCCCGGTTTTCCCGGTACCAGAGTTAGCGCAGTACCGGGAATTCAATTTTCTCCTACGAGTCATTGATTTTATTTTATTAACGATACAGTTAAAAAAATCTCAGTACCGAAAAGTCCCGAAATTTCCCGGTTTTCCCGGTACCAGAGTTAGCGCAGTACCGGGAATTCAATTTTCTCCTCAGTACCGGGACTGCAACCCCTAATTGGCGTATAGTTAGCAGACTCACCATGGAATTAGAAGGTTTTGATTATGTCAAAAAATTGTTAGTAAATAGTGATAAATAGTGAACCATAGCATATAAATAGTGATACTATGGTTTAGAAGATATTTGAATATCTTGGTGAGGCTGCTAACTTGACGTCAAGTTAGCAGACACATTAAGAAATACAGTTCGTATCAATATGATTTATATGCCGAAAAATTGTTAGAAAAATAGTGAATCGTATACGCAAAATTTTAATAATATTGCTTCAATACAAGCCGAGATATTACGGTCTCAAAGTGGGCTGCTTACTTGACGTTTCTGTCGATGGCGATTCCAGAGAAACGGGTACAAGTTTTAAACAAATAAATATATCAATAAATTGTTAGTGAAATTGTGATTCTTACGATATAAATAAAAAAATAATTCATCATTGCTATTTTCTAAAAATCGAATGTTAACTTCTATTGTCTTATCTATCTATTCTTCTTCTGTCAATCAATATTGAACTTTGCTCCACAGTAATAAGGTTTAAACTTGATTGCAATCATGAGGTGAGTACTATCAATCAAAAAGTGAATAGTACTGTAGCCCGCGGACATCTAAATCACCAAAAAGTTTCCCGCTTGTCTTTTTATTATTGTTATAGATTTTGCAATATTGTATACTAAAACCGAAGTCTTAAAGATCGTAACCCGCCGTAACTATAGACAGTGATAAATCTAAAATCTACATTTATGTTAGTTATTTACTTTCGAGGTTACCGCATTGTTTCACTATTGTCATGGTAAACAGATTTGTTCAATTACTACACATATAAAAACATACCAAAGAAATTCAGCAATGTGTCATATCCATCTGTCAAATGAAAGCGATCGCGATAGATTTTTAAAATTAGACAATAGTAGCCCCGGTCCCCATCACGGTCTCGTTCCCGTTGAAGGCAAGAAGATGAGAAGAAGGCGAGCCAACTCATTGCTTGTCAACCTCTGATACTCCCGATTCACCGCTACCCACAGACGGGGTTCTAATTTTTGTCATGTTCACCGTGTTGGACTTTTAGTTAAATGCCATTTTCGCAAATAACATCCAGTAAAACCTCAAAAACGACTGACGGGGTGCAATTTACAAAAATCCTTTCTTAATGGATGCCTACACTATACTATAAGGTATCTATGTGCAAAATTTCAAGTCTCTAAGTTCAGCGGTTTGGGCTGTGCGTCGATATCTCAGTCAGTCAGGACTTTGAATTTTATATAAATAGATTTAAATCAAAAATAAATAAAATTTAATGTTTTATTATGAAACGACCTTTATGTCAACATGAACGTAACATTTTGTACATGTTCGTAACAAAACGTGTGCGTAACTGCGTTTTACATGCACGTAACGGTACAATTATTTTGAGATATACCCATTTAATCTTCAAGTTTTTGTAATAGAAAGATAAGTAAATGCGTTTTATTTAATTTTTGCATTTTTTGTTTATGGACCAAATGAGTCTTAAAATCTAAACCGGCCACAGAAAAGTCTTAAAATTGGTCTATGGTTTGTTCAGAAGGCCTATTATCTTAAGTATAAATTTGAAACGGTAAAGCCGCGATTACATACGCCGATTTAAGGATCATTCACACAGCTCCGGCGCGTCACCGGCCCGTCAACGTCAAAAATATAGTTACATACAAGTTTTACTACACTGTTCACACACATCAGTCACGTCAACGTCCAGTCACCGGCAAGTCAAACCCATATTGCTACGGCATGCCGGCGACGCGCCGGTGACGTGACGGCCGGCGCGTTACCAGCACGGCGCGTCGCCGGCGAGTCACCGGCAAGGAGAACAGGGTTACTACTTTTTTGTTTAATTAAATTATTGGTTGCTTTAATCGGTATATAAAAGTACACTGTGGTATGGAAATAAAGTATTATTTATTTATTTCAACTTTGAAAAACATTTATTTTTACAACTTTTGGTAATATTCTGGTAAATTTATTAGACTTTATTTACACCACCAGTCTAAGATAAGTATTTTTCGAGATATTCCTGTTTTAAGATTAACAGATGACAGCTGTCAAACTTAAAACAGCAATATCTCAAAAAGAAATTGTTGAGGTTTGCGTAAGTTGCGGATGACGTCATATTTTAATTACAGACCACTAGACTATGTTTTCCTACCTTCACTTGTTTTTACGACATTCATTTGTTTACCCTAAATTCACTCACATGGTTGTATTTTTATTAAAATTAGAAAAAAAATACCTTTACTAGAACTTAGTGGAACAGGTGAATAAAGTCTCATAAAGTTACCAAAATATTAACAAAATTAAAAATAAAACTGTTTTTAAAATTGAAATAAATAAATAATACTTTATTTCTACCTATTATAATATAACCAATAGTTTATTAAAACAATTAAGTGGCAACCCTGTTTGCCTTGCCGGGGACGCGCCGGTGACGTGACGGCCGGTTCGTCACCGGCACGGCCGGCGCGTCAGCGGCACGGCGCGTCACCGGCGAGTCACCGGCAAGACAAACAGGGTTGCTACTTTTTGTTTTAATAAATTATTGGTTGCTATAATCGGTATACAAAAGTACACTGTGGTATGGAAATAAAGTATTATTTATTTATTTCATCTTTGAATAACATTTATTTTTACAACTTATGGTAATACACTGGCCTGCAAAAGTAAGTATCACACTTTTCAATTTTTTTTTCTTAACTATAGAAGGTAGAGGTTTATGATTAAAAACGTTTTGTTGCAAATTTTATAGGCTTTAATTCTTAGAAACTAAAATTATACATTAGTAACATTTTTAGGTTAAAAAAGATAAAACAATGAAAATATACATTTTTAGTTTAGTGTAAAAAAATTCAACTAAAATGTATTACATGTTATTTAATTTTTAATAACTGGTATTAAATCTGGTCTGCCTGGAGGCAACAATAGTAACATTTTTAGGTTAAAAAAGATAAAACAATGAAAATATACATTTTTAGTTTAGTGTAAAAAAATTCAACTAAAATGTATTACATGTTATTTAATTTTTAATAACTGGTATTAAATCTGGTCTGCCTGGAGGCAATACCAGTTATTAAAAATTAAATAACATGTAATACATTTTAGTTGAATTTTTTTACACTAAACTAAAAATGACTATTTTCATTGTTTTATCTTTTTTAAGTCAAAAATGTTACTAATGTACAATTTTAGTTTCTAAGAATTAAAGCCTATAAAATTTGCAACAAAACGTTTTTAATCTTAAACCTCTACCTTCTATAGCTAAGAAAAAAAAAATTGTAAAGTGTGATACTTACTTTTGCAGGCCAGTGTATTTTGGTAAATTTATTAAACTTAATTTTCACCACCAGTCTAGGATGAGTATTTTTCGAGATATTCCTGTTTTAACAGATGACAGCTGTCAAACTTAAAACAGCAATATCTCAAAATAAATTGTTTAGTTTTGCGTACGTCGCGGATGACGTCATAATTTAATTACAGATCACTAGACTATGTTTTCCTACCTTCACTTGTTTTTACGACATTCATTTGTTTACCCGAAATTCACTCACATAGTTGTATTTTTATTAAAATTCAAAAAAAATTACCTATACTAGAACTTAGTGGAACAGGTGAAATAAAGTCTCATAAAGTTACCAAAATATTAACAAAATTAAAAAATAAAATGTTTTTTAAAGTTGAAATAAATAAATACTACTTTATTTCCATACCACAATGTACTTTTTTTCTACCTATTATAATACAACCAATAGTTTATTAAACAAATAAGTGGCAACCCTGTTTGCCTTGCCGGGGACGCGCCGGTAACGTGACGGCCGGCACGTCACCGGCACGGCCGACGCGTCACCGGCAAGACAAACAGGGTTGCTACTTTTTTGTTTTAATAAATTATTGGTTGCTATAATCGGTAGAGAAAAGTACACTGTGGCACAGAATACATAATAGTACAAGTACAGAAGCCGCATTCCGCAACATCATTTAATAAAAAAGCGACTCTTGTTACGACTCAATAAAGCGCAATTCAGATCGCACACCGCTACAGTTATATTCACCTAGAAGTTTTCTCTCTTTCTATCGCGTAGCTCTCATCTCTTCTGACGCCATTAGGGTTGTCATCCTTTAAATGAACTGCGTAGCATTATCATAAAAGGAAAGCTGCTTCTAAATTATAAACATGCGAGGTGACTGATTATAAACGTCGATATGGCTATTTCTGTTATTTATTTTTGGTGCTATGGATTTGGATAGTAGCGAGCGTGGAAAGTTATTTATTTTTTGTGCTATGGATTTGGATAGTAGAGAGCGTGGAAGGTAGGTATTAAAAATTAAGATTAAATTTGTGAAGACTTTGTAAGATAACACTCTTTTGTATTTTTTTTGTGCTATAGATTTGGATAGTAGAGAGTGTGGAAGGTAGGTATTAAAAATTTAGATAAAATTTGTGAAGACTTTGTAAGATACTACTCTTTTGTAGTGTAGAAAAGAATTCAATTGTTACGCAGAAAGTAAAACAACAGCTAGTCCTGTGTTCGTTCTTTACTTGGTCGGGAGTGGCCGAAGCGCCATAAGTAATAAGTACTGTGTCTTATTTGTAACTGTTTCTTTTATTTACTAAGTTGAAACGTCTAATGAATTAATGAATGAATCGTTTATTTATCCTCAAATACAAAGTTTAAAGTATGGTCCCACAAAACTAGGTACATTAAGTAGTTTGTCTGCGGGTACAGTCTTACAGGTTAAAAATAAAATTATCGATGCTTAAATAGACCAAGGGCCTCCTTCACAATATCCGATTTAGTTCCAATTAAGTGAGACTGGTAACTGCTCTTTATTTCTTTTGAGATATTTTGGCCCTACTGCGAAGAGTCCTAATCCTTGAGGGTGTGTAATCGTCTGAATAAGCGAGTATTAAGATTGTGGACTGGCCAATGATTCTTCTTTTCAGGCTCCCAGTCACACGAGGACGTGTGATGCTGCAGGATGGCCGTGTCGGAGCGAGAGCGTAATGCTGGTGACAATTCGGAACAGAATCGGTGCAGGCTGGATACGACTAAACTTTATGTTGCTAAACTCCTTTGATTATGGTAATGGTTGACTGGCTGGTTGGAGAAATATCAAGCGTTACGTCAGTTTTAACATAACGTTGGAGTGTGGTCTGTGGATGGGTCGTCTTCCTCGTATAGCGATTCTGTGAGCTCAGGGTAAAAAGATGGAGGTTATAATATTGGAAAGTGGAGATGACTGATTATTGCGAGTTGTGTTGTGATTGTGATTCATTCATGGAGAATCGTGAAAGGCCTACTCAGAACTCACTGCGTTTCTCTAATCAGTCTTTATCCTGACCGTGCTCTGTAGTTAACAGTCAACTTTAATTGTGAAATTGTAATAAAATGGGATTAGAGGAAACGTCTGCGAGTTTATTTTAGAAAAATATACCCACACTCAAGAATAACTGATATCGGCAAGAAATACTTGAGAAACCCATAGCTCTACTTCGACATATATATAAAATATAAACTATAAATCTGTGAAGATGTCACACATATGCATGCAGGCGCGCAAACTATTCAATATATTTTAATACAAAAATATTGGATCTTACACATTCACCGCTGTGTTCGTTGTTTTCGTGCTAGACCTACCCACACACAGCCATCGAAGGCTAGTTTACCTGGCGTACGTACTCGACCAGCGCGTGCCTTTGTAAAAGTCGCGGTTGATTTTTGTGGACATTTCTATGTGCGTGCTAATAAAGTTCGTAATGCGAAAAAAGTTAAATCATATGTTGCAGTTTTCGTTTGTATGAGTGTCAAAGCCATTCATTTGGAATTGGTCTCTGAGCTTTCAACTGAAGCTTTTCTCGCTGCGTTGCGACGCTTCACGTCCCGCAGAGGTCTCTGTACGGAAGGAATTTTGTCGGTTGCAATAATTATCTTAAAGAATTGTTTGCATTCTTACGTAGTGACTCTGTTCAAAATGATTTGAATAATAAATTGCTTAATCAAAACATAACTTGGCATTTCCACCCCCCGACCGGAAGTCACTTTTCTGGTTAAGTTGAAGCGGGTGTGAAAAGTTTTAAATCACATTTGTATCGTGTCATCGGCGCACGCACACAAACATACGACGAAATGCATACATTATTGTGCCAAATCGAGGCAGTGCTAAACTCGCGCCCCTTGTGCGTTTTGAGCGCGGACCCCATCGATCCCACACCTTTGACTCCGTCTCATTTTTTGATAGGAGAACCTTTAACCGCGCTACCAGACATTTCGTTAGTAGATTCAAATCCTAATCGTTTAACTCGTTGGCGTTGGATTCAGCAATACGTCCAGCACTTTTGGAAAAGATGGAGTCTTGAATATTTGCATGAGATCCAACAAACTGGTAAATGGTTTCACGGACGCGGTTCTCCGATTCGTGAAGGTATGGTTGTTATGGTTTGTGATGATAACCTCCCTCCGCTTCTGTGGAAACTCGCCCGCGTCCATGCGTTGCATCCCGGCTCTGATAACCAAACTCGCGTTGTAACGGTGCAAATTGGTAACCATTTTGCTAAGCGTCCGGTTGTCAAACTTTGCCCTCTTCCTTTAAATTAAAATTATTGCATAAACCAATACTTAGTTTTTAGTTTGTTGTTTCGTATCAATTAGTTAAGCCTTTTTTTGTAGTTATGCGTTAAAAGAAACTAGTTCTTTTAAGGTGAGCGGAATGTTCCGTACCGGAATATCTTAACTCATTTTATTGTAGATCTTTTGTAATAATTTGTTAGTTTTGAGAAAACACAACTTGGAAGGTACTCCGAGATCTTTCGATGTAATTTTATCATGCCTATTGTGGGTAGCGCTTGGCTCTCTGTGGGAGCATCGAACAGTCTCGTTTGAATCTCTGCGCTGAGAACACGTCGCTCGTAAAGGTTCTTAAGCCCTATGAGAAGCACCCTCGTCGCGGTGCTATCGAAGTGTGTGATCGTCTGTGGACTTTATCTATGGTGGAAAACGCAACCCTGTAAAAAACAGAGCTCATCAACAACCTCGGAACCAGTGTCACAATCGCCTATGGAGATATTTTGAAGAGAAGCTGAAGGCCTGAAGCTGCAGAACACGAGAAGGAGAAGGTGCGACAGTAGTCAGGTACGCGCCCACAGGCAAAACTTCTTCCCCTTCGCAACATATATAATACTTAACGAAAAACAAAACAGTAGTAAGTAACTAAATTAAGGGTACGTATCAGAATGTCTAAAGTTAGAATGTCTAAACTTAAAATGGCAAAGTTCAAAATGTCAAAAATTTGAATGTCTAACGATTAAAATGTCGAAAGTTCAAAATGTCAATAACGAAAATGTCAAGCGGTCAGATAGTCCAAACTAAAAATGTCTAAGTTCAAATGATCAAAACTTAAAATGTCTAATAGTCAAAATACATAATAATGACGTAAAGAATTTACTTACCTATGCCTTTCATTCATTCAGGTACCTAATTAATTAGGTAAAATAATTGCGTGTTAACCTCTGTGTCTCCGCCGCACATCACCATAGCCACGCCGCTCCCTGATTCGGTAGCCGGTGCCAGTCACTGATTCAGAAGCCGCCGAACAAAATCCACCAATTGAGTTTGAAATATATTTTTTTCTGGCGCTTCGCCGGCCGCTACCGCGGCACACTCGCTTCGCTCGCTCGGCTCGCGCGCTGGGTTCATGTCAACCTAACATGCTCGTCGCTACGCTCCTCGCACCTATCTCGTGACCTATGGTCTACGGTTTCTAAGTCCCAGTAGACTAGTTTAGGCTCATTTCCGGCAGCTAAATTTGCTATAAAGCATTTCAGGCGAAGCCCAAAGACCTCCACAGACTTAATTAACCTCAAAGAAAGCGATTCGTTTTAAGATCCAACCCAATTCAAATAAATCATTGTGAACTTTAGACTTAATGACCATTGATATTTTAACTCGTCAAGTATTTGATACGTTTGATACTTTGAATTTTGCTATTTTGAAGTTAAACATAATGATTTTCGACATTTTAAACTATTTGAATTTTGATTTTTGACATTCTAACTTTAGACATTCTGATACGTACCCCTAATTTACACTTCAGTAGTAGGTAGGTACACATTAGTCGTTTTGTGTATTAAGGTTTGCACATATTAATCGTTTAAATTTAGGTAAAGAGGTACTGAAAATATCCACTTCTGAATCAACCATGTCAAGATTACAATAATCATCATTATATTTATTTATACTTCTGATTAAAAAACTATTACGTGTATAATTTTTACCTGCGGTATTATAACTTGACAAATGAGATATCGTTAGAAGCGTTTTAATTGTCCGCTCATCCGCTGGTCTTAGGCTATGTGACGTCACATTAAATTAAATATGGCGCCCTCTGGAGGACTGAGAGTCATGAACTTAAAAATATTTTTGAATTATGCCATATTGAGTATATGAAATGGCTTATATGTAACTATATAAGTACATATAAGCCATTTCATATATAAACATGCAAGTCATAATACATAGGTCAGCAAAAAATGGGGTACTATTTGCAGGTTAGTTTGCGAGATATTAAGGTAAACAACTTGTGTCGCGACCTCCGGCGTTGGTTGAGGGTCAACCACATCCGTGATGTAAACATATCCATCGCAGATCGCGAGAATTTAAAAACGATGAATACGTGATCAAAGGAGAAGTGAAGGACAAAGGGTGGTACTTACCATGAGTTATATTGTACCTTCAACTATCAGCGAATGTCTGTCCTTGCCTTTCAGAGGTTCTCTCGTTCCATCTGTAAGTACAAATAAAGATATGACACCACTGCGTGGTGTCACTAAGCCCTGCGGTCACGCCGCCATGACGGCGTGGTCGCAGGAATTATAGAACATACAAATATGGATATAAATAAGTGACTTGGTCATCTGTAGGCCGTATGTCGATATGACCTTACTCTCTGTATTAGCTGTCTAAAATAGTGTCCACGTTACTTATCCACTGGGTGGTGCGTGGCTCGCATACATAACATCCCCATAAGCTTAGGGGAATTCAGATGTCTTACCCACGTTACTTGTCCACTAATGTGGGACGTGGTTGCGACATATCATGTCTTAACTATCCACGGTGACTTACCCACAATTGTGGTGCGTGGTCGCAATATCCTACCTACCCACGTTACTAGTCCACCTATGTGGGACGTGGTTCTTATGTGCAGAGTCCTTCCCACGTTACTTACCCACTTACGTGGAGCGCGGGACTTATTTCAGAATACTTTATTGGCGATTATATATTGGCTCAAACATACAAACATTATATTACATGAGATGCGCACAGGTTATTATTGCATGCACTATGCTAATACTTAGCTCTCGTTTATATTCCATTGGTTTCCTGAGCTCGTTACTTGTTGGCAGGCACGTTTAATATAGAAGCTTACAACAGGGCACATTACATTTGTATGATGATATGAGAAATAATATAGCACAACTAGACATGAAGAAAATAAAAGGCGGCTTACTTGACATTGACAATAGAATTATGGCGGCACTGGATAAGTGTTGCCACCTCAAACATCGCGACTGGTGTTGTCGTCGCGACACTCCCAACGGCGAAATTAAAGAGTGTTAAAAAGGCTGCGAGTCCACTCTTGGATCTTTTCCAAGGCTTTGGTCGCAGCGGCACGTACTGGTCTGGAGTGACTGATAGCGTGTGGCATATTGACTGTGTCACCATCATGTGAATTGGTTTTGTTAGTTTCATGATCAGATAAATCATCATCATGTATCGGTACTACTGTATCTAAGTTACTTTCTCTTAGAGCTTCATTGTGATTTACTAAATCTTCTACAGGTATTACTTCAATTTCAGGCGTATAGGCATGGCTTACAAATCTTGGTTTGTCTGAAGGTTGATCAACGACTTTCGCTTGAGTTTCATCATCAATTTCATTTACTTCTAGAGGGTACAGTTGTGAAATAGATCTAGTGTATTCAGTGGTCCCAACTTTCACTTTCGCTACCCTTATATGACCATCGACTCCTGGAGAAAGTGATACTATTTTTCCCACCTTCCAGCTTTCACGATTCTTCGAGTCTCCTCTTATTTGAACTATTTGCCCTATTTCTGGTTTTAATGCTGATTTGACTCTTGGTTCCTTAACTGAATTTTGGTATCGCTCACGAAGACTAGGTAAATAACGGTTCATAAATATGTCTTTAAATTCTTCTAGAATAATTAAAGCCCTTTTCCATGACTTGATTAGGTTTATCTTAGTTGTTGTCCCTGATACAGGTCTCTCATCTATATTGGTATCGATGCTTATAGTTTTTCCCATAGTGAGGAAGTCTGCTGGGGCTAAAACATGAACCATTTCAGAATCTACGCACGTCAAAGGTCTTGTGTTTAATATAGCTTCAATCTCCTTTGTTATCGTCATCAACTGATTGTCTTTCAAAAGATGTTTCTGTAGAGTCCTTATCATACAATGTTTTACCAAACCTACTAGTCTTTCGTAAAATCCTCCAAACCATGGAGCTAGTTGAGGTATGAATCTCCATTGGATCTCCTTCTGTTTGCAGTAGGGACTAGTTAGAATTTCTGCTATTAATTTAAATTGTGTGGCATTATCTGAAGTTATCAATTTTGGTACTCCTCTTGTGGATATCATTCTTCTTAGAGCCAGAAGTCCTTCTTCTGCAGTTAGGTCTTGGACAATCTCTAGGTGTATAGCTCTTATGGCTAAACATGTGAATAAACAAATCCACCTTTTAGTAGTTCCTTGGTCAGTTTTGACTAGAACTGGGCCTAGATAATCTAATCCTGTGAACGTGAAAGGTGAACTGTAGTTCACACGTTCTTTTGGTAAAGAAGGTGTATCTGGTAATTTAAATGGACCGCCTCCATGCTTGATACATCTTGGACATTGTCTTAAGACTTTAATTACTTGTACTTTTCCTTGTGGAATCCAAAAATGTTTGCGAATTATGCTTAGTGTATGATTTACTCCTACGTGGTAGTTTTCCTGATGAGTTTTCTTAATCAGATTGTTTGTAAAGTAGCAGTCTTTTGGAAGTAATATTGGGTATTTCATGTCGAATGACCATTGTGTATTTTCTAGTCTCCCTTTACATCTTAAAACTCCTTTGTCATCTTTAAACAAACGAAGATTACGACTAAGGTTAGTTATTTTTGTATTAACTTCATCTGGATAATATTGTGCTTGAATTTCCTTTATCACTTCGATTTCTGTCTTTTGTTCGCTGATATTATCTGTGTTCTTTGATATTTCCCTAATTTGGTAGACAGCCGTCAAACCGTTGTCCGACTTTGACGGATCCTCCGACGCCAAGAGCAAGTGTTCCTTAACCAGGTTGGTCCTTTTAGGCCAGCTGCTAGGATGCTGTAGTAGAAATTCTGGGCCTTCAAGCCAGTATTCTTCTTCTAGTCTTGTTTTATTGGGTCGTGTTGCTACATCTGCTGGGTTTAGTTCAGTTGGTACGTATCGCATTGTAAGATTTTTGTTCCTCTTTATCTCTTCTATACGTCTGTTTACAAATGGTGTCAATAATTTGTCTGAGTTGTACCAGTCTATAACTATTTGACTATCTGTCCATAAGAAATGTTGTTCTGTCTTTATTTGAAGAGCTGATTCTACATAATTTAGTAATCGATTTCCAATTAATACGCCTAACAGTTCTAAACGCGGTATTTGTAGATTGTTTTGATCTTTTATAGGAGTTAATCTTGATTTGCCGATTATAAAGGCTTTACCATTTTCGTTTATTACATATACGGCTGCTGCGTATGCTTTTGCTGAAGCATCTGTAAAACAGTGTAACTGGTTATTACCGTGTTCAAAGTTTTCTGTGTAATATCTCTGTATATTCATTTGATAATTGTGTAATTTTTCATGCATTGGTCTCCACTTTTCTATGTTTTCAGTTGTTAATTGTGAATCCCACTTGGTTTTGCTCTTCCACAATTCTTGAATAAATAATTTTGGAGATAGTAATGAAGGTGCTACATATCCGCATGGATCATAGACTGATGCGATGGTTTTCAAAATTCCTCTTTTAGTTGTTTGTAGATTTATAGTTTTAGGTCTCAACTGTAATGTGTCTTCTTTTGTGTTCCAACTTAATCCAAGGACTTTAACTATTGTTTCATCATTCACGTCTGTAACATTCTCTACAAATTCTCTTGAATTTGAACTCCATTCTCTTAGGTTCATTGAAATTTTTTCGAATTCTTGCTTTAGTTTGTTATGTAATGATATAGCTTGGAGCTTAGTTTTAGTTCCTGTAACTAAGTTGTCTACGTAGATATTCTCTGAAGCTTGTTGTATGCTTTTATCATTAGAACGTAGTAAATGATGTTTTATTGTAGCATTTAAGAGAAATGGACTTGATATAACTCCGAAGGGTACACGACAAAATCTTAGATGTATAAGATTATCTTCATTGGCTGCTTTGGTTATGTCTTTGATCCATAGAAATCTAGTTACGTCCTTACTGTCATCTTGCAGACCGATCTGTAGAAAGGCTTTCTCTACGTCAGCTGTTAAGCCGATTCTATGTGATCGAAATCTTATCAAGAGTTTTGTCAGGTCTTCCAGTAGAACTGGTCCAGCTCTAAGACATTCATTCAGACTGTAACAATTTTTTATCTTAGCTGAGGCATCATAGACGATCCTCAAAGCTTTTCCTGAGGCTTGTACTCCATGATGAGGTAAGTAATGTATCTTATATCTGCTGTATTCCTTCTCTTCCGAAGGTATAACTTCTATTACTCCCTTTTCCAATTGTGTTTGTATAGTTTCATCATATAATTTCAAAGTTTCCTTGTTGATACGTTTTAATAGGTTTACTAGTCTTCCTTTGGCCAATCCTAAATTGGAGGGTAAATTGGGTAAATTTTCCTTCCATGGCCAGCTGACAGAGTATCTCTTGTCAGAATATTGAACTGACTCATTAAAGTTTTTTACTGCTTCCTCTTCCTTGGTAATTTTAGGTGAATCTGTAATCCCGATACATTCTAACTCCCATAGATTTTTTAGGTTGATGTTGTCTATTGGCAAGTCGGGTTTATGTAGTTTAACTTCTGCGCTAGATTGAAAGTAGGTGTTCACCGTAAGGTTGTCTATTACTTCGAATTCTCTTTTGCCGGTTATTATCCAACCGAGTTGTGAATTCACTAGAAATAGATTGTCACTAATTTGTTTTTTATCTGTATTTATGACTGTGAAGTAGTAATCGTTTCCGATGAGTATATCTACTTGATCTCCAAGTGAACCATCATCGGCTAATAAAATTTTATCCTTCCATTGATTTAATTCTTCATCAGGATAAGAAACTTGTTGGGTTATTGTGGGTACAACGTTGGCATAAATTATAATGGTTGTTTCGGTCTTTGTTAAAATGGATAGTTTAACTAATGGACTGTCATATTCATGTGGATGTTTTGAACCAAATGTGAAAACTGAAAGATGCTGTTCTTCTATTATTGGCAGTTGTAGTTGTTTAGCTACTTGTTGGGTAACGTATGTTCTCTGGCTTCCAGAGTCCATCAGAATTCGGCAATTCTTTTGTTTTGATCCTTCTTCATTTCTGGCATTTACTATAGCTGTTTGCAAAATTGTCGATGTTGCTGTCAACGTGGAAAATATGTTGGTATTCATACCTCTTGGCCCCTTTTCTTGGTATGAATAACGCTTTGGACAGATGGCCCTGTTATGCTTTCCTATCTCTCCACAATGAAAGCAATTCCTTTTAATAGGACATTCGGTTAGTTGGTGTTTTAGACTAAAACAATTGTAGCATCGTTGGCCTAGTTTTTTCTTTCTTTGATCTATTGTTCTTACCGTTCTACATTCCTCGTTCATATGTTGCTTTTGACAGAAGACACAGGGTTTAAGTTTCATTCGTTTCGAGGTAAAGTCTTTATTGTTTAGATGTTCTCCTTTTCTTTTATTATTGTAGGTATTTGATACCTGATAATTAGATGGTGAACGGTAATTATTATCATTATTACGGTAATTGTTCCTTGTGTAAAATGTTCTTACATTGTTTACATATGGTTTCCTTCTTATGTCATTTGGTCTTTCCTTATTTCTGAAGTTTCTTTGTACCAATTGTTGTGGTTTTGGTTTCATTTTATCCCTGATATGAAGTGTCTCTACTGTATAGCCATCACTAGTCGATGTTCTTTCTTGCTTAATTCGGCTAGCTTCTTCTCTGGCCGAGATAATAATTTTCAATTGCTTTCTCATGTCCTCAATAGAATCGGATTTCAGTGAAATCTTCATTTCGTAAATAATGTCTTCAGGAAATTTCTCCGTAATGATAAATCTCAGATGGTTATGTTCTGTATTTTCTCCTAACGCCCCTAATACTCTTATGTGTTTTTCTATTTCATTTAACGTTTTACGACATTCAGCAGCAGTGTTGCTTGCACATTTGATTTTGTACAAGGCTGCATAGTGGGCGTCGATAATTTGGTTAGGTTTCCCGTAACGTTCCTTGAGCGTGGTAACTGCAATCTGATAATTTTTGTGCGTGATTTCTAATCCATCAATGATTCCTTTAGCTTCACCGTTTAAAGACGACTTTAAATAGAGTAACTTGTCTACTTCTGGTAAATTACGTTCGTCGATATTCGAAGAAAAATGATCCCAGAATTGTTGCCAGAGGAGAATATTCCCGTCAAATTCTGGAAGGCTTAACTTGGGTAGTTTGCTGGTAATCACGGAATTGTTGAGTTGTGTTTCTCGAGCTGTTCCTTTAAGATTATTCAATTCAGTAGTGAGTTCTATTAGGATCTCTTCAGACTTGAGTTGAATATCACTAAATCTGGAGATATCGTCAGCCGATGGGTCGTTACTTAGTTTGAAATAATTGCTCAGTTCTGTAGAAAATCTTGTGTGTAATGCCTCTAATTTTTTACATAATATTTCTGCCTTAGCCTTATTGAAAGTAACCGTATTAATGGCACCTATTAGGTCCTCACATTCACTAGTAAGTACCTCAATATGCCTTATCACATCTTGCAACCTTGCGATCAGTACGGATTCCATTATTTTTTAGATCTGAAATGATACCATCAAATGGTAGATTTACCTTTGTTATGTTTTGTGACAACAATAATGTCACTAAATACAGGTATTGTAACTTAATTTGATTTGTTTCGTTTTAATTTCATGTTAATTTTGAGAATTTAGTAAGTCATTAATTGCTGTATACGGCTATTGTCTTATTTTCAATAGTAGAAAATATATATATTTTTTTTTAAATTTATTTCATATTTATTTTATTAAAATTTTATTCACTTATATTGTGAGCTTTATTCATTAAGATGTAATCAATTGTCACAGTTAATCAATAGCAAGCTTATCTCATCTCAATTCCCATCTCATCCATTTAAACATTCGAGTTCACTCAAGTATAAGTCAAACGTTCAGAATGGTTTGAGATCCCCGTTATTTCATAAATATTACAATCTGCAATTCACTGCGGTGAATAGTATACACTGCGGTGTCTATGACTAGTTAATTTTCTAGTTTCAACTTGACTACGCAATGAACACTAAACCCGCTGCAAATTCACTAAGTCAAACGTTCATGAAACTGTTCCCCTTTCGTAAATATGAGTAGTTAAAATTAAAGACAATAGTCAGTATAAGTCAAAGAAAACACTTCCCAAAGTGATATGTTATTTTGATGTCCCCTGATATTTGTATTGGTTCTGTACACAAATAACACTTTACTAGTCTACCAGTCAAGTATCATTCGCTTCATAAACACTTATTTTATAGTTTTTTGTTTAGAGGAATAAATAAAATGTTTAAAGTTTATGTACTCAACTGAGTATTCAATATCACACTGTGAGGTAGATTTTGTTTATTATATTTATTAAGGAGATAAATAATTATCACAACATGAATGCATTTTAGTTTTTTATTGAATGAGAAAACACAAAGAGTGCTCCTTTATATGGAATAATGTCAATCATAACTTTGAATCACATGTCCTCTGAATAAGTTCAACTTACTTAAATTAGATTTGTTCATCATGAAGTTCATTTATGATTTATTTAGATGAACATGTTAATAAATTTTCTCATTATCATTAAACATGTGACTCTTCATATGCAAGTAAGTCTCAATGAAAATTCAATAAGTACTTTCACCCCAACTGGTCGCTGGTGGTAGTTCCCGCTACCGACTCCGTTGTTTATAAGATTAAACGGTCTCGTTAAGGAAGCTTTATTATGAATCCCTTTCTCTGGGTCAGTCTATGTTCAAAGTACTTATTCATTGAGTTCATTGAGCTTTCAATAAGAAAGTAGGTATAGTTTGCTTGGATTCTGTATGTGTAACCACCAATAAGTAAGTATATCGGTATATGAACACACACAAAATACAATATTTTATGATCAATAATATTCTTGTTTCCTTGAGTTCTTATTAGAATCTAGTTTGGAATCAATTGTGTTCAGGTTTTATCATTAAAAGTTTGTAAATAATTTTATTGTTGTCAGAATTTGAAACAAGAGCATTATGTCTTTATTGAATCTTCACTGATCATGCAATGAAATAAAGATGAGTCTTACCTTGTATTGCACTATTAAGACCTTGTATGTTAATCCTTTGATCTTCTTTCACCTTTTTTATTCTTAAAATATCATAGGTAGTTGTCTTTTAGTTTGACTGATGTATATCTGAAAGAACTTAAATCGATCAAAATTCCTATCTAACAATTTCGAAGCCTGTAGATTAATGATGAAAATGCTGAAACTGATTATGGATTTATGACGAATCGCAACTGTTAATGCTAAACTTTCGATCAAGTATCTACTTGCAGCTCACAAACTCATAAGACGCCGTGTCCCAAACTCTAGTTTGGCCCCAATTTCTGTGGATTAAACCATTAAATTATACTCACCAATTGGTTACTGCGTCTTATCCATTACTTTAATCCTATGGACAATGAGATAATCACTTTATAACACAAGTTGTGCTATCACCCGCCAATTTTTTGGCAAGCGATGCACAAAGTGAAGTAAAAAACGCAAGTGAAATAGTGATGTTCCGTTCGAAAATTGACGGCTTCGTGTCGATGAGTTTTTTAACGTCGATACCAAATCGCAGTTTGAAAGTAATATCCGTATACGTAAATCAATAACACGCGTTACGTCGTTACTTTTATTGTAAATAACTATATCAATTGACAATAAATTCGTCTATTGACTCGTTTTAGTAAAGTGGTATATGATAAGATGTTATACCAATTAATCGAAATTAACCGTAGCATTTATACAAAACATTACGACCAATAGAGCATCTCGTTAATATCGTGAAAGCTCCTTAGCCTTTCGCTACGGAGTAATTTTAGATATCAAATTAATTAAATAATTAAAATGATTTGTTAAAATATCGTTTTTTATTTCTTAAATTTATAACATTTCTTAATAAATAACACGATAAATGATATAACAAGGTTATGTTATATTGTGTAGTTTTGTTATGGACTTCGCATTGGTATAAACCAATCATTAACATTTTGTCATCTTATGATATCACATACGAAATTATCGTATAATTTTCTAAGCATAAATTGATTTTACCCCAACACTAACGAAATGGAAGTTCGTGCATTGTTGACAACACGAAATATCGCCATTTTGGTTATGTTTCCGTTCTGTGCCACGACCATTTTCTGTTTCAATTTTGTTATCAGAGTAATTTGTTGTATCAATATACCTGAATTCGAGCTAATAATTCACGATTTAGTTTTTTGTGGAACTATCTTACTCTTTTAATGCGAAATATTATAAAGAGTAGTGATTGTGCCTTTTCAGTAAACCTGCTGCCAACATTCAAGTTTTGCTCATTTTTTGGTGTGCCAACAAACACCTAGCGCCACCTATCGGTGAATACCTGCCGTAACCGATTTCATGCCACCAATATGATGTCAATTTGTCAATGTAAGTATCAATATATAAAACTTTAATTTGTAACTTTTGTAAGTGCCATCTCATCGAAATTCTTTCATCAAGTATATACTGTAACTTTGACTGCGTTTACTTTTACACCTAATAGTGTGTAAACAATATGCACCATTGAGTATAGTTATATCACTTAACAATAATGCCTTTAGTATGCCTATTCATGATCAACACATAAAACTTTTAATTGAATCCTCAAACAATAAACCTTGTTTAAAGATTAGCTGGACAGACATTCGCTCCACCAATCACTCACTTCTCCCCAAATCACGGATATCCTACTTCTCATGCTGAAAGTCTCTCTGGTTCTAGGATCACTCCATTCTAGACTGATCCCAGCTCCAGCTCACCACCATATCGCGACCTCCGGCGTTGGTTGAGGGTCAACCACATCCGTGATGTAAACATATCCATCGCAGATCGCGAGAATTTAAAAACGATGAATACGTGATCAAAGGAGAAGTGAAGGACAAAGGGTGGTACTTACCATGAGTTATATTGTACCTTCAACTATCAGCGAATGTCTGTCCTTGCCTTTCAGAGGTTCTCTCGTTCCATCTGTAAGTACAAATAAAGATATGACACCACTGCGTGGTGTCACTAAGCCCTGCGGTCACGCCGCCATGACGGCGTGGTCGCAGGAATTATAGAACATACAAATATGGATATAAATAAGTGACTTGGTCATCTGTAGGCCGTATGTCGATATGACCTTACTCTCTGTATTAGCTGTCTAAAATAGTGTCCACGTTACTTATCCACTGGGTGGTGCGTGGCTCGCATACATAACATCCCCATAAGCTTAGGGGAATTCAGATGTCTTACCCACGTTACTTGTCCACTAATGTGGGACGTGGTTGCGACATATCATGTCTTAACTATCCACGGTGACTTACCCACAATTGTGGTGCGTGGTCGCAATATCCTACCTACCCACGTTACTAGTCCACCTATGTGGGACGTGGTTCTTATGTGCAGAGTCCTTCCCACGTTACTTACCCACTTACGTGGAGCGCGGGACTTATTTCAGAATACTTTATTGGCGATTATATATTGGCTCAAACATACAAACATTATATTACATGAGATGCGCACAGGTTATTATTGCATGCACTATGCTAATACTTAGCTCTCGTTTATATTCCATTGGTTTCCTGAGCTCGTTACTTGTTGGCAGGCACGTTTAATATAGAAGCTTACAACAGGGCACATTACATTTGTATGATGATATGAGAAATAATATAGCACAACTAGACATGAAGAAAATAAAAGGCGGCTTACTTGACATTGACAATAGAATTATGGCGGCACTGGATAAGTGTTGCCACCTCAAACATCGCGACTGGTGTTGTCGTCGCGACAACTTGGTCATCTAACCCCAAAAAACATCACCCCTTTACAGCTGAGCAACAACTACATTCAACGATTTACACACACTAGCCTACTGCACACATGCGCCGGGCCATCGACCGCGGACGCGCGCGGCGCTTTCAAAGACACCGCCATGCGCCAGCGCCACGCGCCTGTTGTCTACACACCACCCCACACACACAAACGTCGAAGCGCGGGTTATTCCTAACTCACAAAATTTTTATGTCGTAGGTATGTTAAAAAGTATTAAATTGGTATCAATAAATTTTGAGTTTACCTTGGATTTTGGATATCAAAAACTATGCCAATCTAAAACTAAGCCTATGTCTAGCTATGGACTTACTATGAGAAAAAGCGCCTTTGTTTAGAATAAAACTAGCTTTTTACAACATGGCTTAGTGGGCTTAAGATCAACAGTGGACTTAATAAATTTAGACTTTGCCCGACAGTGGATACGAAAAGCGCTTCCGTAATTGAGTATCATAAATCAGATATTAAAAATCATAGGTACCTACCTACTCAATACTTGACCTCATGATCAGCAATGGACTAACTTTTTAATAAATGTCTAACTCAATCATCTTTTAACAACTAAAACAAAAAGGAAGTTAAATAACTAGGTCTAGACTTATTAAATTTAAGCCTATGCCCAGCTATGGATTTAATGAGTGTACTTTTATGTAAATCATGAGCTGACCTGAACAACATCATGCTCATAATTATGACATCATTTAGTGCATACTTCGTTTATCGAAACAAAAGTGTTAATAGGGAATAACCCTTCAAATTCGCCGATTGCCGCCGAAAGATGCCGCGGTCAATCAGCGCTTCGTGCGCCGCCCGCCGGCCGGCCGCACTGACTCAATGAAAAGCCGACCGATAGTGCTGTAATTATTGATATAAAGATTCTTGATTGATTAATATTAATAAAATCAAGTGCACATCAAGCGTATATTTTTAAGGTTAGCAGCTTAGGATTGGTTGCAAAGGCAACACCTACTTGATGTACAGTATAGGATTGATTAAATTACCTCTTAGTAATATGCAACAGATAAAAAAATATTACCTACTATAATTTTTTCTGAGTTCATGGGAAACTTTCACATTTTTAGGCATAACACAATAAAATATTCAAAAGTAAACTGCGGGCGGTGTTGATCTTCGATCCTACTACTAATCGCGATCGTAGCGATGTTTCGACAACGCCAAACGTTTCCAAAAATCCATCAAAATTGTTTTCATGCATCAATCAACAACAGCTGGGACTGCCAAGCGTGTACCTTCTGAGTCATGGAAACACAACAATCGCTTCTTTATTCCAATTCTCTCAATTGATTTACTAGTTTCAATGTACGAATAAACTTAAAACTATCGGGCATTTACAGGGAAAACTATCACATTACAGAATTTTGTTTTTGTACAATAGTTTTTATAATCTGAAAGATTAGCTAATGGTTATTAGTTTGCCTCCCCTTAAGATAAAAATAAAATAAATTACTTAATGTAATCGTCGTTGAATCAATTAATCAATTGTGTACGTCATATCATGTCACATCTCTAGTATGTCGTAGTAGCACAGAATAACTACAAGTCGGAGCGTGCACTGTGTGCAGGGTTGCGTTCAGTGACTCAGAGTGCGTTTGTTTGGTTGTTTTTTAACTCACTCTAAGGTCCGGAACGACCAAGAACTTTAAATGTCATTAATATTACAAAGTCTTCGTTTTCTAGTTGGAATACGAATAATTTAAACTTTCCTTTATTCTAAATTTTTGAGGATCTACCATTATCATTTTAAAAATTAGACACAAAAACATCATGACATTGTCATTTTTCTATAGACAAACGTAAGAGCGTTTTACAACCATCCATTTTGATGGTTAAAAAGTTGCAACGCTCTGACGTTTGGAACGGGAAGGTTGTGTGAACCGAACGTCACGCTCTAATGTTTGGAACGCCGTTAGAGCGTTCGGTTGCACTCGGAGCGTAGGTTCGGAACGCAACCCAGCGCACACGCACACGCATACGCACACGCGCGCGCCGCGCGCTGCTTGTCCGTCAGTTGCGGAAATTCTTTCGTTCGGGTGCATTGTCGTGCGTGCGTGCGTAAGGCTGTAAGCCACAAAAGGCCAAACTATCGCTATAATAACGCGGATTATTTAAACATGGTGTTGTGCTGTGCTATCATGACGCCACCCCTGCTCTCAGCTTTCAGAGGATTTGGGGAAATGGGTGAAATGGTTCCGATCAAGATGACTGACATGTGAATGATCACCCGTCCGGCTTCGCTGGCGCGATAAAATTGGCTATCTAAATAATAATCATGACGCCAACTACAGCCTACCAGAAGCCGTAGGCTGTTTCGTGAGACTGAGGTTCATGGAATCCAAGTGAGTTTTATAGTGTGCATTGACTGACAGATTGTGCAATAACTGTCAGATACAATGGTATTTTGAAAGTTCAGTGTCATTCAGTGTCAGTTCAGTGTCATCATATCGTATCGCGGTGGTCGTGCAGGATGTGCAGTGCAGGGGCCAGCAGGAGTCAGGCAGGACGCAATTACCCATCCGATATTATCGCATCGGCCTATAAAAACGAGCCTGTCTGTGGGTGAGTGTCTTTAAGTTCATTCACGCACACCACGATAGTTGTGTGTTGCGTATGAATGCTATGCGTGCGTAGTCTTAGATAGTGTGAGTGTACATGTACAGGTGGGCTTATTTTATAAAATAAGGGTATTATTTTTTTGTTTGAAAAATTAAATTCTAAACTAGCGTGTAGAATTTCGAAATATTTTTTATATGTGATCCTTATGACTTCTATGTTCAGCCCTAAAAATATTTGACACTAATTACAAGGCACCTTATATATAATATATTGTAACTTTTTTTCCGTGGCTTTGCTAACATTTATCCGATTTACTACTCCAAAATATTTAAAATAAAAAAGAAGTTATAACTAAACCCAACTTCGGTAAATTGGCCCTCAAAAAAGTACCAAATAAGAAAATATTGGAGTCCAAAATTCAATGAAAAGGATAACCGTAGTCGCATACCACTTTGTCCTAGACACGCACGACACGAATAGGTAACTAAAGGCGAGGTGGCATACAATTACGGTTTTGCTTTTAATTGAATTCTGGATTCGTATCGAATATTTAGCGTAGTTGGATGTAAGTTTTTTAACTTCTTTTTTTCGAATGTCAACCCCTGAGGAACCGATTTCGACTCAACGCGGTAGATATCGATCACTTTGGGAATCCCTGCCCTAGATCATCCCTATTTACTTTGTGGCTGACATTCCGTATGTACGACATTTTAAAAAACAAAGTAGGCAAAGGAAGTCATTTGCAGCCACAAGTAAAGGTTAAAATTACTTAATTCTGCTTTGAAATTAAGTTTATAGTATTTTGTTGCACTCTGAACCACTACTTAAATCAATTATTATAATAAAACAATTTTTAAAACGCTTTAATTAATAAGTCGACGTATAATCGATTTTCATTTAAAATTGGCGTCAAACCATAGCTCGTCCTTAGCTAGTCTTTGAAATAACGTCAAATTGATCCAATCTACAGTTCTATGGCGAGCTTCCTGAATACTGTTTTGTACAAGACCGACTACACGGACGATCTTAAGCATATAACGTCTACGAGTCCGTCTGTGAGCAAAACAACGTATTTTTATATTAGTGAATTGCACCCCAGATTATCAACTTGTTGCTTAATTTTTGCTATGACAAGTGCTTCAGAAACCGGGTGTGAAACCTTCGGACTCCTTGTTAAACCGCTTCATGTGGTTTTAATTTTTTTGATGTGCTTCTAAGGGAATCGATTACAAACTAAAACTTTGTACCTACCTGTTATGCATTACTTTAAATAAATGTTTGTTCAAATTCCGATTTGGTTTGATTTATTAACCTCACTTTGTTTCTTTTATTTTTTTTACTTTTAAGTTATTAACGGCGCCCAAAATCATTGTTGGTCAATGGATGACTGAGCCACGCGAATCCACACAACCCCTCTGCTCTACCGACTAAAGTTTTCTTTGAGGTAAATTCCATCAATACCCCCGGGGTAAAATTGGTTTATTACAAGCTTGTATGGTTTTGGTTATCCTGAAAATTGAGAAAATCTGTAAAATGGGACACTTTTCAAGGGGGTAGGAGTGTTGCGGTCGAGAGGGATGGAAGAGTTGTTTTTTTATGATTACTCACCTAAAGGTAGGTATAACATAACCGCATAAAAACTTATAAATTTTGCCGAATTTCCAAATTTTAAATAAATAGCCTTTATAGTAATATTATTTTGACAAAGTCTACAATTAGGTATCTTCTTATTTCCTAAAATATTGTTTTTCTTTGAAAATGTTTTAATAATCAAACATGTACTTACTTACTAAAATGTTTCCAGTGCAAAGGAGAGTCATGTAAATCATTAATGATAGTGAGTAATAATTTAATACGAATGAATAAGTGGTAAATTGGTTAGATAGGTGCCCAACTATTTCATAAGTATTTATTTTATAAACTTTATGCCGGTTGCGGGGCTCGGTGGCGCAGTGGTTTAGCACCTGGCCCAGCGATTGCGGAGATAATGACTGAGCGGTCACGGGATTTTTGGTAACGATCAAGGAAAAGGTTAGATTCATTTTCATGGGTTGTAGAGTGGTCCCCTAATGTGAATGATGACGGTCTGCCTGCTCTCAGTGGTTGCAACTTCGAGTTATAGCGCTTACAAGAGGCATCATTGTTACGAAAAAAAAACGATCAGAGAAATGGTCAGTTTTAGTACCAATTCAAAGTATGGCGTCTCCGTAGCTGAAATGATGTGGTCTGCCGGCTCTAAGTGGTTTCATTTCAGAGCTATGACGCGCGCAAGTTGCAACTAGATGTTTTTTTCGTCAAATTGTTTAAAAAAAAAATACTAATCGATAGAGCTCCTTATTCTAATGAAAAATGGGTACGTATCAGAATGTCTAAAGTTAGAATGTCTAAACTTAAAATGGCAAAGTTCAAAATGTCAAAAATTTGAATGTCTAACGATTAAAATGTCGAAAGTTCAAAATGTCATAAACGAAAATGTCAAGCGCTCAGATAGTCCAAACTAAAAATGTCTAAGTTCAAATGATCAAAACTTAAAATGTCTAATAGTCAAAGTACATAATAATATAATGATGTTAAGAATTTACTTATGCCTTTCTTTCATTTAGGTACCTAATTAATTAGGTAAAATAATTGCGTGTTAACCTCTGTGTGTGTCTCCGCCGCACATCACCATAGCCACGCCGCTTCCTGATTCGGTTGCCGGTGCCAGTCACTGATTAAGTAGCCACCGAACAAAATCCACCAATTGAGTTTGAAATAGATTTTTTTCTGGCGCTTCGCCGGCCGCTACGGCGGCACGCTCGCTTCGCTCGCTCGGCTCGCGCGCTGGGTTCATGTCAACCTAACATGCTCGTCGCTACGCTCCTCGCACCTATCTCGTGACCTATGGCCTACGGTTTCTAAGTCCCAGTAGACTAGTTTAGGCTCATTTCCAGCAGCTAAATTTGCTATAAAGCATTTCAGGCGAAGCCCAAAGACCTCCACAGACTCAATTAACCTCAAAGAAAGCGATTCGTTTTAAAATCCAACCCAATTCAAATAAATCATTGTGAACTTTAGACTTAATGACCATTGATATTTCAACTCGTCAAGTATTTGATACGTTTGATACTTTGAATTTTGCTATTTTGAAGTTAAACATAATGATTTTCGACATTTTAAACCATTTGAATTTTGATTTTTGACATTTTGAACTTTGCCATTTTAAGTTTAGACATTCTAACTTAAGACATTCTGATACGTACCCGAACAAATGACTTAAGTCATTTTTGCCTAAAACGAATAGTTTGGTCGGAAAAAAAAGTTTTATGTTTTTTTTGTACGGAGTGAGATATTCAATGTGCTCTTACGGCCAATTCCTAATTTTTTTCTGCCTCAAAACTACTTCTGCGTCAATATTTCAAACGTTTAAAATAATCATACACTATCAACGCGCGCCCAAAATTGTACATTCACACAGCTTGGATTTCGAAACAGTATAAAATAGTTTTTTTTAGTAAAAACTGATTGTTTTGTCATTATTTATTACTGTTCGAGCCCTGGAAAAATCATACGAGGATCACCTGATGTCGCTGCAGCCAATCAGAGGAGCCGAACCCCCAACTCTCGAAGACAAGCCGGACGCCATTACGCGACCCTATAAATACATTTTTTCTCATCAATTCATCCATTCCGATATCGAACTCGGGCCTCACAATTGTAGAACCGCAATAAATCTGTTTTGTGATTCCAGCCATTCTCTTCATTTCATTCCTTGTTTCCATCGCAAACAAGAATTGGCGACCGTTTGACAGCACGACACGAGCCTACAAGGGAAAGGAGGAGAAACTCGCTGCAAGGTGGTGACAAGAAAGAAGAGGCGGAAGAACCACGTGCCGAGGCAGCAGCCTGCCACGCCTGAGCCTGCCCTGCCACGCCCGCACCAGCCGCGCACGCACCAGCTACACCTGCGCCACGCCACGCCCGGGCCACGCCACGTCTCCGGCCCCTGCCACCGCAGCTCGCTGGCTACCGACCTTTCTAATAGTGAGCCCGTTCCTTTTCTTTTTCCTAATCTTATCCCCTTTTATCTGTGTGGATTCTATTCTAGGCCTAACTTTTTAACTGTAACGTGATTATCTTAATTTCCTGTCCAGTTTCTACAAGTGCCTAGTCTAATCTATCTCTCAAATTAATTACCTAATCTCGAGGGGCCTAATATAGTTCGAATTCGAATCACCTAGCCTAATATATTTTTTTTGTAAGCCAACCCTACCTACACACTATTTTATTTTTCCGCACTGCACTACATCTTTGCAATTTCTATTTTTATTTGCTAATTTTATTGCCTAATTACCTACCTACTTATCTAAAGTGCAATTTAGAAACAACTTCCCACTTGCCACTATCTTTTTCACGCCGATTCTCCATCTACCTCAAGCATTTTATTTATTACGTACTTACGTAAATTTAAAGTAAATCACTATTCTTTTTTCACTATAATTCACTTCGCTTGCTCAAAGGCAATAATCATTCGATCACTAAGTTAACAAACCTTTTTCCACAGCATACGCTTTTGTCACTGCTTCTATTCAATTGCATTTAACTGCCATTCCAGGTGAACCTAAATCATCGTAGTTCGTACGTGCCTGCGCGACACTGACTGAGCACGCGGTGCAGTTCTCGCTGCAGCCGGCCGCCCCGCCCGCCGAATAACAAACCGGTTCTACGCGGAAGGATCGTCGAAACGAGGGGCGTAACGTACCATTTCATTACTTGTGTTTTTTCTTGACGCTTTATTGCAAGTGACTTCGGTTGTTAAATAAACCTAGTGCAATGAGTTCGGATAAACTTAAAGAGTTAGTTGCAAAGCGAGGGTCCATTAAGGGACGCCTTACCAAGTTTAAAGTCTATTTAGATAACTTAGTGACTTTAGAAGATGCGTCTCAAGTGGAAGTCAGTAAACTTGCAATGAAGCTGTCCCGAATGGAAGCCTTATTCATTGAGTTCGACGGGTTGCAGAGTCAAATAGAGAGTTTAAATGAGTTGAATCAAGATAACGAATTAACCACCCGCGATTTAATTGAATCTGAATTCGATAATTGCATATCGTTTGCGCAAGAGTTTATTAGGGAACATAGCCTGCCTTCCAAACAGGAAAGTAATAATTTGTCGAGTTGTTCTCACTCCAACATCAACTGTCACCATCATAAGCACAGTGAATGTGATGGTCCTAGTTTTAAATTGCCTATAATAAATATTCCTAAATTTGACGGCACCTATTATAAGTGGTTGGAGTTTAAAGAAATATATTCTTCATTAATTCATGATAACTCAAAAATAGAAACCGTTCATAAGTTTCACTATTTAAGTTCCTATCTGGAAGGCGAAGCTGCGCGAGTTTTAAGCAATTTAGAAGTGTCTGCGAAGAATTATTCGGAAGCTTGGTCTCTCCTCTGCAATCGGTACGACAATAAAAGACTGTTAATTAATAATCACTTAAAATCCCTATTCAGCATTGAGTCGGTTAGGGAATCAGACAGGTCCTTAAGATTCATAATCGACCATGTGAACAAAAACTTGCGTGCCTTAAGCACTTTAGGATTACCTACCGATAAGTGGGACGTCCTAATCATTCACATTTTAACCGCGAAATTAGATAATAGTACTGTATTTAAGTAGGAAGAACATCGGAATACTTTGCCCGAAGTACCTACGCTTAATGATTTCTTTAGTTTTCTTAAAAATCGTGCAGATGTGATTGAAACTGTCAATCGAAACAAAACTGACAGACTAGACAAGCCTAAACATTTAACTAACCTTTCTCCTAATAAAATTCAAACTAAGTCATTTATTGCAACTTCTAAGAACAATACTCCTTTTATTAAATCTAATTTTAATTGTAGTTTTTGCAAAGGCAGCCACCGTCTTTATGAATGTGTTTCCTTTAAGGCTAAGTCTCCTGAGGAAAGGGTTTCTTTAGTTAATAATTTTAAATTGTGTCACAATTGTTTGAGACCCGATCATAACGAGCAGGCTTGTAAGCTGCCTGGTTCTTGTCGCTCATGCAAAAAAAGACATAATTCTTTGTTACATGTGCCAACTGAACTGTCTCCTACGCCTAGTACCTCTGAAACTATTACAATGTCTACGTTTTGTTCATCCGAAGTTCTATTATGTACCGCAAGGGTGCGCCTAGTCAACCCCCAAACTGGTGATAATGTCACAGTTCGAGCTATTCTTGATAGTGGTAGTCAGTCATCTTTTATTACCGAAAGGGTAAAACGGACCCTAAACTTAATTCCTCAACCTTCCAATATAAATATTATTGCTATCGGTAACAGTTCATTGAATTTAAGCCCAGATCGTTGCGTTTTAGATTCACAATCGATTACCACTCAATATAAAACTACTGTAACTTGTCTTGTTTTAGAAAATATTACCGAACAAGTACCCAAGTCCCCACTTGACATTAGTCATTTAAACCTAACTAATTTTGAATTAGCAGACCCTAATTTTAGTGAGCCTTCCGCTATTGAAATGCTCATTGGTGCCGACCTATTTTGGATTTTAATAGGCACTAAAAGGCACTCTCTAGGGTCAAGCAACCCTATTCTTCAGAGCTCTAAGCTTGGTTGGCTCATAGCAGGTCCTATTCACACACCCAAACCCCAAGTCACTCAAAACGAGTCTACATTTTGTAATTTTTTAACTAAAGGAGAAAACTCACTAACTTTAGATGAACAATTAACTAGTTTTTGGGAACTTGAAAATATTCCCGCTAATCAGCAAATACAAATACAAATACAAATAACTTTATTTGCTGTAAATAGGGTGATTACAATTCAGATGTTCGAAATAAAAATAGTACCTTAACCTATTTAGCCATTTTACATAGCCTATTCTATTGAAGAAAGGCAATGTGAAGAGCTTTTCCTTTCTCAAACTACTCGAACAAGCGAAGGTCGCTTTTGTGTAGGTTTACCCCTAAAGGACTCTATAGACTGTCTAGGTGAATCTTACTACATTGCTAAAAGCCGTTTCCACAATCTTGAGACACGTTTTCGCAAAAACCCTGAGCTTAAAGCTCTCTACTCCTAATTTAGACACGAGTACGCCGAACTCGGTCATCTAAGCTATTTGTCCGAGGACAAACCTCCAAACTCGTATTTCTTCCCACACCATCCTGTTTTAAAGGAAACCAGTGAATCTACCAAACTTCGAGTGGTGTTTAATGCCTCTCAACTACTTCCGGTTTTTCAGTAAACGATCTCCAGATGATAGGACCTACCACCCAAGATTCCTTATTTAATATTTTATTACGTTTCCGTCAGCACAAATATGTGGTATCTGGCGATATCGCTAAAATGTACAGACAGGTCCTAATGAATGAGTCGTACCGAAACCTGCAATTAATACTCTGGCGCGATGATGAAAATGAGCCCCTACGCACACTAAGGTTGAACACCGTGACTTATGGGTTCGCCAGTGCCGGCTTTCTGAGCACCCGATGTATACGGCAGATCGGCGCTGAGTGTGATGACCCTAAAATTAAAACTATTATTCAATGTGACATTTACTGTGATGACCTTCTAACTGGGGCTGAAACAGAAGATGAGTTACGTCACATTCAGCACGCTGTCTCATGTGAACTATCAAAGGGATGCTTTCCTTTACGAAAGTATAGGTCTAATTCACCCAAATTACTTCTTTCTCTCGAGTCAGAGAAAACAAATCTAATAATCAGTATTTCAACCAGTACATTAGGTATTGGTTGATGTCCCACAACCGATGAAATTCACTTCCCTATTCATCAATCTAATCTCTCTAATAAAAACCTAACAAAAAGATCTATTTTATCATCCACCTTTAAAATATTTGACCCCCTTGGCTTATTAACACTTTGTACCATTAAAGCAAAAATATTACTACAAAAATTGTGGATTGAAAAATTAGATTGGGACGAACCAGTCCCGCCCTCTATACAGCAATCTTGGCTTAAATTCAGCGAACAACTTCATATAATTGCTGATTTAAAAATCAATAGGCATGTATTAATTGGTGATTATACCTATCTTGAACTACACTGTTTTTGTGACGCGTCTCAGCAAGCATATGGTTGTTGTATTTATGTCAAATCTATTGACAAGGATTCCAATGTAAAGGTGAGCTTACTGTGCGCCAAAGCTAGGGTTGCTCCTATAAAAGCTTGCACAATTCCGCGTTTAGATCTTTGCGCCACACTGCAAGGGGCGCAGCTGATGTCCGCTGTCAAAAAAGCCCTTAGACTTGAAATAAATAAAGAGGTCTATTGGACGGACTCTAATGTAGTACTAGGGTGGCTTAAAACCCCTAATAAAACTAAGACGTTTGTAGCCAATAGAATTGCTACAATCATTGAGCTTACTGACCCACTATCTTGGCGCCATGTTCCTTCACTTGAGAACCCCGCTGACCTTGCTTCACGAGGTGTTGACCCCCATGAAATAAATAACGCTCACATCTGGTGGCATGGGCCCACCTTTCTTATGAAATCAGAGTCCAATTGGCCCATGGCCTCATTAAACAAAATAGACCTACCTGAAATGAAAGCAATGCCTGCTTTGGTGGCGGAGGCTTCACCTGAAATTACAGCAGGTTTTGAAAGATTTTCTAATCTAAATATAATACAAAGAACCTATGCTTGGCTTCTTAGATTTATACATAACTGCCGTAAACCAAAAAATAAACAAACAGGGCCTTTGCAAGTTCATGAGCTTAAAAAAGCTCTGACTGCACTTATTAAAATATCTCAAGCCGAGTCTTTTTCTAAAGAAATTAATTATTTGTTAGCAAACAAATCTTTAAAGGCCACTAGTAATCTCAATTCCTTAAATCCATTTCTAGACGATGCAAAGGTACTACGCGTGGGCGGAAGAATAGATGCGTCTAAGCACCCATATGAAAAAAGGCACCCTATTGTAATTAAAGCTGATCATCATTTAACTAAATTAATATTCCAAAATGAACATTCACGCCTATTTCATGCTGGTCCCCAGTTGCTACTTGGCTCTATAAGGGAACAATATTGGCCTATAGGAGGCCGCAAACTAGCTAGGGACGTTGCCCGCCATTGTTTTGTTTGTAGTAGATTTAAAGGAAAATCAATGACTAATATAATGGGTAACTTACCCGCTGATCGCGTTGAGCCCGACTTTGCCTTCACTACTTCAGCAACCGATTTCGCGGGGCCTTTTCTCATCACGGACCGTAAAGGTCGTGGTTGTAAAATAACGAAGTGTTATTTGTGCATTTTTATATGTTTTAGATATAAATGTATACACTTAGAATTAGTAAGCGAGCTATCCAAAGATGCTTTTATGTTAACCCTAAAAGATTCATAGCTCGTAGAGGACTGCCTAAGTTTATTTATTGTGATAATGGCCGAAATTTTGTGGCGGCCTCAGAGGAAATAAATCAATTTATAAAATCAAACAAAGAATCAATATGTGACTTTGCCACCCGCCAGGGCATTGAATTTCGCTTCTCTCCTGCGTACGCTCCTCATTTCAATGGTCTGGCGGAGGCCGGTGTAAAGTCGGCCAAATTTCATCTCCATAGAATTCTACGCCAATCTCACTTAACCTTTGAAGAGTTGGCCTCTGTATTCACACAGATAGAAGCTATCCTAAATAGCCGACCCCTTTGTCCTCTGTCCCCGTCACCTAACGATTTCCATCCGCTCACCCCGGGTCACTTTTTGATTGGTAGGCCAATGACTGCGCTGCCGTCGCCGAGCTTCGTGGACGTCCCTGCGCATCGCCTCGACCGCTACAAACGACTCGAGCAAGCAAGACAACATTTTTGGGCAAGGTGGTCAACCGAATACATAGCTGAACTTCAGCAAAGAACCAAATGGAAGTCAGTATGTGAACAGCTTGAGCTTGGTGACCTAGTTATTATAAAGGAGCAGCAGACCCCACCCCTGAACTGGCGCCTCGGACGAGTCAGCAACCTATTCCCAGGATCCGATGGGGTCTCTAGAGTGGCCGATATTCAGACCGCCAACGGTGTCGTTCGACGCGCCCTCAACCGCCTATGCAAGCTGCCCAATCCAGAGTACCATGCCAATGAGGCTTGAAACCAAGGTTTCAACGGCCGGGAGGATGTTCGAGCCCTGGAAAAATCATACGAGGATCACCTGATGTCGCTGCAGCCAATCTGAGGAGCCGAACCCCCAACTCTCGAAGACAAGCCGGACGCCATTACGCGACCATATAAATACATTTTTCTCATCAATTCATCCATTCCGATATCGAACTCGGGCCTCACAATTGTAGAACCGCAATAAGTCTGTTTTGTGATTCCAGCCATTCTCTTCATTTCATTCCTTGTTTCCATCGCAAACAATTACTTTCTCATCAATTTTAACACAATAAAAGCCAACAAAGCTTTCGGTCACTAATGTCACTATTATTTCTATGGATAACTTTTTTACCATAATAAATAAAATAAAACCGAAATAACAAAATGCAGCGGGATGTTAAGTAAGGCCGCCTGGGCTTGGGTTATTACAAACCTTCGAGCATCGCGAGCCCGTCTTACTCTAAAGCGCTTATTACACCATCCTGAATGTCGGACCCGGAATTTAGTGTCCGATTTAGGACGAGAAATTCAGTCGCCAATTAGACCGTCCTGAATGTCGTATCCGATATCACAGCTTTACGATCATACAGTAGTTAAACGAATGTTCTTGTAGCTGTAAAAATACAAAGCTATACAAATAGGAGGTATATGTAGGTAGCTAGGTAGGTACGTGTCATTTTCAACGCTAATCTGAACTAGTTTTTAACCGACTTCATCAAAAGGAGGAGGTTCTCAATTCGATTGTATACTTTTTTTTTATCGTTATTCGCGCGTATCTTCGACATTTGGACGTAGTTTAGCAAAAAGGATCCAACCCACAAGTTGGTCGAATATGAGCTTTATATACCAAAATGGCCGTCAGGGCCTATATTTCCTCCTAACACTAAGACATTAAGCAAAATAAAATTCTTTGACCTTATTTTTGATGCAGGTTACCATCCCACATATATGGCCGGTTCATTTTTTAGTTTCACAAAAACGATTCAATATTCTTGGTCCCTTATAGTAAAACAAGCCAGTTAAAACACTGATCTAGATTAAATACATCAAAAAGAATCCATAACGCTTGAATCCTTTTTTGACATGACATTTACTTGATAAGAGTTCACAAGATAAATCTCAATAACAATCCAAAACACATGGATCCTATTTAATAAATGTTATTTACAAGATTAGTTTACAATATAAATAACAAAAACGATCCAGAACGCATGAGTCTTTTTTGATAAGTGCTATGTACTAGAAAATATTTCACAATACAAATCACAAAAACGATCCAGGATGCTTGAGAACTTTTTAAGAAATGTTATTTACTAGAAGAGTTCACAAAATAAGTCACAAAAACAATCCAGAAAGCTTGGATTACTTTTGATAAATGCTATTTACTTGAATATAATTCACAATATTATATCATAAAAACAACCCAGAATGCTTGGATCGCTTATGAAAAATCATATTTGCTTGAAAAGAGTTTACAAACTAAATCGCAAAAGCAACCCAGAATTTTTCATAATTTTTCATTTTTTAAATGTCGTTTTTTAATTGATTCAATCTTAATAGTTTTATTTTAATGTTTTATGCATATTTTAATAGGGAGTTTTTAGGGGAATTTTGACAATTTCTTGGGGGAAAATTTTGGCAGAGGTTGGCAACACTGGCAACACTTACTACTTGTGATCAAGCAAGGTTGGTTGCATTACAGTTAGTTTGGAAAATTATAATTACCATTTTAAATTAAGTATTTTATTCGTGAAAAGGTGTTATTTGGGTAAAGATGAAAAGAATAGACCGAATATTTAATGCTTTGGGTGTACCAAACAACAATAACAACGCTAAAGGAGATGGTAAGTTTTTGAGGTTATTTTTGCATATAACATAATAAAATACACTTTACTTATTTTACTAAATATTCACTGCTTTGTTTTTAGTTGACATTGATTTAATTTTGCCTTCTGATGAGCAATGTAATAATATAGCCTGTGAAATGGTGACGGAATGTAATGTTGAAAATAGTGCAGGTACTTCACAAAAAGGTAATTGCTGAGCTTACATTATTATTTGTTTTGTTTTCCATATTCACTTGTTTAAATTTTTAGATTGGTTTATTGGTTAAATGCACTATCTATTTTGCAATTTATGCACTGTTTTTTTAGTTGAAATTGAACTCAGCTTGCCTTCTGATGTGGAATGTAATAACTTATCCTCTGAAATGGTTATGGCATACAATATTAAATCTTATGCAAATATTGCACAAAAAGGTAATTGCTGAGCTTAGATATGTTTTTATTTTTTGCATTATTAATTTGTTTAAACTTGAGATGGGTTTATTGTAATCTGTTTTGTAATATGTCTGTTTTTGGTTTGTTTTTAGTGAACATTGATATTACTTTACCTTCTGATAGGGAATTTAACAACTTACCCTCTGAAATGATGATGTCATGCTATACTAAACCTAGTGTAGATAGTTCAGAAATAGGTAATTGCTGAGTTCAGTTTTGTTTAATTTATTCACTTATTTAAGCTTCAAAGAAGTTTGGATTTTGTTTGATTAAAAATCATAATTTATTAACTGCTTTATTTTTAGTTGACATTGAGTTTACTATGCCTTCTTATGTGGAAACTAATTATTTGCCTCCTGAAATGGTTAAGATATGCAACACAGAACCAAGTGCAGTTGATTCACAAATGGGTAATGCTGTGCTTTAATTTTTATTTATTTATTCACATATTTAATATTGGGATGGGCTCGCACTTAAACATGTTAATTTAACTTACAGCTGAGGCTAAAGCTTTGTTAGATGCTGAACAGCATAGCGACTTAGACTCACCTATGGCGCCGCTGTATTCGCCATTAACCCCACTGGTGCTTAGTAAAAAATTTGGTTCTAATAAACATCGCGAAGTTAGAGAAATTGAACCTAGTGCAGATGCTTCACAAAAAGGTAATTGCTGAGCTTACATTTTTGTTTTGTTTTTCGATATTTACTTGTTTAAATTTTTAGATTGGTTTATTGTTTAAATGCACTATCTATTTTGCAATTATTTATGTTCTGTTTTTTTAGTTGACATTGAGTTTGCTTTGCCTTCTGATGTGGAATTTATTTATTTGCCTCCTGAAATGATTACGGTATGCAACACAGAACCAAGTGCAGTTGATTCACAAATGGGTAATGCTGTGCTTTCATTTGTATTTATTTATTCGCATATTTAATATTGGGATGGGCTTGCACTTAAACCTGTCAATTTAATTTGCAGCCGAAGCAAAAGCTTTGTTAGATGCTGAACAGCATAGCGACTTAGACTCACCTATGGCGCCGCTGTATTCGCCATTAACCCCACTGGCGCTTAGAAAAAAAATTGGTTCTAATACACATCGCGAAGTTATAGAAAGGAAGTCATCACCACTGCAACCGATGTCTCCACTTACCTTTGAACTTTTTCAGACTTTAAGTAATAATGATATATTAATAAACGAATCTGCAAAGAGGATTGAAAATTATGATGTTATAGAAATAGAGCGTGAAAACATAGATAAAACCCTCCAACAGAAAACTTACTCCAAGGAACAACGTGATCAAGCAAGTGTTTTTAATAATAATTCAGATTCAGATTCAGATTTTATCCCAAACACTGATGGTGAATCGAGCGATAGCGATATTCCAATTAGGTCAAAAAAGATAAATGTAGTTGCTGTTGTGCACAATTCAAAGAAAAATGATATTAACACATCTGTCATTCCTGATATTGTTTCTGATACCCACAGTTCTGAAAATTTAGTAGCTTCTGCTGACGACGTTACAAATGACAAATCTTCTGGGAACAGTGATCATTCAGAAAGCCTTTTAACCACGAACGAATATTTAGATTTAGAAACTTCAGTAGGTCGACCAATAAAGGGACGTAAACGTAAAAACGCTGACTACGCATTAAATCAGAGAAAACAGAGAAAATACGCCAATTTACCATATCAGGGTAAAACCAAATACCATAATTCCATAGTGTTTCGTGATTACACTTGCTTATGCAACAAAAAATGTGATCAGCTGATTTCACTGGAAAAAAGAGAACAGGAGTTCCATAAGTACGTGAAATTAGGATCATATGAAGCCCAACTTCTCTTTATTATCAATTCCGTGAAAGAAACACCAAAAACAAGGTCATACATTGTTGTTAATGGAAATAAGACTGGCAAAAAGAAACCTAAAGAGTTTAAGAGAACATACTGTATTGCTAATATTGAAGTTTGTCGAAACATGTTTGTGAACAATTTTCAAATCACGCCTAAGAAAATAGATATAAGTTTAAAAAAGTTTCGCAATGGTAAATGCATCAAAGACCAAAGGGGACAATCGGTAGCCGGTTGGAATAAAACTCGAGAAGAAGATGTTAATTTTGTAAAAAATGTGATCAACTCATTGCCTAAATACGAGTCTCATTATAGGCGAGAACAAAACAGTGGGTCTCAGTATCTCTAGTTAGGAATGACCATTAAAAAAATATATGAGTTGTATGTAGAAAAATTCAAAGAAGTTTATGGAGATACAAAATCCCCAGTCTCGTTTACTAAACTGAGACATATATTTATTAGTAGCTTTAATTTAAGGTGCAAGACATTAAAAAAAGACACGTACAGTAGGTGTGATGGGTATAATAATAAAATAAAGAATTGTGATGACCAAGAGCTAGAAAAATTTAAAGAAGAAAGGGAAAAACACTTAAAACGTGCTGAAGATTTAAGACGCAATATGAATAAAGATTTATTACAAGCAAAACATGACGAAACTTATGAATGCATCACGTTTGATTTAGAAAAAACACTCCCACTACCCCGAATTCCAACCAGTGTTGTATTTTACAAACGTCAACTTTGGCTATATAATTGCGGTGTACATTTGGGTTCAGATGACAGTGCGTACTGTTATGTATGGATAGAAGGCGAAGCAGGTCGAGGAGCGCAAGAAGTTGGCTCATGCTTGATACAGTTCATAAAGAATAAACTCCATCCGAAGGTTCAACACTTGGTTTTGTGGAGTGATTGCTGTGGTGGGCAAAACCGCAACATAAAAATAGTGCTTATGCTAAAGGCAATTCTTAATTCGCATCAGACGTTAAAGACCATTACAATGAAATATTTAGAGTCAGGTCATACATTTTTACCTAATGATACCGATTTTTCTAAAATCGAAACACAACTAAAATATCACGAGAGGATTTACACAGCCGAAGAATATATCACAGTTATCAAGAATAGTAAGAAGAAAAATCCGATTAAAGTACAAAGAATGAAAAAAGAAGACTTTCTTAGCACAAAAAAAATTGAAAAGAATATAGTAAATAGAAAAGTTTATGTGAATAAGGCAAAAGTCAACTGGCTTCAGACTAAAGAAATATTGCTTAAAAAAGAAAAGATTTACAGAATATATATGAAAATACAAAATGAGGAACAGTACCAAGATCTAAATATAGAAAAGAAAATCAAAGGGAAGACATTACAGATACTCGAAAGTGATTTAAGTTTATTATGGCCAAATGGCAAAGAAATTCCGCAAGCAAAATTGGATGACTTGAAATCTCTTTTTGAGTTTATCCCTAAGGATTGCTTAGACTTCTATAAGTCACTCAGAGGTAATGATAGCCTTTTAGACGACATTGAGGGTTTTGGAGGAGAGACCGATTTTAATATAGAATCACAAAATGATGAAGAAATTTAAAAAACAGTGCGAATGATTTAGTAGTATTTTTTCATTTGCTTTCTAATGACAGAATAATAAAATAAATGAAAAGTGTAGGCTGTAGCTGTAAGAAAAAGTTTAAAGAACCATAATAATAAAATTTTATTTAAATAAATTTGATGTTTTAATAAATTCCTTAATAATAATGAATAATTACCTTTGCTGGATCGGTTTTGAAAATTACATCATGAGAATAACTCAATGGAAAATAACATTTCCCAAAAAGGATCCATACCCACTTTTTCCATAATAACTCAGTAAATATTGGAATGAACTGAATTCAAATTACTTAAATAAAAACAATACATTTTTAAAAATCATATTTCACAAAAACATCAATACATAAATGTAACATTTAGATACAATTACAGGTTAAACTTTAAACGTCAATATCTCAAAAGTGCCATTATAATAAAATAAATGAAAAGTGTAGGCTGTAGCTGTAAGAAAAAGTTTAAAGAACCATAATAATAAAATTTTATTTAAATAAATTTGATGTTTTAATAAATTCCTTAATAATAATGAATAATTACCTTTGCTGGATCGGTTTTGAGAATTACATCATGAGAATAACTCAATGGAAAATAACATTTCCCAAAAAGGATCCATACCCACTTTTTCCATAATAACTCAGTAAATATTGGAATGAACTGAATTCAAATTACTTAAATAAAAACAATACATTTTTAAAAATCATATTTCACAAAAACATCAATACATAAATGTAACATTTAGACACAATTACAGGTTAAACTTTAAACGTCAATATCTCAAAAGTGCCATTATGTGGATTGGATCCTTTTTGTTAAAGTACGTCCATTTATGGACCGATTTTGATGATTATTTTGTTGTTCGATTGAGTTTTCTTGCGAGATGGTTCCAATTATTTTTTTTTCAAATCGGGTCAGTAGTTTTCAAGTAATCCCGAAAATACTATGACTTTACATCAACTACCTTGACGACTTTGTTATTTATGAACCGAATTAGATGATTGTTTTTGTTGGGAGAGGGATACCTTTGTGTAGTATTTTTAACAGACTTCAAAAAAATGAGGTATTCAGTTTGTATATGTATGTACGTTTCTTCGCGATTATCTCACGTTTGGCTGAGCCGATTTTACTACCTAAATAATATACCTACACTACCTAATACGGAAGGTACTTATACTAAAAATAAAAAAAAATAAAAATGTTTAAAAAACAAAAAAAAACGACTTCAAAAAACCTGCCTCTAAAAAGCAAGAAATAATATATAAATCATTAGATACGCATTATCATATCATTGTTATAATAAAACACGTCTATTGAAGTCGGGTGGGGCTTTTAGAATAAAAAAGAAAGTTGTAGGTACTCCAGCCCCACCCGACTTTAATAGACGTGTTTTATTATAAAAATGATAATGCGTAGCTAATGATTTATATATTATTTCTTGCTTTTCAGAGGCAGGTTTTTTTGTTTTTTATATTGATGTAGGTCAAAAAAAAGCAAATCACAGAGTGACAACCCTTATATAGGTACTTTTAGTCGTTGCGCCAACTGTCTATCTAGACGAACGGCGCGGCGGATATTTTTTCGCCAACATAAAAGGCGTTGACTGACTGTACTATTTATGCTGTGGTACTACTGTGTCGGAGCCGAGCGTCCTGAATGCGATTACACTGTCCTAAGTGCTTCCGATTTAGCATCCGTTATGTCGGAGACAATTTCTATCCTAACTAGGATCCTAAATCGGATCCTAGCTTCCTGAATGCAATTACACTGCTCTGAATTTAGGAGTGACGTCATATCGGGTCCGACATTCAGGATGATCTAATTAGCTCTTAAGTTACAAACTAAAATAGTATTATTATTTTACAACAAAGAAAAAAGTTTACATCAGATCGATGATTAAAATATTATATTCAAATAAATGAAGCTTTTAAAATTATAACGACAGAAACTAAATATTATGATTATTTTTAAAAACCATAATACTAAAACAATAATTTTGGGCTTTACTAAAAAAAATAAGGCTCGTTTATTTTTCACAAAAGTAAAAAAGTAAAAAGTTTTGAAGATATATTAATATTAAAATTGTATTTATAAACGTCGAAAGAAACAAGCAGAAACTAAAATCATCAATATTTTATTATGCGACGGATAATAAGAAGCACCAGTTAATTAATTTTCATACAAACGAGGTAACTTTGAAGCATTGGTTCTCCGCAAGGGATTGATCAAGCTGTGATTTGAAGACGGCGATCAAGAGAGTAAATGGAGGAGATCCAGATCGCAATATACACACAACTGATCTATCAGGATTGTAAGAGCTGTTTCGATAAGTTTAAAAAATCGTGTAAATAGCATTAAAAAGTATGGAAATCCTGAAACTGAGAACTTTTGTACATACAGCTCTTAAAATGCCGATCAGATCACTTGGATCATCATATTTCATCATATCAGGCGCATGACACCCACTGCTGGGTATAAGCCACCCCCAAGGATCTCCACGACGGACGGTCCTGCACTGCTCGCATCCAGCGGCTTCCCGCGACCTTCACCAGATCGTCGGTCCACCTTGTCGGGGGCCTACCCACGGAGCGTCGTCCGGTCCGCGGTCGCCATTCCAGAACCTTTCCGCCCCAACGGCCATCGGTTCTTCTCGCTGTATATCCAGCCTACTGCCACTTTAACTGAGCAATCCTTCGAGCGATGTCGATCACTTTAGTTCTCCTGAGGATCTCCTCATTTCTGATTTGATCACGCAGACAAACGCCGAGTATGACTCTCTCCATTGCACGCTGGGTGACCTTGAGCTTCCTTATGAGGCCACGTTTCACTGCCGTAGGTGATCACTGGCACTGGCAACACACACTGGTCATAGACTTTCGTCTTGAGACACTGAGGTAAATCGGACGGGAAGATGTTTTCGAAGCTGCCCGAATGCCAAATACGGTTGGCACCCGTATTGGATTCGACGAGAGATCTCTTTCTCGAAGTTGGATTTGCCTAACTGGACTGCCTGTCCTAGGTACCTATACGTAATGGACAACAACTCCTAGTGTTCCCAACGTGAACTGGAGCGGGCACAACCAAGGGCGGATCCAGGATTTGAATTTGGGGGGGGGGGGGCCATCGGAGCCTCGGGTCTAGGGTCTATGTAAGGGATATCTGTCTAGGATTCACAAAATGCCTGATTTAGAAAAAAATACTGCCTATATATGACAAAACGGCGATTTTTAGCCACTAATTTTGTAGTGTTGTCTATAGTAAAAAAAACTGCCGCGCAGCATATATTCTGTGGAGCAGCAATATTTTTTGTCAGTTTAGCCACTTGTATGTACTCTTGTATAATAAAAAAAAGCGGCCGCGCAGCGCGATTTTTTGTCAGTGTCATCCACTAATCAATTGTACTCTTGTCTACAAGAAACGGCCGCGCAGCGCGTTTTTAATCAGTTTTAGCCACTAATTTTGTAGTGTTGTCTATAGTAGAATAACTGCCGCGCAGCGCGATTTTTTTGTCAGTTTAGCCACTTGTAAGTACTCTTATGTATAGAAAAAAACGGACGCGCAGTGCGATTTTAAGCCACTATACTCCGACTTTTAATTCGGGTCACCACGCAAGTTGCTAATCACCCCAGTGGGCACGATTTTTTGTCAGTTTAGCCATTTGTATGTCTTATCTATATTAAAAAAAACGGCCGCGCAGCGCGATTTTTAGTCAGTTTCATCCACTAATCTTGTAGGTACTCTTGGGTACCTCGTGGGGGGGGCCATGGCCCCCATGGCCCCCCCCTGGATCCGCCAATGGGCACAACATGGGCATTCGACATGATTTTCGTCTTATCCATGTTCATCCTGAGACCCACTCTTTGGGAAGCACTAACGGAGATCTTCGGGCATTGTGTTCAGGTCTTCCAAGGTTTCAGCCATAAGAACTATATCGATTTATATCATCGGCAAAACGAAGGTGTGTTAGGCCAGTCTAAGAGTTTAAAGATGTCCTCCAACGCAGCTGTGAACAGTTTCGGGGAAATAGCATGTCCCTATCTCACACCTCGCTGCAGTTGGATACGATTTGTGCTCTGGTTCTGTACTCGGATCGGTATCTGATCGAATTCGGATCGACATGTTGGCATTTTCGTATAACCACATCACCTCGATATACCTGTAGTCCATTTGGCAACTTTGGTGAGACTGCACCGCCCAGGTTTCAATCAAATCAAAGGCTTTCCCATAGTTTACGAACGCCAAGCATAGTGGCAGATTATAGATGTGGTCTATGGTGCTAAAGCCTTTTCGGAACCCGGCTTGTTCGGGAGGTTGGAAGTCGCCGAACTTGCGGGCGAAACGATCAACGCATCAAAGTTGCCTTGTTTGTATGAAAATTGAATTGTATTTCTAATTATCCATTTATTAAACATTATACATTGGGTCTTATTGCATGTCTCTAGTTTAGAAGCTATGTGTAAAATAAAAAGCCCTGTAAATTTTAGTAATCTTTATTTAATATTAATTGTGTTAGATAGTCTATTCTTTAATATTAGTTAAGTCATGTTACGTGTGGTAATAAGAAGTTAATTATCTTTAAATAAGGTGATACAATTATTTTATTAAGTAAATCACTCAAAATTTAAGGTCTTCTTTGATTCATTAAAATAAATGTAAGAACATCAGAAAATGGTCTTAAAATTTGCTTTGTAAATTGGCTTATTATATTCGTTGTGTTTTTGGATGAGTTTTTTGATGGTGATGAGATCTATTGTATTGTAGTTTTTCCTGAGCCCAGCCTGTTCGATTGGTTAATTTTCATCAAGATTATCAGATATTCTTTCTAGTATGACCTTTGCAAAGACTTTGTATATGTTTGAAATCAGTGAAATGGGCTTGTAGTTTCCTATGTCTTCCCATGATCCTTTCTTATGTAAGAGTATTATGTGTGACTCTGCCCATTTTCTAGGTATAATAACCGTGCGTAGTATTTCGTTGAAGACTTTAGCCAGTATTGGCCCCATCTCTTCAGCAATACCTCTTAAGAGTTCGTTAGGAATTTGGTCAGGTCAAAACAATTTAATGAAACAATTACAACTCAGATATTTATGGTTTTGTTGGGAACAATTATTAAGCTTTATATTTTAGTTGCGTTGTAATTATGGTAAAAACAAGTGTATAATAAACCTTAACTGAACGTTTTGTTGGCTTGTCTAGTGTTAAAATTGATGAGAATGTAATAAAGAATGACAAAAAATCGATTTCATACTGTTTCGAAATTCAAGCACAATTTTGGGCGCGCGTTGATAGTGTTTGATTATTTTAAACGTTTGAAATATTGACGCAGAAGTAGTTTTGAGGCAGAAAAAATTAGGAATTGGCCGTAAAAAACACATAAAATTTTTTTCCGACCAAACTATTCATTTTAGACCAAAATGACTTGAGACATTTTTTTATTAGAATAAAGAGCTCTATCGATTAGTATTTTTTTAAAAACAATTTGACGAAAAAAACATTTAGTTGCAACTTGCGCGCGTCATAGCTCTGAAATGCAACCACTGAGAGCCGGCAGACCACATCATTTCAGCTACGGAGACGCCATACTTTGAATTGGTACTAAAACTGACCATTTCTCTGATCGTTTTTTTTTCGTATCAATGATGCCTCTTGTAAGCGCTATAACTCGAAGTTGCAACCACTGAGAGCAGGCAGACCGACATCATTCACATTAGGGGACCACTCTACAACCCATGAAAATGAATCTAACCTTTTCCTTCATCGTTACCAAAAATCCCGTGACCGCTTAGACTATAAGCAACGTTCGCAAGGGTCGGTCATGGGATGAGTGACCAAAAATTTATTATCTCGAGCTCCTCCGTGCTTCGGAAGGCACGTTAAGCCGTTGGTCTCGGCTGCATTTGCAGTCGTTAACACCCACCAATCCGCATTGGGCCCGCGTGGTGGGTTATGGCCCATCCTCCTTACGGAAGGGCTAGCTGTGCCCCAGCAATGGGGTCATCAAAAAATGGCTGATGGACATGCCGGTTGCAGGCCAAAAATTAAGCTAAGTTATTTTAAATTTTGAGATTTTAGCATTCACATCACAATGCTAGCGACCGCTCGCGATTTCGTCTGCGTGGAAAGTTTATATGCTTTCCTTCGGGAACAGTGCTTTTTTTTGGATGAAAGGTTCCCTATGTCCTTCTCTGTACCGCTTGAGGAACTTGTTAAATCAACCACGTTGATTCAACAAGCAACTTATCATGTTATTTTGACATTACATCGGTTGAATCTACGTTAAATTTTCTACTTGTTGTAATATGACAAGCTTGTTGATTCAGTAGTTAGCTTGTTAATTTATCTTGTTGCTCTAACATGTTGACGCATATAGTTTTTACCTGATTGACACGTTGATTCAATAAGCTATTTATCATTTGTTATTTTGACATTACATCAGGCTAAATCTACGTTAAGTTTTCTTGTTGTTGTAACATGAAAGCTTGTTGATTCAGCAGTTAGCTTGTTAATTTATCTTGTTGCTCTTACATTTTAAAGCATAATAATATAGTTTTGACCTGATTGACACGTTTTTATTTATTTTGCGTATTTGCGTTTCTGATATGCGTGTATCGTATCACGCCATCAAATTGATAGTGTAACCCGCCCCATTAACTACTGTTTGATAATATTTTTATGGAATCTCCATAATAACACTCTTTTGGACAACACCGACAAAATGCAACAGTAGGTATATTTTTTTTTTAAATTTTAACTATACGCACTCCAGTTTTCTCATTATAGTGTCCTTGTTTTCCTGGGAGAAAGCTTCAAATGATTTTTCAGTTACTCCAATACACTTCGGATGATGCAATTTCTTACAAAGGTCTTGCGAACATTTCATATACGAAGAATCGTATATCCCACAGCCACATCCATTACATTTTGTACCCATGGATCACTATTGAATAGTATAAACAAGTACCTACCTACTAAGACTTTTTAAATTTTTACGATAGGATTAAAACTGCACACGTCCGTACGGTAGGTTTTTTCTTTTCTTTTGACCACACAAAAAGTGACTGCACAATCATTATCAAGCCTAATAATGGTCACCCATCTTGCTTTTGACCACACATAAAGTAGCTAAACAATCTTTATCAAGCCTAATAATGGTTACCCATTGTAAAGTGATGCCTAGATGCTGCCACTTCACTAACTTGCTGGATCTTGATATAAATGATAAATGCTTGATGATTGTAAAAATGTTTATTTGCTTGTTCTTGTTCCCATTGCCAATGAAATGAAGTGACTAAATATTTTATTGCGAAATTATTGTAACGAACGAAATTATGTAGTTAATTATTAAAACGCTGACGCGGTGACCTCATTTGTGCGGTGTAAACCGTACATATTCCCGGGCCAGAGATGGGATACATTAAGGTGAGATAAAAAATATTGAAATTGAAAGAAAAGTTACTTGTTAAACAAAATTGAACAAAGTTAAAACTGAAAATAATTACTCACATTTCTTTGAATTTTCTTAAAACGGGTTTTGTTGAAATGTTGATCTATTTCTTAATTGAATGGGCCGGGCGTAGCTCGCTCCGTGCACTTGCTGGCGCGACGTGTGGCCGCCGCCGCCGGCGCGCGCGTTTCCGGGGCGCTGGTAGAACGGGCCGCGCACAGGAATAGGCGCCGCCGCCGCTGGTGCAGATGCCGCTGCTGGTGCTGGTGCTTGATAGTGATTTTCTTGACTTGTCTGTTCGTTTCGTCGCCTTCCCACTGACATCGAGAGCGGTGGACGATTATTGCTATACCCACTACTACCAGTACTCCCAATATGACGTAAATCATAGCGTAATGGTGAATGTCATGGTATGATACGCTTGATGACGTGACCTCATTGTTCTTAAGCGTTTGTATCTGTTCTTGAATTGCAGCCGCTTCCTTGTTGAACTGCGTGTGCTCTTGATTTGTGAGGTTGAAGTGAGGAATTGAGATGTTGGATGGTTGGCGTAAATAAATTTGGAATAATCTTGACCTCGCTTGTATGAGGCATATGGGGATAAATAATAAAATCATCGGTCTTGATAAGGCAACCATGACCTACACTTATAAGCCCGGTGCCCGTCAGCTGGTAAGCGGTAATTTGATCCTCATACATTGTTCGTATATTGCATTATTCGCAACATGTATAAATGTATGTGTTCTTAATATAACTTTTTGCCAAGTTGTTTTACATAAAATTTCTTTCGAAACACATTCTTGATTTAGTTGTAAACACAGATTTTTGACACTTTTCATCTGGTATTCGGGTCTCTGGCTGTGACAATAGTATGAATCTTGAACAAAACATTTCCAGGAATTGCTTGCAGAAATAAATTCCATGTTCTGAACTTTTACAGATGGGACAAATAAACTTGTTTCTTGAAATTGATTGCGTAATAACCTTGTTGTTATGGAAATTCTTGAATTGGTAAGATTTATCTTGTCTGCTTGAAGTTGATGGACTGGGCCGTTGTTGATAGTTTTCTTGTTTTCGACGTGCCGATTCCATGGTAGTAAACTTGTTGTAACGTTCGTTATTTTCTTTACACTAATCTTCTCTCTCTTTAATCTCTAATCTAGACTACTAATAAATCATGTACCTATCGAACCGGTTCATGCGCTGAAGACGCCAGCGGGCGGCGCGCGCGCAGGGAGGGTGCCACCGACCGCGCGCGGGGACGCGAGCCGAGCGGCTGCGCTCCAGAGGCACGATCCAACCTTCGTATCGAGCACACGAGTGCCGATCACGGAAAAAATCTGCCATAATATCATCTTAGCGAAATCTTTAGTCGCTCCTGTTGACGATTCTGTTTTATAATTCTATTTTGATTTTTGAAACGCGATGTTGTTCATAAGTCGTACGTTTTACTGAGTGTTGTGTTGTTCCCGTACTGGGTAAGCTGTGCAAAGATATTTTATTACAACTGTAGTTAGTGTTTTTTCTTCTCCTGCTTATTATGCTACGGTGTGAATTTTGAAAACGTTAACGGTTGGATTTGTTATTATGAGTAGCGATATAAGCGATGTTTGCCTCGATAGTTATTGACTATAGAACACGATAATACTATTATTTATTCTGTGATAGTAACTTGTTACGTATCGCTCTACCACACAAACCGCTGACTACAGTTTACCTAGTTATTGGGCCGCATGGAAACTACCGATCACGAGGCGCCGACGCAGCACAACGTGATGCCCCGACACCGGACGGAGTTTCGTCACATATTCATGCACTTTTGTATCTAGCATCGAACAATTGTCACGCAACTTAAATTGTAATTTTATTTGTAATAAATTAATTTTAAATTCAACTTTGATTTTTTTTGGAACCTCCGGCTGTCGCTTTTATAATTGGCGCAGTCGGTAGGATCGCTGTAAAGTAGAGTCAGTGAATCAAGCACGGCCTAACGGCGGTCCAGAATCTACGGAAGCTGCAGTTCGGAGGAGATACAAGAAATCGATCGCCAGAGAAATCAAAGATGCGTATGTGAGTACCTAGATCTACTAGAGTTGCTCTCCTTTTTTATTCCTAGTGTTCTTATAATAATTATCCAAGATTTTCCATCCACGGCAATCTCGGTCACTTAGTTTTAGTAAAACGAATAGGTTGTTAGAATTAGATTCGCGTAGAAATCTAGAGACAATTATTGAAACACCTGAAACTACCGATTGTGACAAAATGGCGGACGCTCGCGTCGAACAAATTTACAAGATCCTTAGGCTAGTCCCGGACTTCGACGGAAATTCCGCTGTGCTCACGCGATTTATTCATCTTTGCGATGAAATAGTAAAGCAATATATGACTACTGATCCGGTTCACGAACTCGGTAATTTAGCTGTAATTAACGGTATATTAAATAAGATAACAGGCCCCGCGGCCCGTACAATAAATTCCAACGGAGTTCCCGGAAATTGGTCAGGAATACGTAGCGCCCTTATTAATAACTTTGCAGACCAGCGCGATGAGGCCTCGCTTTACAACGATTTGTCACTTCTTACACAAGGTTCAGTATCACCCCAAGAATTTTACGAACAGTGCCAAAATCTATTCAGTATAATAATGACTTACGTTAATTTACACGAAACAGTACCAACTACAATTGAGGCGAAGCGAACCTTGTATAAAAAGTTAACCCTTAGGTCTTACCTGCGTGGTCTCCGCGACCCCTTAGGAGCTCGTATACGATGTATGCGACCTGAAACCATTGAGGACGCTCTGGAATATGTTAACGACGAGGTAAATACGTTATACTTACAGCAGCGCAACGATCATCTTCCTGAGAGAAAGTTGCAGTCCACGTCTTCATATAATAACCAACCAAAGTTTTCTTACAGCTTGCCACCGACAGTACCGTTAGCACTACCCCCTCGAACATTCGGTTTTAACCCTCCAAAGCCATTTAATATGCCCGGTCCGTCAAGGCCATTTAATATGCCCCCTGGACCCTCTAGACCGTTTAATGCACAACCACCACAGAGGCCAATGCCGAGTTGGAAGCCCCAACCGCCTCATTTTAGTGGTCCGACGCGCACTCAACAAATGTTCGCTGCACCCCCACCTAATTACAGACCCCAAAGTAACGTTTTTAGATTGCCACCCAAAAATCCAGGTTTTAGCTATAACAATACGAACGCCGCGCCTTCACCTATGAGTGGCGTTAGTCATTACGTTGCTAAGCCTTTCCAACCACGTGCACCCCACGATTGGACGAAATTCGGGAATCCACCCCCATCCAACTATTTTAAAACGCGAGAGATAAATTTTAACGAGTTTTACGATCCGACAGAGCAGTACCAACCCTATTATGACTATTACGATTATAACCAGTACGAACAAGACTATTACGAACAAACCGACCTTACTGAGAACTATTACTATCCTTGCTATCCCGAAAACCAGCCCCCGTTGGACGAGACTTGTGACGCACACGCTACAGACAATAATCAGGATTTTCAGATCGAAGCGAAATCAGAAAAGCCAAAATAGAAATTAATTTACATACGCAACGTCAACTGCCCTATATTCAAATAGCTAATCCGCCACTTAAGTTTTTAATAGATACAGGTGCCAATCAATCTTTTATAAGTCCGATGGCTGTAGAAAAGTATTTTTCTCATATACCATGTAACTACGACCCTTTCGAAGTAACTAATATCCATGCAACTACGCGGAACGATTATTCTATAACTTTACCTTGTTTTACAGAGTTTAACGAAAGCAACGATTTAACTTTATTCATTTACAAATTTCATGATTACTTTGACGGTTTGATTGGCTATGACTTACTTGAAAAATTAGAATCCAGTATTGATTTAAAAAATAAAGTGTTAACTACAAGACAGTCTGAAATTCCGTTACTTATGTATGATTCTCGTAACTGCAATCTTTACGAGGAGATGATTCCCGCGAATTCATCTAAATTACTCCGAATACCAGTGGATTTTCAAGATGGCGATGCGTATATTTCAGAACAAACTATTTCTAATTGTCAAATAAACTATTGTGTAACTAACGTTGAAAATAATCGGTGCTTTGTAGAAGTTAGTAATCCCACTAGACACGATATTATATTTTCAATGGATAGGCCCGTTAGTGCAGAAGTATTTAATATCGAGTGCATGCGTACCGAACCACCACCCGATCGCGTAGCCCAAGTTTTATCCCGTCTTCGCACAGACCATTTGAATCCTGAAGAACGTGCTAATTTAGAGATACTTTGTGCTCGTTATGCAGATGTCTTTTACATCGAAGGTGAACCTCTGACCTTCACAAATAAAATAAAACATAGTATACGTACCACCGACGAGATCCCGGTTTACACTAAATCTTACCGTTATCCTTTTATCCATAGACAAGAGGTACAGGACCAAATTACTAAGATGTTAGATCAGGGCATAATACGACCTTCCCAATCAGCCTGGAGCTCACCTATCTGGGTAGTTCCAAAGAAGGCGGATGCGTCAGGAAAAACCAAATGGCGTATCGTCGTAGACTTTAGAAAAGTTAATGAAAAAACAATAGATGACAAATACCCTATTCCGAATATTTCTGATGTCCTGGATAAACTTGGTAACTGCCACTACTTCACCACTTTAGATCTTGCAAGTGGCTTCTATCAGGTGGAAATGAACCCTGATGATGTCCAGAAAACAGCTTTCAACGTAGAACATGGGCATTTCGAATTTTTAAGAATGCCCATGGGACTTAAAAATTCCCCGTCCACTTTTCAACGCGTTATGGACAATGTCCTTAGAGATCTGCAAAACGTAATATGCTTAGTATATCTAGACGACATTATAGTTTTCAGTGTTTCTCTACAAGAGCACATGGTAAATTTAGAAAAGGTTTTTGACAGGCTAAGAGAATCGAACTTCAAGATCCAAATGGATAAGTCCGAATTCTTAAAACTAGAAACGGCTTACCTTGGTCACGTAATTAGTAAAGACGGCGTAAAACCTAATCCTGACAAAATCGCGGCTATACAGAAGTTTCCCATTCCAAAATCAGCTACTGAAATAAAACGTTTTCTGGGATTACTAGGCTACTATAGAAAGTTTATACCTGATTTTGCTAAGATTACTAAACCTATGACTCACTGTTTAAAAAAGGGCTCTAAGATAACTTATAATGACGTAGACTACGTTAACTGTTTCGAGATCTGTAAAAAACTTTTAACGAATGACCCAATCTTGCAATATCCTGACTTTGACATGGACTTTATACTAACGACAGACGCTTCGAATTATGCGATTGGTGCTGTACTTTCCCAGGGCACGATAGGCAGTGATAAACCGATTGCCTACGCGTCACGAACTTTAAACTCTAGTGAAATTAAGTACTGTACTATTGAAAAAGAACTTCTGGCTATAGTATGGGCTACGAAATACTTTCGGCCATATTTATTTGGAAGAAAATTTAAGATAGTCACTGATCATAAACCATTGCAATGGGTTATGAATTTTAAAGATCCTAATTCCAGACTAACACGTTGGAAATTAAAATTAAGCGAGTATAATTTCACTACAGTTTATAAGCAGGGCAAGCATAACACCAACGCGGACGCCTTATCCCGTATCGAGATCAATAATGAAGATGTCAGTTCCATCTTGGTCAATCCTTCTGAGAGACCACCATCATTAAACGGATCCAGTACAGCAACAGCTCACACCAGCGCTGAAAATCCCATCCTCGAGATCCCTATTTCAGACGACCCACTTAATAAATTCAATAGACAGATATGTTTTGTTGTAGTAGGAGACATAAAAAAACGACCGACAGTGACAAAGCCCTTTGAGACGCACACCAGAACGACTATTCAAATATCAGAGTCCAACCTTGAAGAAGATGTTATACATGCTGTTAAGGAATATGTGAACCCAAAAGTTCAGACTGGTTTGATCATTCATCCTACTCTAGCTATGTACAAAATAATTCCGATAATACAAAGTAAATTTAAAAGCTCCGCTATGAAATTGATCTTAACTAAAGTTGAATTAGAAAATATAAAAGAATATTTACGCCAACAAGAAATCATACAAAAATATCACGAAGGTAAAACCAACCATCGTGGTATTAGTGAATGCTTCCTAGCTTTATCATCAAAATTTTATTGGCCTAAAATGAAGGAACATATAACAAAATATATTAACGAATGCACCGTCTGTGGTCGCGCAAAGTATGATCGACACCCCATTAAACAAAGATTTTCTATAGTACCCCCTCCTAGTAAACCATTTGAGATACTTCATCTTGACCTTTTCACGGTACAAAATGAAAAGTATCTTTCTTTAGTTGATGCCTTCTCAAAGTACGCTCAAGCGTATTATCTCAGAGATGGCACAGCTTTAAGTGTTGTTCAGTCATTACTAAAATTTTGTACTCACCATGGTGTTCCTATGACTATAATTACAGACCAAGGTCCTGAATTCTCAAACCAGTTATTCTCTGAATTTACACGGCTTCACAGAATCCAGCATCATAAGATCCTAGCTCATACTCCCAATGATAATGGAATAGTAGAAAGGTTCCACTCAACTATCCTGGAACATCTTAGAATTTTAAAATTAGAAAAAAATAACGAACCAGTTATTAATTTAATGCCATACGCTTTACTTGCATACAATAGCTCCATTCACAGCTTCACTAAATGCAGACCTATAGACTTAATAACAGGACACTTCGACCCACGTGACCCTTTAAACATTGACTTATCTGAGCACTTACTACAACAATACTTACTAGAACATAAAAAACGAATGACTAACGTATACGACATAATTAATGAGACAGCTTTACATAACAGAACCGAACTAACCGAAAATAGAAATAAAGACCGTGAACCTGAAAAAGATTATGTCCCAGATCAACAAGTTTTTATTCGAAATCCTTTAGCCAATAGACAGAAACTAGCCCCACGATTTACTCAGGATACTGTCCTTGCTGACCTCCCTATTCATATATACACTAAAAAGAAACGTGGCCCTGTTGCCAAATCCCGGTTGAAAAGAAGCCCTAAAGTCCCGACATTGTTACAGGACACTTCTATTACCGATCCTGCTTCAACTGACCAGAGGACAAGATGTAACGATTGACTCCTTGGACGACGGACCAGGAATCCTCCCGTTCAGACTAGGACCCACGAAGATCGTATCCCACTATCACTCCTTCTTAAACTACATTGACCTGGAAAATATATCTAATCAAATCAATCTAGCTATAGCACAATTAAATGAAATAAGACCCCAGTTAAATAATAAAACACTATTTCTTTATGATCCACATGTCGAGCATTTGCGTACTAAATTAGATAAAATATCAGAGCAATTATTAAGTTTTAAACCGAACCGTAGTAAGAGAGGTCTCATCGACGGGCTCGGATCTGTAATAAAATCAATTTCTGGTAACCTCGATTACACTGACGCTATCAAATATAATAACGCAATTAAAACACTACAAAATAACGAACAAAAGTTAGAAACCGAAATCAATAATCATATAACTCTTAACAAAGATTGGATCCTTCACAGCACTAAAGCAATAGATAATTTAGCGAAAAATCAGGATAAAATAAATCAGGTTCTTAAAGTTATCATGGATAGTGATAGTAGCAAAGATAGCGATCTAATTAAATATGCCCATCTAGCGCAGCATCTTGTTATCTTAGGAGATAATGTTGAGGATTTATCTCAGGAATTATATAAGTTAGAAATTATATTAGATATTCATTATAAGTATTGCAGAAGTTAAAAATATATTAAATAAACTAAGGACATTATATTCTAAAGATGAGGTCCTTGACGTAGAATATAGAGAATTCTACGACGTAGTTAAGTTAGGTTATTTTTACGTAGATAATCAGATAACTATAGTTATTAAAGTGCCGATTGCCTTCCCATTCAACTTTGACCTGTACAAATTAGCTATCATCCCTAATAAAAATAATAAAATCCTAATACCTCCCTTACCTTACATAGCAACCTCTAGGACAGATTATATGTACATGGAGGCTGAATGCCCGAAGGTAAATTCCTGGTTTCTCTGCGAGGCACAATCCCAGTTCAAAATCCAGAGTGATCCCGACTGTATCCAGCATCTCATAAGCAAACAGCAACTTCATGAATCCTGTAAGCCAACTTCAGTATCACTTAAGAAAGAAGCACTCGAACAACTCGATGACCGACACTACACGCTATGTCTTCCTAAGCCCACCAAAATCAAGATAACCTGTGGTCAAGAAATATACAAAACGCTACAAGGAAGTTATCTCGCTGTCATCCCATTCAACTGTTATCTGAAGACGCCGGAGTTCACCATAGCTAACACTAACGAGCGGATCGAAGGACATGCAGTGAAGATTATGGAAATGCCTCCGTATGACGAGTCGAGGCCCCAAGATCATCCAGGATTCATCTTAAACACGGTTGACCTGAAAAATCTCCATTCCATCAATACGAAGATCTCCACGCAGACTCCGATTCATCTGGAACAAGTCGACGATCTATCCTTATATCATACTACGATCCCGATCTACGTCATACTATTAATAAGCGTCGTAGCACTTGTAACCGTCGTAGCAATTAGACGGCTACGAAACCGAAGCACTGGTACGAGAAATAACTCCAAAGGAAGCAGTGATGACGTCCCCGATGCCATTTATGCAGTTCCGGACCTGAAAGCCATGAACCAACAAGATAAAAAGATGGATCCCAGAAGCATCTCAGCGACCATCTCAAACAAGGGTTTTTAATAGTCGCTGATCTACGGGGGGAGGTGTTACGTATCGCTCTACCACACAAACCGCTGACTACAGTTTACCTAGTTATTGGGCCGCATGGAAACTACCGATCACGAGGCGCCGACGCAGCACAACGTGATGCCCCGACACCGGACGGAGTTTCGTCACATATTCATGCACTTTTGTATCTAGCATCGAACAATTGTCACGCAACTTAAATTGTAATTTTATTTGTAATAAATTAATTTTAAATTCAACTTTGATTTTTTTTGGAACCTCCGGCTGTCGCTTTTATAATTAACTACCTTATGTAATAAAAGTGCATTCTTATGATTTGTTTATATTTAAATAGTAAAGTAACACAGTAACAGATCCAATGATTTAGTCGTAATATTGAGTTTTTTCTTGTACGTTGTTTTAAAAGTGTTTTACCTAGTAATAGTGCCATCAGTTAGTTTTGTAACCGTTTTCTGCTTTCTCATATTATCATAACTGCCACTTCATCCCAGTATAATTTTAAATGCTCACCCGCATATATTAAAAACCACGCTAGACTAGCGCTTCGCCCCGGCTTCGCCTGCACCGTAGTCGCTCGAATTGGTAAATTATTTAAATTGTTGTCGCATCGTTGGTAAATTATTTAAATTGTGTGCCATAATATTACTGATTAATTGATATTACTGATTCTAACTAGAGTTACTGATCCATATTTTCTAGTATTACCTTCATTAGTATTTTAATTTTATTTTTTATTTTAACTGCTAGTGTATATAATAATTTAAAAAAAAAACTTGTAAAGCACACAATTTAAAGGTTTTGTTTTGTTGTTTTTTTTCCTTTCTATTTAGTTTCTTCTATTCTTCTCAATTACTTCGTCGTTCTCGATCAAAGCTGATTGTTGTGACAGAACGGATTTATAACTGCTTTGGCTTATTGTTTGGTTCTATTAGTTAGTTTTTTAATTTATTTTTAGTTATTTACCTTTGCACAACATACTCAGTTACAATTTTGGTATAATAAAATGTCTCGCGTTATTAAATTCTTACATCTGCAAAAAACAGAATTACAATATGAGGTTACTATTAGAGGGGAAGTTCCGGCTAATACTGTTTTAGAGTTGAGACGTCAGGTTTGTAAGTTGACTCAAATGTATCCTTCAGACGACATCGCCGATACTTGTCTAGATTTTTCGGAGGAATGTAAGGGAATTGCCGAAACATTAAAAAAAATTAAATCGAACTTGGATTCTCTCATGTCTGTGCCTGATGAGGGACTTTGCAACCGTACACAATCTCTGTTGAACCATCTGTACCATAGGATCCGACGAGTGGAGCAACCCGAATCACCTACAGCTTTCTGTTTGGAAAAACTTAAAGGGACAGTTTGACGACTGTAACGCTCAGTTTTCTAAAGTATCTAAATCAGGGGGTGATACCAACCCTGATACTTTTTTTATGGCTGATGATATGGCTAAGGCCACGACTGGCTTAGGAAATCTTAATGTAGCTGTGCATTGTGACCGCGGCCTTTCTACTGATATATCTAATCTTAAATATGACGATAAAACTTGTGTCAGGTCGTTCATACAGAAAGTTGAGGAATTCCGTAAGTCAAAAAATATTTCCGATGACAAGTTGTTGTCACTTGCTTTTGAAATTTTTACGGGTGATGCTCTTCACTGGTTTCGGGCGGTCTCAGAGGACATTGCTTGCTGGGATGGTTTATTGGCTAGATTACGTGAAGATTTTGATATTGTTGATTACGACTATCAGATGATTACTGAGATTCGTAATCGCACTAAAGGAGAATCTGAAAACATTGTTGTTTACTTATCGATAATGAAAGGTATGTTTTCTCGACTCAGTACACCTTTTAGCGAAAAAGAGCAGCTGGATATATTACTGCACAATATAAGACCTATTTACGATAATGGATTGGCTAACTGTCCGGACATCAAGTCCATACAACAACTTCAACAGCTGTGTAAGAATTTTGAACAAATAAAAGCTCGTTCCGCGAATTTCCGAGAACCTGTTGCTTCTTCCTCTAAGACTCTGTCACCTGAATTTGCTTATATTGCTCCGCATAAATCTACACCAAAGAGTGTTGATACTGGCTATAATTATAAGCCCTTTTTGCATAATGCTGTGAAACCTAACGCTGACATTAATAGGGTTTACGCTGTTTCTAATGGCAAGTTTTGCTACCGCTGTCGTGTGGATTCCCATAGTATGAAAGAATGCTCTGCTACACGTGAGATTTTCTGTTTTAAATGCGGTAAGAAGGATGTGCGCACTCCGGAATATGCCCTGTCTGTAATAAGCCAAAGGTATCGGATAAAAAAAACGAATAAGTGAAAGTTGTAGCCAACCATCAGCCAATTATTTCGATAACTCGGATTAGAAAAATTGGTTGCTGACGGTAAAGAATTTCTTTTCATCTTATAAAACTGCTACAATTTTCCCTACTGTTAAGCCGAGTAGTGATCCACGTCCTTATGCTAAGATTAATATAAAAAATAATGATAACTTGTGTTTTTACGGTCTGTTAGACTCTGGTTCGGTGGTCAGTATTTTGGGGAACAATTCTCACAAGGCTCTTATACGACTGGGTTTTCCTTTGGCCACTGAGTCTCAAATTAATGTACATGCTGCTGGGGGTCAAAATCTTAAATCTGAAGGCTATATGCTCTTTCCTGTGGTGTTTTGTGACCAAGAGCATCTTATTAAAATGCATGTCATTCCAGAGGTTGAGTCTGCTTTAATTCTAGGCATAGACTACTGGTGTAAATTCAATATTTTACCAAAACATTTGAATAATGTAACGTATTTTGCAGTAGATGATCCGGGTTTGTTGAATGTCTCCCTTGAATCTCCGGAAGTGTTGCTCAATTCTTATGAAAACTTAACTGATTCTGAAAGGTGTGTTGCTGACAGAGTTGTTAAAAGCTTCAAAACTATATCTTTTGAGGAAGTTGGTTTGGGTAGGACTGACGTTATAACTCATAGTGTCGACACGGGTGACGCTGAACCTATTCGTCAGAGATATTACCGTATGTCACCTGAAAAACAGAAAATCATTACTGAGCAGGTTGATGAGATGTTGGCTCTGGATGTTATAGAACCATGTGAAAGTCCCTGGTCGTCCCCAGTGCTGGTAGTAGGAAAGAAGGATGGCAAACCACGCTTTTGTTTGGATTCTAGAAAGCTAAATTCGGTTACCAAGAAGGACGCTTGTATACCATATGTTTCTGAGATCCTGGATAACCTGAGGGACGCGAGATACTTATCCAGTATAGACTTATCCAAGGCATTCTGGCAGATACCTATCAAAAAGAGGACCGAGAGAAGACAGCATTTTATGTGCCTGGTCGCGGAACTTTACAATTTAAAGTTACCGCCTTTGGCCTGTCAAATGCACCAGCTACTCAGCAGCGTTTGGTGGATACACTCTTTGGTCCTGAGTTCGAATTGAAGGTATTTGCTTACTTGGATTACATCATAATTCTGAGTAGCTCATTCGAAGAACACGTATCCTTATTGCAACGTGTCCTAGAGAAACTGTGTAAAACTAATCTAACAGTTAACCTTAGTAAATGTCACTTTTTTAGTAGCCAGTTGCGGTATTTAGGCTATTTAGTAGATGCACAGGGGCTGCGCACCGACCCAGAGAAGGTGGAGGCCGTCCTTAACTATCCAACACCTAGCAGTCGCAAGGAGGTTAAACGTTTTTTCGACACAGTCTCCTGGTACCGAAGGTTTGTTCCGAATTTCAGTACAATAGCGGCACCTTTAAATAAATTAACGTCTACGAAGAAGAACTCGCCACCTTTTCAGTGGTCAAGCGACGCTGACACTGCTTTTATTACTCTGAAATCGTTACTAGTTAACGCTCCGGTTTTGGCTTGTCCCGATTTTAATCAATCTTTTGAAGTTCACACGGATGCCAGCAATTTCAATGTGGGAGCTATGTTATCTCAAACCGTTAACGGTGTTGAGCATCCAATTGCTTATATGAGTCGCTCTTTGACTGGCTCCGAAAGAAACTATGGTGTAACAGAGCGTGAAACTCTTGCTGTCTTAGTGGCTCTGGAGCACTGGCGTTGCTACCTAGAGAATGGGTTGCGGTTTACGGTACATACGGACCACGCAGCTTTAAAGTGGTTTCTATCACTCTTGAATCCAGTCGGTAGACTGGCCAGATGGGGTGTCCGCTTATCTGCTTTTGACTTTGATTTGAAACATCGGCGTGGTAAAGATAATGTTATTCCTGATTGTCTTTCAAGATTACCTACTCTTGCATCTATCTCTGACTCTGCGTTGAACCCTGTCACCCAGGATACTTGGTACTTGAATATATTTTACGGGTCTAAAGATTCACCTAGTAGTTTTCCTAATTATCGTATCGAAAATGGGTCCTTACACCGATTTATGAAGAGTAATTACCCTCTCACTTCTGAATTTGCCTGGAATTTGGTGGTCCCACAGGAACAGCGTTTAGATACGATAAGGGAAAACCACGCGGAGCCCACTGCTGGTCACTTCGGAGTATTCAAAACTTATCGAAGACTCCTCCTACGCTACTACTGGCCGAAAATGCACGCTGATGTGGTAAAATTCGTTTCTGATTGCGATACATGTTCGGCTTATAAATTGCCAACTCATGGTACCTTGGGTACGATGGGAAGGCCCAAAGAGTGTAGTAGACCTTTCCAAACCCTTTCTATTGATTTAGTTGGACCCCTCCCCTCTTCACGAAAACAACATTGTTATATCTTCGTTATAACATGCTGTTTTTCTAAATATTGCATTATGTTTCCCTTGCGCAGAGCAACTGCGGAAGTGGTGTCTAAACATTTAGTGAACGATGTATTTTTGGTTCATGGCATCCCACAGACGATCATATTGGATAATGGAGTACAGTTTACGAGTCGACATATTGATAGCCTATTCAAAAGGTATTCCATCCCTAATATTCATTATACGCCACGCTATGCACCTCAAATGAATACTGTTGAGAGATACAATAAAACCATTGTTACGGCGATTTCCACATTTGTTGATGAAGATCACCGTACGTGGGATGTGAATCTCTCAAAAATTCAACTTGCGATAAACAATTCGGTTAATGAAACTACCGGTTACACTCCAGCGTTCTTAGTCCATGGGAGGGAGTTGGTTTCAGATGGGTCTCATTATATTGATAATGACATCCCTAATTTTCTTACCGCGTGACGTTTACGCTGAAAACTTAGGGCAACTTAAGAGCGTCTTTAATAAGGTTCAACTGGCATTGTGGAAAGCTCGTGAGAAAAACACGCAGCGTTACAATTTGAGGCGGAAGTTTGCAGAATTTAGTGTTGGTGATGTCGTTTGGAAGCGTTGTTTTTTCCAAAGCGACAAAGACGCCCGTTTTACTCGTAAGAAACTTACGTAAGAAACTCGCCCCGCGTTATTCAAAGTGTCGTATAAAGCATAAAAAGTCCCCACTTGTATAAATCCTGGAGGATTTGTCAGGCCGTGAGCTTGGCTCCTGGCATATAAAGGACCTCAAATTAGCAAGTAAATAAAAAGTTAGGTTTTTAATATCTTACATGCATCAGTCTTTGTTGAGTTGCGGATTTTACAGGAGGTAAAATCCTTTTTCTAAGAGATCCCCCCTCTGTAACGTTCGTTATTTTCTTTACACTAATCTTCTCTCTCTTTAATCTCTAATCTAGACTACTAATAAATCATGACCTATCAAACCGGTTCATGCGCTGAAGACGCCAGCGGGCGGCGCGCGCGCAGGGAGGGTGCCACCGACCGCGCGCGGGGACGCGAGCCGAGCGGCTGCGCTCCAGAGGCACGATCCAACCTTCGTATCGAGCACACGAGTGCCGATCACGGAAAAAATCTGCCACATCATCTTAGCGAAATCTTTAGTCGCTCCTGTTGACGATTCTGCAGGCTTACGCAACAGCACAATTTGACGACCGTCGTGATCGTGATCGTAAAACAGTGTAAGATATAGTCAGCGAGTCAAGCTCTCTATCGGCGTTTTTCGTTGCTCTATCTAGCAACTAAGATCTTATACCGCGAATTTTTATTTCACTATGAATAACTGACACCGCCTGTCAAATTGGTACGCAAAGGCACATTCGCAAAGTAAAGATAACGACGAACGACCATATAGACTTTTTGTCTTTGCATCGCAAAAGTGACAATTTGGTGTCAACCAGGTGCAAATGTCAGCTTCAAACAGGTTTTGAAAATTATTATTTAAGTAATGTTTTAATTATTTATGTTTGTTGTTTCAGAAAATTTATGAGAATGATTTGTGATTAAAGCGCTTACAAATGCAGAGACAGGAAAAAACAATTTATTAATAAAAAAGTATCAATTAATATAGATACAAAAGATTTGTGCTCCAAATCGGCATACCTACGTATAATTTATCAATTAAATCGCATAATCCTACGAAAAAGTGAGTTTAATAGCGCCGAAGAAGGACCTCTTGAAAAATGTATATAAGTACAATACAAGGTATTGAAGAGGTACATTGTGAAATTTTTTGAAAGAAAGTAGTTTATATCAATTAAATTTTGTATTACATAAATAAAACGTTTCATTACAAATCTGTGTGGTATAATTTGCTGGGATAGTACTTATAAAATAGTAGTATTGTATAAAAACATTGAGAATCCTAAAAGGTATGACAGCTCGGCTGCCCTAAACCAAATTATCTTAGATATTTGTATCTTATTCCAGACATATTTTACAGTAGAGCTTGAGATATTCTGAACACTAAAATGTTAAAATAATTGATATCATTGGTAAAAGGGCGAACGGTGACAAAATATGCCTATTATTAGTATTATAATATTATCTGTGCTATTATAGAGGTAATAAAGTTCTCTAGGTATCTATTATGTAGGTACCTATAATGTTGATATTCCTGTTTGTCAAAATTCGAATTTCCCTATTGTATAAAAAACCCCAAGTTATTAATGAATATCATACATTAAGGTGGCACCCTGAGCGAAAGTGGCGCCGCCGTGGTGAATTTTATTTCATATTATAATTCTAATACACGATTTTAATAATGTTTTACGTGGAATTTTTATTAACTGCTTAAACTGCTAAAAGTGGCCGTTTTTTACATATCTGCTATCTACTTCTGCGAATGACTATGAGGGAATGTAGTGATACCTTCTAAAAATACTAGAACATGGGCCCTAAAGCTTCCACGTTAAACATTATTGAAATCTTTTTCTACTAATAACTTAATAAATAAAAAACTTCTGAGGGCGCCATTTTTGGTGGGGTAGCCACCTTAAGGGAAAAGTACGAAATGAACTGCAAAATTCCCTAATTAATTAATAAAAACCCCCAAGTCATGAATGAATATCATACATTGAGGGAAAAATACGCAATAACGGTAACATTTTGACTATAACTACAAGGTTTTGGATATCGGTATTTATTATCTGTGGAATTCGTGATCTTTTACGAAATCGTTGTCAAAATTGTGCATTTGCGTAAGCACTTGCGACTGACCACTCCCACATGTTGTCTATGACGGAGGAAGCCACGAAGATTTAAGTAGACATACACGCTACGACATTTTTCAGAATCTTATGAATGTCTCTATATTTAATGTAATATGGTTCCTTTGATTTAAAACAATATTTGCATTGTTTCGGCTTAAAGATTAAAGTTTACGACAATCCATTTGGTTGTAGCTCTTTATGTCGTTGCGTGAATGGTGTGTTTTGTCTTGGCTATGTAATCTTGTAAGTCAAAAATATAGGGTGACTATGAAAAATACGATACTTAAAATTTAAAGCGAGTATTATTTTTTTATAAGAAGTATCGAATGGAAAGTTTTCCTACACATTTTAATTAAAATGTGTAAAACGACTTATATACCTATAACACCTATTTTTTCAGATTATTATAGAGTATTTCGTAATTTGTTAGCTCAAAAACACTATATAGGTATTGCGATATACTTAGTGAGAAATAAATATTTGAACGCAAAGAGGAGAACATTTTTGATCTTTATGGAAATTATTCGAAAAGAAAAATAGCCGAGGACCTATTTTCAAAGAATAATAAATATAGGTACTCTGAGTGCCACTTACGTGGTTACCCTACATGAACCATAAACGAAACTATGATATTTTTTAGAACCACGCACACGGGCACTAGCATGTGAAATAACGATTGAAATAAAGAAATAACGACACTCATGTATTGTAAAGCCGTGGTCGTCGTTAACGTTGTAATGTCAAATTGACGATCACGAAACGATCGCGATGGTGCTGTTGCGTAAGCCTGCCGTTTTATAATTCTATTTTGAATTTTGAAACGCGACGTTGTTCATAAGTCGTACGTTTTACTGAGTGTTGTGTTGTTCCCGTACTGGGTAAGCTGTGCAAAGATATTTTATTACAACTGTAGTTAGTGTTTTTTCTTCTCCTGCTTATTATGCTACGGTGTGAATTTTGAAAACGTTAACGGTTGGATTTGTTATTATGAGTAGCGATATAAGCGATGTTTGCCTCGATAGTTATTGACTATAGAACACGATAATACTATTATTTATTCTGTGATAGTAACTACCTTATGTAATAAAAGTGCATTCTTAAGATTTGTTTATATTTAAATAGTAAAGTAACACAGTAACAGATCCAATGATTTAGTCGTAATATTGAGTTTTTTCTTGTACGTTGTTTTAAAAGTGTTTTACCTAGTAATAGTGCCATCAGTTAGTTTTGTAACCGTTTTCTGCTTTCTCATATTATCATAACTGCCACTTCATCCCAGTATAATTTTAAATGCTCACCCGCATATATTAAAAACCATGCTAGACTAGCGCTTCGCCCCGGCTTCGCCTGCACCGTAGTCGCTCGAATAAAACTAGTGGCAGTTCCAGGATTCGTTTGTCCTGTTACTAATTTGTACCGTGTTGGCTTCTTCAGGAACTACGTCAGGGTTATTTAACCCATCCGCTGCTGCCGGCACCTACCTACACTTCCGGAAGACCGGACTAAAATCTACGGGTTGCAGCCCGGGTTGTGGAAGCCAGGGAAGTGCGGTTATATTGCACTCGCTAATGCGCCGGCCTCATACCTACCCACCCCCATTTTTTTATTAGTCTCACTCATACCGCTTAGTGTCTTAATTTAATTAAATCTGGTAAATTCTTATTTGTCGTTATTATTTATACCTATCAGTAAATAAAACGTGACATTGTTTTCCAAAAATTTGAGAAACTCATTCAAATTCGGTAGTTCTCGAGGTTCCTTTAATGTCTCCAAATAGTCACTATGAGTTACAGCGTCGCTTTTCTGAACTAAAAGATACACCAAAATTGGTTCCCAGGTTTCGATGTTCACGCCAAGGTTTTTAATAGCGTTTAGGCATTCAGTAGTGACATCATAAAGGCGCTTTATATGATTTGCATTCGATATTTGCGTCACAGGAATATTCATCATGGTGTTCATATGGGTTGTGAAAATTAACTTTTTATTGTTATACCTGTGATTTAATATTTCCCAACAGGTTATGTAATTTTCCGAGCTGATTGGTAAGTGCTGGACCAGACGCTCAGCTTCCCCTTTAAGCTTGCTCTTGAGGAACTGCATTCGTTGTGCATTTGATAAACTCGGATTCTTGTGTATCGTCTCACTGAAGAGATCTTTAAATGACACCCACTGCTGATAGTTTCCGTTGAAGATCGGGATGTCGAGTTGAGGTGTCGATTTCTCTCGATGAGAGACAGACCATAGCTTGCTATTTATGGCTTTTTTCATGTCATGATATTTTTGTTCGTGCTCCGTGAACCTTGATTCGTATTGTAGGTTGGACCCTTTCGATTCACTATCTATCTCCCAGTGAAGCAGATCTATTGCTTTCCAGCGTGCCTGAAGTGCTCTCAGTGTGTCTTCGAACTCCCAACGTTCCTGCATAGTATCTACGTTGATGTTAGAGACGGTTCTTGCAAACGCCTTAAAATTACTTAACTGCTTTTTGAACATCTCATCAAGCTTGCTGTAGTTACCGGCGTTCGAGGTACTCATCATAGCATTCCAGTCCTGTTTACTTGCTCTAACCATTCTTTCTTGCGTGGTGACAGTATCCTCGAAAGCTGCGTTTTCATCTTGCTCGGCTTCTTGTGAGATGGGTGCTTCCTCACGTGGAACGTTTTTATTTTCAAGTGATGTCATTGGGGACACAGCAGCAGGATATTTCGAAGGAGTAACACTTAAACTTGATTTCTCTATGTAAAACTTAGCATCCATGTAAGCTTGCCGTGTTTGTTGATAGTAATCCCCGACGAAATATTCATCCTCGGCTGTTAATAATTCTGAAAGCTTCGCAGGCGTCTCCTGATGAGGTCTGGTGACCTGCGTGATGGACCGTCCTTTTTAAAATTAATTAAAATTTTCTTTATTTCTTCTGTCAACAGTGCTTGGCTATAAAGTAGGTCACTCATATCCATCTTGATAAAGCTTGAAATTCACTTGTTATGTTGAAAACTTGTTAAACTTGTTGACTTGATAAATTGGTGTGAACTCGTAAAATTACTTGACTTGATAAATTGATTGTTTCGGTATACCTTAGGTACTTGATAGTGATGAGTTTGATGCGCGCAGATTGATAATGCAGTGGATTTGTATTTCACAACAAAGGTTCCACGCTTGAACTTGCTCTTGTGGTTTGCTGGTTCTGGATAATTCAGTGCCTAATGTGCTAACAAATGTTATGTGCGCTGTTCTCAATCCAGCCGGTGAGACCCGCTGGTGGGAGGCCGACTGTACCGATTCGTTAACACTTGAAAACACACAAAAAAACACTAAATCCCTCACTTTTCGAAGGACCACTTGTGGACACTTCGTGGTGCCTTGATGCTGCCACTTCACTAACTTGCTGGATCTTGATATAAATGATAAATCCTTGATGATTGTAAAAATGTTTATTTGCTTGATATGAGTTCGCATTGCCAATGAAATGAAGTGACTAAATATTTTATTGCGAAATTATTGTAACGAACGAAATTATGTAGTTAATTATTAAAACGCTGACGCGGTGACCTCATTTGTGCGGTGTAAACCGTACACCCATCTTGCTTTTGGCCACACAAAAAGTTGCTGCACGATCTTAATCGACCTAATTCGGTCACCCATCTCGCTTTTGAATTTTTAAAGAAATGTAACGTTAAAAAATGCAACGTTACAGCTCATTTGAATCGTCTTTGACGAGTGCTTCGATAAGAGATGGTATTTTTTATTCTAAGCTCGTCCGTGTATTCCCGTTGTCCCCATTGACCGTGTCCCCATTAATGGGGACAGCGGGAATTCAATAAAATAATTAAAATTACTTCCCGTTGTCCTCATTCGCTGTCCCCATTATTTTATTTTAATATTATATTTTATAAATTATTCCCGTTGTCCCCATTGCGTTGAAACTAAAGGAAGAGTGCCTCAATAGTGAGATTATTATACAGGGTGTATTTGTAACCACTCTCCAAATTTTAAGGATGCGTTCAGTCCATGAAACTGAACAACTTTTTCCATGAAACATAGGGCCAAATATGTAAAAAAAACTTTTCATACAAATCAAAGATATCACGTGATCAGTTTGGTATGACCAAAATTTGGCGTATTTCAACACATAAAAGTATGTCTGTCCCTTATCTAGAATCCATAACACAAACTCTTATGAAACTTAATTTGTGTTAGGTAATTGATAGATACCTAGTATGAAATTTATTTTATTATTCATTTATAGATACAAAATGAAGTAAGTACCGTAGAATCATATAAATTAGGAACTTTTCCTAGAAGTAGTTACATTTTTTTGGTTGAGTAGTAAACTCAGTGTTGCCAACTCTACGTCTTTTTACGTAGATCTACGTAAAAAGACGTCGAGGTGGCAGCCTTTCCTGCAAATCTACGAACTTCAGTCCCAGAATCTACGTATTTTCTACGTATTTACGTATTTTATTAGAGGGTTTATGCGCTACACTAGACACAATGGAAATAAGAGGAAATTATGAATTGTGTTCTTATTACTTCTTATAGTTCAGTCCGAAGAAGCTTTATGGTACTTTTTATAGCTTTACAATATTTTCTAGCCTGTCATTTAGTTTATTGCTAAAGTGGCCACTTTCAGCAATAAAACACCATTAAATTAAACAAAGGCTAAACCTTATTGTTTTAGATATAAAAAGTACCATAAAGCTTCTTCGGAGTGCACTATAAGAACACAATTCACAATTTCCTCTTTATTTATAAGCACTATGTTTTTTTTTCCATTGGCAGCGCTAGTGTAGCGCGTAATAGTACATTATGAGACAAGTTAGCTTAGGTTGCTTATTGCACACAAGGCTGTGGGTTGCAGCCCGAACCGCAGGCGAGGGCGTAACTCAGCCGAGTGTGCAATAAGCAAGAGCTCACGAGTTTCATACGACGTTTTTCAACACATTTGCGAGGAAAAAACAAAGTAATTTATCACACAGCAACAAATACGACAAAAACAAAATATGATAATTATGGGAAAAGGCGCGCATTTTTTTTTTCACACGCCCAACGCAAGAATATTTGCGAACAAAGGGGTGAGGAGCATACAGCCTACTTCAAAATTATAATTTTAAGTGACAAGAACGGGATTTCTAAGAACGGGAACGGGAACGGGAACGGGAACGGGAACGGGAACGGGAACGGGAACGGGAACGGGAACGGGAACGGGAACGGGAACGGGAACGGGAACGGGAACGGGAACGGGAACGGGAACGGGAACGGGAACGAGAACGGGAACGGGAACGGGAACGGGAACGGGAACGGGAACGGGAACGGGAACGGGAACGGGAACGGGAACGGGAACGGGAACGCGAACGCGAACGCGAACGCGAACGGGAACGGGAACGGGAACTTGAACGGGAACGGGAAAGGGAACTGGAACGGGAAGCCGTAATGCGTAAAAATGGCTGGTCAGCTAGGTGATTGCGTAAAGTCAATCGTATTCATTTGACAGTTCATATTGTATCATAATATATGTCATCCCATACAAATTGCAGCCGATGGAATACGATATGAACTGTCAAATGAATACGATTACCTTACGCAATTCCACCCCAGATCCTGGTTGAAGGTTCCCTAAGGATTTTCTCTAATATCCACGAGGACGAAGTCGCGGGCAGAAGCTAGTAATATATAAAACACTAGTTCGTAATAAAATTAACCCTACAAAGTTAAATTAGTACCTTACTGCAAGTTCTATGCGAGTAAACAGAGCATTCCCAATTTAGCCGGGTAATACAGTTATTTTTTTTTGACAACAAAGTGGTTTTATGCTGCTAAAAATTCATATACATTTTTGGAATAAATAAATGTGTAAGTCCTTAATTAAGTCAAATAAATATATATTATTATCAAATTATTCATAATTCACAATATTTTGTTATAAAATATTTAAATATTTGCATTTTGTCACTTAAAATTAGTCAATTAGTCTACCTATTTTCGACGGGAAGCCTACAGACTGGCTCCTCTTCAGGAGAGCGTATAGAACCACCAGCCCTTCATACTCGTCGGAAGAAAACCTAGTAAGAATAGGTAATTAGGCCTGAAGATCGGGACGCTCAGCGATTTTTTTGGCGTGATAATCCTACACAGCCCGTACTTGAATACCGGATGACGTCGATGATCTTCGGCGCCACCTCCAGTCCATTTACTGCGATCTATCTAAAGAACCGGAACGCTGAGGAACATAGGTCACTTTCACCTTCAGCCGCGGATGCCATCATTGCCGACCATTATATGGATGATTATTTGGGCAGTGTCGATACAGTGACTGAAGCCGCTCAGCTCAGTTGGCGTCGGCTATCGTGGACATCTATTCCAAAGCTGGTTTGGAGATGAGGGCATGGACATCGAACCGATCGGAAGCGCTTTCTCTGTTGCCTTCTAACCTGCTATGCAATTCTCTAAGCTCAAATATTGTAAAAGGCTTGAGTGCAGCGGCTGTGACAGCAGTGAACACTAGCTTGGAATTCTCTAATTAGTTTTTCTCCGCTGTTCGATACCAGCGCCACAAGGCTGTAGACGGCGTGATACAGATTGAATTGATTGATCAAGTATGAAAATAGGAATTCTCCAAGCAAAACAGCGGTAACTTCGCTCTACTGCCTCGACGAACGCCTACATTTTCTAATGTCAAAACAAAAGCTTGTATTTTTTGGCTGTTCGCAAGGATTTTAGTGAAATAAGAAGTGAATTATTATAAATATGTAATATGTTCTATTTAAGTTATGGACTAAAAACTTATGTGAATTTTAAAGATACATCATCCATAAAGGTTATGTAAGAAACAATGTAATGTGATATATTTACAGGGCCTGCTGGACTTTATAGGATGTTGTTCTTGATGGAAGAAGCCAATTTGTATATAAAAGACGTCTGTAAGGGTCGTAGGATACCTACGCGACCCTTTGATTATAAGACGCGATGTCGGTCTCATAAGTTTATAACAAAACAACAGGCAGGCAGCTTTACAGATTGAGGAGATTGACATCTTACCAAGGTAAATAAAAAGATACTCATAATTACTTGCATGCTTAGAATAATAACACCTAGAACGATACCTAAGTAGTTCTCAACAAAGTGCACTATCAAAAGTGAGGCAACTAAAACAGCCAAAATGGCTCCGATTTCAGACTTTTATTCTCCATTACTACCTAATCATACCGAATAAGTACAAAACAGTTTTAATTTTCCTACATCAAGGAGATTAGAGTTACTAGGTATTTTATTAGATTTTAGTTACGATTAGGTAACGTATGAAGGATATAAATCTAAAAACTAAGGCATTTTGGCTTAGTATTAGTACCTATACGTACTTAGTAGTACCTAGTAACTATGTTTTCATTGGTTTTCATCATTGTTTTCATATATCAATAGGATAGGTACCTAAATAAATACTAATGTTCCTGTCTTAGAATCTTAATATTGCCTAATTGGATTATCAATATTAAACTCAATTTCTTTTTTCCAGATTCTATGTACTTTATGGCCTTTTTGGCTATTGGGACTGGGAGCTATCAAAACTTAGGTGTAAGGAAAATTTATTTTTGTCACAGACAGCCAGCTGCCTGCAGACTTGTACCTACCTAGTTTAATTTGCGAATAACATTTATTTTTAATAATAAAAACTCATTTCCAATACTTATAATCTTTAAATTAGTGGTCCAATATAAAAAAAATATGTCTAGGTGTACATAAAATAACTGGGTCAACTATGTACAATCAATAAAAGGTTTTGCAAATGTCACAAAAGAACTAAGAAAACGAATGAAATGCAAAAACAAGTTAGTAAAACCCCAATCTGTGAAATACCTAGATATATGCATAAAAAGATTGTTACATACACCCAACACACAGAATCTAGAGTTAATGACACACGTGTCATTAACTCTAGATTCTGGTAACTATGTACCTATATTATAAATAATAAATGCCATTTTTAAACCTATTGTTTTTTTTACAATTTCATTACTTAAATTAAACTACTTACATAGGTACATTTAAAAAAATTGCGTTTACTGTATTTTTCTCAGTACATTTTGATAGAAAACTAGGCTACAAATAAGTGCTAAGGTAATAAAACGAAACTACCAGAAAGAACAATTAGAAAAATCTCAGAAAAATTCTAAAACCTTATGGAGCACAATCAGAACCATTACAAATTTTAAAACTAATAAGAATAAGAATGCTGATCTGTTAGGTTGTGAATCAGTTCCAGGTGATGCTGTAAATTTGGTAAATTTTTATTTTGCGAGTATTGGGAAGCAACTTGCCGAGACTATATCTCCAGAGACTTCTTTCAGTCATCTAAACCAGTTGAGCGAATCATGCGATCAACCGTGTAACTATGTCTCATCATTTGTATTGTTTGAAACTGACCCACAGGAAATAGTTGATGTTATCTCTAGCCTAAAACCTGACAGTGCTGCCGGTTGGGACGGCATACCAACAAAATACATTATTATGGCCAAGAGCTTTATTGCTCCCGTCATTAGTCATTTTGCTAACCTCTGCTTCCGAACCGGAAAATTTCCTGCACCTCTCAAACAATCTATAGTTACTCCGGTGTATAAGAATGGAAAGAGAGATGAAGCCAATAGCTACAGGCCAATTTCTGTACTGCCTGTATTGTCTAAAATTATTGAGAAATTAATCAACACGCGATTAATAAACTACCTCAATAAGCTGAATATATTATCTAATTCACAATATGGTTTTAGACATGGTAAATCAACGGAAGATGCAATTTTGTCTTTGACAACCCTGATATCTAAGAAGCTTGACGAAGGTAAAAGATGTATGGCCGTTTTCCTTGATCTTAAAAAGGCATTCGATACTGTCTCTCTTTCCATTCTTTTACAAAAGCTAGAAAGCATTGGAATCCGTGGCGTTCCCTTAGATTTATTTAAAAACTATTTATACGGTCGTAAGCAGAGAGTTCGGATTGGCGAGTATGTGAGTGATGACTTGGAAATTTCTTATGGCGTTCCCCAGGGAAGCGTTTTGGGACCCACTCTATTTCTCATTTATATTAACCATCTAACTAATCTTAAAACTGACGGGGGAAAGGTTTACTCGTATGCTGATGATACAGCACTTGTCTTCGAGGGCTCGACTTGGGAGTCTGTATTTGATGCTGCTAATCGTGGTTTGAATGTGGTGACTGCCTGGTTAAAAGCTAATCTTCTGACTTTAAATATTTCGAAAACCAATTACATGTGTTTTTCTATCAACAAGGTAACGCAACCAGATAATTACCTTAAAGTAAAAATTCATGTTTGTGACGGAACTGATTGGCAAAGCTGTACATGTACAACACTCGAAAGAGTTGCTTCTACTAAATACCTTGGAGTGATAGTGGATCAGAGGTTATCTTGGCACCTACATATCGAATACATCAATAGCAGAATAAGAAAACTGGTTTGGATTTTCAAATCGCTCCGGCATGTTGCTTCGAAAGTGTTGTTAAATCAAATATATGTGTCACTGGCACAATCTGTAATAACTTATTGTATTTCTGTCTGGGGGGGAGCGTCGAAAACAAAATTTCTGGAAATTGAAAGAGGTCAGCGATGTTTGATTAAAGTAATGTACTTCAAGCCATATAAATTTTCAACAAAGGAGCTTTATGAACTATGTAAATTGCTTTCGGTCCGAAAATTGTATATCCTGATGGTTACTCTCAAATTACATAAAACACTGCAGAATAGCACTAAACACATAAACGTATCAAAAAGGAGAAAAAAATATAATATTGCAACATATCCACAAGTTAGAACACTGTTTGCACATCGACAATACTTTGCTCTCTCGGCACACATCTATAATAGGTTAAACGCGATACATGATATACATTATACTCGTAATATGGAACTCAAAAGCTGTAAAGATATTTTAAATAAATGGTTACTTACTCTAGATTATGAAGACACTGAGGCACTCTTAAATAAAGAAAATATAAATTAAAATTATATAATCACTAATAAATGCATGTAATAATCATAATTAGTTATAATTAAATATTAAATACTACTATTATATGGAAACACACTCATGCCATGCACACATATTTACACACACACACACACACACACGCACACACAAAACACACACACGCACACTCATATATCACACACACGCCCCACGCGCGTTCACTCACAACATTAGGCGAATGATCAGTTTTGGTTTTAAGTAGTTTGTAAGTAGTTATTAGTCGTTTAAATAGAATAGCTACATTATAATGTCTATCTTTCTTTTTTGTACGATTGTGTTATAGAAGAGCGGGGCCTCCTGACACAGGCATTTCATAATGCCTACTGGGTTTGGTCCCAATCACTGTATAAAGTTGTAACTCGCGATAGACTGCAATAAATGATTTTTGATTTTTTTGATTTTTTTTTGATTGTACTGAATAAGCTAAATTTGGGAATCATACGTGCTTTAAGACTACATAATACAATACCTAAGCTGTGGTTGCATTTGTCATGTCTTGACACATCTTTGTTATTTATTTTATTACGCAAATGTAAATGATAATGTTAATCTCTTTAAAAAGTACTCTTTCAATTGGATTACTTTTAAGGATTGTGCTTTCTATTTGTTTTTGGTAATAGCATATACTAAAAGCATTTCTGTGTGGTATATTATGATCTTGGCAAGATATGAGCTTGTATATTTCGATTTTATTTATTGGCTCAATTCTCTGATGTTATTTATCTATATTTAAATTCGCTGATACTAACTATTTATTAAATTCTATAGATAACTACAGTGCATCTGAGAGTATGAAGTGTTCTCCAGAGCACTGTTTAAGGATCATACAAACCCCAAAGTTATACTTAAAAATATTGCACCAAAACATCCGTAGTATTCGAAAAAAATTTGATGAATTTTGTGTTTTATTAAATCGGCTTGCTTTCTTGAGTAATATTATAATTCTTTCTGAATGTTGGTTATCATGTGAAGGACCATTACCAACGTTAGAGGGGTATGAATCTTTTTGTACCGAAAAAAACTACAACCAGAATGATGGCGTTGTTGTTTTTATAGACAAGAAATTATCGTACAAAATATTAATTCCTGAAATGCAGGAGTGTAACTGCCTGTTGATTGTTTTGGATGCGACGATAGTTATAGTAGCCATTTATAGACCATCTGAATTCAAAAACATAAATGTATTTCTACACGCCTTAAGAAGATTATTTGAAAGCTTGAAAACTTATAAAAATGTTATCTTAATGGGAGATATAAATATAAATCTACTAAATTGTGATGAAAAAACATTAGAATACCTTGATATTATTGCTTATAATGGTCTTATACCAGCGCACTACTACCCTACGCGAAAGAAAAGCTGTCTTGATCATGTCATAATAAAAACAAATCACAAATCTTTTACATTTATCATAGAAACTGCTATAACTGACCATGAAGCTACGCTCTTTTGTTTAAAATGTAAAGCACTTGGTGCTAATAACATTGAAAGCAATATGCGAAAGATTAATCATAAAGGAATATTATCCGACTGTCAAAATGAATCATTTCAATTTGTTTACGATGAAAATGTACATATAAATGATATAACTAGCCTATTTGTTCGCGTACTATCAAATATAATCTTAAATAATACTTTAAAAATTATAATACCATGTAGAAAAATTGCCCTTAAACCATGGATGACGGTTGGCTTACTGAGATGCTTGCGAAATAGGGATCAGATGTACATTAAGATGAAAAAAAAACCTGACGATGACACTTTAAAAGTTATATATAAACGGTACAGAAACTATTGTAGCAACCTTCTTAAATCAGTAAAAAGAAAATATGAAACACAATTACTTAACTCTGCAGGTAATAATAGCAAACGGTTATGGAAGTCAATAAATTCTATTTCTGGTCGTCAAAATGATAAATCCATACCTAATGAACTTTTACAATTGCGTGAAACTAAAACTGATTCTGTTAACTCTGTTAACTCTTATTTTGCTAATATAGGTAAAGAATTGGCAGACAAGATACCAACTTCTATAGCGCCACTCGGGATTAAAGGAGACCCTCCAATTAACTCTTTTGTACTTAATGAGACTAGCTGTGTCGAGGTGGAAACCGTATTAAGCAGCCTGAAAAGTGACTGTTCCGCTGGATATGATACCATTACAGTTGAAACACTTAAACTGATCAAAGATATTATAGTACCACATCTCACGCATATATTTAATACCTGCATTAGAACTGGAACCTTTCCTGATGCCTTAAAGAAGGCAGTTGTAATACTTATACATAAGTCTGGTTGCAAAAATTCAGTAGATAATTTCCGACCTATTGCCATATTGAGTACTTTTTCAAAATTATTAGAACGAATTATTAATTTCCAACTTTGTTCATTTTTAGAAACTAACGAATTGTTATCAAAAGCTCAGTATGGATTTAGAAGGGGAAAGTCGACTAGTGATGCCGTTCACGATTTAACAAATTATATAGCACAAAAACTTGATAGTGGAAAACGTTGTTTAACCATTTTTTTGGACCTTAGAAAGGCGTTTGATACGGTTTCTTTACCATTACTTATTGAAAAGCTTGAATACCTTGGAATAGGTGGTCTACCTCTACTCCTGTTGAAAGATTATGTTGGCAATAGAACACAAAGGGTAAAAATTGGAGAAGTAATTAGTAATGATATTTCTATAAACTTTGGTGTGCCGCAGGGTAGCGTTTTAGGACCTACCCTGTTCCTTTGTTACATAAACGAACTGTGCAATTTAGAAATTGAAAACTGTCAAATTATAGCATACGCTGATGATACTTCCCTAACTTTTTACGGTAACTCTTGGGAGGAAGTCTATGTTAAAGCTCAACTAGGTCTAAATATAGTTTGCCATTGGCTTGCATTAAATTTTCTAACGTTAAATATAAATAAAACAAAGTATATGCATTTCTATATTAAACAATCACGTGATATACCAGATAAAAAATTAATAGCTCATAATTGTTCATATCCCCCTTTAAATTTCTGTTCATGTATAGCACTTGACCACGTGCAAAGCATTAAGTATCTCGGAGTAACCTTAGATAACACCTTCTCTTTCCAAGAACATATTACCAGCTTATCTAAAAAGGTCAGAAAATTAACATATATATTTAAGCAACTGAGACATATCACAAATGGTAAGACCTTAAAATATGTGTACATAACTTTATGTCAGTCGATCATATTATATTGCATTACTGTTTGGGGTGGGGCAGTGAAGAGTCGTTTTATAAAAATTGAAAGGGCACAAAGGATGATCCTCAAAATATGTTTGTTCAAGCCAATTTTATATCCAACTGTAATATTATATGAAGATGCCGAGGTTCTTACAGTACGCCAGTTATATATATTAAATGTGATAATTAAGCAACATAAAATGGTGGAATATAGTGACGTATTGATTAATAGCAGACGTTCATGTATGTTGCAATGAAGCATTTAAAACAGCATTCATGCACAAGTTTTTCTGTTATCAGGGAACTAGATTGTACACCAAAGCTAATAAATTGCTTGCTATATACCGTAGGAATAAGTATGAATGCAAAAAGACCATAACTGAATGGCTAATGACCTTATCATATCAACAAACTGAAAATCTTTTGAGCAATTAAAACGAACCAGTCTATTTGCACTTATATAATAAATTATGATGTATGAGTTAACCCTACGCATTCTGCTGGGTATAATTACTGAATAATATTATAGGGTGGAGACCTGGGGGTCCGTAACACGAGTATTTCGATACTTTTTATAGATCTCCAGTCTCCACAAACAAGTAATGTAATTTGTTATACCTTGTTATTGTATTTAAAACTACTGTTACTGCTTGTTTGTGGTGAAAAATAAATAAACTTTTATTTTAAAAAAAAATTTAGCTTTTTGTCCTTTCAATAGGTACCTACTCATCCCGAAAAGTAAAGTAAATCTAATTTATTTTAAAATTGTAATGTGGCTTCTGGACGCACACTTCACTTTGGATACCTAGGCATCCAGTTGTTTTCGAAATCAAAACTGAACCTTTTAAATCTAATCTATAAGGTTTATTTAAATTTTATTTTAAAAATGACAATTACCCTTTAAATTGATAGGTACCAAATAATATGTATGTATAAACACACATGAAGTTAGCTGTAAATCGTTCACAAAATAGTATTGTTGAGCGGCTACTTAGTGACAGACACCATATTGTTAGCTTATGCATATTTTACATGCATAATTCATTGTTTTTATTCAAATTCACTAATGGCAACACTAGAAAAACTGTCCGATAGTCTGATTTGAAGTTGGCAATTTAAAAAAATGTCAGATTGACTTTTGACATCGAGCGCGATTATTTTTGCAATATATGAGCCGAAAGGAAAAAACGAAAAAGGGCTGAAAAGTATATTAATATTGTTAATAATTGTATGATTTAAAAGTGTGATGGTTGAAGTATTGTTTAATTCAATATTTCACAAGTGTGTAAAAACTAAACTACGTGCCGATGCTGCGGTCTTCCCGACAAAGGTCAGAGTTTTGTATTTGAAATTCATGGTGTTTGTCTACACAAATTACGGCAGCAGTAGCAAAAGTACACGGTGAAAGACTCAAAGTGAAACTTCACGTACCTATTTACATAAAATGTACGGCAAAAGTAGCAAGAGTACACTTGACTCTCCGACCAAAGTTTCCAAGTAAAACTTTACTCATACCTACCATTTAAATGTGGAAATGAAGAGTGAACATAACTTTTCCATGCTAGAGAATTAAAATTGGTGACATGAATGTTTGAGATGTAAAACTAATGAAGAGACACACAGCTACTGGTGAAGTCAGGGCATGCAACAAAGCAAGAGTGTGGAGCCAAGACTTAAGGGCAGGCGACGAGAGGCTCAAATGGCATATAGTTTTATTGCTGATTTATATTGCTGTTACTATTTTCTCTGACTTATTCGTGCCTTTGATTTTTTGTACATAATACTTTCATAATTTTGACTTTTCTGTCGCTATTTTCCATGCTGTAGTGATAAGGAATATTGCTATAGTACCATTGGATACTATAACATGTTGTGATATAATTTTATTGTCTTTGTGATATAGCTGTGAAAATTAATCTAGTCCTAATAAGAAAGAAAAGTGTGAATACTAAATGTGAGTGTAAAAGGAAAATTTAACAAATTTATTAACTTCCACTAGTTAATAATACTATACTACTATATTGAATTTTTTCGATTTTAACTTTTCAAGTTTAAGTAAGTTATAAACTTTAATTTGTAAACACTAACATTAGCTTAGCTCTTGTGTTTTTCAAAGTTTATAAGTGATTTGATGGTATAAGTGCATAATTAATTATTTACCTTTTAGTTAGGTGATAAACTTTATTTTGTAGTTATCAACACTCATATTGGTTTGCTCTGAGTTTCTTGATTTCACAATAATTTGCGATGAGGAAATCTAAAAGAAAGCCACGTGATCGGAGCGAAAGTAGTAGTACCTTTAGTTCGACTTCAAGCGATAGTCATGCATCCAAGCGTAGGAGGCGACGTCATAAAAGGCGATGTAGTCACAAACATAGATCTTCTAACATTAAGAAACACGACTCACGTGTTGAAAGGGAAGAAATTAAAACACCTTCTTTAATCAATCAACAAATTTTATCACATAATGCGAATAAAACGTGTGATATCCAGGATGCAAACAATGTTGTGCATTGTAGTTCAGGGCTCACGAACAATCCAAACTTTTGGGCTCAAAATAATTTCCCAGTAGCCTTTAGTGTAGTGCCCGAGCACAGAATATAATATGGCCCGAGTTTGACCCTAGTAACAACAGTCAAACAATAGAAAATTGGATAAATAAAGTCAATGAGTGCGCACAAATTTATTCTTGGAATGATCGTCAAATATGTCACTATGCGCTTCCTAAATTAATGGGATTGGCCAAAAAGTGGTATCAAGGCTTGCCTTCGGTCTTGTATACGTGGGCTGAACCTGAATGGACCCAAAAACTTAAGTTAGCTTTTCCATCTAATGAAAATTATGGTGATTTGTTGACATCCATGTTAAGGTTGCGCTGTAAAGAACAATGCACACGGAAGTATGGGCCGCCGTACACTGGTTGCATCAATGATAAATTGAGTTTGAGAAGTTCCTTTTTATTCTAATTAAACGTACTTACTATAATTTTTGAAAGGAGAACAGGGGTTTTCAAAATATTTACAATGAAGTAACATAACCTACATAACACTTTTAACAAGTGCAGCGGTAGACCGGAAATAAAATAAAAATTACATGTTTTATTTATTAGTTAATTAAAATCCCTGTTTGAAATAGCCATCCCGAATGCCAGACCATGTTTTAAATAAAACCAATAATTTCTATTCTATTTTCATCTTGATGCATGAGACTTAGCTGTACCAAATATGAGCATTCTCCTTTGGTCAATCATTGGAACATTATTATTATGACAAAATGGCACTAATAAATAAATGTGAAATTGTGGGTACCAAAGCGGTTGGCTGCTTGATTCATGGGATTGGGTCTCAAGATGAAGATTAATGTTCAGCGGGCACAACATTGGTTGTGCCCGCTCCAGTTCATGTTGGGATTACTACACTTGAAGTTGTTGACCATAGTTGAAGGTAAGTCCAACTTCGAGAAAGAGATCTCTCGTCGAATCCAACTCGAATGGGCAGCATTTGAGAAGCTTCGAAAAATCTTTGCGTCCGATCTACCTCAGTGTCTCAAGATGAAAGTCTATGACCAGTGTGTGTTGCCAGTGATGACTTACGGCAGTGAAACGTGGTCGCTAACTATTGGTCTCATAAGGAGGCTCAAGGTCACTCAGCGTGCGATGGAGAGAGCCATGCTTGACGTAAAAGTGAAAGTGAAATAAGCTTTATTCAAATAAACTTAATTATTAAGTACTTTTGAATCGTCTATATTTTCCTACCACCCGTTCCAGACTTTTTTAGCTGACAAGAAGAACGGGCGCAAGAAACTTATCAGCTGTAACCGTTTCCCCGCATGATCGAATCAGAAATGAGGAGATCCGCAGGAGAACCAAAGTAACCGACAGCGCTCGAAGGATCGCTCAGCTGAAGTGGCAGTGGGCTGGACACATAGCGAGAAGAACCGATGGCCGTTGGGACTGAAAGGTTCTGGAATGGCAACCGCGCACCGGACGACACTCCGTGGGTAGGCCCCCGACAAGGTGGACCGACGATCTGGTGAGGGTCGCGGGAAGTCGCTGGATGCGGACAGCGCAGGACCGATCGTCGTGGAGATCCTTAGGGTACCCAGCAGTGGGTGTCGTGCGGCTGATATGATGATGATGATGATAAAACGTCAGAAACCTATTGAATGTGGCATTTTAAGTTTGATTTAAACGAATTTGCAATTGTAAGTTAAATAAAAATTTGTTTAAATAAATAATATCCATGAACTAGTACAAAACTCAAAGTTATTTCAGTTGCACAGTCAAAAATAGATTTGCGTGGGTCAAAACTACCACGTAAACCACGCAAATCACGACCTTGTAAATCAAAATAAATCATTTATCCTAAAAATGTACAAAAACTATTAAAGCAATTTAACTGTGTTTTGAATATAAGTTACGTTACCTTATATTTGTTCACTACAATATTTTATTAAATAAATATATTCACGGAAACCGGACAAAATTGTACCACACAAATCAAAGTTTTGAGAAACCAAACCCACGCAACGAGGTTCTTACCTCTATTTTTCAAAAACTCGACGCACCATCACACAATCACTCTGCCCGGCCGACGGAGCGCGACCAGTAGTATCTTGAATTATGATGACGCAACATTGGGTCGCGAATTTAGAGATGTGCTAGTGAATTTATAATGATCCACGCAAATCACCAACTACCGACGGACAGATACATTTTTATTTTTTTTAGGAAATGTACTTCATTTAGAACTATAGTGTAATTTTTCAAAGCATTATAAACTTCTTAAGATTTAGTGTTTTTTTTGGTAAGCATGTAGCGTTTAGTTTAAGATATATAATTTACGAAGTGACCAGATCGGGGCTAGGGACACTCCACGAAAATCAAAGAATGGGGGTATTTTACTTTTTTAATGATATTAATTATAACGATAATAGAATAATAATCAAAGTCCCAGTTAAAAGAGGTATCGAGGTTTGCGCAAAAAAAAATATGGCTTGCTGACTTTTTAATTTCCATTATTTTTATGCATTGCCGCTTGAAAAACGTGCCCCAAATAATGACCCAACAAACGATTGAGCCATGAACGTTTTACAATTGAATGCTTCGGCAACCATTCTTTCGCATTTATATTAACGAGTAAAGAAGTAATGACTAGTAAGGGATGAACGGGATGCTATCTGGAACCTATAAAACGTACCATTAGTAAAATAATATTATAACAATTTACTTTTATTTCTTAGCGTTATAGTGCTGTTGAAGCAGTAGTAAGTACAACATTAGTATTATTAAGCTTTTTAACCAGAGCAGCCCCTATTATCATTTTGTAACAATATTATCTATATAAAATACTAGTGACCCGCCCTCGCTTCGCTTCGGTTCCTTCTTTTTTTGCCATATGAGGTCTTCCAACAACACCCAAAACGAAAATGAATACCTTACAGTTTTCACCTCCATTTGCTCCAAAATACTTTTTCGTTTCTCATATTCGGAAAGTGATATTTAAACTGAGCAGCGGGTCCAAAACTCTTCGTTCCACCCTAGGGAGTAAAAGAAATTTAAAAATAGAACTGAATTTGGTTATATAGCCAACCATAGAGTTACCTCATCGGTAATGGTTTAAAAAAAATAGATAGGGCGCATTCACGAACAACAATGAAGGGTACGTATCAGAATACAGAATGTCTAAAGTTAGAATGTCTAAACTTAAAATGGCAAAGTTCAAAATGTCAAAAATTTTAATGTCTAACGAATAAAATGTCGAAAGTTCAAAATGTCAAAAACGAAAATGTCAAACGGTCAGATAGTCCTAAATAAAAATGTCTAAATTCAAATGATCAAAACTTAAAATGTCTAATATTCAAATTACCAATTCATAATAAATCCAATTTCATTTTTTCATACAAAACTGTAAATCGCAATAATTTTTGTTTGGTTTGGTATTTTGGATTTGTTATTTAGTTAAATATAACTAGATAAATAATGTCTTTCTTTATCCAATTAATAACATCACAAAAAAGTTAATTATGGTCAAATTGCGAAGAATTTTGGTATTACGTTAATACTTTGTATGGGAAGCTCACGGTTCGCCGGAGTAACGGATACTAGCGCGGTTTTCTTGCGGTTTTATTAAAAGTACTTTGATAATTAGTTAGTATTTGGTTTTATTTTGGTTTTTCCTGACGTTTCGGCACCTTTGCGGCTGCCGTAGTCACGAGGGACTTTGAAAATTGTTGTGTTCCGGCAGTAAGAAGTTCGATAGCCAGTAGGTACCTCAGTGGTGAGGATTAAATTATGTTCCAAGCGCAAATCATTTTAGTATTACCTACCACAGATAATTATGTACTACGTTTGTATGGGAAGCTCACTGTTCGCCGAAGTCTTTGTTCATGGAGGGGATCGCTTATTCTTCTGCTTTAATGTTTGGTGATAGGTGTAGCAGTCCACCAAAATTGAAGTTGAGAAAGCGTGATTTAAATAAGTTAAGAAATTTTGGCGTAAACTTAAAGCTAGAGCTTTTTCAAAATCCATGACGACAAAATGATGGATATAATGAAATTTCATTTTCTGTACAAAATTCAAGTATCAAATCAAACATAACATCATATTATGATGCTTTATCTTTGTGTGTACAAAGCGCAAATAGTAACGGAAACATTTTTTCACAGTTGTATGTGGGGCCATGAATGAATATCTGGGGATCGATTTTGAAGGTTCCATCCATAATCCAAAAAGTAGCTTGGCTCAACAATTGCATGAGTTCTTTCGTGCTAAACAGAATTACTCTTTTACACTGTGCAAAAGTCCTTTCTTTTATGACAAAGTTTTTGTTATTGTAAGTTGTCAGTTGTTCATCAATATAAAAATCAAACTCGGTTGGTTCCTTACCTAATTTTTCCTAATGCTTTTTTTCTCGCGATTTATCATCTGTCGCATCGAATCTTTTGCAGGTAAATAGATCGCAATATCGGTACTTGTAGACGCTATATGATTTTGCAGTATTTGACATGACTTCACAGTAGGCTGTTCATTGGTTTTTCTTTTTAATTCGTGTAAATTGCAGGCAACATTCACTCTGCTGGGATTACCTTCATGATTGTGCTCCCCGTTGCAGGAAATCACAGATGCACACTCCATTTGAGTAAACACATTGGTTATCAACTTTGTTTTACATTTGTTTAATTTGTTATTTAGAAACTCGCACTTCCACTAAGTTTTTCCATTTGATTCTAAAATTTTCGCATAAAGAAAGCTATTACACTGCAGTTTAATTCCACCTTTTGGATTTAAAAACTTGTAGTTGCTGTGACATAATTTATTATCAAACAAATTACTCCGTTATTGCACTATAGTATTGAGACGGGTACGTATCAGAATGTCTAAAGTTAGAATGTCTAAACTTAAAATGGCAAAGTTCAAAATGTCAAAAATCAAAATTCAAATGGTTTAAAATGTCGAAAATCATTATGTTTAACTTCAAAATAGCAAATTTTAAAGTATCAAACGTATCAAATACTTGACGAGTTGAAATATCAATGGTCATTAAGTCTAAAGTTCACAATTATGTATTTGAATTGGGTTGGATCTTAAAACGAATCGCTTTCTTTGAGGTTAATTGAGGCTGTGGAGGTCTTTGGGCTTCGCCTGAAATGCTTTATAGCAAATTTAGCTGCCGGAAATGAGCCTAAACTAGTCTACTGGGACTTAGAAACCGTAGACCATAGGTCACGAGATAGGTGCGAGGAGCGTAGCGACGAGCATGTTAGGTTAGGTTAGGTTAGTTTTTGACATTTTGAACTTTCGACATTTTAATCGTTAGACATTCAAATTTTTGACATTTTGAACTTTGCCATTTTAAGTTTAGACATTCTAACTTTAGACATTCTGTTACGTACCCATTGAGACATTTACTTTGTGCCAAAAAAAACAAAAAGTCAATCAAATGAAACGTAAGTATACCATCCTCCATGTTACACTTTAAAAATTGTACTGCAATTACTAGAAACTACAAAGAATTACTCACAAAATTTTGCAAGGCGATAAATAAAAAAAAAGGCGAATTGTTGTTTTCAAATCATTGTAAACCTTTGACTTATGAACCATTGATATTTTAACTAGTTTGATATTTGAACCGTTTGACATTTTGAATTTTGCTATTATGAAGTTATACATAATGATTTTTGACATTTTAAACAATTTGCATTTTGATTTTTGACATTTTGAACTTTGCCATTTTAAGTTTAGACATTCTAACTTTTGACATTCTGATACGTACCCAACAATGAAACATGGTATAAACATAAACAGCCAGTGCAAAATTAAAAATATTGGGCGGAGCGGCCGGCGGCGTGTTCCAAATTCAAAATAAGAAAAAGTATAAATATTGGCGGGATACCTAACTCTGTGACTTTGAGCTGTGTGTGTTGAGTTAATTTTGTATTTACTGAAATTGAGTTCATCAAGCGCTTTTGAAGTATTGACCCCGGATTCAGTAACAAACGAGGCAAACAAAATAATAGAAAATCTTTTGCCAGAAGTTTCGAAGGAAAAATACTTAAATGCGTACAATGATTTTATGAAGTGGCGAGCAAACAACAAAATAAAATCATTTTCAGAAAAAGTATTTCTCACGTATTTCAGTGGATTATCAAAGAAAATACTGCCTTCCACTCTATGGAGCAAGTACTCTTTGCTCAAGAGCACATTAAGTGCTAAACACAATTTACTACACACACAACAGTACTACAATCTAACATCGTTTTTGAAAAGATCAGTCAGGGGTTCAAGAGCAAAAAATCAAAGGTTTTCACCTCTGACGAAGTGGATTTTTTTTTAAATGAAGCCCCTGACGACATATATTTAGCAGTAAAGGTAAACTGTAAGCGGTTATCTATGTACATACCTACCTAAGAGAGAAATACTGACAAAATTTGTTTTTCACAGGTGGTATTGATAATCGGCATAAGCGGCGCGTGCAGAAGCGCTGAGCTCACAAATCTAACAGTCAACGATGTCGAAAATCAAGGCCAGTTATTGCTCATAAAATGTCTAAAACAAAAATCGGAAAAAATAAAATAGCAGGTATGCCAAAGCAGATGGCAACCTATCTGAATTTACTAGAATGTGATCTGTATACCGGGCATTGTTATAGAAGAACGTCAGCAAACACTGTTGGCCGATTCTAGGGCGAATTCAACAATGTAAAAAGACACGGAGCATGGAAATCGAGCACCGTCGCCGAAGGCTATATTGAAGAATCCGTCCAAAATAAAGCAAAAATTTCAAATAAAATAACAGAAACAATTAAACTACGCTCAAATTCACCTCAACCAACTACTTCAGGACAGTCTCTGCCATGGACTTCGCCGTCTACTAATCAAGGACCAATGTCTCCAACTTTTACATACATCCAACAGAGCCAAATCTGTCAAAAATTATATCAAACTGTGTAAATATTCCAAACAAGAATTTATCCTTAAATTTCACTAATTGTTCAAATTTTTCGATTAATTTTAAATAGGTATAATAAGTGTAAGATACCAGCTACATGTTATTATTAATAAATATTTTGGAAAAAACTACGATTTATTTACTTTCCTTATATTCGAAACTAGCTTCCGCCCGCGACTTCGTCCGCGTGGACATTCGATAAAATCCTCATGTTTTAATTTCATTAAATTCTGATCAGCCGTATTAACGTGATGGCGGGTCCCCACCAAGCGCGCTGCCTGCACGCTGCACGGGCCTCTGCTGCACGGGCCTCGCACGAGGCTGCTCGCTTGGTGGGGGCCGCCTAATCACGTTAAAACGGCTGATCAGAATTTAATGAAATTAAAACATGAGGATTTTATCGAATGTCCACGCGGACGAAGTCGCGGGCGGAAGCTAGTTTATAATATTCAGAATTGTATCCAGAGATGTTAGTATCCCGTTCCCGGTCCCATCACTGTCCCCGTCCCCTGGATGTGCATGTCCAGGTCCAATCATGTCCACCGTGTTGGACTTCAAAATAAATGTCATTTTCGCAATCACCATCCCATGAAACCTCAATAACGACATTCACATCGATTTTCATGTTTACTTACCCCATTTACACCTTAAGGGATGATTTTCAAAATAACAAAATATGTGTTTGCCTATTTAATTTTAGACATGCTCCTACGAATTTAAAAGTTGTAATGTCTATTTTATATTCTTTTACCATACAAAATTTGAACCCCATTTTCACCCCTTTAGGAGTTAAATCATGTCCACCGTGTTGGACTTCAAAATAAATCTCATTTTCGCAATCACCATCCCATGAAACCTCAAGAACGACATCCACACCGATTTTCATGTTTATTTACCCCATTTACACCTTAAGGGATGATTTTCAAAATAACAAAATATGTGTTTGCCTATTTATTTTTAGACATGCTCCTACGAATTTAAAAGTTGTATCTAATGTCTATTTTATATTCTTTTTCCATACAAAATTTGAACCCCATTTTCACCCCTTTAGGGGTTAAATCATGTCCACCGTGTTGCGACTTCAAAATAAATCTCATTTTCGCAATCACCATCCCATAAAACCTCAAGAACGACATCCATATCGATTTTTATGTTTACTCACCCCATTTACCCCTTAGTGGTTGATTTTCAAAATTACAAAATATATGTTTGTCTATTTATTTTTAGATGTGCTCCTACGAAGTTTAAAGTTGTAATGTCTATTTTAAATTATTTTTCCATACAAAATTTGAACCCCATTTTCACCCCTTTAGGGGTCAAATCATGTCCACCGTGTTGGACTTCAAAATAAATGTCATTTTTGCAATCGTCATCCCAGAAAACCCTAATAAAGACATCCATATCTATTTTTGGGGATTTTTACCTCTTTTCACCCCTCAATATACGTTGCGTCAGATTTCCATCCATAAGCCTAAATTATAAATTTAGCGATTTTTACTTCGAAAATAATGGATTTTCTTCAATACACAACTTCATCCCCCTTTTTTGACCCCTTCGGGGGTAGAATTTTGAAAAACGCTGAGACCCGTATTTATTAATTTTCAATGTTCAGCCTAAGCACAAAATTTGAAGATCCTAGCTTTAAAACTGAGGGACTTTCATACAAACTTTGGACCCCCGTTTCACCCCCTTGGGGGGTGAGTTTTGAAAAATCCTTTCTTAGTGCACCCATAGACCTTATAAGGAACCTATGTGCAAAATTTCAAGTCTCTAGGTTCAGCAGTTTGGGCTGTGCGTTGATATCTCACTCAGTCTGTCAGTCAGTCAGTCAATCAGTCAGTCAATCAGTCAGTCAATCAGTCAGTCAGTCAGGACTTTGAATTTTATATATATAGATGAAAAGTAGAGTGTTAAACACGAGTAAAAGTCATCAATTCCATACTCGAATTATAGCCGTCTAAATATCTCGTATTGGAATTGCGTCCTTTTGACCCTTATTAACAATCTACTATTTCCCCCCCGTTCGTCCCGTCCCATTTATTTTCGCTCGCCGTAATTTATTGCGAAAACTCCTAAGATATTCATTTAAATGATATTGTGTTAATGATTATAATAATATGCATAAATTGCTTAAGATAACTAACGTATTTAATTTGATAAGGATTAATACTATATCCTTCTAAATAGCTTTCCAAATTACCGCTTTGTACTTGACAATTTTTTAAAATATATAATGGGTTATAGTAAGATATGCCATCGCGGACTTTTTTGTAGATCTATAAAAGAAAAACAATTCCATCATACATTATTTTGTTATAGCTCAAAAGGTTTAAGCAGCGTTTTCAATGCAAGCTCCCAGGCGGCTTAATTTTTACCGACCTCCAACAAATTATCGTCATATTTCTACCAATTTACGTAAAACCTTAACTTATTATACACCTATAAACTTCCTCAGGAATCACTCTATCATTTAGTGAAAACCGCATGAAAATCCGTTTATTAGTTTTTAAATTTGTCGCGAACAGATAGCAGTGTTCGTGTTTGTGAGGGAGTGGCCCTAATCAGTAATACCACCAGCACTTAGTTCACGATATTTATTGCACAGTAGCTACACTTTCCATTACAGGTTACACATTAAAATGGCGGTTCTATACCGCGTGCAAACTTGACACCAATTTCGATGATTTGTACTAATCGACTTTAAGAATTGTGCCTCACTAGCCTTGTGACACGCTACGTGTTATTTTCTATTCACAAGAGATTTTACTGGCTTCAGTTTCCTTTTAATTAATTACTTTACGGGGCGTCTCGTTTTTACGTGCTACACGGTTTGGGCCATCTTGCGACAAGAAGTGCTCTCTTTCCGTTTCCGGTTAGCGAGCGAGAGATGTGACAAAGCTAGTGCAGTGTCACAGATCGATTTTGCATGAACATTCCCAGGGGCCCCAGCAACGAGGTTGGAAACCTAGTCCCCTTCTAAAGGCAACTTAATTAACTTAACTACTGGCCTAACAAGCTCGCCAGATTGAATCCAAGTCCTTGAGGTAGTTGTTAGCTCCAACAAAATTCGTACCTCGGTCCGAGCGTATCAGACTGGGTAGCCCGCGTCGACTTACAAACCTAGTAAATGCAGCTATAAATGCTTCAACTGATAAACTAGAAACTAACTCCACGTGAATGGCCGTTGTAGCTACACAAACACACAAAAATAGGCCTTCACAGACTTTGCGTTTCGTAATAAACTTGATTTTACCAGATATGGTCTCGCGAAGTCGGTTGCGGTTCCGTCGAAGGGCCGTGCGCGTCGCACGCGGTTCGCGGGCAGGTCTGCCATGCGCGGCGGTTGCTCTGCTGCAGAAAACCGAAAACACCTCTTACACCGTCGTACGGTCCGTGCTGCCTGCTTCCGGACGGACGTTATCCGTGCATTGCGTGCGGTGCATTGCGAAGAGTTAGGTTAGTGTCTCCTAGATGGTGCTGCTCAGAACCAATCAAGTTCCAAAATAGGTCAGCACCGATGAGCATATCAATTGGTGACGGTTCAAAAAATTTTGGATCGGCTAAAGTGAAATTGTTAAGATTGAGAGGCCTCGGATTGAAGGCAACTTTAGGTATGTCATCAGTTATTTTAGGCAGGACTAGACAAGACATAGTGACATTAAACGTGCCCGTAGAGGATGCAAGGTGAAGTGCACATCGTTCGGTATTTAAATTTAGAGATGTGTTTCCAATACCTACTACACTTACATAAGACGGCTGTGGTACTAAGCTCAAACCCTGCTTAACCGAGTTAGTAATAAATGATGATTGGCTACCGCTGTCCAGTGTGGCCTTTACAGTGATAGTATCCTTAGTAGCAGGATTAGAAAGTTTGACTTGAGTGAGCGGTGCACAACAAAATTTCTGGTGACGAAAGGGCGGACATAGCCATAGTCTGGGGGGAATTTGTACCCGAATCAACGTGCAGCAAGGAATTGTGTCGTTTTTTACACACACGGCATGATCCAGGGAATCTACAATGTTCAACGCTATGACCCGGCTTTAAACAGTTCCCACACAGCTTTAGGGATGTCACTAAGGCATTTCTATCTTCTGGTGTCTCAGACTTGAATGAAGAGCACACATAGAGGTGATGGTTACCCTTGCACAACAAACATTCAAAGGACTTGGAGAAATTATTTTCTTTTGCAGTGACGGCTAAAGATTTAGTCCGTGGTCTACGTTGGGAAGCTGAAAATGGTTGCTTAGGTTTGTCTTGTTTGTTACGGTTTACTGTTAGAACATCTGCACGATTTTTTAAAAATGCAAAAAAATCATGAAGTGTTGATATATCGGGGAGACCACTTCTATGTTCTTCCCATTTAAAACACGTGAGGCTATCTAGCTTTGATGTATTTATATAAATAACTATCACATCCCACTTATCCGTAGGTAGGCCGAGGGTGCATAGTGCTCTTAAGTTTTTTGTGACATGCTCAATAATAAAACGTAGTGACTTTTCAGTCTCACGCACTGATTCCAAACAAAAAAGAGATTTCAGAAGATTGTTAATTAATTGTCTTTTGTTATCAAAACGCTCACACAGTATTTGCCATGCTTCATTATAATTTTTATCACTAACCTCTAAATTGTAGATAGCACGAGCCGCTTCACCCTCCAAGTATGAATTGAGATAGTAAAACTTGTGTATGTTTTTGATTTTATTGTTGTTATGAACTGAAGCAATGAAAGTTTCTTTAAATTCCAACCACTTTAAAAAGGAGCCATCAAAATTTGGAATTTTAATAACTGGTAGCTTGAATCCGAAGCCTTCCTGCTCGTTTGTTTGAGAGCAACAACCCGCATGAGCAGACGCATTAGATATAGATTGAAAATCAGCTGGCTTGGAAGGTGAATTCGATTTTATAATGCCTTGGGCAAGTGATATATAGTGGTCGAATTCTTGTTCATAAATATCACGAATATTCCACTCTTGTTCCTGATTAGAAGAACATGGTGGTGGCCACAAATAGTTTGCCAATTAAAAGATAAGAACTGCCCATTGAATCTGCGAAGGCTTGTGGACAGCTACCTCAGTGACAGAAAGGTAACGGTGAGATACGCAGGGGAAGAATATAGTAAAAGTACAAACAAGGGCTGTGTCCAAGGTTCCATTGGCGGGCCCTTGTTTTGGAACATCATCTTGGATCCCCTGCTCAATCAACTCACCGCTGCCGACGCCTACTGCCAAGCCTTCGCAGACGATATTGTTTTGATAGTTGAAGGTAACACGGCCACAGAAATAGAAAGGAAAGCCAATGCCGCTCTCTCCCATGTCCAGAAGTGGGGCGTGTCGAACAAACTGAACTTTGCGCCGCACAAAACCAAGGCGATGGTGATCACGCGAAAGCTGAAATTCGACACACCCAGGCTGGTGATGGGAGGCACGGACATTCAGCTGGTAGCCGATATGATTGATTGATTAGGCGTTCTAGTGGACAACAAGCTGTTGTTCAACAAGCATATTGCATATGTTTGCAAAAAATCAATCAACATATACAAGGGAGTCAGCAGAGGCACGAGCTACACATTTACTCTTTTTAATTTTTAACCCGTTACTTTGTAAAATGTCTAAAACTTGATCAATAGTTTTAAGGTGATTATTTATATTCTTACTTTTAATGAGAATGTCATCACAAAATATGATTACATCTAGTATGCCTTTGAATAAGTTTTCCATAAACTTTTGAAAGATTCCCGGGCTAGAAGAAAGTCCGTACACTAACCGATTATATTTGAACAACCCTCTATGGGTGTTTATAACTGTATAATTTCTGGACGACTCATCGAGAACCAGCTGACTGTACGCTTGCGAAAGATCTAACTTTGTAAAATATTCGTTTCCACATAGGTTACTAAATAAATCTTCTACCTTTGGAACCAGGTACCTATCAACCAACAAGACACGATTTAAGGTTACCTTATAATCCGCACACAGACGTATACCGCCATCCGCTTTACTCGCAATCACCAGAGGGGTGGCCCAGTTGGAGCGCTCCACGGGCTCGATGACGCCGGCGCGCAGCATGGCGTCGAGCTCAGCGTCGACGCGCGGGCGCAGCGCGTACGGCACGGCGCGCGCGCGGCAGAACACCGGCTCCGCTCCCTCGCGCACATGTAATTGTACCGGCTGTCCCGTGTAGCGTCCCAGTGTACCGTCGAACAACGACTCATGCCTCGAAGTTATTTCATTCAATGGTTTATATTTGTTATCCTTATCCACGTTTACATTATACAAATTGAATTTAGGTATTACAATATTTAATTCCGAAAGCCATTGACGACCCAACAGAAAAGTAGTGCCCTTGTCTATCACATACAAGTCTAAATTTTTCATTTTATTATTATACATTACTTCGGGTTGGGGCGGAAAGGTTCTGAAATGGCGACCACGCACCGGACGGCGCTCCGTGGGTAGGCCCCCGACAAGGTGGACCGACGATCTGGTGAAGGTCGCGGGAAGCCGCTGGATGCGGGCAGCGCAGGACCGATCGTCGTGGAGATCCTTAAGGGAGGCCTATACCCAGCAGTGGGTGTCGTGCGGCTGATATGATGATGACATTACTTCAACCTTGACATAACCGCGCGGTTGCAGGATTGAGCCATTATAAAACTTTAACTTCAATTGACAAGAATGCAAAGGTAAATTACTATAGTTACTTTGATAAGTTTCCGTACTAATACACGACAAAGCAGAACCGGTATCAATTTCCATGTTCAAGAACTTATTATGTACTAACAAAGTAATACCTACCGGTCTGTATTGACTTAGTGACATTTGGTACATAGGTTCGTCGACTTCGTCCTCGCTCAATTTATTTTCAATATCCTGTAGGCTTACGCAACTGCACAATTTGACGACCGTCATGATCGTGATCGTAAAACAGTGTAAGATATAGTCACCGAGTCAAGCTCTCTATCGGCGTTTTTCGTTGCTCTATCTAGCAACTAAGATCTTATACCGCGAATTTTTATTTCACTATGAATAACTGACACCGCCTGTCAAATTGGTACGCAAAGGCACATTCGCTTCGTAAAGATAACGACGAACAACCACATAGACTTTTTGTCTTTGCATCGCAAAAGTGACAATTTGGTGTCAATTTGGTGTCAATCAGGTGCAAATGTCAGCTTCAAACAAGTTTTGAAAATTATTATTTGAGTAAAGTTTTAATTATATGTTTGTTGTTTCAGCTCGAAAATTTATGAGAATGATTTGTGATTATAGCCCTTACAAATGCAGAGATAGGAAAAAACTATTTATTAATAAAAAAGTATCAATTAATATAGGTACAAAAGATTTATGCTCAAAAGCGGCATACCTACGTATAATTTATCAATTAATATCGCAAAATCCTACGAAAAAGTGAGTTTTATAGCGCAGAAGAAGAAACTCTTGAAAAATGTATACTTACCAAAAATCCTGTATACAATACAAGGTATAAAAGAGGTACATTGTGAATTTTTTTGAAAGAAAGTATTTTATATCAATTAATTTTGTATTACTTACATGAATAAAACGTTTCATTACAAATCTGTGTGGTATAATTATTTTCTGTGTGGTTTAATCAAAAAAAAAAAAAAAAAAAAAACATTTATTCAGTCTAGGCAAGCAATTGTGAATGTCAAAGAAGCTACGCCATCGGTTCGCAAACCCTGAGCGGGAGACCTTGTAACGAGAAGAACCGGCAAGAAACTCGTCAAGGGCTGCTTTTTTCTCCCTGTATATTTCATACAGAGTCGTCAACATTGAAAAATGAGCTCCACATTTAAAGTGAGGTCATTTTCCATCACAATAATTAACAAAAGTTTGCACACAATGGGTAGGTAAGGTAAGTTGAAATTAAATACCTACTACATATCGGATAGGTAAACAAATTAAGGTAAGGTAAGGGTAAGGTAAGGTAATTACAAAGAAGCACGATTTATTGTGGAATAAGCTGCGCGCGCCTGACTCAAGGGTCCCGGCTGAGGTTGTCGATCTGCTTGCATACTGGTATGGTAAGCAGACCAACAACGTCAGGTGGGGAGCTCACTTGTCGGATACTTACCAGCTGTCTTGTGGCGTGAGGCAAGGGGGGATCGCCTCGCCAGACTTATTTAATGCATACATTAATGGTTTGATTGTGGAGCTGAGCAGCACCGCAGTTGGGCTTAGGTTAGATGCAAGATATGTCAATAATCTGAGCTACGCAGACGACATGGTGCTGCTCAGCCCCTCAATCAAAGGATTAAGAAAGCTTTTAATGATTTGCGAGAAATATGCAAAAGAGCACGACTTAACATAAATAACGTCGGGAAAACGGAAATGGTGGTATTTAAGTCAGGAAATGGACCCCAAAATATACCACCGATATACCTAAATGGACAGGTTGTGAACATTGTAGATCACTTTAAGTATCTTGGTCACATCGTGACATCCGAACTATAAAGGAATGTAGTGATACCTTCTAAAAATACTAGAACATGGGCCCTTAAGCTTCCACGTAAAACATTATTTAAATCTATTTCTATTAATAACTTATTAAATAAAAACTTCTGAGGGCGCCATTTTCGGTGGGGTAGTCACCTTAAGGGAAAAGTACGAAATGAACTGCAAAATTCCCTAATTTATTAATAAAAACCCCCAAGTCATGAATGAATACCATACATTGCGGGAAAAATACACAATAAGGGTAACATTTTGACGATAACGACAAGGTTTTGGATAGTGGTATTTATTATCTGTGGAAATCGTGATCTTTAACGAAATCGTTGTCAAAATTGTGCATTTGCGTAAGCACTTGCGACTGACCACTCCCACATGTTGTCTATGACGGAGGAGACCACGAAGATTTAAGTAGACATACACGCTACGACATTTTTCAGAATCTTATGAATGTCTCTATATTTAATGTAATATGGTTCCTTTGATTTAAAACAATATTTGCATTGTTTCGGCATAAAAATTAAAGTTTACGACAATCCATTTGGTTGTAGCTCTTTATGTCGTTGCGTGAATGGTTTGTTTTGTCTTGGCTATGTCATTACCATAGAGTTAGAGTAATCTTATAAGTCAAAAATATAGGGTGACTATGAAAAATACGATAAGTACTTTAAATTTTAAGCGAGTATTAATTTTTTATAAGAAGTATCGAATGGAAAGTTTTCCTACACATTTTAATTAAAATGTGTAAAACGACTTATATACCTATACCACTTATTTTTCCAGATTATATAGAGTATTTCTTAATTTGTTAGCTCAAAAACACTTTATGGATATCGGGATATACTTAGTGAGAAATAAATATTATAACGCAAAGAGGAGAAAATTTTTGATCTTTATGCAAATTATTCCAACAGAAAATAGCCGAGGACCTATTTTCAAAGACTAATAAATATAGGTACTCTGAGTGCCACTTACGTGGTTACCCTACATGAACCATAAACGAAACTATGATATTTTTTAGAACCACGCACACGGGCATGTGAAATAACGATAGAAATAAAGAAATAACGACACTCATGTATTGTAAAGCCGTGGTCGTCGTTAACGTTGTAATGTCAAATTGACGATCACGAAACGATCGCGATGGTGCTGTTGCGTAAGCCTACTGAGCTTTTGATAGGATTGCATAATTTTATTAAGGTATTTTTAGCAAAGTCGGAATTTTATTTGGCGTTCGATTCTTTCTATCCTGAGTTGATCGCGCTGCATGCAAATAGCACTAGCGCAGTTTACGTGCATCGTGAAAACAATACTTCAATACTTGTGTGCTGTATAGGAACCCTTTGCAATCATGCATATTCGCAGCGCATGCGTCAGATCTGTACGCACCCATAAATCCTATCGAAAAGTATATCTCACAGGACGAGCAATAAAAGGTTTAGAGGGGAACGTTCAAGTTTTTTTATACTCTCACAAAATCTCGTTTTACATCAGATTAAAAAGACGAATCAAACAAAATAATCCGAAGCACAATCTAAGCATAGGTGCCGGATTTTACGGCGCGTAAAAAGTTTTACACCTTTTGAAAATGGGGCCTTTCTATACGGAGAGGAAATTTTACTGCGAATAAAATTTGTAATTTATTGATGCTCGCTATCCCACGATCAGCCACAGAGTATTTGCATAATATTATTGGTGTTTACATACCGGCTCGTGCGGGAAAACATTAATCACACATAAAATGTGAAAGCCCTTTTAAATGTTCTCGAAGGCTTTGTCAAGTAAAAAATATTGTGGATCTTTGTTGTGGGTTGGTAAATAACGATATTGTCAACTGGAAAATGTTTCATGTTTCTCGTGTATTTATCTTTTAGTACTATTTGCATAATTATCATATCAATATAAATAAATAAAAAATATTTAAGTCACCTTACGTATAATTTTAAATAATCTGATAAAATTATATCTAATGCCCGTTTGTTATTTACAATTTGTTACTTTTTTTCGAACGTTGATAGAAAATGAAAATTATAGTGAACAGGATAATTTTAAAACGTAAAATAAGAAAAATAAGTTTTCTATGATCTTAATTTGTTATTATGTCAAACCTTTTTGTTTCATTTAGAATTTTTTCATTTTATTGTTCTCGTTTTCTACTTTAAATTCATGAATTGTGCCGAGTCGGCAGAAATTTAGAATTTTATTATTGCAACACATTAACGTTTGTTCGTTCCCGTGGTAGCTAATAAAAAGTCCACAAAGTTGTAACAGCGCAATGACTTTCTCAATAATTTAGCACTCGTTCACTGAGCAAGTGTCACTACATGCACTCGTTGGTCATTAAAATCTTTTTGGAACCGTCAAACAATAGTGATCACACTTTATAAATCAATATATTTTGAATCCTATACACTTTTGTTTAAAAATTCAAGAGTAAAACCACGCGTCTCCTCTTAGGCCCATATTTTTAATCTGCTTACTTGAGAAAATACCTGAAATGATATTCATAAAAGACCATCAGTCTCAAGTATTATCTCAAGACAGCTCTCAAGAGTCCTCATACCCACCACTCAAAGAGAATTCACCTTTGACTTGTCTTTAGACTGATAAAAAGGCATCGGTAAGTACTTACGCCAGGGAGCCCAATCGCGGTAATTCTGAACGATAAAACCAAAAACGTTACATTGTCATTTAGGTTATTTTATTAAGATTTTTATCTTTGGTTTAGCTTCAAAGTTTTCACTTGAATTGTCCCAGATTTTAATCTTAGACTCCTTAGGCAGAGTATTCAACAATTTTAACAAAACTAAAGCGAGTATTTTTCTGTAAACGAAACTGAAACGGTAACGATTTAGCTTTGGTTTTATCGTTGAAAATTAGCGCGATTAGGCCCTTTTTAATTAGGTAATAAAAAGAGCGATACTGAAAAAGTACAAATACAAGCATACAAAACAAAAGTTCCATACTGATGTTCGTCTATTAGAGTATGCTATACTCACGATTAGATGTTGAAACGTGTCCCGGCTCGGCGGGCGTAAGTCGCGCATAATGAAATAAGTTTCACTTTTTAGTTATCTTCGCTTGGGGATTCCTTAATACTTTTAATATCCTGTCGCTTCCAAAGTTTGTACACTCAGCAAAAATCTACATTTCCTATTTATGTTTAGTATAATAGCTTTTTTAGTTAAGGCAGTATTGCTGTCCTTGACGATCTGATTCTTACACAAATGTTACCGTATCTTATCGTACAGATATTTTTTGTGATAAATAACGTATTCAGCGAGTATCTTTTTTTTTCAAATGAAGACGTCAATCAAATCTGAATAATGATGATAATAGTGAAGACAAATAATTAATAAAATATGAATTAAAATAATTGGTTCGTAAGGTAATGTGGCTAAAATATAGACGACACTTGCTCGCTAAGCATAAAAAGAAAAAATAATAGAATTTCATTTGAATTAATATGATCGTCAATCAAAAAAAAATACCTGAGTTTTTAGGTAGATCTAGACTTTAGACAACACAAATCCTTAGAAGAAAAGATTTTTTTGAAACAATTGGATTAAATATTTCCTCAACTTTAATTGCTGGCTCTACTTACTAAGTACGCATTGTCATAGAGTACAGGAGGCTTACGCAACAGCACAATTTGACGACCGTCGTGATCGTGATCGTAAAACAGTGTAAGATATAGTCAGCGAGTCAAGCTCTCTATCGGCGTTTTTCGTTGCTCTATCTAGCAACCAAGATCTTATACCGCGAATTTATATTTCACTATGAATAACTGACACCGCCTGTCAAATTGGTACGCAAAGGCACATTCGCAAAGTAAAGATAACGACGAGCGACCACATAGACTTTTTGTCTTTGCATCGCAAAAGTGACGATTTGGTGTCAACCAGGTGCAAATGTCAGCTTCAAACAAGTTTTGAAAATTATTATTTAAGTAAAGTTTTAATTATATGTTTGTTGTTTCAGCTCGAAAATTTATGAGAATGATCTGTGATTAAAGCGCTTACAAATGCAGAGACAGGAAAAAACAATTTATTAATAAAAAAAAGTATCAATTAATATAGATACAAAAGATTTATGCTCCAAAGCGGCATACCTATGTATAATTTATCAATTAAATCGCATAATCCTACGAAAAAGTGAGTTTAATAGCGCCGAAGAAGAAACTCTTGAAAACTGTATACCAAAAATCTTGTATAAGTACAATACAAGGTATTGAAGGGTACATTGTGAATTTTTTTGAAAGAAAGTAGTTTATATCAATTAAATTTTGTATTACATGAATAAAACGTTTCATTACAAATCTGTGTGGTATAATTTACTGGGATAGTACTTAGGTATGTTATTTAGTATTGTATAAAAACATTGAGAATCCTAAAAGGTATGACAGCTTGGCTGCCCTAAACCAAATTATCTTAGATATTTGTATCTTATTCCAGACATATTTTACAGGAGAGCTTGAGATATTCTGAACACTAAAATATTAAAATAATTGATATCATTGGTAAACGGGCGAACGGTGACAAAATATGCCTATTATTAGTATTATAATATTATCTGTGCTATTATAGAGGTAATAAAGTTATCTAGGTATCTATTATGTAGGAAGGTACCTATAATGTTGATATTCCTGTTTGTCAAAATTCAAAATTCCCTATTGTATAAAAACCCCCAAGTTATTAATGAATACCATACATTAAGGTGGCACTCTGAGCGAAAGTGGCGCCGCCGTGGTGAATTTTATTTCATATTATAATTCTAATACACGATTTTAATAATGTTTTACGTGGAATTTTTAGGGCCCACAGTCTAGTAATTTTAGAGGGTATAATTAACTGCTTAAACTGCTAAAAGTGGCCGTTTTTTACATATCTGCTATCTACTTCTGCGAATGACTATGAGGGAATGTAGTGATACCTTCTAAAAATACTAGAACATGGGCCCTAAAGCTTCCACGTTAAACATTATTTAAATCTTTTTCTACTAATAACTTAATAAATAAAAACTTCTGAGGGCGCCATTTTCGGTGGGGTAGCCACCTTAAGGGAAAAGTACGAAATGAACTGCAAAATTCCCTAATTAATTAATGAAAACCCCCAAGTCATGAATGAATACCATACATTGAGGGAAAAATACGCAATAACGGTAACATTTTGACGATAACTACAAGGTTTTGGATAGTGGTATTTATTATCTGTGGAATTCGTGATCTTTTACGAAATCGTTGTCAAAATTGTGCATTTGCGTAAGCACTTGCGACTGACCACTCCCACATGTTGTCTATGACGGAGGAGGCCACGAAGATTTAAGTAGACATACACGCTACGACATTTTTGAAAATCTTATGAATGTCTGTATATTTAATGTAATATGGTTCCTTTGATTTAAAACAATATTTGCATTGTTTCGGCTTAAAGATTAAAGTTTACGACAATCCATTTGGTTGTAGCTCTTTATGTCGTTGCGTGAATGGTGTGTTAAGTCTTGGCTATGTCATTACCATAGAGTTAGAGTAATCTTGTAAGTCAAAAATATAGGGTGACTATGAAAAATACGATACTTTAAATTTTAAGCGAGTATTAATTTTTTATAAGAAGTATCGAATGGAAAGTTTTCCTACACATTTTAATTAAAATGTGTAAAACGACTTATATACCTATAACACTTATTTTTTTCAGATTATATAGAGTATTTCGTAATTTGTTAGCTCAAAAACACTTTATAGGTATTGCGATATACTTACTGAGAAATAAATATTTTTGGAGGAGAACATTTTTGATCTTTATGGAAATTATTCGAAAAGAAAAATAGCCGAGGACCTATTTTCAGACTAATAAATATAGGTACTCTGAGTGCCACTTACGTGGTTACCCTACATAAACCATAAACAAAACTATGATATTTTTTAGAACCACGCACACGGGCACTAGTATGTGAAATAACGATAGAAATAAAGAAATAACGACACTCATGTATTGTAAAGCCGTGGTCGTCGTTAAAGTTGTAATGTCAAATTGACGATCACGAAACGATCGCGATGGTGCTGTTGCGTAAGCCTGCTGCAGGCTTACGCAACAGCACCATCGCGATCGTCGCGAGACTTTGAAAATAGGTCCTCGGCTATTTTCTGTTCGAATAATTTGCATAAAGATCAAAAATGTTCTCCTCTTTGCGTTCAAATATCAATTTCTCACTAAAAATATCGCAATACCTATAAAGTGTTTTTGAGCTAACAAATTACGAAATACTCTATATAATCTGAAAAAATAAGTGTTATAGGTATATAAGTCGTTTTACAAAAAACTTTCCATTCGATACTTCTTAAAAAAAATTAATACAAAGTATCGTATTTTTCATAGTCACCCTATATTTTTGACTTACAAGATTACTCTAACTCTATGGTAATGACATAGCCAAGACAAAACACACTATTCACGCAACGACATAAAGAGCTACAACCAAATGGATTGTCGTAAACTTTAATCTTTAAGCCGAAAAAATGCAATAATTGTTTTAAATCAAAGGAACCATATCACATTAAATATAGAGACATACATAAGATTCTCAAAAATGTCGTAGCGTGTATGTCTACTTAAATCTTCATGGTCTCCTCCGTCATAGACAACACGTGGGAGTGGTTCGTCGCAAGTGCTTACGCAAATGCACAATTTCGGACAACGATTTCGTTAAAGATCACGCTTTCCACAGATAATAAATACCACTATCCAAAACCTTGTCGTTATCGTCAAAATGTTACCCTTATTGCGTATTTTTCCCTCAATGTATGGTATTCATTCATGACTTGGGGGTTTTTATTAATTAATTAGGGAATTTTGCAGTTCATTTCGTACTTTTCCCTTAAGGTGGCTACACCACCGAAAATGGCGCCCTCAGAAGTTTTTATTTATTAAGTCATTAGTAGAAAAAAAATTTAAATAATGTTTAACGCGGAAGCTTTAGGGCCCATGTTCTAGTATTTTTAGAAGGTATCACTACATTCCCTTATAGTCATGCGCAGAAGTAGATAGCAGATATGTAAAAAACGGCCACTTTTAGCAGTTTAAGCAGTTAATTATACCCTCTAAAATTACTAGACTGTGGGCCCTAAAAATTCCACGTAAAACATTATTAAAATCGTGTATTAGAATTATAATATTAAATAAAATTCACCACGGCGGCGCCACTTTTGCTCAGGGTGCCACCTTAATGTATGGTATTCATTAATAACTTGGGGGTTTTTATACTATAGGGAATTTTGAATTTGACAAACCGGAATATCAACATTATAGGTACCTACATAATAGATACCTAGGGAACTTTATTACCTCTATAATAGCACAGATAAATAAGTAATAATAGGCATATTTTGTCACCGTTCGCCCTTTATTTACCAATGATATCAATTTTAGTGTTCAGAATATCTCAAGCACTCCTGTAAAATATGTCTAGAATAAGATACAAGTACCTGTCTAAGATAATTTGGTTTAGGGCAGCCGATCTGTCATACCTTTTTTATTTTTAAATTTGAGATTTTAGGATTCTCAATGTTTTTTTTATACAATACTAAATAACATACCTAAGTACTATCCCAGCAAATTATACCACACAGATTTGTAATGAAACGTTTTATTCATGTAATACAAAATATAATTGATATAAACTACTTTCTTTCAAAAAAATTCACAATGTACCTCTTCAATACCTTGTAATGTACTTATACAGGATTTTTGGTATACATTTTTCAAGAGTTTCTTCTTCGGAATACAAAATTTAATTGATATAAACTACTTTCTTTCAAAAAATGTCACAATGTACCTCTTCAATACCTTGTAATGTACTTATACAGGATTTTTGGTATACATTTTTCAAGAGTTTCTTCTTCGGAATACAAAATTTAATTGATATAAACTACTTTCTTTCAAAAAATGTCACAATGTACCTCTTCAATACCTTATATTGTACTTAAACAGGATTTTTGGTATACATTTTTCAAGAGTTTCGTCTTCGGCGCTATTAAACTCACATTTTCGTAGGATTTTGCGATTTAATTGATTAATTATACGTAGGTACGCTTTGGAGCATAAATCTTTTGTATCTATATTAATTGATATTTTTTTTATTAATAAATTGTTTTTTTCCTATCTCTGCATTTGTAAGCGCTTTAATCACAAACCATTCTCATAAATTTTCGAGCTGAAACAACAAACATATAATTAAAACTTTACTTAAATAATAATTTTCAAAACTTGTTTGAAGCTGACATTTGCACCTGGTTGACACCAAATTGTCACTTTTGCGATGCAAAGACAAAAAGTCTATGTGGTCGTTCGTCGTTATCTTTACTTTGCGAATGTGCCTTTGCGTACCAATTCGACAGGCGGTGTCAGTTATTCATAGTGAAATAAAAATTCGCGGTATAAGATCTTAGTTGCTAGATAGAGCAACGAAAAATGCCGATAGAAAGCTTGACTCGCTGACTATATCTTACACTGTTTTACGATCACGATCACGACGGTCGTCAAATTGTGCTGTTGCGTAAGCCTGCCGGCCGCCTGACCCCGACGGCGTCTCATAAAAACCGTGATTATGGTTATTTTCTCCAACTTGATTCCCTGGTTCGTCACTGTCACTATACTGATTCACCCAGTACATGTCCGCGTTCCGGCCCCCGTGCCCGGGCGCTCGCGCCGCGCTTGGCCGCCGCCGGCTGTCCCGCGCCACCCCCCGCGACCGCCATAACTGGTGAAGGCCCCGCCGCATGGCTGATGATTTCCCGGCGTTCCGAGTCTTGCATTTGTATTCCTTACCGGACACATACGTCTTAGGTGGCCCACGTTCTTACAAAAACTACACTCAAAGTTTTTGTATCGACAATTATCCGTTTTATGCATCGTTTCACCACAGGCCATATCTACACTTGAAATTATTCTGGATCTTGTTCACAGCATTCGAAGAACTAGTATCGCGCTCGACCGCGCATGCATTTTTTTCGGCTGTTTCCAACGTTACCGCCAACTTGCTCGCCCGCATGAATAATTTACTTCAGGCTAGTAAATCATACTCAATTTTTATGACAAAACTGTTTATTTGCACTGATTTTCAGAACTTTTTACACACATGAAAAAAGCCGGGAGTTCGCCGACCGAGCAAGGACAATTGACATTGACAGATATTTTTTTTTTACTCTTTTGGGTTTGGATATTCCGCCCACCAAGGACTAGTCCTTAATAATTTAAACAATTCACAAAAAAATCTGTAATAATGTATTACTTTTCTAAAATAATAACCTTACTCAACGGTCTCTTAAGAGTATTAGTTTTTGTTTTGACTGTTACTACACGAGTCACATTATCCTGTCCCACGTGCTTAACTATAATCTTTCCTAAAATCCACTTCGCAGGTGGAATATTATCATCTTTTATAATAACAATATCTCCTATATTTGGTTCAAGTTTATTAACATTCCACTTATAACGTTGACTCAAATTAAATAAATATTCATTAGACCAACGGTTCCAAATGTTATGCACCATTTTTTGTACAAGTCTCCATCTTTCCCAATTACTGATATTACAGTTAGAAAAAATTTCATCACTTACATTTAACAAGGGTTCGCCTACTATGAAATGGCCGGGTGTCAGTGGAAGAGGGTCATTAGGATCATCACTTAGTAAGGATATCGGACGAGAGTTTAAACATGTGTTACTTGTGTTAAAACTGTCGTTAACTCTTCGTATGTTAGAGTACTGTCTCCGATGACCTTTTTGAGATGAGTTTTGATACTACGAACCCACAGACCACCAAAGTTTGGGGCATGTGGCGGTATAAAATGCCTGTTGGTATTCTCAAGTGTGACGGCTTGTGCAATTTCGTTATGGAGCTTAGATTTTGCGTTGTTGAACATATCACGCAACTCCCTCTCAGCACCAACGAAATTTGTGCCATTGTCGCTATAAATATCTTGACAATGGCCTCTTCTTGCTGTGAATCGCCTAAACGCTGCGATAAATCCCTTTGTTGTCAGGTCAGAAACAGCTTCAATGTCAACCCATAGATTTTACTAATAGCTCATAATTATAAAGAACATAATTATTACAGGAAAGTTATTCGATCAAATATTCCTGCTGTTTAAAGTGTTGATTTTGACAATAAATGTTATCCGTGAAAGCATTTTCTGTTTAACGATTCTACCTGCAGCCAAAATTAGGGTTCACTTGACAAAAAAAAAGAGATGAGAGGACAAAATATTTTGGCTGATGACCGAGGAACGGTCCATTTTAAGTTAAATTAATAATTCTCTCCATTTGCTCTGAAATTGAGAGTAGTAACTAGACCAATTCCAGGCATTTAAAACTAGGTACCCAATAGGGAATAACAATAAAGTATAGATTGTATTAGAATACCTCCAGCTCCTTGTGAAACAATAAATATGGTTTTAAATCCACCAAATCGGTACAAGCACTCAGCAGCTTCTCTTAGCAGCGAAATAAGCCAAGAAATCCCTGTAAACAACGAATAGGTACCGTGATAAAACAATTTTCCAAGATTCCAGTCAACGAAAATCTGTAGTACGAAAGTCCACAAACCTGGTCAAATTCGATGGTCTGAATAAATAGGCTACAAAAGGCCGAATACTTTTAGCGTAATCAGACACTGGTCTGAATAAAATATATTAAAATGAAGTTATTTTCGAAGGAAGAATTAAATAGGTAATGTCTGAATCACAGCTGATATTTGAAAGTTCAACGACTCGACTTTTCTTCCGAAGCGTTCCAAGTTTCTTTTCGGACGCATTCCAAGTCCAACGAGAGCTCAGCGATGGGTACCTATGCCTGTCATTTCGACTTGACCCCGCCAGCTGCGCAGCCCGCAAGGAAGCGACGGACGCCAGCGAACACAACGGAACTACGGTCAAACAACTTCGCGGAACTAACCAACTTTTGAGGACTACAGAAAAGGATCTCAACGTCAAGACTCGGACATCGGAAGTCCTAACTGCATGCGCCCCGATTAGTGGGCGGCCTGGGGGAGTCGATTATATGGGGAAATACGATTCTAATTCTTTTTTTTTTTTTTTATAAGTCGATGACGCGAAAATTTAAAATGAACTTTTTACGGAAATAAGGAAAAGGACATGAGGCTTACTGCCAAACAATAAAATTATATCATTAATAGGAAAAAGTACCTTTATACTTTGAAAAACTACTCTTTCAAGGGAAATCAACCAAACTATCATTCACTTAGTTTAATACACCAAAAAAACAACGCTACAGTTTATAGGTCCTGCATAGTCCACGCCGCTAGCCTTGAAGGGCTTACTTGGTTTCAACCTGACTTCAGGAAGTTGACCCATCAGTGGGGTTTTATTCGCTTTCGAATATCTCAAACATGTTACACATTGTCTATAGTACTTTTTGGTTTGATCTCGAGCACGAAGTATCCAGTAGGTAGATCGAAGAAAATTCTGCATGATTTGAGTTCCACCATGTAAGGTTTTATCATGTGCATCCGCTATTAACAACTGTGTTAGGTGACTTTTAGCAGGTATAATAATCGGATGCCGCTTGTCATAACTGGCATGAGCTTGTTCTATGCGTCCGCAGACCCTTAAAATACCATTTTCATCTAAAAATGGACATAGAGTGTTGAGAACGCTTTTCTTTGGGACGTGCCCCTTACTTTTGATACTCTTAATCTCTTCTTCGAATTCAAACTCTTGAGCTTGCTTAATACAAATTTCTAATGTCCTTTTTATCTCTTCTATTGTTACGTTATTTGTTCTATTTTCTCGTTCTTCTTTTGATTGTCTCAAACTCAAAACTCTTCTGCAATAAGAAAGTACTCAAAGCATTTTACTCAATTTTGAAAATTTTGTCCACTCAAATTCTTCTTTCTTTTCGCTTATTATATTAAATGTCCTAATTTTTTCATCTTCATGTGTCTCAGATACGTTCTCATTATCTCTCTCAATTCGTGGCTCTGACAACCATGAAGGTCCATTCCACCAAAGCGAATGGGTTAGTAAGAGTGCAGGGCGCAATCCTCGCGAAGCGCAATCCGCGGGGTTTGCTTCTGTTGATACATGACCCCATTGTTCATACTCTATGATTGTTAGTATCTCAGACACTCTATTACTGACAAAAGTGTTCCAGCGGCTGGGACCTCCCTTTAACCAAGCTAGAACTATTGTAGAGTCTGTCCATCCAAATAAGGCTTCTTTTGGTATGTTCATCACTTGTGAGATTTCGGAGAGTAGTTTAGCGGCTAGAACTGCGCCACAGAGTTCCAATCTTGGAATGGAAACTTCCTTTTCGATAGGGGCAACTTTAGTTTTAGCAGACACTAAAGATACGTGTATATTGCCTTGTTCATCGACTACACGAAGGTATACAGCACCTGCGTAGCCGGCTGTTGATGCATCGGAAAATGCATGTAATTCCTTTTTACAATTTTGTTTACACTGTAGCCACCTTGGCACAGTAATGCTTCTGATTTCTCCTAAATCATTTCGAAACTTTAACCACATTTGCAATAAATCATCAGTAATCTCTTCATCCCAATCAAGTTGATTCTTCCAGACCCTTTGCATTATGATTTTAGCACTAATTACCACTGGCGCGATCCACCCCAATGGATCGTACAGTCTGGCTATATCGGAGTAATGTAATAGCATACTCAAAATGATCGGTCTGTCTGTTCCATTTAATTCCTAAAACTTTCAAATTAGTGTCACTCTTGATTGGTATAGTTTGTTCTTCAGTGTGTTTGTCTTTTCCAATATATTTCAATAATTGGTCACTTGATTACTGCTTCACTTTTGCAAGTAGAAACCTCCCGAGTTCATAAGTCGGTTCATCTCATTATAGATTTCAATCGCTTCGGTCTCAGTAGCGCACCCTGTCATTAGATCATCGACAATATAATCGGTTTTAGTGATTTCAGATGCTCTTGGGTATCTTGATTTTTCCACTTCTGCTAGCTTTTGCAGTGATCTTACCACAGGGTGGTGAGGAAGATACACTGCTTTCGGATAATCTATTTCGTGTTGTTTTACGGGCTCCATGTGGTTAAGTGTACTATACTCCCCGATAACTCTCTCATATTCACGACGTAGATTAGGTTTTTTGTTAAGCTGCTTCTCTAAGAATAACAACCTTCTCATAGCTATTTGTTTTGACTCACCGTTCGTGCACTCTTGTTTCTCATTTTTGAACGGCAATCTAACAATAAATCTTCCACTCTCATTTCTCACTGTTGTCTCCTCGTAATATTTTTCACATCTCATTTCTTTTTTAGTAAGTATCCTTTTAATACTATTTGGTTCCGCCTCAATCTCCCAAAACTGTTTTAACCAATCATCATCTCTCATTTGAACATGCATACTAACATGCACCTTACCACCAGCTGCATCGTCTCTTAAAACCCTTCCGGATATAACCCAACCAAAAATTGTGTTTTGTGCAATAAGATTGCCTTGAGAATTTTTTATCATGTTGTCGAGTAATATTTCGCTGTAAACTTCAGCACCTAGTAAAATGACAATTTTACCTGGCTTTGAAAAACCCGGATCAGCCAACGGCAATGACTTCAACTCTAACCATTGTGTTGCTTCCACTGGTTCACCTGGAAGAAGTGATGTTAGTGTCCCTAGTACATAAGCATTGACATTGAGAATGGTTTCTGAATTATGACGCGACTCAAGTTTCAAAGACACCATGTATTTAACGCGTGTATGACCCTCACCCAATCCTGACACTAAACCATTAATAGGAATACGCTTAAGCTTAAGTAATTGGACAGTTGATTCACTAATAAAGGACGCTTGTGACCCTTGGTCTAATAATGCACGAATAAGAAATTGTTCTCCTTGTCTTGAATGAGCGTTGACCACGGCTGTAGCAAGTAGTACACTATAGCTATGAAGTTCTCCACTTGAAAAATTTGCTATAATTCTTGTCTCATTGTTTGATGTACTCGGTACTGGCGGATTGGTTATTTCATTTTGATTCTGATTGTGCGTGTCATTTCTTTCCTTTGTCTTATCTTCTGTTGAAGACTCTCTGTTCTCATAATGAAGCATCGTGTGGTGTCTTCTTCCACATTTTCTACAACATGCGGACTGACGACACTTATGCACCACGTGATTGGGTGACATGCAATTAAAACATAAAGGAAAATGGTTCATATGTTTATACGCCAAACACGTTTCACAAGAAGAAATAATTTTTGAAATTTGTTTAAACATACCAGACCAATAATAAAGAATAGAGATTGACTTAATTCCCATTTTGAAATGCTGTATTATTTTTCTTCTACGTTTTTCTTTCGATTTTTTTTCTTTCGTTTTGTAAACCTTGGGTTTACTCTATTCAAGTCGGCTGCAAAAGTAATGGTTGCAAATAAAAATACTGTGAAATCTTCTGGGTATATGCTTTTGCCCATGACCTTTAACGGTTCTACTCATTTAATCAAAGCTTTGGTCTTTTCCGATATATATCCTTCTCTTATTCTTGGTATTGACTTTTGGAAGAAGTTTGACTTAATTCCCAAAATACCCTTACAAAATATTTCTTCCCAAATTAATACTATAAGTAGTTCTACTGATACTCAGGTTTTATCTCTTTCCCATTTGTCTGACGGTCAGAAAGGAAATGTTGTCTCTGATTTACTTTCTACATCGAAAACGAATATGATCGAACCTATTGCTATTCCCAGTGAAACCTCAGAAATAGATCGTTTTAATAATATATTATAAATTGTCGCGAAAATCCGGATTCATATCCTAATTTCAGTGTTCGGGATGGAAAGTTGTACCGTCGTATTAATTCATCTGAACCGCTGAACCAAGATTTCCTTTGGAAGGAAGTGCCCCCACCTTCTGCTAGAGAAAACCTTATAAAAGCCGCTCATGGTGACGCTTCAAGTCCTCATTTTGGCATTTTTAAAACATATAAAAAACTCTCTATTCTTTATTATTGGTCTGGTATGTTTAAACAAATTTCAAAAATTATTTCTTCTTGTGAAACGTGTTTGGCGTATAAACATATGAACCATTCTCCTTTTGGGCCAATGGGAAAACCAAAAATATGTTCGCGACCTTGGCAATCCATCTCATTAGATTTAATGGGCCCTTTTCCAATGACCAGGCAAAGGAATCAATATATTTTAGTTGTTAATTGTTGCTTTTCCAAATACACACTTATTTTTCCTCTCAAACGCGCAACTACCGAAAATGTTATTTTTCATTTGGAGAACTCAGTTTTTTTTATTCATGGCGTTCCGCAAACTATTATTATGGACAATGGTTCACAGTTCCAATCGCATCAATTCTCAAATTTTCTTTCGCGTTATAATATTCCGTTCGTATCCTTTACTCCTCGTTACTGCCCACAGGTTAATCTTACCGAGCGATATAATCGTACCATCGTAACCGCGTTAGCTGCCTTAGTAGGTAATGATCATCGCTCTTGGGACAAACATCTGAACAAAATTCAATGCGCTATGAACTCTAGTGTAAATTTATCTACGGGTTTTTCTCCTCTCTTTCTTGTTCATGGTCGGGAGTATGTTTCCACTGGCTCCCTTTATACACCAACATCGGACTATGACGAGATAAGTTTTATGCCCCGTGATATCTATGCTAATAATCTTGGGCATTTAGCATCTTACTTTGACCAGGTTCAAGTTGCTTTATATAATGCGTATGTTAAGAACACTGGTCCTTATAATTTAAGGCGCTCTTTTAAAGAATTTAATGTCGGCGATACTGTTTGGCGTCGAAATTATGTTCAAAGTGATGCAGGTGCATATTTCTCCGCAAAATTGGCACCACGTTTTATAAAATCTAAAGTTATTGTTAAGCTTTCTCCTCTTATTTATATTTTAGAAGACCAAAATGGAGCCAGAGGCAAATGGCACATAAAAGATTTTATCTACACTCACAACGTAATGTTCCAAATATGAATTCAAAAAAGGTAATATAAAGACGTACTTTATTTTCGTGAATAGGTAAAATTAAAAAAAAAAAACTCATTACGATGCAGTCAGCTGCATCATAAAATAACTTTTTTTCTCATTACGACACAGGGCGAATCCAAGAAGAAGGTAGTGCCGTGATATTAAAAAAAAAAAGATATTTTCCCACATAATTTCCATGATTAAAATGCACTCTATGGTGATCGATGACTTATATATTGCGATTAGTTTGCAAGAATGCACTCATCTCAATTTTTTTTCTAATGGAATGCGCGCCATTTTTAGAGCATTACAAAAAAAGTTTTGAATTTTGATTTTAATTTTTACATTTTGTTATACTGAATTTCGTAGGTGTTTTTATTCTTGCTTAAAAATGTGAAAAAGATTGACTCTGCAAAATTATTTGAGATGCAGCTAAGGAAATGACTTATTACAAGGTAGGTACATAGCTAATTCAACCAAAGTCTCTCTCTCTTTTCTAACGTTGATCTTTTATTTAGTAGGTTCAATCCCAAATGTATGAGTGTAGATAAAGTAGTGTATGAAACTGCACATAACTAGGTATTAAAACACTCGTGTGATACTATTAAAAACCTCGCCTACGGCTCGGTTTTTAAACACACACTCATGTTTTAATACCCTTCATTATGTATCAGTATCATAAACTACTATTAAGTTGTAATTTTGTTTCGGTTATGTTTATTTCTGTTTATATTTTATTCTAGTACATATGCGGACGGCAGGCGCACTATTCTGTTTATTTGGGCTTAATTGTTTTTTTTTTATTCTGCATACTGGCGGCCATAGTGCACATCGTCTCTGTTTACTCTCTGTTGGGGAGTAGCTAAGCTCTCCAGACAGTAATCAAGTATAATCTCTCTCTTTATTCTCTTTGCTGCAGAGTAGCTAAGCTCTGCAGGACAATGCCCTTTTGTGTATCTAGTGCACAGTGGTGTGAATTTGTTAATTACTGTACATATTTTATTAGCTTTATTTTAGTCTTGTAAAATTTTCCTAAGGGAAAATTTTCTCTTTGGGGGGGGAATAATGTAGCGTGCTGCCTGTCGCTCCTGAATTCTTAGTTTTAAGCTAGTTTTAATTAGTTTAAGTTTCTTAAGGAATAAGTATTTTTGGCTGTAACTTTCCAAATTCTTTGAAAATAAGCATTTGCTTGGCAGCAATAAATTCGTCTCTTTATGGCGATTCTTATTAGGTTTGTAGTTTCATCCTTTCTCATACAATTTTGTTGAATTTCATACATAAATTTCATACTTAGTAGAAAAGTGAGGTTATAATTTTGTATTTATTTTGACAGCTGCTTGTTTACATGTGACAGCTATGTTTATTTGCTTTTTCTCAATTCTATTCACACTTCGCGTAGGTTGTCTATCAATTTATTGTTCATCCCGCTCTTTCGTATTGCTGCCGAGCGAATACACGAATTCCCATTTTGAAATGCTGTATTATTTTTCTTCTACGTTTTTCTTTCGATTTTTCAAAATTTTCTGTGAGTATAAAAAGATTGTCAAACGTGTTACGGGGCTCAGTCAGTCTTCGTGATCTACAGTAAAAACAAGTAGTGGCCGTTCCCGGGCCTTAGGCAAGGCCCGGGACTCAAGAAAGCCCGTGCCGTGTGAGACTTCTAACAAGTTTTACGGGTGCTGCGAGTCTCCAACTCCTGCTGGTCAACCCCAAGCTAGTGAAACGCTCCATCTCCGGCCTGGCTACGCTGCTCGTCAACGGTTTAACTACGCTCCATTGTGTCCCCTCTCCGCGCGCAAGAATACGTTCCCTCTCCGCGAGCCCGTCAACGGTTTAACTACGCCCCATTGTGTCCCCTCTCCGCGCGCAAGAATACGTTCCTCTGTCCCTCTGCAAGCCTCTGAAGATCCACCCGCACCCCTTACCTCCCTCGTAGTTTTAAGTTCCTTATCATCTTCTTTGTTAGCTTAAGTGATATTAAATATTAACTTCCATCTTTCCGCATTTCTCTTTACTAGTTAGATAAAATCCTCCAATCTTAGGTAGGCTCTCTTCCCTCTTACTCTGTAACGTTATGAACATTAAAATACATTGAGAAACCAATATTAACTAAAGATGTTTATAAAATTATTTGTGACGGTATTTGTGATACTGATGTGGTTTTATCAAAAGTCTGAGTAATTGGTCTGGCGTCTAGTTAAATGTGTTTAAAATAAGCTTAAATGCTAAACTCATGTTCACACAATAACATAATTATTATTAATAATTAATGAGTACCTACTTTATTTATAATTTTGGTAAAAGTTTGATATTTTTTCAATAATTTTGTTATTGATAACACGACAGTTAGTCAACCTGTTTAGGTGTATCTAAATATAGATTTAGTTAAATAGTTTAGATTTGATTACGTTGTCTCCTGCCAGTCATTAATCTTGCTACGCCAAGAAGTTAAAAGTTTAAAATGTACCTATGATTCGATGTCATTCGGATTTATTATTACGATTGAGTGGGTTTAAATTGCAATAAGCAATATAGGCATTATTTTATGTTTTGAGTAATTTATTCAGAGATTTTGGTTTGTTTATTGTTTGTACCCAAGTTCATGATATTATATTTTGATTTTTGATTTTCGGATTTGATTTTCAGATTTGATTTTCGGATTTGATTTTCGGATTTGATTTTCGGATTTGATTTTCAATTTTTGGTTTCGATTAAGGTTTCGATTTCGATTAAGTTTTCGATTTCGATTAAGGTTTCGATTTCGACTAAGGTTTCGATTTCGATTAAGGTTTTTAGTTTCGATTAAGGTTTCGATTTCGATTAGGGTTTCGATTTCGATTAAGATTACGATTTCGATTAAGGTTACGATTCGATGTCATTCGGATTTATTATTACGATTGAGTGGGTTTAAATTGCAATAAGCAATATAGGCATAACTAGTATTTCGCCCTGGTGCGCGGGCTGCTGAAGCAGCCCGCGGGCATCGCCCTGTTGGGCTGTAAGTGGTGGACTTTGAAGAGTTGGACTGCAAATTGTCGAATATATTAGAATTGTATAATATTTTGCCATCCGATCAAATCACATTGCCTATTCTCTGCAAGTTTCAGGGCGGTGTGGTGATGCGTAGTAAAAATGAATGCTCTATTAATCTTTCTAAAAACTTTGCTGGCTGTATTTAAATCATAGAGAAACTAATATGAAACTACTATGTGAAACATCAAATCAAATCGGGGGGTGCTAATAATCCCCGAGTGCGGCTCGGCTACCATCAATTACGAAAACTGCAACTGCCTGCCTAGCATGACCGATTTATATCGCGTGATATAGCATTTTATCGACACTGAACTGTCAAATTCCTTTGTCTTTTTGACAGTTAAACGTGATAAAACGCTATATCACGCGATATAAATCGGTCGTGCTAGGCAGGCAGGCAACTTAATAGCACTTGCTATTTAACTTAATCGTTTTGCTATTTCGAGTTGCACAATTCATGGTGTGTGTGTGACCTAAACGGGCTTCCAATTAAGCAGCCTGCAGCTCCAGCTTAGGGATCGTTACAGTTTTCAGGCCAACTCTACATTTCCCAGTTACAAAGGCCACATCGTCATAATTAGTCAGTAAGCGACAGCGGCATAATGCTTGCTCGGAGGCGTCAACGAAAATGTGTAATCTAAATCTAGTCATCTGTGAGAAACCATAGCATCTGAGTACTGAAAATAAATACCAATCTTTGTTCATCTTCTCAACGATTTGATCATCCCATTTGATCGTAGATCGCCAAACTTCCTGCAGCAATATCTTTTAATTAATCAGGAAGGGGCATAAACATACCCAGTGACAAAATTTTTAGCAACTCGCGATTCCTTGGCGGTCGCAAAACTTCGGTGATCTCTTTGTCCACCTTCTTAAAGCTTACAGGTTTACAATGTTGGGTCTATTAGAGGCCCAACTTTAAGTCAAAACCTCCTGCCTTATGAATCACAATCACGCCTTTCACCAGTTGCTTCATCTCCTTCTCGTTATCCGTGGAGTCGAGAAAGTCATCAACGAAGTGCCTTCTCTTAATGGCTTTGACTGCTTGTGGATGATGACATGAAACAAAATCGACGTATCGTATTACGACGAATAATACAAGTAGCCGTGCATGGAGATGATGTGGCACCAAAGGTCATCGAGGTGATCTTATAAGTTTCTGAGGGCTTCTTGCTTTCCATTACCCTCCAAAGGAAGCACTGGGCGTTTTGATCCTGATCATTTACTTAATCTGCAGGAACATTTCCCTGATATCTGCAGTAACGGCTACTTCTCTTTTTCGGAACCTAAGCAGGACATCAACTAATGAATTCGACAGATCTTGGCCAGTCAGTTATTCGGTATTCAGAGAGTATTTTCCAAGTTTGTTGATATTTCGAACGCTAAAATGTAGGAGATACCAGACTCGACCAACTGGTGCCTGAGCAGTTTTCTTGGCATAATCCTTTTCCAAGATGTTATGCATAATTCTGCTTCGTGTAGTCTATTGCGCATCTCGGATCAAAATCCATCATCTTAATCAAGCGTAATCTATTTTCGACGTTTCTCTTGTTGTTGGGTTGGGAAGCTTGTAGGCATAATCTTCCTCGAAATTGACGATGAAACTCCATGCAGAATCCAACTAAGTTCAGTGAGAGAGACGACAAGCTCGTCCTCCCTGCCTTCTTTTATACCTTTTCGGACGAGATCGGTCGTTTGTATGTTACTGATTTAGAGGACTTCGGTGGTGGTGGTTCTATGCCGCCCTTCCAAGTCCGCAAGCGGAGCTCATTGATTCATTATTGCAGGCGGGATGGAACGATCCGTTTTATTTTAGCAAGAGGGGTCTAACGATTTAGCGTTTATTTTCAGTTTGTAACGCGGCCATTTTGTTTTTCCGCTATTTTTAATATTTTAGAATCTTCTACAGCACACGGTGAACCCTTCATCAAGCAGAGCACACGACGTGTTAAAGTTGCCTTCAGGCCCCTGGGCGGTTGCGGGAAGCACTTTCAAAAATACTCGTTTGGAACTTGCCGACCGGATGTTTGCGGTAGTCGCGGTAGACTCTGGGTCTTTTTTCTATTCGGTCTCCGTCTCCATTCAGACATCACGGTGAAGTAACTTATGGTGACTACCTCTGCAAGTTGAGCACCCCGACCTTCGACTTGCATCTATCTCGATAATGAGTAGCTTTCAAGCATCATTAACGTATTTTCCGCTTGCAGATCCACTCCCAGCGTTGGTTAACGTCTTCTCTTTTGAACTTGTCACAGGCAGAAGGTAATCTGATGGCCCGTGTCATCACAAAAACGCACTTAGCTTGTTGCTTGGGTTTTATCTTCGTGGTGTTCGTCAAATCCTTCGTCAAAACCTTATCGGGCGAAATCGGTCGCTTGTATGTAACTGATTTGAAGGACTTCGGTGGTTGTGGTTCTATGCCGCCTATCCGATCCCGCAAGCGGAGCGCACTGATTTGTCATTACAGGCGGGATGAAACAATTTGGGCGCCCTTTTATTTTTAGCAAGCGGGGTGTAAGGGTTGGTACCCACTTAGGATCGGGAACCTTCACGTTTTTCACGGATCTTAACCTGGACTTTAATTTTTAATATTTTTTCTGGAGTTTTTTTTAAATCCAAATACTTTTTTCATACATAATACCCCACTTTTCCACCTCCTTCTGCGAAAACAATTATGTCAATCAGTCAGTGAGTGAGTGGTACCTGGTAACCGAGCTATAATTAATGCTGGGTTTTCTGTAATTTTGTAAACCTGCCACAGGCAGTAATCTAATAGCCCGTGTTATCACATAAAGCGCACCTAGCTTTATGCTTGGGTTCCTTCGTGCTGTTCCTCAAAACTACCTAATCGGGCATCTGTCGTTTGTATGTAACTGATTTAGAGGACTTCGGTGGTGGTGGTTCTATGCCGCCTTTCCGAGTCCGCAAGCGGAGCTCATTGATTCGTTATTGCAGGCGGGATGAAAGGATCCGTTTTATTTTTAGCAATAGGGTCTTACGATTTAGCGTTTATTTTCCTGCGGGTTTTCAGTAATTTTGTATGGCGGCCATTTTGGTTTTCCGCCATTTTGAAAGTTTTTTCCTTTCATTAGGATCTGCTTAAAGTACTCTACAACTTTAGTTTGAGCACCATCTACCTATGTAGAACCATTTTGGCGGGCACTACCCCGTCATGAGGATCTTGACCTGGATTTAATTTTTTTTTCTGATAGGTTTCTAAATTGTAAAAAAAATGTGGCGGTACTTGGAAAATAATCCTACTTTCAATTTCAGCGTTACCATCTTTTCGATATAAAAATAGTCAAATGTTATTAGTATTAGCAGAATCTAATGGTTTAAATACAAAATATAAAAAATGCCGCTATTTCTATTCCACAAATTTTTGGGGTAAATCTCGAAAAGTACCCTGAAAATGGGTAATATTTTTTACAGGGCACTACTACTTGATATTTTGCATAATTCGTCAATACATGGCAACAAGTGGTTATTTTTTTTGCATTTTGGGGTAAATCTCAAAAGTTACCCCGAAATGGGGTAAAAATATTCTACCAATCAATACACTGTACCTATACCTACAGCCGTTCTATGAACCTCAAAACGCTCCAGTGTTTCCATCTGGAAGAAAATCGACTGTATGGTGGGTTTTCTGTAATTCTGTATGGCGGCCATTTTGTTTTTCCGCCATTTTAATTTTTTTTTTGCGCTTCAGAATCTGCTTAGAGTCCTCTTCAACTTTAGTTTGAGCACCATCTACCTATGTAGTACCATTTTAGCGGGCAGTACTCCGTCATGAGGATCTTGACCTGGACCTCCACTTTTAATTTTTGTCTAATAGTTTTCTAAATTCTAAATACTTTTTCTCTACACTGTACCCATCTACAAATGCTCCTTTTTAGTATTAAAAATGTAAGGTACTTGAAAAATAAACCTACTTTCAATTTCAGTGTTGCCATCTTTTCGATATAAAATAGTCAAATGTCATTAGCAAAATCTAATGGTTTTTAATGAAAAAGATTAAAAAATGCCGCTATTTCTATTTTTCACATTTTTGGGGTAAATCTCGAAAAATACCCTGAAAATGGGTAATTTTTTTTACAGGGCACTACTACTTGATATGTTGCATAATTCGTCAATACATGCAGGCAACAAGTGGTTATATTTTTTTTTGCATTTTGGGGTAAATCTCAAAAGTTACCCTGAAATGGGGTAAAAATATTCTACCAATCAATACATTGTACTTATACCTACAACCGTTCTATGAACCTCAAAACGCTTCAGTGTTCCATCTGGAAGAAAATCGACTATATGCTGGGTTTTCTGTAATTCTGTATGGCGGCCATTTTGTTTTTCCGCCATTTTGAATTTTTTTTTCGCGCTTCAGGATCTGCTTAGAGTCCTATACAACTTTAGTTTGAGCACCATCTACCTATGTAGTACCATTTTGGCGGGCAGTACCCCGTCATGAGGATCTTGACCTGGTCCTCCAGTTTTATTTTTTTTCTGATAGGTTTCTAAATTTAGAAAACTTTTTCCATACATCATACTCCTCTACAACTGCTCCTTTTTGGTATTAAAAATGTAAGGTACTTGGAAAATAAACCTACTTTCAATTCCAGTGTTGCCATCTTTTCGATGTAAAAATAGTCAAATGTCATTAGTATTGGCAAAATCTAATGGTTTTTGATAAAAAACATTTAAAAATGCCGCTATTTCTATTTTTCACATTTTTGGGGTAAATCTCAAAAAGTACCCTGAAAATGGGTAATTTTTTTTTTACAGGGCACTACTACTTGATGTGTTGCATAATTCGTCAATACATGGCAACTTTCTCAAGTGTCGTAATCTGCCTCAAAAAAGCCTTAAAATATTTAAAAAAAATTATAAAATTTACAAAATGGCCGCCACTGCGTCCGCCATATTGATTTTTCGATTGTTCATATTTTTCCTATATTGAGCAGCATATACTGCGTGCAATGACGTTTCGATTTTCTATCTCACTCGCACCCAGCCGCCGCAATAGGACTTGAAAAAAGGGCATCTCGAAAATGGCTTTTTCCTCTGCAGGTTTCAGGGTTGCCAGACGTTGTCAACCAATATACCAAAATGTCACTTGTATACAGACTATACACGAACCCTCATACTCGGAATTTCCAAAAAGTGGTTATTTCACTTTTTTGCATTTTGGGGTAAATCTCAAAAGTTACCCCGAAATGGGGTAAAAATATTCTACCAATCAATACGTTGTACCTATACCTACAGCCGTTCTATGAACTTCAAAACGCTCCAGTGTTGCCATCTGGAAGAAAATCGACTTAAAATATGGCGTGTTTTCGTACCTCAAACAAAATGGCCTCTACAACAGGCGCCATCTTGAATTTTTTAAAAGTTTCCCCGATTGGTAAAAATTGAGGGTAATTGTGGTGAAACGGTAAAAAAAATATTCTCAAACTAAAAAACACTTTAGAGCTGTGGCCCCGCGGTTTGCTGTCCAAAAATAGATTTTTTCAAAACTCTCCGGCGCGGCCGCCATTTTGTTTTTTTATTTTTTTAATATTTTTCTAAAGTTTAAATGTCAAACTCTACCACTCTTGTAAGTTTGAGCAAAATCGGTTGGAAAACAAAAAAGTTACAAACTTTGCCACAGCCGCCATCTTGTTTTTCCCAAATGTCATAATTTTTCCCCAGTTGGATTGGGGTTTTGCACATTTTCCCCAAACATCACTATACCCTTTTCCACCTCCTTCTGGGAGAACAATCATGTCAATCAGTCAGTCAGTCAGTGGTAATTGAGCTATATATAGTATAATTTTATGTTTTGAGTAATTTATTCAGAGATTTTGGTTTGTTTATTGTTTGTACCCAAGTTCATGATATTATATTTTGATTTTTGATTTTCGGATTTGATTTTCAGATTTGATTTTCGGATTTGATTTTCGGATTTGATTTTCGAATTTGATTTTCAATTTTTGGTTTCGATTAAGGTTTCGATTTCGATTAAGTTTTCGATTTCGATTAAGGTTTCGATTTCGACTAAGGTTTCGATTTCGATTAAGGTTTTTAGTTTCGATTAAGGTTTCGATTTCGATTAGGGTTTCGATTTCGATTAAGATTACGATTTCGATTAAGGTTACGATTTCGATTAAGGTTTCGACTTCGATTAAGGTTTAGGTTTCGCTTTAGGGTTCGATTTAGGGTTCGATTTTCACGTTACTGATTTCGATTAACATCTTGCTGATATCGATTTACATTTTGCCGATATCGATTTACATTTTGCGGATATCGATTTACATTTAGCTGATTTAGATTTACATTTTGATCTAGATTTACGTTTTAATCTCGATTTACATTTTGATCTCGATTTACATTTTAAATTTTAGTTTCAATTTTTAGTTTGGATTTTCAATTTACACTTGGGTTTCCATTTACGTTTTGGTTTAGATTTTAATTGGGATTTAGATTTGGATTCGGATTTAGATTTAGATTCAAATTTCGATTTAGATTTGGATTTCCATTTGGATTTGGATTTCGATTTAGATTTTGATTTCGATTTATATTTTGATTTCGGTTTAGGTTCCGATTTCGATTTAGGTTGTTATTTTGATTTAGATTCAGATTTCGATTTAGATTCTAATTTCGATTTCGATTCTGATTTCGATTTAGATTCTGATTTCGATTTAGATTCTGATTTCGATTTAGATTCTGATTTCGATTTAGATTCTGATTTCGATTTAGATTCTGATTTCGATTTAGATTCTGATTTCGATTTAGATTCTGATTTCGATTTAGATTCTGATTTCGATTTAGATTCTGATTTTGATTTAGATTCTGATTTCGATTTAGATTCTGATTGATTTCGATTTAGATTCTGATTTCAATATAGACTGACTTTAATTTCATGATGATAATGATAAAATGATGATATTGATAATAATGATAATAATGATGATGATAATTATACTTATGCGGAGTATGATGATGATTATGATGATAATGATGATGGTAATGATGATGATAATGATGATGATAACTTGTTCGCAAATTGATGGAGCCAAATGATCCATCATACCAAATACTTGTTTTAGTAGGTTTGTTTTCTGATCATATTGATTAATTTAACAATTGACATTATGATGAATAATATTGATATAGTCAGTATGTTTATTCTACTTGTCCTATTTGGTAAACGGCTTCTGACAGTTGTCTTCATCGTCTTTTAAATTTAAATACTTTTTTTTAATATATTCTTATTAAATCAAAATTGTTACTATTAATTAGTTATACTTGACGAGTTGAAATATCAATGGTCATTAAGTCTAATGTTCACAATGATTTATTTGAATTGGGTTGGATCTTAAAACGAATAATTTCTTTAGTAATCTTTATTTGTAAAACATCTTTTTTTTATTCAATAAGGAGTTGGGTGAAGATTGTTTATCAAGTGAAGCCTTATGACTTATGACTGGTAATTAGCCTGCGGGCACTGGCTTGCGAGCCATGTTTGAGAGGCTTGCGAGCCATGTTTGAGAGGCTTGCGAGCCATGTTTGAGAGGCTTGCGAGTTATGTTTGAGAGGCTTGCGAACCATAATTGAGCGGCTTGCGAGCCATGTTTGAGAAACTTGCGAGCCATGTTTAAGAGGCTTGCGAGCCATGTTTGTGTAGCCTGAGGGCAGAGGCTTGCGAGCCATAATTGAGAGGCTTGCGAGCCATAATTGAGAGGCTTGCGAGCCATGTTTGAGAGACTTGCGAGCCATATTTGAGAGGCTTGCGAGCCATGTTTGTGTAGCCTGCGGGCAGAGGCTTGCGAGCCAAGGCTTGTGAGCCAAAATTTGACTTTGACTGATTTGAAGACTGATACCCATTGTTGGCAGTAGTGGTTTTGTCAATATGACTGTTTTATTACTTTAAAGGACCATTATGATTGCTATTAATATACCTAACATGTATGTTTTAAATTGTACTTCGAGAGAGAAGTACTTGTCAGAATGGCCGTGACGGATTTTATAAAGAGCTTTCGGTGTTATTCTCTAATTAATTGTATTTTTGGCTGTATGAACATTTGCCTTTGCCTTACACTTCAGAATGTTAATGTTTGGTAATAGTGTGATCAAATCATGTATTGTTTAAGATTAAATTTTGATTCAGTTCTAATAAAAATAATGTAAATATCTTATAAATATCTTAGCAAGTTTTAAAAGACTTACCATTTATTATATTTAACAATTTCACGATAGTTAGTTGTAACTCCTATCATTGGCTGAACGTATTTTTAAGAATTTAAGCAAGTAAGACTACAGTAATTAATATAACAATTATTGTAATTCATTGGGATTTAGTTTCAAAAGGATTACAACGTATTTGTTTTATAAAATGTTATCTCTGATATTCCTTTTTTGTACAAATAGTATAGTCGATTATGATTGGTTGAAAAGTGATGAGAGGGGTAAACTTTTTGTGTTGAATTTAGTGGGTATTTAAGCAATGGAAAATTGAGGATACGATTGACTTTTAAGTTTGGAGCACCACGGGACTTAAGTTAAGTAAATTCTTCATTGTTATTGTGTTATCTGAATTAATTGTTTTGTGTGTGACTTAGTTGTTGTTTAATGGCTATCCGCTGTTAATTTTCATTCCCAATTTTATGATTATTCTGATTATTTGTAGTAACAATAAGTAAAGTACATTTATTTTGCATTTGCTTGGTAACTAGTATCCATAGTTGAATAAAAGAGATTAATTGATAACTTTTAAGTTTATATTGTTGTTGTTTGTGACGATTTAATTGTAAATATCCGATTTGATAATAGCTGACGAGTTTCTTTCGCCTGTTCTTCTCTCAGCTAAAAAAAGACGTCCGAACAGGTGGTAGGATAAAAGAAATTGGACGATTCAATTTAATAAACATTACTTTATTTAAATTGATTTATTTTGTTTTAATTCTCTCCACGTTTCTGACCATTTCTGACACACGCGTTTGTTATAGCTCGGTTTATGGCCCTAAAAGCGATGTATTAGGGCTCACTTTACGAGGAAGTGTGTTGAAAAATACATTTCCATACGCCGCAATACACAGTCCCGTTCCCTGTTTTCACATCGAATACCTGAATTTTCCCAACGCCCCCCATGATTACACACGACACGATATCCAATCGAAGTAATGGTCTCCGTAATCCGTAATAAATAATTACACTTCGGTTGAGGCTTACCCTCTGTACCAAATATATTCCACTTACTTCGCCTTATGCCAGACCATTGCCACATACTGCATCACTGCATGGGGTGGCTCTGCAAAAACTAACCTATTGCAGTTGGAAAGGGCGCAAAGAGCGGTCCTAAAAGTAAGTACATTTCGTCCCTTCACTTTCCCCACTAAGGAACTTTACTTAAAATGTAAAGTCCTATCTATACGCCAACTATTTATAATGCATAGTCTTCTATACATGCATGCCCGAACTCCCTTTATATAAGAGAAGAAAACACGAAGTTTGTCTTACTCCTATAACCAACTTCACATTTACAAAAATATTTTTAATTTTTCTCGGACCATACTTATATAATAAGAATAATAAACTCATTTCCCACCACCAACTACCATCAACACAATGTAAAAAAACTATCTTTGACTGGCTCCTTGGTCAAACGTACGAGTCGGAAAGTTTGTTGGCAGTGATATCCTAAGTACAAGGGGTACGATATTCTCATAATTGTACACGCGCAAACTCGTACATACACACACTCACACCACTCACACTCACACACACACACAAACACACCTCCACACAACCCCTACTCGCACACAACTCAACACAAACACAAAAATTTAAGTGCATTCTTCTTATGTAATATTTCATTGGTCTTTATTTTACGTTATGTTACGTTAAAAGTAAGATAAAATAAATTGTAATAGTTATCCTATAAACTAGCCACTATGATATTATTTAAGGTTCAATATGGGGTAGGGGTTGAATCCCTAATTACAGGTTATTCCATAACCTAGTAGGGTCAGCTAAGACTTTATTATAATATTTCCTTTTGCCTTAAAATCTGTAATTGTAACTTGTTTAATATAGCTATAGCTATTTCTGTTGTGACTATGTAATTTAATTGGCATGAATAAAAAGCTTTTATTATTATTATTATCTGTTTACTGTTGGTTGACTGGTAGAGAATGCTATTAGCATTAAGTCCGCCATTTGTACCTTACTCTATGTATTTGTACAATAAAGATTTATAAATAAAAAAATAAATAATATGAACAAAAATGTTTTGGCCTTCAGTGCACGTACTGCAAAATAAATTTTTACAAGCCATCATATGAGCCATGACAAGAAAAATAAGATAATAATAGTAGATTATACAACAAGTGAAAAAAAGAGGGAATTTAGTTCGAGGGACTAGATGGATCCCGAGAGCAGCGAAGGATTCTAGAGTTAAATCCCGAGCGTAGCGAGGGATTCAAAAGTAGAATCCTGAGCGAAGCGAGGGATACAAAGGACCGAGATGAATTTTTTTTTTCACGAGTTGTGTACTCTACTTTTTACCATTGACTGCGAGAAAACAAATAGCAGTAGGTACTTAATACCTATATAATTAAATAGTTATCACATTTTTATTATTTAGGTAGGCAATCAATAATATTTAAACATTAGAAAATAGTATATAAAATTAAATAATAAACTTGAAGTTTTCCAATGATATAAAACAACCACGCTAAGAGGGAAATTACATGATCAGTTTGGCATCAGTTCATTTCATCAGTTTGTATATACTTTAGACTGAAGATCGTACCAGACTGATGGAATGGACTGATGCAAGACTGAACATCTAATCTCCCTCTAATATATAGAAAAGAATCCAAAGATGAGACACTAAAAAAGGACCTAATTAATTTGGCGGGATATTTTTTAGAAAAGAACCCAAAGATAAGACACTAAAAAGAACCTAAATAAAATTGCCGGGATATTTATTATTTATTTATTTGTATAACTATGGCTTTATCTATGGAATAGCTCCTTACTTTCAGCACGTTTTATTTTTTTTCTACAAAATTCATACAATGCGTGCTTGTTCCAAATTCAAAATATTTTTATTCACTCGGTGAATAAAACAGCGTTTTATTCACTCTTATCGTTGAATTAAACGCACTTTTTTGAGTGGCGATGGTAAAAAATAATTAACATAAGCTAATCTTCGCCAAAACAACTATACTTAATAATAAATTATATTGTGGTACCTATTGGTGGTTCATTAATAAGAGTACAATAATAGTATCTTGTTGATTGTTTTTAAATTATAATTAATTTAATGAATAATGAAGATTTCTGCTAAGTAGGCATATGTGCATTCTGCTTAAGGATTCCATCCGAAACTTTTTTGTTCCGCGAATACGTTATCAGAGCATTGGTTTCGGAATGGAAGTAACGGGAGACGTCCGCGCTTTAGATTTAATTTATTATCTTTTTATTAACTCAATTTAGCAACAAGCTTATTATCGAATTGGATTAACTGCAAGTCAGAGAACTATTGACATTATTTACAAGAAATATACATAGAATCTTAGCTTGGTATTGGTTTCGGTTTGTGGAAGTACTAAATTGGACCACTATCACTGAGGCACTTTTTCAAGTCGTTTTTTAAGTCAACAATAACGAATTCAAATTGGAGATCGGTAAATAATGTAGAACTAGTGTTGCCACCTTTAAAAAAATAGTTTAGAGTGGTAAATTCTTACAATAAGTTGATTAAAATCGCGGTTTCGGACGGTGATTTTCCACTTGTACTGAAATGCGTCCCCGTGTTGTAATTAATTTTAAAACTAAATATTTACTTTAAAATATTTCAATAGCTTTAAAACGAATCCTTTAAAGCCATATTTTCGAAAAAAGTAGGTATAGAAAAAATTACTAATACTCAAATTGTTACTTTGAATATTCAGGATACGTACTGGGACTATGAAAAATTTGGTGTTTTCTAGCATTGAAAAATAAAATAAACTGCGTTATAGAGCAATATTCTATATAAACAAGTAGAAATTAATGACCAAAGATTTCAAATTTTTAATAACTTAGTCACAGTAGAATAAAAAAACATAGAAAAAAATTCAACAAGTCACGGAACAGCCCCAAAACTTAATGTACACTTTTTGTGAAAATGACCCATATGAACCATTTTATTACTGATTTGGAAATTTTCTTCTAGTAAAAATACATAATGACACTTTATACTCCCTTAGTTGTTCCTCTTCAGACCTTCAGACACTATTCTTCAGCTTATTTCAATTTTCTTCTGTTCATTTCAACAGGGCAGTTTTTCAGCAGGGTTTTTGATCGCCATCTGGTGTGAAAAACCGCACCATACTGGGTTACGTAAATAAAAACGACCCAGCTCTTTTATATGTTTACCAATTCTAACTCTGTATTGTTTTTCAGAATCTAGAATAAATGTCCAATACAAAGATATACCTAATACCTACAATACGCAATAATACCAACAAACCTATAATACGCAATAACATGTTGGACTGCACGATATTGGGTACATCGGTAGAAACATTTGGTTTATAAAAACTGCGTTACAGATAATGTAAACAAATGAATAGATCTATATATATAAAATTCAAAGTCCTGACTGACTGACTGACTGACTGAGTGAGATATCAACGCACAGCCCAAACCGCTGAACCTAGAGACTTGAAATTTTGCACATAGGTTCCTTATGAAGTCCTGGACTTCATAAGGTGCACTAAAAAAAGGATTTTTCAAAACTCACCCCCCAAGGGGGTGATACGGGAGTCCAAAGTTTGTATGAAAGTCTCTCAGTTTTGAAGCTAGGATCTTCAAATTTTGCGATTAGGCTGACCATTGAAAATTAATAAATACGGGTCTCAGCGTTTTTTAAAATTTAACCCCCGAAGGGGTCACAAGGGGGATGAAGTTGTGTATTGAAGAAAATCCTTTATTTTCAAAGTAAAAATCACTAAATTTATAATTTAGGCTTATGGATGGAAATCTAACGCAACGTATATTGTTATTGTTAGTATTAAAAATGGATATATGGATGTCGTTATTGGGGTTTTCTGGGATGACGATTGCAAAAATGACATTTATTTTGAAGTCCAACACGGTGAACATGATTTGACCCCTAATGGGGTGAAAATGGGGTTCAAATTTTGTATGGAAAAATAATATAAAATAGACATTACAACTTTAAACTTCGTAGGAGCACATCTAAAAATAAATAGGCAAACATATATTTTGTAATTTTAATAATCAACCATTTAGGGGTAAATGGGGTGAGTAAACATAAAAATCGATATGGATGTCGTTCTTGAGGTTTTATGGGATGGTGATTGCGAAAATGAGATTTATTTTGAAGTCCAACACGGTGGACATGATTTAACCCCTAAACAGGTGAAAATGGGATTCAAATTTTGTATGGAAAAAGAATATAAAATAGACATTACAACTTTAAAATTCGTAGGAGCATGTCTAAAAATAAATAGGCAAACACATATTTTGTTATTTTGAAAATCATCCCTTAAGGTGTAAATGGGGTAAGTAAACATGAAAATCGATGTGGATGTCGTTCTTGAGGTTTCATGAGGTGGTGATTGCGAAAATGACATATATTTTAATGTGCAACACGGTGGACATGATTGGACCTGGACATGCACATCCAGGGGACGGGGACAGGGACGGCAACGGCAACGGGAACGGAAACGGGAAAGGGAACGGGAACGGGATACTAATATCTCTGGATAAAATTCTGAATATTATCAACTAGCTTCCGCCCGCGACTTCGTCCGCGTGGACATTCGATAATATCCTCATGTTTAATTTCATTAAATTCTGATCAGCCGTTTTTACGTGATTAGGCGGGTCTCTACCAAGCGAGCAGCCTCGTGCTAGACCCGTGCGGCAAACGTCCTGGTGGGAACCCGCCTAAACACGGAAAAACGGCTGATCAGAATTTAATGAAATTAAACATAAGGATTTTATCGAATGTCCACGCGGACGAAGTCGCGGGCGGAAGCTAGTTGAAAATAAATGAATAAGATGCGTTCGTGTATACTTGGTTTTGCCCTTTCCATAGAAAAAAAGAGTTTAGCTCAAGCCACAGAATACCCTATATAGTCAAGTGAGAAAGTCCGACTAGTTTCGGTTGGCAAATGGAACACATCCATTTACTCAATTCGGTCGGTTTATACGTCATTGGAAAGGCAATTTCATAACGATATAAGTCACAGAACATTACAAACCAAACTAAACCATATTCCTTTCACAATAAAACAAAATATCGCCTGCAAGCCCCGGCGTCACATTCGGTGCTTGACGGAATGAAATTAGTGCGCGTCACATGTGACGCGCCGGGGCTCAAGAGGTTGTCTGTCTATGGGAGTTGATCTACCCCACCTCTAGCATTGAATGATATATCATTAGAAAAGTTTTTATATGAAAAACATTTGCTGTCAACATTTTTTTATCAATAGTTAGTATTTTCGGAATTTTAGGTCATTAATGTTATAAAATTTGGTTGATTTCAGAGCGATTTAACTCTCAAAATACTAAATAGTTGACGTTTGCTGTCATAGAATAAAAATGTTTCAAATTTAAATACCTTTCTAATGATGTAAGATTCATTGCTAGAGAAGGCCTAGATCAAAATGCTCATAGTACTAAAGGACCCCGAGAAAGTCAAACAATTTGACTCAAACCAAATGTCCTAATAAATAAATAATAATAATAAATATAAAATCTTTATTGAAATAATCTTACATCACAATTTACAACTCATCACCATTCACAACTACTTTAAAGATAGATAATATAGGAAAAACAAATATTAAATAATAATTAAAATAATGTTATACCCCGTACTTGACCACATGCGATGTTGCCGTTCTGCTCACTTCATGGCTTGGAAAATATAGAAGGCTATGACTCAGCCAAACGTGAGATAATCGCGAAGAAACATACATAGTATACGGGTCAAACTGATAACCTCTTTTTAGAGTTCCGTACCAAAATGGTAAAAAGGAACCCTTATGGTGTGACTAAGTTTGTCTGTCTGTCTGTCACAGCTGGATATCTCAAGAACTACTAATGGTATCAACTTGAAATTTTTAGGCTGCATAGTTTTCGACTTATGATGAAAAATGTAAAAAAAAATACCGTTCCCCCCCCCTTTATCTCCGAAGTTTGCAAAGAGAAAAATCTGAAATAATTCTATGTGATAGTAGTTTATGTAAAGATTACAGAAAAAATAAAACGATGTCTCAATATAATACTCTTTTTTAGAAATTCAAAAAACAAACAAAAAAATATTTAGTTCCTCTACCAGTCAACAGATGGCCCTGACCGAATCGGTATACCAATAAACGATTGATTCATGAACGTTTAACAATTGAATGCTTCGGCAACCATTCTTTCGAATTTTTATTAACGAGTAATGAAGTAATAACTTAGTAAGGGATGAACGGTATGCTATCTGGAACCTATAAATCGTACCATTAGTAAAATAATATAATAATAATTTATTTCTATTTCTTAGTGCGCCGGAAATAACTGTATTGCAGAAGTAAGTACAACATTAGTATTATTAAGCGTTTTAACCAGCGCAGTACCTATTATCATTTTGTAACAATATCTAAATATATAAAAGAAGAAACTGACTGACTGACATAATATCAACGCACAGCCCAAACCGCTGGGTCTAGAGACTCGAAATTTGACACAAAGGTTTCTTATGAAGTCTAGGGGTGCACTAAGAAAGGATTTTTCAAAATTCACCCCCTAAGGGGGTAAAAAAGGGGATCAAAGTTTGTATGAAAGTCTCTCAGTAACTTCGAGTTAGGATCTTCAAATTTTGTGATTAGGCTGTCGATTGAAAATTAATATTATGTATCTCAGCTTTTTCTAAAATTCTACCCCCGAAGGGGTGAAAAGGGGGATGGAGTTGTGTATAGAAAATCCTTCATTTTCGAAGTAAAAATCGCTAAATTTAAAATTTCGGCTTATGGATGGAAATCTAACGACAATAGAGGCGTCCTCTAGCGCTAAGCCGACAATAGGAAAGCCAAACTGTTTAAGAATTGTTCACCAAAATATGCAAGGCTTTTCCGGCAAAGATTTAGAAATAAGCTTATTCTTAAACTCTGAAGATATTGATGTGTTATGTGTTACTGAGCATTGGTTGAAAAAGCACGAATTAATTTTGAGTTTTGATAATTATAAAGTTGTTAGTTCACTTAATAGGAAATCTGCTATAAGAGGGGGTTCACTTATTATTCTACACAATAGTTTGCAATGTAAAGAGCGCAAAGATGTAGTATCCCTCTCAATCGACCGAACCATTGAGTTGTCTTGTGTGGAACTTGATCAAATAATTATAGTATGTGTATATAGACCCCCCAGCGCGAATTACTCTGAGTTTGAGTCCACTATGGAGGAAGTCTTAAAAATAACTTGTAGGAAAAATAAAAAAGTCGCGATTTGTGGACATTTTAACGTCGACATCTTAGATCCTAAATTAGTCAAGTTGTCGAGTAGGTTCATAAACCTATTTAAATCATTTAATTTGCTACATACTTTTAATGAACCAACGCGAATCACACCCACATCGGCAACTTGCTTGGATAACATTTTCTGTAACTGTAATGTACTTGAAAAATCAATTTTGAATTGTATTAAATCCGACCACAGTGGACAATTAGCCTCTATTGAGCACCATCATGTTCCGTCTAAACGGAAAATAATGTGTAGGCCAATAAAAAAACACTGTATTGAAAAAATCAGAAACAGTGTCTCAAGTAAAATTGAAACTTTACCAGAACCAAACTTTGAAGCCAATAACTTATATAATCATTTATTTAGCATAGTTCAAACTGAATTTAGTGAAACTTTTAAACAGAAAGTCATCAAATGTAATGATTTTGAAAAAAGAAATATATGTAGCTTACTTCCGCAAACAAAATATGCAAGATGCACCGCCCGCCCGCCCGCAAAAAATATGCAGCACACCACAAAATATAAGTGCACAATACCTGCATTTAGCAAGACAGCAACACACCTTGCACCTTCACCAATTAGGCTACTCTACACGTATTTCGCCCCAACCCGGAGCATCCTCAGGAGTTAGATCGTGCGTAAACCAACACCGAATCACCGAACCGAATTCGGTGTTGGTTTACGCACGATCTAACTCCTGAGGATGCTCCGGGTTGGGGCGAAACACGTGTAGAGTAGCCTAATTGGTGAAGGTGCAAGGTGTGTTGCTGTCTTGCTAAATGCAGGTATTGTGCACTTATATTTTGTGGTGTGCTGCATATTTTTGCGGGCGGGCGTGCGGTGCATCTTGCATATTTTGTTTGCGGAAGTAAGCTACATATATTTATTTTTTCAAAATGGTTTGGGACTTCCGCCAAGTGACGCCTGATTCAATCAAATAAAAAAATGTAATGATAGTACGAAATTTAGTGACTGGGCCACACCCGGCATATATAAGAGCAGAAGGAAATTATACGAACTTTATGCAGAGAAAGCTACTTCTTGTGATCCTAACTTCATTGAATTTGTCAAGAAGTATTCACAAACATTCAGAGAAGTTTGTATCCTAGCAAAGTCCAAGTACTTTGCAAATAAAATTAAATTAGCTGATAATAAAATTAAGGCTACCTGGAATATTATTAACAAAGAAACGGGCAAATCAAAATCCAATATAAATTCCTTCTGTTTAAAAACTTGTGATCAAAATTTTGAATCTGGCAATGAGGTCGCTAAAGTTTTTGAAGATTTCTTTGCTAGAATACCTGTAGAAACTACCAGTACTCTTAGTGCTAGTCCCAAAATCGCTGTCTCCCTTCTGAAGTCTAGTGTTGATAAGTGCAATGAAAGTTTTTCCTTTAAATATATAAACAGTGCAGATATCATTAAAGCTTTTAAAACAATTAATGTTAAAAAAACAGAAGATCTTTGGGCATGTCAACAAGCATTATTAAATCAATAATTGATATACTAGCCCCATACTTAGCTTTTATTTTTAACAAATGTATTGACGAAGGGGTCTTTCCTGACTTAATGAAAAATAGTAAATTTAAATCTGGAGATAAAAGTGACCCAGCTAACTTTAGGCCAATATCTATACTACCAGCACTTAGTAAAATATTTGAAAAAATTATATATTCCCAATTATTAGATTACTTCACATACAACAATATAACTTCATAAAAATCAGTTTGGATTTTCCAAGGGTAAAAGTACTACTGATGCTGGAATTGCACTTCTCAAACATATTCTTGACGCTTGGGAAGAAAAGCAGGATGTTATTGGCATTTTCTGTGACCTTTCTAAGGCATTCGATTGCGTTGATCACCAAACACTATTAAAGAAGTTAGAACATTATGGTGTCTCTGATAAGTCGGTTAGTCTTATGAAATCGTATTTGTACAATAGAACTCAGAAAGTTGTAATTAATAGAACTGAATCTACTAGAGCCCCCATCAATATGGGTGTGCCACAGGGATCAATATTGGGCCCATTGCTGTTTCTAATTTATATAAATGACCTTCCCAACTACGCGAGTAATTTATGTGAGACAGTACTATTTGCGGATGATACTTCTTTAGTTTTCAAAGTAAACCGAGGTAATAACTGTTCGGACGAAGTAAATAGTGCCCTCTCTAAAGTTTCACACTGGTTTAATAGTAATAATTTAGCACTTAACCCCAAAAAAACTAAATGTGTAAAATTTTCATTACCTAATGTTGAGCAGACAAAATTAAATATTAATTTGAATGACGATGAAGTAGACTTTACTGAGAGTACAAATTTTTTAGGTATTACACTAGATTCTCGATTGCAATGGGATCCACATATTGAAGCCTTGTCAAGTAGACTTAGTTCAGCGACATTCGCTGTTAAGAAAATAAGGCTTTTAACTGATATTGAAACGGCAAGGTTAGTATACTATAGTGTAATGTCTTATGGACTGCTATTGTGGGGCTCAGCAGCCAGTATTGAAAATATTTTTGTACTCCAAAAAAGAGCTGTTCGCGCCATATACAATCTACGGTGGAGAGATACCTTGAGAGAATTGTTCAAAGAAATAAATATTTTAACTTTGGCAGGCCAATATTTTATGAAAATTTAGTTTATGTAAGGAAACACTATGATTCATTTGATAAGAACAGCAACATTCACCAGTTTAATACAAGAAATAAAGATAAACTTGCCGTTCCAAGATTTAGGCTTGCAAAAACGAGAGGTTCATTTATGGGGAAAGGGATAGCCTTTATTAATAAAGTTCCACAACAAGTGATGGATCTTCCTTTGCATGAATTTAAAAACCATGTTAAAAAAACGCTCATGGGTAAAGGTGATTATAAAGTTGACGATTATCTTTAAGATCAAAATGCGTGGAAATGATGTAACACATAACTTGCTAATATAAGTACTTTATTGAAGTAATATAATAAGTCTATGTTGTTGCCAATAATTCTGTCACCCTGTTGTAATTATGTTATGTCAGCTAAAAAAGTCTGGAACGGGTGGTAGGAAAATATAGACGATTCAAAAGTACTTAATAATTAAGTTTATTTGAATAAAGCTTATTTCACTTTCACTTTCAACGCAACATTAATTGTTATTGATAGTATTTCAACCCCTATGGGGATGAAATAGGGGTGAAATGGGGTAAAAAAAAACCTAAATATAGATATGGATGATATTGGGGTTTTCTGGAATGACGATTGCGAAAATATCATTTATTTTGAAGTCCAACACGGTGGACATAATTTAATCCCTAAAGGGGTGAAAATGGGGTTAAAATTTTGTACAGAAAAATAATATAAAATAGACATTACATCGTAGAAACACGTCTTAAAGTAAAAATATAGGCAAACATACATTTTGTGATTTTGAAAATCCACCCCTTAGGGGGTAAATGGGGTAAGTAAAAATTAAAATCGATGTGGATGTCGTTATTAAAGTTTTATTGTATGGTGATTGATTGCGAAAATGACATTTATTTGGGAAGGGGACGGGGACGGGGACGGGGACGGGGACGGGGACGGGGACGGGGACGGGGACGGGGACGGGGACGGGGACGGGGACGGGGACGGGGACGGGGACGGGGACGGGGACGGGGACGGGGACGGGGACGGGGACGGGGACGTGGACGGGGACGGGGACGGGGACGGGGACGGGGACGGGGACGGGGACGGGGACGGGGACGGGGACGGGGACGGGGACGGGGACGGGGACGGGGACGGGGACGGGGACGGGGACGGGGACGGGGACGGGGACGGGGACGGGGACGGGGACGGGGACGGGGACGGGGACGGGGACGGGGACGGGGACGGGGACGGGGACGGGGACGGGGACGGGGACGGGGACGGGGACGGGGACGGGGACGGGGACGGGGACCACGGGGATATAAGAAGTGTGTCGCGACGTCCACGTGTGAGGCCGAGTATGTGAGCTTGTCATCAGCCATGAAAGAAGCTGTTTATCTCAATATCTTTTTTACTGAAATTGGGTTAGGTAAGTTTTCACAGATAACATTACATGTAGACAATCAGGGGGCGATATGTCTTGCAAATGATCCGACCGATGTTCCATTCTCGTAGCAAGCACATAGATATAAGGCACCATTTTATAAGGAGTATTTTAAAGGACAACAAGAGCATAGAATTGAGAACTTTTCAAAATTTTTGTCCAGTGTTTTTATTTGTTATTTAGAAATTACTGATAAAAACAAGAGACAAGTATTTTTTCTTTTCCAAATTTTTAATTTTAAGTTAGCATAATATTAATTTGAAAACTTGTTCATTCTAAAAGAGCGTAAGTGCCGTTTAAAGGATTTCTGGCGGACAAAATCCTTTGCCAATATGGATAAAAAAATACACTTTGACGTCAACCTGTCAACCTAATCTATGGACGCTTATATGGCGTTTGTTTGTTTATCTTTTGCTCTAGGTTGTTTTTCTTTTATTGTCGCTATTTTTACCTTATTTTCAACAATAATAGATAAAGATATTGGTAAATTAGATTCAATAATCTCATATTGTGTAGTTCTTGCCTTCAAATATACTGTGATAAAATGCCCAAACAAACACTGTTTTACGTGCCAAACCAAAGTCTTCACATTTACATATGGTGTGCTGCTTTGAAGTTTTATGGAAATTGAAATTAATGCACTTCAAATCAAACTGTATTTATTTAACAAATTCAAACGTAACAATATCTTTTTATTTCTAAAAATGAACATGTAATAACAATGAACCGATTTCGATAAAACTTGGTTTTTGCTACTATTTCGACAAGAAAATAGCAACGCTATGTCTATCTAACTCTTTTAAATAGTTATTATCTAATTAGATAAAAATAGATAATAAGATAATATTTTTTTTTATCATTGCATTATTATTTTCCTGTCAAAATAGTATCAAAAACCTAGTTTCATCGAAATCGGCCCACAAACAATAAAGTTGGCCGCCATCTTGGATTTTTTGTTTTTTTAACATAGCGTTGCTGTTTTCTTGTCAAAATAGTACCAAAAACCGAGTTTCATCGAAATCAGCCCACAAACAAAATATAGTTGGCCGCTATCTTGTATTTTTTATTTTTTTAACATAGCGTTGTTATTTTCGTGTCAAAATAGTACCAAAAACCGAGTTTAATCGAAATCGGCAATTCCTCAAACAAAAAATTTGGCCGCCATCTTGGTTTTTTTTTATATTTTCAACATTGCGTTGTTATTTTCGTGTTAAAATCGTACCAAAAACCGGGCCTCATTTAAATCGGCCTACAAACAAAAAAGTTAGCCTCCATCTTGGATTTTTCAATATTTTCAACATTGCGTTGTTATTTTCGTGTCAAAATAGTACCTACCAAAAACCAAATTTTATCGAATCCGTAGGCTTACGCAACAGCACCATCGCGATCGTTTCGTGATCGTCAATTTGACATTACAACGTTAACGACGACCACGGCTTTACAATACATGAGTGTCGTTATTTCTTTATTTCTATCGTTATTTCACATGCTAGTGCCCGTATGCGTGGTTCTAAAAATATCATAATTTCGTTTATGGTTCATTAGGGTAACCACGTAAGTGGCACTCAGAGTACCTATAGGGTAAAACCGGGATAGATGCCCTACTTTTTTTAATGGCTACCTAATTTAAAAAAATATTCATTAATATGAATAATTTCTTTGAAAGTAGGTTGGCTAAATCATTTATATTGAATCATAATTATTTATTTTTGATCTATCAATTACAGATTTTGCAGAATTTAACTTTTCGTGGAACCCTTTTTTTGAGGATAGATGCCTAACCCTATGGATAGTTGCCCCACCATGAAAATACTAAGAAGGATAGATGCCCTCAGTGCGGGATAGTAAAAACGAATACCCAACCAAATTTTATGAGGTCGTTCTACTCCTAAAACAGCAATATAAACGTAAATACATAAAAATAGAACAGAACAATAAAAATAATTTAAAAATATTCACTGACACCATATATGCTTATATCTGGTGTATGGAGGGATAGATGCTCCTAAGGGCACCTATTCCTTGAAACTACAATGAGTAAAGAGTCCAAATATAAATATATGTAAATGCATAAAAAATATAACAAAACAGAAAAAAATATTATAAATACACACTGACACCCTATATGGGCATATATGGTGTATGAAGGGATAGATGCCCCTAGGGGCACGTATACCTCGAAAAGTTAGGGCCACTATCCTTTGTGACAGGGATAGATGCCCAAGTAGTTTTTAAATAAATTAAAAACAAAAGAGCAATTATTTACACCCAGGTGCACACTTAATGAACCAGTACATTGACGTAATAAAAAATATAACGGAATTTATTACTACTTATAAAGTTATACAACGGCAAATACTAACATTTCAAAAATTTACGTTTTTGTGAAGTTCGTCGCGGAGTTGGTTGCACACATGAGCGAAACGCGTCCACGCCGTACAACAGCCCGTGGACAATTAGGTGCGGGGTGACTGCGGCTCCTACTTATACTATTAATTCTTAGTTGCGAGTTTGGGGAAGTAAAAGTTTTTGAAAATGGGGAAAATGGGGGGGAAAATGGGGTACCAATGAAGAATGTCTGATGCAGAGAGGCTATTATTATTAAGTATATTACAAAATACTCTATATAATCTGAAAAAATAAGTGGTATAGGTATATAAGACGTTTTACACATTTTAATTAAAATGTGTAGGAAAACTTTCCATTCGATACTTCTTATAAAAAATTAATACTCGCTTAAAATTTTAAGTATCGTATTTTTCATAGTCACCCTATATTTTTGACTTATAAGATTACTCTAACTCTATGGTAATAACATAGCCAAGACAAAACAAACCATTCACGCAACGACATAAAGAGCTTCAACCAAATGGATTGGCCTAAACTTTAATTTTTAAGCCGAAACAATGCAAATATTGTTTTAAATCAAAGGAACCATATTACATTAAATATAGAGACTTTCATAAGATTCTGAAAAATGTCGTAGCGTGTATGTCTACTTAAATCTTCGTGGCCTCCTCCGTCATAGACAACATGTGGGAGTGGTCAGTCGCAAGTGCTTACGCAAATGCACAATTTTGACAACGATTTCGTTAAAGATCACGATTTCCACAGATAATAAATACCACTATCCAAAACCTTGTCGTTATCGTCAAAATGTTACCCTTATTGTGTATTTTTCCCTCAATGTATGGTATTCATTCATGACTTGGGGGTTTTTATTAATTAATTAAGGAATTTTGCAGTTCATTTCGTACTTTTCCCTTAAGGTGACTACCCCACCGAAAATGGCGCCCTCAGAAGTTTTTATTTAATAAATTATTAATAGAAAAAGATTTAAATAATGTTTTACGTGGAAGCTTTAGGGCCCATGTTCTAGTATTTGTAGAAGGTATCACTACATTCCCTCATAGTCATTCCCAGAAGTAGATAGCAGATATGTAAAAAACGGCCACTTTTAGCAGTTTAGCTATCTACTTCTAGCAGTGACTACGAGGGAATGTGATTATACCCTCTAAATTACTAAACTATGGGCCCTAAAAATTCCACGTAAAACATTATTAAAATCGTGTATTAGAATTATAATATTAAATTAAATTCACCACGGCGGCGCCACATTCGCTCAGGGTGCCACCTTAATGTATGGTATTCATTAATAACTTGGGGGTTTTTATACTATAGGGAATTTTGAATTTTGACAAACAGGAATATCAACATTATAGGTACCTACATAATAGATACCTAGATATAATATTATAATACTAATAATAGGTATATTTTGTCACTGTTCGCCCTTTATTTACCAATGATATCAATTATTTTAACATTTTAGTGTTCAGAATATCTCAAGCTCTCCTGTAAAATTTGTCTGGAATAAGATACTTGAATTCGGTTTAGGGCAGCCGAGCTGTCATACCTTTTTAATTTTTAAATTTGAGATTTTAGGATTCTCAATGTTATTTTTATACAACACTAAATAACATACCTAAGTACTATCCCCGCAAATTATACTACACAGTTTTGTAATGAAACGTTTTATTCATATAATTATGATTCTTGGTGAGAAAATAAAAGCTTGTGTTGCTCTGAAAAAGAGATTTATTTTTTTATAAGTTGAATATCATCTGACAAATTAAACTAATCAGTTAGTGCTTATTTAAGTTCCTACTTACCTGAAAAAGAGAAACAACATTTGAAGCTATTATTTCCCTTATCGTACTTTACATAAATCAATAAAATTAACGTTAAAGAAAAATATAAAAAATCTCGTTTGACATTTGTGTCACCAAAGACCAGTCACCACAGAGCACTGTTATCAGTGCGCGCCACAGAGTAACTAATCAAACATAGATTACATCTCCCCGCCTCCAAAACACTTCACCCTTGAAGTGCTGGAACAAGTTTAGTTAAATATGGAAAAGATTCGATTCACACTTCTTATGTCCTGTGTCTATTCTATAAATCGTGTTTGACACTTTCTCCAAAACTTTAAACGGACCTATTTTTAATTCATCCAACTTCCTTCTGTTTAAGCGATTTCCGTTTTCTACATATACCAAATCTCCTAGTTTTAATTCACATTTCCTTCTGTTTTTGTCAAATAGTTTTTTATTGTAACTGTGTGATTTAATAGTGTTTTCCAATGCGATTTTTCTATCTTCCAATAAATCATTTTCAAATTTTCTTTCTTTCAATTCTTCTGGTAAAACATCAACATTCTCTCCTTCCAACAAATACTTCGGGGAAAACCCCGTTACCGTGTGCTCCGTTTCGTTATATTTCTGAGTACATTCATGGGCAACAGTTGTCTATGCCAATTTATCTTTCTTTTCATTTATTTTACATCTAATTTTATTAACAAGAGTTTGGTTTAATCTCTCATTCAAACCATTCGAAAATGGAGCATTAACTGCTGTGAAAATAATAGGTATGTTTTCTTTTTCCAAAAACAATTTAAAACTTTTTGAATTTATACCCGGATATTGATCGGTCAGAATCATGCCAATTCTATTTCCTTGTGGTATTTTATTAACAAGCTTTATAAAGTCACTAGAGTTTTGAGTTTTTGAAGTAAGTATATAAGCATACCTGGTAAAGTGGTCCACTAAAAGATGTAAATATGTTTTTGTAGAGCGCGAGCCACCAAATCCTCCAATGGTATCTAAAGATATGATTTCAAACGGGTAAGTTGCAGGACCCAAATGAGACATAAGTCCGTACTTGTATTTTCCTCTCAATTTCTTTTTTATACAGATTTCACAGGTGTCACATATTTTTTTTATGTTATTTGATAAATGTTCGGCTGTATAGAATGGTGTAATTTTCTTTCTCATTTGTTCTATTCCAATGTGACAATAAAGGTAATGTATTTTTTTTATAAATTCTTTACTAAATTCTTCTGTCAATATATTTTTTTTCTTTTTATAGTATATTTTATCTTTCAATTCTAATCCATTTTTATTATATTTTAAATCTTTATTTCTTTCTTGATCATCAAGTATTTCTTTTAGTTTTATTAAATTAACAATTTTCAGATCTTCATCTTCATTTTCCTTTTCAATTGGTTCCAGTACAGGATTTCGGCTTAGAGAATCCGCTTCGTAATTATATCTTCCAGCGCAATATATTACTTCAAAGTCAAATTGTGACAAGTAGTATGTCAGGTCTCCTAATCCTTCGTCTGTTCTTGCCTTTATATTCAGTCCTTCTAAAGGCTTATGATCAGAAAACACTTTAAACTTTTTTCCAATGAGCCAGTATTGCCAAAATTTTACTGCTTCTTTAATTGCTAAACACTCAAGATATACAGCTTTTTTCTTCTTTTGGGTGTCGTTCAATTTTCTTGAAAAATATGCACAAGGTTTTTCTTCTCCATTCTGTTGCGGTTGCTTCAAGATAGCACCTATGCCCTGTATACTGGCATCCGTATAAATATGTATAGGTAGATCTGGATCAAATATTGCTAAAATAGGTTTCATACAAAGTAGTTTTTTTATTGTTTCAAATGACTCTTGACACTTTTCAGACCAACAAAATTTTTGTTCCTTTCTTAACAAATTATGTAAAGGATCCAATATAATTGATATATTCGGCACATATTTTCCATAAAAATTTATTTTACCTAAAAACTGTCTTACGTTTTTTCTTGTTTTTGGCACAGGAAATTCATTTATTGCTATTAAATTATCTTTCAGTGGAGTAATTGTATTATTATTCATGATAATGTGACCTAAATATTTCACTGAATTTTGTGCAAAGTTACATTTTGAAAACTTCAATCTAAAACCTTCTTTGGATATTGCTTCCAATAACAATGACAAATGTTTTATGTGGTCTGTGAATGTTTCTGAAAATACCAAAATGTCATCAATGTAATTAACAGCAAAATCCGATAATTTATGTTTCCGTATTATGCTACTTAATATTCTTTGAAAGATAGCAGGTGATGTCTTAAGACCAAATGGTAGGCAAGTCCACTGATAGTGCCCTTCTTGGGTAACAAAACCAGTTTTGTGTCTATCTTCAATTTTTAATGGAATAGCCCAGAAAGCTGAATTAATGTCTAAGGTAGAGTAATACTTACAATTTCTTGTCTTGACTATCAAATCTTCCATCAATGGGAAAGGCTGAGATTGCGGAACTACAATTTTATTTAGGTCACGGAAATCTATGCAAAGTCTAGATTTTTTTCCTTCTTCTTTTTTGTAGGCTAGTGTTACTGGGGCGGCAAAAGGACTATAAGACTCTTCAATAAGGTTCTTTTGCAATAATTTCGATGTTTGTTGTTCTATTTCTTTTTTATCTTCAATAGTGCATCGATAGGGTCTTTTGCTACAATATTTATCAATTATCAAATCTATATGTGCTTCGTATCCTGTTACACTTCCTATATCATATTTATCTTTAGCGAAAAGAGGTTTATATTTACATATCAATTGTTCTATTTCCAACTGTTTTTCATTGTCCAAGTGGTTTATTGAAATGCTGAAACTATTTTCCTCTATATGTTCATTAAAGTTTATCATACATGTCTCTGTTAATCCATTATTTTTATGTAATATTTCTTCCAATTTTTTTTCCAATTTAGGGATGTAGGTATTTTGAGTAATTTTCAGTTTCTCATTTTGAATTAGATGAAATTTTTCTATACAATCTAATCCAATTAAAAAGTCGTAATCAAAGTTTTCTTCATCTATTACAAAAACATTTAAATATTTTTCAATATCAAAAATTTTTATTTTTAGAGTCACTATTCCTTTAGTTTTTTTCACACCATTAATCGTTTTCAAGTCTGCATTTTGGATATGCTTATTATCTGAATTATCATTTTTTAAAGATAACAACCTAGAGTTGATTAAAGACACATTTGATCCTGAATCATAAATTCCCATAACTTCTAAGGTATCATTGATTAATAATTTAATTTTGATTAATGGTGGAATTATTAGTTTTTTGGATTCATTTCATTGAGTTCTATTTCTAACTCTGAACTATTAACATTTCTTATCAGGTCTTTTCTTGGTCGATCACTATTTTTATTTCTGAACCAACATACGGATTCAGGATGATATCGGTTTCCTTTATTTTCATTTTCACAAATTCTGCATGGTGTCTCTCTTCTATCTTTTTCTTTAATTTTGGTTTCAGAATCTTTGACTTTCTTTTCAATAAACTTTTTATTAACAAGATGATCCAGACTTCTTATATTATTAAATAAATCCTTAGTTTCTGTTTTGGCACAAGAATGGAGTTTCTTCAATAAAACCCTGAATTTTTGCTGAAAATCTTCTATAATTTCGTTAGTTGTAGTTACAAAATCAAGCCGGCAAAACATGCCATTGACACGAGAGAAAAAAAAGTAAAAGTGACCAGTGTGGCCAGATTAAAAAAATAATAATACACAGATAATCTAATTTTAGGCGCTAACATATCCTCCCCCCCATTGAAAGGCGAAGTCTTTCAATTTTGTCGTAGGTCCTCGGCTGTAGGTAGCGGGCAGAGGCGAACTAGAGCTCGTCGCACGCAGCCTCTGACAGTGTCGACATCGGCAACTCGGGAGATTCCGTCTTGTCCGGGAAATAGGCGAGTAACGCGGCCCAGTCTCCAGCATAGCGGCGGCGTGTTGTCTTCTTGTAATAGGACCATGTCTCCAATGTTTAATTTAGTACGGTTAAGCTTCCATTTTGAACGCTGCTGCAACTCAGACACATACTCCTTCTGCCATCTGCTCCAAAAGTGCTGCCTGATTTGCTCAAGGCGGGAATATCGGTGAAGGCTGCCTTCATTTTGGCTTGTGAGGTCTAGCGCTGGCAATGCAGTCAGTGGCCGTCCAATAATGAAGTGCCCTGGGGATAGAGGGAGGAAATCAGTGGGAGATGAGGACATAGGACACAAAGGGCGGCTGTTTAGTATTGCCTCCACTTGTGCAAACAAGGTACTGATTTCTTCAAAGGTTAGATGGGTATTTCCTATGACGCGCTTTATATGGTATTTTGCTGATTTGATACCCGCCTCCCAGATTCCCCCAAAGTGGGGAGCGTAAGCAGGTATAAAATTAAAAGTTATACCTTCCATAGTTGCAAATTCCGAAACAGACTTGTGATTAAGCTTAAGAAAGTTACTGATGTCCTTTGCAGCTGCAACGAAATTTCGACCGTTATCTGAAAACATTTCACGTGGTTTTCCACGACGTGATATAAATCTTCGCAATGTCATTAAAAAAGCTTCTTTTGATAGGTCGCTAACAGGTTCAAGATGAACACATTTAAAACGAAGGCAGACAAACAAACACAAATAACATTTGATTAATTTTGCACCCCGTCCCTTACGGTTAAGAATGAAATATGGTCCTGCAAGATCGGTGCCTACAGAGTTAAAGGGAAAATCAAGTGACACACGGCATGCGGGTAAATTACCCATTTTTGGGGTAAATGTCTGACCACGAATGCGAGTACAAACCATACATTGCTTTACGACGCGTCTCGCAAGCTTCCTACCGTTAATAGGCCAAACGGTCTCTCTAATAGTGGAAAGTAATAACTGTGGACCTGCGTGCAAATTTGACACATGTTCGCGTTCAAAATAGATTTTTGTTAAATGATGAGAAGCATCAAGTACAATGGGATGACGCTTTTCGTATGGATAATCAGACGTTGCTAATCTACCACCTACTCTTATCAAATTGGTATTTGTATCAAAAAATGGAGATAGATTTAATAATTTTGATTTCGTTTCTAATTCTTTGTTTTGAACTAATTGTTTATAATCTGAAGCAAACGACTGTTTTTGTGAGATTTGACAAATAAAGTTAAAGGAATTAGTCAACTCGTCTACATTTAAAATACCAATTTTCTTGCAATTTTTGTTTTTTGGATTAGCATTATGTAAAAATCGTAAAATATAAGCAAATACTCTTTGAACTTTATTGAACCTGGAATATTTAGTGAAGTCAAATAATGGTAGTGGAACTGTGACTGAAACATTTACTTTGATCTCGGGCAAATTGACATTTTGATTGTTATGTAATACGGGCCACTGTTCCTCTTTGTTATAAAGGAAGGAAGGGCCGTTCCACCATAGACTGTTTGTGATTAAGTGGCTAACATCGACACCTCTGGATATTAAGTCAGCCGGATTAACATCGGTAGGTACGTAACGCCAGGACTTGGGTAAAGTAAGATCTAATATCTCAACTACGCGATTGGCTACGAAAGTTTTGAGTTTACTAGGTTCATTATTAATCCAGCAAAGCACGATATTAGAATCACTCCAATGAACGCTACGAGTGGGTGCGTATCTTAAGGAGTCAGTTGTGGCCTTGCACAGCCTGGCTGCAAGTAAGGCGGCACACAACTCGAGGCGTGGGATTGTAGTGGGTTTTAGAGGCGCCACTTTGGATTTTGAACATAGTAACCTCACCGTTACCTTATCATCCACCCCCACCGAGCGCAAGTATACGCAAGCACCGTACGCACACTGGGAAGCGTCGCTGAACGAATGTAGCTCTATGGACTTCGGTGCATCGCATAAAACTAAACGAGGTATTTGGACATCTGCAATCAAAGGTAGGTTATGATATATTTTTTGCCATTTTTCCTTTATGTCATCTGATACGGGTTGATCCCAGTCGAGTCCCTTTAACCATAAGCCTTGAAGCAACATTTTAGATTTAATTATGAAAGGGCTTAGTAGACCCAGCGGGTCGAATATTCGAAAGGCATTGGCCATAATTGTTCTTTTGGTAATAATTTCATTTTGACCTAGCTCCTTTACAGGAAAATGAAAAGTGTCTGATGATGGATCCCATCCCAGTCCGAGAGTGTTCGAGGATTCACTGAAGGTAAGCTTTTCTTTAGAGTCTATACTGGAATTTTTGAATAAGTTTGATGAGTTGGTTTTGAACTTTCTCAGCTGAAAACAGGCAGACTGAAGTGCATCACAAACGGATTTTTTTATGTATTCTAATTCTTCTTCTTGATCAGCCCCGGTGATCAAATCGTCGACATAATGGTCATTTTGAATGATATTTTTGTATTTGATTGAATCAGGCGTCACTTGGCGGAAGTCCCAAACCATTTTGAAAAAAGAAATATATGTAGCTTACTTCCGCAAACAAAATATGCAAGATGCACCGCCCGCCCGCCCGCAAAAATATGCAGCACACCACAAAATATAAGTGCACAATACCTGCATTTAGCAAGACAGCAACACACCTAGCACCTTCACCAATTAGGCTACTCTACACGTGTTTCGCCCCAACCCGGAGCATCCTCAGGAGTTAGATCGTGCGTAAACCAACACCGAATGAGCAACTACGCCCTCCGACACCGTATTTATTGTCACTTCCTCCCCACTGCGCATCGAGTGACTGACAGTGACAACGTTTGAAGAATGTTGCCAGTTTCAAATAAAAAGAAAAAAGAAAGAAAACATGTTTTTTAATTTAAATTACCTACAAATAAATTGATATACATTAAATAATGTGTTTTATTAATAAGATACTTATTTTTAAGAATTATTATTATTTGAGAAAATACGCAGCAATGGCGAGGAAGAGACGTCAAGTTGATTGTTAAGTATGGTTCCATCAACATTGTGTTTGATAATTTCTAGGTTTTCCAACACGTTCAGTCGTAGACCTTTACTACAAGTATGTAAAACCTCATAGGAATGGCCATCAGATAATTGATGTCCGGTATTTAATAAATGTTCCGCGAAATGAGATCGTTCCGGTCGGCCATTCCTATAGGCGGAAATATGTTCTTTATAACGTATATCAAAACTACGTATATTTTTGATTAAGGGATCAGTACATTCTTCACCCACCTGCCACAGACATCTCGTGCTGAGGTAACTGGCACTTGCAGTACCGTAAGTCACAGTACCTAACTGCAGAATTTTGATAGGCTGCGACTCTTCTTCTCTCCATAAAATCAATTGTAGGTTGCAGTCGGTTTTGTGAACTGCAACTTGACGGTACATTTTAGCAATGTCACCTGATAAAATAAATTTATATTGACGCGCTCTAATTAAAATGGAGAAAAGTGAGTCTTGCACGTTTGGGCCTACTATTAAAATATCATTGAGTGAATAGCCAGATGAAGAAGGAACCGATCCATCGAACACTACTCGGATCTTAGTGGATTCACTATCATGCTTGAAGACTGCGTGATGACACAGAAAGTATGAAACATTAGGAATGTGATTTATCTCGGACAGATGGCCCAACTGAGCATATTCACGTATAAATTCTGAATATTCTGATTTTAAATTTGGATCTTTTCGAAATCGTTTTTCGAGATTAATAAAACGTTTTTTAGCTAGACAATATGAGTCTCCGAGGCAGTCTGGGGAATCCTTTAGTGGCAATCTCACGCAAAATCTACCATTGCTCAATCGTGTGGTATTTTTAAGAAAATGTTTTTCACATTCTGCATCTTTTGAATTATGAAATTTAGTTTGGGGAACTTCTTCAATTTCCCAAAATTTGCTAAGTAGCTCATCAACACTGGATTTAGAAACTGTTGCATGATTGCATTGTATATGATTGTATGAATATTTAGAATTGATTGGACCAGCTATGATCCAACCTTACTTCGAATTATGTAACTTTGGTTTATTAGGTCCTAAGGAGCGTTGTTCACTTCCAAGGATATCCCAAAATATATCTGCCCCGATTAATACCTCAATAGGTGCAGGTTGATTAAATTGGGGGTCAGCAAGTAAAAGCTCTTTGGGAATGTTTAAATTTTGTAGTTCAATTGGAGCCTTTGGTAGGTCCCCCGTTAGTTCATCGAGAACATAACAACGCGTGGTGAGTTGATAAGCGGAATGTATGGACTTTAGATGAGTTACACAACTTTCAACTACCTTGTTTGAACATGTGTTCCCAATTCCAAAGACATTGACACTATCTAATGAATTACCTTTAAGATTTAGTCTTGTTTGTAAAGATTTGGAAATGAATGATGACTGGCTGCCGCTGTCTAGAAGCGCGCGGACCTGCTCTATTTTGTTATTTTGAGGATTATGAATTTCGACTAAAGCTGTAGATAAAAGTACCTGATTGGAATTTTTCTGTGAAAAAGCCACCAAAGTATCACTATTGTTTTGAACTACGTTGGACTTTACTGACTCGCTGGGGTCGTGCAGGAGCGTATTGTGACGCTGATTACATTGCCGACATGACCCCATGCGGCATTCTGAAACAGGGTGACCTTGTCGAAGACAATTTTGACATAATTTATATTGAGCTACATAGGCTAGCCGTTCATTGATAGATTTAGATTTGAAAACAGAACAATCATAAATTCTATGATTGTTATTACAAATAATGCACAACCATGCCCTGGATTGCATGGGATTTTGTGTTGTAATAGGAAAACTGTTGGTTTGGTTTGCTCTAGTGGGTTTAGTTGGATGGCTAAATTGTCTATTGGGATTGTTGAATTGATTGTGAAATTGTGAGGGACGCGGTGCAATTCGTGATTTTGAATTAATATAACTATTGTTATTTGTATTTGCGGACTTGTTTCTATTAACAGATTCCAAGACATCAGCCCGATCAATCAGGAATTTGTTAAATTGTTCAAGACTTGGAATATCCTCTAAAGTGTTTCTGTATTCTTCCCACTTTATAATAGTGTGATTGTCTAACTTGGAAGACAACATATAAATTATTAATAAATCCCAGTGGTCAGTGGGCTGACCGAGGCTAGCCAGTGCACGTAGATTTTTAGTGACATGATCAACTAGGAAACGTAACGACCTTTCTGACTCACGGGTTATTGGTTCAATATTAAATAAAGAATCTAAGTGGTTGTTTATGAGAATTCTCTTATTGTCATATCGCTCACATAATAAATTCCAAGCATCGTTGTAATTGGTTGAGGATATTTCAAGGTTAGACAAAATCCGAGCCGCGTCTCCCTCAAGGTACGATATTAAATAGTGAAACTTATGAACGTCTGCAATGCGTTCGTTCTTATGGACTAAACTTGTAAAGGTGTCACGAAACTCCAACCATCGAAACAGAGAGCCATCAAATTTTGCTATTTGTATTTGAGGTAGCTTAAAGTCAGGAACTCGATCAATGGAAGCAGTGTTGATAGTAGATTGTCGACGTTGTCCCTCGTTATTGACAAAACTATTGTTACTATATTCTTGCAATAAGGTCTTTGCCAAAGCTATGCACTGTATGATTTCGTCTTCAACACGCTCCCGTTCATTTAGCTCCACATCCATTGATGCATCATTTAAGGTCTCAATCTCTGTTTGGAGGTTATCAAATTTCGTCGAAATGAACTCAATTTTGCTAAGCTTTAAAGTTAATTCGGTAATTTCTACACAGCTTATATCAGTTATTTTACTAATTCTGTCTAAATAGTTTTTAAATTTTGTTACTTGACCCTTGAGAGAACTTCTTTTTGCAATAAGATCCTTTAATGACATTTTGAGTCTTAAAGTAGATTGTTTTTGAGAAGTTGTACCACTGTCGGTGGTATGATCGTCACTCGGCATGTAAACACTGTATTTTTAGCAATGGAATTCAAGAAATTAAGTTCTTATTGCAATTGCAAAAGACAATGTAAAATCACAAAAGAAAACTTAATTTTGCTTATGGAAAGTATAAAAAAGGAAAAAATCTCACGCTCCTCTCCTTGCAGGTCCAGTAGCAGCAGGTATCAAACAGCTCACCATGCAATTTGGTATCAAATGTTTTGATTTTCCAACAACTTTTTGTTGTAGTGTTTCTTGTAACACTGTATTGGAAACCTGGAATTATCGGCAAAGATCGGGTCAAGGTAACGTTATTCACTGGTGCTGTATTGATTATTGTGCATAAAACTCGAGAACAATTAACACCTTTGTAAGAAAAAAACAATTTTTAGCACAATGTTGGAAAAATGTGTTTACGATTTGAAGGTTACAAATTTGCGAAAAATACATAGAAATAGTACAAGCGGTGGCTTTACTGGGGAGAATAATGGATGGCGGTGTGCTTGAATTGCAAAATTGTGATAATTATGCAAGATGGATGTGGATTTAGTTTGAGTTTGAGGATTTAGGTTATTGAACGGAAGGGCACTTAACTTGGGTGATCGGCGTAGGCGAATCTGCAAATCGTGCCCCCACAGGGCGCCAATTCTTGTTTTGGCACAAGAATGGAGTTTCTTCAATAAAACCCTGAATTTTTGCTGAAAATCTTCTATAATTTCGTTAGTTGTAGTTACAAAATCAAGCCGGCAAAACATGCCATTGACACGAGAGCAAAAAAAGTAAAAGTGACCAGTGTGGCCAGATTAAAAAAATAATAATACACAGATAATCTAATTTTAGGCGCTAACAGTTTCTTTTAAGTTATTTCTATCAATCTTATCTGATATAAAACTTGGGAGTCCCGTAGCAATTAAATCAATCAGAGTGGGTACATCTATAGATCTATTTATTTCCAATAAAAGTCTTTCCTTCTTAACAGCATACTCCAATAATGATCCTTGTCTATACTTGAATAATAATGCATATCTAACAGGCGACCACCCTTTGTCTGCGTAAGTTTCACAAAAATTTTGTTTCCAAGTAGACCATTCCGAATTCACTGTGTGTTTGATAAGCATGGAACTATACCAATCAAGACATGAATCATCCAAAAATAATCTAAGGGCCTCAATCTTCTTAGTATCGTCTTCTATTCCTAAACGCGCACATTCAGTTTCAAAAATGTTCACCCATTGGGATACATTTGAGGTCTTTCTAGTGAATTTGTCAATTATGAATTTTTCTGACAAGTTTCTAACATTATTTGGTTTAACCGTCTCACTCTTTATATCACTAAACTTTTCTAGAATTTTTGTTAAAGCCTCTTCAGAAATACCACCAGTACAGGTTTGTTGCTGACGTTGTTGTGATTCTGATGGTAATTGCTCCAACAAGTAATCCTTAAACTGCATATTTCCATCTTTATCAATGTAATCTTTTATCCCTTCTGCTGCCATAGAAATCCAAATTTGTCTTTTCTCATGTCTTCTTTTTAGCGTAGCTTTAACCTTTTGAAACCCTTGGGTTTTTATAAGCGTTTCGTGTAGTTTCACCGGCTGAAATTGTACCGGAATTAAAAAAGTATTTTCTTTACAATCAGTGATTGAGGTTATGCATATTTCGTTCGTTTTCGGATCTTCACCCGCTTTCACTATAAATGCAAATTTTAACTTATCCATCTTGAAACTGACTCGCCGACCTCTTTGTCAAAATAGCTTTAGAAATGTTGTTTTATAATTATGATTCTTGGTGAGAAAATAAAAGCTTGTGTTGCTCTGAAAAAGAGATTTATTTTTTTATAAGTTGAATATCATCTGACAAATTAAACTAATCAGTTAGTGCTTATTTAAGTTCCTACTTACCTGAAAAAGAGAAACAACATTTGAAGCTATTATTTCCCTTATCGTACTTTACATAAATCAATAAAATTAACGTTAAAGAAAAATATAAAAAATCTCGTTTGACATTTGTGTCACCAAAGACCAGTCACCACAGAGCACTGTTATCAGTGCGCGCCACAGAGTAACTAATCAAACATAGATTACATTCATATAATACAAAATTTAATTGATATAAAATACTTTCTTTCAAAAAATTTCACAATGTACATCTTCTATACCTTGTATTGTATACAGGATTTTTGGTAAGTATACATTTTTCAAGAGTTTCTTCTTCTGCGCTATTAAACTCACTTTTTCGTAGGATTTTGCGATATTAATTGATAAATTATACGTAGGTATGCTGCTTTGGAGCATAAATCTTTTGTACTTACCTATATTATTTGATACCTTTTTATTAATTAATTGTTTTTTCCTATCTCTGCATTTGTAAGGGCTTTAATCACAAATCATTCTCATAAATTTTCGAGCTGAAACAACAAACTATAATTAAAACTTTACTTAAATAATAATTTTCAAAACTTGTTTGAAGCTGACATTTGCACCTGATTGACACCAAATTGTCACTTTTGCGATGCAAAGACAAAAAGTCCGCAGGCTTACGCAACAGCACAATTTGACGATCGTCGTGATCGTGATCGTAAAACAGTGTAAGATATAGTCAGCGAGTCAAGTTTTCTATCGGCGTTTTTCGTTGCTCTATCTAGCAACTAAGATCTTATACCGCGAATTTTTATTTCACTATGAATAACTGACACCGCCTGTCAAATTGGTACGCAAAGGCACATTCGCAAAGTAAAGATAACGACGAACGACCACATAGACTTTTTATCTTTGCATCGAAAAAGTGACAATTTGGTGTCAACCAGGTGCAAATGTCAGCTTCAAACAAGTTTTGAAAATTATTATTTAAGTAAAGTTTTAATTATATGTTTGTTGTTTCAGCTCGAAAATTTATGAGAATGATTTGTGATTAAAGCGCTTACAAATGCAGAGACAGGAAAAAACAATTTATTAATAAAAAAAAGTATCAATTAATATAGATACAAAAGATTTATGCTCCAAAGCGGCATACCTACGTATAATTTATCAGTTAAATCGCATAATCCTACGAAAAAGTGAGTTTAATAGCGCCGAAGAAGAAACTCTTGAAAAATGTATACCAAAAATCTTGTACCTATAAGCAAAGATATTAGAATTTTAAAAAGAGGTAGATGGGTTACCTGCGCCTTAACACTGGCAGTCTTAAACTTGGCTAATTAGCTCACCTGAGTGTAGTCTCGCAAAAGCATCGGCAACGTTGACACTTTGAAGTGCTCCCGCGAAACACAGTAAAAATGCCGTCCTGCGTAATGCGAACTTGTACTAATTACACAAGCAAGACTTCCAAAAGTCTAGGGATCACATATCATGCGTAAGTATTATATTTTAACTAATTTTCGTTCATATTTGTACATTAGAAATACAAAATGTCAGTAAATATTATCCTAAAAAGATTGAGTGCGACAGCAAATACTCCGATTACCGAGTGTGATAGAGATGTCTGTCATAGATTATAAATGTACAGAACGGACAATGCCACGACATTGCTCAAGCATTATCCATGAGATGAATAATTAATGAGGGCTTTTCACAATGACAAAAAACTGTAGGCTATCGAGCCAGATGATCTATCGAGATGGCGTTGATAAAAATAGGTGACAATGTGAGTTTTTTACTAAGCTTCGAAGAGTGTCAACACCATCTAGTGATTCAAATAGTTACTATTTTTAGGGTTCGACGAGTATCAACACGATCTAGTGAGGCAAATAGTTACTGTTTTTATTTTTTAAATGTCATTTTGAAAAGCCCTCATTAACTTATTATATATTTACTATTATTTTTATAGGTTTCCAGCAAATGAATTGCGATGTATTAAATGAAATGCCACTGAATTTTATTAAAATACTAGCGGCCGCCCGCAACTTCGTCTGCGTGGAATGGTTTTTTGTTATCCCTCGGGATCATTACTTTTTTCGGGATGAAAGGTACCCTATGTCCTTCTCTGTACCCCTGACAACGTGTATGCAAAATTTCATGATGATCGGTTTAGTAGAAGACGTGAAAGCGTAACAAACAAACGGACTTTCGCATTTTAATATTAGTAAGGATTACCTAAACCTTGTGACATGGAAATTTCTTATCGCCCATATTTAATTAAAGCTAAATTCCTTACTAATTTGAACACTTTTACTATTTAAATTTACAAGTTTTACGAAGTTACATATATTTTAAAAATTCGTTTTGGTTAATAAAATATTTTTTTCGAAGTGGAAATCCATTACGCAACAGACTATTTGTTATTTTAGCAATAGAAACTAATAGGTAAATTTTATTGTGCCCAAAAACAACCCAAGATATTAGTGGTAATAGGTTCGACCCGCTTTTTGGGTCGAAATCGGATTTAAACTCGTAAAGACCCGGTTTAAACCTTTGGGTTTAAGCCCTTGCACATCCCTAATTATGACTATTAGTAGCTTTTTTATTTTATCGCTTGAAGTAAAATGATTCATTATTTTATTCAGACATCATTGTAGTTCATAGGCATCAAACCATCGAATGTCTCTTCTGTGACACATTTAACGATATTCTATGATTAGTATCGCGACATTCACGACGACATTGCGCAATATGTATCTGTCTCGTTTACGCTCTTGTAAATAATCATACTATCTTGTTCACACTTTACAACACGGTCAAGTTAAGTCGGCCTATGCGACCATACGAAATTATCGACTTAAAGTGCCGAGTTACCTTGACCGTGTAATATCGTATTATTTAGTGTGTTATAACGAGGCAGGTATATACGCCTTGCGGACAAATTCATGGCGTCGCATATACTGACATAACACATCTTTTTAATTCTAATATCTTTGCCTATAAGTACAATACAAGGTATTGAAGAGGTACATTGTGATTTTTTTTGAAAGAAAGTACTTTATATCAATTAAATTTTGTATTACATGAATAAAACGTTTCATTACAAATCTGTGTGGTATAATTTGCTGGGATAGTACTTGTATGTTATTTAGTATTGTATAAAAACATTGAGAATCCTAAATCTCAAATTTAAAAATGAAAAGGTATGACAGCTCGGCTGCCCTAAACCAAATTATCTTAGATACTTGTATCTTATTCCAGACATATTTTACAGGAGAGCTTGAGATATTCTGAACACTAAAATGTTAAAATAATTGATATCATTGGTAAAAGGGTGAACGGTGACAAAATATGCCTATTATTATTAGTATTATAATATTATCTGTGCTTTTATAGAGGTACCTAATAAAGTTCTCTAGGTATCTATTATGTAGGTACCTATAATGTTGATATTCCTGTTTGTCAAAATTCGAAATTCCCTATTGTATAAAAACCCCCAAGTTATTAATGAATACCATACATTAAGGTATTCATTAATAACGGCGCCGCCGTGGTGAATTTTATTTCATATTATAATTCTAATACACGATTTTAATAATGTTTTATCTACACTCACAACGTAATGTTCCAAATATGAATTCAAAAGAGGTAATATAAACACGTACTTTATTTTCGTGGACACGAAAAATTAAAAAAAAACTCATTACGATGCAGTCAACTGAATCATAAAATAACTTTTTTTCTCATTACGATACAGGGCAAATCCAAGAAGAAGGCAGTGCCGTGATATTAAAAAAAAACAACAATATTTTCCCATGGTGATCGATGACAAGTGCGATTAGTTTGTAGGGTTGCGTTCAGAGGCTTAGAGTGCGGTTGTTTGGTTGTTGGCTCTAAGGTTCGGAACGACCAAGAACTTTAAATGACATTAATAGTACAAATTCTTCGTTTTCCATTTGGAATACGAATAATTTAAACTTTCCTTTATTCTAAATGAAATAAAATATGTTTCTGAGGAGCTACCACGAATATTTAAAAAAATTAGACACAAAAACATTAAAATACAAAATAATGTCAAATGACATTGACACTTTTTCTATAGACAAACGTCAGCGTTTTTCAACCACCGATTTTGATGGTTAAAAAGTTGCAACGCTCTGACGTTTGGAACGGGAAAGTTGTTACAACCGAAAGTCACGCTCTAATGTTTGGAACACCGTTAGAGCTTTCGGTTGCACTCGGAGCGTAGGTACTGAACTCAACAAAGTGCACTGATCTCATATTTTTTTTTCTTATGGAATGCGCGCCATTTTTAGAGCTTTACAAAAAACTTTTGATTTCAATTTTAACATTTTGTTGTACTGAATTTCGTAGGTATTTTTAATTCTTGATTTAAAATGTGAAGAAAGTTTGACTCTGCTCGATATTTTAGATGCAGCTAAGGAAATGACTTATTACAAGGTAATCTAGCTAATACAAACAAAGTCTCACTCTCTTTTCTAACGTTGATCTTTTATTTAGTAGGTTCAATCCTAAATGTATGAGTGTAGATAAAGTAGTGTATGAAACTGCACATAACTAGGTATTAAAACACTCGTGTGATACTATTAAAAACCTCGCCTACGGCTCGGTTTTTAAACACACACTCATGTTTTAATACCCCTCGTTATGTGGCAGTATCATAAACTACTATTACGTGGAATTTTTAGGGCCCACAGTCTAGTAATTTTAGAGGGTATAACTAACTGCTTAAACTGCTAAAAGTGGCCTTTTTTACATATCTGCTATCTATTTCTGCTTCTAAAAATACTAGAACATGGGCCCTAAAGCTTCCACGTTAAACATTATTTAAATCTTTTTCTACTAATAACTTAATAAATAAAAACTTCTGAGGGCGCCATTTTCGGTGGGGTAGCCACCTTAAGGGAAAAGTACGAAATGAACTGCAAAATTCCCTAATTAATTAATAAAAACCCCCAAGTCATGAATGAATACCATACATTGAGTATGGCAAATCCCGCGTTTTCGACGATGGTAGTTTCCTTAAAATAGGAACTCATAATTTGAAAAAAAACAAACGGATTAAAAGAGCTATTGTTTAAAAAGAAACCAAATTTAGATATAATCACTGATGATGACTTACAAAATTATAAATTATTATTATTAGAAACAAATGCTCACCGACGCAATTAAGATTCGTCCAAACCAATAAACAGCAACAAGGGATTTAAGTACATGAATATTATAAAACCTTTGTTTAAATTCGCTAGAAGTGCGACAACTAGTTTGGAAAGTATTTCACAAGGAGAAGGTATTAATGTTTTGAAGAAAATTAAAAAAGATACTGACTATGTCTATTGGGATGATCCGAACGAATTAGTTGAACGATTAAAATTACTTCTAGCGTCGAAAGCTGCGGGTAACACCGGAGTAGATAATGAAATAATTTCGATAGTTGAGGAATTACACGAAGCCGGTATTGGTGTAAACCTTAAAGAGTATAAAAAGCGTGATGCATTGGGGAAGTTGGGCAGTATACTCGATATTTCACTGAAAAGAGCATCGAGACGGCAATGAATATAGATAAATTTGGTCACCACGTTCACAAAAGTTTACGATTAACAGAATACATTGATACCCTCAACGACTATTTGGTGAAATCTGATACAGGATACTATGATTTAAAGTCATCGAAATTGAAAGGTCTATCGTTTCCAAATGAAGACGATGAAGCAGTAAACAAAGCTTACATGGATAAAACTGTTGAAGAAATAAGAAAAGAAATACAGAAAGTTAATAGTAACGTTAAGAATTATATAAATAGCTTGGAAAAAGTTACTTCAAATCGTCTAAGTACTTTATATTATACTAAAACAGAAATAGATAATTTGATTGAAGCTAAATTAAAAGCTAAATTAACTAAAAATGAGTAAAAAAGATATCGTTGAAGAACTCCACAAAGCAGCAAGAAGAAATTATCCACGACGATGTACCATCATAACAGGAATAGATGATTTATGGCAAGCTGATCTTATAGATTTTCAGAAATATTCGCATTTTAACAAAGGCTACAACTACAAATATATTTTGGTAGTAATAGATACTTTATCAAAGTTCGTCTGGATAAATCCTTTGAAATCAAAAGAAAGAAAAAATGTTACAAAAGCAATGCAAGAGATATTAACTGTTTCATCACGGAAACCTAAACATTTACAAACTGGTTTAGGTAAAGAGTTTTACAATGATACTTTCAAAAGCTTGTTAGCAAAAAATAATACATAACAATAATAATAAATAATATATAAATTCTACTTACTCTGTAAAAAAAGCTTCCATTGTAGAACGAGTAATACGCACGTTAAAATGTAACATTTACAAACTTTTTAGTTTAAACGGTCGCTATCAATGGATAGGGAAAAATATAAATTCTGTTGTAGAAAACTATAACCACACAATTCATCGAACAACAAAATTTAGACCTATTGATGTTAATATAACAAACCAAGCGATTGCCAAGGCTAACATAATTAAAACACGAAAGAATAAGACGGTTCAACAACCTAAGTTCCAAGTTGGTGATCATGTTCGTATCAGTAAATATAAAGGAGATTTTTACAAAGGTTATACTCCAAACTGGTCAACAGAAATATTTATTGTCAAAAAAGTAAATTACACGCATCCACTAACTTATCACTTGCAAGATAAATTTACTTTTAAATGATTTCTACATTAGGCTAGGCCTGTATCGTAGATAATCTTTTACACTTTGGTTATCAGAACAAAAATTATAAATGCGACTTATAGCATGTTAAACGAATCAAAACTATATTTTTAAACTAACATCAAAATGGAGTTTGGTTATATTTAATCTAATTGTTTTTAATGGAAAAAAATAAAATAAACTTTTGTGAGTATGTGAATGTGTGGGTGTGATTGTGGGAGTAAAAGTGTGTGTTAGTGTTATGTGTGTGGGTGCTAGGTGTTAACCTACTTGAAAGAGATTTCCTTACATAGTAACTCTTAGTAAATTTTCCAGTTCGTCGTATGTACGTGAACCAAGCCACTTTGCCATTTTCCTTCTTATTTCGAGCGGTGAACAGTTCTTGATGTTGCAATATAGATGAATCTTATTATATATATAGGGATGGAGGAAGTTACTGTACTTTCTAGAATGTTTAAATTTGATTGACGGTACGGGAATTTTAAAAAGGCGTTTTTTCATCACACTGTCATAGTCAGCCGATTTTAACATTGCAAGATGGGTACGAACCACCACCTTTTGTACGAAAAGACCACGAACAGAGAGGATTTCACTTTCTTTGTATAGATCATAGGTAGGATATCTAACAGGTTTCCTGAAAATCACTTGACCGACCGTTGAGCTCTTTCCAGTGTGAGCATGTTGCTAGTGGTTGCACCGCCCCAAGTTGCAATGCAGTAGGAAATTACGGACTGACAAATAGCAGTATAAACATGTTTTAATAAGTTAGCGTTTGCTACCCTACGCAAATTTTTAAAAATGTAGATAAGTTTACGAACTCGAGCTGATGTTGCATCAATATGAGTTCTGAACGAGAGCTTTTCGTCTACAAACAAGCCAAGGTACTTTGTAGTATGAGATCTTGTAATACTGTCGCAACTGCAATCTTGTTGGGAATGTCTATTTAATGAGCAAGTGTGAACCCTCAGCCTGTCAATAGAAGGAGAGGATGCAGAGGTTTTGTGAAAACAGAGGAACTTGGTTTTCTGAACGTTAAGCGTTAACAAATTGTTTTGCAGCCAAGAATTTACAACTCTCAACCCCTCCTCTACTCGCACAGCGATCTCAGCCCAGGTGTTATCGTGGAAAATTATTGCTGTGTCATCAGCATAGCAGATAACCTCGGCGTTCTCCATAAAGGCGGAAGTTATGTCGTTAATATAAATGATAAAGAGGGTTGGGCCCAGTATGCTACCCTGAGGCACACCATATTCTACAGGTTCCAAAGTACTTTTGTGTTCCTCAATTTTGACACACTGCGAACGTCCAGTCAAGTAACTCCGGAACCATTCAAGAGCGACACCACGTATGCCCATTCTTTCCAGTTTTCGAATAAGGATTGGCGTCGAAACTGTGTCAAACGCCTTTGCGAGGTCGAGGAACACACCCACACAGGCTCTCTTTTTATCAAGGTTGTTTATAATTAAATCAGTAAGAAGTGATACCGCATCCTCCGAGGACCTTTTACTCCTGAAACCAAACTGTCGCTCAGAAATCAAGTTATTGCTTTCTACGAAGCTGACTAGACGTTTGTTCATCAGTGTTTCTAATATCTTTGAAAAAGATCCTAAAAGCGAAATCGGCCTATAGTTTTGAGGATCATCTTTTCCGCCAGCCTTGTACACGGGAATAACAGCAGCCACTTTCCATTGTGTAGGGAAAATCCCCTGAGATAAGCTAAGATTGCAAATCGCTGTGAGAGGAATAATTATATAATTTTTTATCGCTTTCAATAATCTGTTTGAAAAACCATCGAGACCAGGAGCACTATCAGTTTTGAGGCTCAAGATAAGTGAGTTAATTTCGGACTCATCGGTAGGTTCCAAATATATCGATTGAGCAGGTGAATTTTGCAATGGAACTTTAGCTGTTAGTGATTCTTGAGTTTCATTAGTTTGTGAGAGAATTCTGGAACTTGTTGAGGTTTTAGGTGGCGTGAAGCACTACTGGCAGTAACTGGCACTTGTAACTAAGATAGCACGAACTGTAGTGGATACTACCATTTCCAGGGTTTTTAAAGGAAGAAAAGTACAAAGTAAGCAATAATGTGTCAGAGGTAGTCAACTCCGTGCATACAACGTGAATCACGATATTTTGCCTTTATTGAAATCGCATAAAACCATTATAATAATTATCTTAAATAACTAACTATATCGCTGTATTTTAAAGAAAAAACAATCAAATAAAAATATGTATAAGTAGTAATGTTAATACTAAGGTTGAAACTATGACCTTTAGACTTACATTGCAGTAAATGCTCTCTAAAAATAATGTTAGCGGTGTCCTGAAAGTCGATACTATCAAACGAAAAAAAAAATATCTTACGGGTTCGCATCTATAAATACCACTCTTTTTTAACATTTGAGTACTTTGTTATGTTACTTATAAATGCAAAATAGCAATTGTAATAGAGTTTAATAGGAATAAAATATCTAATTCAAAGATATTAAGAAGCATTCATTAATACAAACGATTATAAAATAATGTTATGCGCCTCTGATTCCCATGATACTCGGGGAAATTAGTTGCTTACCAATGTCATTTAAATAATGATATAAAATATAAAGTTACATTATCTGTAACTGCTGATACCTCGTATTATGTAAGGGCTTCAGACATTGAACGTGAGAAGTACTGAATATAAAATATATCATTAAAACACAGGCATGCTTAGCGGATACGCTGCTAAACCTATTTGGCTTTATTCGTTTATTAACCCCTAACGGCCCGGGTTGCGAATTTACAAAGGCTATACTATTTGAGTCACGAGTCAGACTCTAATAGATGAGCTTTTGTTTATGCATATTACTCGACAAAACCTAATCTATCTCGGTAAAAAAGTTGACTCAAATGGATTAGCTTTTTGCCTTGATATTTTTAAAGAAAATGGACGGACAAAACCTAGTACTGTATTATATTTACATATTGCAGTAACAAATGCTATTCAATTTAATACCGATATTTACCGATCGCTAGCTTCAATAATAGGTGGATAATTACAAGGCAAATTTTATTATTTTAATATTAAAATAATTAAATTACTTCCTTTCTATTCTGTATTTGATTGGCAAAAAAAAGAATTAACAAACTAACTTTTATGGGAATTTGTATAGAACTGAAGGTTTTTTTTGGAGGGTAGTAATACCTTTCATGATGTAGATGAGCACTAAGATAGGATTTTAGAAAATTCCTGTTATACCGGGTGTAACAAGACACTTGACGAAGCCGAGGTCTACGTATTCTGCCCATCATCAGGACCATTTCTGTTCAAAATTATTGCTGGGAAACGATTTTAATTTTTGGTCTTAATAAAGCATTGCATACATTACCAAGCTATGTAACGCGTACAAAAGACCGCGCCTGCGAGTGAATGCTACACAGCTGCGTGCGGCCGAGTTGAAAGGCAACGTTTATGTGCGTGCTCATGAAATACATTGAGTGATGACGTTTTGAAGTCATTGTTTGTTACGAACGACATAAAGTTTTGATTATGTTTCTGTAGACAAAAAATAGGAAATAACGAATAAAATAAGATTTCATAAAAAATTTGAAAAAAAAAATTTGACTTTGACCTTCAATAACTTCGTAGCAATTGGTTTCCCAGGTATATTCTAAAAGACAAAAATGATCCTGATGATGGGCGGAATGCGTGGACTTCGGCTTCGTTGAGTGTCTTGTTACACCCGTTATAGGATGCTATAATATGTTGTTCAAGTTTGTATGAGAATTTGTATGGGGTTGAAGGTAGAGAGTTAGAAACACCATTTTTGGAGGGTAGAAAGATACCTTTCATGGTGTAAGTAAGCACTAAGAAAGGGTTTTGGAAAATTACCGTTATACAGGGTGCTACAGAGTGTTCCAGTTTGTAAATGATTTTTTATGGGAAAATTGAAATGTGTGAAATGAGGTCTACTGATAAATACCTAGGTATATTGGTAATGCGTGATTTTCAAAATAAATGCACAATATCTTAATCACGAGAACGAAGTCGCGGGTAAAAGCTAGTTTTTTATAAAAGGTTTAATTTAACACGGTTTACTTTAAGGGCGCATTAATGTTTCGAAATTTAAAAAATATTGATATGCAATGTATGACAAAGTCAAAGATAAAAAAAAATACTTTAAATATAAGTCATAATAATATAAAAAACATTATTAAAAATCGGTTCATAAAAAACAAAGATGTATCGTTAAAAGCACTATGAAAAAACTACCAGCCAGATTTCTGTAAAATTTTTTTGGGACCACACACGAACTATGTTCTTTGAGATAAAAAAAGAATTGTAAAAATCGGTTAACAACTGACGAAGTTATGGTAAAACATACATGAAAAAAAGCCGTCGACTTGAGAACCTCCTCGTTTTTAACCGACTTCATCAAAAGGAGGAGGTTCTCAATTCGATTGTATGTTTTTTTTTTATCCGACTTCATCAAAAGGAGGAGGTTCTCAATTCGATTGTTTTTTTTTTCTTTTTTTTTTATCGTTGTTCGCGCGTATCTTCGACATTTATGGACCGATTTAGATAATTCTTTTTTTGTTCGATTGAGTTTTCTTGCGAGATGGTCCCATTTAATTTTTTTTCAAATCGGTTCAGTAGTTTACAAGTAATCCTGAAAATACTATGAAATTAAATCAACTAACTTGACAATTTTGTAATTTATGAACCGAATTAGATGATTTTTTTTGTTGGGGAAGGGATACCTTTGTGTAATCTTTTTAACCGACTTCAAAAAAAGGAGGTATTGTATTTATGTTTCTCCGCGATTATCTCACGTTTGGCTAGGCCGATTTTTCTACCTAAATAATATACTTACCTACACTACCTAATACAGAAGGTACTTACACTAAAAATAAAAAAAATGTTTAAAAAACAAAAAACCGACTTCAAAAAACCTGCCTCTAAAAAGCAATAAATAATATACAAATCATTAGATACGCATTATCATTGTTATAATAAAACACGTCTATTGAAGTCGGGTGGGGCTTTTAGAATAAAAAAAGGAATATGTACTCCAGCCCCACCCGACTTTAATAGACGTGTTTTATTATAACAATGATAATGCGTATCTAATGATTTGTATATTATTTATTGCTTTTTAGAGGCAGGTTTTTTGAAGGCGGTTTTTTTGTTTTTGAAATCTGTTAAAAAATTAAGAAATTTACGAAAAACCATTTTGTATTATTATTCTAGTTCAGTTTACTTCGTCATGTACCTGCAATAGCACTTTGCACGTTTATTCGTGTAAAAATACAGAGCTTGATAAATTGTATAACTGGATTACATTGTTTATGGAAGTGAATATTTTTTTTATCTATATTTCGGCATCATATCTTTGCACCTTTTATGCACTTAAACTATGATCTAAGTATATTAAGCTTTGCATTTTTATTATTGATTAAATTAATTTATGTCTAAAATGTGAATACTTCTTACGGTAGCGTTTTGCTATGACATCTTTATAGTGCTTGTAAATAAAAAGAAAATGCCTTTTGAAATTACCTACAATTTTCTCTGTCTTTTAAATCATTAGATCAATTTTATCAGAGGAATCCTAAAAATCTTTAAAAAAAGGTCACTAGGATTTTAAACGACGATTTCGTAATACGACTTGTTTGCTGGTACAGTACTATACTAGGTTTTGTCCGTGCATTTTCTTTGAAAATATCAAGGCAAAAAGCTAATCCATTTGAGTCAACTTTATTACCGGGGCACGAATTTACAAAGGCTATACTATTTAAGTCATTAGTCAGACTCTAATAGATGAGCTTTTGTTTATGCATATTACTCGACAAAACCTAATCTATCTCGGCTATCTAAGCTAGATAGGATCCAAAATCGAGCATTGCGAATAATTGGAGGATTTATTAAAAGCACCCCAATACACGTAATGGAGTCCGAACTTTATATACCCCCACTCTATATACGACGAAAATATTTAGCTTTTAAATATTGTTTAAAATCAATGACTTACGAACCCACAACTGACATACTTGAAAAATTATCATCTTCTTGTCAAAATAGATATTGGGAAGGAAAAAGGAAACCTTTGCTCGCTATTACTTACAACAAAACCAAAGATCATGAACTATGTGCGATTTTTCCTTTAGAAATGTTTTCCCTCAACACCTGGGTCACTAACATTGACACATTCTCAGTTATAAGACCATATCTAGACTGTATGAATAAACCAAAAAATTTGTTAGAACCTAATACGCTAAGACAAGATGTATTGAACGAATTAGCGGAAAAATATGACGAGGGCTGGTGTAAAATCTTTACTGATGGCTCTAAAGATTCGAGAGGCAAAGGCGCAGCATATTATAATGTTAACATGAAAGATATAGGTTCATTTAAAATAACTGCTGATGTCTCTATCATGACGGTAGAACTTGTTGCTATTAACCCGGCGTCATTGTGGCGGAAAAAAGTTACACTAACGTTGAGGTGGGTCATCATGACCCTGGTTACAATTGTTAAAATTTTGCCTAGTATAAAATAATTTTAAATTTTTCAAATTTTATATTAATTATAAATACTGTATTTATAATCAGTAGCAGCAATAAAACACATTGGTAATGAGTGAAATAATCTTTATTTTTCGTTTTTCTTATAGACTATTAATTATACAACAAAACTGTAACTCTTTTCTTAATTTTCTTATATCAACAAAAAACAATATCGTTTCTAACAAATACCTACTTAAATAAAATCTATACTACCTTACCTCTCTATCATTGGAAGATAAGAACGAACGACGAACACTAACATGATCTTCATATAAAATATATATAAAAAATATATGGCACAAAACAGCAACGTCGCCGTTGAGCTGGGTCATAATTACCCTGTCGCAGGTTCACACACGTGTTGCTCCTTGCGCGGGTGATGGACGAATGAAGTGAGATACGCGAAGGGGAGGGGTGATCTTTAGCTGCAGCTACTGAGACAGACAGTTGTGGGTGGCAATTATTTCTAAGCAGTTTTCCGTATGCAAAACATGCAGGGTCATATTGACCCTGCCTCAATGACGCCGGGTTAACAACGCACTCTTATATGCTAAAAATATAAACTTTACGAAAGTCGTAATTTGCACAGACAGTAGGAGTGCGTTGCAGCACATTGCTCGGTGCGCCTCTGGTAACAGAGGTACACCGTTAGCATATAATGTGCTGCAACTTGTTCATGATAATAACATCAGGGGCCATCAGATAAGGTTGCAGTGGGTTCCCTCCCATATAGGCATTAAGGGTAACGAGGAGGCTGACCGACACGCTAAAATTGCAATAACGAATGGTGTGGAAATTTAAGTTAAACCTTATCGTTCAGAAATTTTCTCAAAATTCAAAATAGAATGATATAACTTATGGAAAGAGTACTTTGACGAAACATCCCTAATAAAAGGAATCTGGTACAAAACGATGCAGAGTGAGCCTTCTCGTATACCCTGGTGTGCAAATATTGATCTGTGTAGGAAATATGTTGTAGCTTTACATAGATTACGGTCCGGACACTTTCCGTGTAACAAGTTTGCACATTTAATGAGGAAAACCGAATCACCAAACTGTGACACGTGTGGTAAAGTAGATGATGTGCAACACTTGTTGACGGAATGTGTCAAGAACCAAAGGGAGAGACGGCAACTAACTCTTCATTTAGACCTGAAAGCATCTGATGTGGGAGCCTTCCAAAGTATTTTGGCAGATCCCGCATCGGATGCAGCAAGGCTTATATGTGACATGGTGCAATCACGTGCTTGATGTGTTGTAAAGTAGGTACTTAGGGTATAATGGGACTGACGTACTCTGTGTAAAAGTCCCTAAATTAAATAAAGAATAAAAAAAAAAAAAAAGATTTTTAGGATTCCTCTGATAAAATTGATCTAATGATTTGAAAGACAAGTTGAAAGAGAAGTTGTTCAAGTTTGAATGAGAATTTGTATAGGGTTGAAGGTAGAGTCGCCATTTTTGGAGGGTAGATACCTTTCATAGTGTAGGTAAGCACTAAGAAAGGGTTTTGTGAAGTTTCCGTTATACAGGGTGCTACAGGCTGTTCCAGTTTGTACATGAATTTTTATGGGAAAATTTAAATGTGTGAAATAAGGTCTACTGATAAATACCTAGGTATATTGATAATGCGTGATTTTCAAAATAAGTGCACAATATCTTAATCACGAGAACGAAGTCGCGGGCTAAAGCTAGTGTTTTATAAAAGGTTTAATTTAACACGGATTACTTTAAAGGCGCATTAATGTTTTGAAATTTAAAAAAATATTGATATGCAATGTATGACAAAGTCAGAGATAAAAAAATAACTTTAAATATAAGTCATAATAATATGAAAAACATTATTAAAAATCGGTTCATAAACAAAGATGTCAGCCAGATTTCTGTACATTTTTGGGACCACACACGAACTATGTTCTTTGAGATAAAAAAAGAATTGTATAAATCGGTTAACAACTGACGAAGTTATAGTAAAACATACATAAAAAAACCGACGACTTGAGAACCTCCTCCTTTTATTGAAGTCGGTTAAAAAAAGAAGAAAATTACGAAAAACCATTTTATATTATTATTATAGTTCAGTTTACTTCGTCATGTACCTGCAATAGCACTTTGCACGTTTATTCGTGTAAAAATACAGAGCTTGATAAATTGTATAACTGGATTTCATTGTTTATAGAAGTGAATATTTTTTTTATCTATATTTCGGCATCATATCTTTGCACATTTTATGCACTTAAACTGATCTAAGTATATTTAGCTTTGCATTTTTATTATTGTTTAAACTTATTTATGAGCCTCGTGCCCTGCAAACAAAATAATCACGTTTAATTACAATTGCGAACACCACTTGCCAAAGTGGAACATCGTTACATTTATTTTGTTAAAACACTTACCACTTAATTGGATGCTCAATGCATCACGACATTAATGATGAAACTACCAAAGAATCAAAAATCTTTTGGTTTCACATTTAATTAAATACCTGCATCTGAACGACACAGTGCAAATGAAAAGAATGGTCGGCAGGGAACTTCCGTCCATCTGGAATTCTCTCGAATGCCATAGACAAAAGACCACACCAAAGACAAACTGCACTTATCGAACATACATTACCTTTCAAATGAAAACAATTATTAAAATCTTAAATAGCATGCCAAAACCTAGCACTTATCGCAATTATTTAAAATAACAAATACGTGAAAATTGATCGGTTATTTGATTTCAATGTCAAAGTATAAATTTATTGTTCCGAAACTCTTAGGTAACACGGAACGCAACGCCGAACGTCACATCTGACAGTTGTCACTTGTTGATGTGTGTGTGAGCTGTGATGATTGTAAACAAGAAAATTAATTTACTTTAAATATTGAAAAGTACGGAAATTCTTAATGTTAAAATGAATTCAAGTGAATGCTTTGTTGCTAAAGTGGGCGGTACTATCGCCGACACCCGCTAAACTTCTGGAAATTGACTCAAACCAGGTAGAAAAATCCATGCATTAATTTATCACAAACCAATACTAAAACTCCACCAAAACACTGAGTGTGTTCAATAATACTCATCTAACAAACTAATCTAAGCTTAATACCTAAGGTCCTTGTCCAACCGCAAGACTACAGTGAGAATTTCACTATAAAAAGTACCTTGAAATGCAGTATTTGCTATTGTATAGCTGGGCTAAGAAAAACGGTGTTACAATGGTATATTAATAAGTTATTTAAAACGTAAAAATAGGTAATTATTTTTCAAAAAATTGTATGCACATTTCACTTGTTATTGAAGCAAAAGTAAACGGAATAAATAATAATATAGGGTACTATTTTATACACATATTTTTACCATCGCCACTCGAAAAAGTGCGTTTAATTCAACGATGAGAGTGAATAATACGCTGTTTTATTCACCGAGTGAATAAAAATATTTTGAATTTGGAACAAGCGCGCATCGTATGAATTATATAGAAAAAAAATAAAACGTGCTGAAAATATGGAGTTATTCCATAGAAAAAGCCATAATTATACAAATAAATTAAAAAAAATATCCCGCCAATTTTATTAAGGTTCTTTTTAGTGTCTTATCTTAGGGTTCTTTTCTAAAAAATATCCCGCCAAATTAATTAGGTCCTTTTTAGTGTCTCGTCTTTGGATTCTTTTCTATATATTAGAGGGAGATTAGATGTTCAGTCTTGTATCAGTCTGGTACGATCTTCAGTCTGTAAAAATTCAAAGGTAATTTATTTATACAAACTGATGAAAAGGACTGATTCCAAACTGATCATGTAATTTCCCTCTTAGCGTGGTTGTTTTATGTCATTGGAGAACTTCTAGTTTTACTATTTTCTAATGTTTAAATACTTATTACTGATTACCTACCTAAATAATAAAAATGTGATAACTATTTAATTATATATGTAGGTATAAGTACCTACTGCTTTTCGTTTTCTCGCAGTCAATGGTAAAAAGTAGAGTACACAACTCGTGAAAAAAAAATTTCATCTCGGTCCTTTGTATCCCTCGCTTCGCTCAGGATTCTACTTTTGAATCCCTCGCTACGCTCGGGATTCAACTCTAGAATCCTTCGCTGCTCTCGGGATCCAACTTAGTCCCTCGAACTAAATTCCCTCTTTTTTCACTTGTTGTATAATCTACTATTATGGCATCGCGCGTCGTAGTATAATAATATTCCAATGGTTAATCAGAATAGCTACCCTCCAAAGTAAGTAGTAAGTTAGGGCTCTAGTCGTATCCCAACAATCAATCAATCAATCAATTTAATACTTATGTATAAATTCCTGTTAGATTTACGTCCATTTTCCTTAGTAGCGTGCCCGTATTTTTATATTTTAATTTCTTTCAAACTAAAATGTAACTAATTTATTTAGCTTTGGTGACATGAATGGCATGCTTTACTTCATACAATACATATTTTTTATCTAAAAAGAGTATAACTCTTTATAAACTTTTTGAATCGAATTACGACGTTTGACAGCTCAACAAGAGAGATAGAGATAGATGTCAAAGACAACGAAGACAACCTTTGCCCATCAAGTTTCGTAAGGTTGGTATACTTGCAAGATAATCCAACTTAGTAGCATAGCCTTCTATATTTTCCAAGCCATGAAGTGAGCAGAACGGCAACATCGCATGTGGTCAAGTACGGGGTATAACATTATTTTATTCTTTATTATTTGTTTTTCCTATATTATCTATCTTTAAACTAGTTGTAAATTGTGATGTAAGATTATTTCAATAAAGATTTTATATTTATTATTATTATTTATTTATTAGGACATGAGGTTTAAGTCAAATTGTTTGACCTTCTCGTGGTCCTTTAGTACTATGAGCATTTTGATCTAGGCCTTCTCTAGCAATGAATCTTACATCATTGGAAAGGTATTTCAATTTGAAACATTTTATTGTATGACAGCAAACGTCAACTATTAGTACTTTGAGAGTTAAAGCGCTCTGATATCAACTAAATTTTATAACTTTAATGTACTAAAACTCCGAAAATACCATCATCATTATTATATCATTATGTTTATCGCGCGTATCTTGTTTTCATCATTCATTCTGCCTCACGTACCTATGTACGTCACTTGTATTATCACCATAACTTTGTAAAACAGAATTATATTTTATATTTTTTCTAAAAGAAGACAATTTTATTTTTAAATATAAATGGAACTGCATTCAAAGATTAACCAAGAATCGAACCTACCAAATATGTTTTTTTTTAATTTTTCCGATATCTACCAATCTAAAGAATTGCTCGTTATGAAATGATTATTTTATAAAATAACATATACGTGCACAGCAAGCGCTATTAGTTATTCTGTGGCTATGGGCTGACCGTGAATAGGTAAGTATCCACTTTGTGGGATGTGACTGTGACGTCACCCGCTTGTACCAACATAACGCCACGAATACTACACCAACAATCGAGTTCACGTTAGAGAGGATAGTAAACTCGTGGATGGTGAGCACTCTTACTATAGATAGATAGATAGATAGATAAAACTCTTTATTGCTCACAAATTACAGGAATAATTACAAAAGACATTAAAACTATAGTGGGCAAAGGCGGCCTTATCGCTGGAAGCGATCTCTTCCAGGCAAACCTTTGTTACAAAGGATAACTTATTAATTAAAGTCAGGCAGTGTGCCAGCAACAAACTTACAATACACAGAATATTATATACACTATAGATTTTAGTTCTTCGCGTATCCGCTAGAGGCTCTGCTTCAATTTCCCATACAAATTGCTTACGCTGTCGATATCGAGAATGGTTTTTGTAAACTCATGGTAGTGCTACTGGACGAAAATGACACAAATTAGGTTTGTACACTACTTAGCAGGCTTACGCAACAGCACCATCGCGATCGTTTCGTGATCGTCAATTTGACATTACAACGTTAACGACGACCACGGCTTTACAATACATGAGTGTCGTTATTTCTTTATTTCTATCGTTATTTCACATGCTAGTGCCCGTGTGCGTGGTTCTAAAGAATATCATAGTTTCGTTTATGGTTTATGTAGGGTAACCACGTAAGTGGCACTCCAAGTACCTATATTTATTAGTCTTTGAAAATATGTCCTCGGCTATTTTTCTGTTCGAATAATTTGCATAAAGATCAAAAATGTTCTCCTCTTTGCGTTCAAATATTTATTTCTCACTAAGTATATCGCAATATCTATAAAGTGTTTTTGAGCTAACAAATTACGAAATACTTTATATAATCTGAAAAAATTAATCATCATATCCTTTTACAAAAAATCAAGGCAATCGGTATACACGGTGACCTCTGGCGATGGGTCAAATCATATATTTCTAACCGCAGTCAGGCGGTAGCGTTGAAGGGATATCAGTCTAGATTCCTTAATATCCCTTCTGGGATTCCACAAGGATCTCATTTAGGTCCTTACTTGTTCAACTTGTATTTAAACGATGTAGGCAGTTGTTTTGTTAACTCACATCATCTTCTTTATGCTGATGATACAAAAATTTTCAAAATAATTAAATCCGTCAATGATTGTCATGAATTGCAAGACGACCTAGTGAGATTTCAGGAATTCTGTTTAAAAAATCAGCTTTTCTTAAACACAGAAAAATGTCATACTATCTCATTTACTCGTAAGCATCACCCAATTTTACATAATTATAATATATGTGGAGACACTATAAAAAGGGTTTCCACCATTCGTGATCTTGGTATAACTTTGGACTCCAAACTTCACTTTAATATTCATATCGATAATATCGTTTCACGTGCCTTCAAACTGCTAGGTCTAATAAATCGCTTAGGAAAACCTTTCAAAAAAATAAAAACATTGATTGTATTATTCAACAGTTATGGGATGTATTTAATAGCACTTTAAATTTGATGAAAACAGCTATAAAATAGTACTTAAGCACTTTAAAATAATAATAGATCTTTAATATAATATTATCACTTAAATAATCATGAACCAAATTTACAAAATTAATATACACTCTAAAGTAATAGTCATTTCATAGACAACTTAATTAAAATACCTACAAAATTAATGGTTTGCACTTTAACTATGTTGAAATCGAAACGAAGTAGAGAGTAGTTAAAAATAATTGAATTAACCATAAAAATTATGATTTCCACTGTAAATATGCTTAGCTTTAGATAATACTTTGCACTATACAATTTAATTTTATAACTTTAGTCAAGCTTTAGTACTTATTGTGTATTGTGTAGTGTACGTAAGTAGTTGATAATTAATTGCTCGCTAAGTAGGTACATAATGTATAGGTTTAGAAAATTCACACTTACCGGTTGAAGCTGAGGTTCTATAGTTTATTTACAAATAATAACCTCAGTAAAATATAGTTTGTTGTAGACGTTGTACCTAGTAGGCAAAAAAGTCCAATTTTTGCTCTTGAGGTTGAAGTTTGTAATTATTATACTATATATAAGGTGCCTTGTAATTAGTGTCAAATATTTTTAGGGCTGAACATATAAGTCATAAGGATCACATATAAAAAATATTTAGAAATTCTACACGCTAGTTTAGAATTTAATTTTTCAAACAAAAAAATAATACCCTTATTTTATAAAATAAGCCCAACACAATAAAACTCACTTGGATTCCATGAACCCCAGTCTCACGAAACAGCCTACGGCTTCTGGTAGGCTGTAGTTGGCGTCATGATTATTATTTAGATAGCCAATTTTATCGCGCCAGCGAAGCCGGACGGGTGATCAGTCACATGTCAGTCACCTTGATCGGAACCATTTCACCCATTTCCCCAAATCCTCTGAAAGCTGAGAGCAGGGGTGGCGTCATGATAGCACAGCACAACACCATGTTTAAATAATTCGCGTTATTATAGCGATAGTTCGGCCTTTTGTGGCTTACAGCCTTACGCACGCACGCACGACAATGCACCCGAACGAAAGAATTTCCGCAACTGACGGACAAGCAGCGCGCGGCGCGCGCGTGTGCGTGTGCGTGTGCGCTGGGTTGCGTTCCGAACCTACGCTCCGAGTGCAACCGAACGCTCTAACGGCGTTCCAAACATTAGAGCGTGACGTTCGGTTCACACAACCTTCCCGTTCCAAACGTCAGAGCGTTGCAACTTTTTAACCATCAAAATGGATGGTTGTAAAACGCTCTTACGTTTGTCTATAGAAAAATGACAATGTCATGATGTTTTTGTGTCTAATTTTTAAAATGATAATGGTAGATCCTCAAAAAACGGATTTTATTTGATTTAGAATAAAGGAAAGTTTAAATTATTCGTATTCCAACTAGAAAACGAAGACTTTGTAATATTAATGACATTTAAAGTTCTTGGTCGTTCCGGACCTTAGAGTGAGTTAAAAAACAACCAAACAACCGCACTCTGAGTCACTGAACGCAACCCTGCACACAGTGCACGCTACTACTTGTAGTTATTCTGTGCTACTACGACATACTAGAGATGTGACATGATATGACGTACACAATTGATTAATTGATTCAACGACGATTACATTAAGTAATTTATTTTATTTTTATCTTAAAGGGAGACAAACTAATAACCATTAGCTAATCTTTCAGATTATAAAAACTATTGTACAAAAACAAAATTCTGTAATGTGATAGTTTTCCCTGTAAATGCCCGATAGTTTTAAGTTTATTCGTACATTGAAACTAGTAAATCAATTGAGAGAATTGGAATAAAGAAGCGATTGTTGTGTTTCCATGACTCAGAAGGTACACGCTTGGCAGTCCCAGCTGTTGTTGATTGATGCATGAAAACAATTTTGATGGATTTTTGGAAACGTTTGGCGTTGTCGAAACATCGCTACGATCGCGATTAGTAGTAGGATCGAAGATCAACACCGCCCGCAGTTTACTTTTGAATATTTTATTGTGTTATGCCTAAAAATGTGAAAGTTTCCCATGAACTCAGAAAAAAATATAGTAGGTAATATTTTTTTATCTGTTGCATATTACTAAGAGGTAATATAATCAATCCTATACTGTACATCAAGTAGGTGTTGCCTTTGCAACCAATCCTAAGCTGCTAACCTTAAAAATATACGCTTGATGTGCACTTGATTTTATTAATATTAATCAATCAAGAATCTTTATATCTATATTTACAGCACTATCGGTCGGCTTTTCATTGAGTCAATGCGGCCCGCCGCGCCTGATTGACCGCGGCATCTTTCGGCGGCAATCGGCGAATTTGAAGGGTTATTCCCTATTAACACTTTTGTTTCGATAAACGAAGTATGCACTAAATGATGTCATAATTGTTTCCTAAAGCTACGTCGACACAACTGGATTCCGGATTTCGTAACATCCGGAACGTGTGTATTCCCCTTAAATAATGGTATACAAAGTTACCTTAAATCCTACCTAACTGTTAACCTAAAACTAATTGCACTCTGCTACCAAAGTGTCTTTTAATCGACACTTAACCTAATACTAATGATTACTAGTTCATAACACTCACGATTTGAGTCCAGCTTCTTCGCGTGGTCGCCACGCCATGTGGCAAATTGTGGCGAGATGGTGTGCGCCGGCGCCCGTTGCCAGACGCTGTCCTTGATGATAGTTGCACTGCCTACCTAACTTGGCCAAGCTAATAGAAGATACGCAGAAGGAACTAAATTGCACCGAGACAAGTTGGAGATTTCACCACAATTTCTCTGTTCTTCCACTTGATTGACGACACCGCACGCGTCATTGAAAATAGTCACTTATGTTAACGCAAGTTCACTTGATTTTAGTGTTTCACAGTGTCACTGAATTTACTGTACAATCACAATACAATTACAACAAAACCAAGCCTTTGGTTGATTGATTCACTCAATCACAAAATGCCACATTATAAGATGGCGGCTACGATCGGCAATAATTCAACAAAACAAAAGGGTCTTAACGTGACTCGACCCGCATTGCGACTGACTGTGTTTCGCAATCGGACAAAATAGCTAGCTCAAAATGCACGAGCGCACGGCGCGTGACCTTGACTGCCGCCGGCCGTCTCGTCTATTCAATATTACAATCCGTAGCGGTTTATTTATTCTAAACATCCCCCCGTCCCGGTCTGAGAAGCAGACCGCTAGCTCACTCAACCGGAAGGCGAGAAAGGGATGACACAGCCCTTCTTAAAACGGAACCCTCGACCAACACTTCCGCCACGCGTGGAGTCCCATCTTCCCCAAACAATAAACGCAAAATGCGACCACGTCGCCAGAGTAAGGACGGCAGATTAGCCTCCTTTAACAAGATCAAGTCTCCCTCCTTGGGAGGTTCGGTCCTATCCGTCCACTTTACTCGTTGTTGCAGCAGATGTAAGTATTCAAGAGACCAACGATTCCAAAAATGTTGGGCCATCTGCTGTAACATTTGAAATCGCGACAAGCGGTTGACGCGTTCATCCCTCCACGGGTATTCGGGTAGGGCGTTCAAAGGCCCTCCCACTAAAAAATGACCAGGAGTAAGAACCTCCAAGTCATTTGGATCCTGTGAAAGTGGACAGAGAGGCCGAGAGTTGAGGACGGCCTCAACTTTACAAAACACCGTAGCGAGCTCCTCAAAAGTAAGAGCCGTTTCTCCAATAGTGCGGCGGAGGTGGGTCTTAGCTGACTTTACAGCAGCTTCAAAAATCCCTCCCCAATGAGGGCAATTTGGGGGACTGAACCGCCAAGTTATCCCCCTTTGGGCAGCAATTTGACTTATACTATTACAATTGCTTTCTAAAAATTCACAAACATCCTTAATATAATTTACAGTGCCTTTATAGTTTGAGCCGTTGTCGGAGCGAATGAGTGAGGGTAGACCTCTACGCGACACAAAACGATCTAACGCAGCGACGAAGGCTTCGGTGGTCAAAGCTGAAACGACTTCCAAGTGGACAGCTTTGGTGGCCAAACAAACAAACACACACAAATACCCTTTCACGATCCTGGCATTGCAAAGGGTGGTCGTCTTAATGGAGTATGGTCCTGCGAAATCGGTCGCGGTTCCCTCAAACGGCCTTAACTGCGAAGGCCGGATCCTGTCAGCCGGCAAATCACCCATTTGAGGCTGCATAGTGGAGGCCTTTACTCGATAGCATGAGATGCATCGAAACAAGACACCTCGGACTGCTCTCCGGGCAGACAATATCCAGAATTCCCGTTGCAAAATAGCCAGCAACGCGCTGCATCCTGCATGAGCGTTGCGGATGTGTCGGTCCGACACTAAGAGTTGCACCAAGGGTCCGCCCTTGGGTAACAACAAAGGATGGCGGCTCTCAAATGGAAGGTCCGCCTTTCGGAGCCGGCCTCCAACCCGAAGAAGCCCATCTGAGTCGACAAACGGGTTCAAACGAGCGACCGCGCCTTTCAACTTAGCGCGTCCTTCGCGCAAGATACGAAGCTCAGATTCGAAGCGTTCGGTCTGCACGACACGAACCCAGTGCAGCAATGCGCTTCGGCGCTCCTCTGCACTCGCGACAGGCTCCAAACGCTTTGCCTGGGGGTTTCGGCAGTTGTGGATGAAGCGTTTGATCCAGCTGGTGACACCCAGCAGCTTCTCCAAACTACTGTAACGAGCCAGTAGCCAATCCGGTTCTGCAGTCGTTCCGGCGACTGCGGTATGCACGCGCAACCCAGGCAATATCTGGGCTGGTCCGTCCATTGGACAAGTAGGCCAAGAACTTTCTGGTCCTACCAGCCATTCTGGGCCCCACCAGAGTGGGTGTGCCACCAACTCTGGAGCCGTGCACCCTCGGGAAGCACAGTCCGCTGGGTTAAGCTCTCCCGGTACGTGCCTCCATATGATGTCAAATCCAATATTTTGTATTTGGGACACCCGATTTCCCACAAATACTTCCAAATTATGTGGAGCCGCGCGCAACCATGCCAGCGCGACCTGACTATCCGACCAGGCGAAGATGTCCTGTATCTCGACCGTGGCAGCCAACTCTTGCGCGACGTGACTCAACAGTCTAGCGAGAAGATGAGCCCCGCTCAATTCGAGCTTTGGGATAGTGAGCCTAGTCCTAATGGGAGCAACCTTGCTCTTGGCCATCAAAAGCGAGACATTGACCTGACCATCGGCGTCAACTGTTCGCATGTAAACAGACGCGGCGTAGCCTCGCTCGGACGCGTCACAAAAGCCGTGAAGGCTGGCCTGATATTTCCCAGGCGGCAATATTCGACGAGGTAAGGCAATCCGATTGACTTCCTCAATCGATGAGATCAACTCGAGCCAATCATCCAAGGTAGGCCCGATCAGCGGCTCGTCCCACGAGACGCCCAAAGTTCAAAGTCGCTGGAGAAGGCACTTCGCAGCGAATATGACTGGGCTTATCCAGCCATTTGGATCAAACATGCGTGCTATCATGGACAGCACCGTCCTTTTGGTCCAGGCTTTTGGTACCTCCAAATCCACCTGGAACGTAAAAATGTCCGTTAGCGGCTGGTACTGCATGCCCAGCACCGCTATCCTGTTGGGATCTTCCACATCTTCAAACAAGTGAGGGTTCTGTTGGTGATCCTCCGGGATCCCTTCTAGAACTCGAGGCTCGTTGGACAACCATTTCCGCAATTCATAGCCTCCTGCTTTGAGAATCGCAGTCAATTCGGGGCGGCAAATTAAGGGGCGGTACCAAAATCCTGTAAAATCCTGAAATCTTCCATGCGCCTTCGCGCCAAAATTCAAACTTGTAGATTGTCAGAACACTACGTTACACAGAACTCGAGGCTCATTTGACAACCATTTTCGCAATTCATAGCCTCCTGCTTTGAGAATTGCAGTTAATTCATCCCGCAGTAAGATTGCCTCCTCAATACTTTGGGCTCCGGTGCAGACGTCATCCACGTACAAGTCACGTGACAACACGGAAGCCCCACGGGGAAAGCGGATCCGTTCCCGCTCTGCCAACTCCAACAGTGACCTGATGGCGATGTAAGGACTGGATTTCAGCCCATAGGTATTTGTGTTGAGCTCATACACCGTCACGGGATCCTCAGGGCGCTCACGCCAGAGAATCAACTGGAATCGCCTGTCCTCAGGATGTATGAGCGTCTGGCGAAACATCATCCGGATGTCCGCTCCAAAAACCACCTGATGTCTTCGAAAGTTCAGGATGATGTCAATTATTCCTCTGTGCAGCTTAGGACCGGAATGTAAACACTGATTTAAAGAAACTCCGTTCGAAGTGGGTGCCGACCCATCAAAGACGGTCCTCAATTTGCCAGTGGAGGCCTTGACCACCGCGTGGTGGGGCAAGAAATAATGCTCAGTTGAGCTCCAATCCACTCGAGCCGGAGACATGTGACCCAAATCCTCGTACTCGCGCATGAAATCAATATATTTTTCACGAAGCACGGGGTCACGCTGCATGCGCCGTTCCATGGACAGCAGCCGCTTTTCCGCCAGTGCCCTACTTTGCCCGAGACTAGGGCGAGAAGTGACAAAGGGTAGCCTAGTTACAAACCGGCCGGAGGATAACCTCTCGGTGTTCGATTGGTAATAGGCCTCGCATTCTGCGTGGTCTGGATCCATCCTGGAGACCATAGGTGGCTCCTCCACCTCCCAAAATCGTTGCATAGTTTTGGCTAGGGACGCAGAAGCGATCAACGCTGGCTCCTCCAGGGAGTCGCTTTCAAACACAGGGCCCATTAAGACATATCCAAAAATGGTGGATACCGCCACCAGTGAAGACGAACCCAGGGCCTTCTGGGTGCCTAACGAGATCCAACCTAATACGTCCGAGCCCAGGAGAATATCCACTGGGCCAGGATGAAAGACAAGGGGGTCGGCCAGCTCCAAACCCGATACCAAAGACATCGCGCTCGGCGGTATGTCTGTAGAGGGCTGCTAACCCGCAATGGTGTCCATTACCAGAGCTGAAGTCGTAATCCTCAATGTGGGAGACTTCAGCGACGAAAAGGTGACAAGTGTCTGTCCCGTCAGACACTTCACCTGTATGCCACCAACCCCAAGAAGTGGGACAGGCGAATCTTCCACGGATAAACCTAACTGATGCGCCACCCGGGTGGTAACCAAACTTTTCTGAGCCCCTGAGTCCAACATGGCTCTTACACTAACAAACCGCCCCTCTCTACCCCATACGCGGACCGCCGCGGTCGGGAGCAGAACCGTCCGTGGTTCTGTCCCACTGTGAGAGCAAACTAGTTATGGGCTCCCCAAGCCGCCAGTGGGGTTCCAGCCCGGATAGTACGTTGGGCGAGCGCACATCCCCATGTGAGGGGGCGCATAACCCGCAGCCCGGCCGTACCTAGCGTACGGCGGGTGGTACTCCAACCGTAGGTACTCATGGAGCGGCGGGGAAAACCGCCGAGGCTCCATCCGGCTTGTGCTAGGAGCCGGTGCGGAGGGGGGTGTCCCACCTCTGACCTCCGCTCTAGGGCCCCCGCCCATAGGGGGCAAATGCTGGGCCTGGCCAGACACGTACTGACCATGTACCGGTGGCGCAGGGTCCCGGTCCGCCGGGGCCCGCGCAGGCACCCGACCCCCATCCCGAGGGGGGGTGCGACGATCGAAGCCGCGTCCTCCGTCCGACGGTGGTGGGCTTCGCACAGGAGCGCCCCCGCCCATAGGGGGCCCCTGCCTCCTTGGCGGGGAGCCGGCCCCGCTTCGGTTCATGCAGAGCGACTCGTGGTGCAGCCCACGGCATGAACTGCATGGCCTTGCTCGGGGGCAGTCACGTGCAAAGTGACCGTTTAGGCAATAAAAACAAAGCTCATTCCGCTTTACCATGCGGCGCCTTCCGCTACTGGCAGGTTCTGCCAGCTCCTACAATGCAGCAGGCCGTGTCCCATCCGGCCACACTGCAGGCAGTCCGCGTTCCTCGCAGCTGCTGCCATGTTGACCGTGAACCGAGCACTAGCTCCACGCTGTAACGGCGTCGGTCCCGGTTTGGGGTTACTCCTCCATGAAGGTGCCGAGGGCCTGCGTTCCGTCGTCCCTGACGGCGCTGTTTCCGGCATGGTAGTCTCCGCAGCCCTGGCCTCAAATTCTAAAAACCTCACCAAATCGTTAAAGGTGGGTAGTGCGGTGCTGTCCCGTTCGACGTTTTCCCGCTCAAAACGCGCGCGCACCTCGTTGGTCAGCTTACTCAACACAATGTGCACCAACAAGAAAGACCACTCGTCCACCGGCAGTCCCAGCGTGCGGAGCGCGTTACACGCCACCTTAACGGGCGTGAGCAAGAGTGGGCGCAGTTGTGCCTTATTCGCCACCTTAGGCAAGGCTAGCAACTGCGCGGCGTGCGCATCCGCCAACAAACGCACATTTTGATACCTGGAGTTTAAAAGCTCCCACGCCGTATCGTACTGCGAGTCCTCCACTCGGAGGTGCTGGATGAGCGACCGCGCCTCACCCTCAAGAGTGGAGAGGAGGTACGTTATCTTTTGTGCCTTCGATAGGTCCGGTCTGGAGTCCACCAACGACTCGAACATATTTTTAAAGGCCACCCAATTTTCCATTTTGCCGCTAAAGTGGGTCAACTGCAGGGTGGGGAGCCGACCAGTGACCCCTGGTCCCTCCGTTCCGATGGAAGTGCGAGGGGCGGGACCGCCCGCTTGCCTCACCTTGATCTTGGCCGCCGCCTCCACGATGTCGTCGTGCAAGGTCATGATTTGCGTGTAATCGGCCTCAGCAGTTGCCAGGATGGTGGCATCCGCGCCAGTCTCTACTAGCGCCACCATGGCCGCTTCGACCTTCCCTAAACGCTGCCGAAGTTGATCAGCTCGATCCAATATAGCCGCATCCCGGTCGGTGCGGGACAATAGTCCTCCAGCGACCACAAACCACCTGAGCTCACCTGCGATCACCGCCTTCACAGCCGCGACCTTCGCCATTGCGTTAAGCGAACTTAACAAAAAAAATCAAAAAAAGAACAACTTAAATCAACCAAGAAACGACCGGACGAACTACTCCGACAAAGGCACAAACGTAATTACAAACGGGCACAAATTCAAAATTCAAACATAAACAATCAAACAAAATCAAATAAAAAAAACAAACAAAATCAAACAATGTCCCAAAATTATATTGAGCAGAATCACCCTACTTACTAATTATAAATCGGGACCTTTCCGAAATAACAATTTACCACAACAATTTGATCAAACAAATTAAACAAACAAATTTCCAAAATAAATTTAAATTTAAAAATTTAAAAACAAAAATTAAATTTTAACAAACAAACAAACAAGATAAGGTCCGAGATTCAACTACGCTCTGCTACCAAAAATGTTTCCTAAAGCTACGTCGACACAACTGGATTCCGGATTTCGTAACATCCGGAACGTGTGTATTCCCCTTAAATAATGGAATACAAAGTTACCTTAAATCCTATCTAACTGTTAACCTAAAACTAATTGCACTCTGCTACCAAAGTGTCTTTTAATCGACACTTAACCTAATACTAATAATTACTAGTTCATAACACTCACGATTTGAGTCCAGCTTCTTCGCGTGGTCGCCACGCCATGTGGCAAATTGTGGCGAGATGGTGTGCGCCGGCGCCCGTTGCCAGACGCTGTCCTTGATGATAGTTGCACTGCCTACCTAACTTGGCCAAGCTAATAGAAGATACGCAGAAGGAACTAAATTGCACCGAGACAAGTTGGAGATTTCACCACAATTTCTCTGTTCTTCCACTTGATTGACGACACCGCACGCGTCATTGAAAATAGTCACTTATGTTAACGCAAGTTCACTTGATTTTAGTGTTTCACAGTGTCACTGAATTTACTATACAATCACAATACAATTACAAACAAAAACCAAGCCTTTGGTTGATTGATTCACTCAATTACAAAAATGCCACATTATAAGATGGCGGCTACGATCGGTTATAATACAACAAACAAAAGGTCTTAACGTGACTCGACCCGCATTGCGACTGAGAATTTTGCTATAGACAAAAAATAGCTAGCTCGCCGCCGGCCCGTTTCTCACGGCCGCGCCGACGACACAATATTAGGATACCCCCAACGCCATCTAGCGGAGCCATCACGGGATGACACAACTAAACAAAGGTTGCGTTCACAAAAGCATGCGTTCAAAACAATGACATGCTTTCCTAATAAGTTTTTAACAAACTGTGAAATGTACTGAAGATGGCGCGATCATTGATCTTTCCTAAACATCCCCCCGTCCCGGTCTGAGAAGCAGACCGCTAGCTCACTCAACCGGAAGGCGAGAAAGGGATGACACAGCCCATCTTAAAACGGAACCCTCGACCAACACTTCCGCCACGCGTGGAGTCCCATCTTCCCCAAACAATAAACGCAAAATGCGACCACGTCGCCAGAGTAAGGACGGCAGATTAGCCTCCTTTAACAAGATCAAGTCTCCCTCCTTGGGAGGTTCGGTCCTATCCGTCCACTTTACTCGTTGTTGCAGCAGATGTAAGTATTCAAGAGACCAACGATTCCAAAAATGTTGGGCCATCTGCTGTAACATTTGAAATCGCGACAAGCGGTTGACGCGTTCATCCCTCCACGGGTATTCGGGTAGGGCGTTCAAAGGCCCTCCCACTAAAAAATGACCAGGAGTAAGAACCTCCAAGTCATTTGGATCCTGTGAAAGTGGACAGAGAGGCCGAGAGTTGAGGACGGCCTCAACTTTACAAAACACCGTAGCGAGCTCCTCAAAAGTAAGAGCCGTTTCTCCAATAGTGCGGCGGAGGTGGGTCTTAGCTGACTTTACAGCAGCTTCAAAAATCCCTCCCCAATGAGGGCAATTTGGGGGACTGAACCGCCAAGTTATCCCCCTTTGGGCAGCAATTTGACTTATACTATTACAATTGCTTTCTAAAAATTCACAAACATCCTTAATATAATTTACAGTGCCTTTATAGTTTGAGCCGTTGTCGGAGCGAATGAGTGAGGGTAGACCTCTACGCGACACAAAACGATCTAACGCAGCGACGAAGGCTTCGGTGGTCAAAGCTGAAACGACTTCCAAGTGGACAGCTTTGGTGGCCAAACAAACAAACACACACAAATACCCTTTCACGATCCTGGCATTGCAAAGGGTGGTCGTCTTAATGGAGTATGGTCCTGCGAAATCGGTCGCGGTTCCCTCAAACGGCCTTAACTGCGAAGGCCGGATCCTGTCAGCCGGCAAATCACCCATTTGAGGCTGCATAGTGGAGGCCTTTACTCGATAGCATGAGATGCATCGAAACAAGACACCTCGGACTGCTCTCCGGGCAGACAATATCCAGAATTCCCGTTGCAAAATAGCCAGCAACGCGCTGCATCCTGCATGAGCGTTGCGGATGTGTCGGTCCGACACTAAGAGTTGCACCAAGGGTCCGCCCTTGGGTAACAACAAAGGATGGCGGCTCTCAAATGGAAGGTCCGCCTTTCGGAGCCGGCCTCCAACCCGAAGAAGCCCATCTGAGTCGACAAACGGGTTCAAACGAGCGACCGCGCCTTTCAACTTAGCGCGTCCTTCGCGCAAGATACGAAGCTCAGATTCGAAGCGTTCGGTCTGCACGACACGAACCCAGTGCAGCAATGCGCTTCGGCGCTCCTCTGCACTCGCGACAGGCTCCAAACGCTTTGCCTGGGGGTTTCGGCAGTTGTGGATGAAGCGTTTGATCCAGCTGGTGACACCCAGCAGCTTCTCCAAACTACTGTAACGAGCCAGTAGCCAATCCGGTTCTGCAGTCGTTCCGGCGACTGCGGTATGCACGCGCAACCCAGGCAATATCTGGGCTGGTCCGTCCATTGGACAAGTAGGCCAAGAACTTTCTGGTCCTACCAGCCATTCTGGGCCCCACCAGAGTGGGTGTGCCACCAACTCTGGAGCCGTGCACCCTCGGGAAGCACAGTCCGCTGGGTTAAGCTCTCCCGGTACGTGCCTCCATATGATGTCAAATCCAATATTTTGTATTTGGGACACCCGATTTCCCACAAATACTTCCAAATTATGTGGAGCCGCGCGCAACCATGCCAGCGCGACCTGACTATCCGACCAGGCGAAGATGTCCTGTATCTCGACCGTGGCAGCCAACTCTTGCGCGACGTGACTCAACAGTCTAGCGAGAAGATGAGCCCCGCTCAATTCGAGCTTTGGGATAGTGAGCCTAGTCCTAATGGGAGCAACCTTGCTCTTGGCCATCAAAAGCGAGACATTGACCTGACCATCGGCGTCAACTGTTCGCATGTAAACAGACGCGGCGTAGCCTCGCTCGGACGCGTCACAAAAGCCGTGAAGGCTGGCCTGATATTTCCCAGGCGGCAATATTCGACGAGGTAAGGCAATCCGATTGACTTCCTCAATCGATGAGATCAACTCGAGCCAATCATCCAAGGTAGGCCCGATCAGCGGCTCGTCCCACGAGACGCCCAAAGTCCAAAGTCGCTGGAGAAGGCACTTCGCAGCGAATATGACTGGGCTTATCCAGCCATTTGGATCAAACATGCGTGCTATCATGGACAGCACCGTCCTTTTGGTCCAGGCTTTTGGTACCTCCAAATCCACCTGGAACGTAAAAATGTCCGTTAGCGGCTGGTACTGCATGCCCAGCACCGCTATCCTGTTGGGATCTTCCACATCTTCAAACAAGTGAGGGTTCTGTTGGTGATCCTCCGGGATCCCTTCCAGAACTCGAGGCTCATTTGACAACCATTTTCGCAATTCATAGCCTCCTGCTTTGAGAATTGCAGTTAATTCATCCCGCAGTAAGATTGCCTCCTCAATACTTTGGGCTCCGGTGCAGACGTCATCCACGTACAAGTCACGTGACAACACGGAAGCCCCACGGGGAAAGCGGATCCGTTCCCGCTCTGCCAACTCCAACAGTGACCTGATGGCGATGTAAGGACTGGATTTCAGCCCATAGGTATTTGTGTTGAGCTCATACACCGTCACGGGATCCTCAGGGCGCTCACGCCAGAGAATCAACTGGAATCGCCTGTCCTCAGGATGTATGAGCGTCTGGCGAAACATCATCCGGATGTCCGCTCCAAAAACCACCTGATGTCTTCGAAAGTTCAGGATGATGTCAATTATTCCTCTGTGCAGCTTAGGACCGGAATGTAAACACTGATTTAAAGAAACTCCGTTCGAAGTGGGTGCCGACCCATCAAAGACGGTCCTCAATTTGCCAGTGGAGGCCTTGACCACCGCGTGGTGGGGCAAGAAATAATGCTCAGTTGAGCTCCAATCCACTCGAGCCGGAGACATGTGACCCAAATCCTCGTACTCGCGCATGAAATCAATATATTTTTCACGAAGCACGGGGTCACGCTGCATGCGCCGTTCCATGGACAGCAGCCGCTTTTCCGCCAGTGCCCTACTTTGCCCGAGACTAGGGCGAGAAGTGACAAAGGGTAGCCTAGTTACAAACCGGCCGGAGGATAACCTCTCGGTGTTCGATTGGTAATAGGCCTCGCATTCTGCGTGGTCTGGATCCATCCTGGAGACCATAGGTGGCTCCTCCACCTCCCAAAATCGTTGCATAGTTTTGGCTAGGGACGCAGAAGCGATCAACGCTGGCTCCTCCAGGGAGTCGCTTTCAAACACAGGGCCCATTAAGACATATCCAAAAATGGTGGATACCGCCACCAGTGAAGACGAACCCAGGGCCTTCTGGGTGCCTAACGAGATCCAACCTAATACGTCCGAGCCCAGGAGAATATCCACTGGGCCAGGATGAAAGACAAGGGGGTCGGCCAGCTCCAAACCCGATACCAAAGACATCGCGCTCGGCGGTATGTCTGTAGAGGGCTGCCAACCCGCAATGGTGTCCATTACCAGAGCTGAAGTCGTAATCCTCAATGTGGGAGACTTCAGCGACGAAAAGGTGACGAGTGTCTGTCCCGTCAGACACTTCACCTGTATGCCACCAACCCCAAGAAGTGGGACAGGCGAATCTTCCACGGATAAACCTAACTGATGCGCCACCCGGGTGGTAACCAAACTTTTCTGAGCCCCTGAGTCCAACATGGCTCTTACACTAACAAACCGCCCCTCTCTACCCCATACGCGGACCGCCGCGGTCGGGAGCAGAACCGTCCGTGGTTCTGTCCCACTGTGAGAGCAAACTAGTTATGGGCTCCCCAAGCCGCCAGTGGGGTTCCAGCCCGGATAGTACGTTGGGCGAGCGCACATCCCCATGTGAGGGGGCGCATAACCCGCAGCCCGGCCGTACCTAGCGTACGGCGGGTGGTACTCCAACCGTAGGTACTCATGGAGCGGCGGGGAAAACCGCCGAGGCTCCATCCGGCTTGTGCTAGGAGCCGGTGCGGAGGGGGGTGTCCCACCTCTGACCTCCGCTCTAGGGCCCCCGCCCATAGGGGGCAAATGCTGGGCCTGGCCAGACACGTACTGACCATGTACCGGTGGCGCAGGGTCCCGGTCCGCCGGGGCCCGCGCAGGCACCCGACCCCCATCCCGAGGGGGGGTGCGACGATCGAAGCCGCGTCCTCCGTCCGACGGTGGTGGGCTTCGCACAGGAGCGCCCCCACCCATAGGGGGCCCCTGCCTCCTTGGCGGGGAGCCGGCCCCGCTTCGGTTCATGCAGAGCGACTCGTGGTGCAGCCCACGGCATGAACTGCATGGCCTTGCTCGGGGGCAGTCACGTGCAAAGTGACCGTCCAGGCAATAAAAACAAAGCTCATTCCGCTTTGCCATGCGGCGCCTTTCCGCTACTGGCAGGTTCTGCCAGCTCCTACAATGCAGCAGGCCGTGTCCCATCCGGCCACACTGCAGGCAGTCCGCGTTCCTCGCAGCTGCTGCCATGTTGACCGTGAACCGAGCACTAGCTCCACGCTGTAACGGCGTCGGTCCCGGTTTGGGGTTACTCCTCCATGAAGGTGCCGAGGGCCTGCGTTCCGTCGTCCCTGACGGCGCTGTTTCCGGCATGGTAGTCTCCGCAGCCCTGGCCTCAAATTCTAAAAACCTCACCAAATCGTTAAAGGTGGGTAGTGCGGTGCTGTCCCGTTCGACGTTTTCCCGCTCAAAACGCGCGCGCACCTCGTTGGTCAGCTTACTCAACACAATGTGCACCAACAAGAAAGACCACTCGTCCACCGGCAGTCCCAGCGTGCGGAGCGCGTTACACGCCACCTTAACGGGCGTGAGCAAGAGTGGGCGCAGTTGTGCCCTATTCGCCACCTTAGGCAAGGCTAGCAACTGCGCGGCGTGCGCATCCGCCAACAAACGCACATTTTGATACCTGGAGTTTAAAAGCTCCCACGCCGTATCGTACTGCGAGTCCTCCACTCGGAGGTGCTGGATGAGCGACCGCGCCTCACCCTCAAGAGTGGAGAGGAGGTACGTTATCTTTTGTGCCTTCGATAGGTCCGGTCTGGAGTCCACCAACGACTCGAACATATTTTTAAAGGCCACCCAATTTTCCATTTTGCCGCTAAAGTGGGTCAACTGCAGGGTGGGGAGCCGACCAGTGACCCCTGGTCCCTCCGTTCCGATGGAAGTGCGAGGGGCGGGACCGCCCGCTTGCCTCACCTTGATCTTGGCCGCCGCCTCCACGATGTCGTCGTGCAAGGTCATGATTTGCGTGTAATCGGCCTCAGCAGTTGCCAGTGTTATGATGCGAAATAAAACAAGTGGACTGTAGGTATTATGATGATCGATGTAATAAAGTTCAATAGCAAAATAAGGGGACAGTAATTAAACAGACGTGTGCGTGGCCGTTCGATTGCGAAGAGTGAAGCTGGTTAGCGGACCCGCCGCCGCCCCCGCTCCCCGCTCCGCTAGGGTTGGGATGCCTGTTCTTGCGTTTGCGCGTGAACATCTTCCCGCCCGTTGACATCTTCCAATGGAAGAGGGCAAATATTGTTGGACCCTCTTGTGATGACGCCCTTCTTGGTCTTGATGTCAGCCACCCTTGAGATGCCGTCGCTGCCCGGATAGGTCCGCACCACGCGGCCCAGCATCCAGACCAGAGGAGGTAGAGTTTTTTCGCGGACCAGCACCAGCATTCCGTCGGTTAGCATTCCTGAGGAGGTCGACCATTTGGTTCTTTGCTGCAGGAGAGAGATGTACTCATTAGAGAATCGCTGCCAGAAATGCTGTCGGATGTAGTCGATCCTCTTGTGCCGCTCCAAGCTGCTGATGGGTCTTTCTGACGGCTGTGGACACGGTATAGACGTGAGAGGTCGTCCAATTAAAAAATGTGAAGGGGTAAGGGCTGTAAAGTCGGAAGGGTCGGAGGAGAGAGGAGTCAAAGGACGGGAGTTTAAAACGGCCTCTATTTGACACAGACAGGTTGCTAGTTCTTCATATGTGAAGTGAGTTAGATTTAATAACCGTCTGAGATGGTGCTTCGTGGACCGAACGGCGGCTTCCGCCAGGCCGTTGAAATAAGGGGAATAAGGAGGCGCAAATTCAAATTTTATGCCTTTTTCGACGATTTCAGATGCAACATTCGAACCGGTCAAAAATTGTTGCAACTCATTATTGGCTCCAACAAAATTGGTTCCGTTATCGGACAATATACTATAAGGTTTGCCACGACGAGATGTAAAGCGATTAAGCGCTGCAATGAAAGCCTCTTTAGTGAGGTCGGTGACGAGCTCTAAATGGATCGCTTTAGTTGCATGGCAAACAAAGATGCATGCGTATGATTTTGTAAGCTTACAACCTCGACCTTTCCGGTCAGCTATGAGTACTGGGCCAAAATAATCGCAACTAGAATTGTAAAATGGGAATTGAAGGTTAGTTCTAGTTGTAGGAAGTTGACCCATTAAGGGTTGTAAATTTTGACATTTAAATCTAAAACATTTCACACATTGCCCGACTACAGCCTTGGCAAGATTTTTACCACCTATAGGCCAATAGCAATAGCAACGCAGACTAGACATAACGCAGACTAAATCAGTCTGTTCTATGTTATGTTCTGTGCAGAAACACAGTACGGTCACCGACGGTCACAGTGATTTTTTATTTTTGTTTCTGTGTCATCGAATCGCACGCAGCGTCAACAAACCGGTCCCGACGGAAGACCAGCGCTGGTCGCAGACCAGCATTATGCTGAGTTTGGGACCGTTTTGAGACTAATAGTGGTTTAAGTTTTATTGTATGTAGGTATATTATGTAATATGTATTAACTTGATTTATCTGTTTTGATATGATCTTGATAATGACAACACTCGGAAAATATTCACTTGATTTATTTATAAAATGTAAACAAATGTGTGCACACAAAGAAAGACTGCTTAGAACTAAATTACATGTTTATGAAATAAGTTAATTATGATCGATGATTCATTGTGCAATACCTACTATTTTGCTGATGCTAATATATTGTAAATCTGTACTTTGTACAAATACAAAAGAAGACCACAATTGATATATTACTTGAGGGACTTCATCGTCCCAATCACACTTTTCAACCCATAATTGTTGCATAATGATTTTGGCTTCAACAATACAAGGACCCACTATTCCCAAAGGATCATAAATTTGGCTAATGACTGATAGGATGTGCCGCTTTGTGACTTTTTCTGCAACAGGAATATTAATAAAAAACGACAATGTGTCCGAATCACATAACCAATGCAGACCCAAAGTTTTAGCGGATCTATTGTGGTTTGAGAGATCTAGGGAAGTGGGCTTATTAGTTTTATAAGAATCACCTAAAATGGCTTTCAGAATTTCAGGGCTATTTGACTGCCACTTTCTTAAAAAAAACTTTGCGCCTGATAGAATGGAAATAATTTCCTTAACTAAGTTAATTGTCTCGGGAATGCTAGAGCCGCCGCCCAAGTAATCATCGACGTAGAATCCACGGGATATGGCCGATTTGACATCGTCTGATGAAGCACTATCTGCCAAGCTTACGAGACATTTTGTTGCCAGGTACGGGGCCGACGCTGTACCATAGCTAACCGTGTTGAGCTGGTAGGTTTTTAAAGGCTCGTTAGGGTTTTTTCGAAAAAGTATTTGCAATAATGGTCGCTGTGAAGGTGTCACTTCAATGCAGCGATACATTTTTTCGACGTCACCAGAAACAACATACCTATGCTGGCGAAATCTTAGTAAAATAGAAAAAATGTCTTCTTGAACTTTTGGGCCAATCATTTGGATTTCATTTAGTGAAACGCCAGAGGAAGTAGGGGCAGAAGCGTCAAATACACATCGTAACTTAGTTGTTAGGCTATCTTGTTTTATGACTGCGTGATGTGGTATAAAGTATTCTACAAAATTATCAGAATGTGGCTTTAAATTGGTCTTAATTTCAGTCATATGGCCGAGTCTTTCGTACTCTTCCATAAAATCGATGTATTTTTCTTTAAATTCTGGGTCACGTTGAAAACGACGTTCCAAAGACAAAAACCGATTTTTCGCTAAATAATATGAATTACCCAGAACGTTAGGGTCAGTCTTTAAAGGCATTGTAACGGTAAACCGACCATCATCATTTCGAAATGTGTTTTGTTGGAAACTAATTTCGCAAGCTCGCTCTTCTTGAGATAGCAAGTGCTTAGGGGAAATCGAATCTAGTTCCCAAAATTTTGACAAGTCAGGTTTGTCCATAGAATCGCTAAAATTACAAAAGTGTGAGCTTTTTGAAAGAGACGAACGTGACTGATGTACCTGAGGCACAGGACCAGACACAATCCATCCTAATTTGGTCTCGCATAATTTAGGCATTCGTTTACCTAAGTCTATAGTGTGATTACTTATGACACTCCAAAACACTTCTGCCCCCACTAAGATGTCAATAACAGACGGAATATTAAATGAAGGGTCAGCTAAACATATAGTCGACGGAATAGGAATATTCTCTACATTGACAAAGGACGAGGGCAAAATTTTTGTAATTTCAGGCAAAATTAGGCAGTCTAACTTAACCTTATAGTCACCGTTAAAAGACTCGACATCGAGATAACAAGACTGTGTACTACAAGATGACTGTTGGTTGATACCTGTCACAGTGGAGGTCGTATCACGTCTGGACAAACCCAGTTTAGTGCAGAGGCTCTCCGTAACGAAGTTGGCCGTGCTGCCGCTGTCGAGGAGCAGCCGAGCGCTGACCTTGTCTCCGTCGTTGCTCAGCACTCGCACAATAGCTGTGGACAGTAACACATTGGGTGTACTAGTAAAGTGTTCAGTAGTGTTTGCAGATAGGACATTATTAGAAATGCTAGTGGGCAAGGCAACACTATTAGATGGCGAAGGCATCGGGTCTTGGTAAGGCTGCTCAGTCAATGGTACATGTAAGAGAGTATTATGTCTAGATTTACAGTACTTGCAACCAGATAATCTACATCTATTCGTAGTGTGACCGGACCGTAAACAATTAAGACAGACCTTCAATTCCTTCGCTTTGTTTACACGAGACTCAATAGACAAGTCTCTAAATGAATCACAAGTGTATAAAAAATGATCTTTAGAACATAAAGGACACTTTAGATTAATTTGAAAGCTTTTATTGTTATTATTTTGTAAATAGTTACTTGATGTATGATTGTTATTTTGTAAATATTTATTTTGTGTTTTGTTGTAAGTGTTTTCTTTAGTGTTAGTTAGAATAAATGACTTTTGTTTTCGTAATTGTGTGTTTTTGTTAGTATTTTCCAAAGTTTCCATTAAATCAGCTCTGTTTGAAATAAATGTAATAAATTGTGTTAAAGTAGGTGAGTCAGACAGTGCATTGCGATACTCTTCCCAATGTCTATTGGTAACTGAGTCTAGTTTTCTAGACATCATAAAAATAATGAGAGTATCCCAATGTTCTGTAGGCTCCTATAGTGATTTAAGGGCCCGGATGTTCTTATTTATAACATCGATAAGTCGCCGTAAAGAAGTCGACGATTCGTTGAACACCGGCTCCAAATCAAAAAGAGCCTGGACATGGTTATTGATTAGAAGGCGATTGTTATTATAGCGATCACACAACAAATCCCACGCAATCGAGTAATTATCGCTATTAAAATCAATGTTTTTAATTACTTCAGAAGCACGACCCTTAAGCGAAGCGCGTAAGTAGTGGAACTTGTTGATGTCATCGATGCAATCATTACTGTGTATAAGTGAAATAAATGTGTCCCTAAACTCTAGCCAGCACTGATAACTACCATCAAAATGAGGTAAATCAATTTTTGGTAAGCGCACAAAATTATTTTTAAACGATGCACCTGATTTAGAGCCCGCCTCCGAAGCCTCTCGATCCGTGTCATCAACATCAGCCGGCTTAAGATGGCTCCGAGCTTGCGCAAGCAGCGAATAGTACCGCTCCTCAAACTGAGCACGCTCTGCATACTCGTCTTCCGGCTTCTCTGACAACAGCTCGATTTCCATCTGTAACGTGTCGTACATATCGTATAAGGCCTCAAATTTGGCAAAGCGACCCTCCAAATCTAGGCATTGCAGGCTCGATAACGTTTTGGCAGAACCAAGGATACTAAGATAGTTACTAAAATTTGTTACTTTAGCTTTCATGCCACTGCGTTGCTTAATTAACTTATCTAAACTCATATTGTGCAAAAAAATTAACTCAAAAAAAAATATTTAATCACTTTAAAGCTATAGAAATAAGGTTTAAAAACGTCTAATACAATATCAATAACTGCATTCAATGAATGAGTAAGCGTTATCGCACAGCTAATGCACTAACAAAAGAACCGTTATCTCGGCAAAAAAACTGCACAGCCGATCGGCCGGTGAAGGTCAAGGGCGTGCGAAACGATGAATAGCAGTGATATTTACGAATGCAATTGATGCGTGTAATAACTATTTATAATAATGATCACAAAATTAACTAGGTAATCAGAATTTAAGATGAAAAAGCTAGCAATTTAAACTGACTGTTTCAAAATGGCGAAGATTGCGAAAGATTTTGGATAGAATATTGGAAAAAAATATTTGGAAACACACTATTAGTTCTAAAAAGATAGGGAAACGGAAAGGATAATAATTGGAACGACTCACAGAGGTCCTTAACCGTTCTTCAGATTCTTCCTTGATGTAACTGGATGACTTGCATAAAAGATCGAAGCGGTGCGCGTCGTGTCCAACGTCCAACAAAGTGCCACTTGGAACTTTAAAATATCTTCTGGTCTTTAAATCACAGTGAAAGGACCATGTTATGATCCTTTGGGAATAGTGGGTGGCATCCGCGCCAGTCTCTACTAGCGCCACCATGGCCGCTTCGACCTTCCCTAAACGCTGCCGAAGTTGATCAGCTCGATCCAATATAGCCGCATCCCGGTCGGTGCGGGACAATAGTCCTCCAGCGACCACAAACCACCTGAGCTCACCTGCGATCACCGCCTTCACAGCCGCGACCTTCGCCATTGCGTTAAGCGAACTTAACAAAAAAAATCAAAAAAAAGAACAACTTAAATCAACCAAGAAACGACCGGACGAACTACTCCGACAAAGGCACAAACGTAATTACAAACGGGCACAAATTCAAAATTCAAACATAAACAATCAAACAAAATCAAATAAAAAAAAACAAACAAAATCAAACAATGTCCCAAAATTATATTGAGCAGAATCACCCTACTTACTAATTATAAATCGGGACCTTTCCGAAATAACAATTTACCACAGCAATTTGATCAAACAAATTAAACAAACAAATTTCCAAAATAAATTTAAATTTAAAAATTTAAAAACAAAAATTAAATTTTAACAAACAAACAAACAAGATAAGGTCCGAGATTCAACTACGCTCTGCTACCAAAAATGTTTCCTAAAGTTACGTCGACACAACTGGATTCCGGATTTCGTAACATCCGGAACGTGTGTATTCCCCTTAAATAATGAAATACAAAGTTACCTTAAATCCGATCTAACTGTTAACCTAAAACTAATTGCACTCTGCTACCAAAGTGTCTTTTAATCGACACTTAACCTAATACTAATAATTACTAGTTCATAACACTCACGATTTGAGTCCAGCTTCTTCGCGTGGTCGCCACGCCATGTGGCAAATTGTGGCGAGATGGTGTGCGCCGGCGCCCGTTGCCAGACGCTGTCCTTGATGATAGTTGCACTGCCTACCTAACTTGGCCAAGCTAATAGAAGATACGCAGAAGGAACTAAATTGCACCGAGACAAGTTGGAGATTTCACCACAATTTCTCTGTTCTTCCACTTGATTGACGACACCGCACGCGTCATTGAAAAAAGTCACTTATGTTAACGCAAGTTCACTTGATTTTAGTGTTTCACAGTGTCACTGAATTTACTATACAATCACAATACAATTACAAACAAAAACCAAGCCTTTGGTTGATTGATTCACTCAATTACAAAAATGCCACATTATAAGATGGCGGCTACGATCGGTAATAATACAACAAACAAAAGGTCTTAACGTGACTCGACCCGCATTGCGACTGAGAATTTTGCTATAGACAAAAAATAGCTAGCTCGCCGCCGGCCCGTTTCTCACGGCCGCGCCGACGACACAATATTAGGATACCCCCAACGCCATCTAGCGGAGCCATCACGGGATGACACAACTAAACAAAGGTTGCGTTCACAAAAGCATGCGTTCAAAACAATGACATGCTTTCCTAATAAGTTTTTAACAAACTGTGAAATGTACTGAAGATGGCGCGATCATTGATCTTTCCTAAACATCCCCCCGTCCCGGTCTGAGAAGCAGACCGCTAGCTCACTCAACCGGAAGGCGAGAAAGGGATGACACAGCCCATCTTAAAACGGAACCCTCGACCAACACTTCCGCCACGCGTGGAGTCCCATCTTCCCCAAACAATAAACGCAAAATGCGACCACGTCGCCAGAGTAAGGACGGCAGATTAGCCTCCTTTAACAAGATCAAGTCTCCCTCCTTGGGAGGTTCGGTCCTATCCGTCCACTTTACTCGTTGTTGCAGCAGATGTAAGTATTCAAGAGACCAACGATTCCAAAAATGTTGGGCCATCTGCTGTAACATTTGAAATCGCGACAAGCGGTTGACGCGTTCATCCCTCCACGGGTATTCGGGTAGGGCGTTCAAAGGCCCTCCCACTAAAAAATGACCAGGAGTAAGAACCTCCAAGTCATTTGGATCCTGTGAAAGTGGACAGAGAGGCCGAGAGTTGAGGACGGCCTCAACTTTACAAAACACCGTAGCGAGCTCCTCAAAAGTAAGAGCCGTTTCTCCAATAGTGCGGCGGAGGTGGGTCTTAGCTGACTTTACAGCAGCTTCAAAAATCCCTCCCCAATGAGGGCAATTTGGGGGACTGAACCGCCAAGTTATCCCCCTTTGGGCAGCAATTTGACTTATACTATTACAATTGCTTTCTAAAAATTCACAAACATCCTTAATATAATTTACAGTGCCTTTATAGTTTGAGCCGTTGTCGGAGCGAATGAGTGAGGGTAGACCTCTACGCGACACAAAACGATCTAACGCAGCGACGAAGGCTTCGGTGGTCAAAGCTGAAACGACTTCCAAGTGGACAGCTTTGGTGGCCAAACAAACAAACACACACAAATACCCTTTCACGATCCTGGCATTGCAAAGGGTGGTCGTCTTAATGGAGTATGGTCCTGCGAAATCGGTCGCGGTTCCCTCAAACGGCCTTAACTGCGAAGGCCGGATCCTGTCAGCCGGCAAATCACCCATTTGAGGCTGCATAGTGGAGGCCTTTACTCGATAGCATGAGATGCATCGAAACAAGACACCTCGGACTGCTCTCCGGGCAGACAATATCCAGAATTCCCGTTGCAAAATAGCCAGCAACGCGCTGCATCCTGCATGAGCGTTGCGGATGTGTCGGTCCGACACTAAGAGTTGCACCAAGGGTCCGCCCTTGGGTAACAACAAAGGATGGCGGCTCTCAAATGGAAGGTCCGCCTTTCGGAGCCGGCCTCCAACCCGAAGAAGCCCATCTGAGTCGACAAACGGGTTCAAACGAGCGACCGCGCCTTTCAACTTAGCGCGTCCTTCGCGCAAGATACGAAGCTCAGATTCGAAGCGTTCGGTCTGCACGACACGAACCCAGTGCAGCAATGCGCTTCGGCGCTCCTCTGCACTCGCGACAGGCTCCAAACGCTTTGCCTGGGGGTTTCGGCAGTTGTGGATGAAGCGTTTGATCCAGCTGGTGACACCCAGCAGCTTCTCCAAACTACTGTAACGAGCCAGTAGCCAATCCGGTTCTGCAGTCGTTCCGGCGACTGCGGTATGCACGCGCAACCCAGGCAATATCTGGGCTGGTCCGTCCATTGGACAAGTAGGCCAAGAACTTTCTGGTCCTACCAGCCATTCTGGGCCCCACCAGAGTGGGTGTGCCACCAACTCTGGAGCCGTGCACCCTCGGGAAGCACAGTCCGCTGGGTTAAGCTCTCCCGGTACGTGCCTCCATATGATGTCAAATCCAATATTTTGTATTTGGGACACCCGATTTCCCACAAATACTTCCAAATTATGTGGAGCCGCGCGCAACCATGCCAGCGCGACCTGACTATCCGACCAGGCGAAGATGTCCTGTATCTCGACCGTGGCAGCCAACTCTTGCGCGACGTGACTCAACAGTCTAGCGAGAAGATGAGCCCCGCTCAATTCGAGCTTTGGGATAGTGAGCCTAGTCCTAATGGGAGCAACCTTGCTCTTGGCCATCAAAAGCGAGACATTGACCTGACCATCGGCGTCAACTGTTCGCATGTAAACAGACGCGGCGTAGCCTCGCTCGGACGCGTCACAAAAGCCGTGAAGGCTGGCCTGATATTTCCCAGGCGGCAATATTCGACGAGGTAAGGCAATCCGATTGACTTCCTCAATCGATGAGATCAACTCGAGCCAATCATCCAAGGTAGGCCCGATCAGCGGCTCGTCCCACGAGACGCCCAAAGTCCAAAGTCGCTGGAGAAGGCACTTCGCAGCGAATATGACTGGGCTTATCCAGCCATTTGGATCAAACATGCGTGCTATCATGGACAGCACCGTCCTTTTGGTCCAGGCTTTTGGTACCTCCAAATCCACCTGGAACGTAAAAATGTCCGTTAGCGGCTGGTACTGCATGCCCAGCACCGCTATCCTGTTGGGATCTTCCACATCTTCAAACAAGTGAGGGTTCTGTTGGTGATCCTCCGGGATCCCTTCCAGAACTCGAGGCTCATTTGACAACCATTTTCGCAATTCATAGCCTCCTGCTTTGAGAATTGCAGTTAATTCATCCCGCAGTAAGATTGCCTCCTCAATACTTTGGGCTCCGGTGCAGACGTCATCCACGTACAAGTCACGTGACAACACGGAAGCCCCACGGGGAAAGCGGATCCGTTCCCGCTCTGCCAACTCCAACAGTGACCTGATGGCGATGTAAGGACTGGATTTCAGCCCATAGGTATTTGTGTTGAGCTCATACACCGTCACGGGATCCTCAGGGCGCTCACGCCAGAGAATCAACTGGAATCGCCTGTCCTCAGGATGTATGAGCGACTGGCGAAACATCATCCGGATGTCCGCTCCAAAAACCACCTGATGTCTTCGAAAGTTCAGGATGATGTCAATTATTCCTCTGTGCAGCTTAGGACCGGAATGTAAACACTGATTTAAAGAAACTCCGTTCGAAGTGGGTGCCGACCCATCAAAGACGGTCCTCAATTTGCCAGTGGAGGCCTTGACCACCGCGTGGTGGGGCAAGAAATAATGCTCAGTTGAGCTCCAATCCACTCGAGCCGGAGACATGTGACCCAAATCCTCGTACTCGCGCATGAAATCAATATATTTTTCACGAAGCACGGGGTCACGCTGCATGCGCCGTTCCATGGACAGCAGCCGCTTTTCCGCCAGTGCCCTACTTTGCCCGAGACTAGGGCGAGAAGTGACAAAGGGTAGCCTAGTTACAAACCGGCCGGAGGATAACCTCTCGGTGTTCGATTGGTAATAGGCCTCGCATTCTGCGTGGTCTGGATCCATCCTGGAGACCATAGGTGGCTCCTCCACCTCCCAAAATCGTTGCATAGTTTTGGCTAGGGACGCAGAAGCGATCAACGCTGGCTCCTCCAGGGAGTCGCTTTCAAACACAGGGCCCATTAAGACATATCCAAAAATGGTGGATACCGCCACCAGTGAAGACGAACCCAGGGCCTTCTGGGTGCCTAACGAGATCCAACCTAATACGTCCGAGCCCAGGAGAATATCCACTGGGCCAGGATGAAAGACAAGGGGGTCGGCCAGCTCCAAACCCGATACCAAAGACATCGCGCTCGGCGGTATGTCTGTAGAGGGCTGCCAACCCGCAATGGTGTCTATTACCAGAGCTGAAGTCGTAATCCTCAATGTGGGAGACTTCAGCGACGAAAAGGTGACAAGTGTCTGTCCCGTCAGACACTTCACCTGTATGCCACCAACCCCAAGAAGTGGGACAGGCGAATCTTCCACGGATAAACCTAACTGATGCGCCACCCGGGTGGTAACCAAACTTTTCTGAGCCCCTGAGTCCAACATGGCTCTTACACTAACAAACCGCCCCTCTCTACCCCATACGCGGACCGCCGCGGTCGGGAGCAGAACCGTCCGTGGTTCTGTCCCACTGTGAGAGCGAACTAGTTATGGGCTCCCCAAGCCGCCAGTGGGGTTCCAGCCCGGATAGTACGGAGGGCGAGCGCACATCCCCATGTGAGGGGGCGCATAACCCGCAGCCCGGCCGTACCTAGCGTACGGCGGGTGGTACTCCAACCGTAGGTACTCATGGAGCGGCGGGGAAAACCGCCGAGGCTCCATCTGGCTTGTGCTAGGAGCCGGTGCGGAGGGGGGTGTCCCACCTCTGACCTCCGCTCTAGGGCCCCCGCCCATAGGGGGCAAATGCTGGGCCTGGCCAGACACGTACTGACCATGTACCGGTGGCGCAGGGTCCCGGTCCGCCGGGGCCCGCGCAGGCACCCGACCCCCATCCCGAAGGGGGGTGCGACGATCAAAGCCGCGTCCTCCGTCCGACGGTGGTGGGCTTCGCACAGGAGCGCCCCCGCCCATAGGGGGCCCCTGCCTCCTTGGCGGGGAGCCGGCCCCGCTTCGGTTCATGCAGAGCGACTCGTGGTGCAGCCCACGGCATGAACTGCATGGCCTTGCTCGGGGGCAGTCACGTGCAAAGTGACCGTCCAGGCAATAAAAACAAAGCTCATTCCGCTTTACCATGCGGCGCCTTTCCGCTACTGGCAGGTTCTGCCAGCTCCTACAATGCAGCAGGCCGTGTCCCATCCGGCCACACTGCAGGCAGTCCGCGTTCCTCGCAGCTGCTGCCATGTTGACCGTGAACCGAGCACTAGCTCCACGCTGTAACGGCGTCGGTCCCGGTTTGGGGTTACTCCTCCATGAAGGTGCCGAGGGCCTGCGTTCCGTCGTCCCTGACGGCGCTGTTTCCGGCATGGTAGTCTCCGCAGCCCTGGCCTCAAATTCTAAAAACCTCACCAAATCGTTAAAGGTGGGTAGTGCGGTGCTGTCCCGTTCGACGTTTTCCCGCTCAAAACGCGCGCGCACCTCGTTGGTCAGCTTACTCAACACAATGTGCACCAACAAGAAAGACCACTCGTCCACCGGCAGTCCCAGCGTGCGGAGCGCGTTACACGCCACCTTAACGGGCGTGAGCAAGAGTGGGCGCAGTTGTGCCCTATTCGCCACCTTAGGCAAGGCTAGCAACTGCGCGGCGTGCGCATCCGCCAACAAACGCACATTTTGATACCTGGAGTTTAAAAGCTCCCACGCCGTATCGTACTGCGAGTCCTCCACTCGGAGGTGCTGGATGAGCGACCGCGCCTCACCCTCAAGAGTGGAGAGGAGGTACGTTATCTTTTGTGCCTTCGATAGGTCCGGTCTGGAGTCCACCAACGACTCGAACATATTTTTAAAGGCCACCCAATTTTCCATTTTGCCGCTAAAGTGGGTCAACTGCAGGGTGGGGAGCCGACCAGTGACCCCTGGTTCCTCCGTTCCGATGGAAGTGCGAGGGGCGGGACCGCCCGCTTGCCTCACCTTGATCTTGGCCGCCGCCTCCACGATGTCGTCGTGCAAGGTCATGATTTGCGTGTAATCGGCCTCAGCAGTTGCCAGGATGGTGGCATCCGCGCCAGTCTCTACTAGCGCCACCATGGCCGCTTCGACCTTCCCTAAACGCTGCCGAAGTTGATCAGCTCGATCCAATATAGCCGCATCCCGGTCGGTGCGGGACAATAGTCCTCCAGCGACCACAAACCACCTGAGCTCACCTGCGATCACCGCCTTCACAGCCGCGACCTTCGTTATTGCGTTAAGCGAACTTAACAAAAAAAATCAAAAAAAAGAACAACTTAAATCAACCAAGAAACGACCGGACGAACTACTCCGACAAAGGCACAAACGTAATTACAAACGGTCACAAATTCAAAATTCAAACATAAACAATCAAACAAAATCAAATAAAAAAAAACAAACAAAATCAAACAATGTCCCAAAATTATATTGAGCAGAATCACCCTACTTACTAATTATAAATCGGGACCTTTCCGAAATAACAATTTACCACAACAATTTGATCAAACAAATTAAACAAACAAATTTCCAAAATAAATTTAAATTTAAAAATTTAAAAACAAAAATTAAATTTTAACAAACAAACAAACAAGATAAGGTCCGAGATTCAACTACGCTCTGCTACCAAAAATGTTTCCTAAAGCTACGTCGACACAACTGGATTCCGGATTTCGTAACATCCGGAACGTGTGTATTCCCCTTAACCCCTTGTCGGGCGAAAGCCTATATAAGTCCCCACATTTTCATACCCTTGTCTGTCGACGACCTTATTAAGGTCGTGTCAAATTACATTTTTTTGCGTATTTTATTTAGTCGGTGCGAACTGTTCTTGCCCTACTCTAACTTATTTAAGATGAAGCTAGTTAATCAGAGATGTAAATTAAAAACAAAAGTACGCCATAAACAACCGATGTTTTTTACAACATACGATTTTTCGGACCCGTACACGATTGATGTATATGATCGCGCATTTTGTTTAGTCTGTGATTTATGAAATATGTCTATGAGGCAGTGTTTTATGGTCTTAAATTGTAAAGAGGACTATCTAGAAATAAAATCAACTCCCTTAGCTGTCAAAAGTCACCTGGAGGCTTGTCATTCACAATTTTAGTGAGGTAAAGTCGAAAAATTCAATCCTCGTACTTTGCCTTTAAATTGTCATTTAATTATCAAATATAGGTTATTTTTATGTATAATAATTTGTTTTTGTTATTTAATGACGATTTCAACGGTATATCATTTATTATGGTCTTCTTTCATATTTTAAAGAATTTTATATTTTTTGAGGGGGGGGGGGGTGGTCTAATTATGCAATTAGAAATGATGTGACAGACCCGCTAGCCGAAGGACGCCATTTTGAAAAAATACCTTCGACGTAATAAAGGTTAAATAATGGAATACAAAGTTACCTTAAATCCTATCTAACTGTTAACCTAAAACTAATTGCACTCTGCTACCAAAGTGTCTTTTAATCGACACTTAACCTAATACTAATAATTACTAGTTCATAACACTCACGATTTGAGTCCAGCTTCTTCGCGTGGTCGCCACGCCATGTGGCAAATTGTGGCGAGATGGTGTGCGCCGGCGCCCGTTGCCAGACGCTGTCCTTGATGATAGTTGCACTGCCTACCTAACTTGGCCAAGCTAATAGAAGATACGCAGAAGGAACTAAATTGCACCGAGACAAGTTGGAGATTTCACCACAATTTCTCTGTTCTTCCACTTGATTGACGACACCGCACGCGTCATTGAAAATAGTCACTTATGTTAACGCAAGTTCACTTGATTTTAGTGTTTCACAGTGTCACTGAATTTACTATACAATCACAATACAATTACAAACAAAAACCAAGCCTTTGGTTGATTGATTCACTCAATTACAAAAATGCCACATTATAAGATGGCGGCTACGATCGGTAATAATACAACAAACAAAAGGTCTTAACGTGACTCGACCCGCATTGCGACTGAGAATTTTGCTATAGACAAAAAATAGCTAGCTCGCCGCCGGCCCGTTTCTCACGGCCGCGCCGACGACACAATATTAGGATACCCCCAACGCCATCTAGCGGAGCCATCACGGGATGACACAACTAAACAAAGGTTGCGTTCACAAAAGCATGCGTTCAAAACAATGACATGCTTTCCTAATAAGTTTTTAACAAACTGTGAAATGTACTGAAGATGGCGCGATCATTGATCTTTCCTAAACAATAATTATGATCATGATGTTGTTCAGGTCAGCTCATGTTTTACATAAAAGTACACTTATTAAATCCATAGCTGGGCATAGGCTTAAATTTAATAAGTCTAGACTTAGTTATTTAACTTCCTTTTGTTTTAGTTGTTAAAAGATGATTGAGTTAGACATTTATTAAAAAGTTAGTCCACTGCTGATCATGAGGTCAAGTATTGAGTAGGTAGGTACCTATGATTTTTAATATCTGATTTATGATACTCAATTACGGAAGCGCTTTTCGTATCCACGGTCGGGCAAAGTCTAAATTTATTAGGTCCACTGTTGATCTTAAGCCCACTAAGCCATGTTGTAAAAAGCTAGTTTTATTCTAAACAAAGGCGCTTTTTCTCATAGTAAGTCCATAGCTAGACATAGGCTTAGTTTTAGATTGGCATAGTTTTTGCTATCCAAAATCCAAGGTAGACTCAAAATTTATTGATACCAATTTAATACTTTATAACATACCTACGACATAAATTTTTTGTGAGTTAGGAATAACCCGCGCTTCGACGTTTGTGTGTGTGGGGTGGTGTGTAGACAACAGGCGCGTGGCGCTGGCGCATGGCGGTGCCTTTGAAAGCGCCGCGCGCGTCCGCGGTCGATGGCCCGGCGCCAGTAGGCTAGTGTGTGTAAATCGTTGAATGTAGTTGTTGCTCAGCTGTAAAGGGGTGATGTTTTTTGGGGTTAGATGACCAAGTTGTTTACCTTAATATCTCGCAAACTAACCTGCAAATAGTACCCCATTTTTTGCTGACTTATGTATTATGACTTGCATGTTCAGCCCTGAAAATATTTGACACTAATTACATCGCACCTTATATAGCTCAATTACCACTGACTCATTGACATGATTGTTCTCCCAGAAGGAGTTGGAAGGGTATAATGATGTTTGGGGAAAATGTGCAAAACCCCAATCGAACTGGGAAAAAATTATGACATTTGGGAAAAACAATTTGGGAAAAACAAGATGGCGGCTGCAACGAAGTTTGTAACTTTTTTGTTTTCCAACTGATTTTGCTCAAACTTACAAGAGTGGTAAAACTTGACATTTAAAATTTAGAAAATTATTAAAAAAATAAAAAAACAAAATGGCGGCCGCGCCGGAGAGTTTTGAAAAAAAAACATGATGGCGCCTGTTGTAGAGGCCATTTTGTTTGAGGTACGAAAACACGCCATTTTTTAAGTCGATTTTCTTCTGGATGGCAACACTGGAGCGTTTTGAAGTTCATAGAACGGCTGTAGGTATAGGTACAACGTATTGATTGGTAGAATATTTTTACCCCATTTCGGGGTAACTTTTGAGATTTACCCCAAAATGCAAAAAAGTGAAATAACCACTTTTTGGAAATTCCGAGTATAAGGGTACGTGTATAGTCTGTATACAAGTGACATTTTGGTATTTTGGTTGACAACGTCTGGCAACCCTGAAACCTGCAGAGGAAAAAGTCATTTTCGAGATGCCCTTTTTTCAAGTCCTATTGCGGCGGCTGGGTGCGAGTGAGATAGAAAATCGAAACGTCATTGCACGCAGTATATGCTGCTTAATATAGGAAAAATATGAACAATCGAAAAACCAATATGGCGGACGCGGTGGCGGCCATTTTGTAAATTTTATACATTTTTCAAATATTTAAAGGCTATTTTGAGGCAGTTAACGACACTTGAGAAAGTTGCCATGTATTGACGAATTATGCAACACATCAAGTAGTAGTGCCCTGTAAAGAAATAGCGGCATATTTAAATATTTTTTATGAAAAACCATTAGATTTTGCCAATACTAATAACATTTGACTATCTTTATATCGAAAAGATGGCAACACTGAAATCGAAAGTAGGTTTATTTTCCAAGTGCCTTACATTTTTAATACCAAAAAAGAGCAGTTGTAGAGGAGCATGATGTATAGAAAAAGTATTCAAAATTTAGAAACCTATCAGAAAAAAAATTCAAGTGGAAGACCAGGTCAAGATCCTCATGACGGGGTACTGCCCGCCAAAATGGTACTACATAGGTAGATGGTGCTCAAACTAAAGTTGTAGAGCAGATCATGATGCGCGAAAAAAATTCAAAATGGCGGAAAAACAAAATGACCGCTATACAGAATTTCAGAAAACCCAGCATATAGTCGAGTACCTACCATATGATGTTTAGATATTAATCAGCTGGGAATGTAATTCCATTTAAGATACTTAAGTCGATCCATAGGTATCAGTTTCTGACTATTAGAATACCATCATATAAGTAACTTTCAGATTTCCTACCAACTTAGAAACAAAAAATGCATGGCTTTCATTAATTGGCCGTTCAAACTGCACTCCAAAGAAAAATTCAAGTCTGTGCAGTAAACATTTTGAGGAAAAAGATTTCAAGATACGAGGGGCTAGGCGGATGTTGAATAATTCAGCCTACATTCGAAATTTTAAGATCCTAATTTTGAAACTGGCTGACTTTCATACAAACTTTCATCCCCTATTTTACCTGCTTACACTGTATAAGGTAGCTTTGTGCAAAACTTTATCTCTTGGTTCAGCAGTTTGGGCTGTACATTGATATATCAGTCAGAAAGTCAGGACTTTGAATTTTATGTACAGGGTCATTTTGTATTCACCATCCAAATTTTGAAGATGCGTTCAGTCCATAAAACTGAACAACTTTCTCTAAGGAACACATGGCCAAATATATAAAAAAATCGACTATCCATACAAATTAAGGAGATCACGTGATCAATTTAGTATGGGATGACCAAAATTTTGTGGCGAAATTCGACACATGTTTCTTAGAGAAAGTTGTTTATTTGGTTGGACTGAACACATCCTTAAAATTTGGATGGTAAGTTCAAAATGACCCGATATAAATAGCGACCCGCCCTCGCGTCGCTTCGGTGTAGTGTGGAATTTGACACAATGTGTTATACACTAACGGCCGCCCGCGGTTTCACCCGCGTGGTTCCTGTTCCCGTGGGAATATCGGGATAAGCATTTTAGGCTATCTTCTTTCTGTGTGCTAAATTTCAACCATATCCGTTTAGTAGTTTTTGCGTGATTGAGGAACAAACATTCAAACCCACAAACTTTCACATTTTATAATATTAGTAGGATATGATATACCTTTCTCTTGCATCACTATCTATAAAAAAACGCATCGAAATCTGTTGCGTAGTTATAAAGATCTAAGCATACATAGGGACAGACAGCGGGAAGCTACTTTGTTTTATAATATGTAGTGACTAAACTTAGACTTGTTTTTGATGCGAAAGCCGAAACTCAAGAAGTGTCTCTGAATACCGAATAACTGACTGGCCAATATCTGTCGAATTCATTAGTTGATGTCCTGCTTAGGTTCCGAAAAAGAGAAGTAGCCGTTACTGCAGGTATCAGGGAAATGTTCCTGCAGATTAAGTAAAGATCAGGATCAAAACGCCCAGTGCTTCATTTTGAGGGTAATGGAAAGAAAGAAGCCTTCAGAAACTTATAATATCACCTCGCTTTGGTGCCACATCATCTCCATGCACGGCTACTTGTATTATTCGTCGTAATACGATACGTCGATTTTGTTTCATGTCATCATCCACAAGCAGTCAAAGCCATTAAGAGAAGGCACTACGTTGATGACTATCTTGACTCCACGGATAACGAGAAGGAGATGAAGCAACTGGTGGAAGGCGTGATTGTGATTCATAAGGAAGGAGGTTTTGACTTAAAGTTGATCTCTAATAGACCCAACAATGTAAACCAGCCACAGACATTTTAGGGTTTGATCTCAGCTTTAAGAAGGTGGACAAAGAGATCACCAAAGTTTTGCGACCGCCAAGGAATCGCGAGTTGCTAAAAATTTTGTCACTGGGTATGTTTATGCCCCGTCCTGATTAATTAAAAGATATTACTGCAGGAAGTTTGGCGATCTACGATCAAATGGGATGATCGAATCGTTGAGAAGATGAACAAAGATTGGTATTTATTTTCAGTACTCAGATGCTATGGTTTCTCACAGATGACTAGATTTATATTACACATTTTCGTTGACGCCTCCGAGCAAGCATTATGCCGCTGTCGCTTACTGACTAATTATGACGATGTGGCCTTTGTAACTGGGAAATGTAGAGTTGGCCTGAAAACTGTAACGATCCCTAAGCTGGAGCTGCAGGCTGCTTAATTGGAAGCCCGTTTAGGTCACACCATGAATTGTGCAACTCGAAATAGCAAAACGATTAAGTTAAATAGCAAGTGCTATTAAGTTGCCTGCCTGCCTAGCATGACCGATTTATATCGCGTGATATAGCGTTTTATCACGTTTAACTGTCAAAAAGACAAAGGAATTTGACAGTTCAGTGTCGATAAAATGCTATATCACGCGATATAAATCCGTCATGCTAGGCAGGCAGGTGCAGTTTTCGTAATTGATGGTAGCCGAGCCGCACTCGGGGATTATTAGCACCCCCCGATTTGATTTGATGTTTCACATAGTAGTTTCATATTAGATTCTCTATGATTTAAATACAGCCAGCAAAGTTTTTAGAAAGATTAATAGAGCATTCATTTTTACTACGCATCACCACACCGCCCTGAAACTTGCAGACAAAAGGCAATGTGATTTGATCGGATGGCAATATGGCTATTCGACAATTTGCAGTCCAACTCTTCAAAGTCCACCACTTACAGTCCAACAGAGCGAAGCCCGCGGGCTGCTTTAGCAGCCCCCGCACCAGGGCGAAATACTAGTAGATGTTATAAAATTAAATTGTATAGTGAAAAGTATTAATTCTAAAGCTAAGCATATTTACAGTGGAAATCATTATTTTTATGGTTTATTCAATTATTTTTAAAGCTAAGCATATTTATAGTGGAAACCATTATTTTTATAGTTGATTCAATTAATTTTAAAGCTAAGCATATTTATAGTGCAAACCATTATTTTTAAAGTTCATTCAATTCATTTTATAGCTAAACATTTTAATGTGTGTAGCATTATTTTTAAAGTGCGTTTATATATTCCCCAACGGGATGTATTTAATAGCACTTTAAATTTGATGAAAACAGCAATAAAATAGTACTTAAGCACTTTAAAATAATAATAGAATCTTTAATATAATATTATCACTTAAATAATCATGAACCAAATTTACAAAATTAATATACACTCTAAAGTAATAATTTCATAGACAACTTAATTAAAATACCTACAAAAATAATAGTTTGTACTTTAACTACGTTGAAATTGAAACGAAGTAGAGAGTAGTTAAAAATAATTGAATTAACCATAAAAATAATGATTTCCACTGTAAATATGCTTAGCTTTAGATAATACTTTGCACTATACAATTTAATTTTATAAGTTTAGTCAAGCTTTAGTACTTATTGTGTATTGTGTAGTGTACGTAAGTAGTTGATAATAAATTGCTCGCTAAGTAGGTACATAATGTATAGGTTTAGAAAATTCACACTTACCGGTTGAAGCTGAGGTTCTTTAGTTTATTTACAAATAATAAACTCAGTAAAATATAGTTTGTTGTAGACGTTGTAGTAGGCAAAAGTGTCCAATTTTTGCTCTTGAGGTTGAAGTTTGTAATAGATATTATAAAATTAAATTGTATAGTGAAAAGTATTAATTCTAAAGCTAAGCATATTTACAGTGGAAATCATTATTTTTATGGTTTATTCAATTATTTTTAAAGCTAAGCATATTTATAGTGGAAACCATTATTTTTATAGTTGATTCAATTAATTTTAAAGCTAAGCATATTTATAGTGCAAACCATTATTTTTAAAGTTCATTCAATTAATTTTATAGCTAAACATTTTAATGTGTATAGCATTATTTTTAAAGTGCGTTTATATATTCCCCTATATAAAATCGTTAATAGCAAAATTGATTGCACTACTCTTCTAGGCAAAATTAATTTTAAGGTTCCACGTCCATCCTCACGTTCCAAAAGTACATTTTACATTCCTCCATCACATACAAATTACACAAAAAATTCATTTTTAAGGCGCTCACTTGATTTTTATAATAATAAATTGACCAATATCGATATTTTTTTCATAAGTTTACCAAAATATAAAAGACTAGTTCACGAGGCGTTATCACTTTAAACTTTATATATGTTGTTGTTGTTATATAAGGCTAAAACTGTAATTTAAATTTTATTTATTATCAAACATCAAGTTGCTATGTCCAAATTAATTTCCTTATTGTAAGTCACTGTAAGTTACTAAACATATCTTTGTTTCTTACGTACTCATTTATATAAAATTTTGTTTATAACATAATGGTACTGTAGGTCTATTTGTGTTTAATATTTGTTACTTTAATTGTTAAAGACTGTTTGTTACCTAAATAAATAAATAAAAATAAAATAAAAATAAGTGTTATAGGTATGTAAGTCGTTTTACACATTTTCATTAAAATGTTTAGTAAAACTTTCCATTCGATACTTCTTATAAAAAATTAATACTCGCTTAAAATTTAAAGTATCGTATTTTTCATAGTCACCCTATATTTTTGACTTACAAGATTACTCTAACTCTATGGTAATGACATAGCCAAGACAAAACACACCATTCACGCAACGACATAAAGAGCTACAACCAAATGGATTGTCGTAAACTTTAATCTTTAAGCCGAAACAATGCAAATATTGTTTTAAATCAAAGGAACCATATTACATTAAATATAGAGACATTCATAAGATTCTGAAAAATGTCGTAGGGTGTATGACTTCTTAAATCTTCGTGGCCTCCTCCGTCATAGACAACATGTGGGAGTGGTCAGTCGCAAACGTGCTTACGCAAATGCACAATTTTGACAACGATTTCGTAAAAGATCACGAGTTCTACAGCTAATAAATACCACTATCCAAAACCTTGTCGTTATCGTCAAAATGTTACCCTTATTGCGTATTTTTCCCTCAATGTATGGTATTCATTCGTGACTTGGGGGTTTTTATTAATTAATTAGGGAATTTTGCAGTTCATTTCGTACTTTTCCCTTAAGGTGGCTACCCCACCAAAAATGGCGCCCTCAGAAGTTTTTTTTTATTAAGTTATTAGTATAAAAAGATTTAAATAATGTTTAACGTGGAAGCTTTAGGGCCCATGTTCTAGTATTTTTAGAAGGTATCACTACATTCCCTCATAGTCATTCGCAGAAGTAGATAGCAGATATGTAAAAAACGGCCACTTTTAGCAATTTTGAGCAGTTAATTATACCCTCTAAAACTACTAGACTGTGGGCCCTAAAAATTCCACGTAAAACATTATTAAATCGTGTATTAGAATTATAATATGATATAAAATTCACCACGGCGGCGCCGGCGCCACTTTCGCTCAGGGTGCCACCTTAATGTATGGTATTCATTAATAACTTGGGGGTTTTTATACTATAGGGAAGTTTGAATTTTGACAAACAGGAATATCAACATTATAGGTACCTATATAATAGATACCTACTAAGAGAACTTTATTACCTCTTTAATAGCACAGATAATATTATAATTTTAATAATAGGCATATTTTGTCACCGTTCGCCCTTTTACCAATGATATATTATAAATTATTTTAACATTTTAGTGTTCAGAATATCTCAAGCTCTCCTGTAAAATATGTCTGGAATAAGATACAAGTATCTAAGATAATTTGGTTTAGGGCAGCCGAGCTGTCATACCTTTTTTATTCTCAATGTTTTTATACAATACTAAATAACATACCTAAGTACTATCCCAGCAAATTATACCACTCAGATTTGTAATGAAACGTTTTATTCATGTAATACAAAGTTTAATTGATATAAACTACTTTCTTTCAAAAAAAATCACAATGTAACTCTTCAATACCTTGTATTGTACTTATACAGGATTTTTGGTATACATTTTTCAAGAGTTTCTTCTTCGGCGCTATTAAACTCACTTTTTCGTAGGATTTTGCGATATTAATTGATAAATTATACGTAGGTATGCCGCTTTGGGGCATAAATCTTTTGTATCTATATTAATTGATACTTTTTTATTAATCAATTGTTTTTTCCTGTCTCTGCATTTGTAAGCGCTTTAATCACAAATCATTCTCATAAATTTTCGAGCTGAAACAACAAACATATAATTAAAACTTTACTTAAATAATAATTTTCAAAACTTGTTTGAAGCTGACATTTGCACCTGGATGACACCAAATTGTCACTTTTGCGATGCAAAGACAAAAAGTCTATGTGGTCGTTCGTCGTAATCTTTACTTTGCGAATGTGGCATTGCGTACCAATTTGACAGGCGGTGTCAGTTATTCATAGTGAAATAAAAATTCGCGGTAAAAGATCTTAGTTGCTAGATAGAGCAACGAAAAACGCCGATAGAGAGCTTGACTTGCTGACTATATCTTACACTGTTTTACGATCACGATCACGACGGTCGTCAAATTGTGCTGTTGCGTAAGCCTGCAGGCTATCTTAAATACAATACCATTGAGTTTTTTAACTTTAAATCAATTTTGTCAGTTTTGTGTTCAATTATTTATATCGACGACAAATAATCGAATTTCTAAAGATGCATCAGCTAGATGTGACACAAAACGCAAAAATAAACGTTTTATATGCAAGTCTATCGACAGACAAGATTTCATAAACTTTAGATTTTTTTAAGGTTATACCCTCAAAATAACGTATTGTTATCGGTCTAGGTATATGTAAGATAAAGGTGAATGTGTACAAAATAAGCTCCCAGTTTGTAAGTGGCACGCTATTTCGAGGTGCCAATATCCTCAGTCTGAGTGGTAGGTAGGTACCTTTTAGCCTTTTATTAGCTAAATGGTTTTATACATTTTGTTACCGACTAGGTACATAACTGAAATAAACTATGAATTTATCATTGAGATTTTATTACCTAATTGCTATACAAATATACAATAGTAGTAGTAAACAAATATTAGGGATTTAGTAAATATCAAAATGAAGTCTGCTTTCAGTCAAATTTCCTATCTTCAATATTTAAGGTAGGTACTTTCTCTATGTGTGGCAAAGTTTTGGTAGGTAAGTACCCCCTAAGTTTAAAAAGGGTAGTATTTAATCGGGTAACAATAAATTCCCATTTTGAGTACCTACCTACCAAAAATACTGAATATAGCGTACCTACCTACTGAGATAGTAAGTGGGCGACAGACTGAGGATGATTGACTTGACTACAAAATATTGAAAATGGGTGACTTTAAAATACAAATTGAGTAGGTAACTACTTAGTTATTCAGAACGGGCAGTAGGTAGGTACTTTAATTATTAAGCAGTACTTCGTCCACTTAGTATTTCAGTAGGTACGCTATTTTCAGTATTTTTGATACCTACCCAAAATCGGAATTTATTGTTAGGTAGGTACCCGATTAAATACTATTCTTTAAAAACATGTCAGCGGAAATAGTAACGCTGGAGCAGCAAGAGGCTCTAAGTAATAGAGTTCTTGGAGCGTCACAATAAGATACAGTTAGACCAACGAAAGGCGCAGTTTGTTGAAACAGCTATGGGTGGAATACGCCAATGTTTCGGCAAACTGTCCCACAAGAGATCCCATCACATCTTCGCTCGTTGGGAATAAACGGAGATATGATCATTGACTAGGTACGGTTTTACATTTTTATAAACTCTGTGTCTGACAAAACAACTATAGGGTCGATATTCCGCCTCAGTAAAGCTCGCGCTCGACAGCGGTGCAACACCCTCTCGTACTCGTACCGACGCTGCTCCACCCTGTTGGCCAATTCTAAATACCTCGATCTTAAAATGTTATGCGGCATTGTTGTTTCATATCACTTTTATCTGAAGAATGTAAGAGAAAACGTATGGCTGCACAATTGCTTCTCGATGGCCAATTTTGACAGATGGCGACAATGCCAACGCTATCGGAACAAACGTCAAATACGAGGAGAATACATATTTAAGTGGCCGTGCTGGCGCTATCGTGACGCCATTGGTTAATAGAATTCCGAATTGTATCAATAGCGGCTATTCAACTCTCAAAACAGGAGCAGAATACCAAAAGTGTCATTTTATGCTATTGCCATGCTGACGACGTGCAATTGAACTTCATTACATTTAGCGGAATTGAGGCCTTGTTAACGTGTTGCATGATTTTTGTAATATAATTCCCTCTCTATCAGAATGACCTTTTCGCTAAAAGACCATTTACGTTGGATGACATGAAAGCAAGATACCAAGATTGCTGAAAGACAACTCAGCTACATGACATAAAAGCAGAATACCCAGTCAGCAGAGAGTCAACTCAGCCGGACGACATAAAAGCAGTATGAGCTAGTAGCAAAACGTCTGGAATTGCAAATAGTCCGTATGTTTAGAATACCTTATCAGCCGGAAGTCAAATTAGTTGAATGACAATAACACACAATGAGTGAGTAGCGAAAACGTCTGGAAAAGAAAATAGTCTGAATCGTATGTCAATTTACCGTCTGTCTCTCTATCAAAATTAGCCTTTCGCCGTGCTTTCGCTGTGGTAGCCTAGTGTCCGGAGGGTGAAAGACAATATTTATTCCTGTTGCATGACATGAAAGCAAGGTACTTTGCGAGCCAAATAAGAATGTACTGTCAAACGGCAATCTTGATCATTTTTCATTTTCTTGCATAATCCGACACCCCGACTAGGGTATGTCCAGGCCGTTTTGACAGTACTATTCTTATTTGGCTCGCATCGTAATGATAATTTCGGCCAGTCATTAACTCTGGCAACTTTACCATGGGATGGGTTGACTACCACTATTCATGGTCATCCAGTGTAGACGAATTATCAGAATTAAAAGAAGCATAACGTTTAGTTTTCTATAAATCATTTAATTTTTTTAAACTACCTACCTTCAAACAAAACTACTACTTATTAAAAAAATCACTAACTTAATTAAGCACTAAACAAAATGAATTTATATTTTTTTATGAAACCATTGATAAAAGAGGCATGGGCACAAATGTATGGACTCTGGTCCTGGACCCAATATACACGCTGAAATTTTAATCATTTGGTTCCCGCCGTAGGGTGGTTCCACTCGTGATTACAAGCAACTTTTACTATGCGGCCAACTCTCCTCCTCGCAAAAAAACAGCTGTTCCATACATACATCTCGAATCGGACAACAACAAATAGAAATCTAACCCCATAATAACTTTTTTTCCTCTTGAAAAGCCCTGTCCATCGATGTAGGATTAAAGTCTATTGGTCATAAGGACCAAAGTGCCCGAACCCCTTTATCAGACATGTAATTTTTTTTTAAAGCAAAACAACTTTTGGTGCAAGCCGCTCTCACGTTGCATGAATCATTAAAAATTGTCCCCAAATATGACACGCTTAATGTGACTGATGTTTTTTAAAAAATTGTATGCTGTAATTTTTTTTTCGTTAAATTTTTTCATTTCCCTCCTATATTTTCTATCAAAAATGATATCATTTTTTTTCCTTTTATGTCCTTCAAAGAGAGCCCTCGTAATTCTTTTTTCTTGCCAGTGGGCTTCTACTTTTAGTGCGTGTATATATGATATAAGAGTCTTTTTTGGCCCCACACGAGTGTTGTAACGTCGGTGCCAACCTTCGGTAGCGTTGTTGGTTCGGTGCCGTTGGCCAAAGCAGCTGATTTTGGTTGGGGTTGTTTTCAAAATCCATTGTGAGTTAATATAATCAACGAACATATTCATTTTGTCACATTTCATTTGACGTGCTCGTTCACAAATACATAACCAAACGTTCGGTATGTCTGCTGCCGGGAGTAGTGGCAGGTTAGCAGTGAGCCTTGTAATTTCTACACCCTCTTTAGCCCCAAGTACCTCTATATTATCAGATTTTCTCCACACGGCAGCATTAAAATGGTAGTAGCAACCGGAAACTTCTAAATTTGGAAACACCGTTTTTATCGCATTTTGTTGTGCAATTTCAAAATCGCACTTGAAGTGTCTAATGTCGATGTCAAAATAGTCTTTAACCATTTTAAAAAATCGTTCGTAGGTGTCTTGGCATTTATTTGGCAGCAACGCAAATACAAAAGGCACAACTTGAGTTCTTTCAGTGCAACTGTCAATATCCACATGCATTGCATATAATTGAGCAAATAGTTTGGGTACTTTAAAAGTACCATCACCAAAGTACTGTGTATTCTCATCGACCATCGATTTCAAAATTTGCCGGCATGTTTTTGTCGCAAACAAAAAAATCTTATTATTATCATCACCATTGACATTGACTAAAAAATCTTCAGATAAGAGCTCTGGTAACTCCACTTCGTTTAAAGAAGAAAATTCTGTTTTCTGCATTTTCAAAAAATTTCTCCTCGCACGATACAACGTATCTTTTTTCGAGTCATAACTTGGTATTACATCAAGATCAGCACTCGTAAAAGCTTTTTCCATGATTTTCTTTACAGGAGTAAATTTTTTACGCACCAAATTTTTACATTTATCCATCACACAGTCAATTTGGTTCTTGACCGAGTGAGAGTTACAGGAATGGAATAGTTTGCTTTCATTTATCAACTCGGTTCTTTCTTTATTAAGAGTAACGGAAGCAGAGCATTCTCCCCGTTTTGCGCATCTCCATAAAGTAGTTCCACTGGCATTTAGACAGCCCAAATTATAGCGATAACCATTTCGCAGCAAAACTGATTTTCCTTTCTGGCTCTCTATAAAAAAGAATGGAGAGTCTTCCATTTTATCCAGATCTGATCGAAGATTTTATCTATTTTACGATTATATTGATCGAAGAAGAAAGTAAAAGGCAAAATATGGCACTAATATTGATTGACATTTAATTATGACAAATTGACAAAAATAAAATTAATACCTTCAACACAAAGTGGCCAGTATGTAATCAAATAATACGAAAAATCTGGTATTTTATGGGAGCTCGATGGCGCAGTGGTTTAGCGCCTGACAAAGCGATTGTGGAGGTTAAGCAACTTTCGCAAGGGTCGATCATGGGATGGGTGACCAAAAAATTGCAATTGGAATTGGAGCTGTGGCGTGGCCAGAAAGGATCACGCAGAAATTTATTATCTCGAGCTTAAGTTAAGCCGTTGGTACCAGTTGCATTAATTGCAGTCGTTAACACCTAACAATCCGCATTGGGCCCGCGTCGTGGGTTATGGCCCATTCTCCTTATCTACCCATAAGGAAGGTATGTGCCCCAAACGACAACGACATTAAAAATGGCTGATGGTCATAGGCACAAACAAACATCTATATCAACAAACTAAGCATCTCTATGGGCCTTTAGCGTTCATGTCTATTTAGTAACTATGGCATTTAAATATCAAGACGTTTTGCTACTATATCATTCAGCGCTTATGACTATTTGGTAACTATGGCGTTTTAATAAAGAAACGATTTGCTACTAGAGTATTTTGAATTACGACATTTTAAGATCCAGACGTTTTGCTACTTAGTCGTTTAGCGTTCGTGTCTATTTAGTAACTATGTCGTTTTGATATCAAGACGTTTAGGCGATATTGTCATTTTACAATGTGGCTATTCTGATAGTGACCCATATAATTTAGTGTTCAATAAGACATCGGTAACACCACTTATCTCTCTGTAGTTTTATTTGACTTTTATGGCCACTCACCTTGCATTGACATTTTACATTATTTAAATGACATTTTGCATCTTAGATATTTTACAATTTTAATTGACATTTGCATCTTAATTAGTAGTTTATAATTTAAGTGACATTTGCATTAACAACTTGTATATTTTAACTCAAATTACTTATAAAAGTATGGAACACGAACCACACGCAATGGTGTCCGGAAACGAAGAGAGAGCGGGAAGCGCCCCTCCATGTGAAGCAGTGATGTACAATACAAATAGTGTTGGGTAACATGTTAACAGATAGTACAGTTCAAGGACTTGTGTTATCAAAGTCAAAATTGCTAAGAAAATGGAATTGTTGCGAGCTTGAAACGATCTTGTTTATAGGACGTAGTGGTACAAAAAGTCAATGTAAGACCTAAACGACATTGCTATAAGAGCTCGTGGTAAGGCCCCAGAAGAGTTTTCTAGCAACTCCTTACCCCCCTCCTACTGGTGATACGTGGTGAGGTTTTAGACTAACCCCTTTCTCCCCTCCCAAAGTCACGTGTAGGTATTTATTGTACAAGGTACTTAGATGCATGATATTTTGATTTTAAAATCGCGCGTTTAACGAAAAAAAATACACAATATATATCACCTCGAGCACTATATTCTGACTTTTTTGGTACTTCCAATAAATTAAAACTCAAACAAGAACACCCAGGCAGGCACTATTGTGTTACATAGGTTCATTAACTATTTAGCACCATCAATAGATTTTTTTATCAACAGAAGGGTTTTTTGTGTCTCCTGTAAAATTTTGTCTGATGGACATGACTGTGCCCTTCCCAAAATAAACTATTCAAATAAAGCATTCATAAAACGAGAAAAAGACTGCTATAGTTATAATAGCATATGAGAATAAATATTTTTTGTAAGCTTCAAAAGCATACAGCAGGCAAGTTCATACTTTTATTTAAAAAATACTTCAATTTTCAGTGCAATGGAGTTGCATGTTTTTCTTTTGTAAGTTATACTGTAATATTATTTTGACAAAGTCTAATTACGTATGTCGGCTCGGCTGTAACAGCGAAACCAAGGACAATTCAAACAGACCGGCCCGCGTCGGAACGCATTTTACCTTTGCCAGAGAAAAATAAAGCGTCTCTACAGGTAGTTAATGGGTCCGCATGCCGAAATGAACGAAATGCCATAAATATAAAATTTAACTACTGTATACACGCTTTATTTTTCTCTGGCAGAAGTAAAATACGCTCCGATGCGGTCCGGTCTGTTTGAATCGTACGTTAAGGGGCCATAATAGGAAAACATGATTTTCGCGGGCCATATTTTTAAATAGAAAACGTAAAGTTGTAGCCACAAAAAAAACATATGACAAGCTAAAGAGATTATCTAGTAGCTACAAGTATTAAATTGCGTATAAAATAAACCTCACAGATGATTGTAAAAAAATCAGAATATTATCAAAAGTGCTTGTCGCGGGTCATATTTTTGGCGTAAATAACAGCGGAAACGTATTGAATTCTACCTTAAAATACACTTTTCAATACAGTTGTTCGAAAATGTGAGCTTACGATGACAGTCGAGCGTGCGGTAAGTTTATTTTACCGCAAGCCGTGCGTGCGTTTTTGTTTACCGATTAGTACAGCGTGCGGAAAGTTGATTTTACCACACGCCGGCGCCGTGCGTTTTTGTTTACAAACGTTTTTTTATTTCTACTAGCTTCCGCCTGCGACTTCAATTGGAAAACCAACAGCAACAATATTACTATAAGCTACAATATGTTAAACAGAAAGCCAAATCCAGGTTTTCACTTAAGTATAGCAATTAATTAATACAATAGGGGTGTGAACATTATGTATGTTACAGCGTCTTAGACACGCCACTTGTAAAAAGATCCAAGTTATGTTCCTTGCACGCCTTATTCGCCAGTCTACTCGCTCGCAATACATACGTATTCTGCCTATAATTTGTCGATGCCGAGGGTATAGATATTGGCGGATTAAACCTTAGAGACGCTGGTGGTATTCTCAGTGAAAATTAACATAAAAGATCGGGGCAGTCGATTTCATTATTGAGAACTTTTGTCAGAAAGATACAGTCCGAGATATCACGTCTAATTTTTAGTGGTAGGAGGTGAAATTTTCTGCAGAGATTGTGATAGTTGGCAGAGTGATATTTAATTTTAGTTTTGGAACGGTAACATATGTATCTGATAAATCGCCTTTGTATGCTCTCTATACGGTCAATATATTTATCGTAGCAGGGGTTCCACACTTGAGACGCATACTCCAAGTGGCTTCTAACAAACGAACAGTATAGTATTTTCATAGTTTTTATCATGTTAAACTGTTCCGCATAATAAAGCCAAGCGCTCGTGATGCCTTTTGACTACTTCATCGATATGAACGTCAAACTTGGTGTCATGGTAGACTCCGAGGTCGCGAATGGAATCTTTCCTCGAGAGAGCTTGGCCACCTAGTGTATAAACAGTAGGGATAACATTATGTTTTCTAGTAAACGTAACCACTGCGCACTTAGAAGGGTTGAGATCGAGTTTATTGATACGGCAGTAGTCTTCCAGGCGCGATAAATCTGCTTGGAGGCAATCCATGTCTGAAGAAGACGAGATGTTCTTGAATATCTTCATGTCATCGGCAAAACACAGGAGCTGAGAATGATGAAAGCAGGAATGGATGTCATTGACATAAATGACAAATAAGAACGGACCAAGCAACGATCCCTGGGGTACACCACTGGGGATTGGGACCCAACTAGAGATATAGTTATTCAGAACTACTGCTTGCGACCTATTATCGATATAGGATGAAAACCACCGCAATAAGTCACCAAATATACCTATGTTATACAGTTTAGTTAACAGCACGCTGTCGTTTATGCGATCAAAACATTTATTGTAGTCGGTATAGATCACGTCGACTTGATCTCCACCGTCCATAGCTTTCGTTATATGGTCATTTAAAAGTACCAAGTTTGTGACTGTGGATTTGCCTTTGAGAAAGCCGTGTTGAAATTGGCTAAGATGGTTGCTCAGTGGCGGATAAAGATGATCATATATGATCCTTTCAATAACTATAGCTATTAAACATAATTTAGAGATTGGACGGTAGTTGGTAATGTCATTTTGGACATATAGTTGGTAATGTAATGGGTAGTCAGATTGCAACAAAATCTCATTGAAGCGGAAATTTTAACTGGATCTGGTGCTGGGAAACAAGTTTTTATTCCCCGAATACCACTTAAACCCAATAATTATCCATTCGGCTTTAAACGCGTGCAGTTTCCGGTGAGTCTATGCTTTGCGATGACGATAAACAAGGCGCAAGGCCAGACGTTGCGCACCGCAGGCGTAGACCTCACCACGAGCTGCTTCAGCCACGGACAGCTCTATGTGGCTCTTTCGAGGGTGAGTGATGCTGCTAATATGTTTGTATATTGTTCCGACGGCGTTACAAATAACGTAGTAGGTATTGTAGCGTGCTGCCTGTCCTGAACTCTTAGTTTTAAGCGAGTTTTAATTAGTTTAAGTTTCTTAGGGAATAAGTATTTTTTGGCCATAACTTTTTAAATTCTTTGAAAATAAGCATTTGCTTGGCAGCAATGTATTTGTCTCTTTACGGCGATTCTTATTTCTATTATACAATTTTGTTGAATTTCATACATAAATTTCATACTTAGTAGAAAAGTGAGGTTATAATTTTGTATTTATTTTGACAGCTGCTTGTTTACATGTGACAGCTATGTTTATTTGCTTTTTCTCAATTCTATTCACACTTCGCGTAGGTTGTCTATCAATTTATTGTTCATCCCGCTCTTTCGTATTGCTGCCGAGCGAATACACGAATTCCCATTTTGAAATGCTGTATTATTTTTCTTCTACGTTTTTCTTTCGATTTTTCAAAATTTTCTGTGAGTATAAAAAGATTGTCAAACGTGATACGGGGCTCAGTCAGTCTTCGTGATCTACAGTAAAAACAAGTAGTGGCCGTTCCCGGGCCTTAGGCAAGGCCCGGGACTCATGAAAGCCCGTGCCGTGTGAGACTTCTAACAAGTTCTACGGGTGCTGCGAGTCTCCAACTCCTGCTGGTCAACCCCAAGCTAGTGATACGCTCCATCTCCGGCCTGGCTACGCTGCTCGTCAACGGTTTAACTACGCTCCATTGTGTCCCCTCTCCGCGCGCAAGAATACGTTCCCTCTCCGCGTGCCCGTCAACGGTTTAACTACGCCCCATTGTGTCCCCTCTCCGCGCGCAAGAATACGTTCCCCTGTCCCTCTGCAAGCCTCTGAAGATCCACCCACACCCCTTACCTCCCTCGTAGTTTTTAAGTTCCTTAACATCCTCTTTGTTAGCTTAAGTGATATTAAATGTTTAACTTCCATCTTTCCGCTTTTCTCTTTACTAGTTAGATAAAATCCTTCAATCTTAGGTAGGCTCTCTTCCCTCTTACTCTGTAACGTTACAGTTTTGGCGCCCAACGTGGGGCGGGACCACCAACCACGATGGGAATACTGGGAATTACCTGGGTATATGCTTTTGCCCATGACCTTTAACGGTTCTACTCATTTAATTAAAGCTTTGGTCTTTTCCGATATATATCCTTCTCTTATTCTTGGTATTGACTTTTGGAAGAAGTTTGACTTAATTCCCAAAATAATACTATAAATAGTTCTACTAATACTCAGGTTTTATCTTTTTCCCATTTGACTGACGTTCAGAAAAATATAGCTTCTGATATCATTGATGAATTTAAAATTATTTCTTTTGAACAGAATGGCAAGCTTGGTCGTACAGCTTTAATTTGTCACAAAATTGATACGGGCGATGCCCTACCTATTCGCCAGCGTTGTTATAGACTCTCTCCTGAGAAACAGAAAGCTCTCGTGAATGAGGTGGATAAAATGTTAGAACTTGACGTTTTTGAGGAATGTGAGAGCCCCTGGCTTTCTCCAGTTTTAATTAAACCAAAGAAAGATGGCGATTGGCGGTTCTGCGTGGACAGTCGCAAGTTAAATGCAATTACTAAAAGGGATGCTTATAGCCTTCCGTTAATAAGTGAAATTTTAGATAACCTTAGGGATGCTCGATATCTTTCTAGTATTGACATTGCAAAAGCATTTTGGGAAATACCTTTGGACCCTAATGATAGGGATAAGACCGCTTTTTATGTACCCGGCAGAGGAATGTATTGTTTTACGGTAATGCCGTTTGGTCTGACAAATGCCCCTGCTACTCAACAACGTTTAACTGACCAATTATTTACTCCAGAATTCGAAAATAAAGTGTTCTGCTATCTCGATGACATAATAATTATCATTAGTAATACTTTTGAAGAGCATATTTCTCTTTTGATGAAAGTTCATCAAAAACTCTCTCTTGCTGGTCTCACAATCAACTTTGGTAAGAGTCAATTCTTTCGTAACGAATTAAAGTATCTCGGGTATATTGTTGACAATAAGGGTTTACGGGCTAATCCGGCCAAGGTTCAGGCAATTTTAGATTTTACAATTCCTACGAATAAAAGGGAAATGAGGAAATTTTTGGGAACATGTAGTTGGTTTAGACGTTTCATTCCCAATTTTAGCTCTGTAGCTACTCCTCTTAATAAATTGACTTCGGGTTTAATTTCTAAATTTATTTGGAATCCTGATGCTGAAGCTGCTTTCCGAAAACTAAAGGAAGCGCTTATTTCTGCTCCTATTCTTTCATGTCCTGATTTTGATCTTCCTTTTGCTGTCCATTGTGACGCTTCTAATGTTGGCGTAGGCACTATGCTTACACAAACTCAAGGTTCTATTGAGGTAGTTATTGCTTATATGAGCAAATCTCTAAATAAAAATGAACAAAATTACTCAACAACTGAACGAGAGACTTTAGCAGTGCTCACAGCTATTGAACACTGGCGTTGTTATTTAGATAATAGCAAACAATTTACTGTTTTTACTGACCATGCAGCTCTGAAATGGTTTTTAAAAATGTCCAATCCAACCGGGAGACTTGCTCGATAGGCTCTTCGTCTGTCGTGCTTTAATTTTATTTTAAAACATAAAAGGGGTAAAGAAAATGTTGTCCCTGATTTACTTTCTAGATCGAAAACGAATATGATCGAACCTAATGCTATTCCCAGTGAAACCTCAGAAATAGATCGTTTTAATAATATATTTAACAATTGTCGCGTAAATCCGGATTCATATCCTAATTTTAGTGTTTGGAATGGAAAGTTGTACCGTCGTATTAATTCATCTGAACCGCTGAACCAAGATTTCCTTTGGAAGGAAGTGCCCCCACCTTCTGCTAGAGAAGACCTTATTAAAGCCGCTCATGGTGACGCTTCAAGTCCTCATTTTGGCATTTTTAAAACATATAAAAAACTCTCTATTCTTTATTATTGGTCTGGTATGTTTAAACAAATTTCAAAAATTATTTCTTCTTGTGAAACGTGTTTGGCGTATAAACATATGAACCATTCTCCTTTTGGACCAATGGGAAAATCAAAAATATGTTCGCGACCTTGGCAATGCATCTTATTAGATTTAATGGGCCCTTTTCCAATGACCAGGCAAAGGAATCAATATATTTTAGTTGTTAATTGTTGCTTTTCCAAATACACACTTATTTTTCCTCTCAAACGCGCAACTACCGAAAATGTTATTTTTCATTTGGAGAACTCAGTTTTTTTTATTCATGGCGTTCCGCAAACTATTATTATGGACAATGGTTCACAGTTCCAATCTCATCAATTCTCAAATTTTCTTTCGCGTTATAATATTCCGTTCGTATCCTTTACTCCTCATTACTGCCCACAGGTTAATCTTACCGAGCGATATAATCGTACCATCGTAACCGCGTTAGCTGCCTTAGTAGGTAATGATCATCGCTCTTGGGACAAACATCTCAACAAAATTCAATGCGCTATGAACTCTAGTGTAAATTTATCTACGGGTTTTTCTCCTTTCTTTCTTGTTCATGGTCGGGAGTATGTTTCCACTGGCTCCCTTTATACACCAACATCTGACTATGACGAGATAATTTTTATGCCCCGTGATATCTATGCTAATAATCTTGGGCATTAAGCATCTTACTTTGACCAGATTCAAGTTGCTTTATATAATGCGTATCGATACCTGTAATAAGAATTAACGTAAGGGACAAACCCCAGTTTTTCAGGGGGACCAAATGAAGTTTTTAATTTTAGAAAAAACCTCATAACTTTTGAAGGAATTAAGCTTTTTACATGGTTTTTTAAATGAACTATAAGCTTTTGAAGGGCTATTAGTTAATATACATTAAATTGCTCAAACACTAATATTTAAAAATATGCATGTCCCATACGTCAACTATCTTCAAAATTTCATTCATTTACGACAAAAAAAACTTTTCATTCTGTCTAGCGTCAGTGTAAAATTGACGTATGTGACATAATAGTATTTAATAAATTTGAATGTATTGGTGTATAAGATTGTTTTTTAAATTACTGTAACAATATACACTTATTGTAAATAACCATGCCTATACGTTAATTTAAAGACCAATAAAACTATCTAAAGTTCTTATGTATTGATGTGTTTAATACGTAGAAAGTGTGTTTCTGTATTGATTTATTAATTTTGAAATTTATTCTAATCAAAATTATTGCAATGTTTATAGGGATATTTTGAGACTTGAAATGACTAGAATTCGTCTTTATCAGATTTACCTCGACGAGACGTAGGATTCCTATATTGGTAAAGCCACTATAATTAGCATTATCTGGGTGATAAAATATAAAATAAAACAAATACAGAAGTTATATTTTTTTTATTCAAAAGAGATCAATCAATTACTAATCAGACTTATCTTGTAGATTCTCACTCACAGTAAGTTCACAATAGGGTATTTGACTGATAGGTCTGATCAAAAAGATGGTCAATGTAATAATAGTAATTTTCACCCCATCAAATACCCATATTTGTTATTCAGAAGAGTTCAATCAATTACTAATCAGTCTTATAGATTCTCACACACAGTAAGTTCACATTAGGGTATTTGCCTGACAGGTCTGATCAAAGAGGTGATTAATTTCTCGATTAAAAACCCTACTTTTAAACAGAAAAGATGAATCAACTACTAATCAGTCTTATCATGTAAATTCTTACTCACAATAAATTCACAATAGGGTATTTGACTGACAGGTCTGATCAAAAAGGTGAATGTTGTAATCATAAGTATTTTTACTCAGTCTAATACCCTAGAGTATCTTCTTATTCTAATATTTCTAATTCTAATGAGTATTCAAAATCTTAATCAATCTAAATCATTCTGACTTTAGATTCTAATTGATTTCATTTTCACAAGACGAATCATCTTCGTCGGTTTCATTTAATGCATCTCTTATCCCACTTGATGTCTCAAGGGATACATATTCCTGATGAAAGCGGTCAGGAATAATCTTTGACGTACATAGCTTTTTTAAATCATTGTATTTAGCCATTGAAATAGATAAACGTTTCTTGTAAAGGGGCTGCAATCCTTGGTCTAAACTTGAATGACCTACTTCATCTTCTACGCCATCTTTTTTTCTGTTTTTGTTTCCCTTTCCAAATCCTTTGCCTTTTATGGTCGTGGATCTCTTATTTTTTCCTGAACTTGTACTTTTCTCCTTCTCACCTTTTTCAGAAAGTGTGATTTGTATTTTCTCCGCCTCCTCTTTCATGCTATACTTTACTTCCATTTTATCCAAGTCTTTTTTCTTAAATGTAGCTATTCGAATATTCCTGAGCTTAAGATTTTTGTTTTTTAAAGTAGTTTTCGTGAATGTTTCATCTGTTATTTTTTCCCAGTCTATGAAATCGTAGTGTTCCATTACGTTCACTATGTAAGGACGCGGTCTCTTTCTTGCCGATTCCATAAAGTTTGGCCATTGTGAAGGACTGTACACAATTATTTTCTTCACCTCCCTTTCGATTACAGCATGCATGCTGTCCACCGGCATATAGGTGTGGCCTGGGAGAAGAAAGTTAATCTGTATTAATTCTAAACTTGTTGCTATACCCAAAAAGTACTTCAGCACTGATAGCATGACCCTGTTTTTATTTTGGCCACAACATGAGTCACAGTATAAAATTAGGTTCTTGACTCCTCTTTTATCTACATCCTGTAAATATTTGAAGATGCAAGTACCAATTTCACAACTCCCTCTTTTCCCGTCGCTTTCCCCCCAAGTGTAGCAATACCCATTTTCTGTCGTACTCTCGTAAACCGTCAAGTTATAGACCGCATATTTTCTGCTATAGTACAGAAGCATGCTTTCGCCGTAAGGCGTGTTCAGCACTTTTTGTAGGTCAAAACTGGATGTCAAGGTAGTGGTATTTAAAGTTTTTAATTCTTGGTGGAAAATAAATCGTTCGTAAGTGGCTGCCTTTTCTTCATCATGTGCAATCTTGTCAGCTTTATCCTTTTCAGTTAGCTCCTGGTTATTTTCATATTTCATACAAAATGAACATTTATCTTTTTTTAATATATGAAAACTAATGTTGTATTCAGATTTGAATAAATTCGTAAATAAACGTTCGCTTAAATAGTTTTCTTTTGCCTCATCACATCTTTTTACATACAATCTGTATAAATTTGCTGTGTTTTTGTATTCTTGCGGTAAGTAGAGTTTAGTAGATCTTTTTCTACTATAATGAGATGGAAGCATGGGAAGGCTTTCGATAAAACTCTTTGCAAAGCTTTTTGTTTTATCATCATAAGAATTTGCAGCTGTTCGCGTTCTTCTATCTTTTTTAGCCAGTCCTTCTTCAATGTTTCCCAAAGTATATAAAATAAATTTTTGACTGACATCTATTGTCTTTATAATGAATTGCTGGCAAACTTGTTTCCTTCCTTCATTCTCATTTATGTAGTATTCATAAGTGTAAGATTTTCTACTCTCTATAGCACTGGTTTTTTTACGTTTAACAGGCATTCTAGTGACACTTTGTAAAATCCAATCTTTTTTTTTCTCATTGTCTAGTTTCCAAAAATATTCAAAGATAGATTTTCGTCTTTCCTCTGAAATATTAAAACAGTCCCTAGGACATTTTCCTGGAAGACATGGATTTTCATGTAATTTTCTAGCATCTTTTGTATTACCTGATTCTGTTTCATAAGTAAGTCCTTTTTGTCTTAGGAGTTTTCGTGCTTTGTTTTTATTTTCTCGCTTCTGCTTTTGTATTGGAATGCTTTCTGTATTTTTTTCTTTTTTATCAAATTGCTTACTTTTTTTCTTCTTTGTTATCTTTTTCTTTTTATTTGGAGAATTTTCTTCTGATTCCGAATCTTTTTGTGACCATAATTCTGAGCTATCTGATGAAAAATCTTCATTATGAATAAAATTTTCATCATCGGATACAAAATCCAAAAATGAACGTTTAACCTCCATTGTTGCGCATTTTCGTCTCTTTTTATTTTTACGCTTTTTGGTTTTGGCTGCTGATGTGCTGATAGTGTTTTTATCCATCATGCTATCTGTTTCATGTGTTGATGGTTTAGCAGTTGTAGATGTATTAAAAAAATCATGTGCATCGCCAGTGAGTGCTGATGTTGCTGAAGTTTTAGGTTCTTCGACGAATATTTCAAATTCTATATTTCTCGCCAATCCAAGGTTACTATTTTCATCCTCTTGTGTTTCTATGACATAAAATACATCTTCCACGTCATTGGAAGTTGCTGCGGGTGGCGTTGTAAGAGTGGTATAGTAAGATGGTGAATCCTGCGCAGTCAACAGCGCGGAATGTGTAGAGGCTATTTCATGAGTACAATGTTCTTCAACAGCGGTTGACGGTGTGGCAGGTAAGGTTTCTTCACAAGTACCAAGTTCTTCAAGAGCAGTTGACGGCGTGGCAGGACTAGCAGGTAAGGAGGTTGTTTTATGTGTAACAAGTTTTTCAGGAGTGGTTGATGGTGTGGCAGGTAAGGAGTTTGCTTTACGAGTAACAAGTTCTTCAGGAGCAGTTGGTGGCGTGGCAGGTAATGAGGATGCTTTACGAGAATCAAGTTTTTCAGGAGCGGTTGACGGTGTGGCAGGTAAGGAGATTGTTTCACGAGTACCAAGTTCTTCAGGAGCAGTTGACAGCGTGGCAGGTAAGGCGATTGCTTCACGAGTACCAAGATTTTCTGACAGCATGCCAGGTAAGGCGATTGCTTCACGAGTACCAAGTTCTTCAGGATCAACTGACGGCTTAGCAGGATCCTGCAGTGTAGTAGGTTTATTAATAATTTTACTAGATTTCATGTGTGTAAATTCAGATGCTAGCCCAGCAGAAGAACCATGATCTACGTCTCTTATTGTTATAAGTGTTATGTCAGAAGCAATTTCATTATAAATGGAATTATGTGTGGTAGTAGGTCCAGAAGTGGTTTCATGATGCTCCAAACTTTGGAGTTCAGTCGGCAGCAAAACAAAACTTTCGATTGTAGGAGATGATGTTGGAAGAGAGGGCAATATCTTGGTAGAATCCAGATCCTGATATAACAGTGTTGGCCCAGAAATGGTGACTAATTGACGTGAATCAAAATTTTCGAGTGCAATTGGCCGATTTTCAGATGTCGAAACTGCTATAAGAGGCTCAATACTTTTAAGGTCAAAAGACGTCGCTGTAGAAGTAACTGTGGTGGTAAGTGGTAATAGTGAATTTTTGTTAATAGTTTCGTCGGAAAATACAATATTTTCATTGGCATCTGAAAAGACATCACCTGATTTAGACCTTGTGATATCTTTATTGACAAATCCAAGGTCTTCACATGTTATTAGAGACGAAGAAGATGAGGAAGCTGCGTCTGTAATAGCGTCAAGACCATCGGATGGCAGCATTCCATCAGTTATACTAAAGTTCGTTGTTATCTTTCGTCTTTTAGGAGGGTTTTCTGGCGATAGTTCAGTGTCGCTATTCTCAATTATACTTTCAGAGCTTGACCTTCTCAACATTTGATCCTTTTCAGCAGTCGATGCATTACTGGAATAAAAAAATATTAATTAATTTGAATTTCTAATGAATATTATTTTTTTACATATAAATCAGAATTTACTAATATAAAGACACAAAACATCTGTTCAGGTAGTCATCATAAACCGAACTCTTCTTATAAGTAAGTAGTCGTAAGTATTTTTTTAATTGCAAAAGTTTGAGGGCCATCATCTTTACCAATCAGTAACAAGTCGCTCTATACAACGTGTAACAGAATTAATAGCTAAACCAGAAATCAGCTGTTTCACACAAAACTTAATAACGAAAATACCCAAATGTATGTGTAGCAGCTGATTTTTTTCGCAATTTCACAGTTGGTTCCATAGTAAAAGTTGCACAGTTTGATGGTCTCTATCTACCATTTTCTGGCTTAGCTATAAATCCTGTGACACTTCAAATACACTGGCTGGATGGAATGGAATAGAGTGAATATTTAGCTAATACCTCTAATACTTGTATTCAGTTTGATTAAATGTCACTCAAATTAAGTCAAAAGGTACTTCATCAATGTAACAAATAATAATAAATCATCATCATATCAGCCGAAAGACGACCACTGCTGGATAAAGGCCATCCCCCAAGGATCTCAAGAATCTTGGTAATAATAGCTGTACGTAATAGCTATGTAGGGATTGAATGGTATGGTATTTATTTTATGTAAGTAAGTTAAAAATACATCTTTAGTTTCCTAGCCTTACCGGTTTGTTAATCCACTCGCTACCTGGGCCTTACTGATTTTTACATGAAAAAACTAGGTATACCTACAACCAGACCTCAACAATCCAGGAAGGAAACCACGGGTCCAATCGCGCTCAGTTTAATTTATAAAATCAAAACTAGGTTTCTTTCACAAATAAATATTTGCTGTGGTTTTGTTAAAAGTTATGCCTAAGAAGCCCAGGTTGCCAACCTTTGACAATTTAAAGCAGAATTCTAAAGCTAAGCCAAAGATTTTAAGGTAAATAACATAAATGTCAACGTAACGGTTTTGTTTTTATCGTTCATAATTAGCACGATCGGACCCCAGATCTTGACTGAGATTAGCAATCAGAATTTATTTAATAGACGAGCTTAAAATACACCTTACGTAAATAGGTAAGTTACTCACTTATTCACCCGTAAAATAATAGTTTATTGTTTATGAAAGATCTTATAAGAAATTACAACTTAACATTATTTTACTAACCTCAAAAACTCCTCCCGCTTTTGTATTAGTAACTTTCGTCTTCTTAATAATGATTCCATACTGCCATCACTACCTTCGTTCATTTTATGTGACAGTTTAAATTTTCTTTAACCTTTTCTATTCTTCCAAAACAAAACACGTTCGTATCGCAACTTGCAAATAAACAATGGCCGGCCGGCGCGCGCGCGCGCCGCCCGCCGCCGGTGTGAGTGAATCAATCAACAAACAAAACTCTGTCTCTCTCGTACCAAACAAGGCGCACGTTTGAATGAAAAGGAAAGAATAATAGCAACATAACGCGGCTCGTACGCACTTGATTTTGTAAGTGTGAGTGCAACTAGCATAGGTAGTTTGTGGCATTAAAGGAAGAAACACAATTTTAATTCAATGTATAAGTAGTGTATTTTTTTCTTTTAACTCAAATTAACGTAAATGATAATATTGTTTAAAGTGAATTGCCGTAACCAAACGAAAAACTTATAAAACGTTTCAAATTAACGTAATCACAGGTCAATACTAAATTGTATGTAAAAAAATAATAATTCATATTAACGTTGTTGGATTTCGAATTCTTTGTAATATTATTTTTAAGTGGAAAACGAATGATTGCAAAGCGCTTATCCCGTCAATCTCCCATCCCTTTCCTACATACGCATTTTGAACTATTGCCGTCCATTTCACCGTTGCAAGTGTGTGAATATGTGCATCGGATTTTTTATAAGTAATTTATCTATCGAGAACATTCTTCCGCATTCGCTCAACTGCGAGCGCCTGAGACGCAAGGACATTTTTATTGTGTAGAATTTTTATAATAATTGAACCGCATTTTTGAAGTAAAGTGGTAAAGTGCTTGTGTACGGTGCTGCGAGTATACCGCCGCTCCCTGCTATCGGCCGGCCCTCGAACCTGCAACCATCAGGACATCTTGGCGAAGGACTTTCTCCAAAAGGTGCGTACTCCTATCCTAAAGTTCCTTTGATACCAACGCCAATTTTCTTCGTCCTAATATTTACAAGCGTTTTGCAACTTCATACGCGAACTTTATATTTAACTCCGCATAATTTTAAATCCTCAATACAGTCCACACTTTTTTTATATATCAAGAACCAGTCCCCTTGTGCCTAGGGAAATTCGCTATTTTTCACTTTATACATTTCCGCTCAAATTGTGGTGTAGGCACCTCCATTATTTTTTGGTCCATTCGAACCGAATTTTGGTACTATGAACCGAATATTTCTTTGGTAACTTTGCTAGAATATTTTGGTATCATCAACCGCTTAATTTTGGTCATTTTTATTGTTCGCGTTAATTCATTTAGCTTAAAACACGTATCTGATAACCGCAAACCGCATGTTCAGTTATAACTAAACGGTCACTGTACTACGTAATTAAATAATTGTCGTTTATTTTTATATTTTCCCGCACCGACAATTATTTATTTTTTATTTCCGCTCCGCATTGCATAGTACAACACAACGTAAAGTTATTTCTTTACAAATCCATTCCATTTTTCTAATCCGCCATTTTATTTCACATCGTGTTTTACAATAGTTAAATTCTTGTTCGTTGTTCGGATCGGCTCGCTCCGACAACATTTTGCGTCTAGGCGTTCGCTACCCGCCTTTTTTAATATTTCGCACCCGCAACAATTTATTGTTATTTCCGCTACTAAAATCAATTGATTTTACAATTATAATCGCTAATACTTTGTTACACTTTTTCATATTCGTTTTAATTACATATATCGCCAAGTAAAACTTTTGCTAATTTAACTTACCGCGTAATTTATATTACGAAAACCGCTTTAATTTTATTTTACTTACGAGTCCCGCTATAATATTTAAGTATGCACAATGGTCAAACCTAAAAGTAGAAAAGGTAGTGATGCAGACCTTTTTTTCGACACATTAAGTACAAATAAAAATCAATTATCTTTATACATTGTCAAACGTGATGTCATTTACAAACGCGTCGAAAATATTTTCGAACTTGCACGAAAGGCAAATAATGATCGACAATCTTATCATTCATTTTGCACTAGTGCTTCGAACATTGATACATTACGTAACGACTTCCAAGAAGTTTTAGATTCATATAACATGTTAAATTTGCAATTGCACCCCGATACCGAGGTCGATTATGACTCTTGGTCATCATTTGAAGAAATGTATTGTTTTATAAAACAGGTTTTACTCGATAATAAAACCGAGTGTCCTGAACCGCAAACTTCGTTAATAAAATCAAAACCTCGTCTTCCGCCCATTGATTTAATGTCATTTGACGGTGATGTCAAAAAATGGCCGTTGTTTTATCAACAATTTAAGAGTATGATTCACGATAATGCATCGCTAACTCCTAGCGAAAAAGTATTTTACTTGGTGAATAAATTAACTGGGCAGGCGTCGTGCGTATGCGCAGGGTTGGCGCCGACCGCAGAAAATTATATTGTTATTTGGGAGGCCCTCGTGCAAAAGTATGACGACCCTCGCTCACTCGCATCCGCTTATTTAAAACAATTGTTACAGTTTAAGCCGCTATCCATGACTAGTTCTACTGGGCTAGATTCATTTATAAATAATTTTGATTCAGCTGGTAAAAGCGCTTAAGCAATTAAAACTTGATGATTTAACAGATTTTATTTTTTTGCATTTAGCTCTGCAAAAGTTAGACGCAGACACTATTAAATTATTCGAAATTACCTATCGTAAGGATAAAATACCTTCTTATCATAATTTAATTGAATTTATTAATGAACAAAGTAAAGTTTTGTCTCGTTCTATGAACCTTAGTAATCCGATAGATAATAATAATTCTCAGTCTAAACAGCAAAGCAGACACATCCCTAAACCTTTGAAGTCCTTTATGAATAAAGACTTAGGGTGTGGTCCAAGCGTAAGCGATAAATGCGCTTTGTGTAATAACATGCAACATGAACATTTATATTCTTGTTCATCGTTTATGAAACTGACCCCGCGAGAAAGATTTAATTTTATTAAACTTAATAATTTCTGTAACAATTGTTTAAGCGTAAAACACAAGACTTTTTCTTGTACTTCAAAACATACTTGTTCTCATTGTTCAATGCGACACCACTCATTATTGCATTTAAATCCAACTCAAAATGTTCAATCAAATTGTAACGTTGGCTCAGTGGTGCCAAACCCCGCTAATATTGTTTCCGCTACCGCTCCTGACGCGCCGCGCCCTTTGCCGGCCGGCCGCCACGAGTCGTCTGATATGACTCATCTTCCCGCCGCCGCCGATTCTACTGCGGCGAATAATAGTGCATCGATATGTACAGTTTCGTGCGATCGAGTGGCTCGTAATCAAACGTTAACTACGTTGTTAGGGACCGCTAAAATTAAAGTTATTGATTCTTTTAACCGCACTCACTTTTTGAGATGTCTAGTGGATCCTGGCTCTCAAAGTGATTATATTTCCGCATCTTGTTGTAAGCGACTATCGCTTCCTGTTTATAATCAAACCCGCTATTCGAAAGTTCAAGGCATTGGAGGAGCTTCACAACGAATTCTCGGTGTTACTTCACTTAAATTCACGTCTCGCTTTGATAATAAATGCGAATATTCCATAAAGCCGATGGTAGTAGAACAGATTACGTCACAGTTACCGGACACTTGCGTGGATACCGCGTCCATTGAATTTATTCGTAACTTACCGCTCGCAGATGACGATTTTTCGCAACCGGGACCCATAGATGTGCTTTTAGGTGTTAAATTTTATTGTGAAATTTTGCTTTCCGATAAAATAAAAGGCCCGCACAGTGGTATGCCCTCCGCCCTTGAAACGACCTTAGGTTACCTAATTTTAGGTGACGCTCCGGTTATTTCTCCGCAACCCGCTACTCGCACATTGTGTGCTTTCACTTCGGAACCGCTAAACCAGATTGTCGAAAGATTTTGGGCAGTCGAAGAGTTACCCTCGCGGACGTTTTTAAGTCCCGACGATACACAGTGTGAAAATATTTATACTTCAACAACTGTTCGTAACTCTGACGGCAGTTACTCAGTCGACCTTCCTTTTAAAGAAGACCCAAATAATCTAGGCAATTCTTATACTACCGCCAAAAAACGCTTTTTTCTTTTAGAAAATAAATTTTCTAAGGATCCCAATTTAAAATTTAAATATGACGAAGTTTTTCGTGATTACCTAAATAAAGGTATTTTGTCCCGCACCGCACCTGAGGCGTCCTCCGCCCCAGGCTTTCATTTACCGCACCACCCCGTAGTTCGCAACGACAAGGCGACAACCAAAGTCCGTCCCGTATTGGATGGCAGTGCCAAGACCGATACAGGGTTGTCACTTAATGATATCCTGTATACGGGTTGCAATCTACAGGCTGATATTTTTCATATTCTTTTAAATGTTCGTGTTTTCAGCATTGCCTTTTGTGCAGATGTGAAACAAATGTATTTATGCATTTATACGAATGATCCGCACCGCAAATATCAACGAATCTTGTATAGATTCTCAGTTACCGACCCGCTCGAGGTTTTTGAGTTCACTCGAGTGACATTCGGACTTCGGTCCTCGCCATTCTTGGCGCTCCGCACGCTACGTCAACTCGCTAGCGATGAACGGCATAACTGGCCAACTGCGGCAGCCGTGCTAGAGAGGGACATCTATATGGATGACGTAGCTTCGTCTGCTTCTTCTCTTGAGGAAGCAGTCACGACAGCTAACGATCTGATCCAACTCTTCAAAACCGGTGGGTTTGATTTGGTTAAATGGACTTCCAACTCGCTTGAATTGCTCGAGCACATACCCGAGTCGCACCGTCAATCTGAAAGCATTTCCTTTGATGATGGAAATACATTTAAGATTTTAGGTTTGCGTTGGTTACCCGCTCAGGATACATTTATTTTTGAAATTTCTAGTCCCCCACCTGTTTGTACTAAACGCGCCATTTTATCCGCGACCGCTCGGTTATACGACGTTTTAGGACTCGTCGGCCCTATTATTCTCTTCGCTAAATTAATAATTAAAGAACTCTGGCTTTTAAATCTCGATTGGGACGATGTACCCCCTTCTCGCATTGTTAAAATATGGCAACAATATTTAATAGAATTACCTCAAATATCTAATTTATCATTTCCGCGCCACTTAGGTATTGAAACCGGTTCAATGGTTTCCTTAGTCGCATTTTCAGATGCGAGCGAATCCGCATACGGCTGCGTAATTTATTTACACGTCGTAAATGGTGATAAGCCCCCAATTATTTCGCTCGTGTGCTCGAAATCGCGAGTCGCATCCGCTAAGCCTAAGGTCACTCTCGCACGTTTGGAGTTAAATGGAATACTTTTACTAAGTCGACTTCTTAAATCCGTTTATGACACTTTATCTATGCGACATAAAATCGAAAATATCTATGCATTTTCGGACTCTGAAGTGGCTCTCTGTTGGTCTGTTGCTTCGCCGCACAGATTCAATACTTACGTTGCCAACCGCATTTCTCAAATTCAGGAAAACATTTCACCTGAAAATTTATATCATGTCGCTGGCTTGCAGAACCCTGCAGACTGTGTGTCTCGAGGGCTCACGCCTTCACAGCTCATTCAACATGAACTGTGGTTTAAAGGACCGTCTTGGCTATCTTTGCCTAAACAAGACTGGCCTATACAACGATTTTTACCCAACCGATCTGTATTACCGGAAGAGAAAACAGTTTCGCATGTGACTAAAGTCACTGATAATGAAAACCCGCTTTTAAAATTAGCTTCAGAGTGTTCCACTTGGGAAAAGCTGCTGGAAGCTACTGTTTTTTCACTTCGATTTATTAAAAAATTGCCGCAAAATGATATTATCACCGCTGAAGATTTAAATACGGCTGAATTGGAAATTATTCGTGCCGTTCAGTCTAAGTATTTCTCTGACGACATAAAGAATATTTCCAAAGGTCAACCATGTTCCACTAAGTTACGGAAATTGTTTCCATTTTTATGTAACGGACTTTTACGTGTCGGAGGTCGCTTATCGAACTCGACATTAGAATATTCTTCTAAACACCCGATATTACTTCCCGGACAAGGACATATTGTTAAATTATTAATTGAATTTTTTCACCGCGACAATTGTCATGCCGGACCGCAACTATTAATTTCAATATTAAGATCCAAATATTGGATTATTTCCGCTAGACGTTTTGTTCGACAATATATACACAAATGTAATGATTGTTTTCGAGTTAGTCCTAAACCTACGTTTCCGCCTATGGCTGATTTGCCTAAATGTAGACTAGAGCAATGTAAAGCATATCTACATACCGGCGTGGATTTCGCAGGACCTCTATATATCACTCCTTACCGTAAACGGGGCGTACGCAGTGTAAAAGCTTATATTTGTATCTTTATTTGCCTCGTAACGAAAGCGGTTCATATCGAGTTAGTCTCTAACTTAACTTCTGCTGCCTTTATTGATGCATTTAAACGATTTATATCGCGAAGAGGTCCTTGCAATTTTTTATATTCCGATAACGGAACTAATTTTGTCGCTTCAAAAGCATATTTTAATGAGCTTCACGAGTTTTTGCAAACCGCTGATTATTATCAAACTTTTAGTCGTGAACTCGCGAAAAATCGCATTACATGGCGAATGAACCCTCCCACAGCAAGTCACTTTGGTGGTATATGGGAAGCGAACGTTAAGAGCGCTAAGTCGCTATTATTTCGTACGATCGGGAATCAAGTTCTCACGTATGAGGAGATGTCGACCGTTCTCACTCAAATTGAGGCTGTGCTTAATAGCCGCCCTCTCTATGTTTTGAGCTCTGACCCATCAGAGCCATTGGCGCTTACTCCCGCGCATTTTTTGTTTACCTCTCCGTTAGAGTGTTTACCCGCGGCTGACCTATCCGAAGAACGAACAAGTCTTTTGTCTCGTTTCTCCTTAATGGATTCGATAGTGCAATCATATTGGAAACGATTTAAGTCGGAATATTTACATAATTTGCAACAACGCGAAAAATGGAATACTCCTTCTAAACCAGTCACAGTCGGTACCGTGGTGTTGTTAAATGTAGATAACGCTCCGCCCTTACAGTGGCCATTAGGAATTGTTACCAATGTCTACCCTGGTGAGGATGGTGTTATCCGCGTTGCGGAAGTAAGAACTAAATCGGGAACGTATAAACGACCAGTTGTGCGGTTATGCCCGCTTCCGACTCAATAGTCAATTCTTAATATTTCCTTCGGTCATACATATTAGTAATATTAATTTAGTTTATTTTAGTTAATTCATTATTATTTAACCGCTCTAGTTATTAGTTACCCCGCTACTTGAAATTGCTAAATATGGCGATTTTCTTTCCCTTCTATTTTTTTGAAGGGTTTCTTCAAGGCTGGGGGGATGTTGGATTTCGAATTCTTTGTAATATTATTTTTAAGTGGAAAACGAATGATTGCAAAGCGCTTATCCCGTCAATCTCCCATCCCTTTCCTACATACGCTGTATAATGTGTGGTGTGCACACATTAACTATTATGCTGAATGCTAGATGATAAAATGATAAAGATGCTGCTGATTTGCGGAAGGAAAATGCTATGAAATGATAACCGACCGCGTTGATAGAATGCGTTTATTGCACTGCTACATTTTTACAATACTCGTAATAATTTAGGCCAGCAGAAATGCTTGCTTGCAATTCACAATAACCGATCGATGCTTACACAATATTATAAATGATTTTATATACATGTACGATTACTCGTACATCTTGGCCTCTCAAGAAAGAAGGAGAGTTATCTGCTAACTAAAGTTAATACCATTATATTGCAAAAATGATTATGTAAATGCTGACAATGATCAACTACAAATTATGTTGATAAAGTGTGATTAGGATGATGTGTGCTTGATTTAACAAAAGTATCTTAAAAATCCATTTTACAAACTTAAATAATGCTACTTATAAATGTCATCTTAAATATTATACAAGTATTTCATTACAAATGAATATATTATGAAATTGCTACAACTAAAATTGTCTCTGTCCGATTGTCTTTTATTTTTACACTTCACTATTTGCTATGGGTACCTAAGTACCATAAGTCCCTTGCTCTACACTTTTTACCACGCACTTTTGAGGCTCTTTTTCACTACACTCACTTATCACTGCACAAGCGATGCCACGCTCGATGGCGTCACCTGCCCTGGTAACAGTCGCGACCACGCGCCCTGCTGCTGCTCCAGCCGCCTGCTCCTGCAGGCGTCTCCTCCGCCGCCACAGACAGGATAATACCACCCCTCCGATCACAATTCCAGCCAGTATGCCATAGAGTAGGGTGTAATGATGGATGTCGTGTATAGTAAGATCTTTCGCTTCGTTTCTCTTTAAATCCTCTATCTGCATCTTAACTTCCTTATACAATTCGTTGTGCTTTTCAGGTTGCCAAGCGTCAATTTCCATTGAAGTGCTAGTATTGATGATGGAGTTCAAAATGGACATCTGCGGAAATTCCATTAAATTGTCTTCTTTCTTCAGATGATTAAAAAAGTTGTTGTGCGAATATATTGTAAACGATTCGCCCTTTAATGCGCAACCTTGACCTAATGTGATAAGTCCATTGCCCTGTAATGTTTTTATTTCTATACCCGACGAACAGAAAATGTGTACTCTGCATTCCTTACAACAGGAGTACAACCAGACGTTCGGGCGCTGCAATTTGATCCATTTATTGCGGCATGCTATTGTGTCTGTTATACATGTTAATGTTTTGCTATATTCGTCGTTAGTAACTGAGACATCACAAATTGATTGTTTTATTTTTAATTGATATATAGGTTTATCAAGCGAGCATAATATTTTTTCTTGTGAGTAATGTATACAAAGATTCAAATCTGATTCTGATAAATATATACCTACCTCCTTTCGTATGTTAAAAGCGATGTAGTTAAATGCTGGTACTATTTGAAACATAGTGGTTTGCGATATCTGTGGCAAACTGATGATTCTGTCTAATTGATAAGATTCACTGCTCAAAATTGGTATTCTAATTTCTATGATAAGATAGGTGTCGACAATTTTGGAATGCATTTTTAATAATTTGTACAAGCTCTGTATATCACCGTGGCCGACTGGTAATGTGAGATCACTCTGTAATTGACTCATAATAAAATTAGTTTGTGCTTCCAGTTGTTGCGGTGATAATAAATGAATGTCCACGCGTCCTTGACTTATATCAGTGATAGTGTTAATCAATGTTTCTTGGATTCGTCTCAAGTTTGCTAAAATAACAGTCGCTGCTAATGCTGATGATGTGATATAGGCATCGTGCTTGATGTCGAGCCGAACCTCATTTACTTCCACTGATACGTTATGAAGATGATTTTTAGTGAAAGTAAATTGTTGGTTCATAATATTCTCATTGCGACGTAAAATGTTGTACTCGGACTCAATAACAAGGGTCTGATTTTTTATTAAATTTTTTAAGTGATTTTCATTTTTTGCAATCTTATCGATGTCATTTTTATATTGGTCAGCAAAACGGTCATCCAGGACGCCGAATAATGAATTTGCAATATAACCCACACCGTTTAATAATCCTCTTTTTCTTATGCGGTGTTGATGATTCATAAGTAGTTTGTTATAGTGCTCTATTTCTGATAACTCATGTTGCAACTGTAGAACGACGCTTCTGTACTGATTGTTGGTATTAGTACATAATTCCTTTATATGATTTACATACTGTTCTAGGTGATGTAGTCCGTTCCAGTATGTAGACATGTTGTAATACACTACTAACTTCCAGTCATCCCGTATATGCTGTAGGTCTGATATTCTATCAAAATAGAAAGGTGTGTTCTGCTTGAAGGTCGTGATACTAAAATTTGTTGTTTCTTGCTGAGTAGATGGGGATAAAACGGTCATAAATAGAAAAATAGTAGTGAAAAAATTCTTAAATAATGTTCCTTTTGCTCTCGATGCTCTTGTTTTGCGTTGTAGTGATGATGATGATGGCTGATCTTGTGAATGCTGTTGCGTTTGCTGTGATGATTGATGCTCTTGTTTGTTGCTTTCTTCACACACAGGTAGTAGAACTAATTTGTTGATGGGTCGTTTGATAACATTTGATTTTGTTTTAAGGGTCACGACTCGCACGTAGCCGTCCTTTCCAGGGTGCAGTTCCAGGATACGACCCATGGCCCACTTGCCCGGTGGTAAGTTTTCTTCTTTCAGGAGAACTATGTCGTCTATTTGCAAGTTTCTAGTTGGGAATCTCCACTTTGATCTAGACTGTAGATGCTGTAAATAATCAGTAGACCACTTTCTCCAAAACTGCTTATTCATCGACTGCACTAATTGCCAACGTGTTGTCAAATTAATATTTTCAGGTTCTGTTTGTGGTCGTGATATTAATGAACTACCAACCAAGAAGTGACCAGGTGTTAAAATGTCATCCTCTGGGCTTTCGGTAAGTGCATAGAGTGGTCTAGAGTTAAGACATGCTTCAACCTGATGCAGGAGCGTGATAAATTCTTCGTAGGTAAGCTTTTGATCTCCTAGGACACGCTTAAGATGATGCTTTAAACTTTTAACCGCCGCCTCCCACAGGCCTCCTGCGTTTGGCCAGGCCGGCGCGTTAAAATGCCACGTGACCCCCATTTCACTGACTTCTTTGATAAAACTTGTGTCCATTGTTTTTAATATGCTTTTGTATTCTTGCTTCAGTTCCCGATTAGCACCTACGAAGTTGGTCCCGTTGTCGCTAAACATATTGTTTGGAGTACCTCTTCTAGCACACATTCGCCGAAAAGCTGCTAGAAAAGCTGCTGTGCTCAGATCCGATACCAGTTCCAGATGTACTGCTTTAGTTGATAAGCAGATGAAGACCGCGACGTAGCCCTTGGTAGTCTTCACACCACGTCCTTTGTTTGATTTTATATCTATGAATCCCGTAAAATCTACGCCGCAGTTACTATATAGACGAGCAGGTCTAACCCGAGCTCCTGGTAGCGTACCCATGATCTGCTGTTGCTGAATGTGATTAAATCTGCGGCATTTGACACATTTTCTTAATTGCTTTTTCACCGTTTGAATACCGCTGATGATCCAATATTTATCTCGAATGTGCGATAAAGTAAGTCGAGTGCCTCCATGTAACGTAATTAAGTGTGATTGTTGGATGATTAATTCCGACAAACGACTAGAGGATGATAGAATGATGGGATGCTTTTCTGTGTACTTCAAGTTTGAATGATGCAGCCTTCCACCAACCCGCAGTATGCCCTGATCATCTAAAAATGGGTTGAGACTAGCGATCTTGCTTTTAGTGCTGACTTGCCCGTTAGATTTTAATGATATCAACTCATCTTGAAAATCAATAGATTGCACACCTCTAATAATTATATTATATGCATTATTCATTTCTGTTGTTGACAAAGTGCAATCGCGTGACGTATGCCGGTTACTTAACCAGCTGATGTAACGTGATATCCAACCGATTGCCTTTACTGCTTTTGCGATGTCACTATAATTATTTAATAATTTAATTATAAGTTGATTGTTTTGTTTCGATTGTAAGGCAACATTCACACTTGCTTTCTTTTCTTCTAAAGTCGGACACTGATAAATGATTTTCTTTATTTTGCTAGTATCTAACGTGCTAAGCCATTTAGGGCCTTCCCACCACAAGGAGAAGTCTGCTAATTTACTTGATGTGAGTCCTCGCGAGGCGCAATCTGCTGCGTTCTCTTCTGATCTAACGTGACTCCAATTTGATGCTGGTATGATATCCGTAATCTGAGTAACTCGGTTGGCCACAAACTGCTTCCATCTTGAGGGTTCTCCTTGGAGCCAGCCGAGCACTATCATGGAGTCAGTCCATGCGTGGACTTTGATATCATTGTTTGGTAGGGATTCTAAAACCCTTTTCATCAATTGTGCTAATAAAAGTGCCCCGCAGAGCTCAAGTTTCGCTAATGATATATGTTTGCTACGTGGAGCGACCTTTGTTTTCGCGATCACTAACTTTGATATGCACTCGCCCTTATCGTTCGTTGTCACAATGTAAATTGCGCACGCATAAGCCTTTTCAGATGAGTCGCAAAAGCCATGTAGTTGATAATTTCGCTCCGTATTTCCAAAATGTCTAGGAATTTTCAAATGCTGTATGTTTTCCAGGTCATCTTTCAATGCTGTCCATTCTTTCAAAAGTTCAGCTGGGAGTTCATCATCCCACGCTAAATTATATGACCAAATTTTTTGAAACATAATTTTTGCCCTTATTGTTAAAGGCGACAACCAACCTAACGGATCAAATATTTTTGATATGCTTGATAATAATTGTCGTTTCGTATTACATTTATTGTTGTCTGTTATGTCATATTGAAATGTAAACGAATCTGATGACGGTGTCCATTTTAAACCTAATGTTTTTCTGCTCTGCATGTCTTTAAATTCTAAGATGCTTTCTAACTTTTCTGATGCTAAATCTTTCACTAACTCTGGGTCATTGCTAGCCCACTTTCGGATGTTCATACCAGCTCCCTGTAAAACAGATATCAATTGCTGTTGTAGTGATTTTGCTTCTGCTAAGGAATTGTGGCCCCAAACTAGATCATCCATATAGAATGAGTTTTCTAATGCTGACGCTGCTAACTCATATTGAGGGTTATCTCTTGCTATCTGCTTAAGAGTTCGCATTGCTAGGAACGGAGCCGCCTTTGAACCGTAGGCTAAAGTCGTGAGATAATATTCTTTAAGCAGCTGGTGTGGCGAATCCCTCCAAACTATTTTTAGAAGTTGCTGATCTGCTGTTCTAATAGATATGCATCTAAACATTTTTTCGATATCTGCTGTTAATACATATTTATGCTGCCTCCATTTCAATATGAGCGATTGCAGATCTTGTTGCAAGTTTGGACCACATTCCATCAGGTCATTCAGACTGTATCCAGACGAAGTAGGCGATGACGCATTGAATACAGTACGTAGTTTTGTTGTGGTGGAGTCAGGTTTCAACACTCCGTGATGGGGCAAATAACATTCAGGATGATCGGTATTTCCAGGAAATGATGGTCTCATGTGATTTAACTCTTGATATTCTTTCATAAACTTTATGTAACTTGCTGATAGTTGTTCATTTTTAATCATTCTTTTTTCTTGCTGTAAAAATTGTGCTATTGCTTTCGGTTTTGAAGTTCCAAGATGCTGTTCAAATTGAGGTTTCATAGGCAGTGCGACTTCATATCTGCCACATTCCAATCGGCGTGTTGTTGCTAGATAAAAATCCTCACAATATTGCTCTTCCTTAGTTAATGATGATGCTGAATTACTGCTTATTTCCTCAATTTCCCAGAACTTTGTGATGTCATCGATGTTATTAATAACCACATTGCAGTTGAATGTTCTTACGTTGCCAGACAGAATCCAACCTAGCTTGGTTTGTTGTGCTATAGGTGCCTGTGACGGTCCTTTTATTAAGCCACTCATGATGATATCTGAGTAAACGCTGGCGTCGAGAAGGATGTCAATTGGCCTCGACACGTTATACTCCGGATCTGCTAATCTAATATGCTGTAGATGTGGCCACGTTTGCTTTCTAAAGGATGAATTCGGCAAGTTGTTAATAACGTTCGTGATAACTAATGCTTGTGTGCTAAACTGATAATCATCATAAACTGATTGACATTCCATTGTGACCACCCCTTTGCTTACTTTAGAGCTGGTTCCTATTCCTGATATTGATGCGTTAAAACGCTGACGCTGTAGTCCTAACATCTGAGCGGCGTTTTCTGATATTAATGATATTTGAGAGCCCTGATCTAATAATGCTGTTAGAGTGATATATGTGCTATCAGCTGATTTTACCTTGAGTGATAAGGTGGTAAGTAAAATTTCCTCATCCTCAGTTGCAACATGGTTTACGCTATGCTGTTTGATTTCGCTTTTATTCGGCGTGTATTTTGCTGTTGCTGGGGGCAGTGACCGAGCTTGCTGCAATTGCAAGCTTGCATTTGACGCGTTTGAGGCTTGGTGTGTCATCGCGTCATGTATGAGTGTATTGTGCTCACCTTTGCACTCTTTACATCGTTTTGTGGAATGGCAAATATTGTCAACATGCTTGTACAAACAATTTTTACAGATTTTTAATTTCGAAATCGTCCTCATTATGCTTTCGGGTGATTGACTTAGGAATTTCTTGCACTGAAACAAGTCATGATTCTGATTGCAAAATGAACATCTTGATGTAAATGTGGGCATCGACTGATAATTTTTAAATATATGGTTACCCTGATTCTTGGGTTTGCTGTAGGACGGTTTTGATACTTGTGGCGAAGATTGATTATTTTGCTTGTAAGAGGATGCTCGTAGATGAATTGGCTCGAGTGCTGTAAATTTGCTTTCTATGAACTCCATAAAATCTACTAGTTTTGGTAGCTCTCGGGGTTGCTTACGTGATTCCATGTAGTCACTGTAGGTGTGACTATCCAGCTTTTTTGCTAATAAATGTACTAGAAGTGGATCCCATGTGTTAGTATCAACTCCTAAGTTATGTATGGCGTGAATGCACTCCGTTGTTACGTCATACAATCGTTTTAACTCAAATGCTGTTTGCCTCTGTACATAAGGTTGATTAAGGAATACCTCGATTTGCTTGGTGAAAAGTACTTGTGGGTTATCATATCTGTGTGTTAAGATATCCCATGCTGTCTCATAATTTTCTGCAGACACGTGCAAATGCTGTATAAGGCGCTCAGGCTCGCCGCGCACCTTACCCTTAAGATGCTGCAATTTCTGTGCATTGCTCAGGTATTTATTCTTATGGATAGCTTCCGAGAATAAATCGAAAAATGTAGGCCAGTTGGTATAATTTCCCGTAAAGACAGGTATCTCAATTTGAGGTGTTGATTGCTGTAGATGGGCAGTTGAACATAGTTTTTTATTCAACTTCTTTTTGATGCTGTAATAGTAGTCTTCAACTTGAGTATACTCACTATCATATAACACGTCGCTGCCTTGTAAAATGTTATCAATTTTTAAATGAGTTTCTTCAATTATTTGCCACTTTCGCTGTATGTTTCTAAGCTCATCCTCGATTTCCCACTTTTCCTCCAAGTTTTCTATAGATATACGTTCGATTTGTCTCATTAATGCTCTGAAATTGGTTTTTTGTTGCGTCAATATCTCGTCGGCAGCACCACCTGGCTGGGTGGCCTTGTCGTCCTTGCTAACAGTTGGGATAGAGAAAGAAATTTGCGAAAACATTTCCTTTTTATCTTCGGGAACGGGCAACGAAGACAATGTCGCCGAAAATGGCTTATACGAGGTCATTTTTTGTCTGGTTGCTTCGTAAAACTCTTTCGTCATTTGAAAAATATTCTTGATAAAATATTCATAATTTTTATCTTCATATGCTTGCACATTCGAGTCATTTTGCTGGAATTCCGCCCAAAGTCCGTCCAACACTTTGACTCTCTTATCCAAATAGTCCTGAGTTTTCCTACTAGCACTATCTTTTCTAAAGTTTGATTCTATCTTCTCGAGCTGAGTGATAATTTCCACTTGACGGACAAAGATTGCTTCAAATGTTTGTGCCATGATAAAGGTAAGTAAGAAGAGATAATGGAAAGATCTTACTTTGAGTTGTTGCAAACCGACTGCTACTGCTGCTGTCGCTGTCGTGCTGCTGCTGCTGCTGGCTGCTGCTGTCGAGACGAGCTGATAGCCCGTTTGTAGAACTTTGTGTCCAACAAAATCCAAATCCAAATGTTGTTCACTGACTTAATGTTCACAATAGAAAGTTCACGAAACAAAGTCACAAAAAATGCTAATACTGTTTTTAAAATGCTATGCTAATTTTAAATGTTCACTATAAACCAAAGCGCAAAGTCACCGATTTTAGAATTACGAAACTGTAACTCTGATCTTAGACCTCACCGCGCGCTGGGTCAAAATATCGAAGGACCAATGTATAATGTGTGGTGTGCACACATTAACTATTATGCTGAATGCTAGATGATAAAATGATAAAGATGCTGCTGATTTGCGGAAGGAAAATGCTATGAAATGATAACCGACCGCGTTGATAGAATGCGTTTATTGCACTGCTACATTTTTACAATACTCGTAATAATTTAGGCCAGCAGAAATGCTTGCTTGCAATTCACAATAACCGATCGATGCTTACACAATATTATAAATGATTTTATATACATGTACGATTACTCGTACATACGCATTTTGAACTATTGCCGTCCATTTCACCGTTGCAAGTGTGTGAATATGTGCATCGGATTTTTTATAAGTAATTTATCTATCGAGAACATTCTTCCGCATTCGCTCAACTGCGAGCGCCTGAGACGCAAGGACATTTTTATTGTGTAGAATTTTTATAATAATTGAACCGCATTTTTGAAGTAAAGTGGTAAAGTGCTTGTGTACGGTGCTGCGAGTATACCGCCGCTCCCTGCTATCGGCCGGCCCTCGAACCTGCAACCATCAGGACATCTTGGCGAAGGACTTTCTCCAAAAGGTGCGTACTCCTATCCTAAAGTTCCTTTGATACCAACGCCAATTTTCTTCGTCCTAATATTTACAAGCGTTTTGCAACTTCATACGCGAACTTTATATTTAACTCCGCATAATTTTAAATCCTCAATACAGTCCACACTTTTTTTATATATCAAGAACCAGTCCCCTTGTGCCTAGGGAAATTCGCTATTTTTCACTTTATACATTTCCGCTCAAATTGTGGTGTAGGCACCTCCAAACGTTAATGATGTAATTTAAAGTAATTTGAAATTTAAACCAGCTTAAGGAACAAAATTAAAAATTATTTGTAGTTAAATTTGACGTATGGGACAGAGAAGTAATGCTTCCCAAGGAAAATTAACGTATCAGCTATTATAGTTCAAACCACTTTCATAGTTTGTTGTTTTCCGGCTTATATACAATATTTGTTGCAAATAAATAAACGGAATAATAAATAGCGGGTCAATTCAGCATTTTTCGAAGAATATACTTATACAATACACTTGAGCGTAATTGCAGTCATTTTAAGTAATGTAAAACTTAAATTAACGTAAGGCACAATAGGAAGAAAAAAAAATTTAATTGACGTATGGAACAGAAAAGTAATAATCTCCCAGTTGGAAAACAATGTATCAGCCATTAGTCAAATAATTATCATAGAGTTGAATTTGTTTAGATGATACGTCATTTTGTATCCTGCTCGCTATAAAACGACTATGGTTACGCTAACGAAGAATTAATTAAAGAATACTTTACGACGTGGCCATAATTAAAATGATTTGATACATCTATTGATGTTCGAAAATTCTGTTTAGGTAAAGAAAAAATCTGTAGCGTATGGGACATTTTTTTGAACGATAAAAATATTTCAATTATACCACTAGAAAGAGCAGAAAATTACGAATCCAACGGTATATATAACTCATTTTGGCCAAAATGTCCCTTACGTCAATTCTTATTACAGGTATCGGTATGTTAAGAACACTGGTCCTTATTTTAAGGCGCTCTTTTAAAGAATTTAATGTCGGCGATACTGTTTGGCTTCGAAATTATGTTCAAAGTGATGCAGGTGCATATTTCTCCGCAAAATTGGCACCACGTTTTATAAAATCTAAAGTTATTGTTAAGCTTTCTCCTCTTGTTTATATTTTAGAAGACCAAAATGGAGCCAGAGGCAAATGGCACATAAAAGATTTTAAGTTGTAATTTTGTTTCGGTTATGTTTATTTCTGTTTGTATTTTATTCTAGTACATATGCGGACGGCAGGCACACTATTCTGTTTATTTGGGCATAATTGTATTTTTTTTTTATTCTGCATACTGGCGGCCATAGTGCACATCGTCTCTATGTTTACTCACTGTTGGAGAGTAGCTGAGCTCTCCAGACAGAAATCAAGTATAATCTCTCTTTATTTTCTTTGCTGCAGAGTAGCTAAGCTCTGCAGGACAATGCCCTTTTGTGTATCTAGAGCACAGTGGTGTGAATTTGTAAATTACTGTACATATTTTATTAGCTTTATTTTACTATTGTAAAATTTTCCTAAGGGAAAATTTTCTCTTTAGTGGGGGGGGGGGGGGAATAATGTAGCGTGCTGCCTGTCGCTCCTGAACTCTTAGTTTTAATTAGTTTAAGTTTCTTAGGGAATAAGTATTTTTTGGCCATAACTTTTTAAATTCTTTGAAAATAAGCATTTGCTTGGCAGCAATGTATTTGTCTCTTTACGGCGATTCTTATTAGGTTTGTAGTTTCGTCCTTTCTCATACAATTTTGTTGAATTTCATACATAAATTTCATACTTAGTAGAAAAGTGAGTGTGACTGCTGGGGGCAAATCACATTCGGCTATGAGTGAAATGAGGTGGGATGAGCAGAGAAAAGGCTTACTTGGAGATGAAACTTGAGCTGGCAGCGTGACGAAGCCACGATACAGATCGTGGCTGGAGCTGAGCTGATGGAAATCCCTGGTTTCCCTGGTTATGGGCCGACACAATTTCACTTTTCATCCACTGCACTTAATGTCTGAGCTGAATACACTTAAGAACTGTTTAAGTACCGGCCGGTTAACTATCAAATGAGAAGATTCTAGCTGGTTTTAGCGCGACGCAGTAAAAACCTCGCTATTCCAACTTGCTACTTTGCAAGTTCAATTCGCTACTGCAACTGCGCGCGGGGCCGCGTTTCGTTCGCGAGTCCGAGCGAGCGAGTGAGATGTGAGAAGGAGACAGTCGTCGCGGCGTTGGCGCGAACATCCTGGGGGGCCCGAGGTAGACCCTCTTCTTGAGCTGAATCTAACGGCAACCTGGCTATCTTGAGCACAGGTCTGCGCAGATGTCCATGGGCTGTGTCCAGATCCACAACTCGGATCATTCCATCCTTGCCAGGTATTGTGCGGGTAATTCGACCCAGTTTCCATTGAAGCGGTGGCAGGTCATCTTCCTTGATGAGTACGAGTTCGCCGACTTGAGGAGGTGAGGAGGGAGAGAGCCATTTGGAGCGGGTTTGAAGGGTATGGAGGTAGGACTTGGTCCACAGTGTCCAAAAGCGTTGAGAAAGAGCTTGTATGAGCTGAAAACGTTTATGAGCGGATAATGGCCTGTCATCAAAGGACGGCTCAGGCAGAGCAGTGAGCGGACGGCCAATAATAAAATGACCGGCAGTTAAGGGTTCAAAGTCCGAGGGGTCGGACGAAAGTGGGCAGAGGGGTCGAGAGTTGAGTACAGCTTCGATAAAAGTGTGCTGAATTCTTCAAAGGTGAAGTGTTGCTCACCAACTACGCGATAAAGCAACTGTTTCGTAGATTTGACATTAATTTCATGTAAAGCACCGAACCAGGGCCCCTTGGGCGGGTTCAGCAACCAGGTTATGTGCTGATTGGCAAGTTTGTGTGTGATTGCATCATTATTCGCAGCGAGGAAGTTCTGAACTTCAATGAGATGATTTCTAGCGCCTACATAATTTGTGCCGCAATCTGATCTAATTAAAACCGGAGTACCGCGCCGCGAGATAAACCGTTGTAACGCCGCAAGAAAGGCTTCCGTTGTAAGAGCAGAAACGGCCTCCAAATGAACGGCCTTCGTTGAGAGACAAACAAATATACAAAAGTACGCCTTCAAAAGCTTAGCGTTCCGTAACGCGCTAGATTTTACGAGAAATGGGCCGGCAAAATCAGTCGTGACTTGGCTAAATATCGGTTGAGGGTTGACCCTGTCGGCTGGAAGGTCACCCATGTACGGGGCTGTAGGTTGAGCGCGGCATCGGAAACACCTAATACACTTAAACACACGGTGCCGGACCACACGGCGAGCGGATAGTATCCAGAATAGCTGGCGTAAAATAGCGTGTAAAGTGTCTGCGCCAGGATGGCAGTGTATTTTGTGATTGTCAATGATAAGGTCTACGAGTGGGCTAGAGCTGGGCAGAATGAGTGGATGTTGAGCATCGTACCTAATTGACGCATGAGAGAGGCGACCACCGACTCTCAAGAGACCGTCTTTCAAGAATGGTGAGAGACGCTGGAGTCGGTTGGTACAAAGCTTATTAGTTCGAAGACGATTGAGGTCCTCTGAAAACTCGTTCTGCTGAACGGAGCGGACCCAAAATAACAGAGCGTCCCCATGCTCACCAGCTGTCAAGGGACCAGAGCGGCGTACGTCTGGAGTGTGTTGAGAATTAAATATAAAGCGCTTGATGCAAGCCGTCACTCCGACGAGCTTGTCAAGAGAGCTGAAGCGAGTAAGCAGCTCATGATCCAAATCAGGGACCGCTATATGAGCAGGCACCTTTTGTGGCTTGAGGCCTGGTAAAGCGTGATGACCTAAAGCGATTGGCATCTTGGGCCAGGTGTCTGGAGGCTCCTTGAGCCAGGTGGGAGACCACCAGAGGTCATGAGTTGAAAGAGCGTGGGCTGACATTCCCCTGCTTGCGCAGTCTGCAGGGTTGAGGTTCGTGGGAACATGTCTCCACGTGGAGCTGGTCAGACTGGATTTTATTTTAGCCACTCGATTGGCCTCGAATGTCTGGAGCCGATGAGGGGGCGTGTTGAGCCACGCTAAAACTATTGTGCTGTCTGACCAACAGGTATGTTGGTTTATAGTGATGTGAGCTGGCAATTCAGCTGACACTCGAGTCATGAGCTGTGATAAAAGAGCTGCAGCTGATAGCTCCAGTTTTGGTATTGTGAGTTTATTTTTGATAGGAGCGACCTTTGACTTGGCAATGACCAGATGTACATTGACCTGTCCATTGGCATTGAGCTCATGAAGGTAAATGACAGCGCCAAAACCGGCTTCTGATGCGTCCGCGAACCCGTGTAGCGAGTAAGTGGACGTGGATTTATATTTGCAAATGAGCCGAGGTAAGCGTAGACTTGAGAGTTGAGGAAGATCTTGTGAGATGTGCTGCCACTCTGTTTGAACTTCATCAGGGGTAGGCTCGTCCCATCCCAGTTTCATAAGCCATAACTTCTGCAATAGAAGCTTTGCGCGGAAGATGACTGGGGTAACCCAGCCATTAGGGTCATAAAGCGATGCTACTGTGCTGAGAATGGAGCGCTTGGTAACTTGGGTGAGTGAGGGGAGAGAGATGCGATACGTGAACTCATCTGTTTGAGGAATCCATTGTATACCTAAAACTTTAATGGAATTCGATTCTGGGCTGAGGTCAAAGTCTTTAGGCATGTCGCATTGGTCATCTGGGAACCGTTCAAGGAGCTGGGGAGAGTTTGAGGTCCATTTACTGAGCTGAAAGCCACCTAGGGCCAGTAAGTTTGTCAACTCGGTTTGGAGTGCCTGAGCAGACTCCACAGAGTCATGACCACAGAGTATATCATCGACGAAAATTGAACGTCGTATAATGTGAGCAGCTTGCGGGTAGCGATGACCTTCGTCATCAGCTAATTGCAGCAGAGTGCGAATGGCATGGTACGGGCTAGACCGTAAACCATACGTGACCGTATTTAGCGCATATGTGAGCAGGGGCTGGTCAGGTGACGACCGCCAGAGAATGAGTTGATACTGTCTTTGATCTGGGTGGACGAGTATGTTTCTGAACATCATCCTGATGTCAGTACTGAAGACTACGGGATGTGTCCTGAAAGACATGATAATGTCAACAATATCTTGTTGGAGAGCTGGACCTGTGTGAAGGCAATCATTTAGGCTGACGCCATTTGAGCTTTTACTACTACCATCAAATACAGTGCGTAGTTTATCTGATCCCGCTTTAAAAATGCCATGATGGGGAATATAGAAGTGGGGCTTATTCGCAAAGGTACTTGGGTGACATGGTGACATGTGTCCCATGTTCAAATAATCATTCATGAAGTCTACATATTTTGAGCGGAGGGGTGGATTTGCCTGAAGCTTCCTTTCAAGATTGAGGAACCTACGTAACGCAATAGCATGAGTGTTGCCTAATGACGGCGCATCCGGTAGAAAGGGCAAAGTTACCATATATCGCGAGTGGTTGTGGTGCGGAAAATTTCCTTGCATTGCTCTTGTAATGGGCTGGTTTGTATATGAGGTTGGGGTTCTTCTGACTCCCAAAACCTCTCAAGGCTCCTGCAAATTTCATTTGTAGAAACGTCGGATTCTGGCTGTGAGCTGATAATGTGAGCTGAGTTAGACTGGTTCGCCGGTGTTGTACATAGGTCCTGAATGGGCCCTATCAATGTGAAGTCAAAAATCGTGCCGAAGGCTATGGGCTTCCCCCGGCCCAACGAGACCTTAGTCCCATCCAAAACTTGACCGAGAACGTCGCAACCTAACAAGAGGTCAATCGGAGCTGGTGTATCGTATTCCTTATCTGCTAAAGGAATCGGTGGTTGCCCTTTCACCCTTGCAATGTGTGGGACCTTTTGCAATGGTAAATAGCCGGTAACGCTTTCCAAAATATGCGCTGTAGCTGTAATCGTAGGTGTGTCATGGTGTATAGGACGACATACTATTGTAATTGATGCTTTTGATTCCTGTGTGTGGTGGTTGCCCACTCCTGCCATTTTTAGTGATGTTGAGTTGAGCGGTAAATTTAAAATCCGAGCCATGCGCTGAGTTATAAGCGTTAGCATGCTACCACAATCTAACAAGGCTCGCGCTGTATGAAACTGGCCATGTACGTCTGCTAATTTTAGCGAGACGGTAGGCAATAAAATGGGCTGATTAGTGACGTGCTCGTCACATTGAGCAGAATTACAGTAATTATGATTTGCTATTGGAGCTGATATCGCAGAGTGGGCTTGCGATGTCTGTGTATGGGCTGAGTGTGTATGTACTTTGTGTGAGCGTGAGTGTGTGAGCTGGTTTTCGTCGTCCTCGTTGTGTTCGGTTATTGCAGATAGTCATTGTTGACCACCTACACGTGACCTACTGGGCGAGCGTGAGTGACTAGATGGATTGTTAGGAGATGGTGGAGCCACCTGTGAGGCGTGTGCCGATGAATGCTGGTACTCATGAGCTGGGCGCTGTCTGGGCTGATCTCTCAGATGTGGAGGTAGAAGATGCGCGGATGAATTGACTGGAGAAGGAGCACCGGGACGATGAAGGGATGTGTGGTGCCTATCGCTTCCACACTCTTTGCAAGCCCGCGTTGACCTGCATTCGTTCTCATAGTGGGGGCCTAGGCAGCGTCGGCAGCGGTTGCGAGCTTCAATGAAGTCCCAACGGCCTTGGATCGGTTGGTCGTTGTACCGTGGGCAGGCGATGAGCTTGTGCCCTCTTTCTGCGCAGAATGGGCAGGGCATATTATTGGAGGCGGGTTGGGCTGAAGGCTGAGCTGAATAAACAGGCCTGGGATGAGCTGAGTAAACGGGCCTGGGCTGAGCTGGGGCTGGGCTGCGGTAAAATGGCTGACTATCAACCGGGCCGGGCCGGGCCGGGCCGGGGCGGCCGGGGCGGCCCGGGCCGGGTCGGGCCGGGCCAACAGGCCGAAACTGTTGGTACATGGGCTGTCGAGGCGGGCCTCGTGGAAAAGCAACGGGAGACTGCCTGCGATATGGTCCAGGCTGTGGCGAAAGCTGATTAACTTGTGAGGGACCTGGGCTGGACCACTCGGTCTCAACACAACGCGCGTGTTCTTCTAAAAATGCGATTAAATTTTTGAGAGTGGGCAGAGTCTGGCGCGATCCGTATTTGCGCTCAAAAAGGGTTCGGAGCTCACCCTTAAGTTTTCGCACCACTATTGACACGAAAACATAATCGCAGTCTTTCATGGGCAGATCTAGGTTATTGAGCGCCGATTGAGCTGAAATGAGCGGAGTGAGAAATAACGTGCGGATATGAATTTGTGGTAACCCGATAATGATGTCTACGAAGCGGTCGATGAGGACGCGGCGGTTCTCGTAGCGCCTGGTCAAGATCTCCATGGCTACAGCGAAGTTGTCACCAGTGAGCTGAAGGTGTGCGATCATACTGCGTGCCTCGCCTGATAGGCACGAGAGTAGGTAATGGAGCTTTACAGCATCCGAAATGTGAGTCATGTCATCTGTGAGGCTCCTGAAAATGGCGATAAATGACGGCCAGTCTTCAACTTTTGAGCTGAATTTGGGCAGCGCAATTTTGGGCAGAACGTTGGGAGTTGAAGGCGTAGAAGAAGCCTCTTAGGGAGCTGAGGTCACACTCACTTGTTTGAATGCGACGAGGATTTCGTCGTAGTCAATGAGTGCGTTTTCGTAATTTTTAGTGTACGTTGCCTCGGTTTCATCTGAGAGATCGTCATCGTCCAAGATCTCTAGGTAGATATTTTCGAGCTTGGACTTATGTTCTTCCAGCTTTGAGTAGCGAGCAGTGAAGTCTGTAAAAGTGTATTTCTTGGTATCCTTGGCGAGCACTGCCGCGGCAATTTCCTTAAGCAAGGTAATTGCTTTAACTGCCTGACGGAAGATGGCAGCTTGGGATTTGGTAGGCATTGTTGTATTTTTTCTTAAAAAATAAAAATATATAAATATGTATATGCTGAGCGGATGTAATTGAGCGGTCGGCAGCTTAGTGGCAGCAAATTTGCAACAAGTTGAAAGTGATGAGCAAAGAAGAAAAAAAAAAATTTTTTTTTTTTTTTTTTAAATATTTTTATGACACCCTGTATAATCTCCTATGTGTTGAAACTACTTTATAATTACTATGTGTGAGACACCAAAACGAAATTAAAAAAAAATGAGAAAAAATATTTGCCACACTGTATATCAGTTATACGATTGCCACCCTGTATAAAAATTTGTTAAGTATGCTAATTAACACCAATAATAAACAATCGAGAAGAAATAAAAAAAACAATAATAATGTGAATTACTAAAAAAAAATATTTGTTGAACCCTTTTTCACGGCACTAAGTATAGTTTACTTAGGTAGGTACGCAACTACTAGGTAAGTATGCTAAGACTTCGAAAATCTAATAAATTAACTACAACAATAATGTATGTGTTTACGTTGAATAAGAAACTAATGAGCTGAAATAGTAAATAACGTTAGCCGATGAGCGGAATATATACTTATAGTTAGGTAGGTACCTACTACGAGTCTCGCGACACGGGACTAGGCACTTGACTACAATTTTGCGTTTGAAAAATAATGCAATCACCACGTCTTTGCTTTGGCCGAAATGAAAAATAGCTTTGTAAACAATTCCACACACTTGAAGAACGTTCGCTTTGTTACATTTATTCAAGTTATAAGTTTAAAATTACGAGCTGATAAATAATTGGGAATAAAGGGTTTTTGTTTTGTTTACAAATGCAATGAGTGTAATGAATAAATGAGAATTAACTTTGTCGCTAGACGTGACCTTGTAGGTAGGTATCTACGTTCGGGGACGATCTGGAATTTTCTAGAATGGGGCCGAGTAGGTATTTATGTGCTATCTACCTGCTTTATTTTACAAAAAAATCATGTGTGATGATATGATTTTAAATGAGTAATGGGCTGAGTTTGTACTTTAATTTAAGTACGAAATGGGCATATAATTTGATACGAGACGAGAAGAATATTTTTTTTTTGAAGTGGGTAGTTTTTTGGAAAAAACTGGGTGTGGTTTTGAGTTTTGGGCTAGCGGACTGTAATTAATGAGAAAGGACTGGTTCAATTAATCGAATGATCAATAATTTGACCGGCAAAAAATATTGTTTACCGGCTCGAAGGAACAGAAAATGTTGTTTACCGGCTCGAAGGAACAGAAAATGTGACTGCTGGGGGCAAATCACATTCGGCTATGAGTGAAATGAGGTGGGATGAGCAGAGAAAAGGCTTACTTGGAGATGAAACTTGAGCTGGCAGCGTGACGAAGCCACGATACAGATCGTGGCTGGAGCTGAGCTGATGGAAATCCCTGGTTTCCCTGGTTATGGGCCGACACAATTTCACTTTTCATCCACTGCACTTAATGTCTGAGCTGAATACACTTAAGAACTGTTTAAGTACCGGCCGGTTAACTATCAAATGAGAAGATTCTAGCTGGTTTTAGCGCGACGCAGTAAAAACCTCGCTATTCCAACTTGCTACTTTGCAAGTTCAATTCGCTACTGCAACTGCGCGCGGGGCCGCGTTTCGTTCGCGAGTCCGAGCGAGCGAGTGAGATGTGAGAAGGAGACAGTCGTCGCGGCGTTGGCGCGAACAGTGAGGTTATAATTTTGTATTTATTTTGACAGCTGTGTGGCCGAATACCACTTTTTTGTATATTTGTTTCATAAAAGTATTGTCAATTCTGAGGTTTCGTTTTTGCTGTCATTATAAAATATATTAGCTTCTTGAGAAAATGTGTTTTTCTTTATTTATATAAAATCCAACAAATACTTTCGTTGAAATGTGGTCCTTCTAACAAAACAACCAGTGCATGTGTGTATTTATTATTGTGCATACTTGTTTGTGTGTATTCTTGTGCATAGTGTTTATTCTTGTGCATAATTAATATGATGGTGAAGACACGATCCCAAACTGCACTCCAGGTCACGTCCACTAGCTCACAGGCACCGGAGCAACCGGAGCGTCCTGCCTCTGACCGCTGTACCAGCTCGCGCACAACAAGTTCTACCTCAGCGACCACGGTGGCAAGAATAGCGGCGGAAGCCGCACACGCTCGCCACCTCGCACAAATAGAGTTAGAGTTTAAGCGCAAGACAGCGGAAATTGAGCTGCGTGCGGAGCTGGCCACTCTCGAGGTAAAATCCAGAGGTAGCCGTTCAACCTGCAGTAGAAGTAAGGAGAGTGTGGAGAACTGGTTGAGAGACACCGACTGTCAGAACAAAACGGCCGGGTGCTCACCTTTAAACCAACCCATCTTTGAAATACCAAAATATACCAAATTACCATTTTAAAATACAACATTAGGGCTTCCACATAATAACACTTACATTCATCATCATTCATACACAAAAAAAAACAATAACTCACTTACCAGGGTACTAAATTTCTATGACACATCCATCACATACTAGATAGGCCAGGGCTTCATATAGTCAGAGGAGGTTGTGGTCTTGTTTGGTCCCTCAGCCTGTGGGTCTGCCTTCTCTACGTCAAATCTATTGTTTCTCTTGACCTTTGTAATTCTGTATGGCCCCAAAAACTTAGGTTTGATCTTCATACCCGTTCCAAACTGTGTACGCTTTATAGCAACTATATCTCCTTCTGAATACTGCCTGCTCTCCTTCCTTTTCTTATTGTAATTCTTCATGTTTTCATTTTGAACTTTTTGTATTTGTATTTTTGCATTTTTCCTTAGCTCTTCTCTATAGTGAACAAAGTCATCTCGTTCTTCTTGTAATAATAACTCATAGAGTTCACAGTCTGATTTTCTCATCATCTTTGTTCCCATCAGTAGTTCAAATGGTGACGTATTTATACTTCTCTGGTGCGTGCTATTCAAAGCTCTTTGCAACTTATTAACGTGTTTGTACCATTGTGTGGGCTGTTCTATAGATAACTTGGTCAAAACTGAAATTATGGTTCTGTGGACCCGTTCCACCTGCCCATTTCCTCTAGGTACTCCCGTTGTGATCTTAATATGCTGTATACCTTCGTTTTCACAGTACTGAGCAAAATCCTTACTTGTGAATGCTGTTCCTCGATCTGAGATTATCCTTCTTGGATTTCCAAACGTTTGTTGGTGAACTTCCAGCTTATTAAGGACTTCTTGGGTTCCCGTGGACTTCGTAGGAAAAATCCAAACAAATTTTGTGAATCCATCGACTATGGTTAGGATATGGTTGTATTTCTTACTTGTCTCCGTCATGGGTCCGATGTGGTCGATGTGAAATGTGTGGAAAGGCACATCCTCTTTTTCTATTGGATTCAAAAACCCTTCCTGCTTCCCTTCTTTCCTGGATGCCAAAAGGCAAGGGATACACGTAGAAATACAATCTTCTATCTTCTTCTCTAACTTTTCTATATAGTAATCTTTACAAATTAATTCCATTGTCTTCTTTTTAGAAAAATGACCGTTTTCATGAGCTTTTCTGATTATACTTGTTTCAATTTGTTGTGGTACAACTAATCGTCGCTCTACACCTTTACAAAGCAAACCATTTTGCAAGTAAAAATCTTTATACGGCTTTTGATCTTTAAGTATGTCAATGATCGCTTTGAGACCATCGTCAGTCTCTTGGGCTCTTCTTAATTCTTGATGGATATCGGTAGATATCGCTGCTACGTATGGGTTTCGACTCAATGCGTCTGCATGTCTCATCCTCGACCCCGCTCTGTGTTCTACTTTGAAATCGTAGTCTTGTAAGAACAAAATCCATCTAGAAACTTTCGGCGATAGTGCCATTTCTTTTTTGTTTATGGTCCTCTCAAAAGCTTTACAATCAGTTACTATCTTGAAGTGTCTTCCAAAGATATAGTGTCTAAATTTCTTTATTCCTTCTATTACAGCCAATACTTCCAGTTCATAACTTACATATTTGCTTTCAGCGTCAGTAGTTCTTCGACTCATATAATGTACTGGATGCAGCTCACCGTTACAATCTTTTTGCATCAAGATAGCAGCATACGCAACACTTGAAGCGTCTGTGTGCAGTTCCGTTTCAGCATTACATTCATAAATCTTTAACACTGGCTTACTTGACAATTTCTCCTTCAATATTGTAAATATTTTTCTATGTTCTTCGTTAAACTCAAATTTCTTATCTTTTCGTAACATATTGGTGAGTGGAGATGCAATCATAGCGTAATCTTCTATAAACTTTCTGAAATATGAACATAATCCGAGGAAACTGTGTAGTTGCTTCACATTCTTAGGCTCAGGGAATTTCATGACAGCATCGGTCTTCCCTGGCGATGGCATCACTACACCTTCCTGTATGACATGTCCCAAGTATTCGACTCTTCTCACCAATAGTTGTGATTTCTTCCAATTAATCTGTAGTCCATATTCTGATGCAATTTGTAAAACTTCTTGTAATCTTTCTAATGCTTCTAACTCGTTCTGTGCTGGAATTAGCAAATCGTCAATGAATATCAGAACATAACCTTTTGTTATCAAATCTCTAAAGATTATCGAGATAAATCGTGTGAAAACCTTTGGACATGTGGCTAAGCCAAAAGGAGCCCTTAAAAATTCATACTGCCCCTTCATAGTGACAAATGAAGTATACTTTATAGACTCTTCGCTTACTAACAAGTGAAAGAAACCATTCTTTAAATCTAGCGCTGAAAATACCCTAGCGTTAGCTAACCTGTCAATGTGGTCGTCTATGAGAGGCAAGGGTCGTCTCTCAACATTTTCTTGTTTACCTGTCTGTAATCAACACATATTCGTAAAGAACCATCTTTCTTGCGAACAAGCACTAAAGGACTAGCATATTCTGAGTAGCTTACCCTTATTATTCCATCTTCCAACCATTGCTGTATTTGCGTATCAACTTCTTCTTGTTCCTTATACGAGATACGTCGTGGACGTTGAGCAACAGGGATGTCATCTTTCATCGTAATCTTCAGCTGAATCGGAGCTTCTTTCGTTTGGCAAGGCTGGTAATCCTCAACCAACTTGACCACCTCCTGTCTGATGCCCTCGTCTGCCACATAACCTACGCAATCAGAAACACACGTAAAAACACAACAGTCACTCATCCAATCATTCGGTTTCATCCATACCGTTCCGTCTTTCATAATCGTTGTTACATTTTGTAAGAAATCGTGCCCTAATATTATTTTATATGGTATACAATCGTTAGGTACAACATAGAAAGATACACTATCGTAATTTTGTCCATCTATTTGCACAGCCGTCGTAAATTGTCCACACGTACTCACTTTCGATGATCCAAGTCCAGACAATGTAAGCTTATTGTTTATGTTACACTCCGGCGCACCTATTGCGTTAAAACAATCAATCGTTATCAAGTTAACGTCACTTCCCGTGTCGATCAAGGCGTAGATCGAGTTTTCTCTTCCTATTTTCAACAACTTCACCGGTTTTCTTTCTACGATCGGTTTGTTTACATCGCTGTCAGCAACAATTTCAGTCTTGTAAATGTCAGCTTCGCCATGACAGTGCATTTCCGCCGCCATGTTGCCGCCGCAGCCAATCGGAGAGCTTGTGGCGCTGTCATCAGTGCTGCCAACTTCACGATGTTCACGCGCCGCTACTACCGCGCCACCTTCCGTCGTTGTGACAAAACTTTGCCTCTTCGTTTTTTCGTCGGCAAACGTCGTTTGGTTTCGTGTCTTCGCCGGGCATTGCATAGAAATATGGCCAAACTCGTTACAATGGAAGCATTTTCGGCCATTTTGTCGATTCGGACAATCTTCGGATGCATGGCTTTTTTCACCGCAATTATAGCACCGTTTCACACCGTAGCTTGTACTTGCCGTCGGGAAGCGCTCGCGCTGCTGATTCTGTGCAGGATTCGGCTTGCTATAGCTTCGGTTATTGTATGCGTACCGTGGTTCCCGCGCTTCGCTTGCACACATTTTCTCTTTGACTGTTTCGTACACCTTGAGTTTATCTTTTAGGTCACTGTAGGTACTCACGCCGTATAACATGACTTTATTTATTTCCTTGTCTTGAATACCGTCCACTATGTACTTTATAGCAACATAGTCAGGCATTTTACCCCTTTTTCCCAGCTCCTTCATCACCAACATATAATCGAGGCATGACTAATTTTTCAACTTTTTTCTTTTGCACATAAGCTCATGGATTGCTTTTATATCAACGGTGTCAGGGAATTCTCTGCTTATCGCCGCTTTTAGGTCTTCCCAAGTCTTGTAAATCTTTTCGGAGCGCAGCCACAGGGCCGCTGTGCCGGTCAGGGATCGACGGGCAATTAACAATTTTTGCGTTTCGTTCCAATCGAAAATCTCAGAATTATCTTCAATATCCTGAACCCACCTTGAAACAGGATACGTGTTGTCTTGAGCGCTAAACTTCATCACCAAATCTTCCGTGAGATGCAGCATACCACCGCGTGTTCGTCGTTCGTCGTAATCGTCGTAAATCTGGTGTTTGCTCGTTCGTTTGGAGTCTTTCGCCATCGTAGGCTTGAAATGATGAAGCTGGCGACCCGAAATACCGTTTGCAGATGCCGTTTCGTGAAATTCTTTTCGTGCCGACGCGCCCCGCCACGTGCCGCCGTACCGTACCTGCCGTTTTGACTCGTCGTCTGCTTATCTCCGTATCCCGGACGAGCCCCCAAATATGGGCCGAGGAATCAAACCAGGAACTTGATTTAAACGTATATTTGCAAGAAACTTTACTTTTTTACAAAATATCTTTGCAGAGCTCACGCGTCGTCGTTTCAGTAGCAGCCATTCGTCTCTCTCTCTCTCGCACGTCTTTTTTTTCATTCACTCACGCTCGGATACATCATACTTGCAAATCATTCAACCTTTCATACGTTCCGATATTTCATTCCCACATGCATGTATTTTAATACTTTTCTATAAAGAAAAGCTCCATGGGAGTACGCTTCCACTTATTCCTGAACCCAGGTCATGACCAGGAAACATTGTGATGTTAGGTACCTAGAATATTTAGTACTTACATTCCGTATTTTACCTTAAAGAACTAGGATATTTTCTAGATTTTATGTGCTTCACACAAAAGAATAAGATAATGTTTCTGACATTGTTGATTATAGCATTTGTATTCAACCAGAATTTATTTGTTTGATTTATCCCAACACTCTTGTGTTGGTGGCGCCCTTAGAAATAAGAACTTTAGAATAGCGACCTAATCTCAATCTTTTCTCCCGAGTGTAACAGCCATCCAAGGTAGAACCTACGATCCTCTCCCGAGTCTCATGACCATCTGAGCTGCCGAGTAGAATACACCTTGGGGACTGCGAGTGCATAAACACCACGGCCGTCCCCGGGTTGTAACACCATCACCCGTAGCAGTTGAAGCCACCAACCTCAGCTCATGGACTAAGCTCTTGAAAGCAACCGCGCATGTTCATATGTTTTTAGCAAAATTTTTCCGCAATAAAAGTCACCGTTGCTTTCAGAACCCTCTTATTGGTGACATTGTACATAACTTTTTTAGCGCGCAATCGCCAAGTCCTCCTGCCACACTGAGCCACGTCGATGCGGCAGCGATACAACGGGCAGAGTGTCATGTGCTTTTGAAAAGCCAGCTGGCCACGTTCAAGGAGGAGATGCTTCATATGATTCGCCGCCAATCCCTGCCTAAGAATAGTCGCCTGGCCACTTTATCCCCACAATTCGATAATAGGGGACTGATCTGCCTCTCTGGACGGATAACAGCATCACCAGGCGTCGACGAGGAATTGAAACGGCCAGTTATCCTTGATAGTAAAGACCCTGCGGTTAGGCTACTGATTCAGCACTATCATGCCAAATTCGCTCATGCTAACACGGAAACCGTTCTTAACGAGCTCAGACAACGCTACTGGATCCTTGGTGTTAGAAGCGCAACCAGAGTAATTGTACGTCATTGTCAGATGTGTAAATTGCTACGGGCTCCCACTATGCAGCCACCAATGGGCGACTTGCCTATAAATAGACTGGAACACCACTGTATGGTGGTGTGCCCCGAAGGAATAAAATATATATTTCGAATATAACTGGGAGTTTATTTGTATGTGTTTATAGGTACGTTGACTCAAGAGAAAGACGCCTGCGTATGGCAGGAATTTGTTTATATAGCCTTTGCAACAGCGCCCCCTGTACCTACCGACTATAGGCTATCGCTTCTGTTGCGTGTGCGCAATCCGAGAGTTTTGTTTCGTTATTAAAATGATAAGCAAGCCGTCGCACAGATGGCGCTGTTTTACATGCTGCCGGCCCTATTGATTCTAAGCAAGTACATAAGATAAATGTAGCTAGGTACATTATTGTTTATGGTTTTAAAACAAAATCACTAAATAAGATATTTCTAGATAAATTTTTACAGAGATAAGTAGTACCTACCCATACCTATACAGGCAATAACATAACCCGCAGTCGGGTAATAACAGAAATTACTTATCGAAATTAAGTGCTAGTTAAGTAAACTGCTAGATAAATTATTTACATACTTACGGATATAAATCAAATGTGCTAGATAAGAAACTACTAGCTAAATTCGTTACATACATGCTACCTATAGGTCCCAATAAGACTACCTAGGACCTTGTTACCGTATTACCTTATAATAACTACCATTACCATACCCAAAAACCATTACCAGGATAATAAAAGGTTTAGGTTTAGGTTTAAAGACTTTATTTTCAAAAAAGACTTACATAAGTCACTTACATGAAAATAAAAATACAACGGTTTTTTTATACATCACCACCAAGCATTAAATATTAGTAAATACATAACTATAAAAAAACTAAATTTAAGAATAAAGTTCGTAATTTTCAATTATATAATGAGACAGTTTGGACTTAAAGCTGTTATATAATTTTATATCTTTTATGCATGAAGGTAAGCTATTGTACAGTTTTGCTCCCTCAAAGGTGATGCTTTTTTTAGCATAATTTGTGCGTGCCCATGGCAACACCAGTAAGCTTGGCCGACGAAGACTGCGTTTGCTGATTTGAGATTTTTTGGTGAAAGTTATGTTGGTATGAATTTTTTTGTCGATAATTTTTCGAATTACATACACGTAAAGTTGCTTAATATTCATTAATTTGGTTTCTTTGAAAATTTTTTCAGTAGGTGTTAGATAGGGGTAACGAAAAAGTGTTTTTATCACTTTATTTTGCATTCTTTGTAGCTCCTGTAGCCTTGTCTTACCGGCAGTGCCCCAAATTTCAATAAGGTATAATAAATGTGATTTTACAAGGGAGTTATAAATATTGTAGCGTAATTTCCTAGGGATGCATTGACTTATGTTACGTAGTGAACCAGTGAGTGAAGAAAGTTTGCTTTTAATATAATCGATTTGCGTATTCCATGTTAAATTACTGTCCATTCTCAATCCAAGATATTTTTCACAGGTTTTCTGTTCCAGGGGTATATTGTCAATTGTTAACGGTTCATGTAAAGGAATGGTTTTATTTTTTGGTTTAAATATAATGTAGCAGGTTTTTGAGACATTAACTGTTAGCAGATTGAATTTGAACCACTCGGACAAGATTTTTAAATCTTCTTGTGCTTGTTGGATTACATCATGCACATTAGAAGACATGATGAAATATTGTTTATTATTGATTACCTATACTTAATAAAAGACTGATGACCCATTTTGTTTAATTTGATTCGATTACATTGTAACATTTGTAACTTAAACTAATCTATCCCGTTGAGCGGTAAGACGCATATAGTGTTGAATGCTCGTTTGATGATTCCCTTCCGCGTCTTGAGTGTCACCACCCTGGTGACGTCATCGTGACCGTCGTGAGTTTCGATCACACGTCCCAGCTGCCAGTAGCACGGTGGTTGCCTGTCGTCCTTGATCATCACCACAGTTCCCACGCTGAGGCGGGGTCCCTTCGTGGCCCTCCACCTTGTTCGCTGTTGTAGGAGACTTATGTAGTCACGTGACCATCTTCGCCAGAAGTCTTGCCTCATCTGCTGGATTTGTTGATAGTGGTTCAACTTGTTTGCTGGTACTTCTCTGTAATCATAGTCGGGGAGGCACGTAGGTGACCGTCCGATCAGAAAGTGAGCTGGCGTTAGGGTAAGGATGTCATCGGAATTAGAGCTTGGTATGGGACAAAGAGGACGTGAATTCAATATCCCTTCTATTTGAATTAAATAAGTCAAAAATTCTTCATACGTTAATAAAGCCTGTCCAATGACTCGTTTTAAATGATATTTGCAGCTTTTTACGGCCGCTTCGTGTAAACCTCCCATGTGGTGGGTATAGACAGGTAGGAATTTCCACATAATACCTTCGCTTGCGTTAAATGATACTATCTCGTCTGAGTGACAGTTTAAAAATTTTGAAAGTTCAGTTAATTCGTTGTTGGCCCCGACAAAGGTAGTGGCGTTGTCACTTACCATTACCTGGGGTTTACCACGGCGAGCAATGAATCTACGCAATGCCGATATAAAGGCCTGGGATTCCAAGCTTGATATTAATTCAATGTGAATCGCTTTCGTACTGAAACACACAAATATAGCAATATAACATTTATAACACTTATAACCACGGCCCCTACGGTCCCGCAGGGTGTATGGTCCCCTATAATCGATGCTGGTTGTATTGAAAGTTGGTGAAGGTGTTACCCTAGCCGCGGGTAAGTTACCCATAATAGGGGAAGTTGTTTGTGGGTTAGCCTTGAAACACTTTAAACAACGGTGTACTATTTTATTTACTAGACTTTTACCGTGTGTGGGCCAGAACTGTTCTCGTACTGAAGACAACAACAATTGGGGACCCGCATGGAATAGTTTTTCGTGTTGGTCCCTTACCAGAAGTATTGTGAGTGGGTGTTTATGGTGTAAGATCGCGGGGTGCTTTTTGTCATATGGATAGTTTGAGTTACTTAATCGCCCCCCTACTCTCATTATTCCATTTTCCATAAAGGGACTCAAATCTAATAAATTTGATTTTTTCGGAATTAATTTATTTTGTTGTAATAAATCGTACTCTTTAGGAAATGATTCTATTTGTGACAACTGAATTAATTTGTTTAGAGAATTATTTATTTCAATTACGGATAATGGGCCAATGAGTTTATTATTTTTAGCCCTTAGATTATAAATGTATCTAAGTATATATGCAAAGACTCGGACTAACTTGGTCCCACTAGAGTATTTATTAAATAAATTTTGCATAAGCAAATTCGGTTCTTTTTCTATAGTTAAGTAACAAATCGTTTGAATTTCTTTTTCTACTTCCGAATTTATTATTTGTGGTGCCTTTGTTTGTGGCCAATCTGATTGTGGATTTTGTAACCACGATGGGCCCTGCCACCACAACACACATTTATTCAATTCGGTTGCCGGTAACCCGCGGGAGATAAGGTCCGCGGGATTATCGTGTGAGCTGACCCAATGCCAATCACTAGTGTTTGTTAATTCATGAATTTGGTTTATTCGATTACTTATAAATTGAGGTAATTTCTCTGGTTGTTTATTGTTTATCCATGCTAAGACAATGGTTGAGTCAGACCATAGATAAACATTATGAAAGGTGATTTTACTCGCGTTTTTAACTTTATCATAAAGCGTACTTAGCAGCACCGAAGCTCGGAGTTCGAGTTTCGGTATTGTTTCTTTCCGCGCTACCCTCGATTTTGAGCATAATAAACGCACTTGCGTTTTTCCGTGTTTATCAATTGATTTTATGTAAATAACTGCCCCATAGGCTGACATTGAACTGTCCCCAAACCCATGTAATTCGATTCGCGTACAGTCGCGTACACCTGTGTGTCGCGGTATATATAATGAGTTTAATGTGAAAATGTTTTCATAAAACTTTTCCCACTCTTTCACTAGTGATATTGGCAGTGGTTCATCCCACCCGGCTTTGTCTGCAAAAAGTTTTTGTATGAATTTTTTTCCTGTGATAAGGACTGGAGTTATTAATCCTAGTGGATCAAAAATCGATGATAAAATAGACAGTAACTTTCGTTTTGTTAGCTGTCCCACTATTGGTTGTGATTTTAAGTTAAATTTTAAATGATCGGTTTCGTGGCACCAAGCTAGACCCAGAACTTTACTTGAACTGTTCCCAAATGACATTTGTGTGTCTGTTTTGTTTGTGTTGATTGTACTAACTGCTTTTAAAATCGTCGGTGAATTGGATCGCCATTTTCGTAGATGAAAATTAGCGCCCTTTAGAATATAATCGATTTGACGTACTGTTTCTATTATTTTGTTTTCGTTCTCGCCACTGTAATTCAAGTCGTCGATATAGAAGCCTGTCATAATAGCCTCCGCTGCGTCGGGGTACAGGGCTTTGTTTTCGTGAGCGAGTTGAAGTAAACAGCGTGTAGCTAAGTGTGGTGCGCATTTTAAACCGAAGCTTAACGTGTTGAGTGTATAAATATCTATCGGTTTATCGGGATTTTCGCGCCACAGAATGCATTGTAGATTTCGTTGGTCAGGATTAATATGAATCATAGTATACATAGATTTTATGTCTGCACAAACTACGAAAGTATTGATTCGAAATCGTAATAATATATTTAGTAATTCGTCTTGTGTGATATCGCCTTTATATTGAATATCGTTTAGGGACAAGCCGTAATCGGTCTGACATGACGCGTCATACACTTCTCGGAGTGGTGTCGTTGTTTTTTCGTGATTTACTACCGCGTGGTGGGGCAAAAAAATACATTGACCATCAGGAGGGTTCCGTACCTTCGTCATATGGCCACCTCGTTCGAATTCGCGCATGACATTAATATATCTTTCTTTAAAATCAGGATTTCGTTTAAATTTAATTTCTAAAGCCTTTAATCGTTTATACGCGATGTGTCGTGACTTCCCCAACGAGGACGGGTCCTTCTTTAAGGAGCTGCAAAACGTAGCGTCAATGAAAACATATAAAGTTTTGTCGCATAGCTAGAAAAATCCACTCATTTTGAAAGGTAGAAAAAAATATAATTGTATTTGACATATCCTGAATTAGATACTTAGCTATAAAAAATTTCAAGTAAAAGCTTAGTTAGTGAAAAAAAATGATTTTTCTAAAAAGATTTTTCGTCGCGTAGTACTCGATATTTTCAGCGGCAACTAGCATATTTTTCTCAAATTATAAATCGAACATAAGACGAATTAAAGAGTTATATGAAAAAAAAGAATGTTAATGTTATGGATCACTATTAAAATCAAAATAAACAGGTTTTTTAGCGCCTGAAAAATGTAAAGAGCAATGCACTTAGAAAAATATTTGCTAGTTTTCGGCAAACACAGAGATCTGGCGCGGGCGGGCGGGGTGAACGCCCGGGGCCGCCGGGGGCATGCATCGGGTGGTATTGAGAATGGGGCTGCCGCTGTACTTTTCATTTCATATTAATTCATATCGTAGCGTGGTCGGTCTCGTCTTTCCAAACTTTGTTTGTTTTAAGTAAATAAATAATTTTATTTAGTGCCAAGTAATAGTTTTAGGTGTTTGTTTTGTAGTTTTAGGTTTTAGTAATAAATAAAATAGATTTAGTGTAGTTTTACGTCTTGTGACTGTGACTTGTTTTTATAGGTACCTACCTAGTTTTGTACGAACTTGACTGTATTATTATTATTTATTCATGTATTGTGTGTGTGTAAAATGGGAAACAAAAGGAACAAAGAATTGCGACGGATGTGTCGTAGAATTAGAAAACAAAAAAAAATTTACAAATCCAAGTAGGGTGAATATGCCTATTACCAGCCCCCCCTAAGATTTTTCAACTTTGAATCTCTGTTGCTGCCACAATTACAGTCTTAAAATTATTGTTGATACAGTTTTAGGTAGCTTGATTGATCTTTATTACGAAAATAGTACTTAGTTTTACGTAGTTTTGTGGGAAAAAAAAGAGAATCGTTTAAATGCACGACGGGCGAAAAACCCTAATTCCAGCCGTCTTTGCCCTAATATCAGCCGCTTTGTTCCCTAATTCCAGCCGGGTACAGGCTGTTCCAAAATAAAACAACCATGTTTGTATGAGATTAAAGAATATTCGATTGGTAACTCTAATAATGATAATAAAATACTAGAGGCTTTAAAATTATGGTTCCCATAACAAGTCATTGAAACTTATACCTCTCCTGTAGATATTAATCAATTTAGAATATATATAAATATATTAAATATTGCGTAATAAAAAAATAACTTATACAATAATCAACGAGTACGAGATCGTTTTAATTATTTGAAACCTATAAAAGCGTTTTCCAAGAAGTGAATATTGATATACAATTATTAAATTGAATTTCTTTTCTGTTTCTATGATTGATTATTATGATGATAATAAGTATGATTTTGATTATTATGTTTTTTTTTACATCTATGTATATAAAATTCAAAGTCCTGACTGACTGACTGACTGACTGACTGAGTGAGATATCAACGCACAGCCCAAACCGCTGAACCTAGAGACTTGAAATTTTGCAAATAGGTTCCTTTTGCAGTCTAGGGGTGCACTAAGAAAGGATTTTTCAAAACTCACCCCCCAAGGGGGTGAAACGGGGGTCAAAAGTTTGTATGAAAGTCCCTCAGTTTTGAAGCTAGGATCTTCAAATTTTGTGTTTAGGCTGAACATTGAAAATTAATAAATACTGGTCTCGGCGTTTTTCAAAATTCTACCCCCGAAGGGGTCAAAGGGGGATGAAGTTGTGTATTGAAGAAAATCCTTTATATTCGAAGTAAAAATAACTAAATTTATAATTTAGGCTTATGGCTTTAAATCTAACGTAACGTATATTGTTATTGGTAGTATTTCAACCCCTATGGGGATGAAATGGGGGTGAAAAGAGAGTAAAAAACCCAAAAATAGATATGGATGTCGTTATTGGGGTTTTCTGGGATGACGATTGCAAAAGTGACATTTATTTTGAAGTCCAACACGGTGGACATGATTTGACCCCAAAAGGGGTGAAAATAGGGTTCAAATTTTGTATGGAAAAATGATATAAAATAGACATTACAACTTTAAACTTCGTAGGAGCACATCTTAAAATAAAAAGGCAAACATAATATTTTGTAATTTTGAAAATTAACCACTTAGGGGTGTAACACCGTTTTTCTTAGCCCAGCTATACAATAGCAAACACTGCATTTCAAGGTACTTTTTATGGTGAAATTCTCACTGTAGTCTTGCGGTTGGACAAGGACCTTAGGTATTAAGCTTATATTAGTTTGTTAGATGAGTATTATTGAACACACTCAGTGTTTTGGTGGAGTTTTAGTATTGGTTTGTGATAAATTAATGCATGGATTTTTCTACCTGGTTTGAGTCAATTTCCAGTAGTTTAGCGGGTGTCGGCGATAGTACCGCCCACTTTAGCAACAAAGCATTCACTTGAATTCATTTTAACACTCCATTCACTAAGAATTTCCGTACTTTTCAATATTTAAAGTAAATTAATTTTCTTGTTTACAATCATCATAGCTCACGCACACATCAATAAGTGACAACTGTCAGATGTGACGTTCGGCGTTGCGTTCCGTGTTACCTAAGCGTTTCGGAACAATAAATTTATACTTTGACATTGAAATCAAATAACAGAACGATTTTCACGTATTTGTTATTTTAAATAATTGAGATAAATGCTAGGTTTTGGCATGCTTTTAAGATTTTAATAATTGTTTTCATTTGGAAGGTAATGTATGTTCGATAAGTGTAGTTTGTCTGTGGTGTGGTCTTTTGTCTATGGCATTCGAGAGAATTCCAGAAGGACGGAAGTTCCCTGCCGGCCATTCTTTTCATTTGCACTGTGTCGTTCAGATGCAGGTATCTAATTAAATGTGAAACCAAAAGATTTTTGATTCTTTGGTAGTTTCATCATTAATGTTGTGATGCATTGAGCATCCAATTAAGTGGTAAGTGTTTTAACAAAATAAATGTAACGATGTCCCACTTTGGCAAGTGGTGTTCGCAATTGTAATTAAACGTGATTATTTGGTTGCAGGGCACGAGGCTCATTATTTGTTTTTCATCATGTTTCCTTCGGGATAAAACCTGTAATAAGCCCAAACTTGGTAAGTTCCAACTTCCTTATAATGTGAGTTGTAGTTATATGCGACATGGCGACCGGTTTGTGACTTTAATTTTTCTGATTACAGGGCTTCTAGGTTCAGCTTCCAGGTTCAGCTTTCAAGATCCGATTTCAGGATCAGTTTCAGGATTTAATTTCAAGATGTACTTACCTGTTTTAAAACCGAGGATGTAATATCGGCGTGACATAGCACGTGTTGGATGTTGCTAATAATATCATGAGTACTTAGACCTTCATAACCATATAACCAAGGTATTCCTCAGCTTTCTTTTATTCCCATCGTAACGGCCGTGTTTCTGGTCATGTACCCGCCGAAGTAATCAACGGTTACATCAAACATACCATGTTGATTTGACGACATGTTCAATATCAGCCCGGAGCAAACCTATGGTCAACCAGTGTATTAATGTCTCTCTTAAATCAATTTTAGCTTCAGTGTAGACTGTGATGTGTACCTTAGCATGAGTTTTACGAGTAGGTACGTGCAGGTTGGTTTCTAGACAGCCGGCGTTTTAATCCGTCCGTCTGACTGGAAGCGAGCGAGTACGTCCTCACTTTAATTTCTAAGGGTTTCTAGTTTAGATCCCTCTTTTTAATGTGTTTTTAATTTCATAGCGATCTTAAGGGTAGTGCTATTGCAATAATTGTATGGTCTTACCATAACCTGTTAAGGGGCCCTGTTAGCCATTTAGCCTCTGTGCGGTTTTAACATTATAATGGGTTCTCTAGGTAATAGGTATTAAAATACAAGGTGTGACCTCACTTTAACCCTTCGGACTCCATGTTAAACCATTTTATCTCTATGTGGTTTTAAATCTTTATGACGGTTTTCCGTAAGAATTTTTGTTAACGTCATGCCCTAAGTTAAATAAATGTTTGTTTTAACGTTGCTTTTGGTTTGATTTATTAACCTCACTTTGTTTCGATCTATGGACGCTTTATCTTTTAATTTTTAACTTTAATGGTTATAAACGGCGCCCAATATCATAGTTAGTCCATGGATGACTGAGCCACGCGAATCCACCTAACCCCTCTGCTCTACCGACTAAAATTCACAGTGGGGTAAATACCATCAACCCCCGGGGTAAGAAAATTTTCCATTACAGGGGTAAATGAGGTGAGTAAACATAAAAATCGATATGGATGTCGTTCTTGAGGTTTTATGGGATAGTGATTGCGAAAATGAGATTTATTTTGAAGTCCAACACGGTGGACATCATTTAACCCCTAAAGGGGTGAAAATGGGGTTCAAAATTTGTATGGTAAAATAATATAAAATAGACATTACAACTTTAAAATTCGTAGGAGCATGTCTAAAAATAAATAGGCAAACACATATTTTGTTATTTTGAAAATCATCCCTTAAGGTGTAAATGGGGTAAGTAAACATGAAAATCGATGTGGATGTCGTTCTTGAGGTTTCATGGGATGGTGATTGCGAAAAAACCATTTATTTTGAAGTCGCACGGTGGACATGATTGGACCTGGACATGCACATCCAGGGGACGGGGACAGGGACAGGGAGGGAACGGGAACGGGATACTAATATCTCTGGATACAATTCTGAATATTATAAACTAGCTTCCGCCCGCGACTTCGTCCGTGTGGACATTCGATAAAATCCTCATGTTTTAATTTCATTAAATTCTGATCAGCCGTTTTTACGTGATTAGGCGGGTTCCCACGAAGCGAGCAGCCTCGTGCGAGGCCCGTGCGGCAAACGTCCTGCCTTGCGTGCTTGGTGGGAACCCGCCTAATCACGTAAAAACGGCTGATCAGAATTTAATGAAATTAAAACATGAGGATTTTATCGAATGTCCACGCGGACGAAGTCGCGGGCGGAAGCTAGTCTAATATAAAAAAAAACAAAAAAAAAATCATTTGAAAACACCCTGTATATTGCCGTAAAGTTTTGATGACTCTCTCTAGTCTCTCTAGTGCTTAACAAGTGTGTATAAAAGACTAAAATCCAGTGCTTAAGTTCTATAATAGTGCTAAATTACTAAATACCGTCGTGAACACGGTGCAAATCGTTAAGACGCGTAAGTGACGCATATCACACGGCGCTTGCGTCCTTTTTCTCGCGGGCTCGCACTGCAAACCGAGGACTGGGGCTAGAGGCGGCACAAGCTTGGAGTTACTAACTACACAAAAATAATAGAAGCGGTGGTGCAGGGTGACGGCGGCAATTGTGACTATTCTGTTGCTTCGCTCGATTATCAAATATGAGTAAGTGGGGATGCTGCAATAATGTAAACGGGCAAGAGGAGGAATCTATTATTTGTGGTAAATGTAAAATAGCCTTTCACTATGCATGTCTCTCTTTGCCCATCATATCCGATAAGGATACAAAGCAGAATTGGAAATGCTCCCAGTGCTCAACATTATGCTCAACACCTAAAACGACAAAGAAGGACTCTACTCCAATTCGCAATGTCAACGCCGGGAGGGGAAGCAAAAGACCGGCATACAACTCTCCGCCTTCTGTGACTCCAGTGTCTAGAGATGATGTACGTGAAATAGTTCAAGAAGTTATTAAAAAGGAGATCAATGATATGATGAAGAGTTTAAGTGAAAATATGATTGGTATCATCCACAAAGAAATACAACCTGTTAAGACAGAGTTAAGAGAAATAAAAGATTCGATGAGCTTCATGAACAACAGATTTGATGACATAGAAAAAGAACAGGAAATAATCACTAAAACAGCTAAAGAACTGCAGGAGGACAACCAAAAAATGAGAAGCACTGTACAGGATCTCAAAAATCGACTTGCATCAACCGAACACCACATTAACACAATGGAACAACAACTAAGGGCCAATAACTTAGAACTGCAATGTATTCCAGAGAACAGGAATGAGAATCTTAACAGTATTGTCAAGCAGCTAGGCTCTGTGGTAGGCCTAGCCATAAAAGAGAATGACATCCTTCGTTGCACTCGTATTGCCAAAATGATTCCTGCTAACTCCCGTCCACGCTCTATTGTGGTTCAGTTTGCTTCGCTTACAGTTCGTGACCATTTTCTAGCTGCTGTTATTAATTATAATAAAAGCAACAATCTTGATAAGCTAAATAGCTCTCATCTTGGATTTTCTGGAAGTAAAAATCCCATATTTGTGTCTGAACATCTTTCTCCAAGCAATAAGTCTCTGCATGCCGCTACCCGGATCAAGGCCAAGGAGAAGGAGTACAGATACGTGTGGATCCGATCTGGAAAAATATTCGTTAGGAAGAATGATGAAAGTGCTTGTATTCACGTAAAAAATTTGGACTCGCTTAACAAACTGTAACTTTAATAATTAGTAAATAGTTTTTTTTCTCTCTCTCTCTCTCTTTACACGTAATGCATGTATTTGAATTAATTTGTTAAAATTCACTCTATCAATATACTACCAGAACTGCAAAGGTCTGCGAACCAAAACACATAATTTTTATAAAAATGTATGTAGTAACAACTATGATGTGATTGTTCTTGTTGAAACCTGGTTAAATAGCTCAGTATTTAATGAAGAATTGTTCGACGATAGATACGACGTCCATCGTAGAGATAGGGAATATCCTTGTTTTGATAGTGGGAAAGAAGGAGGGGGCGTGCTGATAGCAGTGCTAAAAAAATACAGATCTAATCGTGTAAAGTCTTGGGAGAGCATGTGTGAAGACATTTGGGTTACTATTGGCACACTTCGACTTGCTCTCTGCGCAGTTTATCTTCCACCTCCTGTAAGTCGTAGATCCATTGATAATTTTGTATCCAATTGTAATTCAGTTTTCGACCAGATAGATACAAATGTCTGCATAATTGGTGACTTTAATTTAGGAGATATTAGCTGGGATTTACCGGAGGAAAAAAAAACAGTTAGTGTCTTACCATATACAAGTCAAGCTCTCATAGATTTCATAAATATAAATAAGTTATATCAATGTAACAGTATCACTAATACAGGTCGAATTCTCGATCTTGTTTTAAGTACGCTTCATACATGTACAGTAACTCACACCTTGGACTCACTTAGTAAAATCGAACGTATTCATCCACCATTAGATGTAACTTTATCGTCAACTGAAAAAACATCTCTTTCATATAACTTGTCTTGTTCAAAGCGAAATTATTTTAAAGCCAATTATGAAGCAATTAATGAAAATTTAAACGAAATAGACTGGTCACAAAGATTAGGGGATCTAAACAATGTCAATGAAATGGTAAAAGAATTCTATGATGTATTACAAAAGTTGATTCATGACCATGTACCTCTTTGCAAACCTAAAAATAGTCACTTTCCAGTATGGTTTAGTAAAAATCTCAAGCGGCGATTGAATGAAAAACATAAATTAAGATTACGTTACAAAAAATATGGTAATCCCATGGATCACATAGAATTAAAAACACTTGGTAAGCGTTGTGAAAAACTTGCATCTGACTGTTATAATACCTATAATGATAAAATAGAAAACCAAATACATGATGACCCCAAGTGTTTTTGGTCTTATGTTAAAGGCAAACGTGGCGGGACTAGCTCTTATCCAGTTCCCATGTCTGATGGTGTAACTTCTACGTCTGAAGGGCCTGACATATGCGAACTTTTTGCCTCATACTTTTCCTCTGTCTTCACGTCTGATTCGTCTCCATGTACTGACCAGCTTGCTAACAAGAGTTTTCTTAGGACTAACAGCCATTATTTCACTGTACCCTTTGTTACTGGGGACGCTTTACTAGAGAAATTAAAGGCATTGGATTGTAAAAAAGGGGCGGGCCCCGACGGGATTCCGCCGATATTTGTAGTCGCGTGTGCCTCAGCCTTAGTTTTACCTCTTTCTATTATTTATAACGCCTCCATGTCCTCCGGTATTTTTCCTGCCTTGTGGAAGGTGGCTAAAGTAACTCCAATATTTAAATCAGAAGATAAAACCATGGTTTTGAACTATAGGCCTATCTCTATACTATCAGTTTTTGCCAAAATTCTTGAAAAATTAGTTTCCGATCCACTAAGGGAACACATGAAACTATATCTCAGCACCCACCAGCACGGTTTTGTAAGTGCAAGATCCACTAGCACCAACCTAGTGACATTCACAGAGTCTTTGGTTAGGGCTGTCGACGCTGGAAAACAGTTCGATGTGGTGTACACAGATTTTTCCAAGGCCTTCGACAAAGTTTCTCGCGAAATCTTGCTGAAGAAATTGTCGGTCTACGGCATCTGTGGGCCTTCGTTACACTGGCTGAATTCTTATCTGAGTGGGCGGTCTTTTTATGTAGCATTAAATGGTTTTAATTCCTCATCACGTAACATCACATCCGGGGTACCACAGGGGTCCCATTTAGGTCCTGTCTTATTTAATTTATTTATAAATGACCTTCCCGATTGTTTCCATCACTCAACGCCATACATGTATGCCGATGATCTAAAGTTTGGTAAAATTATTGATTCCAGGGCAGATTCCGCATTGTTGCAGACTGACATAGATAGGCTTGTGAAATGGTGTGCTCAAAACCAGATGTTTCTCAACAAGAAAAAATGTTTTCTTGTGACTTTTACAAGAAAACATGCAAAAATCATATCAAGTTATCGTATAGAAGACAGTACAATTGAAGAGAGGGAAACAATTAAAGACCTAGGTGTTCTATTCGATCAGAAGTTGACATTTGTTCCACACATGGAGAACGTGATTAAAAGGGGATCCAGACTATTGGGCTTTGTGATGAGAAACAGCAAACCTTTTCGCAACCCAAAAACTAAACTGATCTTGTATTACAGTCTCGTCCGAAGTATTTTAGAGTACTGTAGTGTAGTCTGGCGACCTCATTATGCCACTCACTCGCTTCGTATAGAAAGGCTTCAAAAACGATTTGTAAGATATCTAGCATTTTCTATCGGCAAAGCTAAGGAACTTCGTTCTTACACTGGTCGCCTTAGTTTTTTTGGTATGTTGTCGTTATCGGATAGACGAGATTTACTAGATATGATGTTCCTAATCAAAATAGTAAGAAACATGTCTGATTGCCCACAGCTGCTAGCCTTTTTCAACTTCCGAGCACCTGCCAGAATCCCACGTAAACCAATTACACCACTTTGCCCGCCACTGAGGAGAACAGTACTTGGATCCAGCTCCCCCGTCGCGAGGTTATGCCGAACTCTAAACAAACACAGTGACATTGTTGACATCCATCATGATTCGGTGAGTTCGATGCGAAAAAAAATACTCGATCTCTCAAATTCGTAATTTCATACTCATTTATATTCATAGGATTTCTAACTCATTCATCTCATTCCACCCACACTCACGCGCATACACATTCACAAACATTCCATCACACAAACTTACACACTTATTATTGTTATTATTATTATTAATTAGGCGCTAAGTACCTACCTACTTAAACTATATTATTAGTGCATGCTGCGTTCACCTATAAGTAGTTGTACATTAAGTTTAGTTCTCGCAATAATATGTTTGCATAAGTATAAATGTATCAACCGTTGGTGATCCAAATAAAATAAAAAAAAAAAAAAAAAAAAAAAAATGACCGGCTGATGTTAGGTTCTTATGTATTTCTTAATATCAGCCCCTAATTTGAAGAACAAATAACTTAGGAATTAAACATTATTCACCCGGCTGTATTTAGGCCATTGGGTGCAGGGTTAGTAATTCTAGTGAATAGCACTACAAATTCCAACCTAAAGACGAGCAAATTAAGATGAGATTGATTTCTTAAACGAAAGTTAAATACCCAACATCAGCCCCCGGCTGATAATAGAAAGTTTTGGAAAATCACATAGTCAAACTCCAGCCCCCCAAATTTTTTCGAAATTTAGTAAATTTAACTGCAAACTTGTAATCTTAAAACGTTATCTAACTAATCTATTACTAGTATCAAAGTTTAAAACTATAAAAAATTGCATCTTGCCTTCATAAACACACTTCCCAAAGTTCGCATCGATCGATGTTTTATGCTGTTTTTCAAACATAGTCACCTCTATTCGGTCTCGGTGAACATTTTTGGTCGTTGTGTGAATTGTAGGTGTCGTGACGGGGTAATACTGATTTCCAACGTCGAGGATTAACTAGGGATGTGGCTCCATTAAACAGTTTCCGATTTTTATTGTTTTTTAATTAAAGCAAAGCAAAAACGTATTGGGGGCTGGAATGAGGGGGGGGGGCTGGAGTTAGGCATATCCACCCTATTCCAAATTCATACAAATAGTCGAAAAGCGAGCCATACTTCGATCAAATACCTACGCGCCTCGAGTTCAGTCTGCAGTCTGCACTCGGTACCTACACAAACAGTAATGATCCCAACTATTTTATCATTAGTCGGTTTTGTCATTAGAAATTATTTTCTAAAAAAGTACGATTTGCCCAGTGCCCGGCCCCCCTGTTTCTATTTCCGGCCCTCCTATTTCTATTGCCCAGTATATCGGCCGCCTTTCAAAGAACATGACGAGAAGAAAAAACCACATCGTTCAATGCAGTAGCGATCGTTTGAGTAATTCGCTAAAATACACATCGGAAATAACAAGAGACAAACAATTAATATGATTAGTAGATAAATTTCAAAACTGGCAGGTGTACTAGTAGTATTTTGCAGGATAGCCAGTATACCGGCCTCCTAGTGTATACTAGGAGGCCTGTTCACTGGGCAAGCACCCAGTAGATCCGGCCACTTTTTACGGCATTTACGCATCCCCCCCCTGTAGGTGAACAGGAGGTTCGTATGTGAGGCTCACCAGGAGGGGGTCACTATTGCTGATGGCGCTAGCGACCGCCCTCCACGACCGCCTCCAGTGATCCCGCCGCCACTAGAGGCTGGGCGGGATCACGGGAGGGGGGAATACTCACTAAAATCTCCGGCACTTGCCCGCTCGCCGCCAGTTTGTCACGGGGGTCCATTGTTGTCACTCACCCCTTTGACCCGGCGGTACGCCCGGCTGACCGGGCCTCCTCGCGGTTGGGAGATGGCCGGGCAAGTCTGGCCATCTCCCCAGACGGTTGAGACCGTGCAAGGCAGGCGATGGGTCACCCCCCACCGCCCGCTTGGTCCCATTTATAGAGGAATGAGGTGCGCGAAGCGCCTCCTTCGTCTACCCATCCGCCTGCGTCGGAGCCGGTTCGCGTGAGCTTCCTCCTCTCGAACCCGCTCCGATGTCTCCTTCTGTGACATGACTTCCTCGCAGAAGGAGACAACCGCTTCCCATGATCTCTCGGTGGCCAGCATGGCCCTTGCCACACTGGGCAGCGAGAGATCTCTTCCAATGACAGCAGCCAGAGCGCCGCGCTGCGGAGCCCAGGCAGGACACACCTCGAGGGTGTGCTGTGCACTGTCCTCCGCATCGCCGCACTCATAGCACTGTGGGGTCGCCTTTCTTCTTATCCGATACAGATACTTTCCGAAGCACCCGTGCCCGGAAAGTACCTGCGTCAGCCTGAAAGTCAGTGACCCAAACCCACGCTTACACCACTCTTCCAGTATCGGACGAATCGCTTCTACAGTACGCCTTCCAGCCGAGTCCGATACGAGCTCTCTCTCCCAAGCCTCCATTAGCCTCTCTTCCGCATTGCGACGGATGGCCAGCACTTCCTCCGGAGCCAGTCGATCTCCCCTCTGGATCGCTGCTTTGCGCTCCTGGTACACCTCCTTAAGTACCTGAGATTCTAGCTCCCAAGGAGGTGTACTCGCAAGCACGCATGCCGCCGTGTGCGATACCGTCCGATATCCCCTCACGAATCTTACCGCAATAGCTCTCTGTGGCTGACGGAGATTTCGGCGGTTGACTGCATTAAGCCGGTCCGCCCACACTGGTGCCCCGTAAAGGGCCATGCTTCGAAGCACTCCTGCATACAGCCTTCTGCAGCTGGCCTTGGGCCCACCGATATTTGGCAAGAGACGCCCCAATGCTCCCGCTGTTTTTGTAAGTCTTGGGGCTAACTGCCGAAAATGTTCCTCGAATTTCCAGCGGCCGTCTATTATCAGCCCCAAGTACTTAATATGGCGCTTGAGGAGAACTCTCGCTCCATCCACCACCAATCCAGCACCAGCTGGAGGCCCTCTACGGGGACCATGAAAATACAGTGCCTCTGTCTTCTCAATAGCCACATTTAGCCCCAGAGCCCTTATCCTTTCTATGACAAGTGACGTGCCCACACTAGCCAATCTTCTTGCATCTTCGAATGTCTTGCCCCGGGCAATGACTAGCGTATTGTCCGCGTAGCACAGCACCTTCAACCGGGGCAAGAGGGTACCTCGCAGGACCCAGTCATACCCTATGTTCCACAGAAGCGGCCCGAGCACCGACCCCTGTGGAACTCCACACACCATTTCGCGCGCCACCATCCGACCATCTTGAGATGGATACAGCACTTCTCTGCCTTCCAGGTAGTGCTCGATTATGCGTACCAAGTACAGGGGGAGGTCGTGGAAGCGAAGGCCCTCTTTTATCACTTGAAAGGGAAGGGTGTTGAACGCGTTGCGTATGTCGAGTGACACTGCAATCGCCACTTCTCCTCTATTAGCCGCCGACTCCGTGAGATGGCGTAATGCCATGATGGCATCCACTGTTGACCGTTGTCTCCTAAATCCATATTGATTCTCCGCTAAGTTAGGGCCCACTGCTTCTAGATGCTGGACGACTCTTTCTGCTATGATCTTTTCGAGCATCTTGGCAAGCTCGTCTAGCAGCACCACTGGACGGTAAGCCGACGGAGAATCAGCCGGTCTTCCCACTTTTTGGAGAAGGCACAAACGCCCCCTCTTCCACTGCTTAGGAAACTCCCCATTCTCCAAGCAATCACTAAAAAGTGCTCGGATAAACTCACCCAGGTGTTTGAGCGCTGGGGGCAGCACTCGCCCAGGGATGCCATCCGGGCCGGGGGCCTTTTTCTTTGACCTCAAGCAGTCAATCACTCCTTCCATTTCCGCTTCCGTGATTGGCGTAAACCCGGATTCGCGTTCTAGTGGAACTTGAGGAGCCATTAAGGGTGCCGTTTCTGGAGCCTCCGCAGGAAACAATCCCGACACTACATTGGTGAGAAGCTCCTGATCCATCGAGGCAATGGGAGGTGTCTGATGTCTAAGTTTGTTCCTTACCATCCGGAATGGGCGCCCCCATGGATCCCTGTCTAAACTCGCCAGAAATTCCTCCCAAGCTCTGGATTTAGCCCTTCTAATTCCTTGCTGAAACGCATCTTTCGCCTCTTTGTAGGCCCGCTGAAGCCTTCGCTCCTCCTCTGTTTCCGGAGCCCTTCTCCGCCGGCGCCTCCTGTATCGCTGCAGTGCACGTCTCGCCCGCAGACTGGCTGATCGGAGGGCCTCCATCTCCTCCGACCACCAATACACTTGAGACTTGGTCGGGGGGCCGTACACCCTTAGCATCGCAGCGTCGCAGACGGCAGTTATTGAAGCAGTGAGCTGTCTAGCCCGCTCTTCAATATCGCCAGCGCTTTATCTCGCCTCCAGGCACCAGGCCTGAACTATGGCTGCCTCTTCCGCCAGGTCCTTTCTCAACTTGGTAATCGCCCACCTTGGGAAGTGGAACTGTCTTCCAGCTGGCCGAGGACCTATTGATACTTCTCCCGTCCTCGGTGAGACCCTGAATCGGATATATCTATGATCCGACAGGGTCTCTGGATCCGTCAACACAGTCCAATCTTGAACTCTGGCGGCCAGGGCAGGAGTCGCAAAAGTCAGATCCACTCTGGATCCCCCCCGCCCTCTCACGCACGTGAACGTGGTGCCCCTGTTCAGCACAACCAGCCCCGCCGACGTAGCCCAATCGAGGACGGCCACCCCTTTTGAGTTCGTGACGAGGGAGCCCCAAGCCGCATGCTTAGCATTAAAGTCCCCCGCCACTAAAACCTGCATTGGTGCCAGGCGCCTCACCACCCCACTCATCATGTTGCACCACCGCTCCAGCTCGTCAAGATGCCGGTTGGGGGAGAAGTATGCACCTACAAGTGCGAAGTCTCCCCACGTGACCGCCACGTAACCCGGTCCCCTTTCTCTAACCAAGAGGGGAGGGGAGTGAGCAGCCATGTATGGTGCTAGGATGGCGACTGTTTCATTCTCATCACCAGCCCAATTGGGGCGCTGTGGCACACAGTAGGGCTCCGATATGACGAGGACGTTTGGCCTCCACTCCATTGCATGCTGCATCAGAAGGTCCTGAGAGGCAGCGCAATGGTTAATGTTCGCCTGTAGAAACTGTTGATTGTATCTGTCCATTAAGGCGAAACATCAACTACCTCCATGACATTGTTGTCAGCCTCTCTTGCAGTCGCTTTTACCGGCTTTGCTTTTTTCGCCGGCGGGTTACATCTCTTGCCACCCATTATGTGCCCCGCGGGCAAATTGTGAGCTAGACACACCGCGCATTTGGGCTCTTCTGAGCAGTGAGCTACCCTGTGTCCCTCCTTCCCACACCTATAGCAGGAGTTGGTGCGGTCCACCTCGCTCGGACACATTTGGCGCGTGTGTCCGGTGCCCATACATTTAAAGCAGCGGAGTGGCAGAGGCTCCATTGCCCGAACCTGGGCACAGCTCCACCCTACCATAAGCCGACACGCCTCTGCCAAAACCTTCGCAGCAGCCACTGGGCACTTCGTCATAACGAATCCTAGGCCTCCCGGACCAGATCGGATGTGCCCCACTTTTATGTGCTCCTGCGAACAACCACCTTTTGCAGCCATAGCAGCCCTAATGTCTGCCGCTGTAACAGAATCATCTAGCCCGGAAATACGCAGGTCCACGCATTTCACGGGTCTGGTGACATTCACAACCCCCATGAGGGCCTCTTTTAATTTTGCCGCCATAATGTCAGCCTTTTCCCCTCCTAATGGACCGGGGATTTCGATAATTCTCGCCCCTGTTTGCGTCTGCTTGACAGTCAGCTGTTCGATACCCAGCTCTATAAGGTCCACCGTCTGCCTGGCTTTAGAAATAACTTCGGCATAATTCGCTCCCTTCTGCATGGCCTCCTCCGTAATAGTCAACACTACCGCTGCTGTGCGCGGAGGTGTCAATTTAGGCCCCTTTTTGACCGCTACCCCTGATTTGGCTGCTGGATTAGCCACCGGTTTCGATGCGTGCTTGTTTGCCTGAGGCTTTGCCACAGCTGGCTTTTGTGACTCCCTCGTCGCCGCTGGAGCCTTCACTGTCCGCCCCTTCTTATTAGTTGTTAACCATCCATCCTCCTCCGGAACTCTCCTCGATTTCTCTGCCGCCTGTGGATACAGGTTTTGATTAGAAGAGCCCGCCACTGCAGCATACGAGGGCACTGGCTGCCTCCCTACATTCCCGGCAGCATTTGCGGCGTTCTTTTTGCCTGCCCCCAACGGCGGACGCAAATTTGGAGGAGGCAGGAGTCTGCTTTCCAATCCCTCGAACCTAGCTGAGATCATAAAGCCAACTGAATCCCTTACAGTTCGTGTGATGTGCTCCATAATCTCATCAAACCCTGGCAGTAGCTCTGTTCCACCCGCAACTGTCGTATTTTTAGCCTCCGCACGACGAAGTTGAGCAGCTGTTGTGTTTTTCTCTTGCAGGCTCAGCTTGATAGCCTGTAAATCTCCTTTGATGGCCGACAGCTCACCCTGCAGTCTTTCATTTTCGGCTCGCAGGCGCCTTATCTCTTCATTAGTATTAAGGACTGCGAGTCTTTCTACAGTCTCTAACACCTTCTTGCCTGCCTCGTTGACGTTCTTCTTTAACTCTTTATTCATGTGTTTCGTGGCTTTTACCGCTTCGAACACAACTTCTAATTCTTTCTGGGCTTGAGTGGTCAGCTCATTTATCTGCAGTTTGCGCGTACCTTCCGCATAATGCTGCAGACGTTCCTCTTCTTCCTGGTCACGCTCAGAAGCTTGGAGTTTCCTGTAGTCCTGACTTTTGACTGCACCATATTCGTCCAGCTCCGAAGGATCAATGTAGTCCTCATCACTACCGATCCTCATCCTCTTCCTAGCCGACGCAGCACCAGCATAAACACCGGAAGTTCTAGTGACTCCCTTATTTCCCCCTTTTTTCCCTCTTCTACTTTTACGTGTGATTATTCTCTTTTCCACCTCCAAGTCTTCAAAACCTTCAGAGTCAGTCCCACTCTTCTGGCGATTTACTCCGCTCGGTTGACGTTTTACTGTCTCCTTTCCTCCGTGGACTAACGCCGCTGCCGAGCGAGTGACCGACCCAGATCTGCTCAGGCTATGCTCCCTACTTGACACCTCTGTGTTCTCCAAGGCATCCGACCCTAAGCCAACATTTTGATTTGATTTGGCACAGTTTTTGCGTGGACCCAGTGCGTTGTCCTCAAGGCGGTTGTTGCCCCCCCCCCCAGAATACGAGGAGCAGCCCAACGTCGAAACGTCGGGGAGGGATTCTCCAGCCGCGGGGCGGCTGGTACCCTCCTGATAGACAGATAGATAGATAGATACAATTTTTATTCATATACCACTACAACACACAACAACAACAACAACAGGAACACTTGAGAAAATGCAAAAAATGTGATAACTTAACCTAAAAACATTGTCCAAGATAATACCGTACCGGAGTGTGCAGATATCCTGGGGTAATATCTTTTTACAAGACGCCATTGTCATAAGTTTTTAGAGACCTCTTTTTTAAGGGGTGAGGGTCCGAGTTCCCCTGGTTTTTTATAGTGGTATCCTTCCACGCAGCCCCCATTCAACATGGCGGCCTCCGCGTCTACACCACGTGCAGGGTTACGGTGTTCCCGTCACGACGTCCACAGCAGGACCACTGGGCCTCCAAGAGGTCCCCTTACCGCCGACCCGCACCGTCGCTACTTGGAGGACATCCGAGACGCCAGCCGGATCCCGTCTGTGCTGTTTTGGTTCGCGCCGGCAAGGCCGGTAACCCCCATATCTGGGGGCCGTTCCCCAATCCACCACCCGGGGACGCGCCCGATAGCAGACACATAACCAAGGCTGGAACGCAACCCGGCTCCTATCGTGAAAAACCCCGAAGTGAGTCTTGTTTTTGCAACGTAGTGAGATATTTCTTAAGGTGGTTCCGAAATGTTTTAACCGTTTTCAGGTCACGTAACGGCGGTGGAATATCGTTCCAGCACTTCGAGGCGGCGAATTTAAAAGAACCGCGGAACGCCATTGTCACGTGCTTTGTAATTGCGAAAATGTTAGTATTTTTTATCTTTGGGAACCTGCTCAAGTCACCAAACCATACCAATTTTTCATAAAGATAGAACGGCCTTCCCGTATCTAATATACCAAACAAGAGAGTGGCGAGATGAAGTCTCCTGCGCGCTTCCATTTTCATCATGTTTGCAGAGTCCAGCGGGGCTATTCACGATTGTCGGAAATCTACTCGAAAGCATTCGATTCGAATCCGTCTCCGTTCCGCTAGATTCGAAAACTGCTATTCACAAATACATTCGACTAGCATTCGACTCACTTTCCGACGTTGACTTTTTAGTCATCGTGAAATGCATTTACAAAGTTTGTAGCTTTTGGTAGAAATGATAAAAAAGGTCGATAACATAACATTGATATTTTTAAAGTTTTACGTAATAAATTACTAAAATTAACATTGAAATTTCACAAGATTTATCCTATTTATCTAAAAAAAACTAACAGTCATCATTAATCTGCGATATTTAATATATTCTAATATATTTCATTTTACATGGTAACATTCTTTGTAAACGTAACGTAAACAAACGTAGAGGTTATTTTTTTTACTTTTTGTGTTTACTCACAGAGAAAGAAAGCAATACTTGTGTTTACTTAGTTGAAATTTCAAAGTGTTTTGTTTGATTTCCATTACACTATTGTGTAATGGAAATCAAACAAATCACTTCTTTCTGGCGCTTCGCCGGCCGCGGCAGCGGCCGGCGAAGCGCCAGAAAAAAATCTATTTCAAACTCAATTGGTGGATTTTGTTCGGCGGCTACTAAATCAGTGACTGGCACCGGCTACCGAATCAGGGAGCGGCGTGGCTATGGTGATGTGCGGCGGAGACACAGAGGTTAACACGCAATTATTTTACCTAATTAATTAGGTACCTAAATGAAAGAAAGGCATAAGTAAATTCTTTTCGTCATTTTATGTATTTTGACTATTAGACATTTTAAGTTTTGATCATTTGAACTTAGACATTTTTAGTTTGGACTATCTGACCGCTTGACATTTTCGTTTTTGACATTTTGAACTTTCGACATTTTAATCGTTAGACATTCAAATTTTTGACATTATGAACTTTGCCATTTTAAGTTTAGACATTCTAACTTTAGACATTCTGATACGTACCCCTTATTTTGTACAGTAACTTAAGTCTATAAAAACAATTGCGTGAGCACTCAGCGACATGGTTTTCAAAAGTTAGGTGTTCGTCCAATGTTAGTCCCAGATTTCTAGCTTTATCCACACGCTCTATTTTCTCTCCATTTATGTATATATTTAAAGCAATGTTTTTAAAGTGAACTTCGTTCAAATCTTTTTGGCATAGCTACTTTGTCATAAGATTTCTAATAGCATAGCTACTTTGTCAAATTACACTAGTTTTATAATGTGTGCTTGGTGACATGATTAAAAATTTTAAAAAATTAAAAACCCGCCTGCCTAAAAAAAGACAAGTCAACAGAAAAATAAAATAGAAAAACTAAAAAACCCACATGCATCAAAAAACAAGTCAGACAAGTAAACGAAAAATAAATTCAAAAAAATTAAAAAAACCCACTTGCATCAAAAGATAAGTCAACTGAAAAGATGGAAACAAGATAATATATAAAGGCAAACTTAAAAAATATTGATGGTAGTGGTTAGATTAAAGGCAAACTTAAAAAATATTGATGGTAGTGTTTAGATTAAAGGCAAACTTAAAAAATATTGATGGTAGTGTTTAGAACTTTTGTTCAACATAATAACATGCAGTCGGAGGCATAGAATTGAATGATAAGTAAAATCATTCATAATGTCACTTTCTTTATGCATGCCTCCGACTGCATGTTATTATGATGAACAAAAGTTCTAAACACTACCATCAATATTTTTTAAGTTTGCCTTTAATCTAAACACTACCATCAATATTTTTTAAGTTTGCCTTTATATATTATCTTGTTTCCATCTTTTCAGTTGACTTATCTTTTGATGCAAGTGGGTTTTTTTAATTTTTTTTAATTTATTTTTCGTTTACTTGTCTGACTTGTTTTTTGATGCATGTGGGTTTTTTAGTTTTTCTATTTTATTTTTCTGTTGACTTGTCTTTTTTTAGGCAGGCGGGTTTTTATTTTTTTTAAATTTAGTTGTTTTTTATTTACGTCTTTTTAGTTATATTCTCCTTACAAATTACGTAGACGGTCTAATTCTTTAAAAGAATTTTCATCGTGTGGTTTAAATAAGAATTTTTTAGGGTCAAAACAACTGACAGCAAGCCCTGCGAGAGATCGGACTCTGCTTAAAGCCACGTAAGCTTGACCTTTAGCAAATATAATAGGTGACTGCTCAAATCGACAACTGCCCGGTCTAAAGTTGTACCTTGCAATTTATGCACAGTCACCGCCCAGCATAAAATTAGAGGTAGCATACGTCGCTTGATCTTGCCTTTACCGCGTAAACCATCAAACTCAGACGCAGAAGGTTCAATCCGAACACCAATACAAGAAGCTACCAATTTTCTAAATAATATTTTATCGATATCAAAGAGAATGTAATTAATCACTAATTCAGTAATAAGATATTCCTAAACACCCTATTCCTTAGTCCTAACTAAACTAGGTATGCTTGCTACAAAACCTAACAAAATCTACTTCTTTAATATTTTTTTCAATATTAATGCAAGTAAAGTAATGCAACACGAGTTCCAATTAGATAGATGGAATCTAGTATAATAAATAATGAATGTACTCTAGCTAGCTAGATGGAATCGTATTAAAATAATTATCAATTAAAAAAGTTGTTAATTGTTATAAAGACCATAAACGAGAATCGTTTCTTCTTATTTCTCGTTATCGTTTCTTCGATTCTTTTATTATTATCTTTATATTTTCAGTATAAACACAAAAGACCTTATATAATCTACAGAGAGCTAAACCATACCGAGATGTATTTGGCTACAACGCCATCTATTGATATGGTCTATGCAACTAGAAATCTATTGATGATGAATACAAAACTATACCACGATGTACTCGGCTACAGCGCCATCTATTGATTAACTTAGCCGTGCCCTGCGGCATAGCCTGAGGCTTCGATCCCGAGGGATTTTGGGATGATATTATAGCCTATTTTTTCATCATGAATGTGGCTTAACATACACAAACAAAATATAAATTTCCTATTGACATGTTTATAGCGGCCGCTCGCATTTGCGTAATATAATGTACTTTTTCTCAAACATGCTTGGAAATTCGATCATTATTTTGACAACCTTCTTCGTGCTAAATCGGAGTTTACGGACTGACCTAAACCGCGCCGGCAATCTTAGTATGAAAATCCATTACTAACGTGTAATAATGGATTTTCATACAAAAATTGCCGGCGTCTGACAGGCAATGTTTCTATTAAAACTCATTACGCACGTGTAATTCAGAAATGGAGCGAACTTTTTAATGAATCACGAATAATGGGTATCAAATGAAAGGTCTTGATGAGCACATTCCAAAAATATGAAAAAAAAACGAAAAAAAAGGAAAAAAAAAATTTTTTTTATACCTAGGTATATATGGGTATCAAATGAAAGGTCTTGATGAGCACATTCCAAAAAATGAAAAAAAAACGAAAAAAAAAGAAAAAAAACTTTTTCTTTAATATTAGGTATATGGGTATCAAATGAAAGGCCTTGATGAGTACATTCCAAAAAACTGGAAAAAAAAATAAAAAACGAAAAAACTATTTTTTTTTTCAACATGGGTATCAAATGAAAGGCCTTGATGAGCACATTCCAAAAAATGAAAAAAAACGAAAAAAAAAAAAAGAAAAAAAACTTTTTCTTTAATATTAGGTATATGGGTATCAAATGAAAGGCCTTGATGAGTACATTCCAAAAAACTGGAAAAAAAAAACGAAAAAACTGGAAAAAAAAATTTTTTTTCAACATGGGCACAGAATATATAATAGTACTACATGGGTATCAAATGAAAGGCCTTGATGTGCACATTCCAAAAAAATAAAGAAACTGGCTCCTTTCTTCTTTTTTCAATTTTTTGCTTTAATTTTAAATAAAAATTAAAAGTTAAAAAAAACCTTCTTGGTTTGAATTTCCGCGCATTATTTGAGAAAGCCTTGGCCGCAACTAGGCATTGAAGGACGAACGTGAAAATGTGGGCCGAGGCACACATACGTTAATGTACTATTTTTATTTTATTGTTTTTTTCTTTAATTATATTATGGTCATGATATACCTTTTTTAAATCCTTATAATAAGCCCTTTAATTTGACACCCATATTGCAGTATTCTAAAAAAAAAAATTTTTTCACTACGTATAATAGCACCGTACAGCCGCCATGTTGGTTTTTTTATAACGCCACCTTCTTATGAACACTTGGGCTGAAAAGACCAATCTAACGATATCTTAATCATAGAAATCCGTTCAGCCGTTTGAAAGATATGAGGTAATAAAGAATATTACATACAAACATACATACATACATACAAACATACTTACAAGATACGCGCGAAACACATAACCCTTTCTTTGCAGTCGGGTAAAAAAACAAGTACACATTTTACACGAATACATTTCATTAAATTCAATTTTACACGAATTAAACCACTTAAATTTAATTAATTCAAATCAAAAACAAACAGAAATAATCTTGAAATATGTCAACTATGACAACTATGAGTTGAAGTAGGACGTAAAATGGAGAGAATGAGACTGCAATATCCGCCATTTATTTTTGGACTAAACTCCATACCACAGAGCACGGAATCGCCGCGCGCCCGCTACTAGAGACGGCACGCTTGTCAGTTTCTATACAAAACAAGGGTGTCAGTGGGCGTCACCGTTTACGCACACCAATACACAGACGCCTACATAGATTACGTGTCCGTATTGTCTTAGAGTTTATTACAAGTGCTGCGGCACAGTCGATACCTTTTATCGATATATTATTGAAATATAATACATTATGCAATCATAATAATGCATATTAGGCTAGGTGTCAAAATAAAAGGATTTAATATTGTGGTCAAACATAATATATTTATTTTATAACATTGCCCCAAAAATAATATATTTTTATTCAAATGATTTCGAATTGATATTTAATAATACAAATTTTATATGAATACATTGTTACTGGTAACAAAGATACATGCCAAACTTCAGCTCAATTTGATTACAAACAGACAAACATTGGGACGGGTGATACTAATAAAAGCTTGTCAAAAATAACAATGTACTACAATTATTATTACAATTTTTTGCCATACAAATTCAAAGGTCCATTGGTACTTCAACACGTACTATCGACATGACGCCAACGCGGCACCTCAACGCGGTACCTCACTATCGCGTTCACTGATGACTCGCTACTTACCCACGGCCGAGGTTTTGTGTTCCAAAATGCCTCGTCCCGCTCTATAAAAGACTAAAAATATTATGTTTTTCTTACTTACTTGTGATATTATTATGATACACCAGAATTATGTTTATTGGTGTTTTTACTCTGATTATTACTCCAAATCACAGCACAATAATAATAAACTTTATTTGGCAATAATAAGTTACATTGTAACAATCAAAGTACAACTGCATTCTTACCCAACACCATATTTGTCAGTTTTCTTTTTCAAACAAATAACACAAAGTTAAATTTACAATGTTCACTTATTTTCGATCATCAAAAGGTTAAATTTCCAATATTGTTAAAAATTCAGGTAAAATTGTAAATTGAGGGTGTCACAACAAAAAGTGTTCTTTACCTTCCGCGCTAGTCGAGACTGTGTTACGGCAAGGTAAGATTCTCACTCCATGGAAAAATGTGTCCGTTACGCCAGCAAGAAAGTAGCTTCTAGAGGGAAACGAGTTTTCTCAAACATGCTTGGAAATTCGATCATTATTTTGACAACCTTCTTCGTGCTAAATCGGAGTTTACGGACTGACCTAAACCGCGCCGGCAATCTTAGTATGAGAATCCATAACTAACGTGTAATAATGGATTTTCGTACAAAAATTGCCGGCGTCTGACCGGCAATGTTTCTATTAAAACTCATTACGCACGTGTAATTCAGAAATGGAGCGAACTTTTTAATGAATCACGAATAATGGGTATCAAATGAAAGGCCTTGATGAGCGAGCACAATCCATTTTTTTTTTTAATATTAGGTATATGGGTATCAAATGAAAGGTCTTGATGAGCACATTCCAAAAATATGAAAAAAAGAAGAAAAAAAACTTTTTTTTAATACCTAGGTACATGGGTATCAAATGAAAGGTCTTGATGAGCACATTCCAAAAATATGAAAAAAAACGAAAAAAAAGAAAAAAAAAAACTTTTTTTTTAATACCTCGGTGTTGTTGATTTTATTAATGATTCAATGTGCAAAAATTAATCTATGATATTTGTTATTAATACTCTGTGGTATCTAATCTATGGTAGCTCAGAGTTGTTCCTTTTTAGTCTGTGGAAAGTGCCATCTTGTATGTGTGTTGTGATAGGATAGGAACAGTAGTATACCTTTCTGGCTAAATAAAAGGAAAAGGATAAATAAACAATCTAATTGAAATCCTTTATAATTGTTTAATGTAAAGACCCATTATTTCCAATAGGTTATGGGCAACAGTGACGCGATCACAGCGTACATCGTTACATACGTACCTAACTTTTTCTCTGTGTGATTTTTGAAAAGAAGTTAACGGACGACAAAAATAAAAATGGAAAGCCTAAAGAAACGTAATATAAAACCGTTTGATGGCGATAGATATAGCGTGTGGAAGTTCAGAATACGTTCGTTGCTGTGTGAACTAAATGTGATTGGAGTTATAGACCAAGATCCAATAACACGATGTAGTACTTGGGAGACAAGCAACCGAATCGCTAAAAGTGTAATAGTAGAGTATTTGTCTGATTCCTATTTAGGTTTTGCGAAAGAAGATGCTACAGCGAAAGAAATATTGGCAAGTCTTGATTCACTTTATGAGCGTAAAAGTATTGCAACGCAATTAGCTTTGAGAAAAAAATTATTGTCATTAAAATTACAAGGTGACATTCCTTTAGTCAAACACTTTGCTACGTTTGATGATTGTCGCGACCAGACCGGGGCCCTTTATAACTCTCTCAGTGAACTACTTACATATTTATAATTAGTCAATATATAGTTTAGTAATTTATTATTATTATTATTATGGGGTGCTTCGCATTTGTCATTAAGGTTATAAAGGGTATCCAGCGCGACACTGTGTAGACACATACCTTCAGGATGTCGTCCTCTCAACCAACCTTTCCATATTCTCCAGTCCCGGGGGCACTGAAGTGGTATACTTGTATTATCCGTTACTGTTTCCTTCTCTTCATCTTATTTATGTCCCACCTGTAAGTATAATGTCCCATATTTATCTGGGCTAAGCACACACCTACTTTCTCTAGTTTATCAGATACTAATAAGACAATTTACTTTATACTGTTAACTTTAATATGTATTATTAAATCATTCAACGCTGTTATGTCTTTTATTCTTTATGATATTACTTTATAAACATGTACTACTGCCAATCTTTCTTATCAAGCCTGGAAGATGACTGCCTGTGACAGGCAGCCCCCTTCCAGCGCTGTTCTTTCATTGTTTCACTTTATCAAACTTTACTAATATGTTTATTACATCAAGGAGCTAATCGAATCAGGACCCTGCGTTCCTCATCCGCCTTAGCCTCCAGTATGCAGTTGTTCATTCCCTCTTAAGTGTCCGGACCTGGTCACCCGTCGGTGAACACATTTAGGTAAAGGCTTATTCTTGGGACTGCATACATCTCGCCGCCGATGGTTTCTGCTTGCCTAAGGCATCCACCACCGGCGAACTACGTGATCAGGCCTGGCCACGTTCAGTCGATCCTATCACGACCAGGATCGACTATTTGGCTCAGTAGTATTGCTTTCGATACTCTATAAATCTAGATTAAGTAAGTATGTGACTTAGCTGTGAAATCCTCGGTGCTACTGCAAACTCGGCCTCCTTTAACTACGATTACACTGGTGTTGAAGAAGATCATCACATTCATTTATTGAGGTTAGAATGACAGATTAGTTCAAGCGCATACGCGCTAGGGAAGGGCGAAAGTGGTGAGTCGTCTGTCTGATTTAGTGTTGCCATTTAATTGTTATTATGTTTAATCAATGTATTTACTTTGATAGTTAGAGACATCGCGATACCGTAATTCGCGACACTCCCGACGACGACAGAAGTTACATGTTCTCCATTAATCTACGCGTCCACTCGCGTATCTTTTCACGAGCCTTTAAAGACGCATCTCTTACTTCTCTCACTTCTTCGGGTTGTGTGTTTTCATTAATGTTGATGCTTTTAGGTGTGCTCTTATCATCACGTCCTTCATCATGTACAGATTGGATATCATCTTCTGTGGTAAGTATTCTATGAGGTATTTGGTCTACTGTTTCTATTATACTTGTTTGTCTGCTTTCTGTTTCAGGTTTGTCGACGAGTTCTTCTGTGGTTCTTGGAGCTGAAGAGATATCTTTGGTGAGACTAGTTATGTCTAATTCTTCTAACAGAGGTAAGTCGTCTAACGTTGGTGTTACGTCTTCTCTTTCGAATTCAAACATAACCTCTTCTCTTCCAGGTACTTCTTCATCAACTTCCAATGGGTAAAGATGAGCGATAGAGCGCGTGAATTCCGTGTCGTTCACCTTTATTCGTGCCACCCTGCATTGACCGTCTGCTCCCTTAAGCAGAGATGTGATCCTTCCAACTTTCCAGTTTTCTCTATTTTTCGTATCTCCTTTAATTTGTACTATGTCTCCTATTTTAGGGATTTCTGACTTAGTAATCCTTGGTTCTTTCAGAGCGTGACGATATCTTTCCCTTAAGCTCGGCAGGTATTGCTCGATGAACATCCTTTTAAATTCCTTTAACATGTTTTGTCCTATTTTCCAACCGTCTACTAGGTTTTGTTTTGTCACCGTGCCTTCTTGTGGAAATTCAGCATCCGAAGGTGTTGTCGTGATGCATTTGTTCAAGGTTAGAAAATCTGAAGGCCTAAGAATGTCTTCCAGATCAGATCCTACACAAGTTAATGGTCTCGTATTTATCACCGCTTCTATTTCTTTTATAATGGTGTTAAGTTGATTATCTTTCAATAGATTCTTTGTGAGTGTTCTCTTGAGACAATGTTTAACTAGTCCAACTAGTCTTTCGTAAAATCCTCCATGCCAAGGAGCTAGTTGTGGAATAAATTTCCAGTCTATTTCGTTAGTGATGCAGTAATTGCTTGACAGTATTTCTGCAGTCAGTTTAAATTGTAGTGCATTATCTGAAACTATTCTATCCGGTACGCCTCTACAAGATATAAATCTTCGTAGTGCTAATAAGCATTCTTCTGCTGTAAGATCTTTGACAACTTCTAGGTGTACAGCGCGCACTACCAAACAAGTGTACAGGCATATCCATCGTTTTGCTGTTTTACCGTCGGTCCTTACTTGGAGAGGACCTAAGTAATCCATGCCGGTGTATGTAAATGGTGAGCTATAATTTACCCTTTCCTTTGGAAGCGCAGGAGGTGGTGGTAGTTTAAATGGACCTCCTCCATGCTTAACGCAATTTGTGCATTTTTTAAGTATTTTCTTAACTTGACTTCTTCCTTGAGGAATCCAATATAACAATCTGATCAGACTTAGAGTGTGGTTAACACCTACGTGATAGTTCTTTTTATGTGTTTCTAAGATCACGGTGTTAGTAAATTCACAGTCCTTTGGAATCAGTATTGGATATCTTTTGTCATAAGACCAGTCAGCATTTTGTAGTCTTCCTTTGCAACGTAGGATTCCGTCAACGTCAGTGAACACGTTTAAATTTCTCTTTAAATTTGTATCTTTACCTACTACTTCTTCAGGAAAATGTTTTGCTTGGATTCTTTTGATTTTTTGTACGTATGACAGTGTATCGTCCTCGCATTTCTCTGAGGGATTCTTTTGCAATTCTTCATTTAATTGTTGTCTCTGATTTTGTGAGCTTGGTTCTCCACTCGTGAGACCCTCCCCAATGGGAAAAGAAAATTGACGATCCACAGAGGAATGCGTGGCAATCAGTACACTTTCATCTTGAGTAAGCGGAGAAACTTCCCTCCTACGACTCTTTGGCCATTTCTTGCAGTCTTCTAGCAGGTAATCTGGTCCGGATAACCATTTGTGCTTGAATTTTTCAGAATCTGTGGGTCTAGTCGCTACATCAGCTGGATTTAGCTCTGTTGGTACATACCTTATCGTTGCTGACACATTTCCCTTTATTTCTTCTATTCTTTTCGCTACGAATGGTGGTAATAGCTTACCGCCGTAGTACCAATCGATTATTATTTGACTGTCCGTCCATATAGTATTCTTTTTGGATTCGAAATTCAGAAATTTGTTTACATACTTCAGTAGCCTGCTACCAATCAGAAGTCCTAGTAATTCAAGTCTTGGAATTTTGAGATTGTCTTGATCTTTGATGGGTACTAGTCTTGATTTCCCTATCACGAAACTTAACTCTCTTCCGTTAGAAATGTATACTACAGCTGCGTATGCTTTGGTCGACGCATCTGTAAAGGCATGTAGCTGAATGTCTTCATTGCCCTTTTGTTTGAAATATCTTCTAGGTAAGACAATATTTTTTGTTCTTTCTAGTCGTTCTCTAATAATTTGCCATTCTTTAGTTATCTCTTCTGGTAAAGGAGTGTCCCATTTAAATTTGTTTACCCATAGATCTTGAAGTAGAAGTTTTGCTGGCAGCAGATCTGGCGCAGCATATCCGCATGGATCATATACTGAAGCTACGTTTTTTAATATTTCCCTTTTCGTATTAGCCTCTGTTATTTTCTTTGGCCTTAAACTGATAGTGTCCTCTTCTGTATTCCAATTCAGACCTAGTACTTTCACTTCTATGTCTTGGCAAACGTCAGTTGGATCTATTTCCTTTGAGAATTGTCTGGAGTTAGAACTCCATTCCCGAAGATTCATCGAAATTTCTTTGAACGCAAATTTGCATGACTCATACATTTCAATTGCTTCATGGATGGAGTCCGTTCCCGTAACTAAGTTATCCACATAAATGTCGTTCATTATCCTTTTCAGGATTTCTTCATTGGAACGCAGTAGATGGTGTTTCAAAGTAGCGTTTAACAGGAATGGGCTCGATATCACTCCGAACGGAACACGACAAAACCGTAAATGTAGAATATTATCTTCCGTGGCTGCCTTTTCTATGTCTTTTAGCCATAGGAATCTAGTCACGTCCTTGTCCCTTTTGTGTAACGCGATCTGCAAAAATGCCTTCTCTACGTCCGCGGTTATTCCCACTTGATGTGACCTAAATCTTAACAACATTCCTGTCAGGTCTCCCAACATGAGTGGACCACAGTGTAAGCATTCATTTAAACTTTTGCTGTTCTTTGTTTTCGCTGACGCGTCGTATACGATACGTGTAGGTTTCCCTGGATGACTTACTCCATGATGTGGCAGGTAATGGATAGGATGGTCTATACCAATATCACACTTTTCTTGATCGGGTACGCGTTCTATAATTTCTTTCTCTAACTGCTCTTGTAACGTGGCGTTATATGACTTTAATGCTTCTGAATCTAGTTTCTTCAATAAATTTACTAGTCTACCGATTGCAAGACCATAATTGGTTTCTAGTTCAGGTGGATAATCGATCCATGGCCAGCTGATCGTATATCGGTCATCTATTAACTCTATTGTTTCATTAAATTGATTGATGACTTCTTCGTCTCTAGTTAGATTTGGTGAATCGCATATCCCTATAGATTCCAATTCCCATAAACATTTGATGCTTCCATTGTATAATGGTAAGTCAGGCGGAGTTAATTTGTTCTCTACTCCTTGGAAGTACGTTATCACCGATAATGGGTCCACATCCTTAGCCGTGGTTCTTCCGGTCAATATGTAACCAAATCTTGATTCAATCAAGTATAAATTATTTTCCAGTTGGATTTTGTTTCCTAGTATGAATGAAAAATAGAAGTCGTTTCCAATTAGAATATCTACTTTCGGTGACAGTGAGCCGTCATCAGCCAAAATTAGATTTTCTTCTCTTCTGCTTAAGTCTATATTTGAATAAGGAACTCCATGTGATATGTGTGGGACAACGTTTGCTTCTATTTCCAGAATATCGTTTGTTCTGGTTTTCATTTGTAGCCTAACTATTGGACTTTCAATGATTTGAGGAGTTTTAGCACCGAATGTGAAAACTGATAGAGTATTTTCTTCTTCTATGGGCAGTTTTAGTTTAGAAGCTATTTCTTGTGTGATGTAGGTACGCTGGCTGCCAGAGTCTAACAAAACTCGACAAGTTTCTTCTTTGGTATCATCGTTTTCACGTCGGGCTTTGACTATTGCTGTTTGCAGTATAGTGGAGTTAATGGAATTGGCGTGAAGAGTTGTGACACTTTCAGAGTTAGATGTTTGTCCTTTCAAACAAAGTGCTCTATTGTGAAGATTAGTTTCTTTACAGTGAACGCAGAAAGTAGATCTCTTGCAATTATTTCCTTTATGGCCGAGGCCTAAGCAACGATAACATCTGTTCTTTAATCTTCCTTTCCTTTCCTTTATGGTTTTGAATTTATCGCATTGATCATTAAAATGTGATCCTTGACAGAAAACGCATTGCCCTCTCCTTTTCTTTCCCGGTGGAGCATCCCTATCATTTTCTCGTTCTTGAAGCTTCCTTTTCAATGGAAGTCTGTTGTAGTTATTGTATTTGTGAGATGATCCAGGTTCGTTGAATCTATCTTCCTTCTTAATATCTTGCCTTTGTTGTATAAATTTGTGTCTCTTGAAATCTCTTTGGCTTCGGTTGGGTTTTCCTGGTTTCCCCCCTTTTACGTACGTATTCACGTGTAGAGATTGAGTAGTGTACTCTTCTACATTTTCAGAAGTAATTCTCTGCGCATCTTCTCTTGCCGAAATGATCACTTCCAAATGTTGCCGGATCTCCTCAATAGATTCAGTATTCGTTCTCAACTTTAGCTCGTAGACTACGTCCGAAGGCATCTTCTCCAAGATGAGAAATCTCAGATGATCATGGTTGATATTTTGGTTTAATGAATTTAGAATTCTAAGGTGCTTCTCAACTTGGCTAAAGGTCTCCCTCAGGTCCTTTATGCTACCCTTAGAAGCCTTAGGAACCTTATGTAGAGCTGCGTAGTGTGCGTCCACTATGTGACTCTCCTTGCCGTACCTCCCCTTTAAAATAGATACAGCTACCTCGTAGTTCTTGTTGGTAATTTCAAGTCCATCGATGATCCTCTTCGCATCGCCTCTCAAAGAACCCTTGAGATAGGATAGTTTATCCACATCAGACAGATCTCGGTTCCCTATGTTGGAACTGAACTGATCCCAAAACTGGTACCATTCTAGTATATCTCCTGAGAATTCTGCTAATTGTAGTTTAGGTAACTTTCCGGTCAATGCGATACTTCTACCAGGCGTTGCTGCAGGTGTAGCACTTTCTTTTACTCTTTTCAGCTTGATATTTAATTCTGCGAAAGTTTCTTCGCCCCGTAGTTGTATCTCACTGAACGAAGTGATCTCTTCCACGAAGGATCCTAGTTCATTTATCGACAAACTCTGATTTAGTTCTGTACCAAACCTCTTTACCGCATTGTCTAGTTTTGTGAGCAATATTTCTATGTTTTCAGCATCTTTTAGGTTAATATTATCTTTGTACTCGAGAGCCTCTAAGGTAAGCTTTTCTATGGCGTTAGCTATAGACTCTAACCTATTTAGAATAATTTTTTCCATGTTTCTGGAAATCAAAATTTTAAAATTTATACCATATAATTTGATTTTCTAAAACCCTACACCCTATATAGTGTTGGTTTCAAATCGCCTAATACATGTAATGTAATATTTCTTAGAAAAAAAAAGTTTTTTATTTATCACCCTGTATGTTAAAAACACGAGTCGAAAGTTTGCACCTCAAAAATGAGCCGTCTGCCAACCGTCGACCAACCACACAAACAAATAACATTTCAACAATTGACACCCTGTATACACTGTGGCGTGTCAGCTGTCGGTACCCTCCCTAATAAGTAGCATACCAAAAACTGACACCCTGTATATTTTTTTTTTTAATTTTCATCAAGATGTGAGAAATAAGTTATTTTCTATAAAGCGGTGTGTTCTCTGAGTCGAACACATCCATAAACTTGTAATTGTAATATAAATTCCTTCATTTAAAATTATTTCTATAATTGTTTTAGAATTTAATTGAATTCAGATTTTATTTCATCAGTTATCATCCTTATTGACGGATAAGCAGGTCATTTCATCAGTTTAGTTTCAAAACTTTAAATTTCTAAAAGTGTTTCATGCTCTGCAATTTACCCCAGTATACCCTTTCAGATCATATGAAAATATTGGTATTATTTTTGTAACTCATACTTACACATGTGAAGAACCAACATTATTTGTGTATGCATCCACAAAGAATGTTACGTTCCCCATGTATTAACATAATATTTATCTAAACGAGTACCAAATCAGATTAGAGGTACTTTAGTCAAATGGGACTATTGTTTTGCATGAAATACAATCAAATTGAATATATTCATTTAGAAACATGTTTATCCGTTGGTTTAATTTTGTTTTGCAAATATTATTTAGTTTGTGTTTACTATACCTATCATGAACATAAGAAAATGTGTACCTTAGTTCTTTCTATTAGTTTATTATTTATGAATTTTAAGTACCTATGTAGTCATCAGCGACTTGATTTAATATTTATTCGATCACTTATTTAGAAATATCAACCTTTAGGTTAGTAATCTTTACATAAACTCAGATGATACAACCTTATTGTTAGGTATACATGAGTATCTCACCTCATGCCACAATCGCTTGCCTACAGAACCCTTAGAATAATTTTACTGTCAGACTTGACAGAATATGAGTTGACTTGGTAACTACCACAGCTTAAAATGTCAATAGTTTACCTTGCTATCTTCCTTGTCGATCCTGATCATCAATTCAATCAGACCTTTCATTCAATTTGGAAATATGCACTTAAAGGTAGGTAATTTTCTCATAGGAATCTTCTTACTTCTTTGCCACAACTGTGACCTTTCCAACGTCAACCTGTAATTTCCATACGTTTGTGTGTTAGGAAAGCTAAGAGCTACTTTCTTATAAGATTCATCGAATTTTCCTCACAATTGTGGGTGGATGATGCATTTTGTCATCCAACTATTTCTGTATAATATTTATTTATGCTCGTTAGTGAATTGTATTGTAGACATTAAAACTCAATCGCCTTACTTGCTTTTCTCATTAATGAGTCATATTTCACAAGAAACCTTAGTTACATTTACTTATTAGATGTTTCCAAACAAAATGCCCTATGCAAATTTTGGCAAAGTAAACATTGCTTAAACTCACCAGTACTTAGTTATGTAGTCTACCTGAGACTAATTTGTCGTTTAATCACAATTTTATTACTGAATTATGACGCTCCTGTGGAAAATAAACAGTACTATTTAGGATTTTATCCTTTTCAGGCAGACTTCTCAACACTTTCCCAAGACGCCATCTTCCAAGTACGAAAAAAACTTTCCGGTCTTTAAAGAGACCACGCGTAACTTGTTTACTTCAACCTATCCAGTGTAATTGTTTACAACATCATTAAGTAAATTAGTTGCCGAGTTTTACATAGTTTATTTCTTAAATCAAATACAGTTTCCAATTGAAATCTATTAAGAGTGCGTTCATTTGCCCTCTTACATGACGGATGACGTCTTTTACATCACTTCCGGTTAAGGTTCATTTTCATTTGACAAATAAAGGCCGCGTTCCGAATCACGCTGACAGCGCTGTTAGCGCGAAGTCAAATACACACCAAACTACGAGGTGGACATTTCAATTAATTCCAAACGCTATACATTCTATGTGTACTCGTTTTATAATCTTTCAATTTAAGGTATCTTTAAGAAACTTTCAATTTAGCATTTATTTGTGCGCCATACATGAATAATTATACCATGCTTTTACAATGATGGTACAATTTAACTTTGGCGCCTTTAAGTAGCTTTCATGTGGGTTTGCTTATAAGGAACCAGTACCAAAAATATCTCATAGATGTCACTACTATTCAGTTTTACAGAAATGGAATAGGATTTAATTGTTTCTGAGAATTTTACCAATGGAAAGTTTGGTTGAGATTTCGCTTTGAGGTTGCTTGATCGGATTCTTCTTTATCCCAGCACCTCCACCATTGTCGCGACCAGACCGGGGCCCTTTATAACTCTCTCAGTGAACTACTTACATATTTATAATTAGTCAATATATAGTTTAGTAATTTATTATTATTATTATTATGGGGTGCTTCGCATTTGTCATTAAGGTTATAAAGGGTATCCAGCGCGACACTGTGTAGACACATACCTTCAGGATGTCGTCCTCTCAACCAACCTTTCCATATTCTCCAGTCCCGGGGGCACTGAAGTGGTATACTTGTATTATCCGTTACTGTTTCCTTCTCTTCATCTTATTTATGTCCCACCTGTAAGTATAATGTCCCATATTTATCTGGGCTAAGCACACACCTACTTTCTCTAGTTTATCAGATACTAATAAGACAATTTACTTTATACTGTTAACTTTAATATGTATTATTAAATCATTCAACGCTGTTATGTCTTTTATTCTTTATGATATTACTTTATAAACATGTACTACTGCCAATCTTTCTTATCAAGCCTGGAAGATGACTGCCTGTGACAGGCAGCCCCCTTCCAGCGCTGTTCTTTCATTGTTTCACTTTATCAAACTTTACTAATATGTTTATTACATCAAAGAGCTAATCGAATCAGGACCCTGCGTTCCTCATCCGCCTTAGCCTCCAGTATGCAGTTGTTCATTCCCTCTTAAGTGTCCGGACCTGGTCACCCGTCGGTGAACACATTTAGGTAAAGGCTTATTCTTGGGACTGCATACATCTCGCCGCCGATGGTTTCTGCTTGCCTAAGGCATCCACCACCGGCGAACTACGTGATCAGGCCTGGCCACGTTCAGTCGATCCTATCACGACCAGGATCGACTATTTGGCTCAGTAGTATTGCTTTCGATACTCTATAAATCTAGATTAAGTAAGTATGTGACTTAGCTGTGAAATCCTCGGTGCTACTGCAAACTCGGCCTCCTTTAACTACGATTACACTGGTGTTGAAGAAGATCATCACATTCATTTATTGAGGTTAGAATGACAGATTAGTTCAAGCGCATACGCGCTAGGGAAGGGCGAAAGTGGTGAGTCGTCTGTCTGATTTAGTGTTGCCATTTAATTGTTATTATGTTTAATCAATGTATTTACTTTGATAGTTAGAGACATCGCGATACCGTAATTCGCGACAATGATTTAATCACAGAACTTCATGCAGCTGGAGCAAAATTAGAGGAAACCGATAAAGTTGCACATTTATTGCTCACGTTACCAACTAACTACGATGGGGTGATCACTGCAATTGAAACTCTAACCGAAGATAATTTGACTTTGGCATTTGTAAAGACCCGATTACTTGACCACGAAGTAAAGTTGAGAAATGAATCTAATGATACAAGTGCAAAAGTACTGCATGTTGAAAATAGAAATGATACAATGTGGAAGAAAAGAAAGTTTAATTTTTCACAAACAACAGACAAGCAAAAGAAAAGTAACTGGAAAGACAAAGCTAAGAAGAAAACATTTCTATTAAAATGCCATCACTGCGGTCGAAAAGGGCATAAAAAGAATGACTGTTATTACTACAAGAAAATGAATCCGACTCAACATCAGCGGCCAGTGGAGAGAACAAGAACAGTTCAAGCGGTGGAAATCAGTCAACCCAATACTTCTAATGATTTCTCTGGATTTGCTTTTATGACTGGAGAATAAGAAGAGCAAAGTCAAGAAAATAAAATTACATTTTTATTAGACTCGGGCGCATCAGACCACATAATTAAAAGGGAAGACCTATTCATTACGGAAACTAAATTACTAACACCACTTAAAATTTCAGTTGCTAAAAATGGCGAATTTATTACAGCGACCAAAAAGGGAACACTTCAAGTCACCACCAACTTAGGAATAAATGGAGTACTGGAGGATGTGCTATTCTGCAGTGAGATTCCATACAACTTGCTATCCGTGTCCAAAATGCAGCGAGCTGGATACATTGTTATTTTTGGACAACAAGGTGCCGAGATAATCAAAGACAGTAAGACCATAATGCGAGGTAAGACCGTGAACAATCTAATTACTGTGGATTTAGTGTCATTTGCCAATGGTTGCTGTCCTGTTTCCCAAATATGCAGTAGTGATAAAAATAGTTATAAATTATGGCATCAACGACTCGGTCATATGAACAAAAATAAATTTTTAGAAATTAAGAATAATAATTTAGTCGAGGATTTAGATCAAATTGTTACAGTTGAACCGAACGATGAGTTATGTGAACCATGCATAAATGGGAAGCAGAGTCGCTTACCATTTAATCATTCTAAAAATAAAAATCATATAAAGCGACCATTATTTATAATACATTCTGATGTGTGTGGCCCAATTACTCCTCCAACTGTAGATAATAAAAAATATTTAGTGTTATTTGTTGATGAGTATACCCATTACTGTGTGACGTACCTGCTCACTCATAAATCAGATGTGTTTTCTGCCTTCAAAGATTTTGTTGCAAAAAGTGAGGCCAAGTTTAACTTAAAAGTAGTAAACTTATATTGTGATAATGGTGGAGAATATTTATCTACCGATATGAAAAATTATTGTGTTGAAAAGGGAATAACATATCATTTGACAGTTCCTAGAACTCCACAGCAAAATGGTGTTTCTGAACAGATGGTGAGGACAATAACAGAAAAGGCTCGTTGTTTAATAAATGGTGCTCAATTAAACAAAATATTTTGGGGTCATGCAGTATTAACTGCAGTTTATTTGATAAACTTAACACCAACCAAAGCTTTGAAAGTCTCACAAACACCATTCGAATTGTGGCACGGTAAAAAACCACAAATTAAATATTTAAAGGTTTTTGGTTCTACAGTGTATGTCCATAATAAAATGACAAAAACAAAATTTGACAATAAATCATGGAAAGGGATTCTCTTAGGATATGAACCAAATGGTTATAAAGTTTGGGACCCTGTAAGCGAAAAGTGTATTGTAGTCAGAGATGTAATTGTAGACGAGACTAATTTTCTGCAATCCAGGCCTGCGCTTAAGCCTGAAGAGGATAAGATAAATTCTCATAACAAAACTGATATAAGTTCTAAATCAGTGTTAAATAAGTCTCGGAACTCTGACAGTTTAAAATCAGATACTTTGAAATCTGATGAGAATATGTGTTCAAATAAAATTCGCAAAATTAACCATGATGTAGAACCAACACCAGAAAGTAGTAATAATAAGGATAGTTCATCGTTAAGTAGGGATATTCAACAAAACACAGAAAATAATTCTGAACTTAGGAGTGATAGGGTCAAAGGTCGTCCCCCTGTATCTTACAAAGATGATGATGATGATTATGATTATTTAATGTGTGCTCAATCAATCATATGTAAAGTACCTAGTTCATTTGATGAAATTGAAAATAGCATTGACCTATGTCAATGGGAGAATGCAATAAGGGATGAGTTAAATTCTCACTCAGTAAATAAAACATGGACTCTAGTACCACGACCACAAGGCAAAAATATTGTTGACTGCAAGTGGATTTTCACCATTAAAAATGATGAGTTCGGCAAACCACTCCGCTATAAAGCACGATTAGTAGCCAAAGGTTTTAGTCAAGAATACCTTACAGATTACAATGAAACCTTTGCACCTGTCGCTAGGATTGCTAGTTTCAGATTTTTGATTAGTTTTGCAAACCAACATAGTTTACTAGTTCATCATATGGATGTTAAGACAGTATTTTTGAACGGTGAATTAAAAGAGGAAATTTACATGAAAATTCCTGAAGGTGTAATTAATAATGATAACTGTAATTATGTATGTAAATTAAATAAAGCATTATACGGACTAAAACAAGCAGCTAGATACTGGTTTGAAGTATTTGAGCGTTCTTTAAAGGAGGAGGGTTTTCAAAACTCATCAGTAGATAGGTGTATATATATCTTAAATAATGGTGATGTCTCTAAAAATATTTATGTGGTCCTATATGTTGATGATGTGGTGATAGCATGCATGGAAAGAGAAAGAATGAATAATTTAAAAAAATATTTGATGAGTAAATTTAGGATGACTGACCTAAATGATATAAAATTATTCTTTGGAATTAAAATCACCAGAAATGAAAACACAATATCATTAGATCAAAGTTCTTATATTAAATCTGTTTTAAATAAATTCAATATGCAGGATTGCAAACCTGTAAATACACCTTTAGAAAATAAATTGAATTATATAGCACTAAATTCAGAACAAAAATATGATGCTCCATGCCGAAATGTCATTGGATGTCTGATGTATATAATGTTATGTACACGTCCTGATTTAAGCACAAGTGTAAATATACTGATTAGATATACTAAAAATAATAATATAGAACTTTGGCAGTGCCTGAAAAGAGTACTAAGATACTTGAAAGGTACAAGTGATTTAAAATTGAGTTATAAAAGGTGTGAGTACAGTAATATTCTATGTGGCTATGTAGATTCAGATTGGGGCGGAAATGATACAAAAGACAGAAAGAGTACAACCGGGTTTTTATTTAAACTATTTGATCAATGTACTATAACCTGGAGTACAAAGAAACAATCGTCAGTAGCGGCATCCTCAACAGAAGCTGAGTATATGGCATTATACGAAGCAGTCAGAGAGGCACTTTGGTTAAAATCATTAGCTGTCAGTATTAACTTAAACATTGATAAACCTATTGTTCTTTTTGAAGACAATAACGGCTGTATAAATATAGCAAATAATCCTACTAACCATAAGCGAACAAAACATATAGATATTAAGTATCATTTCTCTAGGGAACAAGTAGAGAAAAATGTAATAATAATTAATTACATTCCAACAGGTCAACAACTGGCAGACATGTTCACTAAGCCGTTACCTGGAGTGACATTCCAGAGGCTAAGAAGCAAACTAGGTTTAGGATAAGTTTAAGAAATAATTTTATTGAATTTTAAATGTTATTGATTAATGTTGATTTGATTAACTTAAGGAGAAGTCATGAATTTTTTTTTTAATTGAAATTGTTAATGATTCCATGTTGATTTAATATCTTAAGGGGATGTTATGAAAATTATTTTCTTAAATTGAAATTGATTCAATGATGATTAATTGAATTAAAGGGAGGTTATTTTTTTTTATTTTTTTTTCATAATATAAATGGTCTGGTTAGGTTTTCTGGGTTTCCCTAACCCTAGCAACAAATGTTGGGCCATAATGTATCCCAGTGAAAGCATAGAAGGTATACTATCTGTTTAGTTAATATAAATTGAATCATGTTTGTAAAATTATATTGATGATTAATTTTTGAGGGGGCGTGTTGATTTTATTAATGATTCAATGTGCAAAAATTAATCTATGATAATTTGTTATTAATACTCTGTGGTATCTAATCTATGGTAGCTCAGAGTTGTTCCTTTTTAGTCTGTGGAAAGTGCCATCTTGTGTGTGTGTTGTGATAGGATAGGAACAGTAGTATACCTTTCTGGCTAAATAAAAGGAAAAGGATAAATAAACAATCTAATTGAAATCCTTTATAATTGTTTAATGTAAAGACCCATTATTTCCAATAGGTTATGGGCAACAGTGACGCGATCACAGCGTACATCGTTACATACGTACCTAACTTTTTCTCTGTGTGATTTTTGAAAAGAAGTTAACGGACGACAAAAATAAAAATGGAAAGCCTAAAGAAACGTAATATAAAACCGTTTGATGGCGATAGATATAGCGTGTGGAAGTTCAGAATAGTTTGTTTAATTTAAAGACCCATTATTTCCAATAGGTATATGGTTATCAAATAAAAGGTCTTGATGAGCACATTCCAAAAATATGAAAAAAAAGGAAAAAAAAAACTTTTTTTTTTAATACCTAGGTATATATGGGTATCAAATTAATGAAAGGTCTTGATGAGTACATTCCAAAAATATGAAAAAAAAAAAGAAAAAAAACTTTTTTTTAATACATAGGTTGGGTATCAAATGAAAGGCCTTGATGAGTACATTCCAAAAAAACTGGAAAAAAAATAAAAAACGAAAAAACTGGAAAAAAAAATTTTTTTTTCAAAATGGGTATCAAATGAAAGGCCTTGATGTGCACATTCCAAAAAAATACAGAAACTGGCTCCTTTCTTCTTTTTTCAATTTTTTGCTTTAATTTGAAATAAAAATTAAATGTTAAAAATACCTTCTTGGTTTGAATTTCCGCGCATTATTTGAGAAAAGTACTATACAAGCCTTGGCCGCAACTAGGCATTGATGGACTCACGTATGTGTGCCTCGGCTTCGCCTCGGCCCACATTTTCACGTTCGTCCTTCAATGCCTGTCTTGCGTGCCGCTGCAGTAATGTACTATTGATGAATAATTTGTGCGTAATTCGGTGTAAATGTGCGCCAAATAAAAAAATTGAGGGCCCCATACTTTTGGAATAAAACGGGAAAAACGAATCCTGCTGGGGTAACGGTGCTCCAGCAGGAAGAATCTAAACTAATGATCGGAGAGAAATAAAAGATATATGGGCGGGTAGCTTGATACTAGCAAGAAATGTGCGCCAAATATATAATTTGTGGGCCTTACAGTTTTGGAGATATTTGATTTCCTGCTGGCGTAACGTTTTGCCGAATCCCAGATCTCGGAAACTACTAAATGTGCGATCTTACAGTAAACACACATAAGTAGCCCCTAATTTGTGCTATTTGTGCGGAAGAAAACATTTCAAAAATATTCACAGATTTTGAAGTAATCAGGCATTTTCTGAAAACAGAAAAAAAAATCTAGCTCCTAAACTACTACATAAATAAAGAAACCAGAAACAGTGTTCTATTCTTCTTGTTATTTCTCATTACCATAAAAAGTTTGAAAATCCCACATTTACGCGTTTTTGAATAATACCCATATGAAGGTGAGACTGACCTAGTCATGACTTTGACGGTCAGCAGGATAAAAATATCAGAGATTATTTAGATCCTAGCCCAATGAATAATTTGTGCGGTTACTGAAGTACACGCTCTGAAAATTTCAGCTTCAAATTTTTCGTATTTAAGTAAATATCAATAAAAATCCGAAACAACTGTCAGTATTCCGATTAACCGACCAAATTCGATAGACCACTAAAAAGCGACGCGTTCATACATTTTGATGACCTCCTTTAATGTGTCGTATTATGCAGAAAAATTGTTTGTACAGTCGCGTTCATAACTTTTCATTGGCAATGTGAGTAAATAGTGTTTTAACATTTAATTATACATAGTTTGTGCCTTTATTCATACCTGTGCCTATAGTATATAGCATTGATATGTTACATTACGTCCAGGGCCCTATTTCACCAAGTCGACATTTGTCAGTGACATAATATGTCGGTTAATTTTACATTTGTCGTTACTTTAATTAGGGACAGGTATGTTGTGAAACAGGGATATTTTTACAAGTCGACATATTTGTAGATTTGTCAGTGATTCTTGACATGAGATTGGAGCCGAGTCAAGTTTGCATGACAATATTATTGTCGACTTGTAAAAATTATCCACTGTTTCACAACATAATTGTCCCTTATTAAAGTAAAAAAGAGGAGCAGATTCCGAAGGTATAATGTCCGAGAGCCCATACTTTGGCAATGTATGTATCTCGGGCCCTATCCCGACAGGGCTTTCGCTTTCGATTGGGTTATAATTATTATATTATTATTGAAAGTAGTGTTTGCAATTTTTTGATGTTGGTGTCATGAAAAAGTGTTTTTGGCACGATTTTAATGTTAGATTTGGAATCCAAAATGGCGGCCGCACATTGGTGAATTTGTTTATATTGGTATATTTTTTTGGGCCGATGTCGATGAAACTTTGTTTTTGGAACTATTTTGACAAGAAAATAAATATGCAATGTTAAAATAATAAACAATCCAAGATGGCGGCCAACTTTTTTGTTTGTGGGCCGATTTCGATGAAACTCGGGTTTTGGTACTATTTTGGAAAGAAAACAGCAACGCATTGTTACAAATATAAAAAATCCATGATGGCGGCTATTGTTTTTGTTTATGGGCCGATTTCGATAATACTCTGTTTTTGGAACTATTTTGATAAGTGGTACAGATCGAATGTACCTGTATTTTTCTTTTGACTAGCCAGGGTCTGGGGTTTAAATGAATGCGACTTTTTTATGAAATATAGTTTGTATGTATTGACTCAATTACAATTTTAACGTATGCAAATTTATGAAAAAATGGGAATAAAATGGGGAGTTGAGAGAGAAGCGAAAGTAAAGTGAAGTGGGCGTCGTCTTCAGCGGCAGCTCCTTATATAGTGAATCAGCGCCCTCTGGTGTTGCTTTGCTCTACTTTGCAGTCTATGTAAATTAGAATAATTTGATGGTGCTTTGTCGCGTCGTCGCTTGGTCTTCTCGTGCGGCGGCGCCTCTCGCTCCGTCCACCAGATGGCGTAAACATCCCGGCGGACCTTGAGAGATCCACTCTCAATCAGGGTGTGTCATGTCGGGCATCGAACCTGGTTCCTCAGCGACCGGCAGTGGACATATTTTGGAAAATGCCCTGTGGATGACGCCTGTTGCTGTACGAATGATCGCAACCCTGGGTACTCCGTCTTTGCCTGGAATCAGAGATAAAATGCGTCCCAAGCGCCACTTGAGCGGGGGGAGGTTATCTTCCTTTATGACAACCAAAGTTCCTTCCTCTAAGTTGTCATTCTTCGTTTGCCATTTGGTGCGCCTTTGTAGTTCCGAAATGTACTCTGTGGACCATCGCTTCCAGAATGCTTGTCGTAGCTGTTCGACTCGTTGATAGCGGGATAATGAGTGCGTGGGCGTAGTGGTCACGTCGTCCTCTGCTGGAGCGGTCAGCGGCCGGCCAATCATAAAGTGGGCAGGAGTAAGAGGAGTGAAGTCACTGGGATCTGATGATTAAGGATACATAGGGCGGGAATTCAGGACAGCTTCAATCTGTACTAAAACTGTGCTGAACTCCTCATAAGTCATATTATGTGCATTTCCTACCACTCGAGTAATATGGTGTTTGCAGGATTTGACCCCAGCTTCCCATAACCCGCCAAAATGAGGTGCGTATGGAGGTATAAACGTGAATTTAATGTGATGGTCTGACGCATAATCAATGATAGACTCTGAATTATTTTTGAGAAATTCTGAAAATTCACGAGCTGCTCCCACAAAGTTTCTACCATTATCGGAAAATATTTGTGAGGGTTTTCCTCTCCGAGAAATGAATCGTTTCAAAGCTGAAATATAACTTTCCGATGACAGACTAGTAACAAGTTCTAAGTGTATGGCACGCGTGGAAAAACATACAAATAGACATATATAACATTTTTCAAGTTTGGAACCCCTACCTTTTTTATTTAAAATATATAAAGGTCCTGCATAATCCGCTCCACAAATTCCAAAAAGGAAGCTTGCAGTTACGCGCTCGATAGGTAAGTTACCCATTATAGGTTTCAAAATTTTACATTTCATACGACTACATTTTACACATTGTTTTACAATTTTTCTTGCTAAATTTCTACCACCTAATGGCCACCATTTATCTCTGATATGAGATAAAAAGTAGTTGTGGACCAGCATGTAATAAATTTAAATGTTCACTTTGAAATAAAATATGTGTAAAGACATGTTTACTACATAATAAAATGGGATGCCTTTTGTCATATGCAAAATTTGAATTTACTAATCTGCCGCAACTCTAATAATATTATTCTTATCTAAAAATATATTCAAGCTAGAAACGTTACGATGATTTTTTTATTTTAAATTATGATTATTAACTAATGCATTGTATTCATAAGAAAATGATTTCATTTGAGCTTGTTTTATTATAAAATTTAAAGACTTATCTAGTTCGTCTACACTTAACGGCCCCCGCAGTCTATGTTCATTGTTTTTAACTCGTGTGTTATGTATAAAACGCAACATAACAACATAAATGCACACGCTCGCTGTAATCTAGAAAATTTAGAAAATCTATTAAAATTAATAATCTCAATATTTTCAAAATTATTATTACACACCATATTTACAGTAGATTGTTTTAATTCAGGTAAATTATTATTTTCTAAAGTAACAAACTGGTTTTGTGACCAATCTGCCCTATTCTCACGCAAAAAAGTGGGTCCGTTCCACCATAACTCAGAAGAATTTAATTCGTTTAAAAATACACCGCGCGAAACTAGATCAGCTGGATTTTGTGATGAGCTAACATGAAGCCAGGTTGAATTACTTGTTAACTCATTTATCTCAACAACACGATTCTGTACGAAAGTTTTTAACTTATGTGGAAACATTCGTAACCAGCCGAGAACAATAGTTGAATCCGTCCAAAAGACAATCTTATCAAAAGTTAAACGCAACGTTTTTAATATTTTATCGCCTAACTTAGCAGCTACAAGCGAACTGCATAGCTCGAGTCGAGCATAGCTCGAGTCGAGGAGTGCTAACCGGTTTCACGGGCGCGACGCGGCTCTTCGAACATAACAATCTAGCTGTGACGTCACCATTGCTATTGCACGTCCGTATGTAAGCACACGCGCCGTACGCAGTCTCGCTTGCATCCGCAAATACGTGAAGTTCTATTTTAAAATAATCACATCCTATGACATGACGCGGTACACGAATATTTTGTAAACATTCTAGCGATTTTATAAACTTTTCCCAAATAATTGATAATTTATTAGGTACGATTTCATCCCAATCTTGTTTACATAACCATAACTTCTGTAATAACGATTTTCCTATAATAATAAACGGACTTAATAAACCGAGTGGGTCGTACACTTGTGAAACGATTGATAATATTTTACGTTTAGTGATTTTATTATTATTTTCTAAGTTTATTTTGGTTGTAAAATGCAATTCATCACTTTTATTATCCCAACCTATACCAAGGGTCTTATTAGAACAGTTTTCATCAAATAATAAACTTTTAGTCTGATTATTATCTACATCAGAATTAAAAGTGATGTCGGATGTGTTAAAAATCCATTTTCTTAATGAAAAGCAACCCGATAAACAAGTATCCGATACTCCCTTACATAACTGTGATAACTTAAGTACCGAGTCCGCCCCTATACATACATCGTCGATATACATATCTTCTAAAATAGTGCGTGATACGTCTTCGTCCGAACATTCTAATCCTAATTGCTTAATGCATCGATTGCTAAGATAAGGCGCACACGCGTTACCGTACGTAATCGTGTTAAGGCGGTACATACTGATGGGATCGGATGAATTTTGTCGCCATAAAATTAAATGTAAATTTCTTTGATCTTCGTGAATTAATATTTGTCTAAACATTTTTTCTATATCGGTACATGCTACAAACTTGCACTGACGGAAACGTAAAATAATAGAAAATAATTCATTTTGTAGTGCCGGACCTGTCATCTGAACGTCATTTAATGACTTACCGGTTGTCGTTTTTTGACTTGCGTTAAAAACTACTCGTAACTTTGTAGTAGTGCTCTGTTCCCTCATTACACCATGATGAGGTAAAAAATAATGAGGCGACGTATAACTTTCAATTCGCGTCATGTGACCTAGGCTTAAATATTCTTGCATGAAATCGCAATACATTTTTTTATATTCTGGCGATTTTTCTAATCTACGTTCTAATGACAAGAATATATTCTCAGCTATCTTGTAGCTATCGCCTAACTCATCAAGCGAATCTTTTACTGGAATCCTAACCGAAAAACGACCGCCGTCTACCCGCTTTGTCGTTTCGGTAAATAACTGTTCACAATAGCGTTCTTCGTCTGTCTGGTATTGTTTAGAAGGAATTTCTTCTAATTCCCAAAATTTACTTAACTGTTTATTTAATTGAACTGTTTGCATATAATGACATTGTACTTGATTATTATGTGATTATAAATGATTATCATAAACGATACCAGATATGACCCAACCTAGCGTAGTATTCTGTAGGTAAGGACCTGTATTCAAGCGAATTTTACCGTCTATCAATAAGTCCCAAAACACATCTGCACCGATCAATAAATCGATTTGTGACGATTTATAAAATAATGAATCGGCAAGTTGAATATTATTTGGAATTTCTAATGAATTATAATTTAAACTGACTGACGGTATTGCAGTAGTAATATTATTCAAAACTATGCAATTAAAGCGAGTATGAAATTCACCGTTTAATGATTTTAGTTTAATTTCACACGACTCCGTTGAGTGAGTGTGCGCCTGCCCTATACCTGTGATATGAAAAGCGGACTGTATTGAGTTAACGTTTAACCTTTTACGTAAGTTATCTGTAATTATACAATGTTGGCTACCGCTGTCTAGTAAGGCACGAGCCTTAACGTAAACATTATCGCTGCCTGCTACCTCCACTATAGCTGTGGATAATAAAACTGTTTCCGATGCGCTTACGATATTACTCACGGTTTCCTTACAACCTGTTCGCAACCTTAGCTCAGGCAAGCGCGGGGCCTGAGGCGGAGGGGACGACCGAGCGGCGGCCATATGGACTTGACTCAGCGACACAGCGCCATCAACATCATTTCTCTATACAATCTTTATTTTATGTAAAAATCCCATTATAACATACCTAAAACCTGAAGATTTTGTTATTACATCACCCTTACAAATCAAATTGGAGTCAGATAAACGGAGTCCTCGCAACATATGGAGACACCGACGTGATGAGAAGAAGTCAAGGTGTAAGTGTTGGCGGAGCTGAAAACGGATCCGAAAGGGAAGTAAGCCCGGTTTGAGTATTAATTCTTAGTGCTAGTGTATTTGGGATTGCCTCAAATTGTCGAAAAAGTGCTTTCTTTTCGCCCTTTTCGCCGACGACGCCGACGCATACCCACTTCTTTTAACAAAAAAATCAGGTGAGTTTTTTTGCATAAAAAACGCTGAATCGCCTACTTTCCGAGTCATTTCATCTTATAATTTTGCATATAAGTGCTAATGGTCACCGTATTTCCTAGGTTACCTATATTTTTTAGCTTGTGAAAGCAGCTAGTAGCCTAAATACCTACCTTCATTTTGCTGTTAGCCTTATTTTTCATTCATTTCAAAAATATTTTTCCGTTTCTATCAGTTTTTAGTGAAAGAAAACGTAATTTAGTACATTACCATTTTATTAATTTGTCATAAATTCGTTCGCAATACTTAAAAATATCGTTGTTTAAAACATATAGATCGTAATATTTCTACATTACATAGGTATTAGTTACGTATTTCTTATTAAAAAATATTGAACTAGTTGCATTTAGTTTAATAAAATACGCAATTTTAGTTGTTAATTGCAGATTATCAAACGTTCTCAAGTTATTTAATCGTTAATTTGTAGACTATAACTTTTCATCATAACATTGTTTCGCAACAATCCAAGCGCTGTTCTAAAAATAGATCGTAAACAATTCCAGGTTCGCCGCGTTATCACAGCGCGAGCCCAATTCACTGGCGTTCGGTGCACCGCAGTTGAGAAAACCGGTTTGCTAACAGCCGTGTGAGACGGTTTCTATTACTACGAGATTAATTCTTCACTGCTCGTGCGCATCTACTTAACCGTTTTGCATAATAGTGCAAGCGGTCTTGGAGGTTTGGAATTTTGTCTCTTTTATTGATAATTGTATTTTTTTTATTTTTGTGCGTTACGTGCCCTTACAAGTTTAAACCATGGCAGAGGAATTGAAAGATTTAAACCATCAACGGGGTACAATCAAGGCGAGGTTAACTGTTTTTTCGAAATACCTTGATATTGTTAAGCAAATTGACCCTGGTCAAATCGATGCTGTCCAGGTAGGTGAGTTGCAATTTAAATTAACTCGACTTCAGGAAATGTTACCGTTATTTGATGAGGTGCAAAGTAAGATTGAGAAACTCAGTACAGATAGCATTGATTTACAAATAATTGAACGCGACACCATCGAAAGTTCATTTTGTCATTTTATTTCGATGGCTCAGAATTTGCTCGAGTCTTTTAGTGCAAAGCGAAATGACGGCAAACATCTTCAAAGTGCAAATAGTTCTCATCACAGTGACAGTTGTGGTTCTTGTTCCCGTTCTTGCGATGGACGTAACGTTAATGTTAAACTACCTACCATCAAATTACCGACATTTGATGGCAACCATTTAAAATGGTTAGAATTTCGGGATACGTATGAGTCCTTAATTCATAATAATAATAGTATTCCCCAAATAAGTAAATTTCATTATTTACGTAATTCTTTGGAAGGAAGTGCGTCTGTAGTAATAAAGTCGATTAATTTTACTGCTGCAAATTATGAAATGGCGTGGAATTTGCTATGTGAGCGATTTAATAATAAACGAATTTTGGTAAATAATCACATTAAATCTTTATTTAATTTTGAAGCTATATCCAAAGAGTCTTATAAATCGATACGATATATGGTCGACTATTATTCAAAAAATTTGCGATCTTTGGATGAATTAAATGAGCCCGTTCAGTTTTGGGACACTTTAATAATTTATGTCATGACCGCCAAATTGGATAGTTTCACTAGTCGTAACTGGGAGGAACATAGGAACACATTGCAATTATCTCCCACGCTTGCTGATTTTTTCGAGTTTCTACGAAAACGAGCTGATGTTTTAGAAACTATCCAGTATGGCAAAGTTGACCCAATAAAATCAGATAAGTATGTAAACAAAGATCAGAGGTTTACTAAATCATTTATTTCGTCAAATACATCTATGTCAATTGAAAGTTGTGTTTGTGTGTACTGTCAGCAAAATCATTTTATTTACACTTGTGATAAATTTAAAGAGTTAACACTGTCGAACAGATGGGATGTAGTGAATAAAAATAGTCTTTGCCAAAACTGTCTTCGTTCTGGTCATCCTGTTTCGCGTTGTCGGTTGGGTCCTTGCAGAATCTGCAAAAAACGACACAATTCATTATTACATAAACAAATACAAAGTAATCAATCAAATGTTAATACTCACAGTTCTCCAAGTCCGACGAGCTCCGATGTTGCTAATATACACTCAAATGAGTCATCATTGGTAGTTCCTAGTGTTTCGTTGTCGGCTGTAGTTCCTGTGCAAGTGTTGTTGTGTACCGCAGAAGTTGATCTTGTTGATGTCGTTTCCAATAAATCTTACCCAGCTAAGGCGCTCCTTGACAGTGGCAGTCAATCGTCGTTCGTCTCTGAAAAAATGAAACAAATTATGAATATTTCATGTGTAGAAACTAAACCTGTTTCGATATGTGGTGTTAACGACACCGTTGTGTCTAATGTAGTTAAGAGTTGCAATCTAAAGGTTAAATCTCGATTGAATAATTTTAATATTGATGTGTCATTTCTTGTGATTCCTAAAATTACTGGACGTCTTCCAAGTGCACCAATAGATGTTACCATGTTGGATTTACCTTCCAACCTACAATTAGCAGATACTACATTCTCCTCTCCTTCAGAAATACATGTTTTGTTAGGGGCTGATGTATTTTGGGAAATCGTAGCTTCCCACCAAATCAAATTAGGACCCAATAAACCAATTTTACAGGAATCCAAACTTGGTTGGCTTGTAACTGGTCCGATAAGCACGCTCCCATCATCAGTATCTAAAATTAATTGCAATTTCTCCCAAGAAATACGTGAAGCTTTACCAAAGTTTCGGGAAATTGGGGAGCTTCCTACTGCTACTATTACTCACAAAACCTTAACAAATGATGAAGAGAATGGTGAAATTCATTTCGTCAATAAAACTAAACTACTTTCAAAATCTCAAGAGTTTTATAAAAACACCAACGTAGTTGGTTCAAAGTGGTCTCCTACTTCCGATACACTTCAGTTTTCTACTACATTGGAACTAGATTCTGAAGTTACAAAACGTAGCATTCTTTCTACGTCTTGTAAGGTGTTCGATCCCAAAGGATCGAGACCCAAAGGTCTCTTATCAGCATGCACGATCGTCCCCAAAATATTATTGCAAAATTTGTGGCGCTTAAAAAGTGATTGGGATGATCCGGTGCCTAGCGACATCAAATGCAAATGGGAACTTTTGGTTAATAAAATTTCGTGTCTCATCGATTTTCAAGTTCCTCGATATGTTTTGTCTTATAATCCAATCGAAATTGAAATACATTATTTTACCGACGCTTCTGAAACAGCGTACGGAGCTTGCATTCATTTAAGGTCAATAGACAGTCAGACTATTCTTTGTAATCCTGCAGACTTGGCGTCGAGAGGCGTCTCTCCTCATCAGTTGATCGGCAATTCGTTGTGGTGGCATGGTCCTTCTTTTTTGCTCCTTCCTAATAGTGAGTGGCCTGCTCCCCATCTCCGTTGTCACGATCTACCTGAAACAAAAAGATGTATTAGTTTGCAATGTATAGATATAGATAATATTGTTCCATTTGAGAAATACTCAAAATTGATTAAATTACAAAGAGTTTTTGCTTATGTACTTAGATTTGCCAACAATTGTAAAAAGGATAATTCCAAGTTTAATGGTCAGCTTACAGCTGATGAATTAAAACATTCTTTAATATTCCTAGCTAAACAATCACAAAAGGAGTCATTTGATAAAGATATTCACGCCCTAACAACATTAAAATGTTTACATCCTAAATCAAATATCTTACCGTTAAGTCCTTTTCTGGATGATAATAACGTTTTGCGAGTAGGTGGACGAATCCAAAATGCTTCCCATTGTCCATATTATGATAAAATTCACCCAATTTTGCTTGACTCAAAACACGTGTTCACAAAATTATTATTTGAAACTGAGCATCTTCATTTGCTACAATATGGTCCTCAACAATTATTAAGTTCTATTAGTGATCGCTTTTGGGCAGTTAATAGGCGAAGTCTCAGTGCTAGAACAGTAAACAAATTTGTAAAGTGTAGACGATTCAAGGGTCAAACGCTACAGCAAATTATGGGAAACTTACCTCGTCCACGAGTTACTCCAGCACCTCCTTTTGAAAATTGCGGTATTTTTCAATTAATACCATTTTTAATTTCAAATCGCAAGGGCCGCGGAGCAGGAACCACAAAGTGTTATTTGTGTATTTTTGTTTGCTTGTGTACAAAGGCTGTACACCTAGAAGTCGTAAGCGAACTGAGCACGAATGCATTTCTTTTATGTTTGCGTCGATTCATCGCTCGCCGTGGTAAGCCGTGTACCATTTCCTGCGACAATGGTAGAAACTTTGTTGGGGCAAATAACGAAATTGCTAGATTACTAAAATCATGTAAAACCTCAGTAGATGATTTTGCGAGCAGTGAAGGAATATTGTTTAAATTTTCACCGGCCTACTCACCGAACTTTGGTGGAAGTTGGGAAGCGGGTGTTAAAGCCGCAAAATTTCACTTAAAACGCGTCCCCGGCAACTCCACACTGTTTGCACAAATTGAGGCAATCTTAAATTCTCGGCCATTGACAGCATTGTCTGCTGATCCGTCAGATCTCAGACCATTAACTCCCGGGCACTTTTTAATCGGTCGTCCGTTGACGGCACTACCTTCACCGACCACCGAGAAGATCCACGTCAATCGTTACCAATTGATTGAGCGTCTACGTCACCACTTCTGGCATCGGTGGACAAAAGGGTTTTTGTCAGACCTGCAACAACGAGTCAAATGGCGAACTCAAGGGGTGAAGGTGAACCCAGGAGATCTCGTCATCATCAAGGATGAAAGCTTACCGCCTTTGAAGTGGCTGTTGGGTCGCATACATAAACTACCTATATATCCCGGACAAGACGGCGAACCCAGAGTCGCCGATATCACCACCACTAAGGGCATCATTAGACGAGCACTAACTAAAGTCTGTGCTCTTGAACCAGATTCCCATGAGCCTCTTGAACCCGTTTGTTTCAAGGGGGGGGAGGATGTTCGCAACCTTAGCTCAGGCAAGCGCGGGGCCTGAGGCGGAGGGGACGACCGAGCGGCGGCCATATGGACTTGACTCAGCGACACAGCGCCATCAACATCATTTCTCTATACAATCTTTATTTTATGTAAAAATCCCATTATAACATACCTAAAACCTGAAGATTTTGTTATTACATCACCCTTTCAAATCAAATTGGAGTCAGATAAACGGAGTCCTCGCAACACAACCAATATTAATGCGTGGCTGATGGGACTCCGTACAACCAATATTAATGCGTGGCTGCTGTGGCTGCTGTATCGTATGTAAAACGGATGAATCGTGGGGTTCGGAATTCGATTCCGATCGACCTTCCACGACTGACAATAATGCGTTATCGACGATATTATTTTGGTGTAATAAGCTGTTGTGTTTCTTATTACACTGTTTACATGCACCATAAACACAATCTGAAGGAGAATGTCCTGCACGTAAACAATTACTACACAAGTTCTTATTATTAACGAATTCTATTCTATTCTGAATTGTAAAGTCCAAGAATAATGTACACGCATAAATCGCGTGATATCCGCTGCATAATGGACATGTGCGGATAATTTTTAAATTATTTTTTGCTAAAGTGAAACTATGTACCTTCTGTTGAATAGGTCTTTTAGTAATTTCAGGCATGATTTTAGTGTTAGAAAATGAAGAAGAATTGTGCGCTTTAATCATATCTAAAGTATCTGCCTTATTTCTTAAGAACGACATGAGATCGTCTAACTTAATGTTTTTATTTGCATGGGAACTTAAATTATTTTTGTATTGTTCCCATTCTTTTTCAACTACAGAATCTAATTTTGATGTAATTATGTAAATAATGAGCGTGTCCCAATATTCAGTGGCTTCGCCAAGGGTCTTTAATGCGCGTATATTTTTTAAAATAATATCAATTAATTTTCTAATGTGAAAAGACGACTCTTTATTCAAACTTTGCATAGAAAATATTGCCTTCACGTGATTGTGTATTAAAAGTTTTGTGTTATTATATCTCTCATAAAGCAAATCCCAAGCTATTACGTAGTTTTCTGACGTAAATTCAATTGACTTGATTACTTGAGCAGCGTTACCTATCAGTGAGGAACGTAAATAATGAAATTTCTGGATCTGTTCAAGTTGAGTAGAATTGTGAATCATAGAAAGGTAGGTATCCCTGAACTCCAACCAATTATCGTACGATCCGTCAAAAGAGGGTAGTGAGATCGTAGGAAGCTTGACTAACGATTTCGCGCCACACTTAGACTCGCAACTAGATTGACCAGAAATACTAAAACGTTTTATCAAAATATCTACTTCTGCCATGGTATCATAAAAAACATTTTCAAACGATTCTCTAATTTCTAACTGAAGAGCAATGTCGTCTTCGGACGCCATTAACATTTCAATTGAGCTTTGAATAATGTTAAATTCACTGAATAACGATTTAGATAACTCACTACGCAACTTTAATTCCGTGGCTTGCTTTTCGTTTAAATGAACATTGCGGAACGAGCTCACGAATTTTACGAATATAGTAGTCTACCTTTGATTGAACCGCGTTTTTTATTTAATTCTTTAATCGCACTTTCATCTGATTCTACCCGTAAATTAGCACTTGCACTTGGGGGAATAGGCGATTTACTGCGATTAGTCCCGTTTTCCACACTCATTTTGGCGAATTATAAAAGTAGGGTACTCACCAAATTTCTGCCTGTTGATGAGGCGTACACCGAAATCTATAGATAAAAAGCACAGTTTTAGTACAAATTGAAATGGGATAAGATGGTATAGGGAGGATAAAGGGATGATTGGCCAGACCCTTCGTGGTTCCCTCGATTATTCGGCTCGTAGGTCCAATGATACAGATCGAATGTACCTGTATTTTTCTTTTGACTAGCCAGGGTCTGGGGTTTAAATGAATGCGACTTTTTTATGAAATATAGTTTGTATTGACTCAATTACAATTTTAACGTATGCAAATTTATGAAAAAATGGGAATAAAATGGGGAGTTGAGAGAGAAGCGAAAGTGAAGTGAAGTGGGCGTCGTCTTCAGCGGCAGCTCCTTATATAGTGAATCAGCGCCCTCTGGTGTTGCTTTGCTCTACTTTGCAGTCTATGTAAATTAGAATAATTTGATGGTGCTTTGTCGCGTCGTCGCTTGGTCTTCTCGTGCGGCGGCGCCTCTCGCTCCGTCCACCAGATAGCGTAAACAATAAGAAAATAACAATGCAATGTAAAAAAAATAAAAATCCAAGATGGCGGCTATCTTTTTTGTTTATGGGCCGATGCCTACACACATGGGAAACAGGCGTGAGTATATGTATGTGTATGTATGTATCGATGAAACTCGGTTTTTGGTAATATTTTGACAAGAAAATAACAATGCAATGTTATAAAAAATCCAAGATTTCAATAAAACTCTGTTTTTGGTACTATTTTGACAAGAAAACAGCAATGCAATGTTAAAATGTAAAAAATTCAAGATGGCGGCCAACTTTTTGTATGTGGGCCGATTTCGATGAAACTCGGTTTTTGGTACTATTTTGAGAAGAAAACAGCAACGCAATATCCAAAGGTCGCGGGTTCGATTCCCGTCTGAGTATTGATCTGGTGCGAGTCGTATTTTTTCGAGTATATTATTTAGTATTGTATAAAAATAGCAACGCAATGTTAAGAATGCAAAAAATTCAAGATGGCGGCCAACTTTTTTGTTAGTGGGTCGATTTCGATGAAACTCGGTTTTTGGTACTATTTTGATAAGAAAATAGCAACGCAATGTTAAAAATGCAAAAAATTCAAGATGGCGGGCAAATTTTTTGCATGTGGGCCGATTTCGATGAAACTCGGTTGTTAGTTGGTACTATTTTGATAGGAAAACAGCAACGCAATGTTAAAAATTAAAAAATTCAAGATGGCGGCCAACTTTTTTGTAAGTGGGCCGATTTCGATGAATCTCGGTTTTTGGTACTATTTTGATAAGAAAATAGCAACGCAATGTTAAAAATGCAAAAAATTCAAGATGGCGGCCAAATTTTTTGCATGTGGGCAGATTTCGATGAAACTCGGTTGTTGGTTGGTACTATTTTGATAGGAAAACAGCAATGCAATGTTATAAATTAAAAAATTCAATATGGCGGCCAACTTTTTTGTAAGTGGGCCGATTTCGATGAAACTCGGTTTTCGTACTATTTTGATAAGAAAATAGCAACGCAATGTTAAAAAATTAAAAAATTCAAGATGGCTGCTAAATTTTTTGTATGTGCATTGATATTTCTTTTTGGGGTAAAAAAACATCAAAGAAAAGTAGCAATGTATCACATTCATCTGTAAACTGAAACCGGTCGCTATGTGGTTTCTAATTAGATAATCAGCCTGCCGGTTTCTAATATTGCATTGTCTTGTCATCAAGTTCTGAGCTATGTTCAAAATGTCAAGTCTCTAGTTCATCGAGAAATTCGAGAAGCTAATATTAGGAAGTAAAGGAAAATCTCCTTTTAAATCAGATAAAGCGAAAATTTAAACGCGATTTGCGATTTGCGTCGTTCTGTGATGAATACCGAAAATATCGTTAATCCCGGTATTTAAAAATTCAATACCGGTATTGTAAAAGCTTTTTTTCAGTCCGGTATCCCGGTATTTTCGGTATCCGGGATCCCGGTTTGCGACCCCTAATCGAGAAGCTAATAAAAGGAACAGGAGGCTTACCATCACCTTTTAGAAAACCATCATGTTTTATGAACGTTTTGTTATAAGCTTACAATAAGATTTTTCAAATTCGTACCACAACCTGCACAAAGTAATAATACTTTATTCCTGCCAAAGAACGAATGATATTGCGAAATTGTCTATTCCCTGCTAGCCACTACGGCTTATTAGCTATCTACACTTGACACTGGCAAAAATTACTTCCAAGATGAAAGTAGATTGCCAAAACAAAATAATAAGAAGAGAAAAATGGCCAAGAATGCGCTGAATGCGACAATTAAAAAAAATGTGTAAGCGCGCTTGTGTTTGAACTTTGTAAATTAATAAAATTTTATATTTTAAACTTAAATGTCGGACTTAAAGTAAGTAAATACAGATTTCCTTTCATCACCTTTAAACGCGCAGTGCTTTAGTTTAACTATTAAGTATTATTTCTTATTATACGACAATAAAATTAAAACTTCTATGGGAGTTTCTAAATTCCAATAAGGATATTGCTTCGGCCTATAATAGGTCGTTGCAGGCTAAAGAATACTCGCACAGAAAATGGAACGAAATTACAGCAACAGCAGCAGCTAATTTTACAGGGGACTTCAGCAGAGGTTTCAACTCCTCAATGAGGTTATAAACCAATTTCTTGGTAAGTCGATAACGTTTCACAAACTCAGCATCCTCTAATTCGAAGGGATCACTTTCTTCAACACAACATTAGTCGACGCTGCCTTCAATTTCTATTGGTTTCTGCGTTATCGGCTTCCAAAAACTCAAATACTTCGTATTCACTTCACTGTCCATCCGAAAACAAGTGTGTCCATCAGCCATTTTTGATGTCCCCACTGCTGGGGCACAGGCCTTCCTTATGGGTGGTAAGGAGGATGTGCCATAACCCACCACGCGGGCCAACGGCTTAACGTGCTTTCCGAACACGGAGGAGCTCGAAATAAATCATTTTTGGTCACCCATCCCATGACCGACCCTTGCAAACGTTGCTTAACTTCTGCAATCGCTGGGCCAGGCGCTAAACCACTGCGCCACCGAGCTCCATGACTTGGGGGTTTTTATTAATTAATTAGGGAATTTTGCAGTTCATTTCGTACATTTCCCTTAATGTGGCTACCCCACCGAAAGTGGCGCCCTCAGAAGTTTTTATTTAATAAGTTATTAATAGAAAAACATTTAAATAATGTTTTACGTGGAACTTTAGGGCCCATGTTCTAGTATTTTTAAAAGGTATCACTACATTCCCACATTGACTATGAGAAGCAGAAGTTGATAGCAAATGTGTAAAAAACGGCCACTTTTAGCAGTTTAGCTATATACTTCTATATAGCAGTGACTACGAGGGAATGTAATTATCCCTCTAAAATTACTAGACTGTGGACCCTAAAAATTCCATGTAAAACATTATTAAAATCGTGTATTAGAATTATAATATTTAATAAAATTCACCACGGGAGTAAGACGCGTTTCTGTTCCAGAAAGAGAAGCCATACGAAGCGTTTCCCTCTGCCGAAGTACAAGCCCAAATGGGCATACGCGTTAGTAAAACCAGTTGCGCCCGGATTTCTTTCTAGACCGAGTCCAGTCGCGCATGTGAACGCTGCTGCGTTTAAAATGTCGAATTGATGAGTTTTATGTTTTTAAAAAAGGTCTGGAACATCAAGTAAATAAAAAGACGGTGTTACATTTCACATGAAAGTATTTTCTTATCGTATTATTGCTATTTGTTTACATTTAAACATTAAATTCGTATATTTTATTCTTGATTAGTTGTCAGATTTGTTCAGTGACATCGGATCTGCTAGTCCATGGCTCGTCCGTACAAATTTCAGATCTGTCGCTAGATAAATCCGAGTTCTCGCCGATGGGCAACTTAGTGATGTTACCGTTATATAATGTTTTTCGATAAAGTTTTGGTAAATTTTGGTCTTTGCACTGATTCTGCGTCAAATTCATTTGCGATATTTTTGCATGACATGATGATGTGAGCGCGACAGACAACGTGAGATAAATGTCGAGAAATAGTCACGGCGCTCATCCTAGCGCGGCTGGTTTATACGATATTAACCTACGTCAGTATTAGTCAGCTGACGGAAAGGCGTAAAAAACCGTTTTTCGACCTAGGTTCCTTGGAGCAAGTTGTTGTCGTTGGAAAAGATTCCCATTCATTACCTATCACTCTTATGAAATTGATTTTACAGACCATAATTTAGAACTTGCAAGATTAATCATGGAAAAATACCAGACACTAGAATTTCTTTTCTAATGAAAAAATCGAACCCAAATAAATGCATCCGCCAAATTTACACAAAATACTTCATTTTAAAAACCAATGAACTTCTTCTGATCACTAGCTAGCTTTTGCCCGCCACTTCGTCCGCGTGGGTATTCGAAAAATCCTTAGGGAACTTTTGGTTATTTTTTTAACAGACAACAGAAATAACTTTCTTTATACCCCAGGTAGGATAATCGTACAAATAGGATCTTTACAAATATCCTAGTATGATTATCAAAAACTAGGATAACTACTAACTAGGATTTTTGCAAGATCCGGTTTATACGATTAACCAACGTCAGTATTGGTCAGCTGACCGACTTACTATGGAAAGGCGTGAAAAAATCGTTTTTCGACCTATGTTCTTTGGAGATTTTTTTGTGCACAACGGGTTGTGCTTGGCCTTTACCTCACCTGATGTTAAGTGATGATGAGGCCGAAGGCAGAAGCGCACTACACCCGGAATCCTCATCATTGAGGATCACTGGCTATCTTACCTCCAACTGCCGGAACACAATATTTTTTTAAATTGTTGTTATCGCGTCAGACTGATTATTCTGATTATTCGTTATTCTGATTGTCTTTTCATATTAAAATTAATGATATGTACTTTACAAGATATAGTAATTTATAATAATAAAGATTAATACAAATAGTAGTAAAATGTTTGAGTTTGTTCTTGTTTGACCTTTATTCCTTTTTCGAAATTTATCGATATTGCTGCATCAACAGTTGAGCCCAGCCCTTTATGTCAAAAACGTGTCATATTTTGTTGTGTGACTCATCCGTACACAAATTTTTGCTGTTTTGTTTTATTTTTTATGTCTGAGTGTCGTCATTACAGTTGTCACGTTACGGAAGGTAACAGATTAAAATTTGAATAAAAGGATAAAACTGAAAGCCAGGAATTTATTGTAATATGTCACGTCCTAGAGTTACAGATTATACAGACATACGGACTATTATGCTAAGTAATTATAACTAACGAAGGATTAAATTAGGGCGGAGCAGGTTATGTAGTGGCGGTCTTACTGGAACGTCGAAGTGGGCGGCGCTCGAGGAGGTTACAGAGCCCCGGCGGATCAGATGAGGAACGTGCAGATGGATCGGGTAGCGCAGGTGGTGGCGCAGAGCACGGAATGTTGCAGAGCCGGCTAACGTAGCGGCGAGGGTAGAGCGTGCTTACGGCCAGAAGATCCGACGTCTGTAGGGCAGACGGGAAGATGCACGACGTCTAAGTGGTCACCGCCGGTGTCCGAGGTCCATGCCTCGTTAGTCCCAACCGCTGTTCAGAGTTTTCACGTACTTATACAGTTTTTACAGGTTTTAAGATTATAGACGTAGAATACGGCGGCGGCGGTTTAGGGACAGTAGTGTAGTTAGACAAATTCGTGGTAAGACTGCCTCATTGAGCAGCCCGCTTCTCTATTTATACGCTCGCCATCGAATTCTACTCTACATTTAAAATTATGAATACAGAACAATAATGTACGAAGGTTTTATCCATAGCTAGGCTGAAAATCTAGAGTTTTGACATTGAATTAAAAAGTTAGCGCGTTGCTATGGCGATTATAATGACAGACATTTGTTGATAGATAATAACTTTTCAAATCATGAAATTAAAATAATGAAAAATAAGGATAAAAGCAACATAAAAGCAAATAATACATTATGAAATTATCATGGACTAAATTCCACGGCAGTAGCATCTGCCGTTCATAAGTGACAGGCACTTTAAGGTACATGTTCATCCTCATACAGTTACATACATCTATACAGCTTTTCCCTATAGTTTACATTAGTTTACATTAGTAGTTACAAAGAAAGAACCTCATAAAGGTAATAACATTACATTTCTCCCACGGCCCCTGAAAAATTTTCGACTTTAGAGAAAATTTTTTTTTTTTTTTTAAAAGGTTATAGGATACGATCTCTACTTTCATAAAATCTCATATACAATCACGCAACACTCCGTCCGTTCAATAGGCGGAGTAAGGTTCACCTTCAATGACGCGAACTCCTGAGAAAGTAACCTAGTAATCATGACTTTAAGGCTTATTTTTGAGGAGTTGTCAGCCGCTCCATTCATAAATCTATGACGCTAAGGCTTATTTTTGTGGAGTAGTCAACCGCTCCTATAAGTTTAAAAAAAAGTAATTAAGATTGCCATTAGTAGTTGGCAAAGGGTTAAGAGATATAGTTACCTCCTAAAGTAGTAATTAGTAGTAGTACGTTCGTACGTATTAAGAGTAGATAGTAGGTACCTAGTTATAATAGGTATTTTCCGTAGTAGAAATTAAGATTACCAAAATTAATTGGTGTTTAATGATGTTTTCAGGTGATACGAAATAAAACGAAACAAAATAAGACTGATTGTGCCGGAATTCAGTCTGTAAATAGAGATGGGATAATAAAATTATAACTATTATGCATATATAAAGAAGAAATACAAGGACTCCTATTTACAAATATGTACATTCGTTTATGTTTTAAAGTCTTTTACGTGCCATTTACTTCGAGATCCCTTGGGGTCTTCGAGCAAATAAACAAGTGGAGAAAGTTTTTGAATTATTTTGCACTTAATATACCTAGGTGCTAATTTGGCACTAAAATATGCTCCAGCATTACTTAGAGGATAATTTTTCCGCCATACTGTATCGCCGACATTAAACTCTTTGAACGAGCGTCTCAAGTTGTACCGTTCTGAATTCTTTGTGTGGGCTACGTGAAGTGCTACTTGAACTCTATCGTACACTGATGATAAGAGACCAATGTTGTTGGCGTATACGTCCCGAGGTAAGAAAGTCATTTCTTCCAAGTTATACCCCTCGACGTAAATAGAACCGCACGTGATTAATTCGCGACCGTAGACTAGAAATGAAGGTGTAAAACCAGTCACTGCATTAACTGAATTGTTCATTACCGATTGGATTTTGGGCAAATGTAAGTCCCAAGATCTATGGTCGTTACCAACGAGGGAAGCTAAGGCTGCAATGATTGTCTTGTTATACCGTTCGGTGGTGTTAACTTGAGGGCAGTAATGTGGAGTGAAGGATATGTTTGGTACTTTATATCTTTGAAGGAAGCCATGAAATTCATGAGACTGGAATTGAGGACCATTGTCCATAATAATCGTTTGGGGAATTCCATGGACTAAGAAGACGAAATTCTCCAAATTACTAATGATATTTGAAGAGGTAGCCCGTTTTAGAGGGAAAACGAGAGTATATTTTGTAAATAGACAATTTATTACCAAAATGTATTGATTACGACGTCTACTCATGGGTAGCGAACCGATTAAGTCCAAAGAGATGCATTGGAATGGTCTCGAACAGATTTTTGGTTTACCCATAGGACCGTAAGGTGAGTGATTAGAATGTTTATAAGACAAACAAGTTTCGCACTTTGCAATGAAGTTTGCGATATCTTTGAACATACCAGACCAATAATATGTTAAAGACAGTTTTTTATAAGTTTTGAATATGCCTAAGTGAGGATCAGATGATGAGCCATGCGCGTTGTTAACTAATAATCTTCTTTCTGACGGGGGTGGAACTTCTTTCCAAATAAAATCATCCGTTAGTGCGTGGGGAGTGTAAGTGCAGCGGAATAGTTTATTTTCCCTAATAGTGTAATTTGGGAAGCTATCAGGATTGTTTTGGCAATCTAGAAGAAGTTTGTTGTAGCGTTCCATTTCTAATGGGGAAATTACGTCCTCAGAAATCGGAGAGATTTTATGGGTCGGTAGTAGATCATCATTTTTAGAACGAGACAGTAAATCGGGGACAATATTTTCTTTTCCTTTTTTGTGTTTCAGAATGAAGTTAAACGTAGATAGACGGAGGGACCAGCGTGCTAGTCTACCTGAAGGGTTACTCAAATTAAGGAACCATTTAAGTGCGGCATGGTCAGTATAAACCGTAAAAGTTTTACCATTATCTAGGTAACAACGCCAATGTTCTAGCGCGGTAATAACAGCTAAAGTTTCGCGCTCAGTAGTTGAGTAGTTCCTTTCATTTTTATTTAAAGATTTACTCATATACGCTATCACGACTTCTTTATCGTCCCGTGTTTGGGTGAGCATAGCCCCAATGCCGAAGTTAGATGCGTCACAATGTACAAAAAAAGGTTGTTCAAAGTCGGGGCAGGCAAGGATAGGGGTTGTGATAAGACATTCCTTAAGTTTCAGAAAAGAATTATTTGCTTCAGGGTTCCAAGCGAATTTGGGAGCATTCTTTCCAGAAGAAGTTAGTTTGTTAAGAGGAGCTGCGATAGTGCTAAAGTTTGGGATGAATCTTCTGAACCAACTACAGGTACCAATAAATTTTCTAAGTTCTTTGCGTGAAGTAGGTATAGGGAAGTCTATGATGGCTTTGATCTTTGATGGATCAGCTCGTAAACCATTCTCATCAACGATATAGCCCAAGTATTTAAGTTCACTTTTAAAAAACTGGCTTTTTTCAAAGTTTATTGTAAGTTTAGCGAGAGTTAGTTTTTCTAAAACTTTCATTAGTAAAGAGATATGTTGTTCAAAGTTATCGCTTATAATTATTATATCATCGAGATAACAGAAGACCTTATTGTCGAATTCTGGGGTTAGCAATTTGTCCATAAGTCTCTGCTGTGTAGCAGGTGCGTTGGTTAAACCAAAGGGCATGACGACAAATCTGTACATACCTCTACCAGGGACATAGAATGCGGTTTTATCGCGATCATCTGGATGTAGGGGAATTTCCCAGAAAGCTTTAGCGATGTCAATACTAGATAAATACTTAGCGTTCTTTAAATGATCTAATATTTCATTAACGAAAGGGAGGCTGTAAGCGTCTTTACGGGTAACCGCATTTAGTTTTCTACTATCTACGCAAAATCGCCATTCACCATTCTTTTTAGGGGTGATAAGGACTGGTGAGAGCCAAGGGCTTTCACATTTCTCAATTACTTTCCACTCAAGCATTTTATCGACTTCGTTAATAAGCGCTTTTTGTTTTTCAGGGGAAAGGCGATAACAACGTTGTTTTATAGGCAAGGTGTCACCGGTGTCGATGTGATGACATATGAGATCAGTACGACCAAGCTCACCTTTTTCCTCGAAAGAAATGTCTTTAAACCGGGAAATTATATTGTCCGCGATGAGTTTCTGTTCCGAATTAAGATTGTTATAAGCTAAGATATGTTTTTCAATTAAATTAGTATTAACGGCGATTTGTTTCTGAGAGAAAGCTGGGGATAGGAGTTTAGGTATTAAGTTAAACTTTCTCCAGAAGTCAACACCGAGAATTAACGAAGGGAAAATATCAGGAAAAACATAAGCTTTAACGAATTTGGTTTGATTTAGAAAGGTAACCGGCAGGTTGATAAACCCAATCGATCTGATTGTATGTTTACTTGCGGTACTAACTGAAATAAAGTCTGACTTGGATAAGGTAAAACCAAGTTTTAGAATTTTAAGATGAGAATTATTTCCCAAAATTGTAATTGAGCTACCACTATCAAGTAAACCAGTAAGCTCAACATTACTAATAGAAACCGTTATAAAGGGCCGGTTAAAATCTTTTTCGTTATCGTAATATACCGAAGAGGTTTTATAGCTTTGAAAGAAATTTTCAATAAATTTAAGCCAATTCTGCCAGTCGTCAGCGTCGAAATTTTTGTTTACTTTATCCAAGTCATTTTTTAGTTTTTTGAAGAAGAAGGGGAAGGCTTAGGAGTGTTGTTATTACAGTTAGGACAATCAATTGTTTTAAAATCTTTTAAACCACATTTAAAACAAATTAGAAATCTTGGTTTACGACAAGTATGTAAAGTATGACCGTTAATCCGGCAACGAACACAAAACAAATTAGGTTGATATTTAGGGGCTATTGCGTTAGTGGCGGGATATTTGTTGTATGACCCAGAATTATATGATGTTTTAGGGGTATAAAACTTGGGGGGTGCATTAGAAGTTGTGGGTAAGTTAGTTTTGGGTTTATATGATAATTCTGGGATTAACGATTCTGATTCGGTAGGTTCTTTGAAGTTCTTGTTTCTATCCATATATTTCTCATAGTTCTGACAAGCAGAAATAAGAGAATCGATAGTATTTACTTCCTTTAGAGCCACAAATACGGAGTAACAAGGTCTAATATTTCGTAATAAGATTTGAAGTTTTTCTTCTTCCGGAAGTTTTTTTGTTAACCGAGAAAACATTTCAAACATTATAGATATGTATATGATGATAGTTTCAGATTTACCCTGTGTTCTATGTTTAATTGCTGAAAGTAATTTATAGTCATAGTCAAAGTCGCTAAAATCTTTTATGAGTAGCTCAGATAATTGTTCCCATGTTATGTCAGGATTCCGTTCCTTTTGGAACCGAAACCAATATAAAGCTTGATCAGTAAAAATGTCGTATGCCGTTGCAAGTAAGGTTTGTTTGTTCAGATTTCTAGCTATACGAAATTCCTCAATTCGAAGTAAAAATGATCTGGGGCAAGATTTTCCATTAAAAGTAATTTTTTTAAGGTCTTGTAGGAAATTAGTGTTAGTGTTAATTAACTGAAGGGGGTGTGATAAGTTGATGTTATGGCAAGCATTAGAAGGAGTCGGCATGTTGATATCCGTAGATATGTTTTCTGAAATATTTGACCTTGCTACCGCTGTAAGACTTTCAAACGTTTTATCAATTAAAGAAAATTGATTTTTTAAATCGTTAAGTTGGTTTGCTAGAGAAGGGTCTGTTTGGATATCGACTCTATCAATTCTATAGTGCAGGTGATTAATAAAAGATTCTATTTTTTTTAGGTATCTAGTGTTTCCAGCTTCTAATTCTGAGATTTTTGGAGTTAAATACGTGATTGTATTTTTTATCTGTTCAAGATCATCAGCAATGGGTAACACAGAATCTAGTATCTCAGCCGAAGAGATTTTTTGGGCCAGAGGAGTTATTTGGTTTTTAAGTTCCAATAAGGTTTCGCCAGGGGTTACTAGCCTAATCTTAATTTCATATTCTAGTTCTGCCTTATTAAGTAAGTTAAAGTGAATAGGACGTGCCATTTTACTAAATTTTGAAGGTAAAGTTAATTCCCAAAGGTCACCCAATTAAAATAAATGGATGCGGTGTTTAAGATGGTTAAGTGAGTAGGTAGTGAGTGTAGTGATTCGATACTTCTAGTCGGACTCGAAATCCTCGGAAGTATCTCTATCTACTCGCTTGCTTGACTTTCCAGGATATTCTCCTAGAAGTCAGGTTGTATGTACTCTCAGGTCAAGAATAACCGTATAATTACTGAGAGCAATTATAGGGTTTAAACCCTTGAGCCTGAGCGTACGTGCTACTGTCCGAAGGACAGCGTGATTGAGTAGCTGTCTGTTTATGCGTGTTATGATTTGGTATGTGTCCTGTACATGGTACCTATAATGTAGTAGTGTAGGGTAATGTTTCTAACTACTAGATGAAGAAATGAAAATATAACTACAAGTAGAGTTGCCGAAAGTTGCCAAAAATTAACTAACTTGGGGAAGTTTGATTAAGAATTTTGAGAAGAGTGGGAAATTCCCGTTGGGCGCCAAAACTGTCACGTTACGGAAGGTAACAGATTAAAATTTGAATAAAAGGATAAAACTGAAAGCCAGGAATTTATTGTAATATGTCACGTCCTAGAGTTACAGATTATACAGACATACGGACTATTATGCTAAGTAATTATAACTAACGAAGGATTAAATTAGGGCGGAGCAGGTTATGTAGTGGCGGTCTTACTGGAACGTCGAAGTGGGCGGCGCTCGAGGAGGTTACAGAGCCCCGGCGGATCAGATGAGGAACGTGCAGATGGATCGGGTAGCGCAGGTGGTGGCGCAGAGCACGGAATGTTGCAGAGCCGGCTAACGTAGCGGCGAGGGTAGAGCGTGCTTACGGCCAGAAGATCCGACGTCTGTAGGGCAGACGGGAAGATGCACGACGTCTAAGTGGTCACCGCCGGTGTCCGAGGTCCATGCCTCGTTAGTCCCAACCGCTGTTCAGAGTTTTCACGTACTTATACAGTTTTTACAGGTTTTAAGATTATAGACGTAGAATACGGCGGCGGCGGTTTAGGGACAGTAGTGTAGTTAGACAAATTCGTGGTAAGACTGCCTCATTGAGCAGCCCGCTTCTCTATTTATACGCTCGCCATCGAATTCTACTCTACATTTAAAATTATGAATACAGAACAATAATGTACGAAGGTTTTATCCATAGCTAGGCTGAAAATCTAGAGTTTTGACATTGAATTAAAAAGTTAGCGCGTTGCTATGGCGATTATAATGACAGACATTTGTTGATAGATAATAACTTTTCAAATCATGAAATTAAAATAATGAAAAATAAGGATAAAAGCAACATAAAAGCAAATAATACATTATGAAATTATCATGGACTAAATTCCACGGCAGTAGCATCTGCCGTTCATAAGTGACAGGCACTTTAAGGTACATGTTCATCCTCATACAGTTACATACATCTATACAGCTTTTCCCTATAGTTTACATTAGTTTACATTAGTAGTTACAAAGAAAGAACCTCATAAAGGTAATAACATTACACAGTGTTGTTTTTGTATGTGAGTGTGCGGAACTGCACTTGTGTGCACTTTCCCCCCCCGCAAAAATGCCAGAATAATTTGAATAGATTAATACTCGCTAAGGCGGCTCCCTTCGTAGAAGCCGCGATGCTCGAAGAGCACAGATAATATAATAGGTAGGTATACTAATAATAGGCATATTTTGTCACCGTTCGCCCTTTATTTACCAATTAATTATTTTAACATTTTAGTGTTCAGAATATCTCAAGCTCTCCTGTAAAATTTGTCTGGAATGAGATACTTGAATTTGGTTTAGGGCAGCCGAGCTGTCATACCTCTTTTAATTTTTAAATTTGAGATTTTAGGATTCTCAATTCTATTTTTATACAATACTAAATAACATACCTAAGTACTATCCCCGCAAATTATACCACACAGATTTGTAATGAAACGTTTTATTCGTGTAATACAAAATTTAATTGATATAAACTCTACTTTCTTATAACCTCTTCTATACCTTGTATTGTATACAGGATTTTTGGTATACATTTTTCAAGGGTTTCTTCTTGGGCGCTATTAAACTCACTTATTCGTCGGATTTTGCGATAATAATTGATAAATTATACGTAGGTATGCGCTTTGGAGCATAAATCTTTTGTATCTATATTAATTGATACTTTTTTATTAATAAATTGTTTTTCCTGTCTCTGCATTTGTAAGAGCTTTAATTACAAATCATTCTCATAAATTTTATTCTCATAATTCGAGCTGAAACAACAAACATATAATTAAAACTTTACTTAAATAGTTATTTTAAATACTTGTTTGAAGCTGACATTTGCACCTGATTGACACCAAATTGTCACTTTTGCGATGCAAAGACAAAAAGTCTATGTGGTCGTTCGTCGTTATCTTTACGAAGCGAATGTGCCTTTGCATGCCAATTTGACAGGTGGTGTCAGTTATTCATAGTGAAATAAAAATTCGCGGTATAAGATCTTAATTGCTAGACAGAGCAACGAAAAACGCCGATAGAGAGCTTGACTCGCTGACTATATCTTACACTGTTTTACGATCGCGATCACGACGGTCGTCAAATTGTGCTGTTGCGTAAGCCTACAGAATACTGAATACTTGACTGCTACAACATTTTGATTTGTAGTGAACTTGGAACACTGGTACATTAGTAGATCATAACCGGGCCAACATACGCATACCACATTTGTGCACAATAAAATTTAAGTTACAAGAGCAAACTCTGTGTACTTAACTCAATTTTCCAAAAAATCGTACTTACCACATTTCTGTGCGCTATACCATCGATATTATTATGTCTCTTTAATCGTTCAATCTTAATATGTGTAAGGATGTAAGGTACCATTTTTTTTATAGTATATAAACTTACATTTAGTTTTCATCTGTCTGTTCACTATTTCTTCTTATTACTCTAAGCTGCCAAGGCAGAAAATGATCATTCCATTCAGGCAAATGAGAAAAAAAAAATATTTCAGAAATATACCTGGTTCAACGATGGGTGAATGGTGTCCATCACCAATCTGGTAATAATATTGTCTCGTTTTGTGACAAATGGATATAAGTAGTAACAATAATATGGTACTATGGTATGGTATATGGCATATGGTATTATAACCTGATATATTGTAGATTCTACAGCCTGTAGTGTAGCAACTACAATTGTTGACTCTTCCATGACCCGAAGGCAGGTCGAGTTTAATTATTGTCGATTTTATTGCTGTACTGGCGTGTCCATATATCTCACAGGCAGGTCGAGTCTCATGTAGGTATTACTTCCTTTTCCATACCTTACAGTGAGTGGTGGGTATACATTCACTGTGTTTAGCAACTACATTACTTACAAGCCGTATATCTACGGTGTGAATGTATAACGTATTAACGTATATAACCCAGGACTTGAAAACGTTAAGATACCGCACTATCCTGTAGATAGCCTAGACGTATCCGTTTGTACTGTCCTAGAGAACAGTGAGGTTAAACGTACACATAACTGATAACCTACATAACCTCTAGCCTTAATGTTTGAAACATTATGATACCCATACCGGGTCTGAGAGTCAGCCATTCCTCAACTCGCAGCAGGTCCGTAGCAAAAAAACTCTTAATTCTTATTGTTGATTAAACCATATTTTTTCTTCAGTAACGTAGGTATCGGGATCAAACTTTCTACTTTTCCACACACTTCTACAACTTTACATTTCACTATAATTGTTCTTGTTCTTGATAAACTGTGAACCAAATTGGTTTTTAAAACCTTTTATAACAATTTATTATAGTAGTTTATGATACTGATGCATAATGAGGGGTATTAAAACATGAGTGTGTGTTTAAAAACCGAGCCGTAGGCGAGGTTTTTAATAGTATCACACGAGTGTTTTAATACCTAGTTATGTGCAGTTTCATACACTACTTTATCTACACTCATACATTTGGAATTGAACCTACTAAATAAAAGATCAACGTTCTACTAAAAACTAAGGACACACCCACCGAATCTGTGAATTATGTTAATTCTGTCTTTGTAAACACAGGTATATCGCTGGCAGAAGCTATACAAGCTAATGCAAATAATGCTGCTTATCATACAAACCCCGCCCACTCCTCACTCAATTCTTTTGGTCTTCTCGAAACCGATGAGAAAGAAGTCGAATCCACCATAATGTCCCTTAAGAGTGACTGTGCCATGGGCTGGGATGGAATATCGACCGTTTTCCTAAAAACTCACAAAGCGACTCTCATTCCTCCCCTAACCCACATCTGTAATATAAGCATAAGACGTGGCATATTCCCTAGCGCTTTTAAAAAAGCTTTAGTGCACCCTGTTTTCAAAGCAGGTAACAAAAACGAACCAGTAAACTATCGGCCTATCTCAGTCCTATCAGCGCTATCTAAGGTTCTGGAACGTATTATAAACTCTCGGCTGATGAACTACCTTGAGAACAGAGGGTTGTTATCGGATAGGCAAACGATCCACATCTGATGCTGTAAATGACCTGACCCATTACGTTGTTGATAACTTGGACAGGGGAAAGAAGTGTGTGGCAATCTACCTTGACCTTGCCAAGGCTTTTGACACGCTCTCCATTCCACTCCTCATCAATAAACTGTACGCTTTAGGTATAAGGGATAATCAACTCTCCCTGATCCAAAGTTACCTAACGAACAGGCATCAGTGTGTTGTTATCGATGGTGTCACTAGCTCATATCTTCCCATTCCATATGGGGTTCCCCAGGGAAGTGTACTGGGGCCTACCCTATTCCTCACCTTTATCAATGACCTCTGCGACATCGTTGTGCCTAATGGCCGAGTCATAGCTTTCGCAGATGATACTGCTTTGGTTTTTGCAGCTGATTCTTGGCCTGATGTCTTTACTGCTGCGCAGAGGGGTTTCAATATGGTCACCAAGTGGCTTTCCTCAAATCTCCTTACACTGAACGTTAGCAAAACGCAATATATGACCTTCTGTATTCGTAGTATCCCGGAACATATCACTGAATCCCTAACCATCCTAGCTCACAATAATCACGATAGTGATGCATCGTCTTGCCTCTGTCCTAAACTACTTAAAACTAATGTGTTCAAATATTTGGGTGTCCACATTGACGAGAATCTACGATTCACAGATCACATCCAATATCTTACAGGTAAAATTAGAAGACTGATTTTTATTTTTAAAAACCTAAGATGTGTATCAGATCCTCATGTTCTTAAAATGGTTTATTTGGCCCTATGCCAATCGGTCCTTACTTATTGTATAACCTCCTGGGGTGGTGCGGCCAAGACCCATTTGTATAGACTGGAAACAGCTCAGAGAGCTGTCCTTAAGGTAGCTACTTTTAAATCAATGTATTACCCAACAAAACTACTGTACGAATTCTGTGAAGTCCTGACAGTCCGCCAGTTGTTCATATAATATATTATTTTACACCAACACAAGTCCGTACCCCTGTGTCCTGTCCTACTCCAGAAAAGAAACAAAGTAGTCGTTCCCATCACCTGCTTCAATACAAAGTTCAGCCACAGATTTTTTAACTTCTTAGGACCCTACCTTTATAACCTAATAAACAAACACATTGAAATATATCCTCTTAATAGACATAGCTGCAAATTGAAGTTAGTAGCGTGGCTCCAACAGAAGTCATATGCTGATACCGAAATTCTAATGCAACCTGTTGGTTAGTTTTACACTGTGCCTTTTACTTAGTTCCTAATTTGTTCGCAATAAACACTTTGTGTACAAATATTTATATACTGTGACTGTGCTGTGCTCAGTGTTTTAAATATATATAAATCGATCCCAAGACACTGTCGCAGGGCTGAGCACACACACACACACACGCACGCATGCACCCATACACTCACACACACGAACACACACACGCACACTCACACATCCACACACAAAAAAATAAACACTGATTATAACATTAATGTTAACTAGTTAGAAATTTTGTAATTTAGATTTCGTACTAAATTCGGATATAGGACTGCTATAATTTATTTAAAGTAGTACATCCGGGCTTTACATCTGGGGCTCTGGTGATCCTGGAACACAGGCTTTTGCTTATCCTAGGCATCAGACTTCACAAGTACTATGTTACATACAAATGTACCTACTAATCATAAGTACCTATCTTAAGTCTTACTTGTGGAAAACGCAAATAAAATGATTTTTATTTTTTAACGTTAGAAAAGAGAGAGAGAGAATTTGTTGTATTAGCTATGCACCTACCTCTCATTTCATAAGTCATTTCCTTAGCTGCATCTAAAATAATTTTGCAGAGTCAATTTTTTTCACATTTTTAAGCAAGAATAAAAACACCTACGAAATTCAGTATAACAAAATGTAAAAATTGAAATCAAAATTCAAAACTTTTTTTGTAATGCTCTAAAAATGGCGCGCATTCCATTAGAAAAAAAAATGAGATGAGTGCATTCTTGCAAACTAATCGCAATAAGTCATCGATCACCATAGAGTGCATTTTAATCATAGAAAGTATGTGGGAAAATATCGTTGTTTTTTTTAATATCACGGCACTACCTTCTTCTTGGAATTGCCCTGTATCGTAATGAGAAAAAAAGTTGTTTTATGATGCAGCTAACTGCATCGTAATGAGTTTTTTTTTAAATTTTACCTATTCACGAAAATAAAGTACGTATTTATATTACCATTTTTGAATTCATATTTGGAACATTACGTTGTGAGTGTAGATAAAATATTTTATGGAAATGCGTGGCGCCGGTGGAGTAACATAAAAAAGGAATGACAGCCAGAAGCGCGGGACGTTTGACGGCGACAGCACAGGGTGCGTTCCGGATGTACGATGCGTTTGAAGGCGTCATAGAAAAATAATAGGTATCAAAAATAGCTAATTGATATTCGATATGGTATTAGATACTTATAAAAAAAATTACAATATCACTATAAATTACAAAGATACATGTCATTAAGTAAAATAATATAGAAAATGTCATGAAAACTAAAAATTACAAAAAATTCAAATCATATTATAATCACACAATATGTTTAAGATAAATCAGCAATCATAAAGATAAGGCAACAGTTAATAGTTTTGATTCATAAATTCTTCAAGTGTATAGAAGCACTTATCACACAGCCATTTAGTGAGCTTGGTGTTAAAAAAAAATAAAGGCAGTTCCCTTATGCTTTTTGGTATTCTATTGAATATTTTAATCGTCATAAAGGGACAATTCCTGCGATAAATATCACTCAGGCTTTGGGGCACAGCTAAATTTATTTTAATACTTTTATTGAAAATATTTACGGTTATATTATAACGGGTGTAACGAGACCTTCAACAAAGCCGAAGTCCACGCATTCCGCCCATCATCAGGATCATTTTTGTCTTTACCTGGGAAAACCAATAGCTACGAAGTTATTAAAGGTCAAAAAAATTTTTTTTTTCATTTTTTTTTATGAAATCTTATTTTATTCGTTATTTCTAAATTATTTTCCAAAGAAACATTATCATTTTTTTTGTATTTCGTAACAAACAATGACTTCAAAACGTCATCACTCAATGTATCTCATGAGCACGCACATAATTATTACACATAGTTATTTTTTTCGATTGCTGTTCGTGCTACGGGTACTGTACCCTTAGCATGAACAGCTATCGAGAAAAAAAACGCGCGTAAAATGACTCGATAGACAATTCGCTATGGAAAATTTCACTTCGCTTATCGGCGATAGATGGCGCTGTACAAATTTCCAATACAAAATTTATCTATCGAATGTTTTTACGCGCGTTATTTTTTTCGATAGCTGTTCGTGCTAAGTGTACTGGTGACATGATGACATAATAAGGAATGTGATAGAGAAGTGTTGAGATTGAGAGCCTGATAATAATAACTTATTTATTGGAACGCTGTCCCTGTTATTACCGGACCGTCTCCGGTAATACTCCGTTAGTGCTGCGACACAGTTTTTATAACTTTTGCGGTCATTAACGTACAATACTAAGTGTAACAATGTAACTTGTTCCAAATAAACTATTACTATTACTAATGCACAACATTAGTGGCACCCGGCGTTGCAATGTCACGTTTTTTTAGCCAAGAGCCTTTTCAGTCGTAAGCAGAACAGTTCCCCAAAGTTTCATCATTATCGGATGTGGATGAATGGTTTAGGAGTGCATAGGAAACAAATACACATACCTACATAGATTTTTATTTATAAAGATAAGTATTAAATATAAAATTTTACATAAGTAATATACTTATTTTGTTAAAAACCGCTAAGAAATTTTATTAAGGCGCTGCTTAATCGAATTATCTGGTTTTTGAGGGGGTGCGGCAGAAGAAGCGGTGTGCGAGTGCAGCGGCGCCCCTCCCGCGCCGCACCTCACCTGCGAGTGCAGCGGTGTAGACTGGGCCGCATTTAGAAAATTTTTGTTTGATTTTAAATTATTTGCTGTTATGAATAAATGTCATGTTCTCTGATCAGTCCAGGGTGAACAAAACTTTGAATTATATTTTGAGATATTACATAATAAGAACCTATACTTTTTATCACGTAAACGAGCTTTGAGAGTTATAAAAATTAGTTATAATATTTTTCTATACAAAATTTGAACACCATTTTCACCCCTTATCAATCACCAATCATGTCCACCGTGTTGGACTTCAAAATAAATGTTATTTTTGCAATCGTCATCCCAGAAAAAAACCAATAACGACATCCATATCTATTTAAAGGTTTTTTTACCCCTTTTCATTCATTTTATGCGTTAGATTTCCATCCATAAGCCTAAATTATAAATTTAGCGATATTTACTTCGAAAATGAAGGATTTTCTACAATACATAACTTCATCCGCCTTTTGACCCCTTTGGGGGTAGAATTTTAAAAAACGGTGAGACCCGTATTTATTAATTTTCAATCGTCAGCCTAAACAGAAAATTTGAAGATCCTAGCTTAAAAGCTGAGGGACTTTCATACAAACTTTCATCCCTTCTTTCATCTCCTTAGGGATGGAAGTTTCAAAAATCCTTCCTTAGTGGATGGCTACACTGTATAAGGTATCTGTGTGCAAAATTTTAAGTCTCTAGGTCAATAGGTCAAGCGGTTTGGGCTGTGCGTTGATAGATCAGTCAGTCAGTCATTCAGTTTACGATTTTATATATTAAGAAGATAAGATAGTAGGGTGAATATGCCTAATACCAGCCCCCCCAAGGAATTTTCAACTTTGAATCTCTGTTGTTGCCACAATTGCGGTCTTAAAAATATTGTTGACACAGTTTTAGGTAGGTTGATTAGTCTTTATTACGAAAGTAGTAGTTAGTATTACGAAATTTTGTGCGAAAAAAAATAAATATTAAAAACACGACTGTATGACAAAAACGAACAAAAGTTAAATAATAAGAGTGTCATTGCAGTCGGGGGACCGTTTCATGGAACAATTTTTGATCATAGAGGTCCCCCGACTGCAATGACACTCTTGTTTTTTAACTTTTTAGTTCGTTTTTGTCAGGCAGTTGTGTTTTTAATATTTTTTAATTTATTTATTTTTATTTCACAGATTTTAGTGACAAATTATATATTAAGATAAATATTTTAATAGAAAATACTAGAAAAAATCGAATCACCCGTCTGAACTTTTCTATTAAAATATTTATCTTAATATAAAAATAGCATTGTGAATGCCTAAAATCTAAAAATTCCAATTCCAAAACGCTGACTTGCATTTTGTCAGTATGTACACAGGGTAATATGCCTAGTTAGCCGGCCGCCTCCAATTATCCGGCCCCCCAACAGTTTTTCGAATAAAATAAGAAATTCGTGGCAATTTCTTAACAATTTGGATATTTTCCTGGCAACACTGTTATCGATCTATCGAATGGTATGGACGCCACTAGCGAAACGTTACGTAATATTTTATAATTTGTGTTTACGTTGAAGCCCGCATCCGGGTCGATTTCGCAAGTGGAGATAAAAAAAAAATAGTGGAGAGCTCTTGCCAAATAGTCAATATTGTCCTTCAGGGCATCGTTAAAACGTAAATATTTAGTTTGTTCTCAAGGTATGTTGTTATTTATTACTGTTTTAATGTTAAATATGGCTTAATAAGCAGATATTTAGTAATATCAAGGGGCCGCCTTACTAGACAACGAAACCACATGTTTCCAGTATATCGGCCGGGGCCGGGCATATTAATTGTTTGTCTCTTGTTATTTCCGATGTGTATTTTAGCGAATTACTCAAACGATCGCTACTGCATTGAACGATGTGGTTTTTTTTTCTCGTCATGTTCTTTGAAAGGCGGCCGGTATACTGGGCAATAGAAATAGGAGGGCCGGAAATAGAAACAGGGGGGCCGGGCACTGGGCAAATCGTACTTTTTTAGAAATTAATTTCTAATGACAAAACCGACTAATGATAAAATAGTTGGGATCATTACTGTTTGTGTAGGTACCGAGTGCAGACTGCAGACCGAACTCGAGGCGCGTAGGTATTTGATCGAAGTATGGCTCGCTTTTCGACTATTTGTATGAATTTGGAATAAGGTGGATATGCCTAACTCCAGCCCCCCCCCCCCCCTAATTCCAGCCCCCAATACGTTTTTGCTTTGCTTTAATTAAAAAACAATAAAAATTGGAAACTGTTTAATGAAGCCACATCCCTAGTTAATCCTCGACGTTGGAAATCAGTATTACCCCGTCACGACACCTACAATTCACACAACGACCAAAAATGTTCACCGAGACCGAATAGAGGTGACTATGTTTGAAAAACAGCATAAAACATCGATCGATGCGAACTTTGGGAAGTGTGTTTATGAAGGCAAGATGCATTTTTTTATAGTTTTAAACTTTGATACTAGTAATAGATTAGTTAGATAACGTTTTAAGATTACAAGTTTGCAGGTTTGACTATGTGATTTTCCAAAACTTTCTATTATCAGCCGGGGGCTGATGTTGGGTATTTAACTTTCGTTTAAGAAATCAATCTCATCTTAATTTGCTCGTCTTTAGGTTGGAATTTGTAGTGCTATTCACTAGAATTACTAACCCTGCACCCAATGGCCTAAATACAGCCGGGTGAATAATGTTTAATTCCTAAGTTATTTGTTCTTCAAATTAGGGGCTGATATTAAGAAATACATAAGAACCTAACATCAGCCGGTCATCAAAACTTTACGGCAATATACAGGATGTTTTCAAATGATTTTATTTTTGTTTTTTTTATATTAGACTAGCTGCCGCCCGCGACTTCGTCCGCGTGGATATTCGATAAAATCCTCATGTTTTAATTTCATTAATTCTGATCAGCCGTTTTTACGTGATTAGGCGGGTTCCCACCAAGCGCGCTGCCTCGCGAGACAGGACGTTTGCCGCACGGGCCTCGCACGAGGCTGCTCGCTTCGTGGGAACCCGCCTAATCACGTAAAAACGGCTGATCAGAATTTAATGAAATTAAAACATGAGGATTCTATCGAATGTCCACGCGGACGAAGTCGCGGGCGGAAGCTAGTTTATAATATTCAGAATTGTATCCAGAGATATTAGTATCCCGTTCCCGTTCCTTCCCTGTCCCTGTCCCCGTCCCCTGGATGTGCATGTCCAGGTCCAATCATGTCCACCGTGCGACTTCAAAATAAATGTTATTTTCGCAATCACCATCCCATGAAACCTCAAGAACGACATTGATTTTCATGTTTACTTACCCCATTTACACCTTGAGGGATGATTTTCAAAATAACAAAATATGTGTTTGCCTATTTATTTTTAGACATGCTCCTACGAATTTTAAAGTTGTAATGTCTATTTTATATTATTTTACCATACCAATTTTGAACCCCATTTTCACCCCTTTAGGGGTTAAATCATGTCCACTTCAAAATAAATCTCATTTTCGCAATCACTATCCCAAAAAACCTTAAGAACGACATCCATATCGATTTTTATGTTTACTCACCTCATTTACCCCTAAGTGGTTAATTTTCAAAATTACAAAATATTATGTTTGCCTTTTTATTTTAAGATGTGCTCTTACGAAGTTTAAAGTTGTAATGTCTATTTCATATTATTTTTCCATACAAAATTTGAACCCTATTTTCACCCCTTTTGGGGTCAAATCATGTCCACCGTGTTGGACTTCAAAATAAATGTCACTTTTGCAATCGTCATCCCAGAAAACCCCAGTAACGACATCCATATCTATTTTTGGGTTTTTTACTCTCTTTTTACCCCCATTTCATCCCCATAGGGGTTGAAATACTACCAATAACAAAATACGTTACGTTAGATTTAAAGCCATAAGCCTAAATTATAAATTTAGTTATTTTTACTTCGAATATAAAGGATTTTCTTCAATACACAACTTCATCCCCCTTTGACCCCTTCGGGGGTAGAATTTTGAAAAACGCTGAGACCCGTATTTATTAATTTTCAATGTTCAGCCTAAACACAAAATTTGAAGATCCTAGCTTCAAAACTGAGGGACTTTCATACAAACTTTTGACCCCCGTTTCACCCCCTTGGGGGGTGAGTTTTGAAAAATCCTTTCTTAGTGCACCCCTAGACCGCAAAAGGAAGCTATGTGCAAAATTTCAAGTCTCTAGGTTCAGCGGTTTGGGCTGTGCGTTGATATCTCACTCAGTCAGTCAGTCAGTCAGGACTTTGAATTTTATATACATAGATATAAAAAAAAACATAATAATCAAAATCATACTTATTATCATCATAATAATCAATCATAGAAACAGAAAAGAAATTCAATTCAAAAATTGTATATCGATATTCACTTCTTGGAAAACGCTTTTATAGGTTTCAAATAATTAAAACGATCTCGTACTCGTTGATTATTGTATAAGTTATTTTTTATTACGCAATATTTAATATATTTATATATTCTAAGTTGATTAATATCTACAGGAGAGGTATAAGTTTCAATGACTTGTTATGGGAACCATAATTTTAAAGCCTCTAGTATTTTATTATCATTATTAGAGTTACCAAACGAATATTCTTTAATCTCATACAAACATGGTTGTTTTATTTTGGAACAGCCTGTACCCGGCTGGAATTAGGGAACAAAGCGGCTGATATTAGGGCAAAGACGGCTGGAATTAGGGTTTTTCGCCCGTCGTGCATTTAAACGATTCTATTTTTTTTCCCACAAAACTACGTAAAACTAAGTACTATTTTCGTAATAAAGATCAATCAAGCTACCTAAAACTGTATCAACAATAATTTTAAGACTGTAATTGTGGCAGCAACAGAGATTCAAAGTTGAAAAATCTTAGGGGGGGCTGGTAATAGGCATATTCACCCTACTTGGATTTGTAATTTTTTTTTTGTTTTCTAATTCTACGACACATCCGTCGCAATTCTTTGTTCCTTTTGTTTCCCATTTTACACACACACAATACATGAATAAATAATAATAATAATACAGTCAAGTTCGTACAAAACTAGGTACCTATAAAAACAAGTCACAGTCACAAGACGTAAAACTACACTAAATCTATTTTATTTATTACTAAAACCTAAAACTACAAAACAAACACCTAAAACTATTACTTGGCACTAAATAAAATTATTTATTTACTTAAAACAAACAAAGTTTGGAAAGACGAGACCGGCCACGCTACGATATGAAATGAAAAGTACAGCCCCATTCTCAATACCACCCGATGCATGCCCCCGGCCCCGCGGGCGTTCACCCCGCCCGCCCGCGCCAGATCTCTGTGTTTGCCGAAAACTAGCAAATATTTTTCTAAGTGCATTGCTCTTTACATTTTTCAGGCGCTAAAAAACCTGTTTATTTTGATTTTAATAGTGATCCATAACATTAACATTCGTTTTTTTATATAACTCTTTAATTCGTGAAATAAAACACTTTTAACGGATACTAGCGCGGTTTTATTGAAAGTACTTTGGTAATTACTTGGTATTTGGTTTGATTTTTGATTTTCCCGACGTTTCGGCACCTTTGCAGCTGCCGTGGTCACGGGGGACCACGTGACCACGTGACCACGGCAGCTGCAAAGGTGCCGAAACGTCGGGAAAATCAAAAATCAAACCAAATACCAACTAATTACCAAAGTACTTTCAATAAAACCGCGCTAGTATCCGTTAAAAGTGTTTTATTTCTTTAATTCGTCTTATGTTCGATTTATAATTTGAGAAAAATATGCTAGTTGCCGCTGAAAATATCGAGTACCTACTACGCGACGAAAAATCTTTTTAGAAAAATCTTTTTTTTTCACTAACTAAGCTTTTACTTGAAATTTTTTATAGCTAAGTATCTAATTCAGGATATGTCAAATACAATTATATTTTTTTCTACCTTTCAAAATGAGTGGATTTTTCTAGCTATGCGACAAAACTTTATATGTTTTCATTGACGCTACGTTTTGCAGCTCCTTAAGTACATACCAACACCTACCTAATACAGAATCGTGAACAGGGCGTCGTCGGTTCTGTAACCAAACTCGAACCCCACTTCGAATCTCACTTAACTGCACGGTAATTTTAAATCATAAATAAGATAATGATAAGAACATTTTGTATCACAAAAGATTTTAGATAGCTACATAACCTAAAATTTTTGCAATCTATAAAATAGCTCATTTAGTTAGCTAATTTTTTAATAACAAATTCACGCGAAGTGAAGTGAGGTTCGAAGTGAGATGCGAGTTTGGTTACAGAATCGACAGACTGTGCGGGTAAAACCGCGGGGTGCAGCTATTACCTATAGGTACACAAAATTGTATAAATGTAAAAGTTTTGATGTTTGGATGTTGTTCATGATGTACTCAATCACGTCTGAACGGGTGAACGGATTTGGACGAAATTTGGCACAGAGATAGATTATTTATAGTCAGGAATACTTAACACAGGCTTCTTTTCATCCCGATCATTGGTTTCCAAGGGAAGACTTACAACGATTACCGTTGTGCAACATTTCACCCGTGCGAAGCCGGGACGGGCCGCTAGTCATATATATAAAAGAGAAAATCACTGACTCACTACAAATAACTTTCGCGATCGGCTTAGTTTTTAATTTTTACACTATGACCGTAGTTGCTCGCTCTTGCGTTGCTCAATGTGCGTTTGCTTTCTCTGGCTCCGCGCGTATCTGCGCATCCTCGGAGCGCTTTGAATTGAATACCTGAAATCGACGAGCGCCAAAAGCTCGGTACAGTCTTAACAATAGGGTACCGGACAATAATCGAAAAAAAATCTAAGATGTGTTTCAAAATAAAGTTTGTTACACAACAATATCACTGAATAAAGATTTTTAAGAAATAACAATGATTTATAATTTTTAATCAATAAATAAAGTTGCGTAAATCCAATATGTTTTATCTGTGCAGCGTTAGAACCCAAACGCCAATCACAGTGCGTGACGTCATTTACGGTTAGCCATAAGTAAACAACACTGGGTTTCGTTACCGTTGTGCTGGTTATTATTTGTGTTGTGGGCTGTGTAATAACACTCTAGGTACTCTAGGTACTTACATCAAAGTGATCTTCGCAAAAGTAAATTGGTGAAGTAACAGACATTCCATCGCACTTTCGTCTTGTTAGGTCTAACCATTTTTTTTCGTATGTCTGGTTTTCGAGGTACATCAATGAAAATTTTATTTGGAGTAGTTACTGATGTATTTCCACATCGAGGTACAAAACACCAACGATATTTTTTTCGGTCCATGATGATTCAGATCTACAAAATAGGTACCGTAAACTGCTGCAACTTTGCACGAAATTTAGGGTTTTTTTTAAATATCTCTTCAAGTATTTATTATCTGTGCCCATTTTTACATTAGCGCGCGAATTGGAGATGTATGCCAAATATCTTAAGGTTCATAACACCAAAACTACTGTTAGATTGATCTCCAGAAAACGTCAAAGTTGTAGGCAAAGTTGTGATAAAATACCCCAACATTGCCTAGAAGATTATTAGCAAAAATACGAGCCGCATTGAAAAACTGGTCTTAATTATAGAACCATAGACAATGTGTTACCATAGAGATGTGCATGGGTTACCATATATAACCATAGTTTTTTTTTCTGGCAAGCAGGCAAAGTTGGGCATAAGCAGGCAAACTTTGAGCAGTATCAGTTAATATTTTCATAGTAAGTTTTAAGCATAGTAAGGGCTGCTCCAAATAAAAAAACACAAAATTCAAAAGACTTACTATATTCAATAAAAACAATTAAAGTTTTTTTGTACCAACATAATGTAATACCCTTTTGACCAAATCAAACGTGATAATAGAGTCATTTCTGACGTTAACAAACTAATTTTCCTCTATTAGTTTTAATTAAGTCAAATTAAAATATTGTCCAATATTATTGTTGAAAAATTACAAAATTAAAATAACAAAACATTAATTACTTTATATGCCACTATTGGCGTACAAAAGAATCATAATTCTTATATCAATTTTTTTTAAGTTATGAAATTAAATAGTATAAAAATCTAGGAATGACGTAACAAATAATATTAATTACCTATAACCTATATGGCACTTACAAAAGAATCATAATTCTTATAACAAAGTTATAAATAATTTTCGCAAAAAGTTATGAAATAAAATGGTATAAAAAATCTTAGGAATATCGTTGTAAAAATTACAAAATAAAAGTAACAAATAATACAAATAATAGTTAACATTAGTACCTACCTATAAAAAAAGTTTCAAAAATGCCGTTGTAGAATTTACAAAACGAAAGTTTCAAGAAACGAAATATTACATTCAATATGGCATTAATGAAAGCATCATAAATAATCAACTTTATAGAAATTAATTATTTAATAACTAAACAAAACATACATAGACGGCAAAAATCATTACCCTCCAAACGCTTCACCGTAGTTGAGTAACTGGTGACAACCCTAGGGCTAGGCAAACTTGAGTCACTAAGTGACCGAGAAGCCTTCACAACATTGCCTGCTATCGTTTTAGTCGTAAATGCTCTCATTTACAAGAAAAAACATAATAAACAGGAGAAAGAGCACATTTGCTTACCCCGTAAACACTAAGAGAACTGAAATTTTCGAAACCAAAAGTTTAGCACTGACATAAAAAACGTGCACTCCGTTTGTGACCGTTGACAGCTAACAGACAAAAAAGTGACGGTGTTGCCACTTCGAATAATAATGAAATGGGTTGCCAATAAAATGAAGGTATTTCTCCCATTATCAAAAGTAAAAAATAGATGGCGGTTATGTAGTAATTTTAGTTTTACTAGATTAGGCAAAATTGTAGCTTAGGGGCAAACTTGCAGCAGTTTACGGTAAGTACTTAATTTATCCAAGCACTGATCACTTGTAATATGGCTTGTGGTTTGTTTACCCCACCGATGACGTCACGCGATCTGAATTGACATGAAGTCCTGTTTTCGCGGTAATTTTAAATTAATTATGTTTTTGACGGTTTTAAGTACTCCAAAAGATTTATTTAATTAAAATATTACTTTTATGGCTATATTTATGAATAAAGATCATTTTTAAACACTATCTGAAAAGTTGTCCGGTTCCCTATTGAATGTAACAGATTAACAGTAACAGAACAGTTTAACCATTCTTTCACATTTATATTAACGAGTATGGAAGTAACGACTAGTTAGGGTATTCCATTTACACTAAACAAGGATGCTAACTGGAATCTATAAAGGATCATTCACACAGCTGCGGCGCGTCAACGGCGCGTCACCGGCCCGTCAACGGCAAAAATATAGTTACATACAAGTTGTACTACACTGTTCACACACATCAGTCACGTCAACGTCCAGTCACCGGCAAGTCAAACGCATATTGCTACGGCATGCCGGCGCCGCGCCGGTGACGTGCCGTGCGGCGCGTCGCCGGCGAGTCACCGGCAAGGAGAACAGGGTTGCTACTTTTTTGTTTAACTAAATTATTGGTTGCTTTAATCGTTATAGAAAAGTACACTGTGGTATGGAAATAAAGTATTATTTATTTATTTCAACTTTGAAAAACATTTATTTTTACAACTTTTGGTAATATCTTGGTAAATTTATTGGACTTAATTTACACCACCAGTCTAGGATGAGTATTTTTCGAGATATTCCTGTTTTAAGATTAACAGATGACAGCTGTCAAACTTAAAACAGCAATATCTCAAAAAGAAATTGTTGAGGTTTGCGTACGTTGCGGATGACGTCATAATTTAATTACAGATTACTAGACTATGTTTTCCTACCATCACTTGTTTTAACGACATTCATTTGTTTACTCTAAATCCACTTACATCTTATGGTAAAATTTTGGTAAATTTATTAAACTTAATTTTCACTACCAGTCTAGAATGAGTATTTTTCGAGATATTCCTGTTTTAGTTGAAATAAATTAACAATATGTAGGTACTTTATTTCCATACCACAATGTACTTTTTTTCTACCTATTATAACAACCAATACTTTATTATAATAAATAAGTGGCAACCCTGTTTGCCATGCCGGGGAAGTGCCGGCCGTGCCGGTGACGTGACGGCCGGCGCGGCACCGGCGGCGGCGCGGCAGCGGCGGCGGCGCGGCACCGGCACGGCCGGCGCGTCACCGGCGAGTCACCGGCACGACAAACAGGGTTGCTACTTTTTTGTTTTAATAAATTATTGGTTGCTATAATCGGTAGACAAAAGTACACTGTGGTATGGAAATAAAGTATTATTTATTTATTTCAACTTTGAATATCATTTATTTTTACATCTTATGGTAAAACAGGAATATCTCGAAAAATACTCATTCTGGACTGGTAGTGAAAATTAAGTTTAATAAATTTACCAAAATTTTACCATAAGATGTAAAAATAAATGATATTCAAAGTTGCAATAAATAAATAATACTTTATTTCCATACCACAGTGTACTTTTGTCTACCGATTATAGCAACCAATAATTTATTAAAACAAACAAGTAGCAACCCTGTTTGTCGGTGCCGCGCCGGCATGGCAAACAGGGTTGCCACTTATTTATTATAATAAAGTATTGGTTGTTATAATAGGTAGAAAAAAACTACATTGTGGTATGGAAATAAAGTACCTACATATTATTAATTTATTTCAACTTTTAAAATCACACTTTTTATTGCTTTTGGTAATATTTTGGTAACTTTATTAGACTTTATTCACCTTTTGCAAGACATCATGGGACTTGATAAAAAATGACATACAAAGTTCTGAAGTTAAAAACGACATAAAATGTATAAAGGTAGGACAAAATAAATGTATGACTGACAAGAATGACATTTGCAATTTATTTAATAAGTATTTTATTAATCTAACGAAAAATGATAGTGACCATAGTAATAATAATAATAATATGAAACAGAATTTAACCAATATTCTTAAAAATATTCCCCACAACCCTAAAAGCATGTATTTGACTCCAGTAATCGAAAATGACATTTATAAAATAATCAGACAATTAAAAAATACTAACTCAGTCGGATATGACGGGCTTACTACTAATATAATTAAAGAAAGCGCTACCTATATCACGGCACCGCTAACACACTTGATCAATTTATCACTCTCACAGGGTCAATTTCCATCTCGACTAAAGCTATCCGTAGTCAAACCACTACACAAAAAAGGATCTCGAGAAGAAATAAAAAACTATAGACCAATAACTTTGGTGCCAATCATCTCGAAGATCTTCGAAAGGGTTATGTTCCAAAAATTAAATGGATTCATAACATCTTATGAGTTGCTAAAAACGGAGCAATATGGTTTCAGGAGAGGTAGATCAACAGCACTTGCCTGTTTCCAATTAATGAAACAAATTACTGAAAATCTAGACAAAGCTAATAATGTATTAGCAGTTTTATTAGATATGAGCCGCGCTTTTGATTTTGTCTCGCATCCTTTGTTACTACAAAAACTAGAACGATGCGGGATAAGGGGAACTGCACTAAGCTGGATAGAAAGTTACTTGAAAGATCGCCAACAACGCGTAGAGATCACTGGTTTCCCATGTGACAATAACAAGACAAGAAAAATCTTTTTCTCTGACTATCTTCATAATGGCTGCGGTGTACCACAAGGTAGCATACTTGGCCCATTATTATTCTTAGTCTATATTAACGATTTGCCAAGTGTCATTGATCAAGAATGTATCTTATTCGCTGATGACATAACTTTGATTATTAAAAGTAAGAATCATAATGAACTTGAAACTATCGCAGAAAATAACCTCAAAGAAGTAATTAACTGGCTCAAAGCTAACAATCTCACAATTAATCTAAATAAAACAAAATGCATTAAATTTAAAACACATAACTCTGAACGTAAGGCATTGGACATTAAATATGAACATGATAAAATCGAAGATGTATCAGAAATAAAATTCTTAGGTATTACAATTGACGAATCTTGTAATTGGAAACCTCATATCAATGCTATGGTTAGTAAATTAGATCGTTTTGTGTACGTCCTCAATAGAATAAAACATGTGGCATCAAAAAAAGCAGCAATTATGGCATACCATGGCTATATGTCATCGGTACTACGCTATGGATTAATATTATGGGGTAACTCAGTTGAAATATCACGGGCTTTCAAACTCCAAAAAAAATGTGTTAGAGCAATTTGTGGTGCTGGTTATTTGGACAGTTGTAAACCCTTATTTAAAGACTTGAATATTTTGCCCTTGCCATGCCTTTACATATACGAGGTTTGTACCTTTGTAAAGAAACATCCTCATTTATTTAAAACAAATAATTATTACAATTACAGAGGAAGGAAGGAAAATAATTTGTTCATTCCTCAGCGTAGACTGAAATTGCATTCTAAAAATGCATACTGTATGGCAATACGTCTATATAATAAATTACCTATTGAAATGAAGGAACTGCCACTAGCTATGTTTAAAAGTAAGCTATCAAAAGTTTTAAAAGAAAGGAATTATTATACCATCGATGAATACCTAAATGACAAAACATTAAAATGAATTAACTTATACTAAGCAATTTGACATAATTATGATTTAAATTTATTATGACTGTATACTTGTATTGTTTAAATAATTCTGACCATTGATGACCCATATTTTTGTAATTTTTTTTTCCATTATTTTTTATCGATGTGACATTGTAAGTGGCGTTATTCTTATTTATTATTTTAACTAACATTTTCTATTTTCATTGACATTATATTTTGAATCAGATAAACATTGGACATTAATTAAAGTATTTGTACATCGAACCATTCGGTAGAATATGCGGGAACCATTTAATTAAAATCTGTATTGTACCATATTCAAGCAAATAAATGATTTATGATTATGATTATGATTATGATTTTCCACTAAAAAGCCGTTTACACTAAGGCCTAAGGGTCGGTCATGGGATGACCAAAAATGTATTATCTCGGGCTCCTCCGTGCTTCGGAAGGCATGTTAAGCCGTTGTTGGTCACGGCTGCATTTGCAGTCATTAACACCCACCAATCCGCATTGGGCCCGCGTGGTGGGTTATGGCCTATCCTCCTTACCACACATAAGGAAGGCCTGTGCCCCAGCAGTGGGGACATCAAAAATGACTGATAGACAACACCACAATATACTTTTTCTCTACCGATTATAGCAACATTAGCAACCAATAATTTATCAAAACAAAAAAATTAGCAACCCTGTTTGTCTTGCCGACATTCATTTGTTTACCCGAAATCCACACATTGTTGTATTTTTATTAAAATTTGAAAAAAAATACCTTTACTAGAACTTAGTGGAACAGGTGAATTAAGTCTCATAAAGTTACCAAAATATTAACAAAATTAAAAAATAAAACTGTTTTTAAAATTGAAATAAATAAATAATACTTTATTTCCATACCACAATGTACTTTTTTTCTACCGATTATAGCAACTAATAATTTATTAAAACAAAAAAATAGCAACCCTGTTTGTTTTGCCGGTGACTCGCCGGTGACGCGCCGTGCCGGTGCCGCGCCGCCGCCGGTGCCGCGCCGGCCGTGCCGTGGACTGCTTGTTCACACACATTTTTGACGTTACCGGACGGGCTGGTGACGCGTTGTTGACGCGCCGCAGCTGTGTGAATGATCCTTAAAACGTACCATTAGTAAAAAAATATTATAATATTATAATAATTTCCTTCTATTTCTTAGTGCATGGGATCTAACTGTATTGCAGAAGTAAGTACACCATAAGGCGCTAAGGTAGGTCAAATCCCAATATTCAATTCAAATTATTGAAAGATTACGCGCGTGAAGCTATCATGGAAAAAATATAATAATGTACTTGACACAATACACAAATAGATTTAATTGAAAGCATTTATAAAAATGTTACTACCTTTGATGTAAAAAAATATTCCGTGGACCCTGTTTCTGGTCTTATTTGCAAAATTTCTCGGAAGCAGAACATTCGTTTATGTTAAAACCAACCCATAAAAATCGGCGATGTTAATACCTTCAATCTTGATTGAGCAGATTTTTTTAAATAACTTGAAAGCGAAGAAAAGTAATAAAAACATGTAAAAATTGAGAATTCGGTGCAAGTTCTCAACGCAACTGCCGCGCCGGCACCGCGTTGGAACCGCACTGATTTGAATCCAAAGTGAGAAGAGTTACGTTCGATTTCACTTCATCACGGATCGAGCCGCTCGGATTGACCCACTTTAGCGCCTTAAATTAATGTAAAGATAAGTCATACTCCAACATCATTGCTATTTTAAACAGCGCAAAGTTGCTATACATACACACACACATTGACATATTCCATCAAGAAAGGGACAAAAATGAACACCAGCATACGGAATACTTGTTGTAAGAAAGGGATAAACAGACATCATATTTCGTCTCATAAACTGCTGCATTATCATTGGCCGCCAATAGACAGCGACAGCCGTCTCCTTCACTATCAAACGCAAAAAACAAACCTCTCGCTCTTTGCACCAACATGGCCATAGCCTTCTCTATTTTACAAGCCGTGAACTTAAGTTTGGCAACGTCTGTTAGTGTCAGTTCGTGGTCATGGCGTCGGTTAGTCTCCATACTAAATGTATGGGAATATTTCAATTTAAAAAGTCGATATTTTCTTTCGTAGTAATCGTGCGGGGTTGAAAATATGCAAATAATGTAGTTCTTTTATTGAAGTTCTTTATATATTAAACAATAAGAAAAATTTCAATTTTAACTAGGAAAAAATGTCTGTCAAAGATGTCATCTTTTTTGTAAATTTTTTTCAGCAGGGCGTTGATTAACACGCCCACTAGCTATAAATGATATATTATAAAGGTCTTTTAAAGACAAATATTTGCTGTTAACATACTGTATATCAATTTTATTGTTAATACTTTTGGAGTTAAAGGTTATTAAAGTCAGGCTAGGCGCACTCCGCGCTTTAGGTACGAAGCTACAAGTACCCGGCGGTCAGGTTCCGTCGGACTAATTTCAGAGGGCCGGCCGCCGCGTGCCGGCCGGGTCGCACGTTAGCAACATTAGTTCGATTTCGATACTCATTCACGCGCCGCGTTCGCGTATTGTCGCGTCGTTCGTTTGCATGTTTAACCAAAATGAAGGCATATTGCATCGCAATGGGCTGCCTTAACAATAATAAAAAGGATCCGAACCTTACGTTTTTCACACTTCCAATCGACATCGAAAGGTAAGAAGAATGCTTGTCTAGAAATAGGTAGATTCACTAGAATAGAATATTATTATTATCTGTGATACAAACAAACCTAGTCAGTATTTAGTAGGTATTGTCCGTTTATTCTTAAGCGCTTATTACACCATCCTGAATGTCGGACCCGGAATTTAGTGTCCGATTTAGGACGAGAAATTCAGTCGCCAATTAGACCGTCCTGAATGTCGGATCCGATATCACAGCTTTACGATCATACAGTTGTTAAACGAATGTTCTTGTAGCTGTAAAAATACATAGCTAGGTAAATAGGAGGTATATGTAGGTATAGCTAGGTAGGTACGTGTCATTTTCAACGCTAATCTGAACTAGTTTTTAACCGACTTCATCAAAAGGAGGTGGTTCTTAATTCGATTGTATACTTTTTTTTTATCGTTATTCGCGCGTATCTTCGATATTTATGGACCGATTTTGATGATTATTTTGTTGTTCGATTGAGTTTTCTTGCGAGATGGTTCCATTTATTTATTTTTTTAAATCGGGTCAGTAGTTTTCAAGTAATCCCGAAAATACTATGACTTTACATCAACTACCTTGACGACTTTGTTATTTATGAACCGAATTAGATGATTGTTTTTGTTGGGAGAGGGATACCTTTGTGTAGTCTTTTTAACAGACTTCAAAAAAAGGAGGTATTCAGTTTGTATATGTATGTACGTTTCTCCGCGATTATCTCACGTTTGGCTGAACCGATTTTACTACCTAAATAATATACCTACACTACCTAATACAGAAGGTACTTATACTAAAAATAAAAAAATAAAAAATTGTTTAAAAAAACAAAAAAACCGACTTCAAAAAACCTGCCTCTAAAAAGCAAGAAATAATATATAAATCATTAGATTAGCATTAGCATTATCATATCATTGTTATAATAAAACACGTCTATTGAAGTCGGGTGGGGCTTTTAGAATAAAAAAAGAAAGTTGTAGGTACTCCAGCCCCACCCGACTTTAATAGACGTGTTTTATTATAAAAATGATAATGCGTAGCTAATGATTTATATATTATTTCTTGCTTTTCAGAGGCAGGTTTTTTTGTTTTTTATATTGATGTAGGTCAAAAAAAAAAGCAAATCACAGAGTGACAACCCTTATTTACTTTTAGTCGTTGCGCCAACTGTCTATCTAGACGAACGGCGCGGCGGATTTTTTTTCGCCAACATAAAAGGCGTTGAATGACTGTACTATTTATGCTGTGGTACTACTGTGTCGGAGCCGAGCGTCCTGAATGCGATTACACTGTCCTAAGTGCTTCCGATTTAGCATCCGTTATGTCGGCGACAATTTCTATACTAACTAGGATCCTAAATCGGATCCTAGCTTCCTGAATGCAATTACACTGCTCTGAATTTAGGAGAGACTTCATATCGGGTCCGATATTTAGGATGATCTAATTAGCTCTTTAGATAGGTACCTACTTGTCTTATTTGCGTAACAATCTTCACCCAACTATTTATTGAAATAATAATTTACTAGGTACTTACTTACCTACTTACGAAATAATAAGCAAAGTTTAATTTTTAATGACAATACTAAATAATATACTAGAAAAAATACGGCTCGCACCAGATCAATCTAGTATATTATTTAGTATTGTATAAAAATAGCACTGTGAATGCAAAATCTCTAATTTAAAAAATTTAATGACAATTTAATTTCGTAAGAAATCATAATTTTTGATACCATGTATTCTGTGCCTAGGTGTTGTATTGTATTGTATGTTGTGTTGTATTGTATGACAACATTGACAAATCTGTTTACTAAATAACTAAGTAAATAGGACAAATAGGTAAGGATAAACAACTAGTAGTAACATATTGTATCTGTACTATAGTAATTTGTTCACATTAAAGTACACAACATTATAAACACAATATGTCCAACAGCCATTTTTGATGACCCCACTGCTGGGGCACAGGCCTTCCTTATGGGTGGTAAGGAGGATGGGCCATAATCCACCACGCGGGCCCAATGCGGATTGGTGGGTGTTAACGACTGCAAATGCAGCCGGGACCAACGTAACGTGCCATCCGAAGCACGGAGGAACTCGAGATAATAAATTTTGGTCACCCATCCCATGACCGACCCTTGCGAACGTTGCTTAACTTCCGCAATCGCTGGGCCTAAACCACTGCGCTCCATTGAGCTCCTCACAATGCTAACACAATAACTTGTAGGTATTCAGATTAATTTATATTTAAAAGAAGACAACCCTGAAGTCGTTAGAAGAAATAAGAGCTACGCGATAGAAAGAGAGGCAACTTCTAATCTAGGTGAATATAACTGTAGGCAAGGGAGCGGTGTGCGACCTGAATTGCACTTTATTGCGTCTGGGATAGAGTCGCTATTTATTTAAATGACTTAGCGGAGTGGATCTTCTGTACTTGTACTATTATGTATTCTGTGTTAAAGTATAAAACTGGTTTATTGACTATGGGATTTGATCTAGGTACCCCACCTCTTAGAAATATACTAGCGGGTCACAACAAGTTTGGTAACGATCGCGTAAGTGGCTGACTCTGGATTCACAGGATGAAGAGGCACTCTCTGATGCTAAATATGTCGGTCTGTTTGCGTGAAGTGGTTGCGTTCTTTTTATATGCAGGCTGACAAATGTGTTATCGTTACCAAAAAAAAACGATAAGGTAAATGGCTGACAATAGTACAGCAAGTACTAGTTGTACTCACGTGGATTACGGAAGGACTGACCAAAATTCGGTTGCGTTTCGTAGCTATAAGCGATTAAAGTTACAAGGTTACAATTAACTTTTTGTTTGTTTGTAATGTATAAACTCAAGAAGTAATGATCTGATTTTAAAAAAAAATTTCACCAATAGTAAGCTACATTATCAGCGAGTAATATAGGCTATAATATTATTTTCAAAAAATCAGAGATCCTTACGAAAATAGCAATAATGAAACTCACGGTACCAATTTTTTTTCTATCAAAGTAACTATATGGCATGCGCTGCGAAAACTATTGATGATACATAAAAATAATCTACTGTACGTTTATAGTTCTCATTATTATCCACAAAAAATTTTAGGAGGCTATTACGTCTAACTATTATAGTTTAGTCACAAAAATCGCTTTTTGTTCGATTTAGTCAATCAAAACTGGGGTAAAATCGAAAGATGATGATTGATGATATTTGTATCATCACCATGATAAGTTTTTGGTGTGGGGGCGTTTATTTTTACGGTCTGCGCTCGACCGAACGCACCTACTAGTGCAGTATTTAGTGGCATCAACCTTGCAGATCGTCAACAAAGGAAGCCGCTTGGCACAGGCGTACTTAGTAGTCATCTGAGCTGATTTAGCCCTGTACCCACGTGGTACCACGGTTGTAGCCGTGAGTCTGGAGGGGGGGGGGGGGGTCGCTTCTACCACGCTGCACTTTTATGACAATATCTCCATAACTTTAGCAATTAGGTCGTGTTTGGTATCGTTTTCATATAAATAAAGGACGATGAACAATATTTTTACTCGTTCATAGAAAAAAATAAAGTTCAGCGCAAAAAAAGAAAAAAATAAGATGAAAAAACTTACAAAATCTATGCCTACAATTCTGCCCTGTGAGGCACATTAGTGTATCTTGAGATACACTAATTAAGCTTAACAGGTCTTATTGAGATCGTCTAGCCCCCTTCTATATGGGCCACTTTAAAAAAAATAAACTTTGTTCCTGAAATTTTTCAGGAACAGGCCTGCCACATTAGTGTAACTCTGGAATTTTAAGCGCGTGTTACGCGATCGCCGTGTAATTGAGTTACCACAGATAGGCATAACAGGTGCAGGCGCCAGCTAAACGTATCTATCTAGAGTAATTATAGATGCACGATATTGGCGAAACAAGACAACAAATACAAGTCATATTTAATTATACAACTTAAATTTTATATTTTCTAGAACTTAGGTCAAATTAGGACTTATAAAGGATGGCGATTTACTGTAATATCTATCCAGTTTCAACTTACGTAAATCTAATAATATTATAAAACTTAGGAATGTTTTATTTTTATTTTTAGAAACTTTACTGTCCTTTTACTTTTTTACTGGGCTGGGTGAACGTTTATGAAAATTAAAAAACTTAGGCTTGTTTTATTTAACAATATTTTTAGAATATATAAAAATATAAATATGTTACTATTATTTTATAAAACAATTTCAAAATGTTTTAATTTTTATAAAAGTCTACCCCGCCCAGTAAAAAAAGTAAAAGTTCAGTACATTTTCTAAAAATTAATATAATAAAACATTCCCAAGTTTTATTTTTACTATCACTAAGTGTCGACGCTGTGATGCGGCGATGTAGTCAGGCTCTCGATGATTTTATGACGTAACGTAACGGGAAGATCAAGGTTGTAGACGAAATGAATATACTTTATTCAACGTTGCAAAACTGTATATTGCACGAACGTTATACAAAACAAAATATTTTCGATGACACAAACGCAACAGAGAAAAATTGTTTAAAAAACAAAAAAACCGACTTCAAAAAAAACCTGCCTCTAAAAAGCAAGAAATAATATACAAATCATTAGATACGCATTATCATTGTTATAATAAAACACGTCAATTGAAGTCGGGTGGGGCTGGAGTACATCTTCCTTTTTTATTCTAAAAGCCCCACCCGACTTCAATTGACGTGTTTTATTATAACAATGATAATGCGTATGATACGGAGCAAGCTAATGGGCTGATGGAAATGAGTAAACGAAGCTTTGTTAACGTTTAAAATAATGTATTTATATTACAAACAGCACTGACACAATAGCAAAGACATGACACAGTGTAGCAAAAACAATGGTAATACGTCACAGTATAAAAAAGGAACAGAATGCAAAAATATAAAGAAATAAGTAAAAAACCATAAAGTTTATATCAAAAGGAGGCCGGCTCGGCAACACTCTAATGATTTGTATATTATTTCTTGCTTTTTAGAGGCAGGTTTTTTTTGAAGTCGGTTTTTTTGTTTTTTAAACCATTTTTTTATTTTAAGTGTATTAGGTAGTGTAGGTATATTATTTAGGTAGAAAAATCGGCTCAGCCAAACGTGAGATAATCGCGGAGAAACATACATACATACATACAAACAGAATACCTCCTTTTTTGAAGTCGGTTAAAAAGACTACACAAAGATATCCCTTCCCCAACAAAAAAAATCATCTAATTCGGTTCATAAATAACAAAATTGTCAGGTTAGTTGATTTTATGTCATAGTATTTTCAGGATTACTTGTAAACTACTGAACCGATTTGAAAAAAAATTAAATGGGACCATCTCGCAAGAAAACTCAATCGAACAAAAAAAGAATCATCTAAATCGGTCTATAAATGTCGAAGATACGCGCGAACAACGATAAAAAAAAACATACAATCGAATTGAGAACCTCCTCCTTTTGCTGAAGTCGGTTAAAAATCGTAATGGCGGACGGATCGGTGAACTGCCAGAGTTGTTCTCGCGAAAACGCCGAAGGGCGGCGCGGCGATCGCTTCGGCAGTGGTCGATAACAGAGGTCGATAATTTGAATAATGGCGGGAGCGCAGACATGGCCCCGGCCTTGGAAATAACAGGTTCCAACAGGATCAGTCAGCATGACGGCTCGGCATCATCAGCATTAGCAGTGGATACCGGTAAGGGGCAGATCTTCGAGAAGGCCCTGCGAGTGACACCTGTTGCAGTACGGAGATCCGCCACTCGTGCAATGCCGTCAGTTCCAGGGTAAATGCGTATTATCCGGCCAAGCTTCCACTTCAACGGGGGGAGGTTGTCTTCCTTGATGAGCGCGAGCCTGTGGAGTTGTACTTCGCTCTGATTCGTCTTCCACTTGGTTCGAATCTGCAGTTCGGAGACGTACTCGTTAGCCCATCGTTTCCAGAAGCTTTGTCTTATTTGATCGATGACTTCGTAGCGTGTGAGACGTCGGGTCGGTGTGGTCGTCAAGTCCTGGCAAGCTGGAGCTGTGAACGGCCGGCCTATGAGGAAATAGGCGGGTGTGAGAGGTTGCAGGTCATTAGGATCCGATGAAAGGGCTGTCAAGGGTCGGGAATTCAGTATGGATTCGACCTGTGCTAACACAGTGCTGTATTCTTCATAAGTAAGATTATTATTACCTACGACCCTTCGCAAGTGGTGTTTGCACGATTTAACCCCTGCCTCTCACATGCCACCAAAATGAGGGGCATACGGCGGGATGAAACTGAATTTTATGTTAATATTCGAGGCAAATTCAACTATATCATCCTTATTATTATTTAGAAATGAAGCTATTTCTCTTCGGGCGCCTACAAAATTTTTTGCATTATCTGATATAATCTCGGCCGGCTGACCACGGCGTGATATAAAACGTTTTAATGCTAATTAATAGTCATTTGTCGATAGACTTGTGACCAACTCTAAATGAACGGAACGTGTACATAAACAAATGAACAAACAAATGTAACCTTTAGTAAGAACAGCTCCCCTCCCTTTACGATTTAAAACCATAACTGGTCCAGCATAGTCAGCGCCGCAACGCATATAGGGAAACCCAGGTTCCAGGCGTTCAGCTGGTAAGTTACCCATCTGAGGTCGAATCGAGTTCGCCTGGAACCGTGCGCACGTCACGCATTCCCGCACCGTTTTCCTAGCTAAATTACGGCCTCCGAGAGGCCACCAAGCCTCGCGAACGCACGCCAGCAGGAGCTGAGGTCCACCATGTAATAATCGCTTATGTTCATGTTGGAATAATAAAGTTGTAAATCTGTGCTTACCACACAGTACAGGATGTTTTTTATTTTCATCGAAATGAGAAGCATTTTTAAGTCTTCCACCCACACGTATTATTTTGTTTTTATCTAGAAAGACATTAAGACCGATTATACGTTTAGATTTTACAACAGAATCTTTTGTTAAGTCAATTAATTCGTCATTGAATGTTTGTTGTTGCGCGAGCCGTGTAAGCAGTGTAACAGAGGCGTCTAGTTCCTCGACAGATAACAAACCGGTTCTGCGCTGATGTTTATTGCGAATATTATTCACAAACCGTAATAAATACGCTGTCGCTAGCTTTAACCTATTGAAAGATGAAAAGCGATTAAAATCTATGAAAATATTTGATGATTCGTTACATAACAAAGCAAGACCTTGCGATTTAAGTTCAGGTAATTGATTTTCATTAATCAAAGAATCATTTTGATAATTGAATTCGCGGTCGCGTAAGAATTTTGGACCATTCCACCACAATTCATGGTGCTGAAGCTCCTTTAAATTAAGGCCCCTCGACACTATGTCGGCTGGGTTCTCATTACCATCGACATGTAACCATATCGCCTCACCTGTTAACTCATTAATTTGTGATACACGATTTTGTACGAATGTTTTCAACCGATGAGGCGACATTCTAATCCAGCCCATGACAATGGTAGAATCTGTCCAAAAAAATGTTTTAGAAAAAGTCAGTCTGAGCGATGTCGTTATTTTTTTAAATAAGCGGGCACCGAGTAGCGCGCCACACAATTCGAGGCGAGGTGTGGTACAGACCGTTTTTACGGGAGCAACTTTGCTTTTAGCGCATAATAACTTTACAGTTATAAACGAGTCATCACCATAGGTACGTATGTACGCGCATGCACCGTACGCGTTCTGGGACGCGTCGGTAAAATATGTAATTCACAAAACTGCATACAGTCACCCATAACGTAACGAGGTATACGCAATGAGTTTAAATAGGACAAATTTGAAGTAAATGATTTCCACGAATTTTCAATATCATGCGGAACGGGGTCGTCCCAAAGTCCCAATCTATTTTAATCAGCCACAATTTTTGAAGCATAACTTTTGCTATAATTATTGCCGGAGACAAGAGACCCAATGGGTCATAAATTTGTGCAATAACGGACATGATACTACGTTTAGTAAGCGGAGTATTATTTTGTGGGTTCATGGTGAAATGAAGGTCATCACTTTCGACCTGCCATCCCAAACCTAACGTTTTATTTTGACAATTATCACCAATTGCTAATTCTTTGGAAAAATCCTTTGTAGAAACATCAAAATTAAAAATCCATTTTCGTAAATTAAAACAAGCAGATTTCAATAATGGAGGTGCCTACACCACAATTTGAGCGGAAATGTATGTGGGAATGAAATATCGGAACGTATGAAAGGTTGAATGATTTGCAAGTATGATGTATCCGAGCGTGAGTGAATGAAAAGAAAGACGTGCGAGAGAGAGAGAGACGAATGGCTGCTACTGAAACGACGACGCGTGAGCTCTGCAAAGATATTTTGTAAAAAAGTAAAGTTTCTTGCAAATATACGTTTAAATCAAGTTCCTGGTTTGATTCCTCGGCCCATATTTGGGGGCTCGTCCGGGATACGGAGATAAGCAGACGACGAGTCAAAACGGCAGGTACTGTACGGCGGCACGTGGCGGGGCGCGTCGGCACGAAAAGAATTTCACGAAACGGCATCTGCAAACGGTATTTCGGGTCGCCAGCTTCATCATTTCAAGCCTACGATGGCGAAAGACTCCAAACGAACGAGCAAACACCAGATTTACGACGATTACGACGAACGACGAACACGCGGTGGTATGCTGCATCTCACGGAAGATTTGGTGATGAAGTTTAGCGCTCAAGACAACACGTATCCTGTTTCAAGGTGGGTTCAGGATATTGAAGATAATTCTGAGATTTTCGATTGGAACGAAACGCAAAAATTGTTAATTGCCCGTCGATCCCTGACCGGCACAGCGGCCCTGTGGCTGCGCTCCGAAAAGATTTACAAGACTTGGGAAGACCTAAAAGCGGCGATAAGCAGAGAATTCCCTGACACCGTTGATATAAAAGAAATCCATGAGCTTATGTGCAAAAGAAAAAAGTTGAAAAATGAGTCATGCCTCGATTATATGTTGGTGATGAAGGAGCTGGGAAAAAGGGGTAAAATGCCTGATTATGTTGCTATAAAGTACATAGTGGACGGTATTCAAGACAAGGAAATAAATAAAGTCATGTTATACGGCGTGAGTACCTACAGTGACCTAAAAGATAAACTCAAGGTGTACGAAACAGTCAAAGAGAAAATGTGTGCAAGCGAAGCGCGGGAACCACGGTACGCATACAATAACCGAAGCTATAGCAAGCCGAATCCTGCACAGAATCAGCAGCGCGAGCGCTTCCCGACGGCAAGTACAAGCTACGGTGTGAAACGGTGCTATAATTGCGGTGAAAAAAGCCATGCATCCGAAGATTGTCCGAATCGACAAAATGGCCGAAAATGCTTCCATTGTAACGAGTTTGGCCATATTTCTATGCAATGCCCGGCAAAGACACGAAACCAAACGACGTTTGCCGACGAACAAACGAAGAGGCAAAGTTTTGTCACAACGACGGAAGGTGGCGCGGTAGTAGCGGCGCGTGAACATCGTGAAGTTGGCAGCACTGATGACAGCGACACAAGCTCTCCGATTGGCTGCGGCGGCAACATGGCGGCGGAAATGCACTGTCATGGCGAAGCTGACATTTACAAGACTGAAATTGTTGCTGACAGCGATGTAAACAAACCGATCGTAGAAAGAAAACCGGTGAAGTTGTTGAAAATAGGAAGAGAAAACTCGATCTACGCCTTGATCGACACGGGAAGTGACGTTAACTTGATAACGATTGATTGTTTTAACGCAATAGGTGCGCCGGAGTGTAACATAAACAATAAGCTTACATTGTCTGGACTTGGATCATCGAAAGTGAGTACGTGTGGACAATTTACGACGGCTGTGCAAATAGATGGACAAAATTACGATAGTGTATCTTTCTATGTTGTACCTAACGATTGTATACCATATAAAATAATATTAGGGCACGATTTCTTACAAAATGTAACAACGATTATGAAAGACGGAACGGTATGGATGAAACCGAATGATTGGATGAGTGACTGTTGTGTTTTTACGTGTGTTTCTGATTGCGTAGGTTATGTGGCAGACGAGGGCATCAGACAGGAGGTGGTCAAGTTGGTTGAGGATTACCAGCCTTGCCAAACAAAAGAAGCTCCGATTCAGCTGAAGATTACGATGAAAGATGACATCCCTGTTGCCCAACGTCCACGACGTATCTCATATAAGGAACAAGAAGAAGTTGATACGCAAATACAGCAATGGTTGGAAGATGGAATAATAAGGGTAAGCTACTCAGAATATGCTAGTCCTTTAGTGCTTGTTCGCAAGAAAGATGGTTCTTTACGAATATGTGTTGATTACAGACAGGTAAACAAGAAAATGTTGAGAGACGAGTACCCCTTGCCTCTCATAGACGACCACATTGACAGGTTAGCTAACGCTAGGGTATTTTCAGCGCTAGATTTAAAGAATGGTTTCTTTCACTTGTTAGTAAGCGAACAGTCTATGAAGTATACTTCATTTGTCACTATGAAGGGGCAGTATGAATTTTTAAGGGCTCCTTTTGGCTTAGCCACATGTCCAAAGGTTTTCACACGATTTATCTCGATAATCTTTAGAGATTTGATAACAAAAGGTTATGTTCTGATATTCATTGACGATTTGCTAATTCCAGCACAGAACGAGCCAGAAGCATTAGAAAGATTACAAGAAGTGTTACAAATTGCATCAGAATATGGACTACAGATTAATTGGAAGAAATCACAACTATTGGTGAGAAGAGTCGAATACTTGGGACATGTCATACAGGAAGGTGTAGTGATGCCATCGCCAGGGAAGACCGATGCTGTCATGAAATTCCCTGAGCCTAAGAATGTGAAGCAACTACACAGTTTCCTCGGATTATGTTCATATTTCAGAAAGTTTATAGAAGATTACGCTATGATTGCATCTCCACTCACCAATATGTTACGAAAAGATAAGAAATTTGAGTTTAACGAAGAACATAGAAGAATATTTACAATATTGAAGGAGAAATTGTCAAGTAAGCCAGTGTTAAAGATTTATGAATGTAATGCTGAAACGGAACTGCACACAGACGCTTCAAGTGTTGCGTATGCTGCTATCTTGATGCAAAAAGATTGTAACGGTGAGCTGCATCCAGTACATTATATGAGTCGAAGAACTACTGACGCTGAAAGCAAATATGTAAGTTATGAACTGGAAGTATTGGCTGTAATAGAAGGAATAAAGAAATTTAGACACTATATCTTTGGAAGACACTTCAAGATAGTAACTGATTGTAAAGCTTTTGAGATGACCATAAACAAAAAAGAAATGGCACTATCGCCGAAAGTTTCTAGATGGATTTTGTTCTTACAAGACTACGATTTCAAAGTAGAACACAGAGCGGGGTCGAGGATGAGACATGCAGACGCATTGAGTCGAAACCCATACGTAGCAGCGATATCTACCGATATCCATCAAGAATTAAGAAGAGCCCAAGAGACTGACGATGGTCTCAAAGCGATCATTGACATACTTAAAGATCAAAAGCCGTATAAAGATTTTTACTTGCAAAATGGTTTGCTTTGTAAAGGTGTAGAGCGACGTTTAGTTGTACCACAACAAATTGAAATAAGTATAATCAGAAAAGCTCATGAAAACGGACATTTTTCTAAAAAGAAGACAATGGAATTAATTTGTAAAGATTACTATATAGAAAAGTTAGAGAAGAAGATAGAAGATTGTATTTCTACGTGTATCCCTTGCCTTTTGGCATCCAGGAAAGAAGGGAAGCAGGAAGGGTTTTTGAATCCAATAGAAAAAGAGGATGTGCCCTTCCACACATTTCACATCGACCACATCGGACCCATGACGGAGACAAGTAAGCAATACAACCATATCCTAACCATAGTCGATGGATTCACAAAATTTGTTTGGATTTTTCCTACGAAGTCCACGGGAACCCAAGAAGTCCTTAATAAGCTGGAAGTTCACCAACAAACGTTTGGAAATCCAAGAAGGATAATCTCAGATCGAGGAACAGCATTCACAAGTAAGGATTTTGCTCAGTACTGTGAAAACGAAGGTATACAGCATATTAAGATCACAACGGGAGTACCTAGAGGAAATGGGCAGGTGGAACGGGTTCACAGAACCATAATTTCAGTTTTGACCAAGTTATCTATAGAACAGCCCACACAATGGTACAAACACGTCAATAAGTTGCAAAGAGCTTTGAATAGCACGCACCAGAGAAGTATAAATACGTCACCATTTGAACTACTGATGGGAACAAAGATGATGAGAAAATCAGACTGTGAACTCTATGAGTTATTATTACAAGAAGAACGAGATGACTTTGTTCACTATAGAGAAGAGCTAAGGAAAAATGCAAAAATACAAATACAAAAAGTTCAAAATGAAAATATGAAGAATTACAATAAGAAAAGGAAGGAGAGCAGGCAGTATTCAGAAGGAGATATAGTTGCTATAAAGCGTACACAGTTTGGAACGGGTATGAAGATCAAACCTAAGTTTTTGGGGCCATACAGAGTTACAAAGGTCAAGAGAAACAATAGATTTGACGTAGAGAAGGCAGACCCACAGACTGAGGGACCAAACAAGACCACAACCTCCTCTGACTATATGAAGCCCTGGCCTATCTAGTATGTGATGGATGTGTCATAGAAATTTAGTACCCTGGTAAGTGAGTTATTGTTTTTTTGGTGTATGAATGATGATGAATGTAAGTGTTATTATGTGGAAGCCCTAATGTTGTATTTTAAAATGGTAATTTGTTATTGTGTTACCTCTATTTTTAATCTATAAGATTGTTTTTCAACACATTTACCAGTTCGGTCATTCAAAGTAAAAATAAAATGGTTTAAAATGTCTCAAAGAAATGTGTAATTAAGATAAGTTAAGATAAGATTAATATTGTAAACCTTAGTTGTTCATATTTAAAAAGTATTTAAAATGTAAAACCTAACGTTTGAACCGAACCGTTTCTGAGGTGTGTTTTGTTTAATAAATTAAGTTTCATGATGTTGTTATTATAACTTTTGTGATGATTTGCTAGCGTAAGAGGATGAATGTCTGGGGACAGACATAGCTGCAGGATGGCCGAATGTGGGAATGAAATATCGGAACGTATGAAAGGTTGAATGATTTGCAAGTATGATGTATCCGAGCGTGAGTGAATGAAAAGAAAGACGTGCGAGAGAGAGAGAGACGAATGGCTGCTACTGAAACGACGACGCGTGAGCTCTGCAAAGATATTTTGTAAAAAAGTAAAGTTTCTTGCAAATATACGTTTAAATCAAGTTCCTGGTTTGATTCCTCGGCCCATATGTATAAAGTGAAAAATAGCGAATTTCCCTAGGCACAAGGGGACTGGTTCTTGATATATAAAAAAGTGTGGACTGTATTGAGGATTTAAAATTATGCGGAGTTAAATATAAAGTTCGTGTATGAAGTTGCAAAACGCTTGTAAATATTAGGACGAAGAAAATTGGCGTTGGTGTCAAAGGAACTTTTGGATAGGAGTACGCACCTGTTTTTGGAGAAAGTTCTTCGCCAAGATGTCCTGATGGTTGCAGGTTCGAGGGCCGGCCGATAGCAGGGAGCGGCGGTATACTCGCAGCACCGTACACAAGCACTTTACCACTTAACTTCAAAAATGCGGTTCAATTATTATAAAAATTCTACACAATAAAAACGTCCTTGCGTCTCAGGCGCTCGCAGTTGAGCGAATGCAAAAGAATGTTCTCGATAGATAAATTACTTATAAAAAATCCGATGCACATATTCACACACTTGCAACGGCGAAATGGACGGCAATAGTTCAAAATGCGTATGCAGGAAAGGGATGGGAGATTGAAGGGATAAGCGCTTTGCAATCATTCGTTTTCTACTTAAAAATAATATTACATAGAATTCGAAATCCAACATCCCCCAGCCTTGAAGAAACCCTTCAAAAAAAATAGAAGGGAAAGATAATCGCCATATTTAGCAATTTCAAGAAGCGGGGTAACTAATAACTAGAGCGGTTAAATCATAATGAATTAACTAAGATAAACTATTTAATTTAATATAACTAATATATATGACCGAAGGAAATATTTAAGAATTGACTATTGAGTCGGAAGCGGGCATAACCGCACAACTGGTCGTTTATACGTTCCCGATTTAGTTCTTACTTCCGCAACGCGGATAACACCATCCCTACCAGGGTATACATTGGTAACAATTCATCCATATAGATGTCCCTCTCTAGCACGGCTGCCGCAGTTGGCCAGTTATGCCGTTCATCGCTAGCGAGTTGACGTAGCGTGCGGAGCGCCAAGAATGGCGAGGACCGAAGTCCGAATGTCACTCGAGTGAACTCAAAAACCTCGAGCGGGTCGGTAACTGAGAATCTATACAAGATTCGTTGATATTTGCGGTGCGGATCATTTGTATAAATGCATTAATACATTTGTTTCACATCTGCACAAAAGGCAATGCTGAAAACACGAACATTTAAAAGAATATGAAAAATATCAGCCTGTAGATTGCAACCCGTATACAGGATATCATTAAGTGACAACCCTGTATCGGTCTTGGCACTGCCATCCAATACGGGACGGACTTTGGTTGTCGCCTTGTCGTTGCGAACTACGGGGTGGTGCGGAAAATGAAAGCCTGGGGCGGAGGACGCTTCAGGTGCGGTGCGGGACAAAATACCTTTATTTAGGTAATCACGAAAAACTTCGTCATATTTTAATTTTAAATTGGGATCCTTAGAAAATTTATTTTCTAAAAGAAAAAAGCGTTTTTTGGCGGTAGTATAAGAATTGCCTAGATTATTTGGGTCTTCTTTAAAAGGAAGGTCGACTGAGTAACTGCCGTCAGAGTTACGAACAGTTGTTGAAGTATAAATATTTTCACACTGTGTATCGTCGGGACTTAAAAACGTCCGCGAGGGTAACTCTTCGACTGCCCAAAATCTTTCGACAATCTGGTTTAGCGGTTCCGAAGTGAAAGCACACAATGTGCGAGTAGCGGGTTGCGGAGAAATAACCGGAGCGTCACCTAAAATTAGGTAACCTAAGGTCGTTTCAAGGGCGGAGGGCATACCACTGTGCGGGCCTTTTATTTTATCGGAAAGCAAAATTTCACAATAAAATTTAACACCTAAAAGCACATCTATGGGTCCCGGTTGCGAAAAATCGTCATCTGCGAGCGGTAAGTTACCAATAAATTCAATGGACGCGGTATCCACGCAAGTGTCCGGTAACTGTGACGTAATCTGTTCTACTACCATCGGCTTTATGGAATATTCACACTTATTATCAAAGCGAGACGTGAATTTAAGTGAAGTAACACCGAGAATTCGTTGTGAAGCTCCTCCAATGCCTTGAACTTCCGAATAGCGGGTTTGATTATAAACAGGAAGCGATAGTCGCTTACAACAAGATGCGGAAATATAATCACTTTAAGAGCCAGGATCCACTAGACATCTCAAAAGGTGAGTACGGTTAAAAGAATCAATAACTTTAATTTTAGCGGTCCCTAACAACGTAGTTAACGTTTGATTACGAGCCACTCGATCGCACGAAACTGTACAAATCGATGCATTATTATTTTCCACAGTAGAATCGGCGGCGACGGGAAGATGAGTCATATCAGACGACTCGTGGCGGCCGGCCGGCAAAGGGCGCGGCGCGTCAGGAGCGGTAGCGGAAACAATATTAGCGGGGTTTGGCACCACTGAGCCAACGTTACAATTTGATTGAACATATTGAGTTGGATTGAAATGCAATAATGAGTGGTGTCGCATTGAACAAAGAGAACAAGTATGTTTTGAAGTACAAGAAAAAGTCTTGTGTTTTACGCTCAAACAATTGTTACAGAAATTATTAAGTTTAATAAAATTAAATCTTTCTCGCGGGGTCAATTTCATAAACGATGAACAAGAATATAAATGTTCATGTTGCATGTTATTACACAAAGCGCATTTATCGCTTACGCTTGGACCACACCCTAAGTCTTTATCCATAAAGGATTTCAAAGGTTTAGGGATGTGTCTGCTTTGCTGTTTAGACTGAGAATTATTATTATCTATCAGATTACTAAGGTTCATAGAACGAGACAAAACTTTACTTTGTTCATTAATAAATTCAATTAAATTATGATAAGAAGGTATTTTATCCTTACGATAGGTAATTTCGAATAATTTAATAGTGTCTGCGTCTAACTTTTGCAGAGCTAAATGCAAAAAAATAAAATCAGTTAAATCATCAAGTTTTAATTGCTTAAGCGCTTTTACAGCTGAATCAAAACTATTTATAAATGAATCTAGCCCAGTAGAACTAGTCATGGATAGCGGTTTAAACTGTAACAATTGTTTTAAATAAGCGGATGCGAGTGAGCGAGGGTCGTCATACTTGTGCACGAGGGCCTCAAAAATAACAGTATAATTTTCTGCGGTCGGCGCCAACCCTGCGCATACGCACGACGCCTGCCCAGTTAATTTATTCACCAAGTAAAATACTTTTTCGCTAGGAGTTAGCGATGCATTATCGTGAATCATACTCTTAAATTGTTGATAAAACAACGGCCATTTTTTGACATCACCGTCAAATGACATTAAATCAATGGGCGGAAGACGAGGTTTTGATTTTAATAATGAAGTTTGCGGTTCAGGACACTCGGTTTTATTATCAAGTAAAACCTGTTTTATAAAACAATACATTTCTTCAAATGATGACCAAGAGTCATAATCGACCTCGGTATCGGGGTGCAATTGCAAATTTAACATGTTATATAAATCTAAAACTTCTTGGAAGTCCTTACGTAATGTATCAATATTCGAAGCACTAGTGCAAAATGAATGATAAAATTGTCGATCATTATTTGCCTTTCGTGCTAGTTCGAAAATATTTTCGACGCGTTTGTAAATGACATCACGTTTGACAATGTATAAAGATAATTGATTTTTATTTGTACTTAATGTGTCGAAAAAAAGGTCTGCATCACTACCTTTTCTACTTTTAGGTTTAACCATTGTAAATACTTAAATATTATAGCGGGACTCGTAAGTAAAATAAAATTAAAGCGGTTTTCGTAATATAAATTACGCGGTAAGTTAAATTAGCAAAAGTTTTTACTTGGCGATATATGTAATTAAAACGAATATGTAAAAGTGTAACAAAGTATTAGCGATTATAATTGTAAAATCAATTGATTTTAGTAGCGGAAATAACAATAAATTATTGCGGGTGCGAAATACTAAAAAAGGCGGGTAGCGAACGCCTAGACGCAAAATAAAGTAAGTTGTCGGAGCGAGCCGATCCGAACAACGAACAAGAATTTAACTAAGTATTGTAAAACACGATGTGAAATAAAATGGCGGATTAGAAAAATGGATTGGATTTGTAAAGAAATAACTTTACGTTGTGTAATACTATGCAATGCGGAGCGGAAATAAAAAATAAATAGTTGTCGGTGCGGGAAAATATAAAAATAAACGACAATTATTTAATTACGTAGTACAGTGACCGTTTAGTTATAACTGATCATGCGGTTTGCGGTTATCAAATACGTGTTTTAAGTTAAATGAAGTAACGCGAACTATAAATATGACCAAAATTAAGCGGTTGATGATACCAAAATATTCTAGCAAAGTTACCAAAGAAATATTCGGTTCATAGTACCAAAATTCGGATCGAATGGACCAAAAAATAATGGAGGTGCCTACACCACAATTTGAGCGGAAATGTATAAAGTGAAAAATAGCGAATTTCCCTAGGCACAAGGGGACTGGTTCTTGATATATAAAAAAAGTGTGGACTGTATTGAGGATTTAAAATTATGCGGAGTTAAATATAAAGTTCGTGTATGAAGTTGCAAAACGCTTGTAAATATTAGGACGAAGAAAATTGGCGTTGGTGTCAAAGGAACTTTTGGATAGGAGTACGCACCTGTTTTTGGAGAAAGTCCTTCGCCAAGATGTCCTGATGGTTGCAGGTTCGAGGGCCGGCCGATAGCAGGGAGCGGCGGTATACTCGCAGCACCGTACACAAGCACTTTACCACTTAACTTCAAAAATGCGGTTCAATTATTATAAAAATTCTACACAATAAAAACGTCCTTGCGTCTCAGGCGCTCGCAGTTGAGCGAATGCAAAAGAATGTTCTCGATAGATAAATTACTTATAAAAAATCCGATGCACATATTCACACACTTGCAACGGCGAAATGGACGGCAATAGTTCAAAATGCGTATGCAGGAAAGGGATGGGAGATTGACGGGATAAGCGCTTTGCAATCATTCGTTTTCTACTTAAAAATAATATTACAAAGAATTCGAAATCCAACAATACTAGAGATATTATTTCACAAAGTTTACCTAATACTACGGAGTCATCCTCCCCTAAGATAAGGTCCTCAACAAAAAAGTCTTCGTTTATAGCCCTAGCTACTACTTTGTCATCCGTTTCAAGTGCTAACTGACGCAAACATCGCATACTCAAATACGCAGCCGACGCCATTCCGTATGTGACTGTATTGAGTTGATACACTTTTAATTCATCGGATGAATTTTCCCGCCACAATATGAGCTGCAAGCTACGTTGGTCATGCTGTATTTCTATTTGTCTGTACATTTTTTCCACGTCAGCACAAGCAACGTACTTGTACTGTCGGAAACGAAGTAAAATTGAGAAAATGTCATTTTGAAGAGGCGGCCCGATGTACTGTATATCATTCAGTGACTTATTCGATGTAGTTGACGCAATAGCGTCAAAAACGACACGCAGTTTCGTAGTTGTGCTACTATCTTTAAATACCCCATGGTGGGGTAAAAAATAATACGGAAATGTATATTTATTTATAAGGGACATATGACCCAACTCACGATATTCGTTCATAAAATCGGAGTACATTTTTTTATAAGACTGTAACCGATCCAATTTACGTTCTAACGATAAAAAACGAGATTTCGCCCTTTCAAACGAATCACCAAGCACATCAGCAGACTCCTTTAATGGAATGCGAACGGAAAATCTACCGCTAATATCACGTTTAGTTGTTTTCATAAAGGAGTCCTCACACATGCGCTCTTCTTTTGTAAGAATTGAGTCACACTCTTTAACTTCTTCGAGTTCCCAGAACTTTCTTAATTGCGTATCAACACTTGATAATTGTACGAAATTACACTGACTATTACTATTAAAAGTCTTAAAAAACGACTTATTAATTAGGATGGGGCCGGAGAGCAACCACCCCGGTTTTGTTTTTTGCAGGTACGGTCCGGTCGACAAACGAATTCTGTTATCATCTAAAAGATCCCAAAATAGGTCCGCACCTATTAGAATATCTTCTTCTTCTTCTTCTTCTTGTCAATGCAGGCGGTTTCCGCAACTCGACGTCTATTGCGCCTATTTTGCGTTGGAGGGTGTGCGGCGGGATCACTCCAGCCAGCCCAGCTCAGCCAGGAACGCTCCAAGGGCTTTCACATTCGTGATCGCTTCCTGGACGCTGCCCGGCGAGCCGAGGTACCTCGCCCGGTAGGAGGCCACCCCTCTGCATTCCAGCAGTACGTGGGCGGCTGTTTCCTCTTCCTCCATGCATCCTCTGCATAAGGGACTGTCTGTGACACCTAAGTTAAAGAGATGTCTGTTAAATTGTCCATGACCAGTAATAGCGCCTGTTACCAGGCGAAGTTGCGGTCTGCACAGTTGTATCAGAGCCCTAGATAGACGAGCGTCCACGCGCGGTAGTGCGAGTTTCGCCTGTCTGCACGAGTCCAGCGAGCTCCAATTCTGTTGGTGTAATTCTATTGTGTGTTCACGGATCTTACTTGCAAACCAACTTGTCGGGATAGGCGCCATCGGCTCTGGGCCAACAGGCGTCGAACCAGATGCGCGCCTAGCCAGTTCATCGGCTGCATCATTTCCCCGCGATCCACTGTGACCTTTGATCCATTGGATAGTAATAGTATTAAGTGCACCTACTGTATTTAAGGCATGATGACACTCAAGTAAAAGGCTCGATGTGATGCGACTGCCCTGGAGAGCCTGTAGGACGGATTTGCTGTCAGAGAGAATTAAAATTAGAATATCAATTTCGGACGGAGTGCCAAACGTGGGGTCCGCCAAACAAACGTCTACAGGAATATGAATCGAATCACGATCAACCGCCGCCGTAGGCAGGCAGGACGTGATGCAAGGTAAAACAAAACATCGGAGTTCCGTATTAAAATTATCCGCTCTCGACCGAATCTTAACATCGCATAGTTTATTTGATTGTAAGACCGATTGTCCTACGCCCGATATATTTATGGTGGACTGTAATACCGATACGTTTAAATGTTTACATAATTTTTCGGAAATGAAACTATTTTGGCTGCCACTATCCAACAGCGCGCGAGCCGTGTGATATACGTTGTTATTATCTAGGACCTCGATTAGGGCAGTAGACAACAACACCTGTGGCGCCGTGTTATAAGACGCATTATCGATCTGCAATGTTTTCCCGCGACTGTCAATAGTTGCAAGAGAATTCATTGCGCATGACACAATGGAAACTGGTCTCTCATCAGTCGGCTGTGATTGAGAATGATGCGCACTCGCCGCTACTGAATCAGAGTTAGACGAAATGTAATTATTACTATCGATGTGCAATAAACTACTGTGTTTTTTCTGACACTGCTTACACGGTCCGAATACACACTCAGAAATCGAATGTACGCCACGCATACAATTAATACACAAATTTTTCTCGTTAATTAATTTTACTCTGTCTTGCACTGCTAAATTAAGAAAATTAAAACAAGCATACAATGCGTGACCGCCACCGCATAGTACACATTGACGTGTTCTGTCAGACTTGCTCAGCGGGGTCATTGACTTGCTATTCGTACCTTGATTATTACGCGCGGAAACAAAACTATGTGTTTGATGCATTTGTGTGCCACTAGATTGCCTTTTAGTTTCTAATGAATTATTAGGTTTATAATTATTTTGTGTGGGCCGTGATTGATTGCAGTGAATCATATCTAACATGTCAGCACGGTTTCGCAAAAAACACAACAAATCATCCAATTTCATTTTTCTTCCTTGCAAATCAGACGACATCGAACCTTTGAAGTTCTCCCACTCACGCTCCGTGGAGGAATCTAATTTAGACACTAATACGTAAATAATCAAAGTATCCCACGAGTCTGTAGGCTCGTCGAGGGACTTAAGTGCCCGTAAATTACGCAGTACGACATCGATCAATCTTCTGATTTGCTTGGACGATTCTTTATTAACTGATTGTGCAGTAAACAAGATTATGTATCAATAAACGATTATTATGGTACCTGCTTTCTAACAGTTCCCATGCGTGGGTGTAATTAGCGGCAGTGAACTCTAATGCACTGATAACTTGTCGAGCTGTGCCGGTCAGTGATGATTTTAAATAATGAAATTTCTGTATCGCATCTAAATCACTACGTTTATGTATCATAGACATATAAGAATTTTTAAATTCCAACCACTGATCATAAGATCCATCAAAAGAGGGTATTTTAATTTCTGGTAACTTTATTGCAACGGGATTACTTTGTACACGTGAACATTGAGAATTGTCACTTTTGACTTTTCCTACTGTAGCTAGGCATTTTGCTATCGACATGAGACTGAAGTACTGATCTTCAAAGGATTCTCTGTACTCAATTTGCTTTTGTAAATCTTCGCCATCTAAAATTTGCTCTATGTGATCTTGCAATTTGTTAAAATAATCGAATAAACTAGAAATAGCTTCCATGCGCAAAACTAATTCTGTCTGTTGGCGATCAGATAGACTAATATTTTCTAACCTACCAACATATTTTTCACTCCTCTTGCTCAAAAAGTGCGTCATTGTAACGTACAAGAGTCGAGATAAAATAGCATAATAAGCCCTAGGGGATAAAGTTTTTTCTTTTTTAATGTTTGTCTATTACCAATGAGCCTACTAAAACGAAGAAGTCTTTATTCATAATCACGAATAAAAACTCGCTCGACTTAATACGAGGGGTCTATTACGAAAAGTTTAATGCGATACACGCAGCTGCGTCCGTGCTTCGTTCTGATTGATTCCTATTACAAAGCACTTGCGTATGCGATATTGCAAAGTGATTGCTTAAATTTGACAGTTTCTCTCTAGTGGATCCGTCATTATTCGTTCAATAAACTATGGACTACGATGCTATATTAAAAATATTTGTAATAACTACAACCGACGAACTGCGGACGACTATCGTGACCAAGTTTCGTAATAGGCCCCCAGTTTCTCATTCTTATTTTTGAAAATGGAACTAAAAGCATCTCTTCGGTGAAATCATAGACTTATTTATACTCTGTGTACAGGTGAATCGTAGAATGCGTGTTTGTGTTGCTTAGCTGCTACAGCGGAAATTAAAAAAAGGTACAATGGCCACAGAATACATAATAGTACAAGTACAGAAGATCCACTCCGCTAAGTCATTTAAATAAATAGCGACTCTATCCCAGACGCAATAAAGTGCAATTCAGGTCGCACACCGCTCCCTTGCCTACAGTTATATTCACCTAGAAGTTGCCTCTCTTTCTATCGCGTAGCTCTTATTTCTTCTAACGACTTCAGGGTTGTCTTCTTTTAAATATAAATTAATCTGAATACCTACAAGTTATTGTGTTAGCATTGTGAGGAGCTCGGTGGAGCGCAGTGGTTTAGGCCCAGCGATTGCGGAACTTAAGCAACGTTCGCAAGGGTCGGTCATGGGATGGGTGACCAAAATTTATTATCTCGAGCTCCTCCGTGCTTCGGATGGCACGTTACGTTGGTCCCGGCTGCATTTGCAGTCGTTAACACCCACCAATCCGCATTGGGCCCACGTGGTGGATTATGGCCCATCCTCCTTACCACCCATAAGGAAGGCCTGTGCCCCAGCAGTGGGGTCATCAAAAATGGCTGTTGGACATATTGTGTTTATAATGTGTACTTTAATGTGAACAAATTACTATAGTACAGATACAATATGTTACTACTAGTTGTTTATCCTTACCTATTTGTCCTATTTACTTAGTTATTTAGTAAACAGATTTGTCAATGTTGTCATACAATACAACACAACATACAATACAATACAACACCTAGGCACAGAATACATGGTATCAAAAATTATGATTTCTTACGAAATTAAATTGTCATTAAAATTTTTAAATTTGAGATTTTTGCATTCACAATGCTATTTTTATACAATACTAAATAATATACTAGATTGATCTGGTGCGAGTCGTATTTTTTCTAGTATATCATTTAGTATTGTCATTAAAAATTAAACTTTGCTTATTATTTCGTAAGTAGGTAAGTAAGTACCTAGTAAATTATTATTTCAATAAATAGTTGGGTGAAGATTGTTTAGCAAATAAGACAAGTAGGTACCTATCTAAGAATAAACGGACAATACCTACTAAATACTGACTAGGTTTGTTTGTATCACAGATAATAATAATATTCTATTCTAGTGAATCTACCTATTTCTAGACAAGCATTCTTCTTACCTTTCGATGTCGATTGGAAGTGTGAAAAACGTAAGGTTCGGATCCTTTTTATTATTGTTAAGGCAGCCCATTGCGATGCAATATGCCATCATTTTGGTTAAACATGCAAACGAACGACGCGACAATACGCGAACGCGGCGCGTGAATGAGTATCGAAATCGAACTAATGTTGCTAACGTGCGACCCGGCCGGCACGCGGCGGCCGGCCCTCTGAAATTAGTCCGACGGAACCTGACCGCCGGGTACTTGTAGCTTCGTACCTAAAGCGCGGAGTGCGCCTAGCCTGCCATGGCGCGAAATCTTTAGAATTTTTTTCTAATTACAAACTGATTGAATTGTGTGACTGTAATAGGAAAGAAATAATTTTAATCTTTTGCCGTCAAGCACAAATCATTTATTTAAATATTGTACAAAAAGTTTATGAAGTGGAGGATAGAAAAACGAGTGGATTCGTTTACGGAAGTAGGTACAAACTATTTAATTTTGTATTTTATTTTCTCGCAATCGTAGTGAAAAGTATAGTGTAACACACGACGCTAAAACCCATTGTAACTCGGTTTCTATTTATTCCCTCGCTAAAGCTCGGGAATAAAACTACCTCGTATGCAATGGGTAATTTTAGCGTCTTGTATAACAATCTACTATTTCGAATGCCGTTAGTCTGCCCTTTAAGGAACCTCGTTGTTTTTTAAGTTCCCCTATATTTGAACAATTTTGTTCACCTTCCTCCGTATCAGCCGCCTCGTATACACTCATTTTAGTGGTTAAGATAAACAAAAGTACTCACGGTTGACACAAACAGCGACTCGCGGGCAGGCAGAAATAATGTGCCGCAAAGCAGGTTGAGGTTACGTAGGTATACGATCGAATATGCACGTAATAAAAACAACACGGTATTAGCACAATTCACTAGGGAGAGAATAGGTAAGTTATGATGTGATGGATAGGCCTGACCGTTTCTTGCTGGTTCTTGCTGTTAAGACAGAAGTCCAGTCATCCGGCTCGAAGTACCAATGTCGACGTTGTGATGCGGCGATGTAGTCAGGCTCTCGATGATTTTATGACGTAACGTAACGGGAAGATCAAGGTTGTAGACGAAATGAATATACTTTATTCAACGTTGCAAAACTGTATATTGCACGATCGTTATACAAAACAAAATATTTTCGATGACACAAACGCAACAGAGAAAATCGTAATGGCGGACGCAAAGAGAATATAATCACTACGTTTAAGAGACGGCACTCCATACATTGGTCCGAGCTCGAGTTTGTTACGCAGATCATTGCCAACCACACAGCTTTTGATGATGTATTATAATCTTAATGTTGGCTATACTGTCAATCTGACGTACGTCAATTAGTAATGGGAAAGTATCGAGATTTCCACGATAGTCGCTAGTGATGGGATTTATCGAAAAAATTGGATAGCAGGGTTCTTGAATTTATTAATTAATATTTAAGAGGGAAATAAAAAAAAAATTATGATTTAAAACACATTTATTTAACAACAACACAAAATATAATGTTTAATCGATTAACAAATTATTTCTTATTCGCAGTTCGTCTGAACTTTCACCATTTTTAAATCCAGACGAATTGAAAATGAAGGAAACATTACCTTAGTACCTAATAAACATAATACCTATATACAGTTGTCCCAAAACCTTTTCCACACGGAGAGAAAGTAAGCACCCACCTTAAATATTGAAAATATTTACTAATTTTACTCAAATAAGACTTCATTTTGTTTTTCAAAATAATTGGAACGGCAATGTGGCACATCCTGTATATTACATTTTGTTTACTAAGGTAGCAATCTCTAGCAAGCAACAAGACAAACAGAATAGTTGAACGGGAATAATAATGCAAATCAAAGTAGGTTATATAAATACCTATTGCTAAGACAGAAAGTAGGTGAACATTATTTTTACTGTCTTCACAACCTCATTAACTTTAGAAGACAGTTTGAAGAATTTTAGAATAACAGTTTGCAAACTAACTAAAAAAAATTTACTTGCCACCAGCGGGTCTACCGGCTAAAAACAATGAAGTTAATGTTAACTGTAATTTGACAGATGTATATAATACATTGCTACTTCGTTTTGGCACAAATAAAAACTTACCATACAAAAGAAGCAATGTATCATACCCATCTGTCAAATTACAGTTAACATTAACTTCATTATTTTTAGCCGGTAGACCCACAGATCATTTTCTCAGGCGGGACTTGAAACCGAACTTTGGTAGTATGTAGAATAAAAAAATTACACACATGTTAAGGCTTGAGCAGAGTAATATTAGGGTGATTAGTACCCTCAAGTGGTGCTCTTAATTTTTATTGCTTGCTAAGTACCTACATAATGTATGGAAAATTCGATATTGAATAGGTAGGTAAAAGTTCTCTTTTGTCTACTACTGCTACAAGAACTATATTTTACGGAGGTTATTGTTTGTAAATAAACTATAGAACCTTAGCTTCAATCGGTACGTGTGAATTTTCGATACATTATGTATTTAGTAGTTAGCGAACAATACATTTCATTAAGGGAGAAAGGAATCCAATCGCCTTAAGTCTTACTTTGTACTTGGGCTTTTTTATAAAAATCACCAGTACGTGGATTACGTAAGTCTGTTGCTAACAATTCTCGATTGAAATCGATCGCTGTAAGATAGTTGTCACATTGGTTCTTACTAAAGCCGCAATGTAACTGCAATTTCTGTCAAAGTTGATTGCAACAAAGTTACATAATTTCCCCCCAGTTTATTTTCAGCAATCAAAAAAAAATTCATTAATTACTTACATTACATTTTTTTCTAATAAATTCACCATTCTCGCAACTTAATGTAATTATACAAATATCATTGTATTTTAATTTTTTAAACAACTTTTGCAATTATTACAATCTGAGTTGCATAATAACTTTGATGCCAAATACCCACTGACATTATACCACAGGCAGATCCTCAAAAGAACATAAATCTTCGACTTGTAGATCATCTTCCTCATCGGGCAATACCCATTCAAGTAGGGACCCATCACATGAAGTACCTGGTGCTTCAGATGAATCTGTAAGGTAAAATGATATGTAAATACATTATAATAATTTACAGATCTACAGTAGAAAAAATATCAATAGTAACACTTTTCATTGCCATGGAATCGAGACACAATAGCCATTCCTTTGCGTCTAAACTGAGAAAATCCACCCCTTAATCATATGGCCAACTTTCTATTTGTTCGCTAACTTAGTTTAAAAATAAACAATAAACTGTACAAATTAAATATTCTAACCTAAACTTGTCAATTGCATACAATACAAAAATCTGTTATTTACATAAGCTAGTGTGCTTATTACTTATGTACATACCATGTCCCCGAACCTGACTCTCCGACCGACATGTGACTTGTTTGTTGTTTATTAAAGCTTTAAGTTAGTGAACAAATACAATAATAGCTATTTGAATCAGGATTCAGGGCTTTGATTTCTTACCCTATTCAATTACATTAAAATTTAATTAATATAAATTATTAATTATTAAATTATTATTATAATATGGGAGTATTACTGAGTACATACCATGTCCCTGGTATTGACTGATGTGCAGTGGAAAATCATGTAACAGTTCATCACCTAATGGTTGTAGAGGTAAATTGAAATGTGGTACAGCATGGAACAAGTCTGGTTCTTGATTTATTCCAGTCTTGTCATAAATGTACATTTCAAAGAAATTTAAGTTCATGAAGTTTTTGTATTGGTATGTAAACAAGATCTTCTTGACCAAAGCTTGAATCCACTTTTGAGACCTGAAATAAATAACCCCATTTAGTACAATGCAACGAATGGTTGTTGATTACATAAACATTTTCTCACATTCCCAACTTCAAGAAGTTAAATGCAAATACAAATGCTTCAGCTACTTGGGTATGTGATCATAATATTTAGATAATACTCATAAATTGGTACTAGGTAGTGTATAGCAACACAAACCTCTAATGGTCAAGTGGGATACAGGATACAGGCTAAGAACACGTTCGACCCTGGTGTACACTGCATAAAACACACTTCTTTCTTATAGTTGCGTGTAGTTAAACAAAACGATTCCATTGTCAATTCATTTAAGACTTTACACTAAAATTAACATTAAAACTTTAGCACGCAATACCACAGGTCCACAGAAATTTAAGTTCAGTGATGGCTTTAAACGTCCAACTGGCACAAAGAAAAAATACGGAGGAGCGAGAGCACAATTTCATATTAATTCACAAAGCAAACAAAACAAGATTTGTTTACGATTTCGAAGGCAACCGTGAAAGAAAGAATAAATACAGACGCCATATTCCCAAGTTTTAGCCAACATAACGACAGTAAAATTTAGTTTATCATGTTGCACATAATCTGCGGTATATACAAATTTATAAATTGCGTGTTTGTTGGCCTTATTACAAGGGAATAACGTTGAAAATAGAAAAAACAATTTGAAATGTTCACTTTGTTGCTGCAGTGTCCACCCACTGGGCGGACGGATCGGTGAACTGCCAGAGTTGTTCTCGCGAAAACGCCGAAGGGCGTCGCGGCGATCGCTTCGGCAGTGGTCGATAACAGAGGTCGATAATTTGAATAATGGCGGGAGCGCAGACACTAAGTATGCCTAGTCCTTTGCTTCACTAGAGGATTTAGTATAATTATAAAAGTTGTATCTTTTTATTACTAAAATATTGTGTTTTCTTTGAGATTTCATTGATTTTCAACACCATTTCTATTTTGCCTGGGTACGTATCAGAATGTCTAAAGTTAGAATGTCTAAACTTAAAATGGCAAAGTTCAAAATGTCAAAAATTTGAATGTCTAACGATTAAAATGTCGAAAGTTCAAAATGTCAAAAACGAAAATGTCAAACGGTCAGATAGTCCAAAATAAAAATGTCTAAATTCAAATGATCAAAACTTAAAATGTCTAATATTTAAATTACCAATTCATAATAAATGCCAATTACATTTTTTGATGTGATGGTAGTAGCAGTCCACCAAAATTGAAGTTGAGAAAGCGTGATTTAAATAAGTTAAGAAATTTTGGCGTTAACATAAAGCTGGAGCTTTTTCAAAATCCATGACGACAAATAATGGATATAATGAAATTTCATTTTTGTACAATATTCAGGAATCAAATCAAACATAACATCATATTATGATGCTTTTCTTTGTGTGTACAAAGCGCAAATAGTAACGGAAACGTTTTTTCACAGTTGTATGTGGGGCCATGAATGAATATCTGAGGAACGATTTTGAAGGTTCCATCCATAATCCAAAAAAAGTAGCTTGACTCAACAATAGCATGAGTTCTTTCGTGCTACACAGAATCACTCTTTTACACTGTGCAAAAGTCCTTTCTTTTATGAAAAAGTTTTTGTTATTGTAAGTTGTCAGTTGTTCATCAATATAAAAATCAAACTCGGTTGGTTCCTTACCTAGTTTTTCTTAATGCTTTTTTTTCTCGCGATTTATCATCTATCGCATCGAATCTTTTGTAGGTAAATAGATCGCAATATCGGTACTTGTAGACGCTATATGATTTTGCAGGGCTCACCTTTCCATTACCAGAGCACGAGTTTCGAATTCATATTTTTTTATGTAAAGAACTCATGATTTGGAACACGCATACGAAATTTTATGTTTAGGAACCAAATAATACGCGAGAAAAAAAAATCTGAAAATTAAGATTTTCTAGGAAAAATGTCAATTTTAGATTTGTGTCGTAATTTTTGACGTTTAATAGCAGCGCACTAAGTTGGTAGCACTACTAAAGGACCGCAGGTCACATGATAGGTGCGAGGAGCGTAGCGACGAGCATGTTAGGTGTACATGAACCCAGCGCGCGAGCCGAGCGAGCGAAGCGAGCGTGCCGCGGCAGCGGCCGGCGAAGCGCCAGAAACGACTTTTTTTACGTGCGAAATTTTGTACGTACGTCCCCTCCCCTCTCCCCACCATTTTTAGCCTCCCCTGCTTAATTTCCAAATTTTTTGTTTTTTTTAACCATTTTTAAAAATAGTATCCATCTCCTAACTTTCAAACTTTAGGGAGGGGTTATTAAATATTTAAACTACAAAGAATTGCTCACAAAATGGTGCAAGGCGATAAATGAAAAAAAAGGCGAATTGTTGTTTTCAAATCATTGTAAACCTTTGACTTATGGACCATTGATATTTTAACTAGTTTGATATTTGAACCGTTTGACATTTTGAATTTTGCTATTATGAAGTTATACATAATGATTTTTGACATTTTAAACAATTTGCATTTTGATTTTTGACATTTTGAACTTTGCCATTTTAAGTTTAGACATTCTAACTTTAGACATTCTGATACGTACACATTTTGCCTACACCGTGTAACTCCAATTACAACTGCCGATATTCTATCTGACTGTAAAGTGCATTATATCCGAAAATAAAAAAAAATATCGTTATTTTCCCCTGATTTCATCGTGTGATAAAACTAAAATAATACATTTTTTATTTTTTTTCTATTCCATCATGTTTTTGTAAGTGTCCGCAGAGATCAAGCTAAAATTCATCAAAATCGGTGACTTATGCATATTCCCGAGGAGCTCGGTGGCGCAGTGGTTTAGCGCCTGGGCCAGCGATTGCGGATGTTAAGCAACGTTCGCATGGGTCGGTCATGGGATGGGTGACCAAAAATTTATTATCTCGAGCTCCTCCGTACTTCGGAAGGCACGTTAAGCCGTTGGTCCCGGCTGCATTTGCAGTCGTTAACACCCTCCATCCGCATTGGGCCCGCGTGGTGCGTTTTGGCCCATCCTCCTTACCTTACCACCCATAAAGAAGGCCTGTGCCCCAGCACTGGGGACATCAAAAATGGCTGATGGACATGCGTATTCCCTATTATTGTGTCTCGCTCGACCCACGCGGTACGGTGCGAGTAGTGCCGATAAAAATAAAATAAAATAAACTTAACGTGCTGACTCTACCTAGCCTGTACATACTGGTTGTAGTTTTAGATGTAGTAAAACATAACTATAAATATGAAACCGAAGCCACGAAGGAAGAAAGATTAAAAACCAGAAGAAAAGACATAAAAACGACACTCCAACTACACCTCAAGGTTGTGAAGCACTGTAGTAGGTATCAGGCAGTAAAACTTTTTAACGCACTGCCTCTAGCTAGAGTTAAAAGTCATTGAAGATTTTTATATATTTAAATCGAAGCTTAAAAAATTCTTATTAAGTGGTTGTTTTTACTCACTTGACGACTTTATCGGTAATCCGTGCATTTTTACTCAATAATGTTTTTGTATGATTATTATTAATTTTTTTCACACTTTTAATGCTACTAATATTTTATTTTATTGATGTTTAGATTTAAATCCCAATTGTAATTTTCATTTTTATTTTCTATGTTTTAGTGTACAACATTCAGATACAATTGTAAAATATTGTTATTGAATTAAATAAATTGAAATTGATATGCCATCGGGCGGCGCACGACAGCCGAGCGAGACGTTCGGAATGTACCTAACCTACTACGTAGGTACCTACTGTGACGGGTGACGGGCGGAGCGGTAGGGGCGTTCGGTCGAGCGCAGACCGTAAAAATAAACGCCCCCACACCAAAAACTTATCATGATCATGACACAAATGTCATTAATCATCATCTTTCGATTTTACCCCAGTTTTGATGGACTAATTTGAACAAAAAGCGACTAAACTATAATAGTTAGACGTATAGCCTCCTGAGGCCGTACTCTTAGCTCTTATTAACCTATAAGCTTAAAGTAATGTTGTTATAGGGACAGAGCTATACATCGCGTATAGCGCCATCTCATTTACAACATTGCTTCGATATTACTTTTGACAGTCATGGTAGGGGGGCTGGACTTTTTTGTGGATAATAATGAGAACTATAAACGTACAGTAGATAATTTTTATGTAAGTATCATCAATAGTTTTCGCAGCGCATGCCAAATAGTTACTTTGATAGAAAAAAAATTGGTACCGTGGGATTCATTATTGTCATTTTCTCTAAGGGTCTCTAATTTTTTGAAAATAAATTATAGCATATATGTTACTAAATTTTTTCAAAGTTGGATCAGTACTTCTCGAGTTTATACATTACAAACAAACAAAAAGTTAATTGTAATATTGTTAATTTAAATGTCAATTTGAAAACCCCTCATTGCAAACTATGTTTTTACCTGTCCAGCACGAAAAGGGTGCTTTGGGCGCGTAAAAACCCGCAGCAAAATCGTTTTCACGCCTCTTGCTCAAAAATAAAAAAAAATTAAAAAACCCGCCTGCATAAAAAGACAAGTCGACTGAAAAGATGGAAACAAGATTAAATAAATATTAAAGGCAACATGTCATAATAACATGCAGTCGGAGGCATGCATAAAGAAAGTGACATTATGAATGATTGAATTATATGCCTCCGACTGCATGTTATTATGACATGTTGCCTTTAATATTTATTTAATCTTGTTTCCATCTTTTCAGTCGACTTGTCTTTTTATGCAGGCGGGTTTTTTATTTTTTTTTATTTATTTTTTTATTTATCTCTTTTTAGTTATTATATATTACGGTCATGATATACCTTTTTGAAATCCTTATAATAAGCCCTTTAAGTTGACACCCATATTGCAGTATTCTAAAAAAAAAATATTTTTTTCACTACGTATAATAGCACCGTACAGCCGCCATGTTGATTTTTTTATAACGCCACCTTCTTAAGAACACTTGGGCTGAAAAGACAAATCTAACGATATCTTAATCATAGAAATCCGTTCAGCCGTTTAAAAGATATGAGGTAATAAAGAATATTACATACAAACATACATACATACATACAAACATACTTACAAGATACGCGCGAAAAACATAACCCGCAGTCGGGTAAAAAGTCTGTCATTGTAACGTACAAGAGGAGATAAAATAGCATAATAACCCCTAGGGGATAATTTTTTTTCTTTTTTAATGTTTGTCTATTACCAATGAGCCTACTAAAACGAAAAAGTCTTTATTCATAATCACGAATAAAGATTCGCTCGACTTAATACTGTTTCTCATTCTTATTTTTGAAAATGGAACTAAAAGCATCTCTTCGGTGAAATCATTACACTTGACACTGGCAAAAATTACTCTCTGAAGAGGAGTAGATTGCCATAACAAAAATAAGAAGGAGAAATCATAGACTTATTTACACTCTGCGCGCAGAGTGAATCGTAGAATGCGTGATTGTGATGCTTAGCTGCTACAGCAGAAATTAAAAAAAAAATACCATGGCGCGAAATCTTTAGAATTTTTCTATAATTAAAAACTGATTGAATTGTGTGACTGTAATAGGAAAGAAATAATTTTAATCTTTTGCCATCAAGCACAAATCATCTATTTAAATACTGTATTAAAAGTTTATGAAGTGGAGGATAAAAAAACGAGTGGATTCGTTTACGGAAGTACCTAGGTATAAACTATTTTATATCGTATTTTATTTTCTCGCAATCGTAGTAAAAAGTAGAGTGTAGTGTAACACACGACGCTAAAACCCATTGTAACTCGGTTTCTATTTATTCCCTCGCTAAAGCTCTGGAATAAAACTACCTCGTATGCAATGGGTTATTTTAGCGTCTTGTATAACAATCTACTATTTTTGCTGCGAGCGTGACGCAAAGTGCTTTTTTAATTTCTAACACCCACTTTTAAAATAATAAAGAAAAAAATAAAGTGACAAGGATGAGACTTGTAAAATTTATATGTCAGAAAAGGATAGATAGAGTGCATTATGGTGTCATACATGGATTGAAAAGTAAAAAAATAAAATGCACGGATATACCAAGGAGTTTTAAATAAGGATTGTTAAAAAAAAAGTTGATAATTCGAAATAAAGAGTATGGACGAAATAAAGTCGCATGTATGAAATAAATATAAAATAAGAAAAATTAATGAAATTTATTAACAAATTCGTGTTTTATGATCATAAATATATAAATAAGATAGGATATTAACAAATAAGAGAAAAACACAGAGTTATTTAAAACTAAACGACAGGAATCTACTTAGATACTTTATGAATAAAAAAATTTCAGCATAGGTTTGATCGAACAATTTTAGTAATTAATTACAAAAAATGAGTGCGTCCAACTATGAAGATAGTTGTCTAACTCCAAAATAGTTGAGTGAACATGTTTCTAATGCTGAATTTAGCTTTTTACTAAGAAAGTCACGTGAAAATTTTCTCGCTGGTAGAGGTGAAAAGTTGTATGTTTTACACGAGACCAAAATTTTGTTCTGCCTCGTGCCTACTTCGCTAGTTCGTGATTTAAAGTCGGAACTCGCAGCACAAATTGATTTTGGTCACTTGTATAACAAATAACCTAGGCATCATCTTCAAGCTCTTATTCAGAGACCGTTGTAAAAATTCATTTGGAATCGTAGCGTACCTAACTAAAAGAGACATGTGACATGCCAGATGCAAACGTATATTATTTGGGCCCACGAATATAATGCAACCCACGAATATTATTTGGATCTACTTTTCTATATCTAATCTCAAGTATTGAACCCCTCGGCCTACAACCTCTATTCTATTCAACTTTTGCTCAAGATTCGTTTATCCGCTTACACACAAAAAGTGCCGGGTTTATCACGAAATCCCACGGTGCAGCAATGCTCAAGAAATACCAAAACAATGGAAACAGATGTGCCGAAATAGTTTTTTCTCACTTATGCTCTGAAATCTTATCATTCCATTTGAAAAAGGAATGCGGGGCGTTCCACATTTCCGAGGGGGTCTGGTTCATCACATTCTAAATTTAAAATTCAGGCCAGGAATGAATTTCAATACTTACTTCCCGCACCAGCACCAGTGCGGGAAGTAGGTACAGTGCGAAGATGATCTGGGTGGTCTGCGGCAACTTCTTTTATTTGTTTTAGCTGTTCACAAAAACAAAAAAAGCAAAGGCACATTTGCACCATACAGCCATTACTTTAGTTCCTTTTTTCTGGCACGCAAGCCAACGACAAGACAGTTAACATTATGAAGGTAAAATTATTTAATAGGTACTATAATAACGATACAATAAAAAAATGGTACGCACAGAGTATATTACTATAAGAATAAATAAATATTACATTGTATTGTACCAGATTTATCAGAGACAAATCTTCTAAGTAATCTTGAATTATGTACAGCGCCATCTACCGCCGAGAAGCGAAATGAGATGGGTTTTTGCTTCTCGGCGGTAGATGGCGCTGCACGTAATTCAAGATTACTCAGAGGATTTGTCTATGATAAATCTCATTTTGCTTTTCGGCGCTTCGAGCGATTAAACTGCTGGAATGCACCCAAAAAAAAAACGCGGGAATTAAATTTAATGAAGTTTCAATTGAAAAGTTTTTTATTTCCTCGCATTTCTTGAGAAAAGCACTATACAAGCCTTGTTCTGGAAGCTACTTGCATTGCCTCGAATGATTAAAGCCCTCGCCTGCGGCTCGGGCTTTAAACCATCCTCGACAATGCAATCGCTAGCTTCCCGTTCACGGCTGTAATGTACTATTTTCAATGTCCACGTGCAAAGACACAGCCCTGGCTGGCCTTTTGCCACAGCAAAATAGATTGCTTTTGCGTAATAATAATAAAAAAACGTTAACGTTATTAAAATAATAAATAAATTATATTGTGTTCTTCGTACGGGTATATTGAAGTAATGGTTTTTATTTAACTTAGCTGTTATACCAAAGAAATACCAAAAGAGTTTGAATAATAGGTACCAATATTATACTAAAATTTGCCAATGTACTAATACAATATCTTTTCGCAGAGCCTCAAAAAACCAATTTAGTACTGAAAATACTTACAAGAAAGTAAGAGGGGGGGGGACACACATTTTACCACTATGGCAGTGTTTATCTTTCAAACGGTTGACTTTGAGAAAAAATTGTCTTAGGAACCCCAATGTCATTTTTAAAGACCTATCTATAGACTCCCCTTGCAACCACTGAGAGCAGGCACACCGACATCATTCACATAAGGGGACCACTCTACAACCCATGAAAATGAATCTAACCTTTTCCTTGATCGTTACCAAAAATCCCGTGACCGCTTAAGAGCTAATTAGATCATCCTAAATATCGGACCCGATACGAAGTCGCTCCTAAATTCAGAGCAGTGTAATTGCATTCAGGAAGCTAGGATCCGATTTAGGATCCTAATTAGGATAGAAATTGTCTCCGACATAACGGATGCTAAATCGGAAGCACTTAGGACAGTGTAATCGCATTCAGGACGCTCGGCTCCGACACAGTAGTACCACAGCATAAAGAGTACAGTCAGTCAACGCCTTTTATGTTGGCGAAAAAAAATCCGCCGCGCCGTTCGTCTAGATAGACAGTTGGCGCAACGAATAAAAGTATATAAGGGTTGTCACTCTGTGCTTTGCTTTTTTTTGACCTACATCAATATAAAAAACAAAAAAACCGACTTCAAAAAACCTGCCTCTGAAAAGCAAGAAATAATATATAAATCATTAGCTATGCATTATCATTGTTATAATAAAACACGTCTATTAAAGTCGGGTGGGGCTGGAGTACCTACACTACAACTTTCTTTTTTTATTCTAAAATCCCCACCCGACTTCAATAGACGTGTTTTATAATAACAATGATATGATAATGCGTATCTAATGATTTATATATTATTTCTTGCTTTTTAGAGGCAGGTTTTTTGAAGTCGGTTTTTTTGTTTTTTAAACAATTTTTTTTATTTTTTATTTTTAGTGTAAGTACCTTCTGAATTAGGTAGTGTAGGTATATTATTTAGGTAGTAAAATCGGCTCAGCCAAACGTGAGATAATCGCGGAGAAACATACATACATATACAAACTGAATACCTACTTTTTTTGAAGTCTGTTAAAAAGCCTACACAAAGGTATCCCAACAAAAACAATCATCTAATTCGGTTCACAAATAACAAAGTCGTCAAGGTAGTTGATGTAAAGTCATAGTATTTTCGGGGTTACTTGAAAACTACTGAACCGATTTGAAAAAAATGGAACCATCTCGCAAGAAAACTCAATCGAACAAAAAAATAATTATCAAAATCGGTCCATAAATGTCGAAGATACGCGGGAATAACGATAAAAAAAGCATACCATCGAATTGAGAACCTCCTCCTTTTGATGAAGTCGGTTAAAAACTAGTTCAGATTACCGTTGAAAATGACACGTACCTACCTAGCTACCTACATATACCTCCTATTTACCTAGCTATGTATTTTTACGGCTACAAGAACATTCGTTTAACAACTGTATGATCGTAAAGCTGTGATATCGGATCCGACATTCAGGACGGTCTAATTGGCGACTGAATTTCTCGTCCTAAATCGGACACTAAATTCCGGATCCGACATTCAGGATGGTGTAATAAGCGCTTTAGACTGCTATCACGTCACCGGCGCGTCCCCGGCCGTCACGTCACCGGCGCGTCCCCGGCTTGGCAAACAGTGTTGCCACTTATTCATTATAATAAAGTATTGGTTGTTATAATAGGTAAAAAAAGTACATTGTGGTATGGAAATAAAGTACCTATTATTAATTTATTTCAACTTTTAAAATCATACTTTTTATTGCTTTTGGTAATATTTTGGTAACTTTATTAGACTCTTTCACCTTTTCCACTAAAGAGCCGTTTACACTAAGGCCTTTCGTAATCGGCAAAACTGGGTACACTGGCTACTTACTACATAAACCTTGTCAACGACTTTTCACTGAATTTTAACTTATATAATTAAGTTGCCCATTTAGTTAGTACTCAATCGCTTGACCCATATAAACATGTTGCCAATGTCACATTTACAAATTTTTGCTATCGTTTCGGTCCGGAAAAATGTATGGATTTGACGTTTTAAAATTCGATAGTTTACGAAACCTTATGTCAATCCCATACATGTTTCGAAAGCGAAGCGATTACGAAGATTTGCAAATTTAATGTTTCTTTGCCTAGGGGGCCAGGGCTTAAGTTCAATTAAAGGTACTATTTTATCGAATTTTAATAATAATACAATGTTTTCCTACTTTCACTTGTTTTCCCGACATTCAATTGTTTACCCGAAAACCCGAAATTCACACATATTGTTTTATTTTTATTAAAATTTGAAAAAATAGTACCTTTACTTGAACTAAGTAGAATATATGTGAATTAAGTCTAATAAAGTCACCAAAATGTTACTGTAAAGGAGCAAGGTTTCCCCTAGGCCTCTTTACATGAATTGGAAGGGGTAGAACTATCCTACTTGACAACCCTAGTGACCTACAGCCCTAGCGCCCTAACAGCCCTAGCCCTTACCATAAGTTAATAAATACACATATAAATAAATAAGGATGCTTGTACCAGTCGACCTAAGGTGACAAGCGGAAAGTGGAAGGAATATGGCGTAAGGATGGATTTTCTCACTGCCAGTCAAGCAGGCTCACAAGACTGATCAGATATCTGACGGCTAAAGGTGTCTTGGCCGCAGTGAGAGGATTCTTAGGTGATGGGTCGATCTGCCAACCGACAGAGTAACAACGTCTGAAGTCCAGTTATTGAATGTCTCATTTATTTTCTATTACTAATTACTATGCTATTTTATACAAAATTATTTAAATATGTGTATATTAATTAATTTACAAAGATGTGTGAGTAAGAAAATTCAGATGCTGTATTTGTTTTGACAATGCAGCAACATTATTCTAGGTCAATTCCGTGTTCCGTGTTGTGCTGTGAAATGCATGTTTACGGCTCGTAAACAATGGGGTTGGTAAACTTTTCCAAAACTGTTGTGAATTAGTACATTACTGCAGCGGCACGCAACAAAGGCATTGAAGGACGAACGTGAAAATGTGGGCCGAGGCGAAGCCGAGGCACACATACGTGAGTCCATCAATGCCCAGTTGCGGCCAAGGCTTGTATAGTACTTTTCTCAAATAATGCGCGAAAATTCAAACCAAGTAGTAACTTTTCTAACATTTTATTTTTATTTAAAATTACAGTAATTGAAAGTAACAAATCGCACCGTCTTGAGTTTCTACATAAATATCTCGTCTTCGTCTTTTACATGAATACTGTATAATGTCGTTGCATCTTCATACACCGAAAATGCCAAAAATCAAACCTGCAACAAAAATAAAGAAAGTGTAAAGTTATGATGTTAGCTGTTTAACTAAAACAAAGTGGTAAATTAGTACTTAGGTAGGTAGTAGGTACTTATAAATAAGTACGAAAACTTACTTTAGGATCCAAATACACACTGTCTGTGTTTGATGCTTCTGACAAGAAAATTTGCACGTTTGATGCAGACTTCCTACATTTATACCCTTGTGAATGTCTTTTGAGCATTACAGTTTACAGTTAGGTTTACATCCGGTTTACTTAATGTTTTTTATTTTGGAGACAACATGTAAGTATTCTATTACAGTTCTTGCCGCTTCTTGAATTTCAGGTGGCGTCAAAATATCACTTTCGTCGCTTGAACTCATTTTTATAATGAAATAATTACTTTATTTATATCGAAAATAAAATATTTGACAAAACATCAAACAATTTTAACAATAATAACTTCCCGCGCCAAGATCCATTCCATAGATAATACAACGTTATTTTATGCCGCCGCCTGTCCGAATCGTATGTTCGTATGTTTTGTAACCAGGAATACGGATTAATTGGCGGGCTATAGTGCGCTCATGACACTCTGTTACCGTGATTCGGAACCTTCCATTTGCAAAGCCAGTTCTAATTTAAAATATTGATGATGATCACAGACCTCATTTTCTGTCGTGTTTCATTGAACATTTCGTTCCATTTCTGAATTACACGTGTATAATGAGTTTCAATACTAACATTTACGGTCAGACGCAGGCAATGTTTCTATGAAAATCCATTATTACACGTTAGTAATGGATTCTCATACAAAAATTGCCGGCGCGGTTTATGTCTGTCCGGAAACTCCGATTTAGCACGAAGAAGGTTGTCAAAATAATGTTCGAATTTCCAAGCATGTTTGAGAAAAATATATTTTCTGGTAGCTTTTGGCTTTGGAGTCAGGAATAACAAATTGCGGAATTATATAATGCTTCATTTTAATTTAAATAAAAATTTAAATTTTTAATTTACAGCATAGTACAATAAATCACTATTACGGCTGTATTATGCCTTTGCTCCAAAGACTTTCTATGTTGTTGCTCAAAACAAAAAAAACAAAAGTATGATTACTCTTTGTCACTGTCTGTCAAACGTATGTTTGATATTTTATCGCGATGATAATATAAAAAAAAATATTTAGTTAACAAGGTAAAATAAGAAATTCATAATATTATTTTCTTTATTCTTCAAACTTGTGATATCAAAAAAATATAAAACAATTCTCTTCGAAACAGTTTACCAACCCCATTACCAAAAGTAATACCTATATATTTTTTAAGTTGAAAATATAATACTTTATTTCCATACCACAATATACTTTTTTCTACCTATTATAGCAACCAATACTTTATTAAAACAATAAAGTGGCAACCCTCCTTGCCTTGCCGGTGAAGCGACGTTGACTTGACTGAAACGAGCCGGCGAGGCGCCGGTGACGTGCCGGCGCCGGTGATCTGAACTGCTTGTTCACACACATTTTTGACGTTGCCGGACGGGCCGGTGACGGGCCGGGTTCGCGCTGGAGCTGTATGAATGATTGGCGTGTCAGCAACGCGTGTCGTGTTTGTGGACACATACGTTTTCCTCGTATCTTTCCCTAGTCAATTCGAGCACAAGGTGCGAAAATGTATATAAACTTATCAAAATCGTGTAGCGGCATTGCGTATAGGGTTGCCAATCCTACTATAAATAATATAGTATCCTACTATATTGAGGGCTCGCGCTTATTATATTTTTGAAAAAATATATAGTAGGCAAAACTACTTTATTTTTTCATGTGAAAATATTAAACAAAAGCAACAAAAAAATACTTATTACTTATATGCACATAAGTAATTGCATAAAATTTTTATGTGATTAAACACTTCTTTATAAAATCCTCCATACAAAACGGCAACCTACAAAATTTTTTGGATTTTTTTCGCCATCAGCTACTTTATTTTTACACTAAAAATCTTGAAACTACTATATTTGATCCAAAAAAAGTTGGCAACCCTAATTGCGTATCCCCTTTGATGATCGAGAAAAAACCGCCTCGAGATGTATCGCGGGCGGTGTATCATTGTATCAAATGACATAGTCGTATCATGACCATAAAGTTAATTATACCTAATAACTTTATGATCATGACATAGTATCAAAATGCGTCTATACTACGTAATACTGCCGATCATGATACACGAATCCGATACGAAAATCTAAAGAAGGCGCAAAGCCTTGTTCTGATACGCGATTACATACGGATCGGGGTGTATCAGCTTTAGCTACGGTGCGTGGAATGATCGCGTATCGTTTTGCGTCCAAACTAACCAAATGATACACGTCGATGATACGTGAATGTCAGTAGTTGAATAATGGCGTAGTCATAATGGCGGGATACCGCGTGGTTTTGGAAATATTTCATGGCTAGCATATAGTGCCATTTTGGTGCCATTTGGTGCCTATATTAAAAAAATTGTGCCATTAATAGTTTCAAAGATATTCAGCATAGCTGATTATCGATTGCCAGTGGTTATCCCGCCATTTTGATATCAAGATGGCGGGATAACCACTGGCAATCGATAATCAGTTGTCTTGGCGGTTTAACAAACACATACGATTTTAGTGCGTTTTAGTGCCTTCACGTTTAAATCATTATAATTTATTTTTGATTTGTAATAATGAAATAAAATGGTTTTATAATTAGCTTCGGAAACTCCTGCATAAGAGAACAAAATGCTGGTTATATATTTTATTGCTCCTATAGTTTATCAAGGAGTTAGGTCGTACTGGTCAAAGATAATTATAATCACTACGTTTTAGTGCTGGTTTATTTCCGTACGTAAGCACTTACATAATAATAATAATACATTTAGGTTAAGGGTATCCTTAACTCAATTAATTACTAGACTTTTATAATTGAATCTGCTATTTTGATATGCAAAGCTATTTTATCGAAATTTCATGTCATGCTCCCTAGCAACCCCACTATCGAATTTTCTCTTTATAAATACAAGGTAAAATTGTTTAGAATGAGTACCGAATTAGTACATACCTACTAAAAAAATGTACGCCGATAGTTAAAATTAAACACCCAAATTAAATTTCACGGGACCATCTGTGGAAACCTACTTTTTCCATGAAAGTGTATCTTAAAATAGTTGTACACCTATTTTGTAAAATAAATTTGACAGCTACGATCAGATAAATTAAGTTTTAGTACTCCAAACTCTAGTTAGTTTACTAGACAAGACAATCTACAAAAGAAACGTGATGTGTTGTTGTGTTTTTAATACGCTATGCGGTTTTACATAACGTGTTTTGATTATAATTTTTTTAGATTTTAGGCATTCACAATGCTATTTTATATTGAGATATTAATATATTTTTCTTCCAACTATGCTTTAATTTCATCACAATCACACTAAAAACTCAGTACAAAGCGAGTCTTTAATGCTCTAGAGCAAAAAAAAGTATGAAATTTCATTATTGCACAGTTTTTTTTAAACGCACCAAAAGGTGCCAATCTCAATGGATTAGCTCTATTCAGCCAGCCGATATCAATACTTTTTTTTACGTACGTATATTATTCGTTTCTATCCTACTTGTTCCAAATTTAAAAAATGATTGCTGCTAACTCTGATTTAAAAATGAAAGAAATTTAAAAAAGTGATTTGGTGAAAAAATATTTTTGGAAACGATAGTGTGATATTATCTGATTTTGAGTGCTTCGGCTTCAAATTACAATTACAACAATTACAAATACAATACTACAATAATGTAATCTACTTCAATTGAATTTTTTGATATCAAGATGGCGGGACAACCAGCTATGCTGAATATCTTTGAAACTATTAATGGCACAATTTTTTTAACAAAGGCACCAAATGGCACCAAAATGGCACTATATGCTAGCCATGAAATATTTCAAAAACCAGGCGGTATCCCGCCATTATGACATTCACAATGATACGCGACGGAACACTAAAGATGATGTGCGTTGATGATGATAGTAAATAATTGTTCTTCAATTGATATTTCAGTGTAATGGAGATGATTGCGAAGCAACTGCAAGAGTAAGTGCAATGTAAAACTCAATTTAGAGATTTTGGTATTTTTAATTCATAATTCGTTAATTGATGTAAATAATTAACCGGTTAACTATACGCCTTGTGAATTCCACCACTACACGTCAACGCACGGGGCTCTCGTAAGAATTGACTAATGAATAAAATGCATTCCGCCCGTGACGCACTTTGAGAGTGGTAGATGTATAGTACATTACTGCAGCGGCACGCAAGACAGGCATTGAAGGACGAACGTGAAAATGTGGGCCGTGAGTCCATCAATTGCGGCCAAGGCTTGTATAGTACTTTTCTCAAATAATGCGCGAAAATTCAAACCTAGAAGGTATTTTTAACTTTTAATTTTTATTTCAAATTAAAGCAAAAATTGAAAAAAGAAGAAAGCAGCCAGTTTCTTTATTTTTTTAGAATGTGCACATCAAGGCCTTTCATTTGATACCCATGTTGAAAAAAAAATTTTTTTTTTTCACTTTTTTTTCGGTTTTTTTTCATTTTTTTGGAATGTGCTTCATTTGATACCTAGGTATTAAAAAATAGTACATTGTTCACCGAGAGGAGAAACACCCGAGATCGGGAATCGCACTTTCTCTCGAGTGATACATAGTGCTTTATACTACACCTACGAGGAAAATAAAAAACTAAATCTTTACTAATTGAAATTTATATTAAAATTGTTGTAGTTAGTGAATAAGTTTTATTATATTTTTTAATTGATTTCTGTGGTAAAAGGTTATCAATCAGTATCTTTGCTGTTTCCTTCAACTGCGGCGGATTTAAAAAATCTTCATCATCACTATCACTACTTATCATTTTGATAGTTTTATTTTACTTTCTACGAAAACTGAATCCTCAAACAACACACAAATTGAAAATGGCGCCAATGGCGTCTGCAATTTTCACATATTCTTTTTTCAAATTGTTTATCCTGCCGCCGCAGGGTCGCACTGCCAGCCCGACATCATCCAACACACAGCTAGTGGCCAGTGTCATTTTGCGAATTTGGAGATAAAAACTCACTGTAAAAACTTTTTGGCTTTTGATATTTAGGTTACCGGCGCATAGTCTTACCCAAAAATAAAAAAAAGAAAAACCACGTAAGAAATGGATTTTCATACACTTTTCTCTCCCGCTCAGATGCGTTTTCTCCCCGCATATTTGTTCGATATGCAATGACGTACTTTCTACCGTAAATTTGATAAAGTATCAAGGTACTTTCCGAGCAGGTGTAGTATAAAAGGCTTTTTTTCTTTTTTTTCCTTTTTTTCATAATTTTAGAATGTGCTCATCAAGGCCTTACATTTGATACCCATATTACCCATATACCTAATATTAAATTTTTTTTTTTTACGTTTTTTTTTAATATTTTTGGAATGTGCTCATCAAGGCCTTTTATTTGATACCCATACAGGGTGTAAGGGACAGCCCTCCGCAAACTGACAGGGTACATTCAACTCCTTATTCTGAACCATATTTCACCGGAAATTTCCTCAGGAAAATTTTCGATTTTTTTATCGTTTTTTTAGTTAATATTACTTTATTTCAATGTAAAATAACATTATCAAGACGCAACACTCCATTAATTTAATTAAAACAGCTAAAATGAATAAAGCAGCAATGTATTCTAAAATTTTCTAACAAACGACGACGCGAGGAATCAGCTGTTCACTTACGAGTTCACGCAGGTCATGACCCCACACTCACAGCAACGACAGTGTTGCCAGACGTACCTACACGGTAATGCACAATCGAGTTTTACGAAATTTAAATGGAATTCGATAATTTTAGCTTATGTGCTATCAAAATCGTCTAAATTAAGCTGGATTACCACGGTCCGCGATATCGCGGACGGACGCAGACCAGCTTTTTATGATTTTTTATTAGAACATTATTTTTTTTTACAATTTATGACTATTACTTACCTACTTTACATTTTAATAAACCAATTACAGATGCTCACTTAAGCTAATCTTTAGAGATTAGTGCTCATTGTCCCAATCTGCTTATCCGTCTTGCAACCATCTGCCACCAAGCTTTAATTTAACCTTAAAATTAATTTACTTACGAAAAAATTAAAATCAAATTGTCAAAATTAATCGTTTCATTTCTCAACAAAAAAAGAGAATACTAAGCCCCTTGTTAACGAGACGGTTTCTACCCGGGCCGGCAGACACGGTTTAAAACCGTTTCTAGACCCGGCGGAAAGCCATCACGTTAACAAGGCGCCAAAATCATAGAGTACATTGACAAAATGGAATTTACTAAAAATTTTACTTTACTAAAAAATTTGCACAAGATTGTGCAAATGTCGTGTAGTTGGCAACACACGACACTTGCACAATCTTGTGCAAAATTCCTGGCCGCGCTAGGGATGATACCATCTTTAGAGTCGATACTTTTACTCGATACCGTATCTATCAAAAGGTATACCTACTCGATATTTAATGAAAGTCTGGAAACAATACTAACTTGTATCGGGCAGCATTTTCATTGAAGTATTAGAGGCAAATAAGAACAGTGAGTACATGGTCTAATTATAAAAATAAAATACAAAGAGTCAAGTCATCTGATACTCCGCGGGTGGCACCACTTGATGTAACTTACGATGATGTGAGCACTTGTTGATACGGTTACGAATCAAGGGTGTCGCGATTTGGATTTTGTGGCCTTCCTGTACAGTAAATACCTTGTTAATTTAACTAAGATATTGATACAAAATACAATACTTGTACCATGCCACTGCTATGATAGCCGGTAACGAGATGCCCGCATTGTAGGTAACTTAAGAAAATGTGTTTTATCCTAAATAACAGGCACGAATCTGCATTTTGCTGTCATAAATGAACGCTCATCAAACGTCCGCACACATTCTGCTGTCATAAATGAAGGCTCGTCAAACGTCCGCTTACATTTTTCTGTCATTATTAAAAGGCTAACAGGTGAGGGGTTATCGATGTGCTCCCTAAAAACCATAATTGACAATTAATAATCACTCATCAATGGGTGACCGGCCGAGTACCGATAAGAATGACGGAAATCATAAGTACCAGTTAGTTCAGTACCAGTACTTACTTCACGATACTACGTTACTCAGTTCTAAAGTATCGATGTCAGTGCCAGCCAACAGTACTTGGTATCGAATGAAAAGTATCGAGTATGTACCTAATTGCTTGTTCATCCCTACGTCGCGCCTCGTGCCGATTCCTCTTTGATAGCTGCCGACGCGCCGCCGCGCCGCGCCGCCGCATCGCACCGATTCTTCTTTGATCGCTGCCGCCGCGATCGATTAGTCTGCGCCGCTATCGTGTCGTAAGCGCATGTTGGTCTTATCGCTCGCGCATTTTGTGACTTGTGACATTCATTTTGTGTTTATTGTAGTTTGTGACTTGTGACATTCATTTAGTGTTTATTGTAGTTTGTGACTTGTGACAAATGGCTAGATTTAGTGCTCGTGAGTATGGGGAAATGATCATGTGCTTAGGCGAAGCCCGGGGAAATGCTAGGGCGGCGCTCAGAATTTACATTGATAGGTATCCTAACCGTCGGCATCCATCAGACTCCCGGATAATTACCAATGCCTATCAACGCTTGCTAGAAAACCAGCCCGTAGTTAACGTTCAGGAAGGCGCCGGAAGACCAGTTCGGGGTGCAACTCAAGAAAGAATTTTAGACTTGCTCCATCGTGATTCACGGCTAGGCACACGCACTGCAGCTCGATTATTGCAGCGACATCATGGAGCCCGCGTCTCACACTGGACTGTGCACAAAACGCTGCGAAGGGATCGGCAACGTCCTTATGTGATACACAAGGTTCAAGCCCTATTGCCTCGTGATCGTGGGGATCGAGTAGCGTACTGCCGGTGGTTGCGGGCTGAAGAGCAAAGAAATCGAAATTTTATCGCTCATGTGATATGGACCGACGAGTCGACTTTCACGCGAAACGGTATGTGGAATCGACGCAATGCGCATTACTGGTCACAAACCAACCCATTCGTGATCCAAGAGTCCGGACATCAAACGCGTTGGTCGGTAAATGTCTGGGGAGGTATTTACGGTAATAAAATCCTGGGGCCTGTGTTTCTTCCCCAGCGTATGAACGGAACGCGCTATCACGAGTTCGCACCCAGCCGCCGCAATAGGACTTGAAAAAAGGGCATCTCGAAAATGTCTTTTTCCTCTGCAGGATTCAGGGTTGCCAGACGTTGTCAACCAAAATACCAAAATGTCACTTGTATACAGACTATACACGAACCCTTGTACTCGGAATTTCCAAAAAGTGGTTATTTCACTTTTTTGCATTTCGGGGTAAATCTCAAAAGTTACCCCGAAATGGGGTAAAAATATTCTACCAATCAATACGTTGTACCTATACCTACAGCCGTTCTATGAACTTCAAAACGCTCCAATGTTGCCATCTGGAAGAAAATCGACTTAAAAAATGGCGTATTTTCGTACCTCAAACAAAATGGCCTCTACAACAGGCGCCATCTTGAATTTTTAAAAAGTTTCCCCGATTGGTAAAAATTGAGGGTAATTGTGGTGAAACGGTAAAAATATTATTCTCAAACTAAATAACACTTTAGAACTGTGGCCCCGCGGTTTGGGGTCCAAAAACCGTTTTTTTCAAAACTCTCCGGCGCGGCCGCCATTTTGTTTTTTTGTTTTTTTAATATTTTTCTAAAGTTTAAATGTCAAACTCTACCACTCTTGTAAGTTTGAGCAAAATCGGTTGGAAAAAAAAAAAGTTACAAACTTCGCCACAGCCGCCATCTTGTTTTTCCCAAATGTCATAATTTTTCCCCAGTTCGATTGAGGTTTTGCACATTTTCCCCAAACATCACTATACCCTTTTCCACCTCCTTCTGGGAGAACAATCATGTCAATGAGTCAGTGAGTCAGTGGTAATCGAGCTATATATAGTATAAAATAACTAGTATTTCGCCCTGGTGCGCGGGCTGCTGAAGCAGCCCGCGGGCTTCGCTCTGTTGGACTGTAAGTGGTGGACTTTGAAGAGTTGGACTGCAAATTGTCGAATAGCCATATTGCCATCCGATCAAATCACATTGCCTTTTGTCTGCAAGTTTCAGGGCGGTGTGGTGATCAATGCTCTATTAATCTTTCTAAAAACTTTGCTGGCTGATATTTAAATCATAGAGAAACTAATATAAAACTACTATGTGAAACATCAAATCAAATCAGGGGGTGCTAATAATCCCCGAGTGCGGCTCGGCTACCATCAATTACGAAAACTGCACCTGGCAACTTAATAGCACTTGCTATTTAACTTAATCGTTTTGCTATTTTGAGTTGCACAATTCATGGTGTGACCTAAACGGGCTTCCAATTAAGCAGCCTGCAGCTCCAGCTTAGGGATCGTTACAGTTTTCAGGCCAACTCTACATTTCCCAGTTACAAAGGCCACATCGTCATAATTAGTCAGGAAGCGACAGCGGCATAATGCTTGCTAGGAGGCGTCAACGAAAATGTGTAATCTTAATCTAGTCATCTGTGAGAAACCATAGCATCTGAGTACTGAAAATAAATACCAATCTTTGTTCATCTTCTCAACGATTTGATCATCCCATTTGATCGTAGATCGCCAAACTTCCTGCAGCAATATCTTTTAATTAATCAGGAATGGGCATAAACATACCCAGTGACAAAAATTTTAGCAACTCGCGATTCCATGGCGGTCGCAAAACTTCGGTGATCTCTTTGTCCACCTTCTTAAAGCTTACAGGTTTACAAAGTTGGGTCTATTAGAGGCCCAACTTTAAGTCAAAACCTCCTGCTTTATGAATCACAATCACGCCTTTCACCAGTTGCTTCATCTCCTTCTCGTTATCCGTGGAGTCGAGATAGTCATCAACGTAGTGCCCTTTCTTAATGGCTTTGCCTATGCTATCAAGTCTAAATTAATTCTCTTATATGAGGTGAAGTTCATCCTCTTCTTCGGACTAAAGTGACAAGCAAACTCGGGCATAATCTTCCTCGAAATTGACGATGAAACTCCATGCAGAATCCAACTAAGTTCAGTGAGAGAGACGACAAGCTCGTCCTTCCTGCCTTCTTTTATACCTTTTCGGACGAGATCGGTCGTTTGTATGTAACTGATTTGAAGGACTTCGGTGGTTGTGGTTCTATGCCGCCTATCCGATCCCGCAAGCGGAGCGCATTGATTTGTCATTACAGGCGGGATGAAACGATTTGGGCGCCGTTTTATTTATTATTACTTAGGATCGGGAATCTCCACGTTTTTCACGGATGTTAACCTGGACTTCTATTTTAATATTTGTTTTCTGGAGTTTTCTAAATCCAAATACTATTTTTAAACATTATACACCTCCTACTGGGAGAACAATTATGTCAATCAGTCAGTGAGTGAGTGGTAACTGGTAATCGAGCTATAAATGCTGGGTTTTCTGTAAATTTGTTAACTTGTCACAGGCAGTAATCTAATGGCCCATGTTATCACAGAAAACGCACCTAGCTTTATGCTTGGGTTCCTTCGTGCTGTTCGTCAAAACTACCTAATCGGGCATCTTCTCCTCCGAGTTGATCACCACGATCGGTCGTTTGTATGTTACTGATTTAGAGGACTTCGGTGGTGGTGGTTCTATGCCGCCCTTCCAAGTCCGCAAGCGGAGCTCATTGATTCATTATTGCAGGCGGGATGGAACGATCCGTTTTATTTTAGCAAGAGGGGTCTAATGATTTAGCGTTTATTTTTCTGCGGGTGGCTTTGTGGTTTTCAGTTTGTATCGCGGCCATTTTGTTTTTCCGCTATTTTTAATATTTTAGAATCTTCTACAGCACACGGTGAACCCTTCATCAAGCAGAGCACACGACGTGTTAAAGTTGCCTTCAGGCCCCTGGACGGTTGCGGGAAGCACTTTCAAAAAGACTCGTTTGGAACTTGCCGACCAGATGTTTGCGGTAGTCGCGGTAGTCTCTGGGTCTTTCTTCTATTCGGTCTCCGTCTCCATTCAGACATTACGGTGAAGTAACTTATGGTGACTACCTCTGCAAGTTGAGCACCCCGACTTTCGACTTGCATCTATCTCGATAATGAGTAGCTTTCAAGCAACATAAACGTATTTTCCGCTTGCAGATCCACTCCCAGCGTTGGTTTACGTCTTCTCTTTTGAACTTGTCACAGGCAGAAGGTAATCTGATGGCCCGTGTCATCACAAAAACGCACTTAGCTTGTTGCTTGGGTTTTATCTTCGTGGTGTTCGTCAAATCCTTCGACAAAACCTTATCGGGCGGAATCGGTCGCTTGTATGTAACTGATTTGAAGGACTTCGGTGGTTGTGGTTCTATGCCGCCTATCCGATCCCGCAAGCGGAGCGCATTGATTTGTCATTACAGGCGGGATGAAACAATTTGGGCGCCCTTTTATTTTTAGCAAGCGGGCTGTAAGGGTTGGTACCCACTTAGGATCGGGAACCTTCACGTTTTTCACGGATCTTAACCTGGACTTTAATTTTTAATATTTTTTCTGGAGTTTTTTAAATCCAAATACTTTTTTCATACATAATACCCCTCTTTTCCACCTCCTACTGCGAAAACAATTATGTCAATTAGTCAGTGAGTGAGTGGTACCTGGTAACCGAGCTATAATTAATGCTGGGTTTTCTGTAATTTTGTAAACCTGGCAGTAATCTAATAGCCCGTGTTATCACATAAAGCGCACCTAGCTTTATGCTTGGGTTCCTTCGTGCTGTTCCTCAAAACTACCTAATCGGGCATCTCTGATTTAGAGGACTTCGGTGGTGGTGGTTCTATGCCGCCTTTCCGAGTCCGCAAGCGGAGCTCATTGATTCGTTATTGCAGGCGGGATGAAAGGATCCGTTTTATTTTTAGCAATAGGGTCTTACGATTTAGCGTTTATTTTCCTGCGGGTTTTCAGTAATTTTGTATGGCAGCCATTTTGGTTTTCCGCCATTTTGAAAGTTTTTTCCTTTCATTAGGATCTGCTTAGAGTACTCTACAACTTTAGTTTGAGCACCATCTACCTATGTAGAACCATTTTGGCGGGCACTACCCCGTCATGAGGATCTTGACCTGGACTTCATTTTTTTTTCTGATAGGTTTCTAAATTGTAAATACATTTTCCAAACATTGTACCCCTCTAAAAATTCTCCTTTTTGGTAATAAAAATGTGGCGGTACTTGGAAAATAATCCTACTTTCAATTTCAGTGTTGCCATCTTTTCGATATAAAATAGTCAAATGTCATTGATGTATTGATGAATTGATGAATTTTAGTCTAATTGTTTTGATTTTATTGATTTGATTGATTTTATTTATTATTTTATTATTGTGTAATGAATGTATGCGTGAGATATGGATTGATCCGAAATAAATGAATTATTATTATTATTATTATTATTATTATTATTAGTATTAGCAAAATCTAATGGTTTTTAATGTAAAAGATTGAAAAATGCCGCTATTTCTATTTTTCAAATTTTTGGGGTAAATCTCGAAAAATACCCTGAAAATGGGTATTTTTTTTTACAGGGCACTACTACTTGATATGTTGCATAATTCGTCAATACATGCAGGCAACAAGTGGTTATTTAATTTTTTTGCATTTTGGGGTAAATCTCAAAAGTTACCCTGAAATGGGGTAAAAATATTCTACCAATCAATACATTGTACTTATACCTACAACCGTTCTATGAACCTCAAAACGCTTCAGTGTTTCCATCTGGAAGAAAATCGACTATATGCTGGGTTTTCTGTAATTCTGTATGGCGGCCATTTTGTTTTTCCGCCATTTTGAATTTTTTTTCGCGCTTCAGGATCTGCTTGGAGTCCTCTACAACTTTAGTTTGGGCACCATCTACCTATGTAGTACCATTTTGGCGGGCATTACTCCGTCATGAGGATCTTGACCTGGACTTCCACTTTTAATTTTTTTTCTTATAGTTTTCTAAATTCTCAATACTTTTTCTTTACATTGTACCCATCTAAAATTACTCCTTTTTGGTAATAAAAATGATGCTTTACCTGGAAATTTACTTCAATTTAATTTCCAGTGTTGCCATATTTTTGATGTAAAAATAGTAAAATGTCATTAATATTGGCAAAATCTAATGGTTTTTGATAAAAATTATTTAAAAATGCCGCTATTTCTATTTTTCACATTTTTGGGGTAAATCTCAAAAAGTACCCTGAAAATGGGTAAATTTTTTTTACAGGGCACTACTTCTTGATGTGTTGCATAATTCGTCAATACATGGCAACTTTCTAAAGTGTCGTAATCTGCCTCAAAATACCCATAAATTTTTTAAAAAAATTATAAAATTTACAAAATGGCCGCCACCGCGTCCGCCATATTGATTTTTCGATTGTTTATATTTTTCCTATATTAAGCAGCATAAACTGCGTGCAATGACGTTTCGATTTTCTATCTCACTCGCACCCAGCCGCCGCAATAGGACTTGAAAAAAGGGCATCTCGAAAATGTCTTTTTCCTCTGCAGGTTTCAGGGTTGCCAGACGTTGTCAACCAAAATACCAAAATGTCACTTGTATACAGACTATACATGAACCCTCATACTCGGAATTTCCAAAAAGTGGTTATTTCACTTTTTTTCATTTTGGGGTAAATCTCAAAAGTTACCCCGAAATGGGGTAAAAATATTCTACCAATCAATACATTGCACCTATACCTACAGCCGTTCTATGAACTTTAAAACGCTCCAGTGTTGCCATCTGGAAGAAAATCGACTTAAAAAATGGCGTGTTTTCGTACCTCAAACAAAATGGCCTCTACAACAGGCGCCATCTTGAATTTTTAAAATGTTTCCCCGATTGGTAAAAATTGAGGGTAATTGTGGTGAAACGGTAAAAATATTATTCTCAAACCACGCAACACTGCAGAACTGTGGCCCCGGGGTTTGCGGCCCAAAAATCGATTTTTTCAAAACTCTCCGGCGCGGCCGCCATTTTGTTTTTTTATTTTTTTAGTAATTTTCTAAAGTTTAAATGTCAAGTTTTACCACTCTTGTAAGTTTGAGCAAAATCGGTTGGAAAACAAAAAAGTTACAAACTTCGTCACAGCCGCCATCTTGTTTTTCCCAAATGTCATAATTTTTCCCCAGTTCGATTGAGGTTTTGCACATTTTCCCCAAACATCACTATACCCTTTTCCACCTCCTTCTGGGAGAACAATCATGTCAATCAGTGAGTGAGTGAGTGGTAATCGAGCTATATATAGTATAATAATATAATAATAATAATAATAATAATAAAATAAAATAATAATAATAATAATAACTAGTATTTCGCCCTGGTGCGCGGGCTGCTGAAGCAGCCCGCGGGCATCGCCCTGTTGGGCTGTAAGTGGTGGACTTTGAAGAGTTGGACTGCAAATTGTCGAATAGCTATATTTTGCCATCCGATCAAATCACATTGCCTTTTGTCTGCAAGTTTCAGGGCGGTGTGGTGATGCGTGGTAAAAATGAATGCACTTTCTAAAAATTATTAATCTTTCTAAAAACTTTGCTGGCTGATATTTAAATCATAGAGAAACTAATATAAAACTACTATGTGAAACATCAAATCAAATCAGGTGGTGCTAGTAATCCCCGAGTGCGGCTCGGCTACCATCAATTACGAAAACTGCACCTGGGAAATTAATAGCACTTGCTATTTAACTTAATCGTTTTGCTATTTCGAGTTGCACAATTCATGGTGTGTGTGTGACCTAAACGGGCTTCCAATTAAGCAGCCTGCAGCTCCAGCTTAGGGATCGTTACAGTTTTCAGGCCAACTCTACATTTCCCAGTTACAAAGGCCACATCGTCATAATTAGTCAGTAAGCGACAGCGGCATAATGCTTGCTCGGAGGCGTCAACGAAAATGTGTAATCTAAATCTAGTTATCTGTAAGAAACCATAGCATCTGAGTACTGAAAATAAATACCAATCTTTGTTCATCTTCTCAACGACTTGATCATCCCATTTGATCGTAGATAGCCAAACTTCCTGCAGCAATATCTTTTAATTAATCAGGAAGGGGCATAAACATACCCAGTGACAAAATTTTAAGCAACTCGCGATTCCTTGGCGGTCGCAAAACTTCGGTGATCTCTTTGTCCACCTTCTTAAAACTTACAGGTTTACAATGTTGGGTCTATTAGAGGCCCAACTTTAAGTCAAAACCTCCTGCCTTATGAATCACAATCACGCCTTTCACCAGTTGCTTCATCTCCTTCTCGTTATCCGTAGAGTCGAGATAGTCATCAACGTAGTGCCTTCTCTTAATGGCTTTGACTGCTTGTGGATGATGACATGAAACAAAATCGACGTATCGTATTACGACGAATAATACAAGTAGCCGTGCATGGAGATGATGTGGCACCAAAGGTCATCGAGGTGATCTTATAAGTTTCTGAGGGCTTCTTGCTTTCCATTACCCTCCAAAGGAAGCACTGAGCGTTTTGATCCTGATCATTTACTTAATCTGCAGGAACATTTCCCTGATATCTGCAGTAACGGCTACTTCTCTTTTTCGGAACCTAAGCAGGACATCAACTAATGAATTCGACAGATCTTGGCCAGTCAGTTATTCGGTATTCAGAGAGTATTTTCCAAGTTTGTTGATATTTCGAACGCTAAAATGTAGGAGATACCAGACTCGACCAACTGGTGCCTGAGCAGTTTTCTTGGCATAATCTTTTTCCAAGATGTTATGCATAATTCTGCTTCGTGTAGTCTACTGCGCATCTCGGATCAAAATCCATCATCTTAATCAAGCGTAATCTATTTTCGACGTTTCTGTTGTTGTTGGGTTGGGAAGCTTGATGTCGTCGTTTCTCCACAGCAAAGCAGACTCACTTTCACACTTTCACTTTCACTATTGATGCCTATGCTATCAAGTCTAAATTAATTCTCTTATATGAGGTGAAGTTCATCCTCTTCTTCGGACTGAAGTGACAAGCAAACTCGGGCATAATCTTCCTCGAAATTGACGATGAAACTCCATGCAGAATCCAACTAAGTTCAGTGAGAGAGACGACAAGCTCGTCCTTCCTGCCTTCTTTTATACCTTTTCGGACGAGATCGGTCGTTTGTATGTAACTGATTTGAAGGACTTCGGTGGTTGTGGTTCTATGCCGCCTATCCGATCCCGCAAGCGGAGCGCATTGATTTGTCATTACAGGCGGGATGAAACGATTTGGGCGCCGTTTTATTTCTAGCAAGCGGGGCGTAAGGGTGGGTAGGGTACCCACTTAGGATCGGGAATCTCCACGTTTTTCACGGATCTGAACCTGGACTTCTATTTTAATATTTGTTTTCTGGAGTTTTCTAAATCCAAATACTATTTTTAAACATTATACCCCTCTTTTCCACCTCCTACTGGGAGAACAATTATGTCAATCAGTCAGTCAGTGAGTGAGTGGTAACTGGTAATCGAGCTATAAATGCTGGGTTTTCTGTAAATTTGTAAACTTGTCACAGGCAGTAATCTAATGGCCCATGTTATCACAGAAAACGCACCTAGCTTTATGCTTGGGTTCTTTCGTGCTGTTCGTCAAAACTACCTAATCGGGCATCTTCTCCTCCGAGTTGATCACCACGATCGGTCGTTTGTATGTTACTGATTTAGAGGACTTCGGTGGTAGTGGTTCTATGCCGCCCTTCCAAGTCCGCAAGCGGAGCTCATTGATTCATTATTGCAGGCGGGATGGAACGATCCGTTTTATTTTAGCAAGAGGGGTCTAACGATTTAGCGTTTATTTTCCTGCGGGTGGCTTCGTGGTTTTCAGTTTGTATCGCGGCCATTTTGTTTTTCCGCTATTTTTAATATTTTAGAATCTTCTACAGCACACGGTGAACCCTTCATCAAGCAGAGCACACGACGTGTTAAAGTTGCCTTCAGGCCCCTGGACGGTTGCGGGAAGCACTTTCAAAAAGACTCGTTTGCAACTTGCCGACCAGATGTTTGCGGTAGTCGCGGTGGTCTCTGGGTCTTTCTTCTATTCGGTCTCCGTCTCCATTCAGACATCACGGTGAAGTAACTTATGGTGACTACCTCTGCAAGTTGAGCACCCCGACCTTCGACTTGCATCTATCTCGATAATGAGTAGCTTTCAAGCATCATTAACGTATTTTCCGCTTGCAGATCCACTCCCAGCGTTGGTTAACGTCTTCTCTTTTGAACTTGTCACAGGCAGAAGGTAATCTGATGGCCCGTGTCATCACAAAAACGCACTTAGCTTGTTGCTTGGGTTTTATCTTCGTGTTGTTCGTCAAATCCTTCGTCAAAACCTTATCGGGCGAAATCGGTCGTTTGTATGTAACTGATTTGAAGGACTTCGGTGGTTGTGGTTCTATGCCGCCTATCCGATCCCGCAAGCGGAGCGCATTGATTCGTTATTGCAGGCGGGATGAAAGGATCCGTTTTATTTTTAGCAATAGGGTCTTACGATTTAGCGTTTATTTTCCTGCGGGTTTTCAGTAATTTTGTATGGCGGCCATTTTGGTTTTCCGCCATTTTGAAAGTTTTTTCCTTCCATTAGGATCTGCTTAGAGCACTCTACAACTTTAGTTTGAGCACCATCTACCTATGTAGAACCATTTTGGCGGGCACTACCCCGTCATGAGGATCTTGACCTGGACTTCAATTTTTTTTTCTGATAGGTTTCTAAATTGTAAATATATTTTCCATACATTGTACCCCTGTACAAATTCTCCTTTTTGGTAATAAAAATGTGGCGGTACTTGGAAAATAATCCTACTTTCAATTTCAGTGTTACCATCTTTTCGATATAAAAATAGTCAAATGTTATTATTATTAGCAGAATCTAATGGTTTTAGATACAAAATATAAAAAATGCCGCTATTTATATTTTACAAATTTTTGGGGTAAATCTCGAAAAGTACCCTGAAAATGGGTAATTTTTTTTACAGGGCACTACTACTTGATATTTTGCATAATTCGTCAATACATGGCAACAAGTGGTTTTTTTGCATTTTGGGGTAAATCTCAAAAGTTACCCTGAAATGGGGTAAAAATATTCTACCAATCAATACACTGTACCTATACCTACAGCCGTTTTATGAACCTCAAAACGCTCCAGTTTTTCCATCTGGAAGAAAATCGACTATATGCTGAGTTTTCTGTAATTCTGTATGGCGGCCATTTTGTTTTTCCGCCATTTTGAATTTTTTTTCGCGCTTCAGGATCTGCTTGGAGTCCTATACAACTTTAGTTGGAGCACCATCTACCTATGTAGTACCATTTTGGCGGGCAGTACTCCGTCATGAGGATCTTGACCTGGACTTCCACTTTTATTTTATTTTCTTATAGTTTTCTAAATTTTGAATACTTTTCCATACATCATACTTCTCTACAACTGCTCCTTTTTGGTATTAAAAATGTAAGGCACTTGGAAAATAAACCTACTTTCAATTTCAGTGTTGCCATCTTTTCGATATAAAAATAGTCAAATGTCATTGGTATTGGCAAAATCTAATAGTTTTTGTTAAAAAATATTTAAAAAGGCCGCTATTTCTTTTTTTCACATTTTTGGGGTAAATCTCGAAAAATACCCTGAAAATGGGTATTTTTTTTTACAGGGCACTACTACTTTGATATGTTGCATAATTCGTCAATACATGCAGGCAACAAGAGGTTATTTATTTGTTTTTGCATTTTCGGGTAAATCTCAAAAGTTACCCTGAAATGGGGTAAAAATATTCTACCAATCAATACATTGTACTTATACCTACAACCGTTCTATGAACCTCAAAACGCTTCAGTGTTTCCATCTGGAAGAAAATCGACTATATGCTGGGTTTTCTGGAATTCTGTATGGCGGCCATTTTGTTTTTCCGCCATTTTGAATTTTTTTTCGCGCTTCAGGATCTGCTTGGAGTCCTCTACAACTTTAGTTTGGGCACCATCTACCTATGTAGTACGATTTTGGCGGGCAGTACTCCGTCATGAGGATCTTGACCTGGACTTCCACTTTTATTTTTTTTTCTGATAGTTTTTTAAATTCTGAATACTTTAACCATACATCATACTCCTCTACAACTGCTCCTTTTTGGTATTAAAAATGTAAGGTACTTGGAAAATAAACCTACTTTCAATTTTAGTGTTGCCATCTTTTCGATGTTAAAATAGTCAAATGTCATTAGTATTGGCAAAATCTAATGGTTTTTGATAAAAATTATTTAAAAATACCGCTATTTCTATTTTTCACATTTTTGGGGTAAATCTCAAAAAGTACCCTGAAAATGGGTAAATTTTTTTTACAGGGCACTACTTCTTGATGTGTTGCATAATTCGTCAATACATGGCAACTTTCTCAAGTGTCGTAATCTGCCTCAAAATAGCCTTAAAATATTTGAAAAATGTAAAAAAATTACAAAATGGCCGCCACCGCGTCCGCCATATTGATTTTTCGATTGTTCATATTTTTCCTATATTAAGCAGCATATACTGCGTGCAATGACGTTTCGATTTTCTATCTCACTCGCACCCAGCCGCCGCAATAGGACTTGAAAAAAGGGCATCTCGAAAATGTATTTTTCCTCTGCAGGTTTCAATGTTGCCAGACGTTGTCAACCAAAATACCAAAATGTCACTTGTATACAGACTATACATGAACCCTCATACTCGGAATTTTCAAAAAGTGGTTGTTTCACTTTTTTGCATTTTGGGGTAAATCTCAAAAGTTACCCCGAAATGGGGTAAAAATATTCTACCAATCAATACGTTGTACCTATACCTACAGCCGTTCTATAAACCACAAAACGCTCCAGTGTTGCCATCTGGAAGAAAATCGACTTAAAAAATGGCGTGTTTTCGTACCTCAAACAAAATGGCCTCTACAACAGGCGCCATCTTGAATTTTTTAAAAGTTTCCCCGATTGGTAAAAATTGAGGGTAATTGTGGTGAAACGGTAAAAAAAATATTCTCAAACTAAAAAACACTTTAGAGCTGTGGCCCCGCGGTTTGGGGTCCAAAAACCGTTTTTTTCAAAACTCTCCGGCGCGGCCGCCATTTTGTTTTTTTATTTTTTTAATATTTTTCTAAAGTTTAAATGTCAAACTCTACCACTCTTGTAAGTTTGAGCAAAATCGGTTGGAAAACAAAAAAGTTACAAACATACCCAGTGACAAAATTTTTAGCAACTCGCGATTCCTTGGCGGTCGCAAAACTTCGATGATCTCTTTGTCCACCTTCTTAAAGCTTACAGGTTTACAATGTTGGGTCTATTAGAGGCCCAACTTTAAGTCAAAACCTCCTGCCTTATGAATCACAATCACGCCTTTCACCAGTTGCTTCATCTCCTTCTCGTTATCCGTGGAGTCGAGATAGTCATCAACGTAGTGCCCTCTCTTAATGGCTTTGACTGCTTGTGGATGATGACATGAAACAAAATCGACGTATCGTATTACGACGAATAATATAAGTAGCCGTGCATGGAGATGATGTGGCACCAAAGGTCATCGAGGTGATCTTATAAGTTTCTGAGGGCTTCTTTCTTTCCATTACCCTCCAAAGGAAGCACTGGGCGTTTTGATCCTGATCATTTACTTAATCTGCAGGAACATTTCCATGATATCTGCAGTAACGGCTACTTCTCTTTTTCGGAACCTAAGCAGGACATCAACTAATGAATTCGACAGATCTTGGCCAGTCAGTTATTCGGTATTCGGAGAGTATTTTCCAAGTTTGTTGATATTTCGAACGCTAAAATGTAGGAGATAGACTCGACCAACTGGTGCCTGAGCAGTTTTCTTGGCATAATCTTTTTCCAAGATGTTATGCATAATTCTGCTTCGTGTAGTCTACTGCGCATCTCGGATCAAAATCCATCATCTTAATCAAGCGTAATCTATTTTCGACGTTTCTCTTGTTGTTGGGTTGGGAAGCTTGATGTCGTCGTTCCTCCACAGCAAAGCAGACTCCCAGTGGCCGTCGATTTTCTTCAACTTAGTATCGAGAATGCGAAGTGCTCGTCGTTCTTCTAGAGAATATCTAGGTAGCTTAGAATTATTGATGCCTATGCTATCAAGTCTAAATTAATTCTCTAATATGAGGTGAAGTTCATCCTCTTCTTCGGACTGAAGTGACAAGCAAACTCGGGCATAATCTTCCTCGAAATTGACGATGAAACTCCATGCAGAATCCTACTAAGTTCAGTGAGAGAGACGACAAGCTCGTCCTTCCTGCCTTCTTTTATACCTTTTCGGACGAGATCGGTCGTTTGTATGTAACTGATTTGAAGGACTTCGGTGGTTGTGGTTCTATGCCGCCTTGATTTGTCATTACAGGCGGGATAAAACGATTTGGGCGCCGTTTTATTTCTAGCAAGCGGGGCGTAAGGGTGGGTAGGGTACCCACTTAGGATCGGGAATCTCCACGTTTTTCACTAATCTTAACCTAGACTTCTATTTTAATATTTGTTTTCTGGAGTTTTCTAAATCCAAATACTATTTTTAAACATTATACCCCTCTTTTCCACCTCCTACTGGGAGAACAATTATGTCAATCAGTCAGTGAGTGAGTGGTAATCGAGCTATAAATGCTGGGTTTTCTGTAAATTTGTAAACTTGTCACAGGCAGTAATCTAATGGCCCATGTTATCACAGAAAACGCACCTAGCTTTATGCTTGGGTTCCTTCGTGCTGTTCGTCAAAACTACCTAATCGGGCATCTTCTCCTCCGAGTTGATCACCACGATCGGTCGTTTGTATGTTACTGATTTAGAGGACTTCGGTGGTGGTGGTTCTATGCCGCCCTTCCAAGTCCGCAAGCGGAGCTCATTGATTCATTATTGCAGGCGGGATGGAACGATCCGTTTTATTTTAGCAAGAGGGGTCTAACGATTTAGCGTTTATTTTACTGCGGGTGGCTTCGTGGTTTTTCAGTTTGTATCGCGGCCATTTTGTTTTTCCGCTATTTTTAATATTTTAGAATCTTCTACAGCTTTCGTTTGAGTAGTACCATTTTGGCGGACAGTTCCCCGTCATAAGTAGCTTAACCTGGACTTCCACTTTTAATATTTTTTCTGAGAGTTTTCTAAATCTTGAATACTTTTTTCCTACACAATAGCCCTCTACAACTGTTCCTTTTTGGTAATAAAAATGTGGCGGTACCTGGAATATAATATAAACATTTCTTTCAATTCCAGTGTTGCCATTAGTTCATATAAAAATAGTCAAATGTCATATGCATATTCCCTATAATTGTGTCCTCGAAGCGTGAAGTTCTTCACCGTACGAACTCGTTCAAGGTTGAAGGATCCTGTATCTGTCATAATAAGCGTCAGAGTGACGATCTTGCCAGGTTGTTACAGCCGCCCACCGCACCCTTAAACGCCAACTCGACGCTTCAACCTCTGGCATTTACCACGTTGGCTACACTGCTCTCTACAAGTGACACGGTGAACCCTTCATCAAGCAGAGCACACGACGTGTTAAAGTTGCCTTCAGGCCCCTGGACGGTTGCGGGAAGCACTTTCAAAAAGACTCATTTGGAACTTGCCGACCAGATGTTTGCGGTAGTCGCGGTAGTCTCTGGGTCTTTCTTCTATTCGGTCTCCGTCTCCATTCAGACATCACGGTGAAGTAACTTATGGTGACTACCTCTGCAAGTTGAGCACCCCGACCTTCGACTTGCATCTATCTCGATAATGAGTAGCTTTCAAGCATCATAAACGTATTTTCCGCTTGCAGATCCACTCCCAGCGTTGGTTAACGTCTTCTCTTTTGAACTTGTCACAGGCAGAAGGTAATCTGATGGCCCGTGTCATCACAAAAACGCACTTAGCTTGTTGCTTGGGTTTTATCTTCGTGTTGTTCGTCAAATACTTCGTCAAAACCTTATCGGGCGAAATCGGTCGTTTGTATGTAACTGATTTGAAGGACTTCGGTGGTTGTGATTCTATGCCGCCTATCCGATCCCGCAAGCGGAGCGCATTGATTTGTCATTACAGGCGGGATGAAACAATTTGGGCGCACTTTTATTTTTAGCAAGCGGGGGGTACCGGGGGTACCCACTTAGGATCGGAAACCTTCACGTTTTTCACGGATCTTAACCTGGACTTTAATTTTTAATATTTTTTCTGGAGTTTTTTAAATCCAAATACTTTTTTCATACATAATACCCCTCTTTTCCACCTCCTTCTGCGAAAACGATTATGTCGATCAGTCAGTGAGTGAGTGGTACCTGGTAACCGAGCTATAATTAATGCTGGGTTTTCTGTAATTTTGTAAACCTGCCACAGGCAGTAATCTAATAGCCCGTGTTATCACATAAAGCGCACCTAGCTTTATGCATGGGTTCCTTCGTGCTGTTCCTCAAAACTACCTAATCGGGCATCTGTCGTTTGTATGTAACTGATTTAGAGGACTTCGGTGGTGGTGGTTCTATGCCGCCTTTCCGAGTCCGCAAGCGGAGCTCATTGATTCGTTATTGCAGGCGGGATGAAAGGATCCGTTTTATTTTTAGCAATAGGGTCTTACGATTTAGCGTTTATTTTCCTGCAGGTTTTCAGTAATTTTGTATGGCGGCCATTTTAGTTTTCCGCCATTTTGAAAGTTTTTTCCTTCCATTAGGATCTGCTTAGAGTACTCTACAACTTTAGTTTGAGCACCATCTACCTATGTAGAACCATTTTGGCGGGCACTACCCCGTCATGAGGATCTTGACCTGGACTTCAATTTTTTTTCTGATAGGTTCCTAAATTGTAAATACATTTTCCATACATTGTACCCCTCTAAAAATTCTCCTTTTTGGTAATAAAAATGTGGCGGTACTTGGAAAATAATCCTACTTTCAATTTCAGTGTTACCATCTTTTCGATATAAAAAATAGTCAAATGTTATTAGTATTAGCAGAATCTAATGGTTTTAGATACAAAATATAAAAAATGCCGCTATTTCTATTCTACAAATTTTTGGGGTAAATCTCGAAAAGTACCCTGAAAATGGGTAATTTTTTTTACAGGGCACTACTACTTGATATTTTGCATAATTCGTCAATACATGGCAACAAGTGGTTATTTTTTTTTGCATTTTGGGGTAAATCTCAAAAGTTACCCTGAAATGGGGTAAAAATATTCTACCAATCAATACACTGTACCTATACCTACAGCCGTTCTATGAACCTCAAAACGCTCCAGTGTTTCCATCTGGAAGAAAATCGACTGTATGGTGGGTTTTCTGTAATTCTGTATGGCGGCCATTTTGTTTTTCCGCCATTTTGATTTTTTTTTTGCGCTTCAGAATCTGCTTAGAGTCCTCTTCAACTTTAGTTTGAGCACCATCTACCTAAGTAGTACCATTTTGGCGGGCAGTACTCCGTCATGAGGATCTTGACCTGGACCTCCACTTTTAATTTTTGTCTAATAGTTTTCTAAATTATAAATACTTTTTCTCTACACTGTACCCATCTACAAATGCTCCTTTTTAGTATTAAAAATGTAAGGTACTTGAAAAATAAACCTACTTTCAATTTCAGTGTTGCCATCTTTTCGATATAAAATAGTCAAATGTCATTAGTATTGGCAAAATCTAATGGTTTTTAGTGAAAAAGATTTAAAAATGCCGCTATTTCTATTTTTTCACATTTTTGGGGTAAATCTTCAAAAATACCCTGAAAATGGGTGTTTTTTTCACAGGGCACTATTACTTGATATTTTGAATAATTCGTCAATACACGGCACCAAGTGGTTTTTTTTTTGCATTTTGGGGTAAATCTCAAAAGTTACCCTGAAATGGGGTAAAATTATTCTACCAATCAATACATTGTACCTATACCTACAGCCGATCTATGAACCTCAAAACGCTCCAGTGTTTCCATCTGGAAGAAAATTGACTATATGCTGGGTTTTCTGTAATTCTGTATGGCAGCCATTTTTTTTCCGTTATTTTGAATTTTTTTTTCGCGCTTTAGGATCTGCTTGGTGTCCTCTACAACTTTAGTTTGAGCAACATCTACCTATGTAGTACCATTTTGGCGGGCAGTACCCTGTCATGAGGATCTTGACCTGGTCTTCCACTTTTATTTTTTTTTCTAATAGGTTTCTACATTTTGAATACTTTTTCTCTACATTGTACCCATCTAAAATTACTCCTTTTTGGTAATAAAAATGTGGCTTTACCTGGAAATTACCTCACTTTGAATTCCAGTGTTGCCATCTTTTAAATATAAAAATAGTCAAATGTCTTTAGTTTTGGCAAAATATAATGGTTTTTGATAAAAAATATTTAAAAATGCCGCTATTTCTATTTTTCACATTTTTGGGGTAAATCTCAAAAAGTACCCTGAAAATTAGTAATTTTTTTTACAGGGCACTACTACTTGATGTGTTGCATAATTCGTCAATACATGGCAACTTTCTCAAATGTAGTAAACTGCCTCAAAATAGCCTTAAAATATTTGAAAAATGTATAAAATTTTCAAAATGGCCGCCACCGCGTCCGCCATATTGATTTTTCGATTGTTCATATTTTTCCTATATTAAGCAGCATATACTGCGTGCAATGACGTTTTGATTTTCTATCTCACTCGCACCCAGCCGCCGCAATAGGACTTGAAAAAAGGGCATCTCGAAAATGACTTTTTCCTCTGCAGGATTCAGGGTTGCCAGACGTTGTCAACCAAAATACCAAAATGTCACTTGTATACAGACTATACACGAACCCTTATACTCGAAATTTCCAAAAAGTGGTTATTTTACTTTTTTGCATTTTGGGGTAAATCTCAAAAGTTACCCTGAAATGGGGTAAAAATATTCTACCAATCAATACACTGTACCTATACCTACAGCCGTTCTATGAACCTCAAAACGCTCCAGTGTTTCCATCTGGAAGAAAATCGACTGTATGGTGGGTTTTCTGTAATTCTGTATGGCGGCCATTTTGTTTTTCCGCCATTTTAATTTTTTTTTGCGCTTCAGAATCTGCTTAGAGTCCTCTTCAACTTTAGTTTGAGCACCATCTACCTATGTAGTACCATTTTGGCGGGCAGTACTCCGTCATGAGGATCTTGACCTGGACCTCCACTTTTATTTTTTGTCTAATAGTTTTCTAAATTCTAAATACTTTTTCTCTACACTGTACCCATCTACAAATGCTCCTTTTTAGTATTAAAAACGTAAGGTACTTGAAAAATAAACCTACTTTCAATTTCAGTGTTGCCATCTTTTCGATATAAAATAGTCAAATGTCATTAGTATTAGCAAAATCTAATGGTTTTTAATGAAAAAGATTAAAAAATGCCGCTATTTCTTTTTTTCACATTTTTGGGGTAAATCTCGAAAAATACTTTGAAAATGGGTAATTTTTTTTACAGGGCACTACTACTTGATATGTTGCATAATTCGTCAATACATGCAGGCAACAAGTGGTTATATTTTTTTTGCATTTTGGGGTAAATCTCAAAAGTTACCCTGAAATGGGGTAAAAATATTCTACCAATCAATACGTTGCACCTATACCTACAGCCGTTCTTTGAACCTCAAAACGCTCCAGTGTTTCCATCTGGAAGAAAATCGTCTATATGCTGGGTTTTCTGTAATTCTGTATGGCGGCCATTTTGTTTTTCCGCCATTTTGAATTTTTTTTTCGCGCTTCAGGATCTGCTTAGAGTCCTTTACAACTTTAGTTTGAACACCATCTACCTATGTAGTACCATTTTGGCGGGCAGTACCCCGTCATGAGGACCTTGACCTGGACTTCCATTTTTAATTTTTTTTCTGATAGTTTTCTAAATTCTGAATATTTTTCATACATTGTACCCATCTACAAATGCTCCTTTTTGGTATTAAAAATGTAAGGTACTTGGAAAATAAACCTACTTTCAATTTCAGTGTTGCCATCTTTTCGATGTAAAAATAGTCAAATGTCATTAGTATTGGCAAAATCTAATGGTTTTTGATAAAAAATATTTAAAAATGCCGCTATTTCTATTTTTCACATTTTTGGGGTAAATCTCAAAAAGTACCCTGAAAATGGGTATTTTTTTACAGGGCACTCCTACTTGATGTGTTGCATAATTCGTCAATACATGGCAACTTTCTCAAGTGTCGTAAACTGCCTCAAAATAGCCTTGAAATATTTGAAAAATGTATAAAATTTACAAAATGGCCGCCACCGCGTCCGCCATATTGATTTTTCGATTGTTCATATTTTTCCTATATTAAGCAGCATATACTGCGTGCAATGACGTTTCGATTTTCTATCTCACTCGCACCCAGCCGCCGCAATAGGACTTGAAAAAAGGGCATCTCGAAAATGACTTTTCCTCTGCAGGTTTCAGGGTTGCCAGAGGTTGTCAACTAAAATACCAAAATGTCACTTGCATACAGACTATACACGAACCCTTATACTCGGAATTTCCAAAAAGTGGTTATTTAACTTTTTTGCATTTTGGGGTAAATCTCAAAAGTTACCCCGAAATGGGGTAAAAATATTCTACCAATCAATACGTTGCACCTATACCTACAGCCGTTCCATAGACCTCAAATCGCTCTAGTGTTGCCATCTGGAAGAAAATTGACTTAAAAAATGGCGTGTTTTCGTACCTCAAACAAAATGGCCTCTACAACAGGCGCCATCTTGAATTTTTAAAATGTTTCCCCGATTGGTAAAAATTGAGGGTAATTGTGGTGAAACGGTAAAAATATTATTCTCAAACCACGCAACACTGCAGAACTGTGGCCCCGCGGTTTGCGGCCCAAAAATCGGTTTTTTCAAAACTCTCCGGCGCGGCCGCCATTTTGTTTTTTTATTTTTTTAGTAATTTTCTAAAGTTTAAATGTCAAGTTTTACCACTCTTGTAAGTTTGAGCAAAATCGGTTGGAAAACAAAAAAGTTACAAACTTCGTCACAGCCGCCATCTTGTTTTTCCCAAATGTCATAATTTTTCCCCAGTTCGATTGAGGTTTTGCACATTTTCCCCAAACATCACTATACCCTTTTCCACCTCCTTCTGGGAGAACAATCATGTCAATCAGTGAGTGAGTCAGTGGTAATCGAGCTATATATAGTATAATAACTAGTATTTCGCCCTGGTGCGCGGGCTGCTGAAGCAGCCCGCGGGCATCGCCCTGTTGGGCTGTAAGTGGTGGACTTTCAAGAGTTGGACTGCAAATTGTCGAATAGCCATATTGCCATCCGCTCAAATCACATTGCTTTTTGTCTGCAAGCTTCAGGGCGGTGTGGTGATGCGTAGTAAAAATGAATGCTCTATTAATCTTTCTAAAAACTTTGCTGGCTGATATTTAAATCATAGAGAAACTAATATAAAACTACTATGTGAAACATCAAATCAAATCAGGGGGTGCTAATAATCCCCGAGTGCGGCTCGGCTACCATCAATTACGAAAACTGCACCTGGCAACTTAATAGCACATGCTATTTAACTTAATCGTTTTACTATTTCGAGTTGCACAATTCATGGTGTGACCTAAACGGGCTTCCAATTAAGCAGCCTGCAGCTCCAGCTTAGGGATCGTTACAGTTTTCAGGCCAACTCTACATTTCCTACTATGTGAAACATCAAATCAGGGGGTGCTAATAATCCCCGAGTGCGGCTCGGCTACCATCAATTACGAAAACTGCACCTGGCAACTTAATAGCACTTGCTATTTAAATTAATCGTTTTGCTATTTCGAGTTGCACAATTCATGGTGTGACCTAAACAGGCTTCCAATTAAGCAGCCTGCAGCTCCAGCTTAGGGATCGTTACAGTTTTCAGGCCAACTCTACATTTCCCAGTTACAAAGGCCACATCGTCATAATTAGTCAGTAAGCGACAGCGGCATAATGCTTGCTCGGAGGCGTCAACGAAAATGTGTAATCTAAATCTAGTCATCTGTGAGAAACCATAGCATCTGAGTACTGAAAATAAATACCAATCTTTGTTCATCTTCTCAACGATTTGATCATCCCATTTGATCGTAGATCGCCAAACTTCCAGCAGCAATATATCTTTTAATAATTAATCAGGAAGGGGCATAAACATACCCAGTGACAAAATTTTTAGCAACTCGCGATTCCTTGGCGGTCGCAAAACTTCGGTGATCTCTTTGTCCATCTTCTTAAAGCTGAGATCAAACCCTAAAATGTCTGTTGCTGGTTTACAATGTTGGGTCTATTAGAGGCCCAACTTTAAGTCAAAACCTCCTGCCTTATGAATCACAATTACGCCTTTCACCAGTTGCTTCATCTCCTTCTCGTTATCCGTGGAGTCGAAATAGTCATCAACGTAGTGCCTTCTCTTAATGGCTTTGACTGCTTTTGGATGATGACATGAAACAAAATCGACGTATCGTATTACGACGAATCATACAAGTAGCCGTGCATGGAGATGATGTGGCACCAAAGGTCATCGAGGTGATCTTATAAGTTTCTGAGGGCTTTTTTCTTTCCATTACCCTAAAAAGGAAGCACTGGGCGTTTTGATCCTGATCATTTACTTAATCTGCAGGAACATTTCCCTGATATCTGCAAAAACGGCTACTTCTCTTTTTCGGAACCTAAGCAGGACATCAACTAATGAATTCGACAGATCTTGGCCAGTCAGTTATTCGGTATTCAGAGACACTTCTTGAGTTTCGGCTTTCGCATCAAAAACAAGTCTAAGTTTTCCAAGTTTGTTGATATTTCGAACGCTAAAATGTAGGAGATACCAGACTCGACCAACTGGTGCCTGAGCAGTTTTCTTGGCATAATCTTTTTCCAACATGTTATGCATAATTCTGCTTCGTGTAGTCTACTGCGTATCTCGGATCAAAATCCAACATCTTAATCAATCGTAATCTATTTTCGACGTTTCTCTTGTTGTTGGGAAGCTTGATGTCGTCGTTCCTCCACAGCAAAGCAGACTCCCAGTGGCCGTCGATATTCTTCGACATAGTATCGAGAATGCGAAGTGCTTGTCGTTTTTCTGGAGAATATCTAGGTAGCTTAGAATTATTGATGCCTATGCTATCAAGTCTAAATTAATTCTCTAATAAGAGGTGAAGTTCATCCTCTTCTTCGGACTGAAGTGACAAGCAAACTTGGGCATAATCTTCCTCGAAATTGACGATGAAACTCCATGCAGAATCCAACTAAGTTCAGTGAGAGAGACGACAAGCTCGTCCTTCCTGCCTTCTTTTATTTCTCGGCTTATATTTAAATGACAATAACCTTTGCCTATGAGGAATTGAGGATTGTCTGTCGATCGTGGTGGTCGTACTAAGAAATCATGTTGCCATCAATAGGAAATATGCAGCTTTTTTTGTATCAAAATCAAAAGTATAATGCGTGAGAAAATCAACTGTAACATTAAAACTTTTCTCTTGTGTTTTTTTCTCGTTATATAATTACTTGAAGTTAGCACGCAGCAGCACCCGCCGAAAACGTTCTATACAAAACGGTCATGTTTTGTGACGTCACCAACCACGATTTCAGGCGCGAAATTATATCCCTAAATATTCCACGCAGACACCTGTTGAAAGCAAGGCTAAAGACATCCTCGAGGGCAGAACGCCGAAGGCTTGGAACAAAAGTGAGGTGATTTTGTTCTTTAAAAAGGGTGCCAAGTCCCTCCTCTTAAAGAACTACAGACATGTAATTAATCTACATAAAATAATAATGTATCTATATTCCTTCGATAGCTTTTCCTTTTTTCTTTGTATTGTCATGTTGTCAAGCTGCCGGCCAACTCAATGTGAATTGCCCGAGTAGTCATACATGTAAATAAAGCACCGTAGCGTTTTTCATTGCGCCGACCAATTGTGACTGTCATCGGACCAAAATAATCTAACCCGCAATGTGTGAATGGGCGCGCATGATGTGCGAGTCTAGCAAACGGTAAATCCCCAGTAGGCGGTACTAAAGGTTGAGCTTTACGAATTTTACAAAATTGACAGTTGTGCTCTATAGCCATGTCTATAAGTTGTTTTCGAGAGTCCTTACGCAGTTTCTAAAACATCCAACCTTCACATCCATACGCTGCGAATGGTTATACAGAAGACCGAGGAGTATAACCTGCCACTTAGCTTGGCGTTCGTGTACTATGGGAAAGCATTTGATTCGATAGAAACCTGGGCGGTGCTGCAGTCTCTCTAAAGTTGCCAAGTGGACTACTACAGGTATATCGAGGTCTTTGAGGTACTTATACGAAAATCAAATCAAATCAAATCGATCCGAGCACAGAACCAGAGCACAAATCCTATCCAACTGCAGCGAGGTGTGAGACAGGGAGATGTTATAACTCCGAAACTGTTCACAGCTGCGTTGGAGGACATCTTTAAACTCTTAGACTGGAAAGAACTTGGCAACATGAATGGCCAGTCCAAACACACCTTTGTTTTACCGATGATAAATTTCATATGGCTCAGAACTTGGAAGACCTGAGGGCCTATTACAAAAAAGAATCACGATAGTCGGACGCAATTCGTTGTTTAATTTACTTGATATTGAACCTTATTCGTAAGTCAATAGTGCCTCGGAGTGGGACGAACATCGTACGCTTGCTTTTTTTGTAATAGGCCCTCTGAACGCAATGCTCGAAGATCTCCGTAGTGCTTCCCAAAGAGTGGGTCTCAGGATGAACATGGATGGATGGATGATATGATGAAATAATAATAATAATAATATAAAATAAAATAATAATAATTTCGGCTTCAAAAAAACTATAATTTTAAAACTAACATCAATAATGGAGTTTCAAAAATAGCTCACAATGCACATAATCTATACACTCCCCAAAAATTAAAACTTTTAGTATTATCAAAACTTTTTTATGAAATTTAATGTCCCACGACCGGACTACTAATGGTTTTTAATAAGTGTGATGCTGTCTCTTTCAAATAATATTGTCAAAAAAGTGACAGCATCACATTTAAACAGTGTTTTAGCTAATTAGTTGTTAAACAGTGTTTTGTGGTAAGGCCGTTGGTAAATAATCTTTACCCAACTATTTATTGGAATTATAATTACTTACTTACCTACTTACGAAATAAAGTTAATTATCATGATAATTTGATTTCGTAAGAAAGCATAATTTTTAATAGGTGTTGTATGACAACAAACAAAAACTGTTTTCTAAATAACTAAATAGGACAAGTAAGGAAAAACAACTAAGACCTATACAGTATCTGTAGTCTGTACTTTAGGATAGGTACCTTCCTACCTAACTACCTACCAAAAGTTGACTTTTGTTATCTTTATGTCTCCCATATTTACGTACTAGGTACCTACTTAGATTATCATAGTAATATTCGAATATTATTGTAAGATTTTCTTTCTTACGTACTTACGTAAAATCGCTTTCCTTTTATGATAATGCTACGCAGTTCATTTAAGAGATGACAACCCTAACGGCGTCAGAAGAGATGAAAGCTACGCTATAGAAAGAGAGAAAACTTCTAGGTGAATATAACTGTAGGCGCTGTAGCGGTGTGCGATCTGAATTGCGCCTTATTGAGTCGTAGCAAGAGTCGCTATTTAATTAAATGATGTTGCGGAATGATGCTTCTGTACTTGTACGATTATGTATTCTGTGCTACTTTGCCATTTTCCTTCTTATTTCGAGCGGTGAACAGTTCTTAAGGTTGCAATATAGATGAATCTTATTATATATTATAGGGATGGAGGAATCTTATTATATAATTATAATATATTGTTAAAAAATTTGATGTTGCAATATTTGCAGTAATTAACATCAATTGTAATTAACATCAAAATTTTTGCAGTATCAAATGAAAGGTCTTGATGAGTACATTCCAAAAATACGAAAAAAAAAAGAAAAAAAGTTAATTTAAATATTAGGTATATGGGTATCAAATGAAAGGCCTTGATGAGCACATTACAAAAAACTGAAAAAAATTAAAAACTGGAAAAAATATAATAAATGAAAAAATCATTTTTTTAACATTTTGAAAAAAAAAAAGGTTTTTTTTTATTTTTTCACACATTCATTCAGGTATCAAATGAAATGCCTTGCTTGATGTGCGTGCACATTCCAAAAAATAAAAAAATCTTTCTCTTTTCTTCTTTTTTCAATTAAGTACTTACTGTAATTTGAAATAAAAATAAAAAGTTAAAATGCTACCTACTTGGTTTGAATTTCTGCGCATTATTTGAGAAAAGTACGATACAAGCCTTAGCCGCAACTAGGCATTGATAGACTCACGTATGTGTGCCTCGGCTTCGCCTCGGCCCACATTTTCACGTTCGTCCTTCAATGCCTGTCTTGCGTGCCGCTGCAGTAATGTACTATTAATAGAAACATTTACTACGGTCAGACGCTGGCAATTTTTGAATGAAAACCCATTATTTTATTACACGTTAGTAATGGATTTTCATATACAAATATTGCCGGAGCGGTTTAGTTAGATCTGTCCAGTAACTCGGATTTAACACGATGAAGGTTGTCGAGATAATGTTCGAATTTCCAAGCATGTTTGAGAAAATGTAGTTTATTTTCTTTTTCATTTTTCTTAACTTGTAGTGCAAAACAATTGGTTGCGTTGCAAAAGTGAGTACCAATATTACATAATACACACACAGACACTTAACATTACAAATCTATATAACATAACAAATTTTAATAATCCTCTACTACATTTTATACCTGCCTCTGTTAAAGTTTAAAGTTTAAGTAAAGCTAACTAGTTTTATGGTAGGTAGTATTTAACTGAGCGATAATAAATTCAAATTCAGGACATCAAAAATACTGAATAGGTATATATAGGATATATCGTACTGAAATACTAAGTGAGCCGACAGACTTAGGGCTCATACAAATATTGAAAATGGGTGACTTCAAAAACAAATCTGAGATATTAGTTATTCAGAACGTTACACTTACAGCACATACTAAGCCATCAAATTTCTATTTTTGTGACGACTTTATGGCACACGTTATATAAAAATTTTAGCATAGATATAATTTATTAGATTTGAAAAGTGCAAATTTTTAACCTAACCTTGTAATATGTGGTGACTTCCGGTTGGGGCCGCAGCGTTTCCGCCGAATAATAACGTTGCTTGTACGTCACAAATTATTTATTTCCGTAAGACTTGAGCAGTACAGTTAGTTTGAAAGCGGACCCAGTTATAACTCACTCGCGTGGGTGCAGATCTAGGTGCCGTATGCTATATACCTATTTGTCGCAAGAAATGACTGAGGAAGAATCAATAGCTTGTTTGCAGCCTCAGTGCTTTTTCTCGACAGTACAAAATTCAGTCATAGTATCTATACAATTTGCAGCAGCAAACGCAACCGCGATTCACAAGACTACAGCGCCATCTCTTGATGAGTAGCGGTACTAATATTTTAATACATTTATGTAAAAGTTTAACAACCTCCCCCTCTGGCTCCGATAGACGTCCCGGCGAGGAGACAGGACAATATACGACAAGTGGTGTTAATTGGTTTTCTTAGGACGACCTCTTCCGCGCTTTGGTCTCACACACAAAGCTGATTCTACACCCAGAAGTTGGTTCTTTTTGGGGCGACCCCTTCTCCTAAGGGGTTGTATTGGTGTCGGTATGTCATGGTTTCTCATAGTGAATGGCATCATAGCAGAGACGTGATATACACCAAATGTTGTATTAGGATCGTTCGGATCAGCAATCTCATAAGAGGCTGGTCCATGCTGTCTTGTCAGTAAATACGGACCATCGCGTCGAGGGGCAAACTTGGCACTAATTCCTCGACCAGCCTTGCTTATAGGATGTGTAGTAACAAGAACAAGATCACCAACATTATAGATAGGACTGCTTCGCCTATGTTTATCCACAATTTCTTTTCTCCTTTCTTCCTTAAGTTCTTGTACTTCCTTCACTTTTTCCATTGTCATTGCCATTTGTAACAACTTAGGGGTGATCTCGGGTACAAAGTTTTCTGACAGTACTATTTGACGGAAGTTATGCCAGTTGTCATCTGTCGTCTTCAATTCTCTGCCAAACGTAAGGAAAGCAGGGGTAGCATTAGTAGAGTTACACTGGGCTGAGTTCATTGCAAACCGTATAAACGGTAATTGCTCAGGCCAGTTACGATGATTGTCACCGAGAATAATTGCTAACTGAGTTTTGAGATCTCTGTTGCGCCTTTCTACGGGGTTTGTTTCTGGGTGATAGACCGGGGTGAACGCATGTTTTATTTTCATACAAAAAGCTATTTGTTGCATCACTGCATTTGTAAATTGGGTACCATTGTCACTGATCATTCGTCTGGGCAATCCGTACCTGAGAAAAATTTCATTCATCAGGACTAAAGCGCACTTTTCTGCAGTAGCAGATTCTAATGGATAAAGTTCGACCCATCTTGAAGCTAAATCTTCAATTATAAATATCCAAGTCATCCCGCCATCAGACTCTGGTAAAGGTCCGAATAAATCGAACGATATAACTTCAAATCTTTGATTCATTGCAGTCGTTTGTAATAGACCAGCCGGTTTTCTATTGCTTGCTTTATATCTCTGACAGGCAGCACAATTCTTAACATACGCATCGATATATTTATACATCCCCTTCCAGAAATATCGTTTAGAGATAGCTTGATATGTCTTCTCAACGCCATAGTGTCCTGCCATAGGATTGTCATGGTATGTTTGAAGAATATTAACCCATTCATGTTCAGGTACTACAAGCTGTGCATCATCATTTTCAACGTGGGGATTATTCCTGTATAGAAGTCCGTCATTGAGAAAATATCCTTTACGACTCCAATAGTAGGCGTTCTCATCATCATTTGATCCTTCAAGAATATTCATTATTTTGGCTATGTTCTCATCCTTCATTTGTTCATTCCGAACTTCACTGGTACTTCTAGAAGGCATGTCTGCTATAATACTGCATAAGCTACATAAGTCTTTGCTCGTTTCTTCGCATGGTGGCCGAGAAAGAGTGTCAGCAACCACATTTGTTTTGCCAGGAGCATACTTTATAGTGATATCATATGCTTGCAACTGCAGTGCCCACCGGGCTAACCTTCCAGTAGGGGATTTAAGTGACATCAACCATTTCAGGGCTTGATGATCTGTGATTACTGTAATCGGTAATCCGTCTATATACCCGGAAAACTTATTTACTGCCCACACTACAGCAAGGGCTTCTTTTTCCGTGGTGCTGTAATTTCTTTCTGCTGGTGTAAGGAGACGGCTGGCATATTCTAGAGGATGCTCTTCTTCCTTCTCCCCCTGCACTAAAACTGCTCCAAGAGCGTAATTGCTTGCATCCGTTTTCAAAATATAAGGCATAGAAGCATCTGCTTGTTTTAAAACAGGAGCACTTGTAAGTAACGTTTTCAATTCATTAAAAGCTCTATTTTGTTCATCAGTCCAAGTCCATTTAACACTTTTCTTAGTGAGTCTAGTCAATGGCTCGGCTACTTTCGCAAAGTCCTGTATAAAGCGGCGATACCAGGAGCATGTTTGCAGGAACGTTACTAAATGTTTAAGATTTGTTGGTACTTTAAGATTACGAATCGCAGCAGTCTTTTCTGGGTCCATTTTTAGCCCTTCTGGGGTTATAAGATGACCCAAGTATTTCAAAGACGAACAACAAAATCGACATTTATCCTGGTTAGCGGACAAGTTATATTCTCTTAATTTTGTGAAAATACATCTAAGATGCGATAAATGCGATTCAAATGTTGAAGAAAAGACAATAAGATCGTCTAGGTAAGCTAGTAGCTTTACAGGACCGTGACCATCATCATTATCAGGACCACTATCCTCATTAGTGTCATTACATTTGGTGGTATTTAGACTAAGGCGAAATCTATCTATTAGCCTCTGAAAGGTCGCTGGAGCGTTTCGCAAGCCAAAAGGCATTCTAATAAATTTATAAATGCCAAACGGTGTGATAAAAGCTGTTTTATCTTGGTCCTCATCACGGACTTTAATTTGCCAATAGCCAGCTTTTAAATCTATCGCTGACATGAAAGGAGTTGGCTTGGCTTCGTGTAGAAGCTCGTCTACTCTTGGTATGGGATATATGTCAGGTACAGTTATAGCATTAAGCCTTCTGTAATCAACGCATAACCTAATCGTACCATTTGGTTTTGGAACCATAACCACTGGTGCTGCCCAGGGTGAAGTACAAGGTTGGATGATGCCTTCATCTAACATTTTGTCAAGTTCAGCTTTCAGTAATTGCTTACGGTGAAAGTCTGTATGGTGGCATCGATATGGGGGAATGATTTAAAGTTTGTATACAATGTTCAATTTCAGTTGTAGGCTTATCTTTGAAAATAAAAACTTCCTTATACTCTTCTAACAAACTGTCTAACTTGGCAGTTTGCTCAACATTTAATTCAAAATTAACATCGATAGAACAAAGATCCACATTATTATCAGGGAACAAACTAGCAGAATATGGAGATAAGGTATCTTTAACAAAGTCAATGCTGTCAACGGCGTCCTTCATCATAAATTCAAGGAAAGGAGAGTACCCATCGAATGTTGTGTCCTTGTTTCGCTTCTTTGGAGGTGTCAAGTCTAAGGGTATCAACTTATAATCAGAGCGTGCGCCCTCTTTTGGCAATTCAGCCGGTTTTCCCATCGACATGGATGCTATAGCTTCGTTTGGTAGCAGAACAGGTTGAGCCAAACTTCTAGGTGCGGCAGGTGAAACACTAGCTACGTCAAGTATCTTCTTGGGAGAGACTACGTTCTTCATTTCATCAAAGGTAACGAAACTTTCTGCGTATAGCTCATATACTTTTCAGGTTCCTCCACATAGTGCCATGTAAACTGTGCTAGATTAACATCCATACCTTCTTTTTTCAAAAAGCCAACCCCAAGGAGTGTTCGGTTGTCTTTAGAATGTGGTAGGACTATGAAATTACTATAAAACTTGCGTCCACATAGTTCCACTAGTACATTGATCGTGAAGACCGTTTCCTTCCTTAGAACTCCATCCGCCAATGTCACATTCGCAGGTTTCGCCTTATTCAATAAAGCGTTGATAGTCGGAGCACTTTCACGAGATACCTTCTCCCGGATGCTAAGATGCAGCAGGTTATATACAATATCAAATTGCTGTTTTTCTTTTAGTTTCTCTCCTTCAGGCAATTGTGAAAATAGCATTCTCTTTTTCGCTATGAAAATATCAGTACCTTCAGCTGTTTGTTGTCTCCCATTCATGATCTCGTTGTATATGAGATACTCGGGTATCTTTGGAGCAAAGTTAATTCGAAGTTGATTTTCAAACTCCGTCCACGTAACGATAGTTTCCTTCGCGCCTTGCCACCAAATAGCAGCTTCATCTAAAAGTAGCAATGAAAGACCATCAATTGCGTCAGCATCCGATATCCGTTCTATTTTCTTATACACGCGTATTGCGGCAAGGAAAGCTTCAACTGCCTCAGACGACTTCACTCCATCGTATGTAGCTTTACAGGAAGCGAGGGTGTTGCGCCGGCCACCGACGATGGTTTTCAGGAGATCCTTGAACTGCTCATTTGTCATAGCCATGTTTGCAGCGGAGAGCGGGTACGTTGTTCGGCGTCCAAACTTCGTCACTACAAATTCTTGTGGTTGTGAGTCAGCGTTGCTCCACGTTGTCAGCGTTGCTCCACGTTGGGTTGCCAGTTGTAATATGTGGTGACTTCCGGTTGGGGCCGCAGCGTTTCCGCCGAATAATAACGTTGCTTGTACGTTACAAATTATTTATTTCCGTAAGACTTGAGCAGTACAGTTAGTTTGAAAGCGGACCCAGTTATGACTCACTCGCGTGGGTGCAGATCTAGGTGCCGTATGCTATATACCTATTTGTCGCAAGAAATGACTGAGGAAGAATCAATAGCTTGGTTGCAGCCTCAGTGCTTTTTCTCGACAGTACAAAATTCAGTCATAGTATCTATACAATTTGCAGCAGCAAACGCAACCGCGATTCACAAGACTACAGCGCCATCTCTTGATGAGTAGCGGTACTAATATTTTAATACATTTATGTAAAAGTTTCAGGTGTCACAACCTTAGGTTATACCTTGTACTATTATGTTTTCTGTGTTATTAGCTCAAATCCGTTGTATTGTATCCTACTTGGTATAATAGTCGCCTACTCAGTATTTTTTGTCACTCATTATTTTCCATTTAAATAGCTGCTCTTTTACGTATCTAGTGCTACTTAAAAGAGCAGCTATATAGTATTCAACAGTCGCTTCCCGCTGTCTGTCTCTATGTATGTAGATCTTTAAAACTACGCAACGGATATTGATGCGGTTTTGTTGATCGATAGAGTGATTCAAGAGGAAGGTTTGTTAAATTCCACACTTCACCGAAGCGAAGCGAGGGCGGGTCGCTAGTTTTTATAAATCACAAATTGTCGCCCCGTTGAATTATTTGGTCGCAAACAGAATTAACCGCTGCTCTGATTAAAGCATGTTCCAGACGGACGTAATCACGCCTCCCATCAGAGGTTACCTTGCTTGATGCCATCCATCAAGCTAGACGGTAGATGTATTCCAAATTTCTTCATCCAATCCAAATGACCTTCAACGTCCTTGTAGGAAGGGCGCAAGTACCATCCAATGATGGAGTGCGCGGATTTCGTTTTTTCGTGACAAAAGCGTTAAAGAAACGCCCACTTTTTGAAATTTCGACAAATTAGGAGCCATTTTTACAATACGGCACGTGACTTTGCTACGCGAGCGCCATTCACAATGAGGCTGCGCTCAAACGATAACACACGACCCGCGGGCTGATTATCTAATTAGAAACCTCCTAGCGACCGGTCTCATTTGACAGATGAGACGCATTGCTTTTGTGCAATTAAGAGTCTATTAATTTTTACCGAGTTACCCCATACCAGTATACCATACCTTAGGTTTGAAGTTACATAACCATGATATGCTTTTAGTGCAGTTTTAATGTTACATATTTTAGTCAAACGCCATAAAGCATACGCAAATTTGTTAATTTTTTGTACTATTTTGTCAACATGTGGTTTCCAAGTACATTTGTCATCAAACTCTATACCTAAAAATGCAGCTTGATCAGCTTCAGTAATTTTTATGTCACCATAACGAACGTCTAAATTTGATTTCGTAGCATCTTTATTAATGAATTGAACAAATTTAGTTTTTTCTAAATTTACCGTCAGATTGTTACCATTTAGCCAATTTATTATGTCACTTACTGAAGAATTAATTATTTTATTTAAATGTTTGTCATCTTTGTCGCATAATACTACTGCAATGTCATCTGCATATAACGAGCAATGGAATTTAGTTATATTTGGGAGGTCATTAATATATAATAAGAATAGCAAAGGGCCTAAGATAGACCCTTGCGGAACCCCTACGTTATTGAACTTTAATGTTGAAGCATAAAACTCTTCGTGAGAATTATTACGATTGCTTTTTATCTCTACAAACTGAGCTCTGTTATGGAGATAGCTTTCTATCCATTTTAAGGAGGTGCCTCTTATACCACAAGCTTCACATTTTTTTAGAAGAAGTTCATGTGTGACGAAATCGAATGCTTTACACATATCGAAGAATATTGCTACTGTTTTTCTTGTTTTGTTTACATTTTTTATTATTTCATTAATAAGCTTGAATGCAGCTAAGCTCGTGGACTTTCCTTTTTGAAATCCGTATTGGTTTGGGTCAAGGATTTGAAATTTTTGTATAAACTTCATTAATCGTCTTTGCATGCACTTTTCGAAGATTTTAGACAGGATAGATATAAGTGCAATTGGTCGATAGTTACTGGGATTTTCCTTATCTCCTTTCTTATAAATAGGTTTTATTACGCTAATTTTTAACCGATCAGGAAATATACCTTCTAGAAATGATAAATTTATTATGTGAGATAAAATCGGGGCAATAATATGTTTAATTTCCTTAATTATTTTAGTACTAAGTTTGTCATAACCAACCGAATTGGTATTATTCAAGGAGCTAATTATTTCCGCAACTTCTACGTCGTCAGTTGGAAACAGAAACATGCTAGAAGCAATTGATTGATTATTATTAAAGGTAATGTCAGATTTTTTCTTAGTTGTATTAGTCATGTCAATAAAATAATTGTTTAGAATGTTGCAAATGTCCTCCGGATTATTGTATGTAGTATTGTCCAATTTTATTTCTTTGATTTGTTTGTTTAAATTTACGTTATGTGCAATATTATCTTTTATTATGTTCCACGTAGCTTTGGAAATGTTCCCTGCGCTGTTAATGTATGATATGTACCTGTTTTTTCTCGCTGTCTCTACGCATTTTTTGAAAAGTTTGTTGTATCTTTTGCACTTTATCATGTCAGTGGGTTTCTTTGATTGATAGTATTTGAATCTTAGTTTTCGTTTGTTATTAGAAGCAATTTTTAAACCTTTGGTCAGCCATTTCAGTCCTTTACGAGTGTTTCTTATTTTTACATCATATACCGGGAAACATAAAGTCAAATGCAAGAGTGATGATATCATGAAATTTGTTGAACGCTTTGTTTGTGTCCGTTTCAGTGAGTACCTCCTGCCACGATAATGCTGACAGGTAATCAAGAAATTTTGATTAATTTGCAAAACTAAAATCTCTTTTTTAGCGTATATTGTTTTCAATGGCGTATCTTTTTTTTCAAGGTTGGTTACAAAAATCTGAGCTTGGTCATGGTCTGAAAGATATAATGGGATATTTTCTCCTATTGCTTCGTTACAATTACTAATGATCTTGTTGTAAATAGATGTATTTGTGTGAATTGATTAGTAAATATTATTAAGGAATAAAACAGAATATTTTAGCGTCAGACATTTTTTCTCTCATTTTTTAGACCGAGAACATGACACGTTCTTTTTACGAATATTACATACGCCAAGTATTAAATAAGGTTCTTTACGAACACCAACCAGCAACACTTCCCCTGAACCACAATTTAATACAAATTAAACTTTAATTAAACTAAAAATATATAGTAACCACTTACGATGACAAAGGAACTAAACTAAACCCATTTTCATAGAGCAAAACTTCTGCTTGTCTGAATACAATGGTTTGGTTAGCACATCGGCAACCATTTGCTCCGTAGGAAGGTAACTGATACAGACTACTTTCTTATCTACAGCCTCTCGGACAAAGTGGTAGCGAATATCTATGTGTTTTGTGCGTCTATGAAACACTGGATTGACAGCTAATTTTTGGGCCGATTGATTATCACAGAAAATCTCAACTGTGTAATCGGAATTGAGAATCAATTCAGCCAACAGATTTTTAAAATAAGTGGCCTCTTTTGCTGCCTCACTCAAAGCAACGTATTCAGCTTCAGTGCTAGACAGACTGACACACGTTTGCTTTCGACACTGCCATGATATAGTGTTCCCAGAAAATTTAAACATAAAACCCGAAAACGATTTCCTATCGCGAATATCACCACCCCAGTCGGCATCAACGTATCCCTGCAGTTTATTGCAGTTAGACCTACTATACAAAAGACTAGCATTTTGTGTTCCCTTGAGATACCTCAGCACACGCTTAGCTGCAGTCCAATGTTCCATAGTGTGACAGGTATTAAACTGACTCAAGTATGAAACTGCATACGCAATATCAGGGCGCGTAAATACACACAGATACATAAGACACCCGATCAATTGCTGATATGGGACTTTACCTTGTTCTAACGGCTTACTATCAGTGAACTTGACATTGGGGTCCAAAGGAGTCTTGGAAACCTTGCATTCTGACATACCGAACCGCTCTAATATCTGTCCTATATGACGTGCCTGGGACAGTTTCATCGTCTTATTTGCTCTATCTCGTTCTACTGCAACACCTAGAATATGACGAACTGAGCCTAAGTCTTTTATTTTAAATGGTTTCCTAAGACTATCCTTTAACTGATTAGCCAGAAAGACATCATTATAACATAAAATAAAGTCATCAACATATAAAGCAATGTAAATAAATGATTTATCTAAACGCTTCACAAAAACACATTGTTCTAATTGACATTGAACATACCCGATTGATAGAAGCACGTCTTTCACCTTCTCGTACCAAGCACGAGGCGCTTGCTTCAGACCGTAAACTGCTTTCTTCAGCCTATAAACTTTAGATTTATTCTCCTCGTCAACAAATCCCTCTGGTTGACACATGTAAATGTCTTCGTTAAGCTCACCGTTTAAAAACGCAGTTTGGACATCAAGATGGTCAATCTCCAAATCCATCTCAACTGCTATAGATAATAACAGTCGCATAGTACTGTACCGGACTACAGGGGAGAACGTTTCATGATAATCTTCACCGTACTTCTGCGTGAAACCTTTGGCTACCAATCTCGCCTTATATCGGGATATCTTCCCCTCGGCGTCACATTTAATTTTGAAGAGCCATTTATTTTTGACCACGTTCTTATCTAATGGCCTATCAACCAGTTCCCAAGCGTCGTGTTCTATGAAAGAATTGATCTCATCTTGCATCGCTTGACGCCACAGATCACTCTGTTCAGAGTTTAATGCCTCTTCAACGGAACACGGCTCATGTGGAATTACATCCTTAACATACATTGTCCTTGGCTGTCTAGGTCTTAGATTATACCTGGGTTCTTGAACGATCTCCTCAACACTATCTTCATAAATTGAATTGTTGTCGCCGTCATTCCCGATACCATTATGTGAAGGGCCTGGAACGACATCTAATGTACTCTCATTCACGCAGGTAGGTGCATCATTGCCTGACTTCCCCTCAACGTTTGTTTCTTCATCTTCCTCTGAAAGAAACAGCTGTGTAAAACTCTGCTTATTATCACATGACTTAGCTGGAAAAACATTTTCATTAAATAAAACATCCCGACTTCTCATTATATTACGAGTCTTGGGGTCATACAACCTATAGGCTTTATTAAACTCATCATAGCCGACAAGAATATACCTCTGGCTTCTAGGTTCAAGCTTATGACGACGCTTAGTATCTGGAATATGCACAAAACATTCGCATCCGAAAACTCTCAGATGGTCATACCTCACCTTCTGACCCGACCACACTTCCTCCGGTGTTTTACCCCCTAACCTACTGGAGGGTGAACGATTGATGAGGTATACAGCTGTATTTGCAGCTTCAGCCCACAGTCTGTGATCCAAACCAGAGTGTAATAATAAACACCTCACGCGTTCTAAAATTGTCCTATTCAGTCTTTCAATGGATGCATTAGTTTCATGACAGTACGGAACCGATAACTGATGTATAATACCACTATCCCTAAAGTACTTACTCAGTTCCTGATTCACATACTCCGTCCCATTATCTGACCTGACAACTTTCACCTTGGATTCACACTGATTTTCGACAAGCTTTATAAACTCCTTAGTTTTAGCAGTGACTTCGTGTTTGTATTTAAGAAAATACACAAAAACTTTCCGCGAGTGATCATCAAGAAAGGTTAAAATATATTTCTTACCTGAGTGAGACGGAACAGGAATATAACATAAGTCTGTGTGAATTAGGTCTAACCGCTTTTTAACCACATCTCGTCCCGATGGTTTACAAGGAAAACGTGTTAATTTGCTTTGAACGCATGTTGAACAAAATTCTTTTTCATTGTTTACCTGGAACTTGATGACATCTGACAGTGACTTTAAACTGTCATAACCTAAGTGGCCAAGCCTTTCATGCCAAGACTCCTTTGTAACCTCTTTATTAGCACTGAATGCACTTCCGATAGTATGCAGTTTATAAACGCCGCCTAAACACTTAACCGAAGTAATAAGTAAATTATTTTTAAATATATTACAATAAGTGCTAATAAACTCTACTCTAAAACCTTTCTTAGTTAAACTACTAACCGATATTAAGTTTACACTCAAACCCGGGATATACATTACATCTTTTAATATAAAGTCACAGTCACCTAACTTAATATTTATATCACCAATGCCTACGCATTGCATTGCTTGTCCGCTCGCCACACTCACTTCTGAACGATGTGAAGTAAAGTTTTGCAACCAGTCCCGTACTCCTGTCATATGTTCTGACGCTCCGGAGTCCACGTAGAAGGCATTCAACGGTTTAGCAACCATCATGGCTTTAGCTACTTGGTTACAGTCTTTCTTTGTGTGACCCAGCTTACCACATTTCCAGCACTTGATCTTCTTACTTTTCTCATCCTTAATTCTGGAACTTTTCTTTGTAGCCAAGCACTCACCACTTCTGTCATACCATTTCTTATCTTGCAGAAGCTTAGCTTTTACAAAGTCCGATGTCAAATTTGACACGCTCTCCAGAGCCATGATCATGGGATCATACTTAGATGGAAGACCTTGAAGAATGACAGCTGCTAGAAATTCGTCATCTATAGGCTTATTGACTGCTGTGAGTTGTTGTGATAGTGACAAACAGTTGTTGATATACTGTTCCATGTCACCACAAAAATCATCTAACCGCACGCTGCATAGATCTCTCAGTAACCGCAGTCTCCGCCCTAGACCTTTGTCTTCGTACGCCTTTTCCAGATTTTCCCAAGCTGCTTTCGCGGTGTCGGCATCCATAACGTGAGAGATACAATTACTATCAACCAGGAGGCATATTTTTGAGAGAGCCTTCTCATCAAGTCGCTTCTTGATTTCTGGTGTACTCTTATTGTCTGCTGGATATCCACTTATTGAGTTCCAGAGATTATCGTGCACAAGCAGATTTTTCATATTGAACTTCCACAGGCGGTAATTCTCTCGCCCTCTAAGTTTTTCTATTGCGAAACCACTGCTACTGCTACTCCCTTCACCACCGCTCATTTTTATTTTTATCAGGGTAAAATCTTCAAAACTTACTGTTTTTCCTTGTTTTACAATATCCACAGTATTCACAGGTTAACTACGCTCTGCTACCATGTTGTAAATAGATGTATTTGTGTGAATTGATTAGTAAATATTATTAAGGAATAAAACAGAATATTTTAGCGTCAGACATTTTTTCTCTCATTTTTTAGACCGAGAACATGACACGTTCTTTTTACGAATATTACATACGCCAAGTATTAAATAAGGTTCTTTACGAACACCAACCAGCAACAGATCTGATCCAAACATGCGTTCTTTCTGGTTGGAGATTTGATATGGATTGTAAAGTTATAATTTTGGGTCAGTCTATAATACTCATTTAAAATGTCAGATTCCTTTAATAAGGCAATGTTAAAATCGCCTGTTACAATAATTTTTCTGTTTCGCTTTTTCCGAAGCATTTCCAATAGGGATTCTCATTTTTGTAAAAATATGTATGGTAGGCTTTTAGGTATTCTATAGATACAAATAACAATACACACACTCAGGAATATCAATACCACAAATTTCAAAACACAAGTCACACTTTAGCTCTTCAAAAAAATTTAACCTCTTAAATTCAAGATAATCTCTAACTAGTATCATAGAGCCTCCGCGTTTCTGGTGTCTTCTAGAGTACCAATCAGCTAATACGAAACCATGTAAAGAAGCATTGGATTCATCGCCAGCTCTGATAAAGGTTTCGGTCATGCATAGAACGTCGACGTACTTGTCATTTGCGGCAAGATTGGTTAGAGCAATTTGCAGATCATCTTTTTTACTTAATAATCCGCCCACATTCTGATGTAATATAGTTAGTTTGTTACTCTTAGCATCGAAAAAAGTCATTATTATCTTTAACTGTATAGTCGCAAGGGTTTTTGTTTGAAATCACTGGGAAATAATCGGTTATAGTTTTCTTTACCTTTTGGTTGTCTTCATTGGGTTTAGTCAACAAAGTTATTGGGGTAAAAAAAACATACCCAAAGAAAAGGTTAGGGGAGGCCTATACCCAGCAGTGGGTGTCGTGCGGCTGATATGATGATGATGATGATGATGAAAGAAAAGTAGCAATGTATGTCAAATGAAACCGGTCGCTAAATAGTTTTATAGTGAATCTACGAGGGTGCGCAACGCAATCACTGAATCCAAAACACAAATCGTTGGTCAAAACACGTAATCTAAAGTAAATTATAAAGCACAAACAAAATTCAAATCTTAAAAAATATGGCAGTGCAAGCAAAAACCGATTCATGACATGAATGAATGTTGCCAACAAAACCCACGCGCAGGCGTGAAAAAACTATATAATAATAATAACGGTAATGCTAACTATTGTACCGCGCCCGTCGCATTCCTCTAGTTTTACGTATCGGCTGGGCGCGGTGCGAATCTCGCTCAGTAGGCGGCGAGATGTCGCTACCGTCTGCTACAGTTTCTAATTAGATAATCAGCCTGCCGACCTCAATCCGAACTTAACGCAAACTCAACTCGAACTCAACTCAACCGGAGCCCACTCCTAGACATACAGCGCTTACAATTTTGAGTTTTATGACACATTAATAAGCTCCGTTATATTTTGTCGATGCAACTGAACACGCCCCGCGCTCAACCCAAACTCAACTCAAACTCAACCTGAACACAACCCGAACTCAACTTAAGCTCACCTGAACATTAGACAGGAGCTTATTAATGTGTCATAAGACTCAAAATTGTAAGCAATGTATTTCAAGGTGGGCTGCGGTAAAGGTGAGTTTGAGTTGAGTTCGGGTTGAGGTCGGGTCGTGTATTATCGTTTGAACGCCCCTTATGAGCGCGACGTCTAAAACGCAAAATGCCTTAGTAGCTAAATTCCTAAATCACATAATGCATAGAAAGTAGAATGCCTAAAACGCAAAATGCCTAAGAAGCACAATTCCTGAAGTTCATAACGCCTGATTCGTATAATGTCTAGAACGCAGAATGCCTAAAACACAAAATGTCTAAATCGCTAAAGAACTATAAGATCCAAAACGACTAAAAATCGTAAATTCTAAAATACATAAAAAGAAAAATGGCTAGCTAGGATCAGAAAAGGACTTTCAGAGAATAGGCACTGTTCCCGAGGGATTCGAAACCTTTAGGTTCAAAATGTACACTTCCCGTAATGGGTGTATATTATGAGAAGAAAAATTATAAGTATACTTTATAACATACAAATTGCTGTTTAGGCGTTGCGTTGTTTAGGCAAAGAAAATATACACTAACGCGGTTTATTAGGAATTCGGCTATTAAGCACAATTGCTTTTTAAACTTTCTGCATCTTAGTGAATATCAGTTTTAGGCATTTTGCTTTTAAGCCAATTTGCTTTTTGGACATTAATTTTAGGCATTTTGCTAGTTAGACATTTTGCGTTTTAGACGTCGCGCTCATAAAGATTATACTAAGAGCTATAATTTACAGAGCGACGAAATCCCTCTAGTTGGTGTGCCATTCTATCGTTATTAATAGATCCGGGCGCGTCGTGGGTGTAGGAGTAGTTGGGCAACAAAGGGGCTGAAAAACCGATTGAAAGTATACAATTTACAGAGCTCTTGGTTTGGTGAGGTAGTATAGCCAATCATGTGTCTAATTCGAATATAACATTGCCAGGCACTTTGGTTGGTGGAAAAGTAGTGCCAGCCGGCATCAAAGGGGCTGAAAAACCGATTGAAAGTATACAATTTACAGAGCTCTTGGTTTGGTGAGGTAGTATAGCCAATCATGTGTCTAATTCGAATATAACATTGCCAGGCACTTTGGTTGGTGGAAAAGTAGTGCCAGGCGGCATCAAAGGGGCTGAAAAACCGATTGAAAGTATACAATTTACAGAGCTATTGGTTTGGTGAGGTAGTATAGCCAATCATGTGTCTAATTCGAATATAACATTGCCAGGCACTTTGGTTGGTGGAATAGTAGTGCCAGGCGGCATCAAAGGGGCTGAAAAACCGATTGAAAGTATACAATTTACAGAGCTCTGGATTTGGTGTGTTATTATAACTAATCATGTGTCTAATTCCAATATAACATTGCCAGGCACTTTGGTTGGTGGAAAAGCAGTGCCAGCCGGCATTCAAGATGCGCGGAAAAAAATGTTATATTCATCTAGTGGGTCAATTTTTTTATGTTTCGTTACCCAAGGGGTGAAAACGAGATCCTGGGGCTGATTACATGTATCTCTGCTAACAATATCGATTGAAATTGCAGTTCTGATTTAAGTAAGATAGTTGTCACAATTGGTTCTTGGTAAAGCAGCAATGTAACTGCAATTTCTGTCAGAGTTGATTGCAACAAAGTTACAAAATCGGCCCCCCTATTACTAAGTGCCTGACGTCTGTCAGTCTGTCAGAAGAAAGTATCACGGCCGTTTTAAGAGAACGGTGTGCCAGATGGCTATGATAAAATTGGTAGGTAACTTATGCTAACATTTATGAAGAAAGATGTGAAACGGTTCAGATTGCATTATTATTGCATTTATTTGTACTTTTTAATAAAAAAGTACTAATAAGTAACTAATAAATTAAACTTTTTAATAAAAAAGTATAACTTGCTTTGTTACTTTCACGTTACGTTACTTCGATACATTTCACGCATGTTCAGAGCCATCTATTACAGGTACAAAATAAACTACAAAGTATTTGAATCTGTATTAGTTTTGATCCATTATAATAAGCATTTTCTGTGTCAAATAAATAAAAATCATTTCTAGAGAGATTTCTCGCATTCGGTACATTCGACATATTTTTCGGGTCTGCAACTTTATTTCGAAAGACGCAAGCTCGATGAACGATTGCTCGTATGAATTATTGACCGACAAACTATTGGTCGAGGAGTCACTGTTTCGAATAATTACTTTCAAAACACGCAAGCTCGATGAACGATTGCTCGAATTAACTATTTACCTAAAATTTGTTACTCGAGCTATCATAGTTTCGAATGGCGATAATTAGAATGAACTATTTATAGAAAAAAAATACCTTATTTTGATTGTCTAGTTAAATAAATTATTCTTATTATGATTGATGTTCACTTCTCAAGCTTATGCGCTTGTTAGATAAAAGAGAACATAATGAAAATAAATAATATAAAAAAGTGATAAGTATTGAATGAAATAGTATTAAAATTCAATTGAATCGTCCATTTCTTTTACACTACTACCCGTTCAGACGTCTTTTTTAGCTGAGAAGAAGAACGGACGAAAGAAACTCGTCAGCATTATTAATTCAGACATTTACAAATATATTGTTACAAGTACAACAAGTAAATCATAAAAAATATAGCTTAGTCCCAAATTTATTCAAATACTATTGTTCACTATTCGTTACAAATTTAGTTTTCTACCTTTCAATTAAGGCGCTGCTTAATCGAATTTTCTGGTTTTTGAGGGGGTGCGGCAGACGAAGCGGTGTGCGAGTGCAGCAGCGCCCCTCCCGCGCCGCACCTCACCTGCGAGTGCAGCGGTGTAGACTGGGCCGCATTTAGAAAGTTTTTGTTTCATTTTAAATTATTTGCTGTTATGAATAAATGTCATGTTCTCTGATCAGTCCAGGGTGAACAAAACGTTGAATTATATTTTGAGATATTACATAATAAGAACCTATACTTTTTATCACGTAAACGAGCTTTGAGAGTTATAAAAATTAGTTATAATATTTTTCTATACAAAATTTGAACACCATTTTCACCCCTTATCAATCACCAATCATGTCCACCGTGTTGGACTTCAAAATAAATGTTATTTTTGCAATCGTCATCCCAGAAAAAAACCAATAACGACATCCATATCTATTTAAAGGTTTTTTTACCCCTTTTCATTCATTTCATGCGTTAGATTTCCATCCATAAGCCTAAATTATAAATTTAGCGATATTTACTTCGAAAATGAAAGATTTTCTACAATACATAACTTCATCCGCCTTTTGACCCCTTGAATTTTAAAAAACGCTGAGACCCGTATTTATTAATTTTCAATCGTCAGCCTAAACAGAAAATTTGAAGATCCTAGCTTAAAAGCTGAGGGACTTTCATACAAACTTTCATCCCTTCTTTCATCTCCTTAGGGATGGAAGTTTCAAAAATCCTTCCTTAGTGGATGCCTACACTGTATAAGGTATCTGTGGGCAAAATTTTAAGTCTCTAGGTCAAGCGGTTTGGGCTGTGCGTTGATAGATCAGTCAGTCAGTCATTCAGTTTACGATTTTATATATTAAGAAGATAAGATAGTAGGGTGAATATGCCTAATACCAGCCCCCCAAGGATTTTTCAACTTTGAATCTCTGTTGTTGCCACAATTGCGGTCTTAAAAATATTGTTGACACAGTTTTAGGTAGGTTGATTAGTCTTTATTACGAAAGTAGTAGTTAGTATTACGAAATTTTGTGGGAAAAAAAATAAATAAAAAAATATTAAAAACACGACTGTATGACAAAAACGAACTAAAAAGTTAAATAATAAGAGTGTCATTGCAGTCGGGGGACCGTTTCATGGAACAATTTTTGATCATAGAGGTCCCCCGACTGCAATGACACTCTAGTTTTTTAACTTTTTAGTTCGTTTTTGTCAGGCAGTTGTGTTTTTAATATTTTTTAATTTATTTATTTTTATTTCACAGATTTTAGTGACAAATTATATATTAAGATAAATATTTTAATAGAAAATACTAGAAAAAATCGACTCACCCGTCTGAACTTTTCTATTAAAATATTTATCTTAATATAAAAATAGCATTGTGAATGCCTTAAATCTAAAAATTCCAATTCCAAAACGCTGACTTGCATTTTGTCAGTATGTACACAGGGTAATATGCCTAGTTAGCCGGCCGCCTCCAGTTATCCGGCCCCCCAACAGTTTTTCGAATAAAATAAGAAATTCGTGGCAATTTCTTAACAATTTGGATATTTTCCTGGCAACACTGTTATCGATCTATCGAATGGTATGGACGCCACTAGCGAAACGTTACGTAATATTTTATAATTTGTGTTTATGTTGAAGCCCGCATCCGGGTCGATTTCGCAAGTGGAGATAAAAAAAAATAGTGGAGAGCTCTTGCCAAATAGTCAATATTGTCCTTCAGGGCATCGTTAAAAGGTAAATATTTAGTTTGTTCTCAAGGTATGTTGTTATTTATTACTGTTTTAATGTTAAATATGGCTTAATAAGCAGATATTTAGTAATATCAAGGGGCCGCCTTACTAGACAACGAAACCACATGTTTCCAGTATATCGGCCGGGGGCCGGTTAACTGGGACTGAGCTCGATATAATGTTTTGTCTCTTTTTGTTAAAAGAGGGATTCTATAGAAGAATGTATAATGCTATCCCTTTTTATTAAATTTAAAGTACTGTGGGTATGATGGTGTTCTCACCGTCGACTTACTGTAGTTGAACAGGATAGGTGGCAAGACAATCCAAACACCGCACTACGTTGACTCACAGTTTATTTCAGGCTGGCATACACAATGAGCAATAGACTTAGGATGAAATAATATCTTAAGCATACGAAATACAATGTTTTCGCCGGTTTACCGGGAGCGCAAAGTGGCGTGCACTCGCCGTCCGAATAAGGTCAAGACTGGTGACGCGACCGGTAGCCGGCGCAAGCGCCGCCTGCGAGAACAATAGGAATGAACGATGGGTCCGGTCTCGATACCGGGTGTCCATCATACTCGCACGACAACTTGGCACGACATTTAATTAAATGACGTACGAGATTACGATTTATCGTATAAAATGTTTTTATGTGTAAATAGATACTTATTTTAATTATTATAAATGTAATATAATAAATATGTTTTATAAAATAAATAATAATATTTTATATGTAAATAAAATGAGTAAATAGTGGGAATACCCCACATCACTCCCCTCCAAAGGCCTGGTTAGGGACGATAAAAATCAGGAAAACGTACTTGTCTTCCAAAGCGTGTTTTCTTGATTACTTTAGTAGGTGTGGATGGGACGTGAGTTGGTGTGTTGGTTACCGTCTCTGGCGACTTGGTAATTGGCGGCGGATGGTTATCCCCGTCGTCAGCCAATATGAAAGCCGGTTTCAAGCGGTCAATAGTGACGGTAAGTTTGTTACCTTTTAAAAGTATTTTAAAAGTTTTATCTCCACGCTCCAAAACTTTATGTGGACCGGTATATGCTGGTTGGAAAGGAGCACGCGAGGCGTCTTCACGCAGGAAGACGTGATCGGCGGTAGCTAATTCCTTAAAAATAAACACCTTACCCTTACAATGTCGAGAAGCTGGCATCGGCTGTAGTTTTTCCGCGAAAGAGCGCAAGCGTGCGGTAAAATCTGATACGTCAGTAGTACCAGTTTCGCTTGGGTCGAAAAATTCGCTGGGTAGCCGTAGCGGCTCGCCATATAGGAGCTCCGCTGAAGAAGTCTGTAAGTCCTCTTTAAATGAACTGCGGACTCCCAGTAAGACAAGGGGTAGGCTTTCGGTCCAGTTGGCATCTGCATGGCAAGTAATAGCTGCTTTGAGCTGCCTGTGGAAGCGCTCAACAAGGCCGTTACACGCAGGATGGTATGCGGTAGTGCGTCTGTGCTGAAAACCCGCTGTTTTTGCCAGATATTTAAACAGTGCGGACTCGAATTGACGACCACGATCTGTTACAATATCTAAAGGGCAACCAAATCTGGAAATCCAGCTCATCATAAGAGCTTTGGCCACAGTCTCGGCGGTAATGTCCGTGATTGGAACGACTTCGGGCCACCGGGTAAAACGATCTACAGCCGTTAAACAGTACCGGTAACCGTTTGAGACGGGGAGGGGGCCAATCAAATCAATATGCAAATTCTTGAAGCGTGCGCGCGGTAAGTTAAAACTGCCAATTGGTGCAGAAACATGCCTACTTACCTTTGCACGTTGGCAATGAAGGCATCCTCTAGTCCACTCTCTCACGTCTTTTCTTATTCCAGGCCAAACGAAACGCTGAGCCACGAGTTGAGCGGTCGCGGTGGGGCCCGGGTGACTTAGAGAGTGCAGACTGTTGAATACTTGCTTGCGAAATTCTTTGGTAACAAAAGGCCTGGCAGTCGTTGTACTGACATCACAGTACAGAGATGTACGACTCTCAGGTAAGACCAATTGCTGCAAGCGAAGAGAGGAAGAGTTATTAAGGTAACCAGCTAGTTCGGTATCAGATGACTGGGAATGAGCCAAATCTTCAAAATTTATTGGAGCCTCCAATGCCTCGACTCGAGATAAAGTATCGGCGACAATGTTGTCCTTACCGGCTATATGCTTTATATCGGTCGTAAATTGGGAGATATAATCCAAATGACGATATTGGCGAGGCGAACAGTTACGTTTCCGTTCACTGAAAGCATAACTGAGCGGCTTATGATCCGTGTACACCGTGAAATGTCTCGCCTCCACCATGTGACGAAAATATTTAATAGCTTCGTAGATGGCGAGAAGTTCACGGTCATAGGGAGAGTATTTGGCTTGACATGAGCTAAGCTTACGGGAGAAGAAAGCAAGAGGTTGCCACTTACCATCTTGTAATTGTTGGAGTACCGCCCCAATGGCTAAGTCCGACGCATCTGTCACCAACGCTAACTTGGCTCGGCAGTCAGGGTGAGCGAGCATAACAGCATTGGCTAGACTTTCCTTGGTGTCATTGAAAGCTTTCAGAGCGTCACCAGAGAGATCAATGGGGGTTGAACCTTTTACAGTGCCAGTAAGAAGCGCGTTAAGAGGAGCTTGGATGAGGGCGGCTTGGGGCAAAAATCGCCTATAAAAGTTCGCCATCCCTAGAAATCCCCTTAACTGCTTGACTGTTTTGGGAGGTGGAAATTCACGTATGGCTTGTACCTTGGTATCCAAGGGTCTGGTACCGCTCTCCGATATCTGATAACCTAGAAAGGTTACCTCGGGAACCCCAAAGACGCATTTGGATACATTTATTACCATACCGTAGTCCTTAAGCCTGGTAAACAATTGACGTAGGTGGTCTTCGTGCTCGGCCTCGCTACGGGAAAAGACTAAAAAATCGTCCAAGAAGGTGTAAACGAAATCCAGCCCGCGAGTCATCTCGTCCACGAAACGTTGAAACGTTTGGCCAGCATTGCGTAGACCAAACGTCATATAGGGAAATTCGTACATACCGAACGGGGTGGTGATAGCAGTCTTCGGTATGTCGTCTGGATGGACAGGTATCTGATTATACGCCTTCACGAGATCTATGGTGCTAAAAATTTTACAGCCCGCGATAGAATGTGCAAAGTCGTGGAGGTGTCTAATCGGATACCTGTCAGGAATGGTCCTGGAGTTGAGCTGTCTGTAATCCCCACAGGGCCTCCAACCATTTTCTTTTTTCGGGGCCAGGTGCAGGGGTGAGGACCAGGGACTCTCTGAAGGCCTGGCTGTACCATCAGCCAGCATGGCCTCAAACTCTTGCCTAGCCACCTTCAGCTTATCAGGTGCCAGACGTCGCGGCGCGCTAGAGACAGGTGGACCAGGTGTTGTACGAATGTGGTGTTGTGTACTGTGAGGTATTATGCGGTGAGTGCCAGGTGGTCGCGTTATTTCAGGAAATTCCCGCGTAAGCAAGCTATGAAAGCGAGATTCACCAGTCGATACCTTTACAGAATTAATATTACAATTAACAGGAGCAAAAGAAGCAGAAACAGAAAGGCTAGTGGTATTGTCTACAAGCTTTTGATTTCTACAATCTACCATTAAATTATAAAAAGATAGAAAATCTACTCCTATAATTGGCTTGGTAACATTCGCAACAACAAAGCGCCAAGAGTAATTCCTACGCAAACTAAAATCTAAGTTTAGATGGTGATAACCATAGGTGTCGATGGTCGTCCCGTTAGCCGCGCAGAGCTTATATGAAGTTGGAGCACGACGTTCACGTAGCAGAGTTCGGGGGAAGACACATAGATCGCTACCTGTGTCGATCAGGAATTGCATCTTCGTCCGTCTGTCAGTGACGAACAGGCGACCAGAGGATGGGCTATCAGCTGTCGCCATTACCGACTGCCCCTTGCGTTTCCCGACTTCTCGTAGTCACAAGGCTTGATGCAGTAATGAGCCTTGTCCCCGTGCTTCGAATGGTACCAGCAGGTAGGGTGATTACGGTACGAAGATAGGGATCTGCTGGAGGACCTGCGACGCTCTCCCTGTTGACGGCTCCGGGGTCGAGATCTTCTGCTGTCCCGGCTGCCCAGGTTACAGCTCTTCAGTTGATGACGCAGCTCGGCGATTTCTCTAGCCATAGCGTCCATCTTCGAGCTATAATCGTTGCCAGCTGAAGCAACTTGAGGTGCTGAGGGGACGATGTCGTGGATGCGGTCAGCGAGATCGGCGAGAGTTTCCAGCTCCGCAGTTGGTTGAGCAGCCAGTACGGTCTGTATATTCCCAGGAAGGCGGCTCGTCCAAATTGTGCGAAGAAAATCGTCCGTAATCTAGTGACCGGCGAGACTCTGCAAGTGCCGAAGAAACTGAGATGGCTTGCGGTCTCCCAGCTCTTCGTGCATAAGTAGCTGCTGCACCTTTTTTTCTTTGGACGCACTCAGACGCTTTATGAGCTCGGTCTTAAGCTTCTCGTAACGGTCACTAGTTGGCGGTTTCGCAATAAGATCCTTGACCTCGCAAAGGAACTGACGGTCTAACTGTCCGATGACGTAGTGGAATTTCGTCAGGTCGTTGGTAATTCCTGCAATCTGGAACTGTCCCTCGATTTGCGAAAACCATATTTCAGGCTCCTCAGGCCAAAAAGGCGGCATCCGAACTCCCACTTTAAAAATGTCGGATGACGTGCCGGATGACGTGCCGGATGACGTGCCGGATGACGTGCGTGCAGTGGGCACGCGCTCTGTGGCGTTTGCCGCGTCGTTGCCGTTGCCGGTCGACATCTTATAATTGCGCAGTTAGAAATTGAGTACTACGTACTTTTTCTCCGCCAGCTCTGGTTATGTGTTCAATTCAATTAAGGTCACCACTGTGCACGCGCATCAGAAGGTTGCGTGTTCAAATCACGTCGGGGTCACCACTGTGGGTATGATGGTGTTCTCACCGTCGACTTACTGTAATTGAACAGGATAGGTGGCAAGACAATCCAAACACCGCACTACGTTGACTCACAGTTTATTTCAGGCTGGCATACACAATGAGCAATAGACTTAGGATGAAATAATATCTTAAGCATACGAAATACAATGTTTTCGCCGGTTTACCGGGAGCGCAAAGTGGCGTGCACTCGCCGTCCGAATAAGGTCAAGACTGGTGACGCGACCGGTAGCCGGCGCAAGCGCCGCCTGCGAGAACAATAGGAATGAACGATGGGTCCGGTCTCGATACCGGGTGTCCATCATACTCGCACGACAACTTGGCACGACATTTAATTAAATGACGTACGAGATTACGATTTATCGTATAAAATGTTTTTATGTGTAAATAGATACTTATTTTAATTATTATAAATGTAATATAATAAATATGTTTTATAAAATAAATAATAATATTTTATATGTAAATAAAATGAGTAAATAGTGGGAATACCCCACAGTACTTTGTGTCTAGTACTCGGCCGTCTAAATGTGCTTGTATATGAAGTTGATTGTTTTTTCTTCTCGTCATGTTCTTTGACAGGCGGCCGGTATACTGGGCAATAGAAATAGGAGGGCCGGAAATAGAAACAGGGGGGCCGGGCACTGGGCAAATCGTACTTTTTTAGAAAATATTTTCTAATGACAAAACCGACTAATGATAAAATAGTTGGGATCATTACTGTTTGTGTAGGTACCGAGTGCAGACTGCAGACCGAACTCGAGGCGCGTAGGTATTTGATCGAAGTATGGCTCGCTTTTTGACTATTTGTATGAATTTGGAATAGGGTGGATATGCCTAACTCCAGCCCCCCCCCCTAATTCCAGCCCCTAATACGTTTTTGCTTTGCTTTAATTAAAAAACAATAAAAATCGGAAACTGTTTAATGGAGCCACATCCCTAGTTAATCCTCGACGTTGGAAATCAGTATTACCCCGTCACGACACCTACAATTCACACAACGACCAAAAATGTTCACCGAGACCGAATAGAGGTGACTATGTTTGAAAAACAGCATAAAACATCGATCGATGCGAACTTTGGGAAGTGTGTTTATGAAGGCAAGATGCAATTTTTTATAGTTTTAAACTTTGATACTAGTAATAGATTAGTTAGATAACGTTTTAAGATTACAAGTTTGCAGTTAAATTTACTAATTTCGAAAAAATTTGGGGGGCTGGAGTTTGACTATGTGATTTTCCAAAACTTTCTATTATCAGCCGGGGGCTGATGTTGGGTATTTAACTTTCGTTTAAGAAATCAATCTCATCTTAATTTGCTCGTCTTTAGGTTGGAATTTGTAGTGCTATTCACTAGAATTACTAACCCTGCACCCAATGGCCTAAATACAGCCGGGTGAATAATGTTTAATTCCTAAGTTATTTGTTCTTCAAATTAGGGGCTGATATTAAGAAATACATAAGAACCTAACATCAGCCGGTCATCAAAACTTTACGGCAATATACAGGGTGTTTTCAAATGATTTTTTTTTGTTTTTTTTTTATATTAGACTAGCTTCCGCCCGCGACTTCGTCCGCGTGGACATTCGATAAAATCCTCATGTTTTAATTTCATTAAATTCTGATCAGCCGTTTTTACGTGATTAGGCGGGTTCCCACCAAGCGCGCTGCCTCGCGAGGCAGGACGTTTGCCGCACGGGCCTCGCACGAGGCTGCTCGCTTCGTGGGAACCCGCCTAATCACGTAAAAACGGCTGATCAGAATTTAATGAAATTAAAACATGAGGATTTTATCGAATGTCCACGCGGACGAAGTCGCGGGCGGAAGCTAGTTTATAATATTCAGAATTGTATCCAGAGATATTAGTATCCTGTTCCCGTTCCCTCCCTGTCCCTGTCCCCGTCCCCTGGATGTGCATGTCCAGGTCCAATCATGTCCACCTTGCGACTTCAAAATAAATGTCACTTTTGCAATCGTCATCCCAGAAAACCCCAATAACGACAGCCATATCTATTTTTGGGTTTTTTACTTACTTTTCACCCCCATTTCATCCCCATAGGGGTTGAAATACTACCAATAACAATATACGTTACGTTAGATTTAAAGCCATAAGCCTAAATTATAAATTTAGTTATTTTTACTTCGAATATAAAGGATTTTCTTCAATACACAACTTCATCCCCCTTTGACCCCTTCGGGGGTAGAATTTTGAAAAACGCTGAGACCCGTATTTATTAATTTTCAATGTTCAGCCTAAACACAAAATTTGAAGATCCTAGCTTCAAAACTGAGGGGGTGAGTTTTGAAAAATCCTTTCTTAGTGCACCCCTAGACCGCAAAAGGAACCTATGTGCAAAATTTCAAGTCTCTAGGTTCAGCGGTTTGGGCTGTGCGTTGATATCTCACTCAGTCAGTCAGTCAGTCAGGACTTTGAATTTTATATACATAGATGTAAAAAAAACATAATAATCAAAATCATACTTATTATCATCATAATAATCAATCATAGAAACAGAAAAGAAATTCAATTCAAAAATTGTATATCGATATTCACTTCTTGGAAAACGCTTTTATAGGTTTCAAATAATTAAAACGATCTCGTACTCGTTGATTATTGTATAAGTTATTTTTTATTACGCAATATTTAATATATTTATATATTCTAAGTTGATTAATATCTACAGGAGAGGTATAAGTTTCAATGACTTGTTATGGGAACCATAATTTTAAAGCCTCTAGTATTTTATTATCATTATTAGAGTTACCAAACGAATATTCTTTAATCTCATACAAACATGGTTGTTTTATTTTGGAACAGCCTGTACCCGGCTGGAATTAGGGAACAAAGCGGCTGATATTAGGGCAAAGACGGCTGGAATTAGGGTTTTTCGCCCGTCGTGCATTTAAACGATTCTCTTTTTTTTCCCACAAAACTACGTAAAACTAAGTACTATTTTCGTAATAAAGATCAATCAAGCTACCTAAAACTGTATCAACAATAATTTTAAGACTGTAATTGTGGCAGCAACAGAGATTCAAAGTTGAAAAATCTTAGGGGGGGCTGGTAATAGGCATATTCACCCTACTTGGATTTGTAATTTTTTTTTTGTTTTCTAATTCTACGACACATCCGTCGCAATTCTTTGTTCCTTTTGTTTCCCATTTTACACACACACACAATACATGAATAAATAATAACAAATAATAATAATACAGTCAAGTTCGTACAAAACTAGGTACCTATAAAAACAAGTCACAGTCACAAGACGTAAAACTACACTAAATCTATTTTATTTATTACTAAAACCTAAAACTACAAAACAAACACCTAAAACTATTACTTGGCACTAAATAAAATTATTTATTTACTTAAAACAAACAAAGTTTGGAAAGACGAGACCGACCACGCTACGATGTGAAATATGAAATGAAAAGTACAGCCCCATTCTCAATACCACCCGATGCATGCCCCGGGCGTTCACCCCGCCCGCCCGCGCCAGATCTCTGTGTTTGCCGAAAACTAGCAAATATTTTTCTAAGTGCATTGCTCTTTACATTTTTCAGGCGCTAAAAAACCTGTTTATTTTGATTTTAATAGTGATCCATAACATTAACATTCTTTTTTTTATAAAACTCTTTAATTCGTCTTGTGTTCGATTTATAATTTGAGAAAAATATGCTAGTTGCCGCTGAAAATATCGAGTACTACGCGACGAAAAATCTTTTTAGAAAAATCATTTTTTTTCACTAACTAAGCTTTTACTTGAAATTTTTTATAGCTAAGTATCTAATTCAGGATATGTCAAATACAATTATATTTTTTTCTACCTTTCAAAATGAGTGGATTTTTCTAGCTATGCGACAAAACTTTATATGTTTTCATTGACGCTACGTTTTGCAGCTCCTTAAATCGAGTATTCTAAATTCAAATATTCCCGCCGCCTATTTGAGTGGTTGTTTGTCGCTGCAGTAAAGCAAGGCTCTCATAGGAGCATATCCACCGATCCCGATCGTTGATTGGCTGGCAAAAGACACTAGAAAAATCGCCGGCTTCCGCGTCACATCGCGGCGTTGAAAATTATAAAATCCCAAGTAAATTCGGAGTGTGTGATTCCAAAAAAACTTTAATACTTTTTATTGTGTCTGTTAGCATCTATAAAATTTGGACGCGCTCCCGCGAGCTGAAAAGGCGTCCTTAGGATTTTGAAATAGCGACACTAATTTTAACTAGGTAACAAAACGATCCAGTGAGGATATTCGAAAATAAGGTGTCAAGCCTACTCACCGGAATCGTCCCCTGCTGCATTGCCTGTCGGCGCCGACCTTTGGCAATCCCTTGGTCTTTTCACTAAGAGCACAAAGCACAATACACAACAAAATGTTCAAAATGGTTTTGCAATAGGCAGCGATGCAATCGATATATAACATGTGTCGACAGCGCAGATCAGTCCAACCAAGTGAGTGGCATCAACCCAATCACGAAAGGTACCCTCACTAGATTAATAATTTCAACAATATTTAGCGATCAACTACCCGCGGAAACTGTCACTATGAAGCGTTTCGTTTTATGCAAAGACGATCAAATATCAATAGAACATTACAAACCAAAATTATATAAAATAAATGCGCGGTTGCAACATTCCGCCCACCAAAATGCGCAGCATTTTACTACAAACAAAGCTACTTAACTAAACTAAGGACCACACTCGATTGCATGGTATCTAAAACAACGAGTACTAATCTAAAATAGGGAGCGGACAAAGTTTTGCTAAAGGTCTCTTTAGAAAGCCTGTCTGCGTTTTAATGGTCGCGACACGTAATACGCCGTCCCTACCACGATGCAATTCAACAATACGACCGAGTAACCAATTAAGAGGTTTGAGCTGTTCATCTTTGATGAGAACTAGCGTTCGAAATTTAGGTTCTGTAACATCGCAATGCCACTTCGCGCGTTGACTCAAAGTATGCAAATACTCCACATGCCAGCGCTTCCAGAAATCATGATGTAGTCTTTGTACTAGTTGCCAACGATTCAAGTAGGTAAGTTTGGCATTGGAGACATCAGATTCCGGGAGCGATGTCAGGGGCTCTAGAGTGAGAAAATGACCGGGAGTTAATACCGATAAATCATTAGGGTCCGAACTTAGCTCGCATAACGGACGCGAGTTCAACAAAGCTTCAATTTGAGCAGCCACAGTCATAAACTCCTCATAAGTTAAGATTTGATTTCCTACGACACAAGAGAGATGTGTTTTGAAAGATTTAATATTGGCTTCCCAGAGCCCGCCAAAGTGGGGAGCTGCTGGGGGGTTGAACGAGAATTCTATTGCCTCAATGGAGGCCGCTTGTTTGACAAGAGGGACTAAAACGTTATGGGCACCGACAAAATTTGTGCCTTGATCGCAGTGGATGCGCGAACAACGACCGCGACGAGCGATAAATCGCCGAAGAGCACCGAGAAAGGCATCAGTGGTAAGACCAATAACAATTTCAATATGCACTGCCTTCGTGGCGAAGCATATGAACAAACAAATGTATGTTTTGAACGTCCTAGCGCCGCGATGACGAAGAACCAGAAGTGGGGAAGAGGCCAGCGAAATCGGTTCCGACGCATGAGAACGGCTTTATTTGCGAGACACAAAACTTAGGTAGGTCTGCCGTACGACAGGCCTTGGATTGGTTCGATAACACTTTATGCACTTTGATAATTCGTGGCGGATAGCACGACGAGATGAGAGTATCCAGAAGTTCTGTGCTAACAAGAAACTAAGAGTTCGAAGTCCGGGATGGAGGTTGTCTTTATGAGCTTGATTGATTATGAGCGATGAAAGACGATGTCGACGAGGTAAAAGCAAAGGATGCTTGCAATCATAATCGAGGTCTGAATACGATAATCGACCGCCCACCCTGATTAAACCATCCTGATCGATGAAAGGCCGCAATTTTTGGAGATTCTTGGGAAGCGTTCACCCTTTTCCACTTTCAAAAAGTTGAATTTCCGTAGAAAATTCCGAATGTTGAGCGATTTTGACGAGCGAGAGTAACGACGACTTTAATTCAGACGCGACGAGATGTCCGGATCTACGATTTTCCGGATGACGACAATTGTAAACGAAACGATGAATATAGGCGGCTATTCGTTGAATCTTCTTAAGGCTCGAATACCTGTTCAAGAATTGATCGAATTTGTTTGTAGCGACGAAAAGCGAAATAGGGATGTTGACTAATGAATAAAATAACGAAATACTAATAAAAATCGTAAACATATTAAACTTTTAGAGTAGCTTGTATACCTCTTGGTTTTATATATTGCATATTATTTGATTTATGACCCTTCAAAGTTGGGTGGACAAGTCCATTTAAAAAGTATAAAATTTATTAAAATAAATGATACCATTAATTAGTCCGTAAAATGTATAGCAAATTTGTCGAAGAAACCATTTTGATAAACACAATATTTAATATAGCTGCTGAACAAATTTCCTATGCGTTGCATACAAACAAGCACGGCGTTACGTCATAACGTGCAAGCCATTAGTATGGAGCGTTTTTGATCGAGTCCATTTGTGTGCATTTCACACTGTGATATCTCGGGCAGTTTTCATGCTAGCGAATTAATTCTTTTACCAATGTTTCTTTTTTTGAGAGGTAATTTATGTAACATAAGATAAAAAAAATAGTCAACATCCCTATTGTGGGAGCACGCTGCTCCACGACTGCATCAGAAGGTTCTTCAACGACATTGGAGGCGAGGGGCCAGTCGCCAAGTTCATCGAGAAGCCAAGGCGGGCCCGCCCACCATAGCGGATGGTCGACAAGCTCACGGACCGTTAGGCTACGTGAAGCACAGTCCGCTGGGTTACTTTGCGAGCGAACGTGATGCCAATGATGAGGAGGAACCCTCTCTTGGTAATTTCAACCAAGCCAATGTAACTGTTGAGTCTGACCAACTGTACTTACTTTTGGGATATTTATAAAAATGTAGTCCACATTTATTTTTAACTAGCTTCCGCCCGCGACTACATCCGCGTGGGTGGACATTCGAAAAATCGCTAAAAAACAAACATACAAACGAACGTCTGCTTATTGCAATCTACTGCTATCCGATACATGTTTTTTAAGGCTGAACTGATTTAGATGAAATTTAGCGCACAGTTTATTAGCCTAGATTAAAACATAGGATACTTTTGATCTCGGTCAAAGATACCCTAGGGGTTTTTATTTTTTAAACATTGAAATTAATTTGTATTACTTTTGGGAATTTTATAAAAATATAGCCCATATTTATTTTTAACTAGCTTCCTAGCTAGTACATCCGGGTGGACATTTGAAAAATACCCTAAAAACATTCAGACGATAAGAAAAACAATCTCCTACTATTTTGAAGTCGGTTAAAATATTATGGACTTGTGGCAGATTGACAATCAACCACAAGTCCACTTGTATCGGATCGCAGTTACTTGTGGTTGATTGTCAATCTACCACAAGTAACTGCGATCCAATATTTTTAACCGACTTCAAAAAAACAGGAGATTGTTTTTCTTTTCGTCTGTATGTTTTTTAGGGTATTGATCAAATGTCCACCCGGATGTACTAGCTAGTTAAAAATAAATATAGGCTATATTTTTATAAAATTCCCGATGTCCTGTCCATGGACATGTCCATGTCCATGATGTCCTGTCCATGTCCATGTTTAAGTCCATGTCCATGTCCATGACAAACAATCTCCTGCTTTTTTGAAGTCGGGTAAAAATATTGGATAATAACTGCGATCCAATATTTTTAACCGACTTCAAAAAGCAGGAGATAGTTTCTCTGTTCGTCTGTATATCCGTTTTTAAGGCTGAACTGATTTAGATGAAGTTTGGCAAACAGTTTATAGTCTGGATTAAAACTTATATTTATTTTTAACCCCACATTTATTTTTAACTAGCTTCCACTGATTACTGATTTGGATGAAATTTGGCACTCAGATAGATCATAGCTTGGTAATGTAGTATTGTAATTATCAATATTTGATTTTACACACACAGCGCCATCTAACCCTAAACTAATCATGGCATAAGATGGGTGCTAGACAACTGATTTTACTAGGTACCTACCTACCTACTTACTTTTCGAAATAGATAGGTACTTATTATACGCAGACCGTCACAGAAATTAAAATTCATCATTTCAATTTCATCCGGGAATCGAACCTGGGATCTCTTGCGTGGTAGACTGGCATGTTGAATACTGCACCACTCAGGTCATCGATAGATATCACGCGAAAATTGATGCAAAAAAGTTGGCAACCCTACCAAAAACCACCGTGGATTGCTTGCTGGATTGACCGTGTATCAAAAATCAGATTGATGAGAAACCAGATTGATGTGAAACCAGATTGATGTGTGTAATGGCGACCTATGAATCTTAATTTGGCAGGCCCTGACTCGGGGAGCGGCCCAACGATATCCAAGGCCGACGTTGGCAAGGAGCAGTGGAAGTGATTTGCATAGGAGAGCGATTGATTTTCCTTAATGCTTTATTTTCCTGACATGATTTAAGCTGTTTGACATAATTTTCGACATCGGTACGCATACCCTTCCAATAATATTGCTCTTTGACTCTGTTATACATTCGAGCTGAGCCTAAATGACCTGCTATAGGAATGTCGTGGTTGTCGTGTAGGATTTTCTTTATCTGACTTGGAGAAGGATAAGCGATATTATTATGGTAAATGTTAACTGTAATATTTGTGTTATGGAATAGATACAACAGGATATTATATATTTTGACGAAAGAGTGTACTTCGAATGAGTTTCTGAAGTCTGGAATACTTATATCAGTTGCACCATCCATGGTGACAATAATGTCACGAACATGTTTGAGGGTGTTGAATATTTCTGGATATGATGCTACGTCGAAGTGGTTTACTCTCGTGAATACGAGGAAATAGGTTTTATCGTTGAGTACTATTTTATAGTGAGAATATAATTCCCTTTCAGCTTCTAGGATCTCATTGGGATTTTTTAAGTTGCCCAGGACTTCTTGAAGGTAAGGATTCGATTCGTCGAGGTCAATTGAGGTTGGTATAAGGATTATTTTAGATTTACTTTTAGTGAGATCTTCGTTATGTTCGTTAATTTGAGTATTTAGGGCTTCCTTTTTATCTAAGGTTTTCAGTAACGTGGAATAGTCACTAGTGAACAGAGGAGCGCTTCGAGGAGATGGAACAAGTAAGGAGTCACGTTCAGGTAAGTTGGACGGCTCTTCTACAGGAGAGCTGGATTCTGGCGAGTTATTTGCAGCGGGACTATACGAGGTTGAAGGTAAGTTACTATCTTCAAGGAGTCCGACTGAAGGTAAGTCATTGCTATCAATGTTGAGCGGACTGAAAGGAAGACTGACGTCAAGATCTTCTAATGTGATGGGACTAAACGGCGGCGACGATACTGGATCTACAGGATCGAGGCTAGGCATATCAGGGGCAGTAGCACCCTGGGACAGAAGTGGTCCTCCTATGGCACTCATTTCAGGAGGGGCGGCGCGCTGCATTGTGGAAGGGTTTTGGACGGGTTCTTCAATGGCGCCTTCGACAGGATTCGTATCAGGAGAGTTACCTGTGGCTGATTGGATAGGATTAACAGGAAAGCGAGATAGAGCATCAGCGTAAGTATTGGTCTTACCTTTCTTATATTGGATGTCATACTCAAACTCCTCGAGTTTGAGACGCCAGCGAACGAGACGGGAGCCAGGATCTTTATAGTTGAAGAGCCACTGTAGTGGTTTGTGGTCCGTTATGATTGTAAAGCGGTTTCCGTAAAGGTAAGGTCGGAAAGTTTTGGTACCGAATACTATTGCCAAACACTCTTTTTCAGTTACCATATAGTTCTTCTCTGCCTTGTTAAGTGTGCGTGATGCATACGCGATAGGACGGTCTTGTCCTATTGGGCCTTGGGATAATATTGCTGAAATCGCGTAATTTGAGGCGTCACAAGTGAGAAGAAACGGCTTAGTAAAATCAGGATAAGCTAGAATTGGCGCTGAGATGAGTTTATTTTTTAACGATTCAAAGGCGAGTTGTTGTTCATTTCGCCATTCAAATGGTACATCCTTTTTCAACAGGGATGTGAGAGGCTTGGCCAACTTGGCGAAATCTGCAATGAATCTTCTATAATATGACACTAACTGTAATGTAGTTTTTTCTCTTGCCCTCTGTTCAAGAAAAAGTAAGTAAATACAAATCATGCGGTACTTACCATAATGACATATTCAGGGAAAATAAAGAACACAACTACATGTAAAGTAAATACCAAAATACAGTTTTATTGAAACTTCCTTTTGATTCTATATAATAATAAATATCTTTGCAATCACTGACTGTTAACCGCTGAATTTTCACTGAGGTACAAATGTAAATAAACAATAAAAATATCGCCTGCTTCCCCAGTGGTTATATAAGAAAAGTGGTTAACTCTTAAAACTAACTCAAAGATAATGTGGGTAAGGAATGCCTGCCCGATGGATATCAGGATGAATAGTTTCTTGTAAAAATCTAGCTCGAGAATTAACTAGAATGCCTAAATATTAGAGTCCGGAGACTATTTGTTGCCGAGGATACTTGCCGCTTCGGTTAGTTTAAATGTTAGGTAGATTTTACAGTTAAATAGTACCTATTTGAACAGATTCGACGGCTGCTGATTATTGATTCCTAGGAGCCGTTAGCGAGTGACGAGCGTCAGGGTAACTCGACTTCTTTCTTTCGCCGTCTAGTCTTCCGACTACTGGGACGAACGGAGCAGTGGGCTGGGAACGTGGCCCCGTATAAGTTTCTTCACCTGTATTCGGGGAACAGTACTGTGGTTAACAACGGCGACCTCAGATCAACGAATAGATTTTACTAATAGCTCATAATTATAAAGAACATAATTATTACAAGAAAGTTAAATACTCCTGCTGTTTAAAGTGTTGGTTCCGACCATAAATGTTATCCATGAAAGCATTTTCTGTTTAACGATTCTACCTGCAGCCAAAATTAGGTTTCACTTGACTAAAAAAAGAGATGAGAGGACAAAATATTTTGGCTGATGGCCGAGGAACGGTCCATTTTAAGTTAGATTAATAATTCTCTCCATTTGCACACACTAAAAGATCTGAAATTGAGAGTAGTAACTAGACCAATTCCAGGCATGTAAAACTAGGTACCTACCTAATAGGAAATAACAATAAAGTATAGATTATATCAGAATACCTCCAGCTCCTTGTGAAACAATAAATATGGTTTTAAATCCACCAAATCGGTACAAGCACTCAGCAGCTTCTCTTAGCAGCGAAATAAGCCAAGAAATCCCTGGAAACAACGAATAGGTACCGTGATAAAACAATTTTCCAAGATTCCAGAAAACGAAAATCTGTAGTACAAAAGTAGTTAAATAGGTGTATTCAATCACAGCTGATATTTAAAAGTTCAACGACTCGGTCGACTTTGCTTCTGATGCATTCCAAGGTTTCGGACGCATTCCGGCGGGTCCAACGAGAGCTCAGCGATGGGTATGTTTTGACCGCCGACCGACTTGACCGCCGCCACTCAAACCCCGCTGCGTAGCCCGCAAGGAAGCGACGGACGCCAGCGAACACAACGGAACTACGGTCAAACAACTTCGCGGAACTAACCAACTTTTGGAACTTCGACTAAGGCGGTAGCGAGAAGTGAAACTTGTGAGGTTGGATCCGATCCAGCCACAAGAGTGACAGTTCCGAAGCGACACGATTGTTTGACGAAGCGAAATTAGAATTAGGCGAAACGACACGACGATTAGGCGAAGCGACACGATTATGCGAAATGACACGATTATGCGAAATAACACGATTATGCGAAATGACACGATTAGGCGAAGCGTAGATGTGTGCGTGAACCGCGCAAGTCCGTCGATCGCTGTGTGGGTAGCGCTTCGATACCTAATTTTGACTCGCGCCCGCGGCGTAAGCGAGCCTTAATGAACAACTAAAGTTGGTAGATACAGGTACCTAGCACCTAATAAATTCCAATAGGTAGGTAGGTATAGGTAGTGTAGGTACACACATAAAATTCATAGGAAAATCAATCCTTAAAATTCCACTGTGGGGTAATAAGTAGGTTAAACACATTGTTTTTCCACAATGTCTATGATCACTAACCAAAAAGGGATGTATTTAATAGCACTTTAAATTTGATGAAACCAGCTATAAAATTGTATATCATCACTACAAAAATAATGGTTTGCACTTTAACAATTTTGTCAGCACTTTAAAATAATAATAGATCTATAATTTTATATTATTTGTTGTACTTTGTAACAATATATTTGTAAATGTATTATCTGAATTGATAATGCTGATGAGTTTCATTCGCCCGCTCTTCTTCTCAGCTAAAAGAAAGACGTCCGATACTCCGATCGGGTAGTAGGGCAAAATAAATGGACTACTCAATTGAATAAATACTATTTTTATTTAGGTAATTTCATATTCACTTCTCAAGCTTACGCGCTCACTAGACATGAAATAAAACACTGTAACGGATACTAGCGCGGTTTTATTGAAAGTACTTTGGTAATTAGTTGGTATTTGGTTTGATTTTTGGTTTTCCCGACGTTTCGGCACCTTTGCAGCTGCCGTGGTCACGGGGGACTGAAGCTACTTGTGAGCCTACCCTCAAGCGATGAATTTTTTAAGACGTTCAGAAATTAAGATTTAACAAATTTTAATTGGTTTAAGTTTTGGTTTGGTTTTAATTTAATTTTATATGCTAAAAAGAGAGAATCTACTGAAACTACTACCATTTCATAAAATTGGGAGGCCCCACCAAGAAAGAAATGGCGAAAGAAAACTTGGAGAGGAAGGCCGACCTCCGTGTTTTATATTAATTAATTTATTTGCAAAAGGAACTAACCGTATCATTAGATCTTACAGTGTGTGTTTGGGGCTTTAGCTTGTGAATGATGGGGTCCCAAGCTGGTGGAATTTTCCAACCATCATCTCTATTGAAATTAGGATATTTATTTATTTCGATAGCCTCGCGGAGCATTCTAGGAATGAATCTACGTTCCCTAGCAAGGATTTGGGGTTTGTCAAATCTAATGTAATGGTTGGGCCCCTCAAAGGCGTGTTCACTCACTGCAGACTTGTTATCGCGCCTATGTTTCATGTCAGCTACATGTTCCTTAACGCGGGTCCCTATGCTTCTCTTTGTTTGCCCGATGTAGGAGAGCCCACAGTCACAATCTAGTTTGTAGACGCCTGCGGCTTGAAGGGGGATATTACACTTGACAGGTCGTAAGAATTGGTTGATCTTCTTCGACGGCTTGAAGTAAGTTTTGATTGACGCTCGCTTCAGAATGTTTCCAATCTTGTCAGTGACACCCTTCAAGTATGGTAGGATGGCAGGTTGACGCTCTACTGTGCTGGTTTGGTGAGTTTTCTGTGACGAAGGCGTGGTACTTGCAACTTGTTGTTACGCAGTACTTGCTTGACGTGCTGAAGCTCAGCAGTCAGGTGTTGTTTGTCACAGATGCCGCGGGCTCTCTGAAACAGGTAATTTCACATTTTTGTTTTATTTCTTTTCATTATGTTTTCACCCATCTAACACACGCGTTTAATTCCTATCATTTTAACTAAATGTCGTTACATATTAAACATGTTAATTTTTGAAATATTATGTAGGTACTTAGCGAGAAATAAATTTAATTAAGATAAGGGCGCCACTTGAGGTATATAGTCGTCTTAATATTCATGTACTTATCCGATTATCAGTCGCCAGTATATTTTCAGCTCCCTTTTTATTTCTCATTACGTTACATACAAGACACTCGATGACTCATGATGATAAATAAACAATAAACAAAACAACAATGACTCGTTGCTTAGTACCTATCTAAATTGTGATAATATGTGATGTAATAATTTAGATAATTTATTTTTATTTTTCTAGTGTACCGGAATCCGCTGCAAAAATGAAATAAAAAATACCCCATATGGCACTTCAGAAAATGAATTATATGGAAAATATTTTAATAATTAAAAACACAAAATATTTGATTATTATTTTCCTGGCCGATTCTGTTTATTCTGTACCTTAGCACGACTATCGAAGAAAATAACGCGCGTAAAAACATTCGATATGTTACTAATCCGGTATTGTATACAATAACTAAGCATTGTATACAATAGTGAAGTTTCCTAAGTCTCAAAAATCAACAACAACATATATGAAAAGATAAACAAAATACATGAATAAAGGTGAAAAAATTATTCCGTTATGTTGAAAAATTACGAAGTTATTAAATTTTTTACAGTCGCGTTTATTAAATTTTCTGTGACGTCACATGTACCGTCCGGTCACAGCATAAAATAGTCAGTCTGTGGCCTAGTCTAGGTTCATTTGTTCGTTTTGAACTTAACCCTAAAATACTTACGTAATTTTATTGATGTTTATTACTTACTGTTACTACTCATTACTTACTATAAAAAAGTGAGTATAATACTAATCGCAAGAATTTTTAGTTTTGGTTTGCTTAAGTTTGTTTTTAAAGGAAAACAGTAACGAAATGTTGAAAATGTAAAAATCCATGATGGCGGCCAACTTTTTTGTTTGTGGGCCGATTTCTATGAAACTTGGTTTGGGGCATTATTTTGACAAAAAAATCAAGATAAGAACCAACATTGTTTTTGGGTTGACCTGGAAGACTCGGTTGAAAAAAAGAAGAATAACAAAAAGTTTTCCGTCATCTTGGATTTTTGACATTTTTAACATTTCATTGATGTTTACTTTTCAAAATAAAACCCGAAACCGGGTTTCATCGAAATCGGTCCAGAAATAAAAAAGTTGACCGCCATCTTGAATTTTTGTACTTTTAACATTGTGTTGCTGTTTTCTTATCAAAATAGTGCCCCAAACCGAGTTTCATAGAAATTGGCCCATAAACAACAAAGTTGGCCGCCATCTTGGATTTTTTATATTTTTAACGTTGCGTTGCTGCTTTTTTTTGTCAAAATAGTGCCACAAACCGAGTTTCATCGAAATCGGCCCACAAACAAATAAGTTGGCCGCCATCATGGATTTTAGATTTTTTAAACATTGCGTGGCTGTTTTCTTTTAAAAATAGTGCCCCAAACTGAATTACATTAAAATCGGCACAAAAATGAGTCATTCGTTATTTTTAAAATTTTCATTTTCACAATAGGTAGGTCATCTATTGAACGCACAAAAAACTGTTACAGTCGAATATTATTAGGTAGGTACACCTAATCTAGGGTTAAACATGACATATGGATTACGGATACAATTAAATCAATGATGCAAATTAGGGATGACTGCCATATAGAATACAAGCACCATAAATCAGATGCTCTTAAAAAGATTTATAAAACTATGAAAAACCAAGTACTGGGAGCTATAGATAGGGAAAAAAAATGTTTTTTTGACACGCACATAAATAAGAATAAAAACTCCAAAAAATTATGGAAAGCCTTAAAAAATAATGCAATTGGCGACAGCAAAAGAAAAACAGAACTTCCCCTTTATTTCAATGACCCTGATATACTGAATGCTCACTTTCTCAACGTTCCAGGTGAGGACTGTGTGTCAATGTCTCAGCTCACATACTATGAACACCATAGACATAGCTCCTCAACATTTCAATTACACACAGTGTCAGAAGAGAGAGTTCTGAAAACTATCAAAGGTTTCCATTCAAATGCCCAGGGATGCGACGGTCTGAGTCTAGAAATGCTATTGTTGACGCTGCCACAAACTTTAAAGGCAATCACAACCATAGTCAATAGATCAATAGAGGAAGGCACCTTCCCTGATAAGTGGAAAGTCTCTATAGTCAGACCCTTGCCGAAAAATACTAGCCCTGCCACTATGAATGACCTCCGGCCAATTAGTTTGCTCTCTTGTGTTTCCAAGGTGTTAGAAAGAATTGTCTGTGACCAACTGACAGAATACCTTGAGGCAAACATGGTGCTTCCTCAACGGCAGTCCGGGTTCCGCAAAGGCCACAGCACAGCAACTGCTCTAGCAGATGTCGTGGACAATCTATTAGCTTCTCAAGATCGGGGGAACCTCAGTATCCTTCTGTTACTTGACTTCTCACGTGCTTTTGATTCGATAAATGTCAACCTTTTATTATCGAAGATGGCTTATTATGGAGTGGAGGGAAACGCGATAAAATGGTTCCATAGTTACCTTGAGAAAAGGCAGCAGTATGTAGAGCTGGACAAAGCAGATGGTTCAAAACTGCGTTCTGGACATTTGCCTGTAACTCGCGGGGTGCCTCAGGGCTCCATTTTGGGGCCGATCCTCTACATCGTTTACAGTGCTGACATTATAAAAGTTATTAGTCACTGCCAGTTCCATCTATATGCAGACGATCTTCAATTGTATCTTCCTTTTAAGGTCACTGATCAAGCTAATGCTGTAACAAAGGTAAATGAGGACTTAGAGCAAATTTCTACATGGTGCAAATCAAACTGTTTAGTACTCAATCCAAAAAAGTCAAAACTATTATTGATTGGTACAAAGAAAAAGCTCAGCTACTTCAAAAATACTACTTTGAACATTATAATAAATGGAGAGAAAATAGAAAGGGTGGACAGCGCTAGAAATCTGGGTTTGACGATGGATGAATGCCTAAAATTTGAAAGCCATATTGCCGAATGCTCTCGCAACTGTTTTTATAGACTTAAATTACTATATAGAATAAGACCATACCTGAGTGAAGTGCTGAGGGTTACACTATGTGAGGCACTGATTCTATCAAAACTGAATTACTGTGACACGGTTTATGGACCGTGTCTAATGTCTAAGACAAGCAGGATTGTCCAGCGAGTGCAGAATGCTTGTGCGCGTTTTTGTTTTCATGTACCACCTAGGTCACATGTGACTCCTTTTTTGAATGCTGCAAACATGATGAAAATGGAAGCGCGTAGGAGACTCCATCTTGCTATTCTATTGTTTGGCATAATAGGTACGAGGAGGCCCTGTTATCTGTATGATAAGCTGGTATGGACCTGTGACCAGAGTAGGTATCCAATTTTTTTAATAGGCTTTCCGAAATCGCAGCACTGCGAGGCTGCCAGATTTCCCCAAATTTTGTAAATTTCTCCAGATTCCAAATAATAAATGTAAAGGAATAATTTCGATAGCCGTGCATGTGACAACAACCATTTATTTTATTTGACGTTACATAAAAACAAATTAGGTACAGTTTTTTCCCATAAAACCAATGACAAATTACATTAAAGGAGTTTGCAACAGTAACATCCAAAAAGTTTTTAAAACCAATAAATAGTTAAGTACAATGCAAAATAATTATACAAGTACAATAGAATAGAAGTTACCAACTTCAGAACGCTTGCGTTGCGATGTAAAACGATGTTGCCATACATTCTCGATTGTACTTACAACTAGATTATTATTATTAGGGTAGTTCTTGGGAGAGCAATTTTTGAGTGTCACAGACTCATATCTCCTATAAAAACAAATAATTATGATTAAAACTATCATTAAATCGTTTCTACATTTCATTAAGCATCGTGTCATATAGATTTCACTGGTTAAAAACTACGTAGATCGGAGTAACTCACCCTCAACACCTCAAAAACGGGGTTATTTTGCACGTTTTTACGTGTCACACGGGCGCCGGCTTATGAGAAATCGCGGATATTTTTGAAATCACCCACGTTTTTAATCAGTTTTGTACACACATTTAAAATAGACATATCACGTTATATACTGATCAAATTTTAAATCCTATCGGAGGGAAACTTTTGATTTTATGGACCTAAGTAAGTATGTCACACGCCTAGCTACTTTTTCACTGCGCCCTCTTGCGAAGGCCATTGCTCTGGACTGGCTAGGCACAGACAAATAGTGATTGATGTTTTCGAATCGACAGTTACACCGCTACTGACAGGTAAGATGGCTGTGTTGCTGTTTCCCACGCTTTTGGTGCAAGACTAAGTTCTACGATTTTAAAAATTTTGGTTCTTATTTCTAATGTATTTCCATGTCACATTTTTGCAATATAATTGTGCTATTTTTTGTAAACGGGTTCTGAGGTGCAATACCTTACTCCCAAATGTACTTAACCAGTAACAAAGTAGCAGGTTATATCTTTTCAATGCCGATAAATTTCAAAATTAATGCTTTTTGGTAATTTCCATGGAGTAATTTCCATGTATAAAACACCATGGAAATTACATAAAGCCCATGGAAATTACTTTGTTTTATTTTTGGTTTATTATATCAGCCGCTCGACACTTACTGTTGGGTGTAGGCCTTACCCAAGGTTCTCCACAACGATTGGCCCTGTCCTGCCCACATCCAGCAGCTTCCTCCGACCTTCACCAGATCGTCGGACTACTTTGTCAGGGGTGGGGGCATCCGGTGCGCGATCACTATTCCAGAGCCACCGGTTTGTCTCGCTATGTCCGCCCACTGCCACTTCAGCTGTGCAATCCTTGAAGTGATGTCGGTTACTCTTCAGCTGTGCAATTCTTCAAGTGATGTCGGTTACTTAAGTTCTTTTACGGATCTCTTCATTTCTGTCGCCAAACAAGGCAAGATGGCAACAACACACACACTGTCGTTTTGAGACACTGAAGTAAGTTGGAAGCAAACAATTTTCGAAGCTTTGAGTTGGATCTGACGAGAGATCTCTTCCTCGAAATTGGACTCACTTTACTAGGACTGTCTGTCCTAGGTATAATTAATAGTCTGGATAATTTGAGTACACTGTTCCTAAAGCTTCTAGAAAACTCTGAGTATCGGCTTTCCGTCAGCTCTTAGAAGTTCTCTAGTGATTCCATCGTCACCCGCCACCTTGTTGTTTTTTAGCTGTTTGAGGGCCATACTATTCTCAGGCTGGCGTCCTGGATATCTTTGGTAAAGTGTCGGGTGAGCTTGGCTTTCGTCGATCCTGTATTAATTTCTTCGTTACTCAAAAAAGAAAATCAAAAGCAAAGCAAGTGGCTTTGCTTTTGATTGAAATACTCGTACATAGGTCAGTTACACTCCAGTCTCCCGATATGACGATATGTGCTGGTGGTTACTCTACTCTATGGGCGGTTTGGCTTCGTATGTAGAACTGCCACACCGGTGTAGGTCGCATAATCACCTGGCTGCCGTGTTACCGTCGTCCGCCAGTTGCCGAGTTGCTGCTGCAGGGCTTAGTTGCATTTGATTGCAGACCTAGAAAGCTAACTCCAATCTTCACTCATGAGGGGTGGTATACCTTGCTGCTGTCCAGTGTCGGTGGTCAGGTCACCATTGTTGAGGACGGCAGGTCACGTCGTATATTCAGCGAAAAGGGTAGTATGTACTTCTGCAGGACTAGGAGTCTGTGCCCGGGACTTGCAGTCCAACTGATCTGCATTAGAAACTTGTATCGTTATACAGAGCAGGTTGGTAAACTTAGTCAGCGTTATTGTTTGAAGACCATACATAATTAGTGAAAACTAGTCTTTAGTAAACGAGTATTGACCTAGGTCGTACAGATTGTTGATACTTTTTACCAAATATTTGTTATTTGTTATTATTATGATGCTCATCCATAATATGCAATCAATAATAAACTCTTAAAGAAATTTATTAATTAATAACATTATTATTTATTACCTTCATGTTTCTACATTGAGTTCCTTTGTAAGTTTTTTTTTTATTAGTCTACTATTTTTGTTAAATATAATTATAATACAATGTAGTTCTTAATACTACCCCAACTAACTTTTATTTGAGCTTTAATTTCATATCTGACATGATGTTGAGCAAAATTTTATCTGCTGGGTAATTTCCGTGGTCTTTACTGTAATTTCCATGGATCGCAAATTTTCTATATTTTTTTTTAGCAAAAGTATGCATTCGCTACGTGGCGAATTTTGATATAATGTTTGAATTTGCATAAGCTTTCAATTTTTTTGTGTAATTCACTTTAATTTAGTGATTTCAAAAATGCTGTGGAAATTACACGGAGAACACTTTTCCGAAGAACTACCCATTAATTTGACAACGACGGTGGTCCGCTGCAACTTCACTTGATAATATAAATATGGTGTGCACTTATAAACTCTGAACGATAGCGCAGCGAACAGCCACCAAAGAGTTAGATTTTTGACAATCAGTTGTCACTGATAAGAGCCGAGCCATCCGATAGTTGTGACTATGACATTTGGTCGTGACCAAAGAGTTGTGATATTAAAGCATATTATTCGAACCACTTCGCAGAAGATGGTTTAAAAACATGAGGAAAAAGTAGCTACCATTTTCAATGAAAGCTTTTCAAAGTGACATTTAAAAATTAAAAATAGTAACTATTTGCCTCACTAGATGGCGTTGTTAGAAAGAGAAGTGTCAAAATTGGCTTATAAAATAAACAGCCTGTAACAAAAAGGCAAGTAAGCGATCGCTAGCTGACATCTACTCTACCCAAAGAGGTACATCTGCCTGCCTACACGAGTACTCTTCGAAGCTTAGTAAAAAAAATCACATTGACACATACATTTTTATCAACGCCATCTCTCGAGCCTACAGTTTTTTGTCATTTTAAAAAGCCCTCATTGGCGAACACATTGCAAGCTTTTTCCCTATTTTACCCAAAATCGCGGGAAAATCTCCTAAGCTGGCAGCTCTGTTGCACTAGCAAACAAAAATCGAGCTAGGCCTTGCCGTTGAAGTTCACGGTTTCTCAGTAAAATAGGTACGCATGACGTCACACCATTAATTTTTTAACGAAAGGGAAAAGTCCTATAATTTCGTCATTTTCAGAGATATTTGAAAAAAAAATTTACTGGGTTTCATTGCAAGCTTAATGTGATGTTTTGTAAAGAAAATTAAAAAAACGGAAACTTCCCTATCAGGAAATGTATGAAATATCATTTTATACTACACCTGCTCGGAAAGTACCTTGATACTTTATCAAATTTACAGTAGAAAGTACGTCATTGCATATCGAACAAATATGCGGGGAGAAAACGCATCTGAGCGGGAGAGAAAAGTGTATGAAAATCCATTTCTTACGTGGTTTTTTTGTAATTTTGCAATATGGGTATCAAATGAAAAGCCTTGATGAGCACATTCCAAAATAAGATTAATTTTTCAGTAAAATAAGTTTTGTTTTTTCATTTTTGCAATTATGGGTATCAAATGAAAGGCCTTGATGAGCACATTCTAAAATTACATTAATTTTTCAGTAAAAAAGAAGAAAAAAAAAATATTTTAAATTTTGCACTATGGGGTGTCAAATAAAAGTCCTTGATGAGCACATTCCAAAATTACGTTAATTTTTCAGTAAAAAAGAAGAAAACAATTTTTAAAAGTGTTACATTAAGCTTCACTAACTGCAACAATTTCAATATAAATTTCAATTAGTAAAGATTTAGTTTTTTATTTTCCTCGTAGGTGTAGTATATAGCACTATGTATCACTCGAGAGAAAGTGCGATTCCCTCGACGGTAATCGGTCTCTTTCTCCTCTCGGTGAACAATGTACTATTATACTTTACTTATGAATTGTATACAGTACCGGATGCGCAGCTGGCAATGTGTGTAATGAAGATTATGCAGGGGGCAGGCAGCAGCGCTCCAGTGGGACAGAATAGGGTTTTCTTTGTCAACCGTTTATTATTTTTAGCACAACATTTCTTTAGGTATTGTTAGGACGAGCCTTTGTGACAGTAAAAGCAAACGTCAAATTTGAATATTATAATACATGCGACCTATTTCCAAAAATTAATCTATCTATGTACCGTTTTAACTGTGAAAACTTAAAGGGGTGGTCAGGTGATGTGTTTAGAACACAATAAAAATAATAAAAAAAACAGAAAATTATTTTCAATCTTTTTTTTTTTTTTTATTTTTTTTATTATAATTATTATCATCGTCGATTCTTCCGTTATTAAACCTAAACAACCACAAAACAATAATAAACACAACAATAATCGAATAACTATGGTATTATCTTGTTTTACTACGCATCACGCCATCCATCCACAAGGCACGCATGCGCGGCGCGCGGGCCGCACGCGGTCATCAACCCAAACAGCTGAGACGATTATACGCACACGTATCGTACATAAGTACGCCATAGAATTTACGAAATATGCTACTAATTCTACTAGGTACCTACTTTATACATGGCTTTCCTAGCAAATGAATGTTACCTACGCTCTTATTTAAGGTAGGTACTTATCAGTAAGTTCGATGACCTTTGATGAACTCAACTTTATTAAAGTAGGTAGTAGTAATGTTAGTTATAATGAACGGTCACTTTAAATTAGTAATTGTAATTACATGATCCCGCTTTCCATTACATTTCTAGTCTAACAAGTAAGTTCAATGACCTTTGATAACATCAATTTAAGGTGTTTATCCTACCTATGACGTGTTTAGTAAATTACTTACTTACCTATGAGGACGAGTTCAATTCTCATTAGAATTAGAACGAAACCCCATTGGTCTCGCTTCACACATCGTATCTGACTCTTTCACTATCACATCACAATGCACTCAAAGTTCATTGATGTCCATTATTACATTACCAGTCAGTATACCTGTACTGGAAATCCTTTTTCTCACTTATGCTCTGAAATCTTATCATTCCATTTGAAAAAGGAATGCGGGGCGTTCCACATTTCCGAGGGGGTCTGGTTCATCACATTCTAAATTTAAAATTCAGGCCAGGAATGAATTTCAATACTTACTTCCCGCACCAGCACCAGTGCGGGAAGTAGGTACAGCGCGAAGATGATCTGGGTGGTCTGCGGCAACTTCTTTTTTTTGTTTTAGCTGTTCACAAAAACAAAAAAAGCAAAGGCACATTTGCACCATACAGCCATAACTTTAGTTCCTTTTTTCTGACAAGACAGTTAATATTATAAAGGTAAAATTATTAAATAGGTACTATAATAACGATACAATAAAAAAAATGGTGCGCACAGAGTATATAACTATAAGAATAAATAAATATTACATTGTATTGTACCAGATTTATCAGAGACAAATCCTCAAAGTAATCTTGAATTATGTACAGCGCCATCTACCGCCGAGAAGCGAAATGAGATGGGTTTTTGCTTCTCGGCGGTAGATGGCGCTGCACGTAATTCAAGATTACTCAGAGGATTTGTCTATGATAAATCTCATTTTGCTTTTCGGCGAAAATGCCGGAACATGAATAATATAAATTTTAATATTAATTAAATTTAATTAAGTTTCAATTGAAAAGTTTTTTTATTTCCTCGCATTTCTTGAGAAAAGCACTATACAAGCCTTGTTCTGGAAGCTACTTGCATTGCCTCGAATGATTAAAGCCCTCGCCTGCGGCTCGGGCTTCAAACCATCCTCGACAATGCAATCGCTAGCTTCCCGTTCACGGCTGTAATGTACTATTACTTATCCACAAAAGAATCGATGCAAGATAATCACACAAAAAGACTAAATACTCGTAACTCGTAAATTTAATGACAATATCACACTGATTCATAATGTAGCTAGGTAGGTACAATACAGTCACACACACACATCACATCACTTTGTGTTACGAGTTACGACATTTCATAGACTTTGTGAATACACGTGATTACGTACTTTTAATGTCATGTCACGTTATTCTGTGACATGACATTAAAAGATCGGCAAAATGCGTGAAATATCACGACAAAGCGTCCGGGCGGCGGCGCGTGCGACAGGTCACGCACGTCACGGTCACGTACGACGACACAACTAAACTTAAATCAAAATCTGCGGCGGCGGCGCGGGGCGGCGGGCGGCAAGGCGGGCGGCGCCCTTTGCTGCCTGCCGCTGCCCGTGCCGCCGCGGCCGCACGCGCCTTTCGGGGTGCCGCGTGCCGCGTCGTCGGCGCATCTATAAAGAAAGCGCCAAAAATTGACCGATAAAGGGTTCTACAGACGTTTAGATATTGTGATATTGATTTTTGATGAGTAAGTTTCGCTACTTAACACTTACAATACGTAACATTTCGCAAGCTTATGCTCGTTAATTTATTTTATTAAGATAAGTAGAGCATCTTTTTTATTGTTGTTGGGATTTTTTAAGTTATAAAACAGTTTACAAAAGAAAAAACATGAATCAAATAGAATGTGTTATTATCTGTCACTATCTAAGTATCTCCCATTTTAATTTTACTTTTTAATGGCTATTAACAATGTAAAGAATCATTTGATCAGGTAAGTTTAAAGTTCACAACCACACCTCCTGCCTTTTTTGTGATTAAATGATGGTTATGACTCGATTTTGTAGTTTTGTGGCGATGATAGTAAAGTATAATAATTTAAAATTCGCTTACGTAATGTATGCGAAAGGAAGTACACAAACTATTTTTAGGAGTTGAGATTCCGTCCGTCTAGTGTGTAGAGCTACCTTTAAACTAAAACAAAACCCTCCCCCGCCCGTCTGCCGTCTCTCTCTCTTCTCTCTCTTGGTAAAGTCCGCAGTCCGCCCGCACGCACTTCTATTTTTTTCTGCTCTCCAGTCTGTTTCCGTGTGTTCTCTTATCGTGTTGTGTTTGTGAGTACCTACTGCGTACTTGTGCATTGAGAGACGTGGTGATCGGGTCAGCAGTTCTGTAGATAGTTATTTAAAAGTTAAAATAGGACTTGTGAATAGAACTTGTTAATAGGTGATGAACTTTTAAACACGTCAAATTAATGTAATAATAAAATAATAACAAGTAGGTACCTACCTATTATTATTTAGAAGGGGGGACGCCAGCGAAGCCGGGTGGGTGATCAGATCAGTCATCTAGATTGGAACCATTTCACCCATAAGTAGGTACCTACACCTACCTAACCTGATTTAGTTATTTTATGTTAAAGATTGACTGTTTTTATTAAGTACATTAGTTCGAAAGTCCAAAGCTTATCAACTGTGATGGGAAGCTTATCACCTTCTTGTGTAGGTAGTGTGGTGTGGTGTGCAGTGTAAACAAAATCCACTAGCTGTTCGGGGTCAATTCGGGGTCATGTAAGTACACTTACCAATTTAAAGTAATAGAGATTATTAGGTAGGTACTTAGGTAGTCACGTTTTTTACTACTTAAATTAAGTTCGAGTTTATCAAAGGTCATCGAACTTAGTGATACCTTAAAAAGCGTAGGCATAGTAGAATCATATGGCGTAGGCAACAACATTCGTTTGTAGGAAAGCCAGTTGTAGGAGGTTCGTGTGCGTATAGCGTAGTGAGGTAGGTACAGTGGTACAACATATCGTCAGCTGTTTGTCTCCCCGGCGCGGCGCGGCGCGGCCGCCGCGTATGGATGGCTTAATGCGTGAGTAAAACAAGGGAATACACCATAGTAATCTTTTATTTAATTATTGTTCGTATTTATTATTATTTTGTGGTTGTTTAGGTTAAATATCGGAAGAATTGACGACGATGATAAATAAAATAAAAATAATAATAAAAAAAATAAAAAAATAAAATATTTTTTAGACTTTTTTTTTTATTTTTATTGTGTTCTAAACACGTCACCTGACAACCCCTTAAAGTTTTCACAGTTAAAACGGTACCACTTTATATATAAAATTCAAAGTCCTGACTGACTGACTGACTGAGTGAGATATCAACGCACAGCCCAAACCGCTGAACCTAGAGACTTGAAATTTTGCACATAGGTCTTATGAGGTCTAGAGGTGCACTAAGAAAGGATTTTTCAAAACTCACCTCCCAAGGGGGTGAAACTAGGGTCTAAAGTTTGTATGAAAGTACCTCAGTTTTGAAGCTAGAATCTTCAAATTTTGTGGTCAGGCTGACCATTGAAAATTAATAAATACTGGTGTTCCGTACTTTGAACAAATGGTGTATAGTATTAACGCTAGCACAAATCATTTTCTTTTCTTTAATTCTTAATTTAAATTGAAACTGTATCGGTCACAATAACTGCAAGTCTTCGTAAAACGAATCGCAGCACCTTACTATAGACAGTGCTGCTATCAAATACTCTAACGTCAGTATAAAAACTACCGTCCCGGAACGCGAGCGCGCAGCGTGCGACACCGCTACATAATTCGTTAAAATTCATAAAACCAAATCAAATCCCAAAATCGAACTGTGAACTATTTCAAAATATAGCCAGTGCACGTCTGGAGAGAATTTGTGATCCATCAGCAACCAGCGACCACTCCTGGGGCCCCAGAGACGAGGACATACGAAGTCAGCAGGTACGTGGTTGATACAGTTATTTCTCCAACATAAGTTTTTGGTCCTTCGAGCCGGATCATAATTAAATTCAAAGTTAGATTTGTGCTGGTTATTCGTACTAAAAACAATTTTTCGATGGTATACTTTGTTCAATAAGCGCGTGCTACCGCCATTTTACAACATTCATGCAACACTTTTATGCAATTAGCGTTATTATTTTTCGATAATACCATTGCGTACAGTGATTTTACAAGGTATATTTGCGATATACAACGATACATTTACTTATCAAGTGATATTTTTCAACTTAGTTTAATATTATTTCGTAGCCGGTGGTGTGCCATTACGCTAGGCAGGCGCCACGCTGTCGCGAATCCGTTTCAATCTCAATAAAGTCTTATTGAGATTGAAACGGATTTTATAGTGTTTATGTATTACGCACATGACATTATTTTTTATTTAATTAGTATTTTCGTACTAGTTATTTATTGTTACACTTAGTATTACGTACTAAGATTTAGCGAATTATTTAGCAATTTTGTATTTTCGTACTAGTTATTTATTGTTACACTTAGTATTACGTACTAAGATTTAGCGAATTATTTAGCAATTTTGTATTTTCGTACAAAACTAAAAATTTATTAGGTTTTAAGCGGTTCCTGTATTTTCGTACAGTTCCCAATTTAGCGGTTCGTATTTTCGTACTTACCCATACATACCTATTAAGCGGAACCTGTATTTTCGTGCAGTTCCCATCTCGCGGTCAGTATTACGTACTTACCCATAGGTATATATATATATATATATATATATACTAAATCTTACTAAAAGTGACTTTGGGTTGAGAATTACGAAATATGAATGATTTGCTATGATGTTGTCCCAACTAGGGATACATGACCTTAATGTCATCAAAAACATCTTTGTTTAGGTACATAAATGCAATTTTATTATATAAAACACATCATAAAAATATTTCGTCTTCGAAATATTTTATTCTTATAAAAATTTTAAATCCCCAATAGCGCCTGTTTAAACTGAATGGCAATTGCTATGAAAGCATACGTATTTCTTGATATTTTTGTCAGGAAAAACGTAGTAACAACATAATAAGGTTTTTAATCTACCTATGATGAAGCTAAATTAATTACACATTTTCCTCATAAACAGTATTTACGCATCATATTGACTAAGAATTTTGTGTTTTAGTTACGAGGTTTTGAGATTCCAAATTTTCGAGGGTAGGTGTATAGCAATTTATTTTACCTAAGCGCAAATATAAAAGTATTATTCGAAATGAAGCGAGGAAAAAAGAGTTTAGTATCATTAGAAGAACAAAAAAGGTATTTACGAAGTACAAAAATTTTTTTAAACATGAAAGTGATTTGAATTAAATTGCTATTGCTATTGAAAATAAATTGCTATACACCTACCCTCAAAAATGTGGAACTTCAAAACCTCGTAACTAAAACACAAAATTCTTCTTATTCAGAATAATGACTGACACAAATTTTTAGTCAATATGATTCGTAAATACTGTTTATGAGGAAAATGTGTAATTACTTTAGCTTCATCATAGGTAGATTATAAACCTTATTATGTTGTTACTACATTTTTCCTGACAAAAATATCAAGAAATACGTATGCTTTCATAGCAATTGCCATTCTTATAAAGATTTTATTTCGAAGACGAAATATTTTTATGATGTGTTTTATATAATAATTGCATTTATGTACCTAAACAAGTATGCTTCTCTTCATGAGAACCCTCCTGCTCTGCTGAAGTGGTTGCTGATGTGATTCGGCAGGGAATGGAATATTTCATTCCATTCTCTGAAGTTTGACTTGTCAAAGTCGGTCGAGTCTAACTTCTGCCGTCCCACATTGCCTCCCATGCAGAAGCCCGATGGGACGCTGGCTCACTCCGCAGTTGAGAAGGCGAATCTATTTGCCACTCTGTTTGCGAGCAATTCGCGTCTTGATACTGGCTCTACACAACCACCAACCCTAGCTCGCTGTAATTCTTCGATGCAGGAGATTGCAATACACAATAAAGAGGTTCGTAGAGACTTAATCTAGACGTGAATAAGGCCAGTGGTCCTGATGGCATACCAGCAAGAGTGCTGAGGTGTTGTGCGCCTGAGTTGCCACCTGTACTGACGCGTCTGTACCGCCTTTCCCTTCAGTCCAAAACCGTACCGAAGTCTTGGAAGCTCGCCAATGTGCAGTGTGCAACCAGTACCTAAAAAGGGTAGTCGTGCCGACCCTGCCAATTACCGACCAATCGCCATTACTTCCATACTGTGTAAAGTTATCGAGAGAGTACTGAACGGTAAGCTGCTCACTTACCTAGAGGATAACGATCTCCTCATGTGAAAAGCCTACCTGGGCTATTAAGATCTAAGATCCTAGTGAACGGTACCCATTGTAAACTCCACTTCTTCTACCATCGTTTAATATCTATGGTAATATAATCCTCAATTGATTACAGCTATAGGTAACTGAAACCTCATGAAGACTTAGTATTGGCCAAATTTGATCGTCTAATTATAAAAGGACCTACGTTGTGATTTTCAGTAGTAGTAACCCGGACTCTTTTGGTATGTCTGGCTCGAGTCTAGATGTTTCATTATCAAGTGCACATGTACTAATTCTATTCTATAACTAAGAAGCCTTATTCTGATCTTAAAATTAATAAGCATTATAATATATTAATATTTGACATAGCATAAATTATGTTGATGATTTGGATAAATTAAAGATAAATAAATAAGGATGAAGATAATGGAGCCAAGGCTATAAGCCTTGGAAGGTCTCTACCACCAGCCCCCGACCTTAATTCCAAACGCACACCAGCATAACTAAGATGCTTTCCCGGTAACTATGTACTGCGCAACTGTGGCGCTATCCAAAATCGACATGAAAGAGATAGGAAGGTACTCTAATTTAACCATACTGGGATAGATGTAAATGTTCCTAGTAGTATTCCATGTCATTGCGTCACCATGCAACATACACAGCCAGGAGTGGGTAAGCATTGGGATAGTTCCGTAGAATCTATACCAAGTGATTACATAAGTTGGTGATGGTACCGACCACTAGGGAGGCACAATGTGGTGTTCCCAGGTACAATTAGGTGAGCGAATCAGCCTGCATGTCCATAGGTTTGTGTAGTATAAGTTCCCATAGAGGTCAGCTGGTACGGAAACCTACCGTCAACGTTTTCGGTGGATGGCACTGAGCAGATCCAGTTACTGGCGTATATTCGCGGCTCCGCATATTTTCCAGACTAAGCTCTATCAAGGGATTAAAATTTGTGATTATAGTAACAGCCAACGGCTGCCATTGTATAGTTGTGTTCTGTATAAAATCCATGTATGTTACAAGACTATTGCATTGACATGGAAAAACAGCATATCGCTGAACCAATTGGAACAGTTCAAGATGACATTGAACGCATTGTTAAATCATAGTATGATTAAATCAGGTACTGATGTGAGTCAGTAGGATTATAAAATAGACAAATAATTCTGTCTTGTAATGTATAATATAAGTCTGTATAGAGTATACCAAACCAGCAACCTTTACCGGCTAAGCTCCCAACTTTAAGTTATTTCTAAAGTCTATCAAGCTTTGGTTTTAGTTCACCATGTAACCCCCCCTTACCTACCCCTACTTCTACCATACTAAAATGCTGAACGATGTATGTCAATTAACTACCTATTTCTTTATATTATGTAAGTTACCTACCCAATGTTTTTTTTTTTTATGTATCAAATCTTTCCTTTGCTCCGATTAAATATTCTAACCTATCGTTTTCTTAGTTATTCCTTGTTAACCTATCTTACCTATAGATATAACCTACATTACTGACGTGCTTTTATGTGGTCTGAAAGGGCTCGTGATTTCTAGGGCGGTCCCTGATTGTGAATAATAGTAACCTAGATTCTTTTCAGAAGTGCAATCATTGTTTTGCTTCCCAACTATAACGCTATCATTCTTTCCTTATTCATTCTTAACTAATTCTGTTACTATGACTGTTACTAAATGATAATATCACAAATTAGCCGTTACCCTAGTAAATTGTTAATGGAATTTGATATTAAATTTTACATAGATATAATCTTTATTGCACTTATAATTATTATTACCTAATTTATAACAAGACCTGTGAGTAATGAAGAGTTATCTCTAAAGAAATCTCTTTCAGCCAACCTAAGTACTTCTTTAAAGTGAAACTACCTAATTTTTACCTATATTAGAATGTTGATATTGCTTTATGGAGCTTCTTATTCTAATAACTGACTTAGTTTCCTGCATATTTTTAAATGGTATACAAATTACTCTTATGTCTACCCGCTGTACTTATATGAAATTCAATATGATACCTATTTCTTTAGGATAAGTTGCTCAGTATGTTTATAAAAGTCTAGTATGATGGAATGCTAATAGATATTACAATAATAAAAGAATGAAATAACCAAAAGCTATGATCACCAAAAGTCAGATATAGAAAATTGTTCACCGCTACTAATTATGATTTTATTTTCTTACTTTCTTATTTTATTTAATTTAGGTTATCCTATGTGGTTAGTGGCTTAGGAATAGAGTAAAAGAAGGTAAAATGGTAATAAATATAGAAGTTAACGTTGTATTAATTCAGAATATAGAAAATCTATCATCGTTACTTAATAATTGTTCTAGTGTTTTTTGTCAAATATAAAATATACTATTGTGCTATAGTCAAGTACTAAGTAAACAATGGTTTCTTTGCCAGCTAGACGAAGTGCACCAATCCCCGCACTCCGTGGTGAAACTCGACATCCAGACTTGGGCATTTCTCCCCTGGCTCCACCATAATCTTTCATGACAACTTTAATCAATAAATTAATTGAATTATTTAGTCTTAGTATGTCTGTCTTAATAAAAGAGGACAAGCAAAGTGCTTCAAGTGATCTATCAGCTTTTCACAATGAAGAATTATCTTTCTATTGTGATGGCGGATTTGCACAATTTTAATTTAATTTAAAAATATATTTATTGTTAGCGAAACTGTTTAACATTGTAACATAATTATGGACACAACATTACTATCCATTCAAAAGGGCCTGATAGATCCAATTTCTGAAGGAAAGACAATTTAATTCAAAGGGAATGTATTATTTGGTCGCAGTCTTTCCGCATCTTAACATCGGAACCTATCATACTTCTATGAACTGTGGTAATTTCAGTTTAGTCTACTAATGATATCTAACCTGTACATTAATTGTGTTTGTCAATAAGTACTTAAATTCAATTGTGGAATATAATTCTATTGAAACAACTTCCAATTGAATTGGTAAATGAAACCTAGCTGAAATATTGATGAGAAAGTACTTTAGTTTAACCATTTGAGAATTTGGATATATTCACTAAACAGTTTGATACTTTTATAGTACATAATTGAAGTATTGTTTCTATATTATACAAAACTATTCTATTAATAGAAAAAGTCCACTCAAACATTTTGATCTAGCGTTCTAATAGCCGTGAATCAACCTTAGCATATATAGAAACGCGGGCTTATTTCATACACCCAGATCTAGATTTCAGTACACCTTCTAGATTACTAGAATAGAATATTTCTTTTAAAATCAGTAGTCTACACACAAAATCATCATAAATCCAATCCAATTCAAAGATAAAGGAACTTTCTTTTATAAGTAGTAATAAATTAACTTTCACTATCCACTCACTGAAGTAATTAATTAATATGTACTCACCGAAACTGGTAAAACCAACACAATTAATGCTACATTGTGAATATTCACTACACCGAGCTATAGTTTAAATGGATTTTTGTTAAGGCACCTACCTACGGATACTTGTTAAGGCTTCTACCTATGGATTCCTGTTAAGGCGCCTACTTTAAGACATGGAATCTTACCTAGTGAATTTACCTGCCTAACAACTACTAAATTTTTGAATTCCTATGCGACTCCCATGATGTTTCCCGACATCTTTGACGCCCACACAGATCTCACTTCAAAGAATACCCCACCTTCTTGAAATGCTACCTTTTACTTTTGCTCAATTCACCTAATAATAATATTCCTACCTTATTAATGAATTTACCTGCCTATTTGCGTCTAAATTTAGAATTTCCTATGCAATTTTTGGATTGCTTACCCTCAATCCTGTTGCCCAATTCTCTACAGTTTGAGCAAGCATAACTCCCTAAATTCCTATCGCTTGGACGTGTCCACAGTTGATGGGGAAGGAACAACTGGGCCCCTACAGAGGTATAAATATAACAAACACTAAGGATATGAGCGGGCCAGCGAAATCAGATTTACAACTTCCTTCTTGGAGCGGGAATCTGGCCAACTATACCACGTTTGCTACATTTATGTGACTATCTAGGTATCTTAAAAACAGAAACCCATCTAACCAGCCACATGGTTAGACTTTTCTACCTAAACCCCCCGCGAGGATCTGACAAATCGCCCCAAAAAGACACAAAACTAAATGAATACTCATCTAAAATCAACATTGTATAATAATACTAGCAAATCTAGTTAGCTTTCATCCCACAAAATAATGCAGCCCTGACCTCAACAGACTCAAGAACCAATACAGTTGTATTACCTCTTGACCCCACCGAGAGAACTACATCACTCTATAGGATTTCACTAACAAATCTGCATATTTTAATTATGAACTTCAATTCCTAGTAGTCCTACTATACTAATTCAAGAATTTACAGGGAAAGCTACGTTACTTTATGATTATCGCAAACAAAATCTACATACTTTAATTATGAACTTAATTATACCAGATAAGCTCAAATTAAAGCATTTATGCAAAAGATTCGCGGGACAAATGCGGCCCTATTCGTCAGAAAACCTCGACCACTTTCTTGCTGACTTCTTGAAATTTGCTTGATTTAAAAATAAACTTTTTCAGTAACGCGATCTTACAGAGGGATGTGGAGTTTCTTCAAAAATTACGTCTTGACGCTTCGCTCGACACCGGAGAAAAATGATCCTCGCTTCCCTTGTTCTACCCCTTATAAAGACTAAGTTAGCGTCACCACGCACACCAAAAACGGCGCCAAGTAATTTGCGCCTTTTTCATCAAAATAGCTAAAATTTCCCGCGCTAAATTTACATTGTGCACTTTAGCCCACTCCTATTGGCGTGCTCGTTTCGACTCCTTCCCTCTTTCAGTGTTCCCCGCTTATGAAAATATATCACTACCCTATTAATGGAGATATTAAAAATTACTTACATTACATTTTGATAATTATCTTATTTAAATCATAAAAGATTATAAGTTTCATTTTATGTGAAGTCGTTAACAGTTTCAATAATACGTCATAACCTCGCAACGCAACACTTTGAGAAAATCATTTTTGAATAATAAAATTTCGCAATAATATTACTAAAAGTTACGTAATCAGTTTTGTCTTGTCAATCTTTAATAATACGATTAATATAATTTCCTTACATAAACTAATACCCTCAAACCAACTTCATTTAGATTTTAACTAATTAATCGTTTCACTTTGCTTTACCTAATCCCGTATAATTTAAATTGCCAAAATACCTATTGCTGAGTACTAATTAATGCAAATATTCCGCTTTTCCACCTGCTTAAAATACAGTAAACTTATTATCTCTAACTAAACACACATACAAAAATGGGTACTTTGCAATTTTAGTTAGCAACACTCTTTATTATTTTACCCCCGCGACAATCTGTCGCCATCAATCCGACGCGTCGGTGCTACCATATTGCAAATATAAATTGTGCAGATAGCCTAATCGTGATTGTGCAATTGTGCAATCCGTACCATAGCTGCCAACTTACTAAACCTAATTAATCGCCAAATTTCATTCCTCTTTAAAGTATTTTTTAGAAATAAACAATTATGACGATAACTGATGAGTGCTAATAAAACTAATAATATTATCAATAATAATTATGAATGAATTATAACTTAATCCATGTTTTGAACGTCACGAGGATTAATATTTAAACCTTGGCGCCAAGAAAGAATTAAGAAACTTCCGCCTATTTTTATGACCTTAAATTACTCTTTAGACAGATTATTATAACAATTAATTACTTAATCATGTTCTATTTTACTAATTATTATTCAGTAAAATAAACAAACACAATTCAGCATTATTTAGTCACATTTATCTCTTGGTAAACAAACTTGAACGAGAATAAAATAGTTTCACATTTATGCAAACCAATATGTTTATTTAAGTTTTTCCCAACAATTTATGCTTTTAATCATTATTAATTTATCACATGAACTTATCTGTGGGAATGAAATTAATTCGTTTTGTTTTCCAAAATTGGCAGTAAGGTTAAAACCCTTTGCCTTTCTTACAGAAAATTCACAATTGCTAAATAGTTCCGATTTTTATCACTAGCTGTCAGATTTACGTCATCCTATCTGTCATAATCTTCTGTAATTATCTGTTATTAATTTATAACCTTCTAAGCTAATATTATGTTATTCTTTCTCATCATCAAATTATGACAAACAAATTGTGAAGTACAACAATTTATGAGTCCAAGTAATGTTCAACACAAGCTCCTTTGAAAAATAATGAACATTTTATTAATTGTTGATTGACATCTGAAGTGCTTACGATTTACTACAAAACCTGTGTTTTTTATGAATAACTGCATAATCAAATGCCGATAAGTTCCTGAGAACAAGGTCAGTGACAACCTTCCTTTAATATATTTCTTTTCTTTACAATTTAAGTAATATTTGAGATAAAAAAATAACATGTTCAGTTTTGAACTGTTACAGCTCGACCCCAAAATTCTTCATAGGTGACAATACTACGTACTGGATCCGGAGTAGAATTTTTCTTTCTCAATTCTCAAATATTTATATCAACCTTTCTACTCTCTCCTTTTTTTTTCAAAGTTATATTTTTATACTTCTTTTTTTATAACCCTAACTATTATTACTTTCCCAAAATCAAAGAATTGTTGGGTGAGCCCTAGTGTAAATGAATTTTTTTTTTTTTTTCAGATTGAAGAGTGTATTTAAACCAAGATAATATTAAAAATTATTAAGTGAGTTTCAATTACTTTTATTGCTTTTGCCAATTCCGTCTTATGCATATTCAACACCAGAAGTGTACAAAAACAAGGTAAGGTATGGGTTGTGAGGCCATAATCCCTATTAGACCTACCCGGACACATACGCTCTTTTCTAACCTTATGAAAAGATAGTGTAGGACACAACGTATCCGTCCAAAGTACCCCTCCATATTCCTGTACGCCTCCTTCTATACTAACAGGGCCTACTCTACCAGATAGAGTGAGCATATACAATGACCCTATATTTCCAAAAGCTTACTTAAGACTCTAGAACAACCCTAATATCACCTTGGAAAATGTGTAGTTGTCGATTGTATCATAGCTCTTGGCTTCTTGTGTAGTATGAATTTTGGACAGCTGTTTACACCAGGACAATTACAAACAATAATAGTGTTTGTTTTCTCTACGTTTTTTTTTTATTTTATTAACCTATCACCAAAAGGTCCTTCTGTACAAAATTCAAGTTTGTTAACCTTAAAACGCCAATCCGACCGCTAGCCAAGACTGAACGTTTAAAGTAGTGTGCGGATCTTATCTTTTGAGCCAATAATAATTCTGTACTCAAGCTTCACATACGTTATAATCCAAAGCCCTCCATAAAGAATCTATATTTTTTTTCTAGCTACTTTTTTTTTCATTCTATTCACACTCCTAATCTAATTTAGATTCTCACTCTGTTCTTCTTTCCTCATCACACAATGTCCACTATCTTCATTTACTAGCCTACTTTCACGCCACCTAAGATTATATCATAGTTACTACCTGAGTACAAATTAATTTGCTAAATTGAATTGTTTTGAATAAAATTTTTTTTTTTTTTTGTTAAACTAAATACGTCGATTGTCACCATATGAAATTCTACACAACATTGAGACTCGTTGAATTGACACTTTATTTCCCATTAACTACGCAAAATATACTTAACGCTACGCACTACGCATCTCATATTATACGCTACGCATTCCGCTAATACGCATTCCTATTAAATGATTTGCACCCTATTAATCCACATTTCTACGCAAAGCATCTTCATTATTAGAAAACCTTTACTCACTCAATTTCTTTAAAATCTAAAGTTACTAGTAGGCAATTAAAAAGATTACCTTTATCTTAATCTACCTATGAAAATTATCAACCTCCCAAAGAAAATCGGAGTTGGCGGCTTTTCTTTATTAACTACCTATACCTAAACTATTTTCGGTAAGAATGACCCAATGATACGCCATTACAATCACTGACAAAACTAATTTTTATTTATAATGAAATGAGTATCTACCTGTTCCAAAAATTAACCAATAACAAGTTTGTTCTATCGGGAAATGTAAATAAAAAGTTCAGACAACTTTAATCTGTATTTTCTGTTGAATAAAGCTAAAAATTCAATAAAACTCGTGGTGTCTCTATTAACCGGGACGTGTTGCGCGTTTTTCCTTTTGGTGACTGCGGGCACCGGAACGTTTGAGAAGTTAACCTAACCTACTATTAAAATTATACCAACATTCTTCCGAAACATATGCTTTATCACTACACTACTTATACTAGTAAGCTACAAGACTTTCATCAAATATTCTAACTATCAATTTCGACCTAAATTTCAGTGTACTCTACCCCAGTTTACTCTATTCGTAGTTTCCTCACTAACTGTACTTATGATAATATTGTTAGTATTTGCGATTGCGAATATTATACCGTGATTTAGTTTAATTTGCTTATCTTAGTGAACATACTGGCGGTAGTGAGTGAATTTACAAGTGGATGTGAAGGTGAATTGGAAAAAAGTCAAAGCATACTCACTCACAATCGTCGCCGTCGCGTCACTAATATTCGCATCCTACAGTACACAATTTTAGTCACCTGAGTTATAGCAAAGCTGGCACAAGGGATCGCACCTCCACACTGGACCGGCAATCCCAAGTTCAAATCCGCAATCAAGCGTTTTTTTTTTTTTTTTTTTTATTGTGTTTTTTTCCTGTTATTAATCAAATCGAAGTTAGTATCAATCAAAAAAAAAATTACTCCATCTTTAACTTCTAATCAAATTAAATCAAATCACGTTTATTGGCAACTAAGTGTACAGAGACGTTACACTACATTAATAAAATGCATGACTTAATAACCATTTAGATATAGTAAATTTTTGACAGTATTATTAATTAACATTAAAATTTACGAATAGACACTTAACCCAGTTGTTACTGAAACAAAATTTTTTTTTTTATATCACAGCAGTATCCTAGTATACCTTGATGCATAAACTAAACATGGAAAAATACCAAAAAACTAAGTTTTCAGGAAAGTCAAAACAATGTCAAACGATCACTGCGGTGATTGTTAACCAATAAGAAAAGTTTTCCGCTCATTTATATTTTTAAATTGAGGATATTCCTTATACTTATTTTTAATCTTTATAACGATCGGTCGTTATAAATGGGTTAAACCAACAAGATTACAAAAAAAATAAAATTATTATATGATTCGAACATATCCTAATACCTTTAATATATTTTATGTATTTATAAACTCTTTTACAAAGAAGTAACACTTTAACATTTAAAATTATATGTTATGTTGTATTTGCTAATATTTTTGTGCCGCCTTCATTGATATCTGTTTCCTAAGGTTGACTGGGAGAGAAAGCTTTTAGCATTAAATTCGCCCTTTTGTAACATTTTGTTTGAAATGTACAATAAAGTTTGTTAAATAAAATAAATAAATAACATCCCCACTTTCTAACTAGAAATGAATTAACTAAAGCCTCTGGCTCGTTATTTTCTAACTCTATTTTTATTTCTGAGATGACTCATAATGATAATGGTGAGTTCACGGTGAACTCATGTCGGTATACCCTAAGTGAAACTTAATTTCTATTCACCCTTGTAATGTAAATGAAACTTATTTTTTTTCTTGAGTTTAGTTTAAGGTCAGATTTTTAATCAAACAAAATATATAAACCCCTATCGACTCGATTTTATGTTACTCAACGCATCGGATAACGCAAAACCTTGCCCTCTACTCTTTGCTCACTTAGTTCTTAAAATTAATTAGTTCGACTCAATTTATTTTTAAAGTAAATTCACTACCTTATTTTTCATTAAATTTCTATAACTGATGCCTATATTATTCCTCCCTAACCAACACCGCTTCAATGACTAAACCGTTTTGATAATTAATGCTACAACAACTTCCTACTAAATATTTTTCTAATGCTATTATTGTCAACCATAAGTATGACTCTCTTCAGATAGATATATTATAAAAACATTTATGCTGTCTAACTCTCTTCATAAGGCATATCATAAGAAAAATCATTTATAAAATATTTAACCTAAGTTGAAAAAATAATCTGCACATAATCTCAAAATTAACCATTTAATCTTTCAATTAAATAAATTTAAAGTCAAATCAATATGTTTTGATATGTTTAATAATCTTCAAAAGTGTAACTAATTTAATTCACGACCCCCCTACTTTAATCTGTAACTAATATTTTTATAGTCTTGGTACCTAAAATTTATTGTTAACTATAATCAAAACTCTGAAACATTTGGTTCTTGAAGTTTGAATAAAATCTTTGAAACCAACAATGAACTAAATCTTAAATCCAAAATTAATTTCACTATTCTTATAAACATTTAAATTATAAAAATTCAATTTACCCTGAAATGATTATTGATAAGTGTCATAGACAATCTTGATTACATCACTAATTTAAGTCCCCGCACTATCTTTAAGACCAAGGACTATCTATATTACTACCTAATAGTTATCTGCAATTGTTTACTAACAAATCATGTCTAACCCTACTGTTTAAATCTTTCAATGTAAACAGTCCCTAATCCTTCTTAATTATTTCAAGTTAAGTACTTATTAACTGGCCTCCACTTGAGTGGCAAAACTAATCATACCTCAACTCTATTGTCATGCTTAAAATTTTGTTAAAAATAATGGTACTGTTACCCCTGTCCATCACAAACAACAATACCTATAAAATAATTTCACACATCCTAACTTTACTTCACTAACGCTATATACCGATATTTATTATGTTATCAATCCTTTCGACGCTAAGAGCCAATGATATGTGTTTACAATTCCTCTGATAATATCAACTATTCGCTTCAATTCTGAGCTAAGCTGACTATCTACTTTACTACGTTCAATTTATAACAACATTAATAGTAAGAGCGACACAAGAATGACTCGAATAAATTTAAGTCCCGTTCACTAAATTTTAACTTTTAACTTCTCCTTAGGAACCACTAATAAGGGTACCCTTTAACCAATTGATTAAAATCATTTTACTGTAGTTAAAAATGCTAACCTAACTCCACTCTAACTTAACGAAAAAAATAATTCTGAAAATTATTTGCGGGTCAAATATTTAGAAAATACAAATTAAGTCTGATATTCAATAATGTACCTTAGAGTTGTGTCCTAGGTTTTCTTAAATATTACTTAACGTTTCGCTTAATTGACTTATTAATGGAGATTGAATTGAATCTTAAATGCTGCACACTAACTTGCTTTAAGTTTTTGATCTTACTAGTTAACTAAATAAACTACAATTCATTCGCTTGAAGTTAACGCTAAAGTACCATTTGGTTACTTATTTACCCCGAAAAGTGAGTTTTGCGACACTTATGCAATTCTGCCACTTGTCTATTATTTGAAATTTTACCTAGTTACTCAAAGTATTGCATTGAAATATTATTACTTAACTATATCCATACTTATACCGAAACTCCCTTTTTTTTTAAGTTATTAGTTTGGATGCAAACCCAAAATTGCTATCAACAAAACTAACTACCTAAACATTTGAACTCAACAATTAATGGTTAGCAGAGGTGGTTCAAATTGTTTGTGTAATAGTGTAAAACTAATTTCAGAATTTAACATTACCAACTATTTTGACAATACATTTTAGTTATTTAAAATTTGTGACTGACTTACCATGAGTCTGCTGTAGACACCACAGTCAAGAAAAAGGATTAAGTTCCCCTTGTAATCAACATAAAAGCTAACATTTAAATCACTTATCCAAGCTATATTTTCACAAATTATTTTTCATTCACTATTTCTATTTGTAACTTTATTTAGATAGCAAGTCCACAAAATAAATGATTAGTAAGGAATAAACGTATTTTAGTGTTTTTATCATCCATTGAATCTTTATTCACTCTTTCACAGTTAAAATATTGCAATAACTCCTAATTTAAAGTATTTTATTTTTCAACGTAAAATAATGTCAATTTGACAGCTATCGAACGTAAACAATGACTGGCAATCATGAAAACCTACTCAAATTTCATCCCATTCATTCGAACTCCGTACATTTTCCCCGAATGGCATTCGTTCCTTTATTTTACGCAATTTTTTTTTTTTTTTGAAACCTGGCAATTTAGGCAGAACAAGTCTTTATTTCGATATATCTAACACATATTTTCCGTCCCCACAGTTCTACTTATTACTATGGTAATCACGAATTATTTCATCGATTGTGGTAAAATAATTACCACTGACGCCATCTTTGATGTTTTTGCGTAACCGAATTAGCACGCACGCATTAGAACGCCATCTCGCGATACTTCGTGTGAACTTTGCCCGCGCGATCGACCAACTTTGATACCTTATCATAACTTGCTAATCGATTCCACATTGTACCGTTAATCGGCCACGCTATTCGGAACGTAAATGTGACGGCCCATAAATTTAACCGACTTAATAAAACCGCCGTATTTATACGGACGTGCTATCTGATAGATACAATTCTAACGCATTCATCCATTATGAAATCCGACGTCAATTTATAATGTGTTAACACGTGTTACCACGTGGCATCAGCCAATGTGACTGCTCTAATCATTGAATAAAAATAGATAAAGGAAAACCCTTAAATAATTAAATCGGAATTAGAATTTAACCCGGCGAGCATGAGGTAAAAAAAAGTTACCTAAAGAATGAGGCAGGGTATGACATACCTATAACTTAATGTACCATAATTTAAGTATTACTGTTATTATTATTACTTTATTGATTTTATATTAAAAGGCAATTACTTATTTAATGGAATTGAATAAAACAATATTTTAATTATAAAAATAAAATTATTTATTAACCTTTTTCTTATACCTTGTAATTATAGGAACAAAAGTTTAGAGGTTTACAAAAATTAACAATTAACGAAAACAATACTCTTTGAAACATAAATCAAATTATAAACTGAAAGATAATGAGATCTTCTTTGTATGAAAACTTATTATAATTTTTTTAATATAAAAATACGACTAATCACTAGTATTGAGATTAATACAATTTTCGCAAACAAATTTTGCGTGTTCCATACATATGGGTTTAGAACAAGTGGTGCAAGAGTGCTTGGTTTTTCTGTCCTTCTTGTTTGGACAATCCTGGCATGAAACTAAAATGATCAGTTTCTTGTTCTGAACTGGATTCACCAGACTGATCACTTGGTTCCTCCTCCGCCAATAGGGCTTGAATGCGTTCTTCGTCTCTTGCAATATTCATTTTGACCAAAAACTAAAAAAGAAAAGAAAAGTCAACCAAAATAAACAAAAAAAAATTAATTACAAACATAAAAATTAATGGTAAAAAAATACATCAAAAATGAGGCGGGGTATAACATACCCGAAACAGGTTTACACACGAATATCGCGGCCAGCGTCTCGCGCCACACTACGATCACGCCACTATCCCCTCCCGCACGGCCCCGCCTCCAGCTACTGAGCGCGCTAGTGTTGCCAGACGAAGATTTTAAAAAATACGCAACTTTTAAATTTCACCAGGGCATAAGATACCCTGGCTCATGCTCGCCGGGTTAAGCTACATCAGAAATTACTTGTTACAACCGTATCGTGAAATAAAACCGTCGCGATTCGAATTGAATTCACTGTGTCGATTACGCGAACACAGTTCAGTCGCTATTCATAAACAGACCCTTTCCGCACTACTCTACCACGCAGCCCTGTGTTATGTACACAAAGCGTAGCGCTTGACCCCTACAAACTCTAATATAAGATAACATCAATCCAAATGTCAAAATTTACGGATTTATCGATTAGGTATCAAGGATGTATAAAGACAGTTTAAAAATAACAGTGACTTCCTAAGCATGATTCGGACCGAGCATTACTGCTGAGAAGCGATTCGGAACGCAACTTCTCTGTGTCTACCTTGACTGTCAAAGTAGAGTTTATTCGTTGTCATTTTATTTCGTAATGTCAAACCACAGATAATTAAAATAAGGGGCCTTACTACAAACTTTTATATCATGACTTATATTGAACTGCCCTACCTTTTTTGTACTATGACCTCAACAGTTAGTATGAAAAAAGGCTCTAAACAGTACTGTTTAAGTCCTGCTTTGAACGGAACGACCTCCCACTTGCCGATAGTTAGCCTATTGCAGCCATGACGACTTTAATACGTAAATAAAATAAAGTAAATGATCGCTCTAGATGCTCGTTTTTTTTATCTGTACTCAAAGACAAATTTATTCTGTGACTCAAAGAGAAATTTATTTATCTGTACCGAGGCGTGTTCCAAACCCACACTCCGAGCGCAATCTTTCTAACCGAACGCTTCAATGCCACTTTCCATTATTATGGCGTGACGTTTAGTTGTCACAATCCCGCTCGATCGTTCTAAACGCAACCCTAACCTAATTAATTTGCGTAGCCATTGTCAAATCAACGTGTTTTTATAAAAGTGAAAGTGTTATTTTCAGGACGTAAATAAACCAAACACATAATCAAAACCGACCCCTAATGTGATGAAACCTGCACAAGTGCAATAAATCATTGATACTGTTTATTAATAAATAAGGAAGGATGACGGGACACAAATTAACAATTGCACGAGTCCATTTTCACCGCAACAAAATGTGACTGGAACATAATTAAATGAAAACAGCCACTTTCTTTCAGGACTACACAAAAACTTGAACTATACCTACCAAAAAGTCTGTAAGTTACCACTATGAAGATTTATACTGTTTTATACAAGATTCTGGTCAAGGCACCCCCAAAATGTAACCCCCCTTACCTACCCCTACTTCTACCATACTAAAATGCTGAACGATGTATGTCAATTAACTACCTATTTCTTTATATTATGTAAGTTACCTACCCAATGTTTTTTTTTTTTATGTATCAAATCTTTCCTTTGCTCCGATTAAATATTCTAACCTATCGTTTTCTTAGTTATTCCTTGTTAACCTATCTTACCTATAGATATAACCTACATTACTGACGTGCTTTTATGTGGTCTGAAAGGGCTCGTGATTTCTAGGGCGGTCCCTGATTGTGAATAATAGTAACCTAGATTCTTTTCAGAAGTGCAATCATTGTTTTGCTTCCCAACTATAACGCTATCATTCTTTCCTTATTCATTCTTAACTAATTCTGTTACTATGACTGTTACTAAATGATAATATCACAAATTAGCCGTTACCCTAGTAAATTGTTAATGGAATTTGATATTAAATTTTACATAGATATAATCTTTATTGCACTTATAATTATTATTACCTAATTTATAACAAGACCTGTGAGTAATGAAGAGTTTATCTCTAAAGAAATCTCTTTCAGCCAACCTAAGTACTTCTTTAAAGTGAAACTACCTAATTTTTACCTATATTAGAATGTTGATATTGCTTTATGGAGCTTCTTATTCTAATAACTGACTTAGTTTCCTGCATATTTTTAAATGGTATACAAATTACTCTTATGTCTACCCGCTGTACTTATATGAAATTCAATATGATACCTATTTCTTTAGGATAAGTTGCTCAGTATGTTTATAAAAGTCTAGTATGATGGAATGCTAATAGATATTACAATAATAAGAAATGAATGAAATAACCAAAAGCTATGATCACCAAAAGTCAGATATAGAAAATTGTTCACCGCTACTAATTATGATTTTATTTTCTTACTTTCTTATTTTATTTAATTTAGGTTATCCTATGTGGTTAGTGGCTTAGGAATAGAGTAAAAGAAGGTAAAATGGTAATAAATATAGAAGTTAACGTTGTATTAATTCAGAATATAGAAAATCTATCATCGTTACTTAATAATTGTTCTAGTGTTTTTTGTCAAATATAAAATATACTATTGTGCTATAGTCAAGTACTAAGTAAACAATGGTTTCTTTGCCAGCTAGACGGAGTGCACCAATCCCCGCACTCCGTGGTGAAACTCGACATCCAGACTTGGGCATTTCTCCCCTGGCTCCACCATAATCTTTCATGACAACTTTAATCAATAAATTAATTGAATTATTTAGTCTTAGTATGTCTGTCTTAATAAAAGAGGACAAGCAAAGTGCTTCAAGTGATCTATCAGCTTTTCACAATGAAGAATTATCTTTCTATTGTGATGGCGGATTTGCACAATTTTAATTTAATTTAAAAATATATTTATTGTTAGCGAAACTGTTTAACATTGTAACATAATTATGGACACAACATTACTATCCATTCAAAAGGGCCTGATAGATCCAATTTCTGAAGGAAAGACAATTTAATTCAAAGGGAATGTATTATTTGGTCGCAGTCTTTCCGCATCTTAACATCGGAACCTATCATACTTCTATGAACTGTGGTAATTTCAGTTTAGTCTACTAATGATATCTAACCTGTACATTAATTGTGTTTGTCAATAAGTACTTAAATTCAATTGTGGAATATAATTCTATTGAAACAACTTCCAATTGAATTGGTAAATGAAACCTAGCTGAAATATTGATGAGAAAGTACTTTAGTTTAACCATTTGAGAATTTGGATATATTCACTAAACAGTTTGATACTTTTATAGTACATAATTGAAGTATTGTTTCTATATTATACAAAACTATTCTATTAATAGAAAAAGTCCACTCAAACATTTTGATCTAGCGTTCTAATAGCCGTGAATCAACCTTAGCATATATAGAAACGCGGGCTTATTTCATACACCCAGATCTAGATTTCAGTACACCTTCTAGATTACTAGAATAGAATATTTCTTTTAAAATCAGTAGTCTACACACAAAATCATCATAAATCCAATCCAATTCAAAGATAAAGGAACTTTCTTTTATAAGTAGTAATAAATTAACTTTCACTATCCACTCACTGAAGTAATTAATTAATATGTACTCACCGAAACTGGTAAAACCAACACAATTAATGCTACATTGTGAATATTCACTACACCGAGCTATAGTTTAAATGGATTTTTGTTAAGGCACCTACCTACGGATACTTGTTAAGGCTTCTACCTATGGATTCCTGTTAAGGCGCCTACTTTAAGACATGGAATCTTACCTAGTGAATTTACCTGCCTAACAACTACTAAATTTTTGAATTCCTATGCGACTCCCATGATGTTTCCCGACATCTTTGACGCCCACACAGATCTCACTTCAAAGAATACCCCACCTTCTTGAAATGCTACCTTTTACTTTTGCTCAATTCACCTAATAATAATATTCCTACCTTATTAATGAATTTACCTGCCTATTTGCGTCTAAATTTAGAATTTCCTATGCAATTTTTGGATTGCTTACCCTCAATCCTGTTGCCCAATTCTCTACAGTTTGAGCAAGCATAACTCCCTAAATTCCTATCGCTTGGACGTGTCCACAGTTGATGGGGAAGGAACAACTGGGCCCCTACAGAGGTATAAATATAACAAACACTAAGGATATGAGCGGGCCAGCGAAATCAGATTTACAACTTCCTTCTTGGAGCGGGAATCTGGCCAACTATACCACGTTTGCTACATTTATGTGACTATCTAGGTATCTTAAAAACAGAAACCCATCTAACCAGCCACATGGTTAGACTTTTCTACCTAAACCCCCCGCGAGGATCTGACAAATCGCCCCAAAAAGACACAAAACTAAATGAATACTCATCTAAAATCAACATTGTATAATAATACTAGCAAATCTAGTTAGCTTTCATCCCACAAAATAATGCAGCCCTGACCTCAACAGACTCAAGAACCAATACAGTTGTATTACCTCTTGACCCCACCGAGAGAACTACATCACTCTATAGGATTTCACTAACAAATCTGCATATTTTAATTATGAACTTCAATTCCTAGTAGTCCTACTATACTAATTCAAGAATTTACAGAGAAAGCTACGTTACTTTATGATTATCGCAAACAAAATCTACATACTTTAATTATGAACTTAATTATACCAGATAAGCTCAAATTAAAGCATTTATGCAAAAGATTCGCGGGACAAATGCGGCCCTATTCGTCAGAAAACCTCGACCACTTTCTTGCTGACTTCTTGAAAATTGCTTGATTTAAAAATAAACTTTTTCAGTAACGCGATCTTACAGAGGGATGTGGAGTTTCTTCAAAAATTACGTCTTGACGCTTCGCTCGACACCGGAGAAAAATGATCCTCGCTTCCCTTGTTCTACCCCTTATAAAGACTAAGTTAGCGTCACCACGCACACCAAAAACGGCGCCAAGTAATTTGCGCCTTTTTCATCAAAATAGCTAAAATTTCCCGCGCTAAATTTACATTGTGCACTTTAGCCCACTCCTATTGGCGTGCTCGTTTCGACTCCTCCCCTCTTTCAGTGTTCCCCGCTTATGAAAATATATCACTACCCTATTAATGGAGATATTAAAAATTACTTACATTACATTTTGATAATTATCTTATTTAAATCAACAAAGATTATAAGTTTCATTTTATGTGAAGTCGTTAACAGTTTCAATAATACGTCATAACCTCGCAACGCAACACTTTGAGAAAATCATTTTTGAATAATAAAATTTCGCAATAATATTACTAAAAGTTACGTAATCAGTTTTGTCTTGTCAATCTTTAATAATACGATTAATATAATTTCCTTACATAAACTAATACCCTCAAACCAACTTCATTTAGATTTTAACTAATTAATCGTTTCACTTTGCTTTACCTAATCCCGTATAATTTAAATTGCCAAAATACCTATTGCTGAGTACTAATTAATGCAAATATTCCGCTTTTCCACCTGCTTAAAATACAGTAAACTTATTATCTCTAACTAAACACACATACAAAAATGGGTACTTTGCAATTTTAGTTAGCAACACTCTTTATTATTTTACCCCCGCGACAATCTGTCGCCATCAATCCGACGCGTCGGTGCTACCATATTGCAAATATAAATTGTGCAGATAGCCTAATCGTGATTGTGCAATTGTGCAATCCGTACCATAGCTGCCAACTTACTAAACCTAATTAATCGCCAAATTTCATTCCTCTTTAAAGTATTTTTTAGAAATAAACAATTATGACGATAACTGATGAGTGCTAATAAAACTAATAATATTATCAATAATAATTATGAATGAATTATAACTTAATCCATGTTTTGAACGTCACGAGGATTAATATTTAAACCTTGGCGCCAAGAAAGAATTAAGAAACTTCCGCCTATTTTTATGACCTTAAATTACTCTTTAGACAGATTATTATAACAATTAATTACTTAATCATGTTCTATTTTACTAATTATTATTCAGTAAAATAAACAAACACAATTCAGCATTATTTAGTCACATTTATCTCTTGGTAAACAAACTTGAACGAGAATAAAATAGTTTCACATTTATGCAAACCAATATGTTTATTTAAGTTTTTCCCAACAATTTATGCTTTTAATCATTATTAATTTATCACATGAACTTATCTGTGGGAATGAAATTAATTCGTTTTGTTTTCCAAAATTGGCAGTAAGGTTAAAACCCTTTGCCTTTCTTACAGAAAATTCACAATTGCTAAATAGTTCCGATTTTTATCACTAGCTGTCAGATTTACGTCATCCTATCTGTCATAATCTTCTGTAATTATCTGTTATTAATTTATAACCTTCTAAGCTAATATTATGTTATTCTTTCTCATCATCAAATTATGACAAACAAATTGTGAAGTACAACAATTTATGAGTCCAAGTAATGTTCAACACAAGCTCCTTTGAAAAATAATGAACATTTTATTAATTGTTGATTGACATCTGAAGTGCTTACGATTTACTACAAAACCTGTGTTTTTTATGAATAACTGCATAATCAAATGCCGATAAGTTCCTGAGAACAAGGTCAGTGACAACCTTCCTTTAATATATTTCTTTTCTTTACAATTTAAGTAATATTTGAGATAAAAAAATAACATGTTCAGTTTTGAACTGTTACAACCAGACGGTCATAAAAATATGAACACAGGGAGGTGGATGTACTCTGCCTTGTATATCAATAGCCGAATGGAGATTTGTCCACAACCACTGATATCACAAGGACAAAGTTTAGTTTTGAAGTAATTGCATCAGGAAACCAAAGGACATCTGATCAAGCCTCATAATTAACAGTAATCTCATCAGAATATGATATGACTGTACACACAGATTCTCCACTGGCAGGTCCGCCTAACATGGCTTAAGGAGTTCAGTCATAACATCACATTCCAACAAATCACTATTAACTATGGTGTTAGAGTTTCAAGACACAAGGCCAAGAAAATACCCAAACCCTCAACATTTTTCAAACAAGCCTATTTTAGCCGCTTGATAAATGAGATTGAATGTCGTAACTAGACTTGTAATTACCTCGGGGAAAGCCCTAAAATAAAACTTTAAGGGTTTATGATCGTCTGCTGAAACCTACCAATAGACTCAACAATTATTGTTAAAATCCAGGGTCGCTCAACTTTACCTTTATACCTCATTTAAAATATCTGGGATTAAATCCACAGACATTTCAAACTACAATTTGATTGTTTGTGTATAGGTGTATGCATATATAAGTACATACAAGCAGCTTTTATCATATAGATAATAACTATTGTTTGGATGAAGTAGTCTCAACTAAGTTGGTTGATTAAAGTCTAGACTTATTTCAGCTCTCATTATTCTCTGAGCTTAGTTAGTAGGTATTTCACTTATTTCATCCAAGCAGTAGAAAAACACATGCAAATATTGGATTCTGTCATTTTCAATAAAGGTCCTTTTGCTCATTACTATTGCTTATTGAGGCAATTAAATAAGTGTTTAAGTGCAAGGAACACCTTTTGAATATACATCATCCAACTTACTCAAAACAAATGTATGGTTCATACAGGTATTCATTATGTGATATTATGGTCTCAGTTGACCAGCGTTGTCAAATTTAGTATTGTTCTGAAACCTGCATGAGTCATAAAGATTATAAATGTAAAACAATGATATTTTGTTCACATATTAATTAATAAACTTTATTATTAAGTTTATTAATTTTGAGCTAGATTTATTTTGGTAAAACCTTACATCATGGAATAAATGATTGGATTAGTATAGTATTACTGATATTAGAAGTTAAAGTATGTAGGTATTTTTAGTCCTACAAATAAAGCCAGGAGTATTAGATGTGAACAAAATACCTAATTAAACGCAAAGCACATGACATCCTAACCCTAGATCTGCCAGATTCCTAAAAACAGTACAGGCAATAAATTAATAAACTTTAGGTTCAATTTAAAGCCTAGATTTGTTAAGAAATTATGTTGTATGAGTGATAGCTGGGTCAACACAGAATACTTTTGATCCTAAATGTACCTAGGTCGTCTAATAACACTAAAACACACAAAAAATATAGTATTCCTGAAAAAAAAACACTGATTAATTACCCTAACATGAACTGAAGGAGATTTTAGAAAACATGCTTACTTACCTGAAATCTATTTGTTTATTCCTCGTAAATAGATCCTCCTCACCTTAGTTTACCACAAATTACTCACATCACACACAACACTTAAGCACATTTCACTAAAACACAAAGACACTGATATTAGATACACTGACCACTAAACCACTACCCGTCGCGATTTCTTTGCTAGCTCAAGAGGCGACGACCTAGAGCTTTACGCGAGCAAAGATAACCCTAAGTCCTAACTGTGATCTACCCGTTGGAACAGTAAGCAAGTCTCCCCCCCCTATCTTAGACACGGTCACGCACAACAAACACGATTTCATACAAAAGGAATCGCATCTGGACGCGCTTACATGTCAAAAGTTCCATGGGCTCAGAAGCTCTTCAGACTTCGTGGAAAATCAACAATGAAAACTCTATCTTAATCCTTGCAACCATCAGTACAAGCAGGGCCCACACCTGTACTGACTGTAGCAAGATTTCACCAAATAAAATCTCCCGAACGAGGGTTTATAAAACACAGTATTCTAGAAGATCAGATGAGACCTGCTTACCAGTTACGAACCAACATGCCTAGCTATTTATGCAAAATCTACGATGTATTCTTCACAGAAACTAACACTATATAACTTTTAATTAAAACAAAAGACAATAAATTTACACTTAAAACTTTGACTGGCTTCTTGGACTTTTTTCGGCAGAGTTCCGACTCCTGCTAGATATACGCAAAAACTATCCCCGAAGGTCTAAAATTTCGATTTTTATAGGCCCTTCAAACCCCCACTTGCTTCTCGAAAAACCGTTGAATCCTTATGTACCATACCATATATGGTCTGGTACATAAGAAAATATGTCTGACTGAAGCGTTTCTCCTTCCCTACGTCAAGTGGTTTTTCAAAGGTCAATAAATCATTATATGAACATAAAAACATGAAAAGAAATGTGAATTCCTCAAGCATTTAGGTTTCAACATCGGTTAGATGACTTATTTGTAAGCTTTTCAGCTGTTTTCTATAAATAATAAATAATTAATAAATACTAAAAATTGCCAGCTTTTTTCCAATTCTCCCATTATAAATATTCAAGTTTTTTATTCGATAATAACTTTATTTGTAGATTTCTTATATTAATCACCAACCAAAGTAATTTAATTTATACTTCTTTCAATCCTAAGAATAACTTGCTAACTTTTTTAGCCTTTCGAACTCCTGGTGACATAGTAATATCCATTTATAACACTTGGAAAACCTTATTAAATTATTAAACAACATACATAATTAACTACATAACACATTTAATAGGTAAAACCTACTAATAAGATAGTAGCTTATTAATTTCAAATATTCTATAAAATTTTTAAAGTATTTTATCTCCAGACAATTTATACATTTGCATGAATTTACTTTATTTCCAAGCATTATTAGCCCTTCATTACTTGTTTTGCATGTAAACAACCTATATTTTAGTTAGATTATTTAGGTTTTGTAATTTCAAACAACTTAAGTTAACATACCGTAGTCGAAAAATCTCCCGATGATTGGGGAAAATGTGACTGGCCACACTGATTTTCCCCTAGACCTCAGATTAGCTATCAGCCTATGTACTGTGTTAAATCAACGACAACTTCATTTTAGGACCCGATTACATTAGACAAGCAACCAAGCGGCCTGTATAAAAGTCAGCGTTTTTAAAACCGCCAAAGTGAATATGTTACCATACAGTTTGTAGTTTGTTGCTCTGTGCTCTTAATATCAAAAAAATGACGATTTTGATGTAAAGCCGGTCTCAGACGTACACTTATAGTGTAGCTGTTACAAAACTGTCCCTGTCTTAATGACAACGTAGTGAAAACATAATAGTTAAGAAAATCAGACGCGGATTAAATCGATAACTGTAGCAAGATTTTCTATTCCGTATACAAACATCAACAGACAGCCAAACCATGGTCGAAATACACACCCCTTGTTTACCCGGTAGGCAATCCTATTCTTATCTTATATAACTAGATAATTTCATCATATATTCGGCCTAAGGAATGTTCTCCTTAACATTTGCAAATAACGAGTAGTAATATTAATCTTTGAAATGCATAAAACACGTGCATGACGTACATCAATTGGTTTGCGCACACCAATCTCACATTTGTGAGATGATTGAGACGTGTTTGTAGCATTCGTGAATCTGGTCGCCCCTTAACAGCTAGTGTTTGAACTCATAAAACGTAATCACTGAGAAAAAAAATAACTTGAAGGTAGATAATAAATAATGTAATAAATGTTTTTAAATGTGGTCTTTTGTTAGCTTACAGCTTTCAGCTGTAGAGAGGTTTCATTTTCAGGAGTTCTAACCATCAGCCAAAGTTAAAAGGTATTTATATTAGCGCAATTTGTCATATTTTGGTATTTTTCACACATCCAAAAAGTAATGTTTCCCTAAATTTCTTGACATTATTTATATTAAATTATAATAAGAACAATCTGAATTTATCAATTTTACTTCAACCTTGTGAATCTATTATCAAACACAAAAGTTATTAGCATTCTTAAATTAGCTTAATTTTGGAATTCTTTTACATCAAAGAATCTGCTTTTTTGCTCCTATTTAAAATCTATATGACTTAGGAAGATAGTTTTTGTTTTAAAATGTTAGGCTAATTTAGTAGCAATAATAAATGATAAATTTCCCATAAAGAACATAACAATATTGATTTTCTGATGAAAATCTAGTTTTTGTCTACGACAAAATTTTATCCATTTTAGTTTTCATTTTTGTTAGTTAGTTATACCATAAGTACTGGTTAAGTTTATTAATTCCTTATCAACACTGGTTCTATTTAATAATATCAGATAATCAGTAATATCAGAAAATACCTAGATTTATGTATATTTCTATATCTTAATGAAATATTAAGAAAATGCAAATTTCTATATTTCGACATTTGGTACTTTTCAGGTTACCAATGTTTCATGTCTCATGATGATGATTTAACTCACTGGAAACATGATAGCACCTCCACCCGTTTGCTAACAATAAACAGAATGAAACAGGACATTGAAAACAAGTTTTTTCAGAAAAAAACACATTATTAATTTGACCAGTCTGAAAACTCATGCTTCCTTTTGATTCTATCAGACAAGCTTTTATAATTTATTGTAATAATAATAATGTATGTTTCTTTTTGTCCCTGCAGCTTGTAATGTACGAGTAAATAAACTATTTCGATTTTATTGACTCGGATAGTTTCTTTAATTATCTTATTTTTAACAGCGCCATTTAACGAATGTTGGCCGTACTTCTTATCATATATTCTTTAAAGCAACAGACAAGCACGACTTTAGCTCCACTTTTGTCAATCGCATTAATAGCTTTTAGGTCTCACCGTAAGATGGCGTTGACTTGTTATTTGTAATATCTTCACAAAACTAACATTTTCATTTATTCATCTCCAAAGAATAAATATCCATAAAAGATTAGAATAATAAATTTCTTCAGTGAAAAAGAATTGTTAATTCTCCTTAAAAACAATTCTTAACAGCTGAAACAATTTATATGAAATCTTTACTCATTCTGTAAGACTCATAACAAGAAAAATAATAATAATAAAGATTTAAGTTAGTAAATGTTGGTAATAATGTATAAAAATACTAAAAAGTAAGAAAGAAAGAAAAAGAAGAGAGAAAAAAAAATACCAAGTCGTCTGAATAATAATAGGCAATTATAGGTTGGTTTGGTACATCCGGCCCCTGATTAATAATGAAAAATAATTTGAGTTATAAATCATCTAAACAATACAAAACATAATAATTGCCGCAATAATAATATATAAAAAAAAATTTGGAGGAAGGTTGAAAAATAAAAAACTTTTTTTTTTTTTTCGCAAGGTGTGAGTAGCCCCCTACCCCCTGAAATGACCTCCCTACACCCCACCGAGTATGATTGTTATTATAACGCTTGATAGTTTACCTTTTAACCAATTTAAAATGATATTAAGACAGCAGACCGATTGAGGTCGTCGATTTGAATGTAAAACGCATAATTAAGGTTATTCATCCTTTCAAGCGTTCTGACAGTCGTACTCGAGTCATTTCCCTGACCCAGCGATTCCCCAAAATCTATTATTAAATATAAATTAGTATATAGATTTGTTGAATCAACACTGTTCAAATTACAATAATTGCAGCTTTCCAAAAGCGATTCATTATAATCGTGTAGTTATGAAATAATTTACATGATAATATTTGCACTCTATTTTAGTACAACATCAATTTACAATTGATATCGTTAAATATTCATAGGATCATAATCGGAATAAAATCAGTCCCCTTTTTTTTAGTAAGAATTATTCAATAGCTAGTCATTAGTCTTAAGATTAGTATGTTTAACTTGCTCTTACCACAAAATCAAAGATAAATTCTATCAAAAACTTCGCAAATTCTGACATAGTAAAAGAATGATATTATTCACAATATTAGCTATGGTAATATCCTAGTACACAAGTAACTTAAATAACGTAAAAACCCTAAAATAATTGAACTCCAACATTTTGCAACATTAAAACACACAAATAAAATGAATGAACTTAACTAACATATTTACAACACTAAAACCCACAATTTGACTTAACTAACATAATATTATTTACAACCCACAAACAAAATTAACAAACCTAATTGGCTCGACTACACGGTATGTCATTATAAAACCAGGATTCTTAGTCAAAAATGAAAATAAATGAAAATAATAAAATAAACAGAAAAAACAAAACAAAACTAACTCTAAAATGTATGGTTATACCAAGTGAAACCTAACTTAACTGTACATAATATTTTAATGATTTGTTCATCATAATCAATTTTCCTTAACTATTAAAAGCAACTTGTGATTGAATGTTTACACATAATATCTATTTAAATGAATGGCATTAAAGTTGCCCCTAATCTGCTTGGTCTTAGGGTCCATTAACGTGTAAACATTTGCAAAAGGCACGGCGCTATCTACATAAGGACCTTCGTAAAGTAATTGAAATTTCTTTGTAAGTTTTTTCTGAGCCTCTGACTTGTTAACCTTACGGATCTTTACATAATCACAAATATGAAATTCGATCAACCGATGAGATCTATTGAACCTAGTTTGTCGTTTTACACTGTTATCTTTTAGATTTTGCCTAGCCTTTGCCCTGACATCATTAATGTCTTTAATTTTGTTTAGTTGTGGCAGACAATTGTCAAATGACATACTGTTACACGAGCCATATAATATTTCGTTAGGAGTAAAACCGGTACTTTCATGGAAAGTGTTATTGTACAACTGTTCTATATTGCTTAATATCGTTGCCCACCCCTTATGATTTTTATGACAATATGTTCTAAATAGTCGTCCTAACTCTTTATTTACCCTTTCCGTGGTGTTAGGTCTAGGGTTTCTAACAGTTGTGTATATTGGTTTAATTTCGATGTCTTTTAAAGCTTGTTTCCAGCTATCAGATGAGAATTGACTGCCATTATCTGTCATGACTACCTTAGGCTTAATTATTTTAGCGAATTGTTTTAATTTAGAAATTACTGATCGTGAAGTAGCCTTTGCTAAATCATATAACTTAACAAATTTGCTAAATGAATCCTGGATTACAAGTATATAAGCAACTCCAAATGTACCTTTAGGTAAAGGCCCATACAAATCTGCCATTACCATTTCTCCTACTTGTTCTGTTACAATAGACTTACATTCGCCTACATACTTTATATTATCACTTTTAGAGACCTGGCAAATATGACAAGTTCGTAATAAGGCTTTTACTGTTTAGTTCATCCCAAGCCAATAAAATCTATCTTTGAGATATTTAAGTACTTTATACGCCCCTTGGTGACCTATTTCTTTGTGGACTTGAAGTATTATTTCCTCTCTCAAGCTAGTAGGCAAATAGATTACATGTTTATCCGAATAAATCTTGAAATACACTACTCTATCCTTAATATAACATCGTTGAGCTATTTTACCTAATTTACCAACTAGATTATTATTAGTTTTATTTACAACACCCATAATTAACTGAACCTCGTTATCGTTAGCTTGAAAATTAGCTATGTTTTTCAAATCAGCTATTAGAGTTTTGTTTTTAGTGGCCTCCATATAATGAATCTCAGGACAATACACCTTATCATCCTGTATTAATGCTGAATCAGGTGGAAACCTAGACAGCACATCAACAGCGACATTGTCTTTACCCTTTATGTGTTCAATGGTATAATCAAACTGTTCAAGGAAAAGGATCCATCTTATTATTCGGCTATTGTATAATTTCCAAGTTCTAACAAACGTCAATGCTTTATGGTCAGTCCTAATTATTAATTTCGCGCCTCTCAAATACGTCTCGAACTTTCGCAAACAATAAATTATTGCAAAAATTCTTGTTCTGTGACTGTCCATCTTAGTTCAGCGCCCCTCAAAGCTCTACTACAGTATCCTAATATTTTCATTTCACCCTTATCATCGTACTGAAATAGAACTCCAGCTAAACCTACTCCAGAACTATCAGTCTGCAGGTAATAAGGCCTAGACATATCCGGATGATGCAACATTATTGAATTCAAAAACTTGCCTTTTAGTTCCTCAAAGGCTACCTGAGCTTCTGAAGTCCAGGTCCAACCTTTACTTTTCTTTAATAATTGACATAAGGGTTGAATAGTACTATTGTAATCAGGAATGAAACGCCTATAGTAATTACATAGTCCTAAAAATGCTCTTAAATGTTTTATCTTTTTAGGAATCGGAAAATTCTTTATGGATTCTATTTTCTCTGGATCTGTTCTAATTCCTTCCGTAGAAATAATATGACCTAGCATTTTTACCTCCTTACAAATGAATTTACATTTTTCAAGATTACAGGTAAGTCCTGCTGACTTTAATTTGTTTAATATAATGTCGATATGTTCTAGATGTTCTTCTAAACTACCTTGCGTTAGAATCGCGATATCATCCAAGTACTTGACACAAAAATGGCTAACTTCAGGCCCTAATATCTGATCTATAGCCCGGCTGAAGCTTCCAACAGATGTCTTAAGTCCTTGTGGTAAAACATTGTACATGTAAGATTTCCCATTAAATGTGAACCCCGTATACTTTCTACTATCCTCTGAGATAGCAAATTGGAAGTACGTATTATTAAGGTCTATAATGCTGATGTAATTAACCCCATGAAACGAATTCAAAACGTCTATTTGCATAGGTGGAGCTTCAGCTTCAGCTACCATATATTTGTTAATTTCCCGTGCATCTAACAGAACCCTAATTGAACCGTCGGGCTTTAATGTGAATGTTAATGGACTACAATATGGAGTAGAACCTCTAGATATTATACCCATTTCAACCATTTCAGCTAGTTTTTCCTCCATTCGTTGTCTATACGCATATGGAACGGGATAAGAGCGTCTTATAACTGGACTATGATCCGTCATTTTTATTACGTGCTCATAGCTATTTGCACGTCCTAATCTCTTAGTAAAAACATCACTGTGTTTTCTTAACACTTGTCTCAATTTATTAGTCTGTGTCCCTTTAAGAGGTATCCCTGTTTTGATTTCCTGTAAATACTTTTCAAAGTCAAAATTACTATCTACCTTCGCAATTTCTGAAACTTGGCCCTCAAATACATACTCGATGAAAGGAATTAACACTCTTTGGCTATTGTGACTAATTATTAACCCTACTGGAGGAGTTTGTAACCTGATATTAGTTTTATTTGCAACAAGCCAATCAAACCCTAATATCGCGGAGTGAACTAATTTTGGTACTATTAGAAATCGGATTTCTAGATCAATATTCCCTAACCTTACAGGCAATAAGACCATTTGTTGTATTTTAGCGCTCTTTTGTCCTACGGCCCCGCGAATCTGAATCGGCTTAACGGGTAGCATATTTAATTTATTTCCACCCTGTGACTTGAGAGTTTCCCAAAATGACTCGGAAATACACGTGATGTCACTACCAGTATCAACAAGACATATAACACGATGATTAAATATTTCTACCTCAACTTCAGACTTGACCATTTCGAGTTTATCAACAGAAATGTTATCTTCTTCCTCAAATAGTGACGAAACTACCTCCGTTTGAACTGATGAACTATTACCTAACTCTGATTGTGCCTTAAGAGTATCTACCACTTGCAACTCAAAGTTACTTAAGTTAGTTTCTTTTATACCTGACCCTAATCCCGCCTTATTGCATTGACCTTTGATGACTATGGGTTTAAGAATCCCTTCATCGCGCGTTCCTAATGTCTGTCCAGGCTTCCACCCGAGATCTAGCATAATTTTTAAAGCTACTGGAGTTAAATCGGCTCCTCCAAATGTCGATGTAACGGAGCGACTTACATCAACACTTACTCGTTTAAATTATTTGTGGGTTCATTAGAAGAATTGTTAGAATCATTTACAATATTTACAACATTACTTTTTGCTATTCTATTTGATGTTGCTTGACGTGCCGGTCGGTCATTGAACTGCCTCTTCCGGTTGAAATTGTTTCTGTTTTCTGGTTGATGTTGTTCGGCTGCCGCAGGCTTTTGTACAACGTTCGTTCGGGTATTCTTCTGTTTGAGGTCTGTTCGCTTGTTCACATTGTCTAATTTGCGTAAAAATTCTGTAGCTTGTAGTATATGGTGGTGTAATTAGACGCATTCCATGCGTATTGGATATTTCTGGGGAAATGTCCGATGATGTCGCTTACTAACTGTTGTTCTTGTATAGGGTATGTCAACATCTTTGCTTGACCACATAGTGATATGAAATGGCTTAACATTGATTGTGTCCCATCCCATGTGTTTTGTACAATTTTCCTCCTCAATTCTCCTTGTTCTGCTTCTTCCCAAAAATTTTCCAAGAAGTCCCTTTTGAAGTCCTCAAACTGTGTCCATCTACTCCTATATAACCTTCCCCATTCTCGTACTTCACCGTCAAGGGATTCCAGGACCATATCAACAATATCAGTAGTTCCAGGATACTTCTTCAGGTAAGCTGTTAAGTCTTCAATGAAGGTCACAGGGTGTTTGTATTTTGATGGATACTTGGGCCTCTCAGCAGACATTTGGACTGGATAATACACCGTAGAAGGTCCAGGCTGTACTAAAGCTTGAATATTAGTGTCGCTTCCTTGTATAGATGTATCTGATGCTTCGACAGGTGTTGAGGGGGTTGAAATCTTGTTTTCAAATTCAGCTATTTTATTATTGATGGTATTTACAGCTCGCTGTACCATACGTGACATATACTGCACTGAAGTGACCCTTCTCGGCTCTGGAGGGGGGTCTGCTATGGCGGCCCCTCGTGTCACAATATTGGACCTTCTTGTAGCAGCGGCTTTAGGTTGTGCTCTTTGTTTCGGCATCTTGAAGGTTTTATTGGATTACGTTCACCTTTTAAATGTAACTCTCACTTTTAAGTTCACTTACTATTTAACCACCATAAATTAAAGTCAAAAAATTTAAGTTCACATTAACATAAAAATTCACTCATTAATAAAATTAAAAGAAAAGAAAAAAACATAAAACACAAAAAAACACTCAATAATAAAGTCAGAAGAATAAAAAAATAGTAGTTCACCTTAACACTAAAAATCACTCAATAATAAAGTCAAAAGAAAAATTTAATAGTTCACTTTAACACTAAAAAAAAAAACACTCGCTAATAATAGTCAAAGAATAAAAAATTTGTAGGTAGTTCACTTTAACACTAGAGATTGTTCACTCGTAATTAATTATAATGCACTCTGGACAAGTTCACTTTCACTTTTCCACTTTCTAAAGCACCCCGAAAATGCACTCTGGAACAAACGTGTCTACGTTAAACTGGTAATATCGCACTTATGTCCAAGATTGAAATTTTTTTTTATTCTATTAATAATTAATTTAAAGTTAAAAGCCTAAATGAACAATGTCATATTCGAATAAGAATGTAGTTCGTTGTATTTGTCATCTTTAAAGTTATTGAACCCTAATAGTAATAGCAGAAACGTTTAACTAACCGCAAGCAGGAACGCAATTGAATCGAAATTGTAACCCGAAACGCAAAAGAAATAATAGTAAACGCGAAAAAAAAATGCCGAGCAATACCGCGAAATCATAATCAAAATAAATCGAAACCAGAAAAAAATATTCGTACCTATACAAATAAAATTAGTGTTACTACTGTGAATCCAAAACATACAGCGCCATCCAGTACGTAATAGTGTAACTAAACGTAGGTATTGTTTAAATATTTTATTATTATTATTATTCAAAGAGAAAAAAAATATTCATAATATTTTAATAAGTAGGTAACTGTATTTTTTCAAAAGGAAAAAAGAATACAAAAGAAATTTAATGAAAGCCGAAATTGAAAATTTATCAAAGTGGTAAACATCCTACTAGCGCCATCTCTTTAACTCTCAGTGAACTATACATCTAAATTAATTTAATCACGTTTTATCTAAATACACCACGTATTTGGTTTTAGTAAAATCCACTAGACTGTGTTTGTAACACTAAACTATACCGAATAGTTTTAGAATAACAGATGGTCTATAAACAACTAACGCCATCTATGTAAATCGGCGCGAACTAATTGTCTAGACTAGACTATTTAAATAGACAATACCATAAATAGTTTACCGAAATTAGTGTTCGTTTTATTCTATGTGTGCGCTAAATTGATAAAGAAGTCAAGAAAATTTAGAGCTATTGGGCGGTTTTCCACTTACCGGCACGGCGACGGGACGGCGACGGCCCGGCGACGGGCCGGCGCTCCGTTTTTCCACTAGACGGCGACGGCACGGCGACGGCGACGGCGCGGGCTACGCTCAGTACAGACACGCACGCCAATTTTACAAGACTTAAAAATGTCCTCGTGTAGTCGTCGTACTATTTATTTGCTCTAGCTTTTACATTTAAGGAGAAAATATCTACAACGTAGAAAAGTAAATTTTTGGGTCGATCCACTTATTAAAGTTAGGTATTTAAAGGGTTCTTACTATACTTTATTTGATAAACTAAAAATGAACAATAAGCAATTCTTTAACTATTTTCGAATGACTCAAGAAACATTTAATTATCTGTTGGAGAATTTATGTGAAACAATCCAAAAGAAGGATACTAAATTTTTTCAAAAACAGTTTTCGACTGAACGCACCGATCGAAAAACAGTTTATCCACTAACGCCATCTGTGCAATCAGTTGAATTTGAATATTACGTATGCCGTACCGTAGAGTTTGCCAAAACTGTGTTGGTATGGCTTATGCAGCGAATAGAATAGATGGCGCTAGCACAATAAAGAAAAAAAGATATCGCAAAAACTGTAAATCTACAGTTGAAACTATATAGGTACTAATAATAATTAATACCAATTTTTATTATATTTGGAATTTATCAATTAACCTAACTATTACAATAATGTACCTACGTACAAATGACTTTTATGTTGTGGTATAAATAATAAGAATATCTTGTAATATGCTGTAAGTATAAAAAAATTAAATATGGTAACTTGTAATTTATATTACATAAAAAAACAATATCAAACTTATGTTTGTAGTTCATTTCATACAAAATAAGTGCATACGACCTCAAAAATGTAAGCTTGTCAACAATAAGGTTGCGTTCGCGACTGTACAGGCTGAACCCTGCCCCGCGCGCGCACACACGCACGCACACGGCTACGTACGTATACAAAACACACACAGATTTGCCGGCCGGCGGCGGCATCGGTGGGGGTCAACGGGCCGTGCCGTCGCCGTCCCGTCGCCGTGCCGGTAAGTGGAAAAGCGTGCCATATAAACTCATACATTTATGCTGCCACGGCAGCCGTCGCCGGGCCGTCGCCGTCGCCGTCCCGTCGCCGTGCCGGTAAGTGGAAAACCGCCCATTGGGTCTAAAATAGTTACACAAGTATCAAACATTTTATCTCCTGTCGTTCATACGAGACTTACTTATTTAAACCCTTAAAAAAGAACCTCCTAGTAATTTATTCTAAAACCGCATCAACATCATTGGTTAAGCTACTCTTGCCAAATCTAATAGTAATATTTCTACTACAGCGCCCCCCAGCGACCAACCATTGTAACACCCACTTACAACCCATTGCCGACAAACCGCAATCACATAAATAAAAACCCGCATCTTATTCGATACCTCATAAATCAAACCGCATTTTGTACTAAGTAAAAGAAGATGATTAGAAAAGGAAAAAAATAAAATCCATTGGTGTTAGGTAGGTATACATAAACCATTTATTATTTTAACAACTCACAATATGTTAACAATACATCAATTATAAACTCCTGGATATAGCATGCAGCTTATTGTATGGTCGGTGAACACGCAGGTATGAAGGTGATGACTGATGATGAAGTTTCACTACGTAGCCGTTAAAATTTTTTTTTCACGTCACTAATGGTTACCATTCATTTCTTCCATAAGAGGTAATAGCTAGTACTCTTCCCCGGACTTCTTGTTGATAAGATGAAGAAAAAAAAAAATATTTTATTGTAAACATTTTCCACTTGTTTCACTTCACAATATTCTTCAAACACCAATACTCACACAGCTCACTGCACTATCACTTGATAACACTTTAATCACTGTACACTTAATATCTTAATAACACTTCTAACACAAATAAGTATTTCACACAGCACTCACTTAGTCAACTTACTTTGCACTATTCATTAAATCACAAGTCCGTCCGTAAAGCAATACAATTAGATTTACACTAACACAAAACACAAAAGATATTCACGTAACCATAAACTTTAGTGCAGATACCCTGGTGGTACACGAGGTGTACACAGTAGTACGTTTGTGTCATCACGTATTTATGCACTAAAATCAGTACATAAGTTTGTTTGTTTGTCACTCCTTCGTAATATTCGTAACTAAATAGCGCAATTGATACCTGTAGTGACCTACTGTATTTAGTGATTTTTATTATCATGTAAACATTTCCAAAATTTAATTATTTAATTTATTTTATATTAAAAGTTAACTTTATAGCACGAGCGAGAACGGGGCGCACGCTTGTATAGCAAAGCAACTCACGCTTGACCGCTGAGACGGAGTGCGCCGCCCGGTCGGAGCATGCATTCGGCGAGGCACCGAAGTGCGCTTCAGTGCTATTCCGTTCCCAAGGCGAATGCACGCACGTTTCGCTCCCGCGCCTACCTAAATCTTTTACGTAAACTGATTTCTGCTAGCGACAATAATTCGTTTAAAAATTAAAATTAATTATGTTGAAGAACTAAAATAGCTAAGTTACTTTTTTATAGATTTTAGTTCGCTTTACGCAAAACAACCAGTACAGATGATAAAAATATATTCACATGTACACACAACAGCGCATCGGTTTCGTCAGCCGAATTATCGTAAATTCTTATCACCACGTCCAAAGTTAACAAGTACAGTTCGACGCACCGCTGAATGTACAACGTAAATAAAAGTAAATAGATACTAACCCCGTACTTTTTCGTATAAAATCTTTAGCTACATGTAGTTTAAATTGATGACTATACTCGAAAAGTTGCTAAGTTAAGTTTTTATTAAATTACTCGAAAATCAAATAAACTAATCAGTTGAACTATGAAAACAGTCCGACGCGACGTGACGCGAACTGTACCTTTGCTAAGTTAAGTTTTTATTAAATTACTCGAAAACCAAATAAACTAATCAGTTGAACTATGAAAACAGTCCGACGCGACGTGACGCGAACTGTACCTATCGCGTAATGATCGCGTAGTGGATTTCTATTCATTTACCTATGTGTCGTGTGACATGTGTCACGTAATAAATGACTTTATTTACATGATTACCTAGACTGTTAGTAAGTCTACGTACCTAGTCTACTAAAACGTAATCAAAATGTTGTCCTACAAGACTATAAAAGAAATTGTCTATGGATTAAGGCTTTTTTTTTTCTAAATTATCTAAGCCCCAAAATGCTATAACATTTTAGTCCTGCCACAATTTGCCACATAATAAAACTTTAATAAATTTTTATAAAATTTAGTATAGAAAAAAAAAATTTAAAGTTCGCCCTAGACCGTTTTTTGATAGCTTATCAGGTGCTACTAACCTACTACGGGGTCTCTAAAAGGGGGTCAAAATTCGACTATTTTTCCTATCAGACCCACCGTTTTCGAGATAATTGAATTTTTGTAAAAATTTCAAACTAAATTTTGTATAATGACATTTCTAGCAAAATAACTCAAAAGTACAATACTAAATAACACACTAAGAAGAATCTAATCTGTACCATCCAAACTCCGAACAGGATTCGAACCCGTGAGCTAACCACTAGGTCACCGAGTCACATTTCTTTTTTTTTTTTCTAAAAAACTGCTAAGCTGTGACATCTTTGAACGTACTAAGAAGGAAAACCGACTCGCATCAGATCAACCCCCCCGAACAGGAATCGAACCCGTAACTAACCACTAAGCCACCGAGTCACTATTTTTTTTTTCTACAGTTCCGTGAACTATTTCGTTAAAATAATTGACGACAGATTTACCTACTGAATGAAATGAATGCACATTAACTACTCCCCCTACCTAAAATGTACAAAAGTCTGGTGTCATTTTTATGATTGTGTCTGTGAACATAAGCTAATCTTATCAGGGTATAATGAGCCTAAAATTGTGACGTGTCAACAAAAAAATTCCGTAATTTTCCTTATGTAAACAGTAAATAATAAGCCGTACGATCACATCATACCTTTACCTATTTTTAAAGAATTAATAAAAAGATGTCAAAAGTTACCAACTTAACAAAAAAATATCCGAAACTTTGCGAATTTTCGTAATGAATATGTGAAAAATAATACGAAATACGTTTTTAAATTCTGATATTTTGTACTATTTTTAAAACCTTCCGCTGGCAATACTTTGTCTTGACATTTCAAGATACGTATTATGATAAGGGATGTGACAGAAAAATCGATATCCACGCTATTCAATCACTATGAATGAATCGATTCTACTTTTGAATGAACTAATAATCGAACTATTTCTATTCGTGTTTCTCAACTTTAAATGTTAAAAAGTATTTACATAAAACAATGAAATACAAGAAATAAATTTATTTCGAAGATTTTTCGGCCCCAGCATACTACTATTAAATTTAACTATTTAGTTATTGTTATCGTTTAAATAAATAATTAATGAATTTATCAGTAATCTTATCGATTTTTCCGTCACTAAAAACTGTTTAGTAATATATTAGTAAAATTCTGTTAAGTTTAGTTGGAATCGATTAACTCGATAATCGGTTCGGTGAGTTTACGATAATACGATTACGGCACTAGTCATGTCAAAGTAATAATTGTCAAACATGAAAAATACATCAATACGACGAACACAAATTATTATAAAAAAATATGAAAAGCACAGAAAAAGTAATAGCTATACGCAATAATAAAAAGATCTGAAATAAAGCCGATACAAAGTAACGTACAATAAAACCCAGGTATCACTCTTTTTGTCATTTTGTTGTTATTGGGTTGCGATTTTATGCTAACTAATGTTTGTTTTCATGCTTCTAACCAATGATATTAGAATTAAAAAGATGTGTTATGTCAGTTTATGCGACGCCATGAATTTGTCCGCAAGGCGTATATACCTGCCTCGTTATAACACACTAAATAATACGATGTTACACGGTCAAGGTAACTCGGCACTTTGAGTCGATGATTTCGTATGGTCGCATAGGCCGACTTAACTTGACCGTGTTGTAAAGTGTGAACAAGATAGTATGATTATTTACAAGAGCGTAAACGAGACAGATACATGTTGCGCAATGTCGTCGTGAATGTCGCGATACTAACCATAGAATATCGTTAAATATGTCACAGAAGAGACATTCGATGGTTTGATGCCTATCAACTACAATGATGTCTGAATAAAATAATGAATCATTTTCACTAATAGTCATAATTAGGGATGCGCAAGGGCTTAAACCCAAAGGTTTAAACCGGGTCTTTACGAGTTTAAATCCGATTTCGACCCAAAAAGCGGGTCGAACCTATTACCACTAATATCTTGGGTTGATTTTGGGCACAATAAAATTTACCTATTAGTTTCTATTGCTAATTGCTAAAATAACAAATAGTCCGTTGCGTAATGGATTTCCACTCCGAAAAAAATTTTTTTTGTGACCAAAACGAATTTTTAAAATATATGTAGCTTCGTAAAACTTGTAAATTTAAATAGTAAAAGTGTTCAAATTAGTATGGAATTTAGCTTTAATTAAATATGGGCGATAAGAAATTCCATGTCACAAGGTATAGGTAATCCATACTAATATTAAAATGCGAAAGTCCGTTTGTTTGTTACGCTTTCACGTCTTAACTTCTAAACCGATCATCATGAAATTTTGCATACACGTTGTCAGGGGTACAGAGAAGGACAAAGGGTACCTTTCATCCCAATACATCGCAATTCATTTGCTGGAAACCTATAAAAATAATAGTAAATATATAATAAGGTAATGAGGGCTTTTCAAAGTGACATTTAAAAAATAAAAACAGCCACTATTTGCCTCACTAGATCGTGTTGATACTCGTCGAACCCTAAAAATAGTAACTATTTGATTCACTAGATGGTGTTGACACTCTTCGAAGCTTAGTAAAAAACTCACATTGTCACTTACTTTTATCAACGCCATCTCGATAGATCATCATACAGTTTTTTGTCTTTGTGAAAAGCCCTCATTAGTTATTGTTTGAGCAATGTCGTGGCATTGTCCGTTCTGTACATTTATAATCTATGACAGACATCTCTATCACACTCGGTAATCGGAGTATTTGCTGTCGCACTCAATCTTTTTAGGATAATATTTACTGACATTTTGTATTTCTAATGTACAAATATGAACGAAAATTAGTTAAAATAGAATTAGCTAAAACTTACGCATGATATGTGATCCCTAGACTTTTGGAAGTCTTGCTTGTGTAATTAGTACAAGTTCGCATTACGCAGGACGGCATTTTTACTGTGTTTCGCGGGAGCACTTCAAAGTGTCAACGTTGCCGATGCTTTTGCGAGACTACACTCAGGTGAGCTAATTAGCCAAGTTTTAGACTGCCAGTGTTAAGGCGCAGGTAACCCATCTACCTCTTTTTAAAATTCTAATATCTTTGCTTCTAACGCTATTGTTTTTATTTCAGTTTGCCTGTACTGTTCTTTTGGTGAAGACTATGAATGCTTGAACACTTATTACGCAATGCCGCATGGCATAACTGCACTGAAAAATAACCTAATCGCCAAGCCAAACAGAACTATTAAATGGTTTAGAGCAAGTTTTTATTTTTATTTTGCCCTCACGCTTTTATAACTTCGCTAGGCACACAGACATTTTCGCTTTGCACTCAATTAATATAAAGACTAGTTGCACTTTGAAACATCCAGCCTAACCAGACATTTTTAAAACCAAACATCCGCTGGTCACGGCAACAATTGTGAAAAGCCTACCTGGGCTATTAAGATCTAAGATCCTAGTGAACGGTACCCATTGTAAACTCCACTTCTTCTACCATCGTTTAATATCTATGGTAATATAATCCTCAATTGATTACAGCTATAGGTAACTGAAACCTCATGAAGACTTAGTATTGGCCAAATTTGATCGTCTAATTATAAAAGGACCTACGTTGTGATTTTCAGTAGTAGTAACCCGGACTCTTTTGGTATGTCTGGCTCGAGTCTAGATGTTTCATTATCAAGTGCACATGTACTAATTCTATTCTATAACTAAGAAGCCTTATTCTGATCTTAAAATTAATAAGCATTATAATATATTAATATTTGACATAGCATAAATTATGTTGATGATTTGGATAAATTAAAGATAAATAAATAAGGATGAAGATAATGGAGCCAAGGCTATAAGCCTTCGAAGGTCTCTACCACCAGCCCCCGACCTTAATTCCAAACGCACACCAGCATAACTAAGATGCTTTCCCGGTAACTATGTACTGCGCAACTGTGGCGCTATCCAAAATCGACATGAAAGAGATAGGAAGGTACTCTAATTTAACCATACTGGGATAGATGTAAATGTTCCTAGTAGTATTCCATGTCATTGCGTCACCATGCAACATACACAGCCAGGAGTGGGTAAGCATTGGGATAGTTCCGTAGAATCTATACCAAGTGATTACATAAGTTGGTGATGGTACCGACCACTAGGGAGGCACAATGTGGTGTTCCCAGGTACAATTAGGTGAGCGAATCAGCCTGCATGTCCATAGGTTTGTGTAGTATAAGACATATGTCTTATAATTTTAAGCACATTATTAACAACATTTTAGTTATTCTTTGGGTAAACTTTTAAATTTAAATTCTGTGTTATTCTCTTTTGTCCTTTTAATACCCAAGATGTCTAAAGCAGAACCTAAAAAAGAAGTAAAAGACGCGAAAGATCAGGAAACTCCCTTAAGTGTTATTTTAAAATTCATTAAGCCTTTTGACGGCTCCCGAAATAAACTAAATGCCTTCTTGACAAATTGTGATAATGCCATTTCTCTTGCGTCTCCACAACAGGAAGACATCATTTTCAAATTTATCTTGAGCCAGTTGGAAGATAAAGCCGAAAGTGCATGTTCCATTAAAGATTTCGACTCCTGGAATTCTCTTAAAGAATTCCTAAAGAATCAATTTGGCGAGCGGAAACACTACGCCCACCTATTGACCGATCTACAAGAATGTAAACAAGGTACCGAATCCGTAAACCAATTTTCGTTACGAGTAGAGACATGCTTATCAAAATTATTAACGGAAGTGACAATTTCAAATTCAAAGAAAAGTGAACTCGCGGGAAGGTTGGCCGCGATGGAAGAGTTAGCACTTCACACATTTACCTTGGGACTACATCCTCGGCTTTCCAACATCGTCAGATGTCGCGATCCTAAAAACCTCAATGAGGCAATTAATCACGCTATTTCTGAAGAAAAGATTCAACAATTTTCCTTCCGAAATAACAATATTAATTCTAATAATACCAGACCTAGAACACCTAATCCATTGATTCACAATCAAAGACTTCCATCTAGGCCAAGCTACACCTACACTAATAATAATAATCAAAATCCACCTAGAGACCAACCATTCTGCAGATATTGCAAAAAGGTAGGTCATCTCCTTGAAAATTGCAGACTTCGCCAATATAATAATAATAACAGAAGATTTAATAATGGTAGCCAACCATTTACTCCTGCTCAGCCTCCCACTTCGAATTTTAGACCAAGGACCTTTCCTCATGTGACCTTCCTCGAAGAAGGCCAGAATCAAGATCTTGACCAAAACCAAGTCGATAACAATTATTTAAACTATTAAGTGTCCCGTCAAGGTGTCGCACGGGACAAAGTCCAGTAAACATTGTCGACACCACTCCACCAAACACAAGTCCTTTCTCCTCGTCGACCCATGGACAGGGTAACCAGCCCCAAACTCGTGGTCGCTCCTCTTTGACCCATGGACAGGGTAACCAGCCCCAAACTCGTGGTCTCTCCTCGTTGACCCATGGACAGGGTAACCAGCCCCAAACTCGTGGTCGCTCCTCTTTGACCCATGGACAGGGTAACCAGCCCCAAACTCGTGGTCTCTCCTCGTTGACCCATGGACAGGGTAACCAGCCCCAAACTCGTGGTCTCTCCTCTTCGACCCATGGACAGGGTAACCAGCCCCAAACTCGTGGTCGCTCCTCGCCGACCCATGGACAGGGTAACCAGCCCCAAACTCGTGGTCGCTCCTCGCCGACCCATGGACAGGGTAACCAGCCCCAAACTCGTGGTCGCTCCTCGCCGACCCATGGACAGGGTAACCAGCCCCAAACTCGCGGTCTCCTGGAACAGAAAGATAATACAATTAATAATCCTAATCCTAATCAAATATATGAAATAATAATCAGAGAAAAATACTTACCTCATATTAAAGTTGAAACCTCGGCCAGTGAAACACCACTTACCTTCCTGATAGATTCTGGTGCATCCGTTTGTGTGCTGAAAAAGAAAAGTTTGACAAATATGCCGCTACTTAATGATGACAAGATAGCAGTAAAAGGAATCGACACTAAAGATGAAACCATTAAAAGCCTCGGTTGTTTTGAATTAAAACTCCACCTTGACCAAAAACTTAATATTGTTCATAAATTTCATTTATTCGATAATATTAACTTACCTTATGATGGTATTATCGGAACTGATCTTTTGATGCAACACGGCTGCAAAATAAATTACAGCACAGACTTATTAGAAATAAACGAACACAAGATAAAATTATTATTTAACGAACCAGTCTATATTATTCAACCACGTACAGAAACAGTAATTGAATCTACAGTAAAAAATCCAGAATTACAAGAAGGTATCATACTAGATCAACATATCTCTGAGTCTCTCTTAGTATCCAATTGTGTAGTTAAAGTAAAACCCAACAACAGAGTTAATATATCCGTTCTTAACGTTTCCGAGAGTCCAATATCTATAAGTTCTAACCTTTTACTCACAATATATCCAGTAGAAGAAGAAAATTTGTATTTGACAAATCCTGAGAGGAGTGCATCAGAGAGAACAGAAGAAGTTCTAAACTTACTACGCGTGTCGCACTTAAATAACGAAGAAGCAAGTCATCTTTTTGGTGTTTGCGTTGAATATTCTGACATATTTCACTTAGCAGACGAAAATCTATCTTCTACTTCTGCTATTCAACACGAAATTTCAACCAGTTCCTCTATACCTATAAATGTAAAATCCTACAGGTTCCCAGAAGTCCACAAGGAAGAGGTCAAATCTCAAATTGAAAAAATGTTACAAGAAAAAATTATCCAACCATCTGTTTCCCCCTGGTCTTCACCCATTTGGGTCGTGCCAAAAAAAATAGATGCTTCCGGGAAAAGAAAGTGGCGCATCGTAGTGGATTACCGGAAGCTTAACGACATAACTATAGGAGAGTGTTACCCTTTACCTCAAATCAACGAAATTCTAGACCAATTAGGAAAGAGTAAATATTTTTCGACCCTTGATCTTGCATCGGGCTTCCACCAGATTGAGGTGGCGCCACAAGATATACCCAAAACGGCATTCAGTGTCCCTGAAGGACACTTTGAGTTCACCAGAATGCCGTTTGGGCTCAAAAATGCACCAGCGACATTTCAAAGACTAACGAACACTGTCCTTTCCGGCCTTCAGGGTATGCAATGCTTCGTTTATCTTGATGACATTGTCATTTATTCCTTCGATTTGGAAACACATATCAAAAAGTTGCGTAATGTCTTTGAACGTATGAGAAAATTCAACCTTAAGCTCCAACCCGACAAGTGCGAGTTTCTTCGCAAAGAAGTTACTTATTTAGGGCACACCATTAGCGAACAAGGGCTAAGACCCAATCCCGAAAAAGTCAAGGCAGTGAGCCAATTTCCTGTTCCTAAATGTCAAAAGGATATAAAATCATTTTTAGGCCTAGTTTCATACTACCGTAGATTCATCCAAGATTTTTCGGGCATAGCCAAGCCGCTTACGAATCTTCTAAAAAAAGATGTACTATTTGAGTGGAATAACCAACAACAACTTGCATTTGAACAGTTAAAAAATAAATTAGTAACTGCACCCATCTTATGCTATCCTGATTTTACTGTTCCATTTATACTCACCTGTGACGCATCAAACTATGCAATTTCAGCGATATTGTCACAAGGCGAAGTAGGAAAAGGCCGTCCGGTCGCTTATGCGTCCAGAACGTTGAACAAATCAGAACTAAATTATATGGTAACAGAAAAAGAATGTCTAGCCATTATTTGGGGAACTAAAATGTTCCGACCATATCTTTATGGTCGCAAATTCAAAATAGTCACTGACCACAAGCCTCTTAAATGGCTTTTTAACCATAAAGATCCCGCTTCAAAACTTATTAGATGGAGGTTAGAGCTAGAAGAGTACGAATACGAAATTGTGTATAAAAAGGGTAAAACAAATTGCAACGCAGACGCTCTGTCTAGATACCCTGTAAACCCAATACAAAATGAAATACCTACCGGAGAAAGAAATCCTTAAAATCCATCCGTTACATCAGAAGCTGAAGTTGTCCCCGCCGGTGACGCCGCCATTGGTGATCCTAACATTCCTAACCTAAATGATGTCGATATTCCACCTATAAATCCTGAAAGTCCTGGCCTGATTGACTTACCTGAGCTGCTAAACTTACCTGGTGGATTTAATCTCCCCGATGATTTCGAAATTCCCGATGACTTCGATGCAATTCCGCCTTTGACTCCTCCAAGTAGTCCTGGCGATGAAGACACGCATTCCAAATGCCTGAAAACATTGAATAGTAAAACGTTTAACTCTAACGCTAAAATTGAAGAACACAATGAAAATTTATTAAAGACTGATGTAAAAAATATAGTTATACCTACATCTTTAGACCTTGATGAGTCTAATCATTATGTATCAGAAATTATTGCTAATGGTCTATTATCTAAAGAATCACTCTCCAAAGAAAGAGAATTAAATTCCTTTTTACCATTTGAAAATGATAACATTAATTACTTTCTTCTTTTCGTTAAAGTCCATTATTTCGATAAAAGTAGCTATGAAGATCTCTTCAAAAGTCTAAAAAATTTAAAGGTTGAATTATTATCAAGAAACATCTTGGAATTCGCTATAACTGACTTTCGCAACCAATTTGATACTCACAATTTCATAAAAATATATAATATTATCATGTATTTATTCCATAACACAGGAATAACGGTTCATATATATAAAAATACTATTATTTACCCGAGTACCAGCGAAGTTCCGAGAATCCTAAAAGAAAATCACGACATACCCATTTCTGGTCACTTAGGTAGTAACAGAATGCTAAGCAGAATCCAAGAAAAGTACTATTGGCGTAACATGCGTAGTGATGTAGAGAATTATGTACGGAAATGTGAACAATGCCAAACAAATAAAGCTTTGAGAAAAGTTAACCGAGCTCCAATGCAAATAACTACAACATCAACACAACCATTTCAACGGGTCGCATTGGATATTGTAGGCCCCCTACCCGAAGCCGGTGGTAACAAACTTAAATATATCTTGACAATCCAAGACGACCTGACTAAATACTCTGCCGGTTACCCAATGCCAAATGCTACGGCAGAAGAAACTGCCGAATGTCTTATCCATTTTAATTCTCAATTTGGCATCCCAAAAACTATCTTGACTGACCAAGGCACTAATTTCACAGCAGAGCTTTTCAAGCAAACCTGCTCATTTCTCAAAATAAAACAACTTTGGTCAACTCCATACCACCCACAAACCCAAGGTGCCTTGGAAAGGAGCCATTCGACTTTGAAAGAATATCTCAAATCTTTCGTCGATGAAAATCAAAGTAATTGGCCCCGCTACGTCTACACAGCAATGTTAACATATAATACTACCGTCCATAGCACAACCAACTACACTCCATACGAATTACTCTTCGGGCACAAGCCCTTTATTCCCTCTTCAGTTTATGACACTGCTTTAGATTCAACATACAGCGATTATGTTCGTGTTTTACAACAAAGACTGCAATTTTCAAGAGAAAAGGCTATCGAAAATATATTAAAATCCAAAACGACGTCAAAAACTTATTATGATAAACGGTCAAGTCCAGTAAAATATAAAACAGGGGACATGGTCTATGTTAAAAAAATACATTGACCATCAGGAGGGTTCCGTACCTTCGTCATATGGCCACCTCGTTCGAATTCGCGCATGACATTAATATATCTTTCTTTAAAATCAGGATTTCGTTTAAATTTAATTTCTAAAGCCTTTAATCGTTTATACGCGATGTGTCGTGACTTCCCCAACGAGGACGGGTCCTTCTTTAAGGGAATGGTCACTATGAAGCTACCATCAGTCGCTCGTGAGTGTGTATGGAAAACTGTCTCACATTGATTCGTATCATCATCTGGTAGTTTCATACACTCGTTATTATTTACCACAAAATTGCATTTAAAAGTAGGACTATTGGGTTGAGTCATTGGTACTGGACCCGATATGACCCAACCCAATCGCGTTTTTTGTAAGATAGGTAGCCTCTTGCCTAGTCGGTGCTGGCCTATACACAATAAGTTATAAAATTGTTCTGCGCCTATTATTATATCGATCTCGCTCGCCTTATAAAAATGTTCGTCGGCTAATCGATATTTATTAGGAATTATTATATTTTCTATATTTATTTTCGGTATTTGGCAAAGATTCGGTACGATAAAGCACGAAATGTCAGCCGAGTACGTATTATCCCGAGAGTGTACAGTTAAATTACAGAAATGCCTAATATTGGTAAGGCTATTGTTAAATCCGCGGACTTCCACGTCTATCGGTTGTTTCGATAAGTTAAGTATTTCATGCGCTCGTTGCGTAATAAAATTCGATTGCGAACCCGAATCTAATAGTACCCGCAACGTTTTCGTTTCGCTGTGGGTAAGCTTTACATTGACTAGCGCTGTCGATAAAATTATAGACTTGTGCATGAACTGTTCGTTATTCGATTGCGCAAGTGAAGAAATACTTGATTGACTAGTCAACGCGTTTGGGTTCGGTTTAGAATGCGATGTTGTTTCGTTCGATTGTGAATTATGTAGTGTAGATGTATGTGTCGGCACAGCATACATAGTAGGTTCGATGTGGTTAGTTTCGGTATTAAATCGTTGTGTAAATGTTGGGTTATGTATAAGTGAGTGGTGCTTGCCATTACATGTCTTACACCGACTAGCTTTACAGTTTTGAATGAGATGGTTCGATCGAAAACAATTTAAACATAACCTATGTTTTTTAATAGTTCGAATGCGTGAATCTACACTAAGGGCTAGAAATTTAGGACACTGGCTAATGTAATGAGTTTCGTTACAATTAGGGCATCGATTAAATGGGTTACCTTGCACTTTTTCTTGAACCGTCCGGGTCGCGGTCAGAAATGTTTTCCTTGCTACATTCTGCTTGCTATCGACCGGTTGATTTTGTTTGATATTTGATTTTAGTGTGTCCAGTAAGTCCGCGTGCGTCCTTAAGAATGTCTTGAAGTCCTGTAAATTTGGTAATTCCTTTGAGCCAACCTTTTCCTCCCACTTTCGTTGTAGGGAAGGGTCAAGTTTGGAAGATAAAAAATATATGATTAATAAATCCCAGTTCTCGATATCGACATTTAGTGATTTAATTGTTCGCAAGTGTTTTGAAATGTTATCGATTAAGCTTCTCAATGCAGTGGCCGTAGTGGACACTGTTTCGATATCGAATAAAGCTGCTAAATGATTTTTTATTATTATTCTAGGATTATTGTACCGTTCGCATAATAGTTTCCACGCTAAATCGTAACTGTCTTCGTTAAACTCTAATGACGCAATAACTTCCAGCGCACTGTCCTTAAGACAAGTTCGCAGATACTTGTACTTCTGAATGGATTTTAAGTTACTTTGATTTATGATAGCATCAAAGGTATCGCGAAATTCCATCCACTGTTTTATATCCCCGTCATAGGTAGGTAATATTATTTCTGGGTATTTAATATTATCGTTATTTTCAGATTTATTTTCTATAGTGATATTGGATGAGTTTGTATCCGGAGGTGTTTCCTCCTGGAGACAATTCATGGCTAAAGAGATAGCTTCGTAATAGGATTTTTCGAAAGCTTCCCTTTCCTCTAGTTGTGCCTCGTAGTCGGCACATTCGATTTCAATTACATCCTGACATTTTTCGTAGTCATCAAAAACGGATTTAATTCGATCAGTACGTAATTTCAATTCTATTAACTGGTCAGCGGAAGGCTGTTTTTCTGTAATCGAATTTAAGTATTTTCGGAACAGGGTTAATTTTCCCTTTAATAATCCCCGTTTTTTGGTAAGGGTTTGTAAACTAGCTGATTCTAGTTTACTGTGTTCCGCGTTTGATGTCATTTTTATATAAATCAGAAATATTGACAATTGATTACGTTAAATAGTATTTAGATATTTAAAAGGGATAAAGAACAGTGGTAGGATGGAAAGAAAAGAAAGGAATTCGCCAACTCAACTCACGTGCTCGGGAGGTACTTAGCCAAATCCTCGGTTCTTCGTGAAAATATAGATTCAATTTTCTGTAGATTGCTTGTTAAATCGCTGATTTCTCCTTCGGTGACCACCTTTATTATGATTCTTGAGATTCTTCAAGATTTTAGTTGTGCGTGTCACGGTCGATTTTCCGCCTCTCAAAATGGCCGCACCACGTTCCTTGCCGGATTCGGTTTGGAATGGCTGAAATGCTGGAAAACAGAACCTGCCTATTCGGATGCGACTTTCCGCGTACTTGTCGACTTTGAACTAGGGGTCACCAAAATGTAGGGTGGTGTGCCCCGAAGGAATAAAATATATATTTCGAATATAACTGGGAGTTTATTTGTATGTGTTTATAGGTACGTTGACTCAAGAGAAAAGACGCCTGCGTATGGCAGGAATTTGTTTATATAGCCTTTGCAACAGCGCCCCCTGTACCTACCGACTATAGGCTATCGCTTCTGTTGCGTGTGCGCAATCCGAGAGGTTTGTTTCGTTATTAAAATGATAAGCAAGCCGTCGCACAGATGGCGCTGTTTTACACAAGGCAAACCCAAATTTTTTTATTGCCTCATGAGAGTTTTTACCTAAAATACTGACGACGGAGCCCGAGTCCAGTAACCCGTAACAATTGAGATCTTTATTACCATTCACAATTATTCTTACGTAAGGGCGCGGATCATTACTCGGTTTATTAGTGAAAATTGAAGCGATGTGGTTAAATGAAGAAAAAAATTTTTTTATCGTCAACAACCAATTTTCCCAATCCGAGTTATCGAAGAAAACGGTTGATGGTTTGCTACAATTTTCACTCATTAGTTTTTTTTATTTTCAGATGTTTTTACTACATTACAGTCTGGACATTCCGGAGAGCGCACGCCTTTTTTTCCGCACTTAAAACAAAAAATATCTCGTGCAGCAGAACATTCCTTCATGCTATGAGTGTCTGAACGGCAACGATAGCAAAACTTTGAGTTAGAAATTGCATAAACTTTCGAGGGACCTGCGGCGGGTTTTGTAAAATTGCTAGGAAATGAAAAGGGCTTAAAATGTGTATCTGCATTTTTAGATAAAAAATTATTAGGCGCAATATAAGCAAACTCGGGAGCAAGTGTTTTAGATGAAGAAGGAGCAGGTTCCTTGAAGTTTGCAGAACGGGCTTTGATTTGTTCGAAATTCCTGCAAAGCTGCTGCAATTGGTTTATTGTAGTAATATTCGGACAGTTTGCTAAAACGTTATCATAACACGGACGTATATTGTGTAGTATTATTTCAAGCTGATCCTTCTCGACCATCGGAGTACTAATTCTGGAAAACATACCTTTCATTATTGCCAGATAAACAATAATGTTTTCGGACTCCCCTTGAGTACGATTACGAATTTCAGTTATCATTCGATAATCATAATCAAAGATGTCAAAATCTTCGCGGAGCCTAGCTACAATACCATCCCAACTGTCTATGTTATCTATAACTGCCCGAAACCAATGAAGGGCATCGCCCGTGAATATCTCATATGCAAGAGACATCAACTTCTGGTCGGAGAGTTTTTTTGATGACCGAAATTCTTCCAGCCTTTGAATGAAAGACCTAACACATGATTTTCCATCAAATTTAAGTTTTGATATATCAGAAGACATGCCGCGGTCAAAAAACTTACAGAAACATTAAGGTTACCTAGACTAGATGTAGCTTTGGCCATATCGTCAGCTATGAAAAAGGCATCAGGATCGATATCACTGCCAGGTTTAGGGGTTCTTGAAAACTGTGTAAAGTAGTCATTAAACTGTGATTTTATAGTTTTCCAAATAGAAACGGACTCAGGTGTCTCCGGCTGCTCTACGCGCCGTATCCTATGATGTAGGTGATGTAATAATGAAAGTGTTCGATTGGTGAGTCCCTCATCAGGCGCCGATGCTAAACTATCTAAGTTAAGTTTAACTTTCTTTAAAGAGTCTGTTATACCTTTAACATCCTCAGAAAATTCTAGACAAGAATCTGCAATATCATCAGAGGAATAAATTTGGGTCAGTTTACACACTTGGCGTCGTAATTCTAAAACAGTACTTGCTGGTATATCACCTCTGATAGTGACTTCGTATTGCAATTCTGCTTTTTGCAGATGTAGGAACTTAATTGGATAAGACATTTCGTTACAAAAAAAACTGGGTATGTTGTGCAAATAAAAAAACAAAAATCAAACAAATATTGTTAAATTGCCTACACAATTACAATAAGCCAAACAGTAACAATATCCGTTCTGTCACAATAATCAACTTTGATCAAGAACGATGTAGTAATAGTAATACGGCGAGAAAAAAAAACAAAAAATGAGAGTAAGTACTAAATATTAAAAAAAAGAAAACCCGACAAGTCCCTTATTACCTGTCGGAAAATATACTGTTTCAAATTATGTGCTTTGCATTGATTAGCTCCCTAATATAGAATAGATACTTTTATAAATAAACAATCTTTTACACATAAAAATACAAATAAAAATACAACAAAAAAATTGAGAAATTGAGCTAAGTAGGTAGATGCGTTATTCAACGAGATAGTAAACTACAGCACATAATTTGAATTATTAACTATCATCGTTTACAAGTTAAGTACAAGCACACAGCCAACACCAGCTAAAATAAAAGCTACCTACATACAGTAGTCAACTACAGCCAATCTCAAAATCTTTAAACTAAAAGAGTGGGCGCCATTGTCACGTTTTATTATCAAAATGACGCAGTAACATAATAAAACGGCCAAATTAGAATCATTACAATTTTACTATAAATTTACAATTAAATAGGATCGTGGGTAGTTTTGAGATCGCACTGTAGATAAAGTAGATTGACTGTAGCGAAACGACACTCCCCTGTACGGTCGCACTGTCCGACGAACTTCAACTGCGACCCCAGGTCTTCCAGGTTCAGCGCAAGGCTCGTAGGTTCAGGACAGGTCCGTTGAGCGACGGTCCAATTCAAAGCGCAGTAATGCTCGTAGGGAGTTCCTGAAGAAGCCGAGGTTTCAAATTAGTACCAGGATTGGTGAACATTGGTACTGCCACTAGTAACACTTAGCCGGTAAAAGGGTTCGATCAAGTGTAAGCAAAGCCAAGCCGAGAAAAGAGAAGTGCACTAGGCTAACTCGTACACGGAGTGATATGAGCATTTTAAATTAAACTGGGATGAAGTGGCAGTACAATGAAAATCAGAAACGGTTACAACTAAGCAGTAACTGCTGGCATTTTTACTATCCTAATTAGATATTATGTCTATATTACTATTCTTTATTATTACGTTTTCTATGTTACTATTTATTAAATTACAATTAACCTACACATGAACAAATTAATACACTGCCAACAAAATATGTAACGTACGTTAATATTTGAATTTTTGAAAGGTAGTATTTGAAAATTTATCAAATCTACTCTACTAATTCGCACACTCAAAACATTGCGTAACCGCAAACCACACAAGCATCTACGCTAAAATAAACTACACCTGTTTTTATAATACAATGAATAAGATTTGCACAACTTACCCAGTACGGGATTGAAGGTATTCACAAACACAATAGACACTATAGCGCTTATTACACCTTCCTGAATTTCGGATCCGGAATTTAGTGTCCGATTTAGGACGAGAAATTCAGTCGCCAATTAGACCGTCCTGAATGTCGGATCCGATATCACAGCTTTACGATCATACAGTCGTTAAACGAATGTTCTTGTAGCCGTAAAAATACATAGCTAGGTAAAAAAAAGGTATATGTAGGTAGCTAGGTAGGTAGTAGGTACGTGTCATTTTCAACGCTAATCTGAACTAGTTTTTTACCGACTTCATCAAAAGGAGGAGGTTCTCAATTCGATTGTATACTTTTTTTTATCGTTATTCGCGCGTATCTTCGACATTTATGGACCGATTTTGATGATTCTTTTTTTGTTCGATTGAGTTTTCTTGCGAGATGGTCCTATTTAAGTAGTTTTCAAGTAATCCCGAAAATACTATGACTTTACATCAACTACCTTGACGACTTTGTTATTTATGAACCGAATTAGATGATTGTTTTTGTTGGGAAAGGGATACCTTTGTGTAGTCTTTTTAACAGACTTCAAAAAAAGGAGGTAGGTATTCAGTTTGTATATGTATGTTTGTTTCTCCGCGATTATCTCACGTTTGGCTGAGCCGATTTTACTACCTAAATAATATACCTACACTACCTAATACAGAAGGTACTTACACTAAAAATAAAAAAATAAAATAATTGTTTAAAAAACAAAAAAACCGACTTCAAAAAACCTGCATAATGCGTAGCTAATGATTTATATATTATTTCTTGCTTTTTAGAGGCAGGTTTTTTGAAGTCGGTTTTTTTGTTTTTTATATTGATGTAGGTCAAAAAAAAAGCAAATCACAGAGTGACAACCTTTATATACTTTTAGTCGTTGCGACAACTGTCTATCTAGACGAACGGCGCGGCGGATTTTTTTTCGCCAACATAAAAGGCGTTGACTGACTGTACTCTTTATGCTGTGGTACTACTGTGTCGGAGCCGAGCGTCCTGAATGCGATTACACCGTCCTAAGTGCTTCCGATTTAGCATCCGTTATGTCGGAGACAATTTCTATCCTAATTAGGATCCTAAATCGGATCCTAGCTTCCTGAATGCAATTACACTGCTCTGAATTTAGGAGCGACTTCATATTGGGTCCGATATTTAGGATGATCTAATTAGCTCTTATCTGTGAGCTTCAGCAAAAGCGCTTATTAAAGCGCTTATTACACCATCCTGAATGTCGGACCCGGAATTTAGTGTCCGATTTAGGACGAGAAATTCAGTCGCCAATTAGACCGTCCTGAATGTCGGATCCGATATCACAGCTTTACGATCATACAGTTGTTAAACTAATGTTCTTGTAGCTGTAAAAATACATAGCTAGGTAAATAGGAGGTATATGTAGGTATAGCTAGGTAGGTACGTGTCATTTTCAACGCTAATCTGAACTAGTTTTTAACCGACTTCATCAAAAGGAGGTGGTTCTTAATTCGATTGTATACTTTTTTTTTATCGTTATTCGCGCGTATCTTCGATATTTATGGACCGATTTTGATGATTATTTTGTTGTTCGATTGAGTTTTCTTGCGAGATGGTTCCATTTATTTATTTTTTTTAAATCGGGTCAGTAGTTTTCAAGTAATCCCGAAAATACTATGACTTTACATCAACTACCTTGACGACTTTGTTATTTATGAACCGAATTAGATGATTGTTTTTGTTGGGAGAGGGATACCTTTGTGTAGTCTTTTTAACAGACTTCAAAAAAAGGAGGTATTCAGTTTGTATATGTATGTACGTTTCTCCGCGATTATCTCACGTTTGGCTGAACCGATTTTACTACCTAAATAATATACCTACACTACCTAATACAGAAGGTACTTATACTAAAAATAAAAAAATAAAAAATTGTTTAAAAAAACAAAAAAACCGACTTCAAAAAACCTGCCTCTAAAAAGCAAGAAATAATATATAAATCATTAGATTAGCATTAGCATTATCATATCATTGTTATAATAAAACACGTCTATTGAAGTCGGGTGGGGCTTTTAGAATAAAAAAAGAAAGTTGTAGGTACTCCAGCCCCACCCGACTTTAATAGACGTGTTTTATTATAAAAATGATAATGCGTAGCTAATGATTTATATATTATTTCTTGCTTTTCAGAGGCAGGTTTTTTTGTTTTTTATATTGATGTAGGTCAAAAAAAAAAGCAAATCACAGAGTGACAACCCTTATTTACTTTTAGTCGTTGCGCCAACTGTCTATCTAGACGAACGGCGCGGCGGATTTTTTTTCGCCAACATAAAAGGCGTTGAATGACTGTACTATTTATGCTGTGGTACTACTGTGTCGGAGCCGAGCGTCCTGAATGCGATTACACTGTCCTAAGTGCTTCCGATTTAGCATCCGTTATGTCGGAGACAATTTCTATACTAACTAGGATCCTAAATCGGATCCTAGCTTCCTGAATGCAATTACACTGCTCTGAATTTAGGAGAGACTTCATATCGGGTCCGATATTTAGGATGATCTAATTAGCTCTTAAACCATCCTGAATGTCGGATCCGGAATTCAGTGTCCGATTTAGGACGAGAAATTCAGTCGCCAATTAGACCGTCCTGAATGTCGGATCCGATATCACAGCTTTACGATCATACAGTTGTTAAACGAATGTTCTTGTAGCCGTAAAAATACATAGCTAGGTAAATAGGAGGTATATGTACTTTTATTTACAACACTGAAAAACGTTATTGAAGTACCGATTTTCTTTTAGAAGACATTTGACATAACATATTTAGAGAGTACAATATCAAGTAGGTTGTACTTGTTGCTTTTCGTTCGATCTCCTTTAACAAGCTAGGTAGGTAGTAGGTACGTGTCATTTTCAACGCTAATTTGAACTAGTTTTTTACCGACTTCATCAAAAGGAGGAGGTTCTCAATTTGATTGTATACTTTTTTTTATCGTTATTCGCGCGTATCTTCGACATTTATGGACTGATTTTGATGATTCTTTTTTTGTTCGATTGAGTTTTCTTGCGAGATGGTCCTATTTTTTTTTTCAAATCGGTTCAGTAGTTTTCAAGTAATCCCGAAAATGCTATGACTTTACATCAACTACCTTGACGACTTTGTTATTTATGAACCGAATTAGATGATTGTTTTTGTTGGGAAAGGGATACCTTTGTGTAGTAGTTTTAACAGACTTTAAAAAAAGGCGGTACCTATTCAGTTTGTATATGTATGTATGTTTCTCCGCAATTATCTCACGTTTGGCTGAGCCGATTTTACTACCTAAATAATATACCTACACTACCTAATACAGAAGGTACTTACACTAAAAATAAAAAAAAATAAAAAATTGTTTAAAAAACAAAATAACCGACTTCAAAAAACCTGCCTCTAAATAGCAAGAAATAATATATAAATCATTAGATACGCATTATCATATCATTGTTATAATAAAACACGTCTATTGAAGTCGGGTGGGGCTTTTAGAATAAAAAAAGGAAGTTGTAGGTACTCCAGCCCCACCCGACGTGTTTTATTATAACAATGATAATGCATAGCTAATGATTTACATATTATTTCTTGCTTTTTAGAGGCAGGTTTTTTGAAGTCGGATTTTTGTTTTTTATATTGATGTAGGTAAAAAAAAAAGCAAATCACAGAGTGACAACCCTTATATACTTTTAGTCGTTGCGCCAACTGTCTATCTAGACGAACGGCGCGGCGGATTTTTTTTCGCCAACATAAAAGGCGTTGACTGACTGTACTCTTTATGCTGTGGTACTACTGTGTCGGAGCCGAGCGTCCTGAATGCGATTACACTGTCCTAAGTGCTTCCGATTTAAGCGCTTATTACACCATCCTGAATATCGGACCCGGAATTTAGTGTCCGATTTAGGACGAGAAATTCAGTCGCCAATTAGACCGTCCTGAATGTCGGATCCGATATCACAGCTTTACGATCATACAGTTGTTAAACGAATGTTCTTGTAGCCGTAAAAATACATAGCTAGGTTAATAGGAGGTATATGTAGGTAGCTAGGTAGGTACGTGTCATTTTCAACGCTAATCTAAACTAGTTTTTAACCGACTTCATCAAAAGGAGGAGGTTCTCAATTCGATTGTATACTTTTTTTTATCGTTATTCGCGCGTATCTTCGACATTTATGGACCGATTTTGATGATTATTTTGTTGTTCGATTGAGTTTTCTTGCGAGATGGTTCCATTTTTTTTTTCAAATCGGGTTAGTAGTTTTCAAGTAATCCCGAAAATACTATGACTTTACATCAACTACCTTGACGACTTTGTTATTTATGAACCGAATTAGATGATTGTTTTTGTTGGGAGAGGGATACCTTTGTGTAGTCTTTTTAAAAGACCTCCAAAAAAGGAGGTATTCAGTTTGTATGTGTATGTACGTTTCTCCGCGATTATCTCACGTTTGGCTGAGCCGATTTTACTACCTAAATAATATACCTACACTACCTAATACAGAAGGTACTTATACTAAAAATAAAAAAAAATAAAAATTGTTTAAAAAACAAAAAAACCGACTTCAAAAAACCTGCCTCTAAAAAGCAAGAAATAATATATAAATCATTAGATTAGCATTAGCATTATCATATCATTGTTATAATAAAACACGTCTATTGAAGTCGGGTGGGGCTTTTAGAATAAAAAAAGAAAGTTGTAGGTACTCCAGCCCCACCCGACTTTAATAGACGTGTTTTATTATAAAAATATAATGCGTAGCTAATGATTTATATATTATTTCTTGCTTTTCAGAGGCAGGTTTTTTTGTTTTTTTATATTGATGTAGGTAAAAAAAAAGGCAAATCACAGAGTGACAACCCTTATATACTTTTAGTCGTTGCGCCAACTGTCTATCTAGACCAAGGGTCTTCAACCTTTTTGAAGTCAAGGGCCTAATATACTCTGATATTGGTTCGGTGGGCCTCAACACAAGAAAAACATATTCTAACTAAATAGGTAGGTAAAATAGGTATAATTTGTAGACATGTGAATTTAGTTTTGTCAATACAATGACGGGCCGCCAAGAACGTAACCGCGGGCCGCATGCGGCCCGCGGGCCGCGGGTTGAAGACCCTTGATCTAGACGAACGGCGCGGTGGATTTTTTTTCGCCAACATAAAAGGCGTTGACTGACTGTACTATTTATGCTGTGGTACTATTGTGTCGGAGCCGAGCGTCCTGAATGCGATTACACTGTCCTAAGTGCTTCCGATTTAGCATCCGTTGTGTCGGAGACAATTTCTATCCTAACTAGGATCCTAAATCGGATCCTAGCTTCCTGAATGCAATTACACTGCTCTGAATTTAGGAGCGACTTCATATCGGGTCCGATATTTAGGATGATCTAATTAGCTCTTTAGCATCCGTCATGTCGGAGACAATTTCTATCCTAATTAGGATCCTAAATCGGATCCTAGCTTCCTGAATGCAATTACACTGCTCTGAATTTAGGAGCGACTTCATATCGGGTCCGATATTTAGGATGATCTAATTAGCTCTAAAATACCAACTCTAAATATGTAGGCACAACAAGTTTAGAACATTAGGTATTTAAATACCTATTTAAAATATTCGTAGCACGAAATTATTTATAAGAGCGGCACACGGCTGTTCGCATGCAAGCTCGAGCGAGTCAGTCCTGTCGCATTGCAGTAGTCGACCGGTCTGGGTAGGAACGCCGTGCCTCGCCTCCTGCGCCCGCGTTCCCCCCGTGCGTATTTACTGCGCGTGCGCACCGTTTTATAAGACGGCTACCTACCTACAATGAATCACTTTAGATAAAAGGTATTTTGATTATTTTATAGACACAATGCAGAAGTATAATTAACGGGTGTTACAGTGGTATTAAAATATACCTATGGTATAAGGTAACGCCGGAACCCTACTGCGCGGGCCCGACACGCACTTGGTCGGTTTTTTGGTTTTTTGTTAAAACTAAAATATTATTTTTGCAGGCCCTTCCCCCCACCAAAGCTGCCCGATCAGGAGGCCATCTATCTACAAAGAATGGCTCCAGGAGCGCCTGGAATGTGAAAGGCCCTGGTGAATACTCGCCAGGGCTCCTCAAGTTGATTAAAATGAATTTTATGATTAATGTTAGTTTTTCATTTCATTCCTTTTCCCGCCATTCTGTTGTTATTTGAGCGTCGAAAATAAATAGAAACCCATACATTTCACAGGAAATGTAGGTAATTTGGTAAATGTAGGTCTACTCTTTTTAACGTAACCTAAAGCATAAAAGACACATTTCTGTATTTTTATATTATTTTGTAGATAAGACGAGCAAATAAAAGTCGCAGGCGGCCGCTAGTTTTATATAATATACAACGTGTTGATGAATTAACGCAAAATGATAAAACTGTTTCTTCGGACCATCAAACTGAACAACTTTTACTATGGGACCAACTTATCTCGATGGGACCAACTATGAAATTTCGAATAAAAAAATAAGCTGCTTCATCCATTTTTGTATTATCGTTATTAATTTTTGTATGATCAAGCTGTTTTTTTTTTTCGCGATTTCATAGTTGGTCCCATATCCCATATTAAAAGTTGTTCAGTTTGATGGTCCGAAGAAACAGTTTTCTCATTTTGCGTTAATTCAATAACACGTTGTATAGATTACCTGTAATAAGCTTCTTGGTTCAATATTACGGATGTCAATTTTTCCTTATTATTTTACTTTCATGTATAATAGGTAATAAAAAAACGTTTTTTTTTATGAACAATTTATTAAATAAAAGTACGTGTGGTAGTCACAAATTCAAATCAATCATTAGGTAAAGATAATTTGTTAGACATACATATTATAAGTACCTACCTAAATAAAAAATATATAAAATGTTTTAAATTCAACAACAACGAGCGTCCCGAACGTCGGAGAAGCTTCGCTTCAAACCCTGTTTCCACATTCGCCAACTTCCTTTTTCGCCAATTCCTGATTCGCCAACTCTTGAGTAGCCAATTCCCGATTCGCCAACTCCTGAGGGCCTAGCCAAAGTAACATTGTCAAATCTTCGTTATCGCTTCGCTTTCGAAACATGTATGGGATTGACATAAGGTTTCGTTAACAATCGAACTTTAAAACGTCAAATCCATACATGTTTCGAAGCGAAGCGATAACGAAAATTTGCAAATGTTACTTTGGCTAGGGGGGCTGACTCGCCAACTTCTTATTGAGAATCTGTCATTTCGGTCGCTCGAGCGTTTATGTGATGGGCTCGGCTTCATATTAAGTTATTTTTTTTTATCAAATTCAAATATACAGGGTGAAATTTTAATCATTTGAATTTTGAAATTTCAAAAGTGCAGTACCTACTCGACCTTAATGTATGGAACAGCTGTTTTTTTTTTTGCGAGTAGGAGAGTTGGCCCCATAGTAAAAGTTGCTTGTAATCATGAGTGAAACCACCCCACGGCGGGAACCAAATGATAAAAATTTCAGCGTGTATACGTTGTTACGGCTAATACCCGAATCGGTAATTGGTGAATCAGGAGTTGGCAAATCAGGAATTGGCGAATCAGGAGTTGGCAAATCAGGAATTGGCGAAAAAGAAAGTTGGCGAATGTGGACACCCCCGCTTCAAAAGCATAATTAACTAACATTTTCCTTTAGGGGCAACGCAGACCGCGGTCTTTCGGCAGACTTTTTGTCTGCCGGACAGATTCCACAGTCTTTATGGTAAACACATTAAGGTTGAATTTAACCCTATAGTTTACGTTTAATCGCGCACTTTTGACGTCAAATCAATCTTGTGGCGTTCACCATGAGACTTGTTCCACTACTTTAGCGAGTGACAAAGAGCGATTTTATGATCAATAACGTGCGCGCAGCGCTAAAGTAATGGAACAAGTACTTTTTCCTCGGTTTAGATTTTGTCAATTATTTCGGTAAATTTTTATCTGATTTAAGCAAGCTAGGTATGCAATGATAGGTATTAAAATTGTAACAAAACATGGGAAGAAACTATTATTGTAGGTAGGTATTATATTTTAAAAAATATTGGGACTTCTATATTAATACCTAACATTAAACAATTTTCCGTACATAATAGGAATAGTGTAAACTCAGAGGACACTTATTCCATAAAAAATGACAACTATACGAATTACTTCCAATCTTTTTGCTAATTCGACTATACTAATATTGAGGGAGCCTTCGATAACGTCACTATCGAAACCCTTTCTAGGGAATGAGTGACAATAACATTGACAGCACGACCATCCGCTGGATCGAAAGCATGCTTCTTCATAGAACTGTAAACGTCAGTTTACACGGAACTACTAAAGGTTTCAAGATAACTAGGGGATGCCCACAGGGGGCGTACTATCACCTCTATTGTGGTCACTCGTTGTCGGTTAATTATTGATTGAAGCCTCTAAAAAGGACCTGCCCCCCTAGCCAAAGTAACATTTGCAAATTTTCGTTATCGCTTCGCTTCGAAACATGTATGGATTTGACGTTTTAAAATTCGATTGTTAACGAAACCTTATGTCAATCCCATACATGTTTCGAAAGCGAAGCGATAACGAAGATTTGCCAATGTTACTTTGGCTAGGCCCTCTGGATATGCAGGGCAATGCTGACGATGTGGTAGCTTGCGTGATAGGCCCCTGTCAGAGCACTGTATCATCTATACTTTAAAGGTCTCTCAATGTCATCAATAAGTGGTGCACTGAGAACAGTTTGTCAGTAAACCCGAACAAAACAACAATAGTCCATTTTACTAGGAAGCGTAAGTTGGACAAACTTAAAACGCTATTTTCTCCGTAGAAAATAGCGTTTTAAGTTTGTGTGTCGAATCTTTGGGCGTTACAACTTACAATCGACTAAAAGCTGACATGGAATACACACATAGATAATGTGATCCAAAAGGCCAAAATTGCGCTAGAAATTTGCTGTCGTGTAGCGGGTGCAAGAATGTATACTGCCATAGTCTGGCCGATGATAACGTATGCCTGTGTGTGTAGCTAAAGCCAAGCCAAGCCTAGCTAACTAGCCTGCAAAGATTTGCTTGCTTTATTATGCTGACGGGGGCCATGTCTACAACACCAGGAGCAGCACTCAATGCTCTGCTAAACCTACCGCCACTTCACCTGTTTATTGTGAAGGAGGCGAAAGCAGGGATGTATAGAGTGGGCAACACTGGTAAAGTAGGTTGGCATTCTCAAGCACCGAGATCTTTACATGAATCAGTGCTTGAATTCAAACAACTTGCAATGTCGTCTGATGTCATGCTTCCACTGTGTAACTTCACTAAAAATTACTCTGTGGAACTACCTAGCAGAGGGATGTGGTCTTATGACCAAAGCTCCTGTAAGGCTGGAAGCCTAGTTGGTTCATAGACGGCTCCAAAATGGGTCATGACGTAGGTTGTGGTATACATGGCGTGAGACCAAGAGCCTACCTTAGTGTTAATCTTGGTAAGTACGCTACAATATTCCAGGCAGAGGTCTATGCCATTATAGAATGTGCAGAAACTAACCACCAAAGAAACTACACAAATCAGATCATCTATATCTTTTCAGATAGCCAAGCAGCGCTTAACGCCATAAACTCGAACGTAATACGATCGAAACTGGTAAAAGACTAAACTGAATGAACTGGGACATATGAATAAAATTATTCTGAAATGGGTCCCTGGTCGTTCAGGCATCATCGATAACGAAAAAGCCGACGATCTTGCTAGAACTGGAGGGTGAACCTTTTTGCGGCATCTCAAAAAACCAGGCTATGCAACTCCTTAAAGACAATCTCTTAGACTTGTGTATGGCGACTTTCCATAGTCTTACTGATATGTGTGGTAATTGAACAAATCTGTTTACCATGACAATAGTGAAAAAATGCGGTAACCTCGAAAGTAAATAACTAACATAAATGGAGATTTTAGATTTATCACTGTCTATGCTTACGGCGGGTTACGATCTTTAAGACTTCGGTTTTAGTATACAATATTGCAAAATCTATAACAATAACACAAAGACAAGCGGTAACCTTTTTGGTGATTTAGATGTCCGCGGCCTACACCGTTATTTTCATACAAACATGCTCACTTCAGTCTCATAAATATAAAAGTATGCGCATCTCTGCAATGGTTTCTATGTTTAAAAGTTTAGGAAAGTGCTCGTTTTTCGAATAAGAATGTCAAATACGCATAGACATCTCTCAATTTCGCCAAAAATGCAATAAAGCAATGCATAATTTTAATACCATATATCATTGTATGAAACGAGGAAATTGATTTACCTTTTCCTCTTTTTGGATAAATTGAGAGGTGTCTATACTTATTTGACATTTTTATTCAAAAAATGAGCACTTGACTAATCTATCAACATACAAATCATGAGCATATTTATATGAAATTAACGGTGTAGGCGGTTAGATATGCCAGTGAGTGTCAATGTTTGAAGCACCATATTATCTCAAAAACTATTAGACATACAGAGCTGAAAGTTAGCTTAATTTGTTTGAAATTTAATAGTTTTAAAATGATGTGGTCAACTAATGTCAAAAGCTCATAGTTTTTAGGGTTCCGTACCCAAAAGGGTAAAAACGGGATCCTATTACTAAGCCTCCGCTGTCCGTCTGTCTGTCTACCAGGCTGTATCTCATGAACTGTGATAGCTAGACAATTGAAATTTTCACAGATTATGTATTTCTGTTGCCGCTATAACAACAAATACTAAAAATAAAAGAAAATAAATATTTAAGGGGGGCTTCCATACAACAAACGTGATTTTTTTTGTTGTTTTTTGCTTTATATTAATAAAGAAAACAGGTAGACAGTTGAAATTTTTACAGATGATGTATTTTTGTTGCCGCTATGACAAAAATTAATAAAAAGCGTATAAAATAAATACTTAAGGGGGGCTCCCATACAACAAACGTGATTTTTTTTTTGCGGTTTTTTGGTACGGAACTCTTCATGCGCGAGTCCGACTCGCACTTGGCCGGATTTTTTAATAAAACTGCAAAAACTGAAAAAATGCAGTTTTTCACGTGTAACGCAGTTAGCACAACTTTTTTTGCTTGCAAAACATGGTTCCACACTCCCTTAAGGGGTCCAAATAACATAACAAAAATGCAGCTATACATCGCGTTTTGCGATGTTAGGAAAAACATTTGTAAGATTTTACTGGCCTAAAACTAAACTTAGGTATATTGATTACCTACTTCTATTTCCAGTATTTGTCTTGGACATTGGCAAATTCAATCCTCAGTACAGAGATTATACAATAGGCTTGTTTCCATTAAGAATAAATATAATGGATAGGGGTTTATAATGATTAATTATATTATGGAGAAAATAACAATCAATTTTAATTATTAAAAGCGTTAAAGATTAATAATATTTTTTAAAAATAAATTTCGTAAAATGAAACCTTTAGTCACGTGACAGTGAACACCAATCAGAAAGCGTTACGTCACGCCGTGCGAAACTCCAATCTTGTCTTTGACGTTTCGAGTATCACTACCGGAGGCGCGTTCCAAACCTACACTCCGAGTGCAACCTAACCACAACCGAACGCAAGTTTTAGCCACTTTTTCCGTATTTCTCCATTGTTTGGAACATATATAAATAACTGGTTTGGCGTTTTTATAGTCGTGCTATCACACTGGGGCACTATACAGTACTTATAATATGAGAAATTCATTTTTAAACGATAAAAACTAGCTATAACGTACGAAGACACGATCGCTCTTTAGTTTGTTTTGCACGGCGTGACGTCATTCAAGACGCCATGACAGTCTTGTGCGTTTTGGAACCAAATTAAAATTGGTTTTTTAAAACGCGAAATTTATAATGTAAACGCTCGATTAAAAATAAAGCTCGATAAAATGCCTAATAAGTTGAAATTTTGTCAACTAGCCTATTCCCTAAATAAGGAGATACCTATAATCCTTCCATAATATAATAAAACAGTAGAAAAAGTGTGTCTGTACATTACATAATATTTCAAAAATAAATATCTGGGGCGATGGAGACAATAATAGGTAGAGTAAGAATTAAAAAAAAAGTGTGTCTGTTTGTTTGTCTGTTTGAACACGCTAATCTCCGGAAATACTGAACGGATTCAAATGAAACTTTTTTGATATATAGCTGTTAAGCCTGGGCATAGTTTAGGGTATAATTGATTTTGGAAAATGGAACACCTGATGCAGAACCATAATGGTCCAACTAAACTATAAGGAATATAAAAATTACGCTTTCACAAAAGTTGTTCAGGCTGATGAGCATTTTTGTTGAGGCATAAAAATCGAAGATCTGGAACACCTGATGCAGAACCATATGATAACACTGCTTCAAGTATTAGTTCATTTATATGCATACGCCGAAGTCATAAAGTCCACGCGTACGAATTCGCGAGCATCAGCTAGTATCTAATATGTATACTTCTTCCTGAAAATAATAGCAATAGGTAGTTACTATTAATCATAGAAGCCTTACTTAGTAAGTAGCAATTTTGAATATAATTTGAACTCTTTTTTTCTATATAATTATATTTGGGATGTGGTAACCTTGACCACTATAAATTTAGAACAGACATTTTGACATTTTATCAACCTGTGAGCACCTAGTCAGGTGCACAGACAATACAATAGAGTCACAATACAATAGAATAGCCTAAAATGCCGACATCTTTCTTAATAAAATAACAAAAGGAATTTTAGTAGATACCATGGGCAACAGCGACGCTAAACCACTGCTAAGGTCAAAATCGCTTGCACGCCGCGCCGTCACAACCATACGTTTAGTTCGTGTAGGGGCGATACGCGCGCACACGAATTTTTCTGCAAACTGGTTAAGCGACGTTGTTGCCCATAGTACTTAGTTAGGTTGTAAACTGGTTGTAAACTTACAAATAACAAAAGTTATTTTTAGTGCTCGTAGGCACGCAGGTGCAGGCAAAAGAATTTCGGCCTATTGTAAATATTAATTATTTTATTGAAGTTAGGCAGGCAGGTTAAGGCGATTCCCTGACCGTAAGGTTTTTACTTAAATCACTGGTCAACACTTGTTTTGCCACACGAACTTTGATAGCTAATTTTGTTTTATCAATCTATCCTCATTATTTAATCACAGTTCATATGTCAATTAGCCTCATATTTGTTGTGATACGGTAATATTACTACGGCAGTAGGTAAATTAACAGAAACGCTTACAAGTAAATCGTTATAAAAATATTTGTCGTTGAATTTGAACACTTTTTTGTGATTTAATAACCCTGTGAACATGTCGAGGAAATGTAATAATGATCCTAACTCTTTTTGTTATGTCTGCGGAGAACTTACATGCAAAAAACAACGACGAAATTTTACGAATCTTGTGTTGATGTTTTGGTTTTTCTGTCGCCCATCAAGACAAATCCTGGGCCCCTCATGTCTGTTGCATAACGTGTGTGAAAAATTTAACTGAATGGAAGAAAGTTGCACGACCTATGCCGTTTGCTGTACCCATATACCTACCTACCTATGGACTGAACAGCGAGATGACGTTTAAGATTGCTATTTTTGTCTCACTGACATAAAAGGTATAAATTACAAAAAAAAACACACAAAAGAAAGTATTTTTGTTGGTCCTCAAATTAGGGAGTTAATAAAAGATTCAAGATTTGAAGAAAAATTAAGCGATATAGAAAAATCTGCATGGAAGGCTTTTAAAAATGTTGTAAAATTTTACATTTGTCTATTTTTATCATCCCTAATACATACTTCTAAACGGATCATCATATTTACATATTTACACTTTTGTCCTATCCGTTTAAGACCTAAACCTATCAAATGACACTAAAAACATCACGTGCTACTATGTAAAATCTATGCAAAGGTCAAAATGCCCTCGGATCAACGTTAGTTAGGAAGCTTGTGCACGCGCATGAATATAAAACGGATTAACATTTGACGCATCGGTGTCATTTCTGTGACCGTTAACGGATCAACAAATATCTTTAATTTGTGTATTTGTTGATGACGAGTATCTACATAAGAAACCGATGCTGATTGGCGGACAACCCTACCGTGTCAATACCGGATCAAAGTATATCGGTTGTATTCGTGGGGAGCCAATTATATAAGGTGCCTTGTAATTAGTGTCAAATATTTTTAGGGCTGAACATATAAGTCATAAGGATCACATATAAAAAATATTTCGAAATTCTACACGCTAGTTTAGAATTTAATTTTTCAAACAAAAAAATAATACCCTTATTTAGGTGTTCGAGCCTCCGCTTGACCCACTGCGAGATTACCCCCTGAGTTTTACCTAGTTGCAGTGTGGTTCTACCTTCCAATCAGTAAATAATCCTGAAAGTGCGGGTAGTTGCGTCTGAGTGTAGGTATCGTCATAGCCGGCGGCCATATTGTTCGTCAGTACGTCTTGAGTTTTCACCGTGAGCAGTGTGCTTAGAAATAATATTTAGTTATTTAAGTAATTCAATTAAAAATTTTATAATGAGTGTGCGCGGAGAAGAAGACTCGGATGAGGTAAGTGAATTTAGATTAATTCAGTGCTTGTGTGAAACAATTTTTTTAAATACTAAGCGAATGCCTGCTCTTAGGACAGCATAATCGCAAATGATGTTGGGAAAGCCCCAAACATAAAATTACCAAGGAAAGCCCTTGCTCTTCATCACGTTAAGTATTCTTAATGTGGTTTGTCTCCAAAGACAAATCAATGACATGCGCACATGGTATTGGGAGAGCCCCAAGTATAAAATCGATCAAGGAATGCCCTTGCTCATTACCATGTTAAAATCTTACATGCTGTAAGCTCCAAAGTCAAGTCAACAACCCCTCGACATTGGTTAAGGTAGCGCCTCCTACCTCTGCGACTCATGATGGATTTCATCCAGAACAACCAATGTTGGCTGCTCAGCCTACGGGTACGCTGGAACGTGTGATCTGCGATCACAGTCACAGTAAACATGTGGGCTGAGCAGCCCACATGCAGTTATGCGTCATTGTAACGCATTTTGTCTTTTTCCAGGCTTGGGAGCGGACCACTCTCGGAAAACTAGCCGAGTGGCAACCACCTCCAGATAACACCGAGGAGTTTCACCGCTTAATTGAAGTGTTAGACAAATATTACCCTCCTAACTGGAGAGCGTGGGAGATTTACGAATCCTCCTATGAAGATCTTTTTGGGCCAACAATATCTTCAGATGACGAATGTCGCTTAAGATTTGCAATACCGACCGTCGAATTCTCCTATATCTTTGGTGGTTCCTCAACCGGTGCTCTAAGTGTGAGGAAATACAACATCTTTAAGAAAACACTCTTAAACTGGCCCTTAGGCAGAGCGATAATTTACTGTCCCCTCGCCACTATGAAAAAAGTTCATCCAGTTGACGCATTCAACGAATTTGCCTCCTTCCTACCGAAAATAAAACCTCACCTCATTTCACGAAATGAGGCAGAGAAATTGTTAAAAAATCAATGTCTCGATTCCTCGCCCACGCCGCTTTCAAGTCAAAACAAAAGAGAGCATAGTCCTGATCAAGGCACGCCAAAGCGGCGGAAAACCGAAGACAGAGAAGACATCATGCTAAGCTTTATGAAACAACAAAATGAGATGCTGCAAAAGTTACTTAAACTTCAAGTGGCTAATCCTGCTACTGTTAACGCAAAAACAGACGAAAACAAGACAGATGACAACTGGGCAGCGCCTTCGTTCACAGAAGGCGAACCAGATCACCTTGACTCTTCAAGCGATTCCTCAGGTGAAGAATCCGAAAATGAGGAGCTTCTACTAGACTTCGCAGCCGAAACGAAGGAATCAGAGGCAAAAGTAAGCGCTGCCAAGGAAGATCTAGTCAAACAAGGTATACAATGCCAACGTCTCGGACTGGAGAGTTGGCAAAACATAAGATACGCCGATGTTCAGAAGAAATTTCAAGCCACACCAGTGTTCACTAACTTGAAGGTGAACAGCAGCTTAGCGACTGTAACACCACAGTGGCAATTGGTATCGGTCTTGGAAAAAATGGATTTGTGTCTAGGCGCAATAAGTCATGGATTACTCCAACAACGAAAGGAATTCCAAGAAATTTATCAGAACTCGTCATTGGAGACAAAGAAGTCGATTAGTAAAAACTTCCTCTCCTCTGAATCCTCCTTTCGGAAAACTTCAGACACCATGCTGCAATACGTATGTGGGAAACGCGCAGAGATTATCCAACAGAGAAGGAGTTTGTACAAGCCTCCCAATAAGGTCTTAAATGAGTTACTCCACGCAATACCCCCATCATCCTCGCATCTTTTCACTGAACCTCAACTCTCAGATCTGATAAAAGACCAAGGCGGAATCAGCAAACTGTTCCCAACCAAAAACAAGTTCAAAACCAAAAGAGGCAAAGAATCCTTATTTCGCAAAGAGGCGAAAGATAAATTTCGTCAGACCGATCAATACAAAAGGCCAAAGGTTAGATTCGGAGAAAAGACACCCTCTTTTCGATCAGGAAAGCAACGTTACACAAATAAACAAACAAAATCAAATCCAGAAGCAAAGAAAACGTTCTAACTTTGTTGCTGGACAGGTGAGCCTTAATTTCGAATATTGGTCCAAAGTAGGGGCTCCCGATAGCATATTATCAATCGTTAAGGGTTATAGAATACCCTTTAAGCGAACACCTCCAATATTCAGTTTTAACCTTTTAAATTCAGCGGGCTTAGATGTCAAAAAATCTCCAGAAATGTCAAAAGCAATTAATCAGTTGTTAAAATGTGAGGCCATTACAGTTTGTGATAGTCCTTCAGGATACCTGTCACCGCTTTTCCTCAGGCGCAAGACAGACGGTTCAAATCGCCCTATTCTAAACTTAAAGAAGTTGAACCTTTACTTGAAACCACCCAAATTTCATCTGATTAACCATCACAAAATACCATCTTTTATAAATAACGGAGATTACATGGTAAAAATTGACCTTTCGCAGGCATACTTTCATTAGAGAATCATTCCTTCTCACCGTAGATTTTTAGCATTTCGTTACGATGATGTGATTTACGAAATGACTTGCCTACTGTTTGGTTTGGCCACTGCACCGTCAATATTTGCTAAAGTAACTAATTGGGTGGCAAATCTTTTCAGGGAGGCCGGGATAAGAATAGCTGTATATCTCGACGATTTTCTTATTATACACCAAAACCCAGACATACTACATCAACATGTCGAAAAAGTTCTAAGGACTCTGCAGCAAATGGGCTGGTACGTCAACAAGGAAAAATCGACCCTAATACCATCTCAAGTAGTCGAATATCTCGGCATAGAATGGAACACGTTATCCAACCAAAAAAGTCTTCCAGAAAAGAAAATATTAAAGAACCTAGACCTCATAGAAAAAACCCTAAAAGATCAGCGCTTGAGTTGGTGGTCGGCAAAAGTGCTTCTAGGAAACCTGAATTTCGCGGCCTTCGTAGTTCCTTTAGGAAGACTAAACTGCAGGAACATGCAGATAGAAGCCAAACGCCTCCCCAAAGGAAATCGACACAAGAAATTTCCGATACCGCCGTCAGTCATACAGGAACTCAAATGGTGGTTGAAAAATATACAAACACCATCGCTTATACACCACCAGAATGCAACAGTTTTTCTAACAACCGATGCAGCCAAAAAAGGGTGGGGAGCAACAATAAACGGACTACGCTTGAGCGGAGTCTGGACAGAAAAAGAACAAGAGTGGCACAGCAACCAAAAGGAACTAACATCAGTCTTAGAAGTATTGAGGATAGCGGGGCCAAAATTTGCAGGCCAAACAATAATGCTACAGACAGACAACAAATCAGTAGTTGCATACCTAACAAAGGAGGGAGGAACAAAGTCCAGAGTCCTTTTAGAAACAACCAGAAAGATATTAATTCTGGCAAATCAATTCAAAATAAACATAATAGCCAGATTTCTGCCCGGGAGGTACAACACTACCGCGGACAGCCTCTCCAGACAAAACGAACTGCCGGAGTGGACACTGGACAGGGAAACACTCGAAGTCATCTTCGCCAAATGGGGGACTCCAGTAGTAGATCTCTTTGCAAGCAAAAGATCTGCCGTTGTCCAGAGATATGTGAGCGAAGACGCAAAAGATCGGGACTGCATCTTCGTGGATGCCTTCAGCCGACCCTGGACGTTTCAACTCGGGTGGTTATTTCCCCCACCAGCCATGATACCAAGAGTTCTACAACATCTATCTTCGAGTACGGGTATGTATCTCCTAGTAGCTCCGAAATGGGAACGAACATTTTGGAAAGCGGAGATAAAGCAACGTGCTCTCGGCACCCCACTAACAATAAGGAATCTGCGCCAACACCTCATCGATTTGAGGACCATGAAACCTCCCCCAGCCGTCAAAGAACTGACTTTGCAGGTATGGAAGATACAGGCTGGGCCAATCTAATCATCTCTTGGTCAGCAGAACATAGGTCTCTCTTAGAAAGTTCATGGCGAAAGTCAACCCTCAAAACATACCGAACAGCATGGGAACGTTGGAGAAAATGGGCTCGAGAAAATAACTGTTTGGCAAACAATCCTAATCCAAACTCGATAGCCAAGTATATCTTTTACCTTCATTCAGTTCTACACCTAGCTCCAAAAACAATAGCTCTTCACAAATCAGTAGTGACCACGTTTGGCAACCCACAGAGAGGTGAGGGCCTTAGCAGTCACCCCCTTGTGAAACAAACTCTCAAAGCTGTACTCCTTTCTCGTCCGCCCAAAAACAAGCCTGCGACCTGGAACGTAGCTGAACTTATAGATTTTCTACAAACCTACACAATAAATATGAACAGCCTTTTCCAAGTCTCTCGGCACACAGCTGCCCTACTTCTCTTGGCAACAGGACGCAGAATACACGATTTAACTCTGCTTGATATTAAAACGGAATCCCTAGAACTAACAGATGATTATATAATATTATGGCCTAAATTCGGTTCCAAAACGGACTCTGCTACATACCACCAATCCGGTTGGAAATTATTAGTAAGCAAGGAGGAGAGATTAAATATTCCATTTTGGATACAACACCTGATTAACATCTCAAGCTGCAGAAGAACAAGTCACAGTTCCATATCGGCACTCTTTATAACTACTAGAGGTCGGGTCAAAGCTGCGTCACGTACAGTCATATCGGGCTGGGTACGAACACTTCTTAGAGATGCTAATATTGTCGCATCACCGGGCAGTTGCAGAACAGCTGTAAATTCGGAGCAGTGGCTCAATAATAACATTAGCATAGATGAGGTGATCTTGAGAGGAAATTGGAGATCCAAGGATACGTTCATCAAATATTATTTCAAAGAAGTTCCATTTAAGTTCAATAATCAAAGCGTTAATAAGGTTGCGCAATTATTTCAACCTATATGATTTATTAATAATAAATAACTATATGATTTAATAATTATTATTATTTATAGACAATACATAAATGAATCACAAAAATATATCTTTTATTTTTATCAACTGTATAATTAAATACACACACATATACAGCACAGTACGTCCTTACGCATAACCGGCAGATTATAAACACTTCTCACAGTGGGTCAAGCGGAGGCTCGAACACCTAAATAGACCCGTTTTTCCCCCGGAGGGTTAAAAACGGATATTTAGGTTTCAGCCGAAGCTTGACCCACTAAACCGGCTAATCTTGCCGGCTTTCCTAGTGAGAGTACTGACGAACAATATGGCCGCCGGCTATGACGATACCTACACTCAGACGCAACTACCCGCACTTTCAGGATTATTTACTGATTGGAAGGTAGAACCACACTGCAACTAGGTAAAACTCAGGGGGTAATCTCGCAGTGGGTCAAGCTTCGGCTGAAACCTAAATATCCGTTTTTAACCCTCCGGGGGAAAAACGGGTCTATTTTATAAAATAAGCCCATACTGTACATGTACACTCACACTATCTAAGACTACGCACGCATAGCATTCATACGCAACACACAACTATCGTGGTGTGCGTGAATGAACTTAAAGACACTCACCCACAGACAGGCTCGTTTTTATAGGCCGATGCGATAATATCGGATGGGTAATTGCGTCCTGCCTGACTCCTGCTGGCCCCTGCACTGCACATCCTGCACGACTACGATATGATGACACTGAACTGACACTGAACTTTCAAAATACCATTGTATCTGAAAGTTATTGCACAATCTGTCAGTCAATGCACACAATAAAACTCACTTGGATTCCATGAACCTCAGTCTCACGAAACAGCCTACGGCTTCTGGTAGGCTGTAGTTGGCGTCATGATTATTATTTAGATAGCCAATTTTATCGCGCCAGCGAAGCCGGACGGGTGATCAGTCACATGTCAGTCACCTTGATCGGAACCATTTCACCCATTTCCCCAAATCCTCTGAAAGCTGAGAGCAGGGGTGGCGTCATGATAGCACAGCACAACACCATGTTTAAATAATCCGCGTTATTATAGCGATAGTTCGGCCTTTTGTGGCTTACAGCCTTACGCGCGCACGCACGACAATGCACCCGAACGAAAGAATTTCCGCAACTGACGGACAAGCAGCGCGCGGCGCGCGCGTGTGCGTGTGCGTGTGCGTGTGCGTGTGCGCTGGGTTGCGTTCCGAACCTACGCTCCGAGTGCAACCGAACGCTCTAACGGCGTTCCAAACATTAGAGCGTGACGTTCGGTTCACACAACCTTCCCGTTCCAAAGTCAGAGCGTTGCAACTTTTTAACCATCAAAATGGATGGTTGTAAAACGCTCTTACGTTTGTCTATAGAAAAATGACAATGTCATGATGATAGATAGATAGATAGATAAAAAAAAAAATAAAAAAATGTTTTTGTGTCTAATTTTTAAAATGATAATGGTAGATCCTCAAAAAACGGATTTAGAATAAAGGAAAGTTTAAATTATTCGTATTCCAACTAGAAAACGAAGACTTTGTAATATTAATGACATTTAAAGTTCTTGGTCGTTCCGGACCTTAGAGTGAGTTAAAAAACAACCAAACAACCGCACTCTGAGTCACTGAACGCAACCCTGCACAGAGTGCACGCTACTACTTGTAGTTATTCTGTGCTACTACGACATACTAGAGATGTGACATGATATGACGTACACAATTGATTAATTGATTCAACGACGATTACATTAAGTAATTTATTTTATTTTTATCTTAAAGGGAGACAAACTAATAACCATTAGCTAATCTTTCAGATTATAAAAACTATTGTACAAAAACAAAATTCTGTAATGTGATAGTTTTCCCTGTAAATGCCCGATAGTTTTAAGTTTATTCGTACATTGAAACTAGTAAATCAATTGAGAGAATTGGAATAAAGAAGCGATTGTTGTGTGTCCATGACTCAGAAGGTACACGCTTGGCAGTCCCAGCTGTTGTTGATTGATGCATGAAAACAATTTTAATGGATTTTTGGAAACGTTTGGCGTTGTCGAAACATCGCTACGATCGCGATTAGTAGTAGGATCGAAGATCAACACCGCCCGCAGTTTACTTTTGAATATTTTATTGTGTTATGCCTAAAAATGTGAAAGTTTCCCATGAACTCAGAAAAAAATATAGTAGGTAATATTTTTTTATCTGTTGCATATTACTAAGAGGTAATTTAATCAATCCTATACTGTACATCAAGTAGGTGTTGCCTTTGCAACCAATCCTAAGCTGCTAACCTTAAAAATATACGCTTGATGTGCACTTGATTTTATTAATATTAATCAATCAAGAATCTTTATATCAATAATAACAGCACTATCGGTCGGCTTTTCATTGAGTCAGTGCGGCCGGGCGCGCGAAGCGCAGCGGCAATCGGCGAATTTGAAGGGTTATTCCCTATTAACACTTTTGTTTCGATAAACGAAGTATGCACTAAATGATGTCATAATTATGATCATGATGTTGTTCAGGTCAGCTCATGTTTTACATAAAAGTACACTCATTAAATCCATAGCTGGGCATAGGCTTAAATTTAATAAGTCTAGACCTAGTTAGTTAACTTCCTTTTTGTTTTAGTTGTTAAAAGATGATTGAGTTAGACATTTATTAAAAAGTTAGTCCACTGCTGATCATGAGGTCAAGTATTGAGTAGGTAGGTACCTATGATTTTTAATATCTGATTTATGATACTCAATTACGGAAGCGCTTTTCGTATCCACTGTCGGGCAAAGTCTAAATTTATTAAGTCCACTGTTGATCTTAAGCCCACTAAGCCATGTTGTAAAAAGCTAGTTTTATTCTAAACAAAGGCGCTTTTTCTCATAGTAAGTCCATAGCTAGACATAGGCTTAGTTTTAGATTGGCATAGTTTTTGATATCCAAAATCCAAGGTAAACTCAAAATTTATTGATACCAATTTAATACTTTTTAACATACCTACGACATAAAATTTTTGCGAGTTAGGAATAACCCGCGCTTCGACGTTTGTGTGTGTGGGGTGGTGTGTAGACAACAGGCGCGTGGCGCTGGCGCATGGCGGTGTCTTTGAAAGCGCCGCGCGCGTCCGCGGTCGATGGCCCGGCGCATGTGTGCTAGTGTGTGTAAATCGTTGAATGTAGTTGTTGCTCAGCTGTAAAGGGGTGATGTTTTTTGGAGTTAGATGACCAAGTTGTTTACCTTAATATCTCGCAAACTAACCTGCAAATAGTACCCCATTTTTTGCTGACCTATGTATTATGACTTGCATGTTCAGCCCTGAAAATATTTGACACTAATTACATCGCACCTTATATACGACGAAAAGGTGGATCAACATTATTTCTAAAATTGTACTGGATAAACATTTACATAGAACGGTTGAATATATATATATATATATATACAGGGTGTAAGGGACAGCCCTCCGCAAACTGACAGGGTACATTCAACTCCTTATTCTGAACCATATTTCACCGGAAATTTCCTCAGGAAAATTTTCGATTTTTTTATCGTTTTTTTAGTTAATATTACTTTATTTCAATGTAAAATAACATTATCAAGACGCAACACTCCATTAATTTAATTAAAACAGCTAAAATGAATAAAGCAGCAATGTATTCTAAAATTTTCTAACAAACGACGACGCGAGGAATCAGCTGTTCACTTACGAGTTCACGCAGGTCATGACCCCACACTCACAGCAACGACAGTGTTGCCAGACGTACCTACACGGTAATGCACAATCGAGTTTTACGAAATTTAAATGGAATTCGATAATTTTAGCTTATGTGCTATCAAAATCGTCTAAATTAAGCTGGATTACCACGGTCCGCGATATCGCGGACGGACGCAGACCAGCTTTTTATGATTTTTTATTAGAACATTAAATTTTTTTACAATTTATGACTATTACTTACCTACTTTACATTTTAATAAACCAATTACAGATGCTCACTTAAGCTAATCTTTAGAGATTAGTGCTCATTGTCCCAATCTGCTTATCCGTCTTGCAACCATCTGCCACCAAGCTTTAATTTAACCTTAAAATTAATTTACTTACGAAAAAATTAAAATCAAATTGTCAAAATTAATCGTTTCATTTCTCAACAAAAAAAGAGAATACTAAGCCCCTTGTTAACGAGACGGTTTCTACCCGGGCCGGCAGACACGGTTTAAAACCGTTTCTAGACCCGGCGGAAAGCCATCACGTTAACAAGGCGCCAAAATCATAGAGTACATTGACAAAATGGAATTTACTAAAAATTTTACTTTACTAAAAAATTTGCACAAGATTGTGCAAATGTCGTGTAGTTGGCAACACACGACACTTGCACAATCTTGTGCAAAATTCCTGGCCGCGCTAGGGATGATACCATCTTTAGAGTCGATACTTTTACTCGATACCGTATCTATCAAAAGGTATACCTACTCGATATTTAATGAAAGTCTGGAAACAATACTAACTTGTATCGGGCAGCATTTTCATTGAAGTATTAGAGGCAAATAAGAACAGTGAGTACATGGTCTAATTATAAAAATAAAATACAAAGAGTCAAGTCATCTGATACTCCGCGGGTGGCACCACTTGATGTAACTTACGATGATGTGAGCACTTGTTGATACGGTTACGAATCAAGGGTGTCGCGATTTGGATTTTGTGGCCTTCCTGTACAGTAAATACCTTGTTAATTTAACTAAGATATTGATACAAAATACAATACTTGTACCATGCCACTGCTATGATAGCCGGTAACGAGATGCCCAATAAATGGTCGCATGTGATCACGTGGCGCGAGCGCATTGACCCCGTAGCGGTGGCCCGCTCGCTGTGCGACGGGCCCGCAATGTTTGCGATACATTGCGTGTGAGGTAATCAAACAAATCGGGATTCTTGAACTTCCATAACGTTCCTGAAATAATTTCAAGTGCCTGTCATCTTAGTATAATATACTGAATTCACCCCATCAGTCTGCGGAGGGCTGTCCCTTACACCCTGTATATATATACTAAATCTTACTAAAAGTGACTTTGGGTTGAGAATTACGAAATATGAATGATTTGCTATGATGTTGTCCCAACTAGGGATACATGACCTTAATGTCATCAAAAACATCTTTGTTTAGGTACATAAATGCAATTTTATTATATAAAACACATCATAAAAATATTTCGTCTTCGAAATATTTTATTCTTATAAAGATTTTAAATCCCCAATAGCGCCTGTTTAAACTGAATGGCAATTGCTATGAAAGCATACGTATTTCTTGATATTTTTGTCAGGAAAAACGTAGTAACAACATAATAAGGTTTTTAATCTACCTATGATGAAGCTAAATTAATTACACATTTTCCTCATAAACAGTATTTACGCATCATATTGACTAAGAATTTTGTGTTTTAGTTACGAGGTTTTGAGATTCCAAATTTTCGAGGGTAGTGTAGCGTTGATTTCCCTTGAAAGTGTAGTTTTTCAAAGTATAAAGGTACTTTTTCCTATTAATGATAAAATTTTATTGTTTGGCAGTAAGCCTCATGTCCTTTTCCTTATTTCCGTAAAAAGTTCATTTTAAATTTTCGCGTCATCGACTTTAAAAAAAAAAAAAAAAAAGAATTAGAATCGTATTTCCCATATAATCGACTCCCCCAGGCCGCCCACTAATCGGGGCGCGTGCAGTTATGACTTCCGATGTCCAAGTCTTGATGTTGAGATCCTTTTCTGTAGTCCTCAAAAGTTGGTTAGTTCCGCGAAGTTGTTTGACCGTAGTTCCGTTGTGTTCGCTGGCGTCCATCGCTTCCTTGCGGGCTGCGCAGCGGGGTTTGAGTGGCGGCGATCAGGTCGGTCGGCGGTCAAGCCATACCCATCGCTGAGCTCTCGTTGGACCCGCCGGAATGTGTCCGAAACCTTGGAATGCATCAGAAAAAGTCGAGTCGTTGAACTTTAAATTATCAGCTGTTGATTGAATACACCTATTTAATTCTTCCTTCGAAAATAACTTCATTTTGATATATTTTATTCAGACCAGTGTTTGATTACGCTAAAAGTATTCGGCCTTTTGTAGCCTATTTATTCAGACCATCGAATTTGACCAGGGATTTCTTGGCTTATTTCGCTGCTAAGAGAAGCTGCTGAGTGCTTGTACCGATTTGGTGGATTTAAAACCATATTTATCGTTTCACGGGGACCCGGAGGTGAAGAAGCTTATACGGGGCAACGTTCCCAGCCCACTGCTCCATTCGTCCCAGTAGTCGGAAGACTAGACGGCGAGAGAAACAAGTCGAGTTACACTGACACTCGTCACTCGCTAACGGCTCCTAGGAATCAATAATCAGCAGCCGTCGAATCTGTTCAAATAGGTACTATTTAACTGTAAAATCTACCTAACATTTAAACTAACCGAAGCGGCAAGTAATCCTCGGCAACAAATAGTCTCCGGACTCTAATATTTAGGCATTCTAGTTAAGTCTCGAGCTAGATTTCTACAAGAAACTATTCTTCCTGATATCCTTCGGGCAGGCATTCCTTACCCACATTATCTTTGAGTTAGTTTTAAGAGTTAACCACTTTTCTTATATAACCACTGGGGAAGCAGGCGATATTTTTATTGTTTTATTTACATTTGTACCTCAGTGAAAATCCAGCGGTTAACAGTCAATGATTGCAAAGATATTTATCATTTATTATTATATAGAATCAAAAGGAAGTTTCAATAAAACTGTATTTTGGTATTTACTTTACATGTAGTTGTGTTCTTTATTTTCCCTGAATATGTCATTATGGTAAGTACCGCATGATTTGTATTTACTTACTTTTCCTTGAATAGAGGGCAAGAGAAAAACTACATTACAGTAGGTGTATAGCAATTTATTTTACCTAAGCGCAAATATAAAAGTATTATTCGAAATGAAGCGAGGAAAAAAGAGTTTAGTATCATTAGAAGAACAAAAAAGGTATTTACGAAGTACAAAAATTTTTTTAAACATGAAAGTGATTTGAATTAAATTGCTATTGCTATTGAAAATAAATTGCTATACACCTACCCTCAAAAATGTGGAACTTCAAAACCTCGTAACTAAAACACAAAATTCTTCTTATTCAGAATAATGACTGACACAAATTTTTAGTCAATATGATTCGTAAATACTGTTTATGAGGAAAATGTGTAATTACTTTAGCTTCATCATAGGTAGATTATAAACCTTATTATGTTGTTACTACATTTTTCCTGACAAAAATATCAAGAAATACGTATGCTTTCATAGCAATTGCCATTCTTATAAAGATTTTATTTCGAAGACGAAATATTTTTATGATGTGTTTTATATAATAATTGCATTTATGTACCTAAACAAGTATGCTTCTCTTCATGAGAACCCTCCTGCTCTGCTGAAGTGGTTGCTGATGTGATTCGGCAGGGAATGGAATATTTCATTCCATTCTCTGAAGTTTGACTTGTCAAAGTCGGTCGAGTCTAACTTCTGCCGTCCCACATTGCCTCCCATGCAGAAGCCCGATGGGACGCTGGCTCACTCCGCAGTTGAGAAGGCGAATCTATTTGCCACTCTGTTTGCGAGCAATTCGCGTCTTGATACTGGCTCTACACAACCACCAACCCTAGCTCGCTGTAATTCTTCGATGCAGGAGATTGCAATACACAATAAAGAGGTTCGTAGAGACTTAATCTAGACGTGAATAAGGCCAGTGGTCCTGATGGCATACCAGCAAGAGTGCTGAGGTGTTGTGCGCCTGAGTTGCCACCTGTACTGACGCGTCTGTACCGCCTTTCCCTTCAGTCCAAAACCGTACCGAAGTCTTGGAAGCTCGCCAATGTGCAGTGTGCAACCAGTACCTAAAAAGGGTAGTCGTGCCGACACTGCCAATTACCGACCAATCGCCATTACTTCCATACTGTGTAAAGTTATCGAGAGAGTACTGAACGGTAAGCTGCTCACTTACCTAGAGGATAACGATCTCCTCAGTGATCGTCAATATGGCTTTCGCCGAGGACGATCAACTGGGGATCTTCTTGTGTATGTGACGCACTGCTGGGGCGAGGCCATTGAGAAACACGGCGAAGCACTTGCTGTTTCGCTTGACATCTCAAAGGCTTCTGACAGGGTTTGGCACGCAAGTCTGCTGAGCAAGCTTCCAGCGTACGGAATCCCTGCTGGCTTTTGTAGTAGGGTAGCCGACTTCTTGAGTGAAAGGTCGATCAGAGTAGTCATTGACGGCTGCTCCTCTGACCTCATGGCGATGAATGCCAGAGTTCCTCAGGGGTCGGTGCTCTCTGCGACGCTGTTCCTGCTACACATCAATGACCTACTAATATCGGGCATTGTTAGCTATGCGGACGATAGTACTGTCATGGAGAGATATCTGTCCAGCGCGAATGCCGGTAGAGATGAGGTAAAAATAAAGAGAGAGGCCATGGTTGAGCGATTGAACCTGACGTTAAGTCTCGTCTCCCAATGGGGTGATGAAAATCTCGTCAGTTCAACGCCTCTAAAACGCAGGCATGTTTGTTCACCGCGAAAAGGAGTTCATTTACCTTAACTCCTACTTTCCGAGGTACATCTATCCAAGTAACCGATTCTCTCCAGATCCTTGGCATGGAGTTATCTTCTGACCTTAACTTCGGCACCTCCACCGAGTCCAAGGCTCAAACTGCAGCTAGGAAGCTGAGCGTCCTAAATAAAGTCAAGCGGTACTTTACGCCTGGGCAGCTTTTAGACCGATCGGGTTACGTTTTTAGGTTTCAAAAATATTAAAGTTAGTTTTTTTTTCGTATATAGTTTTTGCACCATTCACATAGCCTAATACATCAATTTGTGTCATTTTGGATGGATGCATAAGTAATAATTTAGGTTTTTGTCTTTTTTAACACTATCGGACGAAAAGAAAATTAAAGTTGAAAATTTTACTTTAGTGATGATTACGAAGTTGTATCCGATGTACATGAACTTTTTGTGTCATCTTCGTCCACGGGAATACTGTTATTTGACTATTACCTAAAAGTTGCCGTAGTACCTTTTTTGACAATGTTATTAATGTACTGGCCCCACGTCAGTTTCCATGGATGAAGATGACACAAACTAGGTTTATACACTACGCAGGCTATCTTAAATACAATACCTACTATCAATTTTGACAGTTTTGAGTTCAATTATTTATAACCAACACAAATAATTGCATTTCTAAAGATGCATCGGCTAGATGTGACACAAAACGCAAAAATACACTTTAATATGCCAATGTATCGATAGGCAAAATTTCATAAAATTTAGAATTTTTAAAGGTATAGCCCTCAAAATATCGTATCCCGACCCGATCGGTCTATTTTAACTCTTTATAAAGCTCAAGTCCGATCTTGCATGAAGTACTGCTGCCAACTTTGGAATGGCTCGGCGAAATATCAACTTGCTGCATTGGACTCGGTGCCTCTCTGTCTTTGCTTTTGGGCAAGACTGGGGTCAAGAGCAAACCCATTAAATATATAAAAAAACAAAGATGTTTTTGATGACATTAAGGTCATGTATCCCTAGTTGGGAAAACATCATAGCAAATCATTAATATTTCGTAATTCTCAACCCAAAGTCACTTTTAGTAAGATTTAGTATATATGATTAAAAGAACATAAGACATACATTTATTTGGTATTTGTTTGATCAAGATAGTTTGTATTATTTATGGTCAAATGTTATAAAATGAATTAAATCGTGTTAAGAATTAATTAAGCCAGTTTTATTTTACAATCTGATAAGAACATAAGACGTACATTCATTTTGTATTTGGTTGATCAAAATAGCTTGATTATTTTAGAAGCAACCCGCCATTATGATATCAGGGTGCCTACTGCCATGTCTTAGCGCAGTATTATAACATTCTTACCATGCTATTTCGTACCACGACTGTTGGAACAGCACTGTCCCTGCCCCCATCACTAGTTGAGACTACGTCTCTATGCCCTCTCTCTCGTCTATGGTTCGTTCGCATAAATGTCGGGCTTTTAAGTTGTCTCCGCAAATTAAATATTTAAAGTGTTTTCCATTACATTGTTTCGTGTCGTTTATAAATAAAACGCGGTTGTGCAAATGAAACTTTCGTTTATTATTTCACCAACAAATGGTAGCAGATTGTAGTTCGTAAAAAGTGAATCTGTCGGACCGCGTGCCATGCAAACATGGCGTTGCACCATATCGAGTTATTGCACAGGACAAATTATGACACATGGTGCATACAGGCACAGGCCGTATTGATAAAAAATAAACTATGGAAATATGTTTCAGAGGGTCTGGAAACGCCTACGAAGGCTGAAGATTTAAAAACGTTTCAGGATGGGGAAGTAATGGCGCGATCAGAATTGCTCCTTCTCATTTCGCCATCCGAATTACGGCAAATTAAAAAGTGCAAAACTGCACATGAAATTTGGACCACACTTAAAAACACTTATGAAAGCAAGGGGCCTGCACGGAAAGCAACATTGCTTAAAGAATTGCTATTGAAGAAAAAGGGTGAAAATGAAGACATTCGCGAGCACCTTAACTCCATATTTGAAAAAGTGGACAAACTACAAAATATGGACATAAATATAAATGAAGAATTGCTCAGCATCATGCTATTGTATAGCCTCCCACCAAACTATGATAACTTCAGAATAGCAATTGAATCCAGAGACACTCTCCCTTCACCCGAAGAATTAAAAACCAAAATTATAGAGGAAAGCGAAGCGAGAAAGAACATCAGCGAGTTACCCAGCAACTCAAGTGAGGCATACTACTCGAAGAAAAACAACAGAAAAACAATATTTTGCAACATTTGTCACAAAAAGGGTCATGTTGCTTCGAAGTGTTGGTCAAAGAAAAATAAAGATAAATTTTCTGAAAATTTGACACATAAAAATTTTAATATATGCCTCAACACAAATACATCAAATAGAAACGTTTGGTGTCTTGACAGTGGGTGCACGTCGCACATGTGTGGAAATATAGAAAAATTTTCTGAACTGAAACAAGTCGGTGGACAATTGAAATTAGCCTCTGAGCAGCATTCCACACAGATAAAAGGGACAGGAAAAATAAAACTAGAAAATGAAAACATAACCTTAAATAAAGCTCTTTATGTCCCAGAACTGTCAATAAATCTGATGTCAGTCGCACGCATCACTGAAAATAATCACACTGTATTATTTACAAAAGATAAGGCGTTCATTCAAGATGACAAGAGAAAAATAGTATTGCAAGCAGAGAAATCAAATGGCTTATATTACATAAAAGAATGCAGGGAACAAGCACATTATTTAAACCAAAGTGACATAATGAAGTGGCATAAGAAATTAGCTCACCTAAATGAACATGATATGAAACAAATGCTAAAGAACAATCTGGTAAAAAATATGTCATTTGACTTACATGAAAGTTTGACAAATTGTGAAACATGTATTGAAGGAAAAATGTCACGATTGCCTTTCCCGGAACATAACAGCCTAAGAACAAACAACCTGCTAGAAATGATACATAGTGATGTATGCGGCCCAATGAAAGTTGAAACAATTGCTGGTTCTCGTTACTTCATCACTTTCATTGATGACTATAGTAAATATTGTTTCATTTATTTTATGAAAGAAAAGTCTGAAGCTTTAGAAAAGTTTATAGAATTTAAAAAGGAAGTAGAAAATCAAACTAACCTAAAAATAAAAGTATTGCAAACAGACAATGGGAAAGAATATGTTAATGAAAAATTCACTACTTACCTCAAAGAACATGGCATCCAACGAAGACTCACAGCGCCCTACACACCGCAGCAAAACGGCATAGCTGAAAGAAAAAATAGAACATTAGTAGAAAAAACAAGATGCATGATGATACAAGCAAATGTTCCTGAGAAGCTATGGGCTGAAGCAATGCACACTGCTAACTACCTGGTGAATAGATGTCCTGCAAAATCATTAGAGGGAGAAACACCATACATGAAATGGGTTGGTCGTACTCCATCAGTAAGACACTTACACATTTTTGGTACTAAAGCATTTATCCTTAACAAACAAAGGAAGCATGGAAAATTTCAGCCGAAAGCGAGTGAAGGCATATTTATGGGCTATGCAAAACATAGTAAAGCTTACAGAATATACTTACCTGACAGAAATACCATAATTGTGAGTCGTGATGTGAAAATCCTAGACGATAAGATGTATTTTGGGAAAAATGAAGTTCAGATGAATAAAACTTTACAGCAACAGCAGCAATCTGCACCTGAAACAAAAGAAATAATAATTATGAATGAAACAGAAAACAAAGAGGCTGCAGAAACTAATACTTTACCTTTTCAGCTCTCTCCTTTTCAGCACTTTCAGGTTGATAACCAGAATGAAACCGAAAGCAGCGATGAAATGCATTCCTTTAAGGAATTCGAGGTAGATGAAAATGAAATGCCTACCACGCAAGACACAAGTCAAGGTTTGTCAGATATAATTAGTCCAGATCAACCAAGTGAACAAAATCCAATTCAGAGACCTAAAAGAAATATCAAGCCTCCGACATGGTCAAAAGATTATGAAATGGAAGAAAGCTGCGAATATGCTTATTTATGTGAGTCTGAAGAAAATAGCAATAATGAAGAATGGCATGACGCAATAAAGTCAGAAATTAGAGCTCACATAAAAAATGGAACTTGGGAAATAATAAGTAAGGAGGAGAATAATAACCTAGTGGACTATAAGTTAATATTAAAAGAAAAAATTGGATCAGAAAACAGTATGATTAAAAAGGCCAGACTGGTGGCCAGAGGGTTCACCCAGAGACCCGGAATAGACTTTAATGAGACATATGCACCAGTGGCAAAGCTCAGTTCTATAAGATTATTATTAGCCACAGCTGTTGAACAAAATTTGAAATTATGTCAATTAGATGTCATTACTGCATACCTAAATGGAGATTTAGAAGAAAAAATAATAATGAAAAAACCAGAATATCTTGAAAAATACTTAAATGAAATAATTATTGAAGAAAGTGAGAAAGAAAATTTATATATTTTTAATAAAGCCAGAAAAATGTTACAAGATATCACTAAAAACAAAGATGAAAAAGTTTGTTTACTAAAAAAGGCACTTTACGGGTTGAAACAATCTGGAAGACAATGGTACATAAAATTAGATAAAAAGTTAAAAGAAATGAATTTCAAGCCATCGCAAGCTGACCCTTGTATCTACATATACGAACATGAAGAAGAAAAAGTTATAATGGGCCTGTATGTAGACGATATGATTTTGGCATACTCAAACGAAAACTTAATAAATAACATAAAGAAACAATTAAATGATAATTTTGAAATAAAAGACATGGGACAATTAAGAAACTGTATTGGTATGGAAATAAGTATTGGAAAAAATAGCTTGAAAATATGTCAAAAGAAGTACATAGACAAGATTCTGAATAAATATAATATGGAAAATTGTAAAATCATAAGCACTCCGATTGAACCATATTTAAAACTACAGAAAAGTGAAAATTGTGACCCAGCAATACCATACCAGAACCTAATAGGAACATTGATGTATCTAGCCATAGCGACAAGACCAGATATAGCCTACGCAGTGAGTTATTTATCTCAATTTAATAACTGTTATGCAGAAGAGCATTTCAAGTGTGTGAAACGTATCCTAAGATACTTGAAGGGTACAAAAGAAATATGTATTGAATATAAAAAATCTGGAAAAGATTTATATGGCATGGCGGACGCTGACTGGGCTGGCTGCTCAATTGACAGACGCTCCTATTCAGGATATTGTTTTAAATATGCAAATGCATGCATCAGCTGGGAATCGAAGAAACAAAGATGTGTGGCATTGTCCACGGCTGAGGCCGAATACATAGCCCTCACCGAAGCCACTAAAGAAGCACTTCACCTTCAAACTTTATTAAGTGACTTAGGTTGTACTAATCAAAAATCCATTCTCATTTACAGTGACAACCAGGCCGCACAAGGACTATGCAAAAATCCAGTCATAAGCGGCAAGTCCAAACATATTGAAATCAAGTACCACTTCATACGTCAGTGTGTACAAGATGGACTCATCAGAATCGACTACATGGAGACTGCTAACATGGAAGCCGATATCCTAACAAAAGGTGTTCCTGCCCCAAGGCTGAGGGATCTTTGCAACCACCTCGGCCTAACGTGAATTTGTGATGAAGCCAAGCCAGTGAGGAGGAGATGTTGGAACAGCACTGTCCCTGCCCCCATCACTAGTTGAGACTACGTCTCTATGCCCTCTCTCTCGTCTATGGTTCGTTCGCATAAATGTCGGGCTTTTAAGTTGTCTCCGCAAATTAAATATTTAAAGTGTTTTCCATTACATTGTTTCGTGTCGTTTATAAATAAAACGCGGTTGTGCAAATGAAACTTTCGTTTATTATTTCACCAACAACGACCTTCATAAAGTATGATTATTGTAATAATGTTTCCGTTGGATGTTTTGTGACGTCATCGTTCAATCGTTCACTTAAACCGTACCACGACGTGTCTTTTGACAGCTAGCATTATTGTTTTTGTGTCAAATATTGAGAAATTTTGCAGTCTTAAAAAAGTTGCTTTTTCTCGACGGAAACAAAACTATTTTGAGTTATTTTATTTAGAAATTGGAAATTGCGTCATAAACAGTAAGTGAAACGTTTTTATACATATTGTTCTTCATTGTGAATGTAATATTATAGTTATTATGTTTCATTTCTATTTGATAACAAATACTTGTTTTCGGAGGAGCTCGGTGGCGCAGTGGTTTAGCGCCTGGCCCAGCGATTGCGGAAGTTAAGCAACGTTCGCAAGGGTCAGTCATGGGATGGCTGACCAAAAATTTATTATCACGAGCTCCTCCGTGCTTCGGAAGGCACGTTAAGCCGTTGGTCCCGGCTGCATTTGCAGTCGTAAAGGTATTTTTATTTCTCTACTAAATCTTCTATTCTACTTTACTGACGCTGTTTTTTACTCAATCAGTAACTGGTTTATCGAGCAGTATTAATTTTAGGTTGCAAACTACAGTCAAAATATGGAAAAAAATTGTTCAACCATATCCTATTTCAGGTTGGAGCTTTATGACAAAAACTTTCATTTCTGGCGTCCTGAATGTCCTGATGGTGATGATGAAGATCCAACAATGCAGCTACCATCATAAGAAACTTATTTGGATATTAATAGCCACACAACTCTACCACCTCTAATAAGACTATGATAAGCATTATTTATCTTAGTAAGTAGGTACCTAATCATAGGAATATTTTATTTCTATAAAAAATGTGACAGACCTCTTAATGCAATAAAACACTTGTTTATAATATTGTAATCAGTTTTTATTTACAATCCCTTCTTGAAAGTTACACAACATGACACATATTGAAAATATTTTTGATGCTAAGGGCACATAAAAATGGTTAAAATTATTTTGCAATATCAAATATGTTTTAGTTAACCCAATAAGCCTTTCGATATGTACCCTTTAACAAGCCAATTTCTGGTCTGCAAGTAAAAGGCAAAGCTCAGTTGAGAATATTCTTAGTAACTATATGTGGAGTTTGAGTTTCTTGGTTTGTTTTATTTTCTAATGAAAGTGGAGTAGGAACAGTAGTATTCATCTCAGATTCAACCACATGAGATACATTACTGTCCATGCAGCATGCACACACTGCTATCTTTTACAAGCGGCACTATATCCTCACAGCACTGAGATGTTGACGGCATCTGCATTTCAAAAAGCTGTTTCTTTCTGAGATTCCGGGACCCGGGACTCTAATCTATCTTTCTTGCAACTGCCTTTTCTGAAACCGGTTGTATATTCCATTGAAAAATAGATGGAACAGCATTTTTCTTAAGGTATTTACGTTGATGATCCACACCTAGAACAAAAAATTATGTCAACATTATTATTGTTCCAAAAAAGAATTTCTATTATAACTGATCTTTCAAAATATATACTTTTTGGCAAAGATATTAGAATTAAAAAGATGTGTTATGTCAGTATATGCGACGTCATGAATTTGTCCGCAAGGCGTATATACCTGCCTCGTTATAACACACTAAATAATACGATATTACACGGTCAAGGTAACTCGGCACTTTAAGTCGATAATTTCGTATGGTCGCATAGGCCGACTTAACTTGACCGTGTTGTAAAGTGTGAACAAGATAGTATGATTATTTACAAGAGCGTAAACGAGACAGATACATATTGCGCAATGTTGTCGTGAATGTCGCGATACTAATCATAGAATATCGTTAAATGTGTCACAGAAGAGACATTCGATGGTTTGATGCCTATGAACTACAATGATGTCTGAATAAAATAATGAATCATTTTACTTCAAGCGATAAAATAAAAAAGCTACTAATAGTCATAATTAGGGATGTGCAAGGGCTTAAACCCAAAGGTTTAAACCGGGTCTTTACGAGTTTAAATCCGATTTCGACCCAAAAAGCGGGTCGAACCTATTACCACTAATATCTTGGGTTGTTTTTGGGCACAATAAAATTTACCTATTAGTTTCTATTGCTAAAATAACAAATAGTCTGTTGCGTAATGGATTTCCACTTCGAAAAAAATATTTTTTGTAACCAAAACGAATTTTCAAAATATATGTAACTTCGTAAAACTTGTAAATTTAAATAGTAAAAGTGTTCAAATTAGTAAGGAATTTAGCTTTAATTAAATATGGGCGATAAGAAATTCCATGTCACAAGGTTTAGGTAATCCTTACTAATATTAAAATGCGAAAGTCCGTTTGTTTGTTACGCTTTCACGTCTTAACTACTAAACCGATCATCATGAAATTTTGCATACACGTTGTCAGGGGTACAGAGAAGGACATAGGGTACCTTTCATCCCGAAAAAAGTAATGATCCCGAGGGATAACAAAAAACCATTCCACGCAGACGAAGTTGCGGGCGGCCGCTAGTATTTTAATAAAATTCAGTGGCATTTCATTTAATACATCGCAATTCATTTGCTGGAAACCTATAAAAATAATAGTAAATATATAATAAGTTAATGAGGGCTTTTCAAAATGACATTTAAAAAATAAAAACAGTAACTATTTGCCTCACTAGATCGTGTTGATACTCGTCGATCCCTAAAAATAGTAACTATTTGAATCACTAGATGGTGTTGACACTCTTCGAAGCTTAGTAAAAAACTCACATTGTCACCTATTTTTATCAACGCCATCACGATAGATCATCTGGCTCGATAGCCTACAGTTTTTTGTCATTGTGAAAAGCCCTCATTAATTATTCATCTCGTGGATAATGCTTGAGCAATGTCGTGGCATTGTCCGTTCTGTACATTTATAATCTATGACAGACATCTCTATCACACTCGGTAATCGGAGTATTTGCTGTCGCACTCAATCTTTTTAGGATAATATTTACTGACATTTTGTATTTCTAATATACAAATATGAACGAAAATTAGTTAAAATATAATACTTACGCATGATATGTGATCCCTAGACTTTTGGAAGTCTTGCTTGTGTAATTAGTACAAGTTCGCATTACGCAGGACGGCATTTTTACTGTGTTTCGCGGGAGCACTTCAAAGTGTCAACGTTGCCGATGCTTTTGCGAGACTACACTCAGGTGAGCTAATTAGCCAAGTTTTAGACTGCCAGTGTTAAGGCGCAGGTAACCCATCTACCTCTTTTTAAAATTCTAATATCTTTGCTTTTTGGTATTTCATTATTAATTTAAACAGCTTACCTGTATATTTACTGCTTTTTTCATAGTCATTGTCCACAAAATGTTTTGAACATAACCTCTAACTAGGCTTTAAATTGACACGGCGTATGGCTTTAACCAACGCCGACGAATATTTTTATCTTTGGGAATATGATGTACTCCAATTTCAGAGCATTTTGGTACAATACAGCGAGTCATAATATTATTTGGAATTGTTTTCTTCCATACACCATATAAAATTATTATGTTTTGGGAACTAGCTATTAGCTATGCTAGCGCCACTTTGACAGTTGCCAACCCCTTGTTTTGGCAATCTACTTTCCTCTTGGAAGTAATTTCTGCCAGTGTCAAGTGTAGATAGCAAATAAGCCGTAGTGATGGCTAGCAGGGAATAGACAATTTCGCAACATCATTCGTTCTTTGGCAGGAATAAAGTATTATTACTTTGTGCAGGTTGTGGTACGAATTTGAAAAATCTTATTGTAAGCTTATAACAAAACGTTCATAAAACATGATGGTTTTCTAAAAGGTGATGGTAAGCCTCCAGGATGGCGGTTCACGTGCGTTTCACAATATCAGAGCTTGAATAACATTTAAGAAGTTTTTAAATAGTGTCCCTATGAACAAAAGACGTACATTTTATTCCTAATGTCAGATTTGAAATAAGTTAATTGGAATAGAATTCACCCGCCAACCTGACATATGACTGATGGCGGCTCACTGTAAAATAACGATTGCAACGCATACAAAAACGTACAATCTATATTTATAAAATCGTAAACTGAATGACTGACTGATCTATCAACGCTCAGCCCATACCGCTGAACCTAGAGACTTGAAATTTTGCACATAGGTTCCTTATGAGGTCTAGGGGTGCACTAAGAAAGGATTTTTCAAAACTCACCCCCCAAGGGGGTGAAACGGGGGTCCAAAGATTGTATGAAAGTCCATCAGTTTTGAAGCTAGGATCTTCAAATTTTGTGATTTGGCTGACCATTGAAAATTAATAAATACGGGTCTCAGCGTTTTTCAAAATTCTATCCCCGAAGGGGTCAAAAAGGGATGAAGTTGTGTATTGAAGAAAATCCTTTATTGTCGAAGTAAAAATCGCTAAATTTATAATTTAGGCTCATGAATGGAAATCTAACGCAACGTATATTGTTATTGTTAGTATTTCAACCCCTATGGGGATGAAATGGGGATGAAAAGAGGTAAAAAAAGCCAAAAATAGATATGGATGTCGTTATTGGGGTTTTCTGGGATGACGATTGCAAAAATGGCATTTATTTTGAAGTCCAACACGGTGTACATGATTTGACCCCTAAAGGGGTGAAAATGGGGTTCAAATTTTGTATGGAAAAATAATATAAAATAGACATTACAACTTTAAAATTCGTAGGAGCATGTCTAAAAATAAATAGGCAAACACAATATATTTTGTTATTTTGAAAATCATCCCTTAAGGTGTAAATGGGGTGTTAGATGCATTTCTTTGAAATGACACCGAACACCACCGTCGACGTCACGCTGTGTGATGCCGCCGACCGACCGACCGCGTATGTTTTAAAGTCAGTGCATAATCAATTGCCGCCGCGATCGGGGCATGCACCAAAGCATTCATTTAGCATTATTATAATTTTATTATAGTTTTTATATCAATAAATCATTATTATCGTATCATAGCAATTGTTTTTATGTTCCTAACTGGAACATAAAATGGTCCTTCGAGCGTAACAAGGACCTCGCGCGTGTCTAGACTATTATGTGTCTTAGAACTCGGTGAGGTTTGAACAGTGATCTATAGCAACAAACATTACACTGGGATTGCAGTGCTATCGTGTTCTTTACTTTGCTGTGTGTAAGCAAGGTAACGAGAACATCAAGTAGCAGAGCAGCAGCCGGACAGCGGCAAGTACAGCACAGACAGCATCAAAAGTAAGATCTTTCCTTTTTTCTTACTTGATTATACATTATCAACTTGAACATCATGGAAGGATTGACTGACTTGTTAAAGAAGCAAAAAATCAATTTCATGGCTTTTCAAAGGTGCGTAAATAATATCAAAATAGATGCATTTGAAAACAAGTGGGAATTCGAGGATGCTTTGAAAATGCTGCAGAGCAGGTGGACAGCAATAGACAATCTTCATTGGGAAATAGCAGGAGAAACCGAAGGTGAAGAGGTAGAATACGAAAATCAATATAGTATTCACGAAAATCAATTTAACTCTATCAAAAAACAAATCAATACTAAACTGTGGTCGGTATCCCACCGGGACAAATCCACACCACAAATGGACATTCCATCGTTCAGTGGCAGCTATCAGCAATGGGTGTCCTTCAAGGACCTCTTCAATGAAGCAGTACATAACAACCCGTCGCTTTCCAATGCTCAGAAAATGCAGTTTTTGAAGAGCAAGGTCACGGGTGAGGCTGAGCGTATCATTCATCATTTGCAAATAAGTTCTGATAACTACCTGGTATGCTGGGAAATATTAAATCATCGTTTTAATAACAAGAGATTAATCTTTACATCTCACGTAAATACGCTTTTGAATCTTCCAACTATGCAACAACAATCATTGGGTCAAATCAAACGACTGCATGACGTCACGAAAGAGAGTCTGCATGCTATTCAAAACCTAGGCATAGATACGAGCACCTGGGATCCGATGCTGGTGCACATCTTATCTCAGAAACTCGATAGCGAATCATATGGAGAATATATCGAATCAATCAAAAATCCACGAGAATTGCCGATTTTGCAAGAATTTATCGACTTTTTGGAAAGTAAATTCACTATTTTGGAATCATCTCGCAAGAAAATGGAAAACAAGCTTTCAACAATATAATCAAGTTGCTCAACCAAAGAAATTTGCTTATCCAAATTATTCCAATCAAAATAATAAGCATCCAAATTATTTGAAATCATTCCATACATCAACTTCCAGTACAAAATATTATTGCCCAATCTGCAATATGGATCATGCGATATTGTTTACGACCTGTACTGCCATCTAGTGGCCTACAATGCGACGACGCACGCGCATGGAGCAAGCACCACAACAGATGACCACAGCGGGATGTCACACTAGTTCCAGGCACGGACGAGAGGCGCTTACCACATACTATAAATACCCATTCAACAGCCACAAGGCGGCTGAGACGCTACAATATTCCCAGTATTCATTACTACTGCTTTATATATGCTTAACTTACATTTTGAATTCATAACGTTTTTCCATACTCAGACTTTCATTGTAATAATTAGAGTCATTTAAGGAAATAATAACCATTATATACCAGGAAAAATCGCTTTATTTCACCCTGAAGATCCCAGCAAATTACATTTGGACCTTCGTCGCCGGATAAGAAGAAGAATCAGCAGAGGTTTGGCCATCCGTATCGTTCCTTCCTTTCCCCTTTTATTTGTGCTAAAACTGTGACTAATTACAGGTAATTCGCCTTTGGTTCGCGTAATCACGCCGAGGTGTTTGCAGAAAAAATCGTGAGTACCCTTATTTTCCATAAAGTGCCAAAATGAGTGTAGGTTCTGAAGATGTTGATAAAATTTCAGTGCGTAGTAGATCTCCTATACCAGTGTTACAAAATGCTAACGATAGGATTCAAGATTTAAATAAAAAACGGGGTACAATAAGGGGTAGATTGACACTCTTTACGAAATTTGTAACTTCTTTGATCAGTGAACCGTTAAACGATAAAAAATTAACGGAATTAAAGTTGAGATCTGATATTGCTAAATCATTAATGCAAGATTTTAACTGTATTCAGAGTTCTATAGAGGAATTAGTTTCAGAGAAAGAATTATCTCAGCAAATAGATATTCGTGAATCCTTTGAAAATTCCTACTATACGGTTTTTACAGAAGTTGATTGTTTATTGCAAAGCATTAGTAATCCTAATTCGGCTATTAGTGAATAATCTAGGTGCAATTCAAACCCGTTAGTTAAATTGCCCACGATATCTTTGTCTTTTTTGATGGGTCATACAATGCGTGGCTTGAGTTTAGAGATACCTACCTTTCCTTGATTCATAAATCAACACAGCTTGATGATATTCAAAAATTTCATTATTTAAGATCTGCCTTAACAGGAAATGCCAGTCAGGTGATAAAGTCATTAGAATTTTCATCTGAAAACTACATAATAGCATGGGATTTACTAAACCATAGATTTAACAACAGTAACTTATTAGTGCATAATCATGTGAAAGCGTTATTTTCGTTGCAATCGATGTCCAAAGAGTCGCCTCATTTTATTAGAAAATTAATCGATATTGTGCTTAAAAATTTACGTGCGTTAAAGACGCTCGGGGAACCCACAGAGTGGTGGGATACCCTCATTATTTTTATAATTGTTTCAAAATTAGATTTAGCTACAGAAAAAGAATGGGAACAACATAAAAGCATTTTAGGTGCTGAGAAAGCATCAAAGTTGTCTCATTTATTAGACTTTTTAACGGAGAAAGCTAATATGTTGGAAATGGTGCAGGCTAATCATTCGCTTCACCCTCCAGTGAATAAGTCAGTTATTGATAATAAGTTAAAGTCGCAAAAAATTAATAGTTTTGCATCAACTTATAACTCCAATCAGAATAATCATAAAATTAGGCGCACTCGTGATTGCGTTGTGTGTAACGGTAATCATTCATTATATGCGTGTACCCAGTTCTTAAAATTATCGGTGAAAGATAGGTTGGATATTGTGAACAAAAATAGTTTGTGTGCGAATTGTTTACGTAAGGGACACACCGCGAGTGATTGTTATTTTGGCCCATGTAAGCAGTGCAATATCAAGCATAACAGTTTATTGCACGGTGAGGGTAGTAAGGTCAGCGCATCAATAACTGAACCTCCGGACTCTTCTGCGGTTTTACAGACGCAAACTTATTTATGTTCTGAACGTAAGAACAAGTATCCAATCGTAAAATCTGATTTATTAGAGACTGCTTTATTGTCAACTGCAATTATCGAAGTCGCGGGTAATGACAATAAGTATCATAAGGCTCGCGCCTTACTTGATAGTGGCAGTCAGCACACTATAATTTCTGAGTCATTACGCAATAAATTAAATTCGAAATCGATACAGTCCGCTTATCAGATCGTAGGAGTGGGACAGTCGGTCTCACATTCTGCTCAGTTATGTGAAATTAAACTCAGATCTTTGAACGACAATAATTTTCATATGAATATTAAATGTTTAGTATTACCCACCATAACCGATATGATTCCTTCTTTAAAAATTAATTCGAATTCATTAAATATACCTAACGGGATATGTTTAGCTGACCCTACTTACTGCACTCCGTCCAATATAGATTTATTGTTAGGAGTTGATCACTTTTGGGATTTATTAATCGAAGGCAGAATTCGCTTAAGTAATGGACCTTATCTCCAAAATACAAAGCTAGGATGGATAGTCGCTGGCCCCATTCACTTTGAACATAGGCGCATTATTCCTGTTCAATGTAACTTTACTCACGCTTTAGAAATTGGGGAACAGTTAAGAAAATTTTGGGAGATAGAGGAAGTGTCATGCCAAGATAATCTTTATTCACAGGAAGATAGAGCTTGTGAGAAATTATTTATAGATACAACTAAACGTTTAGTCGATGGTCGGTTTTCAGTGCGCATACCCCTTAAGGATTCGATAGATAAGCTCGGTGATAGTTATGAAATCGCTAAAGGTCGTTTGCTGTCACTAGAAAGAAAACTTGAACGCAATAGTCAGTACAAACAGATGTACAATGATTTTATGAAAGAGTACTTAAGGCTAGGACACATGACTCGCGTTGAACATTGCCCACCAATTAATTATTTTTTGCCCCACCATGGTGTATTCCGTGAAGATAGTGTCACAACAAAGTTACGAGTGGTGTTAAATGCTAGTCAGCCAACGTCATCGGGTAAGTCGCTTAACGATCTCCAGATGACGGGCCCACCTTTACAAAATGATTCGTTTGCGATTCTTTTACGCTTCCGTCAATATAACTACGTTGCGTGTGGTGATATAGAAAAAATGTTCAGGCAGGTATTAATACAGGACGATCAAAGACATTTACAGATGATAATATGGCGTGAAAACCCTTCGGAACCACTTTCTATATATCAACTTAATATCGTGACTTACGGTAATGCGTGTGCGCCCTACCTTAGCATGCGATGCGTTAGACAGTTAGGGCATGAATGCACTGACGTAGATATTTCGCGTACGATTTTAAACGATATGTATGTTGATGACTGTATTTTCGGTCATGATGATAAAACGGAATTAATACGCATTTGTAAAGGTGTTATTGAAGTATGTAAGTCAGGTTGTTTACCGTTGCGAAAATGGGTATTTAATTCAAATGAAATTGCAAAGGAAATTGTTCAAAATGATGATAGTCAGTCGAAACATTTTATATTGAATGAGAATTGTTCTAATAAAACTCTGGGCTTAGGTTGGTTAAACAAGAATGATGAATTTCATTTTACTACAAAAATAAAGGAAATCACAACTCCGATAACTAAACGCTTAATTTTATCAGTTGTGTCGCAAATATACGATCCGTTAGGTTTACTTAGTCCTGTTATCATTAAAACAAAGGTACTATTACAGAAACTATGGTTGTACAAATTGGATTGGGACGACGAAGTACCACTTGAAATTAAACATGAGTGGGAAAAGTTCATTTCATCATTATCCGCATTACATGATATTCGAGTCCCTCGCCATATAATATGTACTAACCCTAATCGAATAGAGTTGCATATTTTCACCGATGCCAGTGAAACCGCAAACGGCGCGTGTGCATACGCCCGTAGCATCAGCGAGACCGGTGACGTCACAGTCCGGCTCATCTCTAGTAAGATGAAATTGGCACCTGTCAAACCACTTTCTGTCCCACGTTTAGAACTCAGTGCCTCGCTCGTCGGCGCAATTTTATCAGAACGTATAACAAAAGCAGTCAATCTTAATTTTAGCAAGACAGTTTGTTGGACAGATTCAACTATAGTGTTAGGTTGGTTGAAAATGTCGCCTCACCAACTAAAACCCTTCGTCCAACATCGTGTAGTGAAAATCAGTGATATTTGTAGTGACAAAACAAAATGGCTGCACGTAAATGGTAAACAAAACCCAGCCGATTTATTGTCTCGAGGCACCAGTTTAGACAATCTAATGCAAGATGAAATGTGGTGGAATGGACCCCCCTTTTTATCGGATAAAAAGGTAACGGAGTTTCAAACCAACACACCACATAATTGTCAAGATAACTTGCCAGAAATTGAAAAATAAGCTTGAACGTTTGACAGGTCCCTTGTCAGTGAAAGAGTTAATTAACTCATTGAATTTTATCATTAAAACAATTCAATTAGAATCATTTGCAAACGAATATCACGCTTTAGTAAATAAATTGCTAATCAAGTCAACTCGTAATTTATTAAGTTTAAATTTATTTTTAGATGACAAAGGCATTATCCGAGTAGGAGGTCGATTGTCTAATTCGCCTGATTTCTCATATAACAAGAAGCATCCCATGTTATTGTGTGGTAAGCATTATGTAACTCAACTTATTTTCGAGCAAGGGCATTTGAGGTTACTACATGCTGGGCCTCAACAGCTGTTAGCATACATAAGAGAGACCTGGTGGCCCTTGTGTGGTAGGAACTTAGCTAGAAAAGTTGTACAACAATGTAAAATGTGTACTCGAATGAAGGGTGAAACAGTGCAACCAATCATGGGAAACTTACCACCGGAACGCATAACTGTTGATTTTCCTTTTGTAAAATGTGGGGTTGATTATGGGGGACCGCTCTATATTTTAAATCGGAAGGGAAGGGGCTCTAAACTTGAGAAGTGTTATTTATTTTTATTTGTTTGCTTCACCACTAAGGCCTTGCACTTGGAACTTGTCACTAATTTAACATCAGAATACTACATTTTAGCTTTAAAAAGGTTTATTTCTCGCAGAGGAAAACCACAATGCATATTTTCTGACAACGGTAGGAATTTTGTAGGCGCTAAAAGGGAACTTACAACTTTCTTATCAAAGGAGTCTCAATCTATCATTGATTACACTTCATCTAATGGTATAGACTTTAAATTCATACCTCCTTATGCACCTCATTTTGGCGGTTTATGGGAAGCAGGGGTACAGTCCTGTAAGCACCACATTACACGGGTGTTAGGCAATAGTCACTTAACCTACGAGGAGTTCAGTACAGTTTTGGCACAAGTGGAAGCTGTCCTGAATTCCCGTCCTATGTACTGTCTGTCCCCAGATCCATCAGATTATACCCCCCTCACACCTGCACACTTCCTGATCGGCCGACCGCTGACCTCACATGCAAGCGAAGATGTCACCAGTACTCCAATACACGCATTATCCCGCTACAAGCGCATGGAACAACTGAGGCAACATTTCTGGAGGCGATGGTCAGCTGAGTACATCGGAGAGCTGCAAACCCGCACAAAATGGAAGGAGTCTAAAGGAGTTTTAGTGCCTAACACATTGGTGCTCATTAAAGAAGATAATCTTCCACCGCTGAAGTGGCGTTTGGGAAGAATTTTGTCTGTGTTCCCAGGGAAGGACGAAGTACTCAGAGTGGCCAGTATCCAGACAGCTAATGGGGTCATTGAACGAGCATTCTCAAAGATTTGTCCTTTGCCAGTCTCCACGAGTGATGATGACGCAGCAGCAATGAAGCCTGTTCAAGGTTGTTGAGAGCAGCTGTGAGCTCTCAAGGCCCGCCGGCATGTTTACGACCTGTACTGCCATCTAGTCGCCTACAATGCGACGACGCACGCGCATGGAGCAAGCACCACAACAGATGACCACAGCGGGATGTCACACTAGCTCCAGGCACGGACGAGAGGCGCTTACCACATACTATAAATACCCTTTCAACAGCCACAAGGCGGCTGAGACGCTACAATATTCCCAGTATTCATTACTACTTCTTTATATTTGCTTAACTTACATTTTGAATTCATAACGTTTTTCCATACTCAGACTTTCATTGTAATTAGAGTCATTTAAAGAAATAATAACCATTATATACCAGGAAAAATCGCTTTATTTCACCCTGAAGATCCCAGCAAATTACAGATATTTTATTGCGCAAAGTTTAAAGACATGCCAAGTGAGGAAAAATTAAATACGGTTAATAAATATCGCTATTGCGCAAACTGCTTATTCGACCACAAAGGCAAGGCATGTATTTCGCCCAAGCGATGTCGCAATTGTTCCGGTAATCATAATACATTGTTACACGATGCCTTTATTAAACGTAAACAACCGCCAACTGGAAGAAATACGATTTCCAATCAAAAATCTAATGAAAACATGCCAACAACTTCGCACGTTTCACGGGATGATTTTTCCGAAATTCTTTTATCAACAGCACTGGTGAAGGTCACCGGAGCAGACGGTACCCAGCATGTTTTGCGAGCCCTAATAGACCAAGGGTCGCAAATTTCGATCATTAAGGAAAGCGCAGCACAACAACTAGGATTGAAAAGACATTACTGTAAGGGTGTTATCTTTGCGGTTGGAGAGCAGCAAAATAACAGCAAAGGGAAGCTATCAATTACTTGTATGTCTCTACACAACGAATTTACTTTCACCGCTAACGTAATCATTATGAACTCACTTATCAAAAATTTACCAAACTGTTCCTTCTCAAAACCATCATGGAGCTATATTGAAAATCTTAAGTTAGCAGACCCAGAGTTCAATATAAGTAGACCAGTAGACATGCTGCTGGGAGCAGACATTTATTCTATCATTATGATGGGAGGAATTTTGAAGGGAAATAATACAGAGCAGCCTATCGCCCAACAGACCCAACTAGGGTGGGTCTTGTGCGGTAACATGTTGAAAACATATCAATGTAACGTAATCATGAATAATGTTGATGAGATACGCAAATTTTGGGAGATGGAAGACATCTGCGATGAAGCATCATTATCAAACGAAGATCAGCAATGTGTCCAGTTCTATCATGAAATGACCACTAGAAGAGCAGACGGCAGGTATGAAGTACGCTTACCCCTTAAGCCTGACGTCATTCATCAACTAGGACAATCAAAGCCCATGGCGTTGGCCCAATTTCACAATTTGGAAAACAAATTGAACAAAAATCATGAATTAGCAAACAGTTATAAAGAATTCATTAATGAATATATTGCATTAAATCACATGAAAGTTAGCAAACGTAATTCGATCTTCGAATACTATCTTCCTCATCACGCCGTCCAACGTGCAGAGGCTGTTACAACTAAACTTCGAGTAGTGTTTAACGCTTCCGCGAAATCATCATCTGGGCTTAGCCTAAACGATTGTATGTACACCGGACCAAACCTTCAGCAAGATCTACAATCGCTTATCATGAAATGGCGCATCTTTAAATACGCTTGGACGGCCGATATCGAAAAAAATTATCGGCAAATAATTATCAATGAACAAGATCAAGACTATCAAAAAATCATATGGCGAGGAAATCCTGATGAACCAATCAAAATTTATCAATTGTGCACACTTTCATACGGCGCAAAAGCAGCGCCCTTCCTGGCTATGATGACGCTGCAAAAATTGGCGTCAGATGAAAGTCAAAATTACCCCATAGCATCAAAAATTTTACAGAGTTCTTATTATATGGATGATTGGATCTTTGGATCACACGATTTAGAAAAGGGACAACAACTTATTTCAGATATGTATTCATTATTAAAATCAGGAGGTTTTTTGTTGAGAAAATGGATTTCGAACCACCCAGCACTTTTAGAAAATTTAAATCAAGAGCTAAGTGAAGAAAATAATCATTTCAATTTTAAAACAGATATCATGTCCAAATTTTTATTTTTTTATTTTTATTTTTATTTTTTATTTTTATTTATTATCATGTCCAAAACATTAGGGCTAAGGTGGCTGCCTGAGCAAGATATATTTACATTTAATAGTAGCATTTCCAATGAATCATTAAGCATAATAACAAAAAGAAAGTTACTCGGTGAAATATCAAAAATATTTGACCCTTTGGGGTGGCTTGCTCCCTTGACAACTACACTTAAGTTATTATTTCAACGAGTGTGGTTAGCCGATTTAAAATGGGACGAAAAAGTACCAAAAGACATAAATAATGAATGGCAAAAGTTAAGATCAGCGTTAGAACAGATAAATCAATTTGAAATTCCAAGATGGATAGGATTTCGTGAAAACTGTATAATCGAATTACATGGGTTTTCAGACGCGTCCCTTAAAGCCTACGGGTGCGTGATATATGCCAGAATCAAAAGCGGAGAGAAAGCAAGTATTGTATTAGTAGCAGCCAAAGCAAAATTAGTACCACAAAAAAAACATACAATCGAATTGAGAATTGAGAGAAAGAAGTATTATCACTGCCAAAACTAGAACTAAATGGCACTCAATTGCTCGCCAAATTAATCAGCAAAGTCATCAAATGCCTAGAACCCTACGAAAATATCAAATTATATTGTTGGTGTGATTCCAAAGTGGTATTAGGATGGTTACAAGGCGACCCATCCCGCTGGAAACCTTTCGTAGCAAACCGAGTACGTAGCATAAGTGAAGTTGTGTCACCGAACAGCTGGGATTACGTAAGCACGGGCGATAACCCTGCAGTCGCAGCGAGTCGCGGCCTATCTGTCGCTCAGTTGAAAAAACATAATTTATGGTGGCATGGACCGCAATGGCTCGAAACTTTTAAAGACCAAGAATATCAGAATAAAATGGAGTACACAACAGATCAAGAAAGAAAAATAAGGCATGTCAATCTTGTCCAAAAATCAGAGTCCGAAGAAAACATAATTAATAACTTATTAAACGACTACAGTTCATTAAGAAAGGTGACTCATATCATTGCATGGATTAGACGAGTACTTATACCTACTCGCCAACGCAAAACAATGCCGCGCTATATCACGTTACCTGAACTGCGTCAAGCAAAAAACATCATTATTAAATCAGTACAAATGGAGCATTTTAGCACAGATATTGAGCAATTAAAGCAAAATAAAAACTTATCACCTAAAAGCATTTTAAGAAATTTAAATCCATTTGTAGATCAGGAAGGAATATTACGAGTGGGGGGCAGGTTAGCAAATGCGGAACTTACACCCAGCAATTATCCCGCATAAAAGCAGATTAACTACCTTACTTATTGAACAAGTACATCAACTTACCTTTCACGGAGGGCCCCGGCTGACACTTGCCAACTTGAGAAGGCAGTACTGGATCACCGGAGGCATAAGGCTGTAAAAAAGCATATAAAAGAGTGTATCATATGTAAAAGGAACAAACCTGATATGCAGCAGCAACTGATGGGTGATCTGCCAGGTCCTAGAAGCAATCCTGAGCGTCCATTCTGTCACAGTGGCGCCGACTATACAGGATATGTCTATGTCAAAAGCAATAAAGGGCGCGATACCAAAACAACAAAGGGCTACATAGCAGTATTTGTCTGCTTAGCCACTAAAGCCGTCCATTTGAAGTTGTGTCCGACATGACTAGCTCAACATTTTTAGCTGCTCTTCACCGAATGGCAGCGCGAAGAGGTACACCACATCATATCTATTCGGATCAGGGAACAAACTTCGTAGGAGCAAATAGGCTTTTACAAGAAAATTTTGAAGACTACAACAAGTTTTTAATGACAGTTTTCTTGCCGAAGTCTCGGAGATGAATATACAGTGGCATTTTAACGCCCCATCGTGGCCCAGTGCGGTGGCTTATGCGAGAGAGCAGTGCGCAGCCTGAAATTCCACCTCAAACGCGTCGTGGGTGAACAAAGATTAACTTTTGAGGAATACAGCACCCTCCTCAGTCAGGTTGAAGCTTGCCTAAATACAAGACCATTATGCGCATTGTCGGAAGACACAGATGACCTTAATATCTTAACCCCCGCACACTTTCTAACGGGCTGCTCAGGGCTGACTGTCATTGAAACAGAGCAAGATGCTAGGACGCGGTGGCACCTTTTATCAAAACTGAAGCAAGATTTATGGAAGAGATGGAACATAGAATACTTATCACAGTTGTCAGCAAGATCAAAATGGTTGAAGCCAAAAGAGAACATTAAGATAGGAAGCCTAGTAGCAATACAAGACGATAACCTCCCTCCCGGGAAGTGGCCGATGGGGAGAGTGATAGAACTCCACCCTGGAAAAGACAACCTCGTCAGGGTGGTGTCACTTAAGACCAAAAATGGAATTATCAAACGACCCGTGATAAAATTATCAGTATTACCATTAAATATCAAAAGCGATGAAGATAAAAAGCCAATTCAGCAAAAGCATTATACCAAAAAGAAAACAAAGTATTCATTTTCTGCAATCGTCGCCACAATTTTATTTTTCATGACATTGATAACAACATCAACAGCTCAGCCTAGCATTTCCCAGCTACCGACCAATCAATCACTGTACTTTGACCCTATATCAAGACTCAAAATAATACGTGATCAATGGAATCTTGTCGTGTATTAAGACATGGGCCCCTATTGGTCGGGGCTAGAAGCATACTTAAAACTATCTATTTACTTAGATAGTATCTGCAACTCTGTTCAAAAACAAATAAACTGCCACATGATATTACTACAGCAGAAACATACATATCAAGAAATACAGTACTATAACAATCTCTTGCTAAGCCAGCATTTTTATGAGAGCGCCAGACGGCGTCGGCGCCGAGGGCTAATCGACGGTGTCGGCAATATAGCAAATAGCCTCTTCGGAGTACTGGATAGCAAATTCGACGAAAAGTACGCTCAAGATATCAACCTTATAAAAAACAATGAACGTCACTTGAATAAACTGTGGCAAAATCAAACTTCGGTCGTGGAGGCAGAGTTCAATTTGATAAAACGAATGGAAGACACCATGGAAAAGCAACATAAAATTATTCATAAACAACTTAGTAATTTGGAATCTGCGTCAAATAAGTTGGAAAATCAAATAGCAAATCTTAGCATTATTCAAGACTTCACCCTAACGGCCTTATCTGGAAATAACCTTCTGCAAACTATAAAACAACTTCAAGAAAATCTGCTGAACACTATCACCGACATCTATCATGGACTAATTAGTATCCACCTGCTCACTCCTACGCAACTAATAACAGAATTACAAATCATAAGCAGTCAAATGTCCAAAGACCTCACGTTACCTATCAATAATTTATTCTCAAATATACAAGAATTGTATAAATTGCTTCATGTCAAAACAAGAGTGACTGAAGAATACATAATCTTTGAAATATCAATTCCACTCGTAAGTCGAGACAGTTATCAAATGTATATGTTGGTACCAGTACCCTGCCAACAGAACAATAATATGATCACTATTACACCTATATTAAAGTATGTAGCATTCAACATACAACGAGATTCGTACTTAATTATAGACATTAAAAAACTATATACTTGTTCCTACCTGGAAGATTATCATGTGTGAAGACATCAAATGACGAAAATTTATGTGCAAGAGCAAATGAAAGTTCATCATCAAAATGTACAGCTGTAAAGAAAATATGCACTAATCAATGGATATCATTAATTCGCCGTCGCAATATTTTTATTTCTGTTGCGATACCTACTCAGTAAAGGTCGTATGCGAGGATCAAGTTTCAGTGCAACAGCTAAGCGGTGCAGGCATTATTAATTTTAAAGATAACTGTATTATACAGGGAAAACAGTTCACTTTACATTCAATCCAACATCATACAAATAAACTTGTCGTTTCACCTAAGATTGACACTCCAAAACTAGACCAAATCAACCACTTCATTCATTTAAGTATATCGACAAGTGAAGAAGAAAACGCCTCAGATGGCACCTTAAATCAAACCTTCACCCAAATCGGAGAGCAAATCAAGGATCTTAAATCAAATATGAAAGATATGGATTTAGATACTCTATCTTATCACGACGTTCATCAGTACACGATCAGTTATGTGGCTGTAGCCATAGCTGTCGGTATAATCTTGGTCTGGCTGTACAAGCGAGGTGGAAGGCGATGTTGGCCGTGGGGGAACCCGCGACCTCAGGACGACCGCTGTGCAGGTGGCTCGGGCGCTGCACGCTCGAGCAGCCACCCGCCGCCCAGCATCAACGTAGTGTCTAGTAGTAGTGTGTGTGATGTGCCAAATGTGCATTATCAGCCAAGTGAAATAAATGACACTTACGTGAGGGTTAGTGCGCGTGTGTTTGATCGTTTACCAAGCATTCGAATAAGTGCGCGAAAAAAGGACAAGGCGACGTCGCCTCATAATAAAACTGTCTCAAACGACGTCAACATCATAATTTTTTGTTATCATTTTATGTACCTATTTTTTATCTTGACTTTGTATGTTTTACTTTAACTTAACCACTAACCATAGTATAAGATGACTTTGTTTAAATCACTCTTGTAATCATTCTTACTAACAGCATCATTTTAACATCATCTTAGCAACTTTTGGCGGCCCGGAATATGTTCGATGCATTTCTTTGAAATGACACCGAACACCACCGTCGACGTCACGCTGTGTGATGCCGCCGACCAACCGACCGCGTATGTTTTAAAGTCAGTGCATAATCAATTGCCGTCGCGATCGGGGCATGCACCAAAGCATTAATTTAGCATTATTATCATTTTATTATAGTTTTTATATCAATAAATCATTATTATCATATCATAGCAATTGTTTTTATGTTCCTAACTGGAACATGGGGTAAGTAAATATGAAAATCGATGTGGATGTCGTTCTTGAGGACGGGGACGGGGACGGGGAGAATATTTTTACCCCATTTCGGGGTAACTTTTGAGATTTACCCCAAAATGCAAAAAAGTGAAATAACCACTTTTTGGAAATTCCGAGTATAATTCATTCACACAGCTGCGGCGCGTCAACGGCGCGTCACCGGCCCGTCCGGCAACGTCAAAAATGTGTGTAAACAAGCAGTCCACGGCAGCGGCGGCGGCGCGGCACCGGCAAAACAAACAGGGTTGCTATTTTTTTGTTTTAATAAATTATTAGTTGCTATAATCGGTAGAAAAAAAGTACATTGTGGTATGGAAATAAAGTATTATTTATTTATTTCAATTTTAAAAACAGTTTTATTTTTTAATTTTGTTAATATTTTGGTAATTTTTTGAGACTTAATTTCACCACTAAGTTCTAGCAAGGGAACAATTTTTCGAATTTTAATAAAAATACAATAATGTGTGTGGATTTCGGGTAAACAATGAATGTCGGAAAAACAATGTGAAGGTCAACAATTTCTTTTTGAGATATTGCTGTTTTAACTTTGTCAGCTGTCATCTGTCAATCTTAAATCAGCAATATATCTCGAAAAATACTCATCTTAAACTGGTGGTGAAAATTAAGAGTATTACCAAAATAAAAATAAATGTTTTTCAAAGTTGAAGTTGTAACGTTGCAATTTTTAACGTTACATTTTCTTACAAAATGGTTAAATTGACAATAAACCAAATTCTTTAATTTCAATGAGTTTAGTTCCAAAACGTCTCAATAGATGGCGCTAGCAGTCTCTCAAAACTTAGTAATTCGATACTGATCGATATTGTTTTGTCTGAGCCTATTATTTTAAAAAGTAAAAAGTCGACTGACATGCATGACAGCTGTCATGAAGACAGGGAGCTGGTCTATGTAATTCGAAGAGATTTGGATTCCAAGTCTGTCGAAGGGTGGAGCCCTAAGGAAAATTTGAAGAAGGCCTAATCCGGTGTGATCCGTCATGGCTTCCAAAATAAGTTTAAAATGGATGTGAAATAAATATTTTGGTAAGTAATCCATTTCCTTTTGTGGTATATTTTTTCATTATTTCCATAGTGGATTTTGTCACGACCATGCGCCTTTTAATTGCAGGGTGGGTTGTGGATAGCATGATGTTCTGATGAAGATATTCCTAATACAATATAATCAGGAGGCATCTGCAGTAAGTGCAACGATTTTCTAAATTTTCAGTTTAAGATCTGAAACATAGATTTTATTCTCACCTCATGTGGTTTTGTTTCAGATGGGATTTTCATATTTTATTTTTTGAATTTTCATATTTTATATTTCATTTCTCAATTTTTATAATGTAATTTAATAATACTACCTTGTGATGTAATTATTTACAATCACTCACCTCCATTTTTCTGAAGAAGAGAAGACACATTTCTTCCAACCAATTGATGCTGTTGTCGTTGAAATGGCTCTAGTAAGAAAGGGTTAGCCGTGTTGGCTACAAACTGAAGGTACCCGCTTGGAGTTATAAGATGGCAATCAGGTAGCTTCATCATCACTAAAGGATTTCATTAGGTCAGTCACCTCGTCCGATCAGTGGACGCTCAACCCGGTGTAACTCGTGTTACATCTCGCTGAGCCGCCACCGTTCTGGAGTTGGATCTTCTGGCAGAGTCCGTCATGATAGAAACAGTGTAGCTTCTATATAAAATTTCGTTCTATAAGTTGGGATGGTCTGATCACAGTCGCGAATCAACATAAAGCGACCTTGAGAGTTTTAGTCTTTTGCATACAATTTAAATGAATAAAGGTTCTCCAGTAAAGTAATGAATATATAATAATATAGGGTGATTAACAATAATATTTCTAAGTCCATAATTATAGAATAAAGCAGAACAAAGAGTAATCTCTGTATGTAATAGTTATGCAGAAACAATAGGAATAAATGAGCTGGCTTTGAGACAACTACCATCTTTGATTTCATCACCCCGTCATTACATTTCATTAATTAACTTTGAAACAACATTTTATACATATACTAACACCTGGAGGAAACAAACCTTTACAAAGTAAATAAATAATACTTTATTTCCATACCACAATGTACTTTTTTTCTACCGATTATAGCAACTAATAATTTATTAAAACAAAAAAATAGCAACCCTGTTTGTTTTGCCGGTGACGCGCCGTGCCGGTGCCGCGCCGCCGCCCACTTCCCCGGCAAGGCAAACAGGGTTGCCACTTATTTGTTTTAATAAACTATTGGTTGTATTATAATAGGTAGAAAAAAAGTACATTGTGGTATGGAAATAAAGTATTATTTATTTATTTCAATTTTAAAAACAGTTTTATTTTTTAATTTTGTTAATATTTTGGTAACTTTATGAGACTTAATTCACCTGTTACACTAAGTTCTAGTAAAGGTAATTTTTTTCAAATTTTAATAAAAATACAACAATGTGAGTGGATTTAGAGTAAACAAATGAATGTCGTAAAACAAGTGATGGTAGAAAAACATAGTCTAGTGATCTGTAATTAAATTATGACGTCATCCGCAACGTACGCAAACCTCAACAATTTCTTTGTGAGATATTGCTGTTTTAACTTTGACAGCTATCATCTGTCAATCTTAAATCAGCAATATATCTCGAAAAATACTCCTCTTAAACTGGTGGTGTAAATTAAGAGTATTACCAAAATAAAAATAAATGTTTTTCAAAGTTGAAATAAATAAATTAATAATACTTTATTTCCATACCACAATGTACTTTTTTTCTACCGATTATAGCAACTAATAATTTATTAAAACAAAAAAATAGCAACCCTGTTTGTTTTGCCGGTGACGCGCCGTGCCGGTGCCGCGCCGCCGCCCACTTCCCCGGCAAGGCAAACAGGGTTGCCACTTATTTGTTTTAATAAACTATTGGTTGTATTATAATAGGTAGAAAAAAAGTACATTGTGGTATGGAAATAAAGTATTATTTATTAATTTCAATTTTAAAAACAGTTTTATTTTTAATTTTGTTAATATTTTGGTAACTTTATGAGACTTAATTCACCTGTTCCACTAAGTTCTAGTAAAGGTATTTTTTTTCAAATTTTAATAAAAATACAACAATGTGAGTGGATTTAGAGTAAACAAATGAATGTCGTAAAAACAAGTGATGGTAGGAAAACATAGTCTAGTGATCTGTAATTAAATTATGACGTCATCCGCAACGTACGCAAACCTCAACAATTTCTTTTTGAGATATTGCTGTTTTAAGTTTGACAGCTGTCATCTGTTAATCTTAAAACAGGAATATCTCGAAAAATACTCATCCTAGACTGGTGGTGTAAATTAAGAGTATTACCAAAATAAAAATAAATGTTTTTCAAAGTAGAAATAAATAAATAATACTTTATTTCCATACCACAATGTACTTTTTTTCTACCCATTATAGCAACTAATAATTTATTAAAACAAAAAAATAGCAACCCTGTTTGTTTTGCCGGTGACGCGCCATGCCGGTGCCGCGCCGCCGCCGCTGCCGCGCCGCACGGCGCGTCACCGGCGCGGCGCCGGCATGCCGTAGCAATATGCGTTTGACTTGCCGGTGACTGGACGTTGACGTGACTGATGTGTGTGAACAGTGTAGTACAACTTGTATGTAACTATATTTTTGCCGTTGACGCGCCGCTGACGCGCCGCTGACGCGCCGCAGCTGTGTGAATGATCCTTAAGGGTTCGTGTATAGTCTGTATACAAGTGACATTTTGGTATTTTGGTTGACAACCTCTGGCAACCCTGAAACCTGCAGAGGAAAAAGTCATTTTCGAGATGCCCTTTTTTCAAGTCCTATTGCGGCGGCTAGGTGCGAGTGAGATAGAAAATCGAAACGTCATTGCACGCAGTATATGCTGCTTAATATAAGAAAAATATGAACAATCGAAAAATCAATATGGCGGACGCGGTGGCGGCCATTTTGTAAATTTTTTAAGGCTATTTTGAGGCAGTTTACGACACTTGAGAAAGTTGCCATTTATTGACGAAATATGCAACACATCAAGTTGTAGTGCCCTGTAAAAAAAATTTACCCATTTTCAGGGTACTTTTTGAGATTTACTCTAAAAATTTATTTTTCAAGTACCTTGCATTTTTAATACCAAAAATGAGCAATTGTAGATGGGTACGATGTAGAGAAAAAGTATTTAGAAATTAGAAAACTATTAGAAAAAAAATTAAAAGTCGGAAGTCCAGGTCACGATCCTCATGACGGGGTACTGCCTGCAAAAATGGTACTACATAGGTAGATGGTGCTCAAACTAAAGTTGTGGAGGACTCTAAGCAGATGCTGAAGCGCAAAAAAAAAATTCAAAATGGCGAAAAAACAAAATGGCCGCCATACAGAATTACAGAAAACCCAGCATAGTCGATTTTCTTCCAGATGGAAACACTGGAGCGTTTTGAGGTTCATAGAACGGCTGTTGGTATAGGTATAATGTATTGATTGGTAGAATATTTTTACCCCATTTCAGGGTGACTTTTGAGATTTACCCCAAAATGCAAAAAATTACCACTTGTTGCCATGTATTGACGAATTATGCAACATATCAAGTAGTAGTGCCCTGTAAAAAAAAATACCCATTTTCAGGGTATTTTTCGAGATTTACCCCAAAAATGTCTAAAATAGAAATAGCGGCATTTTTAAATCTTTTTTTATTAAAAACCATTAGATTTTGCCAATACTAATGACATTTGACTTTTTTATATCGAAGAGATGGCAACACTGAAATTAAAAGTAGGTTTATTTTCCAAGTACCTTACATTTTTAATACCAAAAAGGAGCATATGTAGATGGGTACAGTGTACAGAAAAAGTATTTAGAATTTAAAAAACTATTAGACAAAAATTAAAAGTGGAAGTCCAGGTTCAGCTACTCATGACAGGAATTGTCCGCCAAAATGGTACTACTCAAACTAAAGCTGTAGAGTACTCTAAAATATTCAAAATAGCGGAAAAACAAAATTACTGAAAACCACGAAGCCACCCGCAGGAAAATAAACAATAAATCGTTAGACCCCTCTTGCTAAAAATAAAACGGGTCGTTTCATCCCGCCTGCAATAACGAATCAATGAGCTCCGCTTGCGGATTCGGAAGGGCGGCATAGAACCACCACCATCGAAGTCCACTTAATCAGTTACATACAAACGACCGATCGTGACGATTTACTCGGAGGAGGAGATGCCCGATTAGGTAGTTTTGACGAGCAGCACGAAGGAACCCAAGCATAGAGCTAGGTGCGTTTTCTGTGATAACACAGGCCATTTATGATGACCGTTACTGTCTGTGACTTTATGATGAGTTTACAAAATTACAGAAAACCTAGCATTTATAGCTCGATTACCAGTTACCACTCACTCACTGACTGATTGACATGATTGTTCTCCCAGAAGGAGGTGGAAAAGGGTATAGTGATGTTTGGGGAAAATGTGCAAAACCTCAATCGAACTGAGGAAAAATTATGACATTTGGGAAAAACAAAATGGCGGCTGTGACGAAGTTTGTAACTTTTTTGTTTTCCAACCGATTTTGCTCAAACTTACAAGAGTGGTAAAACTTGACATTTAAAATTTAGAAAATTATTAAAAGAACCCAAAAACAAAATGGCCGCCGCGCCGGAGAGTTTTGAAAAAAACTGTTTTTGGACCCCAAACCGCGGGGCCACAGCTCTAAAGTGTTTTTTAGTTTGAGAATATTTTTTTTACTGTTTCACCACAATTACCCTCAATTTTTACCAATCGGGGAAACTTTTTAAAAATTCAAGATGGCGCCTGTTGTAGAGGCCATTTTGTTTGAGGTACGAAAACACGCCATTTTTTAAGTAAATTTTTTTCCAGATGGCAACACTGGAGCGATTTGAAGTTCAAAGAACGGCTGTAGGTATAGGTACAAGGTATTGATTGGTAGAATATTTTTACCCCATTTCGGGGTAACTTTTGAGACTTACCCCAAAATGCAAAAAAGTGAAATAACCACTTTTTGGAAATTCAGAGTATAAGGGTTCGTGTATAGTCTCTATACAAGTGACATTTTGGTATTTTGGTTGACAACCTCTGGCAACCCTGAAACCTGCAGAGGAAAAAGTCATTTTCGAGATGCCTTTTTTTCAAGTCCTATTGCGGCGGCTGGGTGCAAGTGAGAAAGAAAATCAAAACGTGCTTGCACGCAGTTTAAGCTGCTTAATTTAGAAAAAAATATGAACAATTGAAAAATCTATATGGCGGACGCGGTGGCGGCCATTTTGTAAATTTTATAATTTTTTTAAATATTTTAAGGCTATTTTGAGGCAGTTTACGGCACTTGAGAAAGTTGACATGTATTGACGAATTATGCAACGTATCAAGTAGTAGTGCCCTGTAAAAAAAAATTACCCATTTTCAGGGTACATTTCAAGATTTAGCCCAAAAATGTGAAAAATAGGAATAGCGGCATTTTTAAATATTTTTTATCAAAAACCATTAGATTTTGCCAATTCTAATATCATTTGACTATTTTTACATCGAAAAGATGGCAACACTGGAATTTAAAGTGAGGTTAATTTCCAGGTAAAGCTACATTTTTATTACCAAAAAGGAGTAATTGTAGATGGGTACAATGTAAAAAAAAAGTATTGAGAATTTAGAAACCTATCAGAAAAAAAAAATTAAGTGAAAGTCCAGGTCAAGATCCTCATGACGGGGTACTGCCCGCCAAAATGGTACTGCATAGGTAAATGGTGCTCAAACTAAAGTTGTAGAGGACTCTAAGCAGATCCTGAAGAGCGAAAAAAAAATTCAAAATGGCGGAAAAACAAAATGGCCGCCATACAGAATTACAGTAAACCCACCATATAGTCGATTTTCTTCCAGATGGAAACACTGGAGCGTTTTGAGGTTCATAAAACGGTTGTAGGTATAAGTACAATGTATTGATTGGTAGAATATTTTTACCCCATTTCAGGATAACTTTTGAGATTTACCCCAAAATGCAAAAAAAAATAACCACTTGTTGCCATTCATTGACGAATTATGCAAAATATCAAGTAGTAGTGCCCTGTAAAAAAAATTACCCATTTTCAGGGTACTTTTCGAGATATATCTGATATACTACATGTTACTAGGATTGCAAAAATGGATAAGGATAGCAAGAGGCCTAGAACTGTCATAGTAAAACTCCGAAGCCCACGCTTGCGTGATTCGCTTTTAGCTGCCGTTTATACCTTCAATAAAAAACAGCCCAAGGACAAGCTTGGCACTCATCACTTGGGAATTGCTGGAACGAACTCTCCGATATTTGTTGCAGAACACTTAACACCTCAAAACAAAACTCTCCATGCTGCAGCAAGAATCAAAGCCAAAGATGTGAATTATAAGTATGTTTGGGTTCGCAATGGACGAATTTATGCTCGCAAAAACGAGACTAGTCAGGCTATACTTATTCGTTCCACTGATAGTATCAACTTGATGTCTTAATTTTATGTTACTTGTTCTGAATGATATTTTAGTGCATAGTTTTACAAAAGAGCTTTCGATATACTATCAAAATGTGCGTGGTATGCGCACAAAAACAAATGAGATTTATCAAAACATTTTATTATCCTCAATTATGATGTAATAGTCTTAATGGAAACCTGGCTTAATTCAAATATTGCTGATAATGAATTCATTGATTCTAGATACATAGTATACAGAAGAGATCGTCTAATTTGTAGAGGTTCTAAGATGGATGGGGGAGGAGTGCTAATAGCAATTTCTAGAAATTTCGACTCGCACCGTGTTTCCAATTGGGAGTCAGATTGTGAAGACTTGTGGATAGTTATAAATGTGAAAGCCGGAAACATCAATAAATCTTTAGGTATATGTGTTGTATATTTACCTTCTCCACCTACCTTGGAAACTCAAAAAATATTTACTAGAAATGTAACTGATATTCTGAATCATATCGACAATGTAGTAATATTAGGTGATTTTAATCTTACTCGACTAGAATGGACTAAAGATAAACATCTTCCTCACTTACATCCATCAAATAACTGTAGCGTAATGGAGAACGATCTCATTGATTTTATTGCTGCCAATGGGTTGTTTCAATTGAATGGTATTTTAAACGACAATAATAGAATCTTGGACCTTATATTGAGCTCTTCTTCTATCGGTAACGTCACTCAAGCGTCTGATTGTCTAAGTAAAATCGATCCTCATCATCCATGCCTAGTATATAATATTAATTTTACTATTATGCTCAAACTTAACAATAAAGAAACGATTAAATATAACTTTTTCAAATCAGATTATGATGCAATTGTTGAAGAGTTGGAGAAAATAGACTGGAAGCTTAAATTTTCTGAATGTGGCAGTGTTGACGACATGGTTAAAGTGTTTTATGAAACTGTTACGATTTTAATTGACCGTTATGTGCCTCGATATCGTGTAAACAAATCAAAAAATCCTGTATGGTTCTCTTCGTCATTGAGGAGGATGTTGGCTGAAAAAGATAAACTTCGCAAAAAGTATAATAAATTTGAGAATCCTCGTGACAAAATAGAATTTCAACAGCTCCGCGAAAGATGTAAGGTTTCCCTGTCGGAGTGTTACAAAAGATACAAAAGGAAAATCGAACTAGCAATAGCTAAAAACTCAAAGGTTTTCTGGCGTCACTTAAATAATCAACGAGGAACACGCTCTGAACTCCCGGGTATTATGTACTTGGATGATTGCAGGGCTGAAAATGGTACTGACGTGGCAAATTCCTTTGCAACACATTTCTCTTCGATCTACAACGATGGCCCGCTGCAAGCGAGGGCGATTGATGTTTCGTTTGAGGTTTCTAACGGCGATCACTTATCTGATGTGACAATAAGTGAAAGTGATGTACTTAAGAAACTTAAACAACTAGATAGCACAAAAGGTGCTGGTCCAGACGGTATACACCCGATTTTCTTTAAGCGTTGTGCTACTTTTTTTGCCGCGCCTCTTACAGAAATATTTAACAGATCTCTCTCTGATGGAGTCTTCCCCAGTGAATGGAAGAGAACTGCAATTATACCTGTATTTAAGAAAGGAGTGCGCAATGATATAAAGAATTATAGGCCAATTGCTATTTTATCATGCCTGTCTAAACTGTTCGAGTCGTTAATGTATCCAGTCATTTGCATCTTTCTAAATAAATTAATTTCTCCACACCAACATGGCTTTATGAAGGGTCGCTCAGTACAGACTAACCTCGTCAGTTTTGTTTCTGATCTGAGTCATGAAATCGATCACGGACATCAGGTCGACGCTATCTATACCGACTTTAGTAGCGCATTTGATAGGGTGGATCACACGCTGCTCATACAGAAGCTTGAAGCGTTTGGTATTGGTGGTTCACTTTTATCATGTCTCAGATCGTATTTGGATCGCAGGCCTCAGGTTGTAGTGGTCAAAGGCTATGAGTCTCGAATATACCACGCTAAATCCGGTGTACCTCAGGGATCACACTTGGGCCCCTTATTATTTGTTGCATACATCAATGACGTAACCTCACAAATCCAGCACTGTAAATATGAATTTTTCGCTGACGACCTCAAAATTTATAAACGGATTGACACGTACCGGGATATTGTGCGGATGCAGGAAGATATAGACAGAATAAAGTTATGGTGTGATTCTAATAACATGATTTTGAACACAAAGAAGTGTTTTTTCGTAAGGTTCTCCAGGAAGAAAAACAATGTCGGGTCACGCTACGAGATAAACGGGGATATCTTGCAGGAAGTGACTGAAGTTAGGGACCTGGGCGTCGTATTGGACAGCAAACTCAAATTTACTTCTCACGTCACAGCCATTGTATCAAAATCGTTTCAGGCTCTTGGCTTTATCATGAGGAATAGTAAACAATTTAAGATTCACACCAAAATACTGCTTTTCAATGCTCTGGTTCGTAGTAACTTAGAGTATTGTAGTGTGGTGTGGAATCCTCAATACGTCGTTCACTCCCAAAGGCTGGAGTCTGTCCAAAGAAAGTTCACCAGGCGACTTGCTTTCGCTTCTCGTGGAATTTCTCATAGATGCCCTTATGATCAGCGCAGATCATTTTTTGAAATGCAGACATTAAAGGATCGTCGCAAATCACTTGACCTAGCATTTCTACACAGAACTGTTAACAACACTTCTGACTGCGAACAAATTTTAAAGCAGATTTCTCTTGCGGTTCCTTATCACATGCCAAGGAACCCGATCACGAAAGTTTTCCATATACCACGATGTAAAACCAACCTTGGTCATCATAGTCCAATTGTTAGAATTTGCAAAGAATATCATGAAATCCAGGTGCATATTCCCGATCTAGACGTGTTCTCTGACTCTTTCAACAAATTCAAACGTAAGATTATTGAGCATCTTAGCAAATAATTTTGGATGTCACTGATTATCATGCAGTGTAGTTTGCCTGTGTTCTTTTGAGCTGTCCAATAATTTATTTATTTCATAATCTTGTAAAACATTTTATTACTTATATAATTTTAAATGTTCGACATATTTTATTTTTAGTTGCAATCACACGTATTCATGAATTGTATTAGGTATATTGTTGTCTTTGTCTTGGTTAATGTTGTGTAAGCTTTTATTAGGCTAACATATAAGGTCTTTTGTTTTTAAATGATTTTTTTATAATAAATTGTATATGTTAAGCTGTTAGCTTACCTATTAAATAAAATAAAATAAAATAAAATAAAATAAAATATACCCCAAAAATTTGTAGAATAGAAATAGCGGCATTTTTTATATTTTGTATCTAAAACCATTAGATTCTGCTTATACTAATAACATTTGACCTTTTTTTATATCGAAAAGATAGTAACACTGAAATTGAAAGTAGGATTATTTTCCAAGTACCGCCACATTTTTATTACCAAAAAGGAGAATTTGTAGAGGGGTACAATGTATGGAAAATGTATTCACAATTTAGAAACCTATCAGAAAAAAAAATTGAAGTCCAGGTCAAGATCCTCATGACGGGGTAGTGCCCGCCGAAATGGTTCTACATAAGTAGATGGTGCTCAAACTAAAGTTGTAGAGTACTCATCCCGCCTGCAATAACGAATCAATGAGCTCCGCTTGCGGACTCGGAAAGGCGGCATAGAACCACCACCACCGAAGTCCTCTAAATCAGTTACATACAAACGACAGATGCCCGATTAGGTAGTTTTGAGGAACAGCACGAAGGAACCCAAGCATAAAGCTAGGTGCGCTTTATGTGATAACACGGGCTATTAGATTACTGCCTGTGGCAGGTTTACAAAATTACAGAAAACCCAGCATTAATTATAGCTCGGTTACCAGGTACCACTCACTCACTGACTGATTGACATAATTGTTTTCGCAGAAGGAGGTGGAAAAGAGGGGTATTATGTATGAAAAAAGTATTTGGATTTAAAAAACTCCAGAAAAAATATTAAAAATTAAAGTCCAGGTTAAGATACGTGATAAACGTGAAGGTTCCCGATCCTAAGTGGGTTTCCACCCTTACACCCCGCTTGCTAAAAATAAAAGGGCGCCCAAATTGTTTCATCCCGCCTGTAATGACAAATCAATGCGCTCCGCTTACGGGATCGGATAGGCGGCATAGAACCACAACCACCGAAGTCCTTCAAATCAGTTACATACAAACGACCGATTTCGCCCGATAAGGTTTTGACGAAGGATTTGACGAACAACATGAAGATAAAACCCAAGCAACAAGCTAAGTGCGTTTTTGTGATGACACGGGCCATCAGATTACCTTCTGCCTGTGACAAGTTCAAAAGAGAAGACGTTAACCAACGCTGGGAGTGGATCTGCAAGCGAAAAATACGTTTATGATGCTTGAAAGCTACTCATTATCGAGATAGATGCAAGTCGAAGGTCGGGGTGCTCAACTTGCAGAGGTAGTTACCATAAGTTACTTCATCGTGATGTCTGAATGGAGACGGAGACCGAATAGAAGAAAGACCCAGAGACTACCGCGACTACCGCAAACATCTGGTCGGCAAGTTCCAAACGAGTCTTTTTGAAAGTGCTTCCCGCAACCGTCCAGGGGCCTGACCTGAAGGCAACTTTAACACATCGTGTGCTCTGCTTGATGAAGGGTTCACCGTGTCACTTGTAGAGAGCAGTGTAGCCAACGTGGTAGGAGCCAGAGGTTGAAGCGTCGAGTTGGCGTTTAAGGGTGCGGTGGGCGGCTGTAACAACCTGGCAAGATCGTCTCTCTGACGCTTATTATGACAGATACAGGATCCTTCAACCTTGAACGAGTTCGTACGGTGAAGAACTTCACGCTTCGAAGACACAATTATAGGGAATATGCATATGACATGTGACTATTTTTATATGAACTGATGGCAACACTGGAATTGAAAGTAATGTTTATATTATATTCCAGGTACCGCCACATTTTTATTACCAAAAAGGAACAGTTGTAGAGGGCTATAGTGTAGGAAAAAAGTATTCAAGATTTAGAAAACTCTCAGAAAAATTATTAAAAGTGGAAGTCCAGGTTAACCTACTCATGACGGGGAACTGTCCGCCAAAATGGTACTACTCAAACGAAAGCTGTAGAGGATTCTAAAATATTAAAAATAGCGGAAAAACAAAATGGCCGCGATACAAACTGAAAACCACGAAGCCACCCGCAGGAAAATAAACGCTAACACGTTAGACCCCTCTTGCTAAAATAAAACGGATCGTTCCATCCCGCCTGCAATAATGAATCAATGAGCTCCGCTTGCGGACTTGGAAGGGCGGCATAGAACCACTACCACCGAAGTCCTCTAAATCAGTAACATACAAACGACCGATCGTGGTGATCAACTCGGAGGAGAAGATGCCCGATTAGGTAGTTTTGACGAACAGCACGAAGTAACCCAAGCATAAAGCTAGGTGCGTTTTCTGTGATAACATGGGCCATTAGATTACTGCCTGTGACAAGTTTACAAATTTACAGAAAACCCAGCATTTATAGCTCGATTACCAGTTACCACTCACGCACTGACTGATTGACATAATTGTTCTCCCAGTAGGAGGTGGAAAAGAGGGGTATAATGTATAAAAAAAGTATTTGGATTTAGAAAACTCCAGAAAACAAATATTAAAATAGAAGTCCAGGTTAAGATCCGTGAAAAACGTGGAGATTCCCGATCCTAAGTGGGTACCCACCCTTACGCCCCGCTTGCTAGAAATAAAACGGCGCCCAAATCGTTTCATCCCGCCTGTAATGACAAATCAATGCGCTCCGCTTGCGGGATCGGATAGGCGGCATAGAACCACAACCTCCGAAGTCCTTCAAATCAGTTACATACAAACGACCGATCTCGTCCGAAAAGGTATAAAAGAAGGCAGGAAGGACGAGCTTGTCGTCTCTCTCACTAAACTTAGTTGGATTCTGCATGGAGTTTCATCGTCAATTTCGAGGAAGATTATGCCCGAGTTTGCTTGTCACTTCAGTCCGAAGAAGCGGATGAACTTCACCTTATATTAGAGAATTTAGACTTGATAGCATAGGCATCAATAATTCTAAGCTACCTAGATATTCTCCAGAAGAACGACGAGCACTTCGCATTCTCGATACTAAATCGAAGAAAATCGACGGCCACTGGGAGTCTGCTTTGCTGTAGAGGAACGACGACATCAAGCTTCCCAACCCAACAACAAGAGAAACGTCGAAAATAGATTACGCTTGATTAAGATGATGGATTTTGATCCGAGATGCGCAGTAGACTACACGAAGCAGAATTATGCATAACATCTTGGAAAAAGATTATGCCAAGAAAACTGCTCAAGCACCAGTTGGTCGAGTCTGGTATCTCCTACATTTTAGCGTTCGAAATATCAACAAACTTGGAAAATACTTTCTGAATACCGAATAACTGACTGGCCAAGATCTGTCGAATTCATAAGTTGATGACCTGCTTAGGTTCCGAAAAAGAGAAGTAGCCGTTACTGCAGATATCAGGGAAATGTTCCTGCAGATTAAGTAAATGATCAGGATCAAAACGCCCAGTGCTTCCTTTGGAGGGTAATGGAAAGAAAGAAGCCCTCAGAAACTTATAAGATCACTTCGATGACCTTTGGTGCCACATCATCTCCATGCACGGCTACTTGTATTATTCGTCGTAATACGATACGTCGATTTTGTTTCATGTCATCATCCACAAGCAGTCAAAGCCATTAAGAGAAGGCACTACGTTGATGACTATCTCGACTCCACGGATAACGAGAAGGAGATGAAGCAACTGGTGAAAGGCGTGATTGTGATTCATAAGGCAGGAGGTTTTGACTTAAAGTTGGTCCTCTAATAGACCCAACATTGTAAACCTGTAAGCTTTAAGAAGGTGGACAAAGAGATTACCGAAGTTTTGCGACCGCCAAGGAATCGCGAGTTGCTAAAAATTTTGTCACTGGGTATGTTTATGCCCCTTCCTGATAAATTAAAAGATATTGCTGCAGGAAGTTTGGCGATCTACGATCAAATGGGATGATCAAATCGTTGAGAAGATGAACAAAGATTGGTATTTATTTTCAGTACTCAGATGCTATAGTTTCTCACAGATGACTAGATTTAGATTACACATTTTCGTTGACGCCTCCGAGCAAGCATTATGCCGCTGTCGCTTACTGACTAATTATGACGATGTGGCCTTTGTAACTGGGAAATGTAGAGTTGGCCTGAAAACTGTAACGATCCCTAAGCTGGAGCTGCAGGCTGCTTTAATGGGAGTCCGATTAGGTCACACCATGAATGGTGCAAGCAAGAACAGAAACTCGAAATTCTCGCAAAACGATTATTCTGGACAAATTCACAAACAGTTTGGAAATGGATTAATATAAAGCCACGAAAACAGAACTCTTTATTAGTTTCTTTATGATTTAAATACTTAAACTCCAAAACCGCTTCGAAGATTATTAGCACTCCCTGATTTAATTTGATTTGATGTTTCACATAGTAGTTTTATATTCGTTCTCTATGATTTTAATATCAGCCAGCAAAGTTTTTAGAAAGATTAATAGAGCATTCATTTTTACTACGCATCACCACACCGCCCTGAAACTTGCAGACAAAAGGCAATGTGATTTATCGGATGGCAATATGGCTATTCGACAATTTGCAGTCCAACTCTTCAAAGTCCAACAGAACTTACAGTCCAACAGAGCGAAGCCCGCGGGCTGCTTCAGCAGCCCGCGTTAAAGAGCATGTAGCTGACATGAAATATAGGCGCGATAACAAGTCCTCAGTGAGTGAATACGCCTTTGAGGGGCCCAACCATTATATTAGATTTGACAAACCCCAAATCCTTGCTAGGGAACGTAGATTTATTCCTAGAATGCTCTGCGAGGCTATCGCAATAAATAAATATCCTAATTTCAATAGAGATGATGGTGATAATAATACGGTTAGTTCCTTTTGCAAATAAATTAATTAATTTAAAAGACGGAGGTAGGCTTTCCTCTCCAAGTTTTCTTTGCCACTTCTTTCTTGGAGGGGCCTCCCCAATTTTATGAAATGGTAGTTTCTCTCATTTTAGCATATGAAATTAAAATAAAACCAAACCAAAAACTTAAACCAATTAAAAAAATGTTAAAACTTTAATTTCTGAATGTCTTTAAAAAAACATCGATTGAGGATAGGCTCACGAGTAGCTTCAGCTGCAAAGGTGCCGAAACGTCGGGAAAATAAAAAATCAAACCAAATGCCAAGTATAATTACCAAAGTACTTTCAATAAAACCGCGCTAGTATCCGTTCATCATCATCATCATTTCAGCCGCACGACACCCACTGCTGGGTATAGGCCTCCCCTAAGGATCTCTACGACGATCGGTCCTGCGCTGCCCGCATCCAGCGGCTTCCCGCGACCTACACCAGATCGTCGGTCCACCTTGTCGGGGGCCTACCCACGGAGCGCCGTCCGGTGCGTGGTCGCCATTCCAGAACCTTTCCGCCCCAACGGCCATCGGTTCTTCTCGCTATGTGTCCCGCCCATTGCCACTTCAGCTGAGCAATCCTTCGAGCGATGTCGGTTACTTTAGTTCTCTTGCAGATCTCTTCGTTTCTGATTCGATCACGCAGGGAGACGCCGAGCATGGCTCTCTCCATTGCACGGACCTTGAGCCTCCTTATGAGACCCATAGTTAGCGACCACGATTCACTGCCGTAAGTCATCACTGGCAACACACACTGTTCATAGACTTTCGTCTTGAGACACTGAGGTAAGTCGGACGCGAAGATTTTTCGAAGCTTCCCGAATGCTGCCCACCCGAGTTGGATTCGACGAGAGATCTCTTTCTCGAAGTAGTAGTAGTAGTAGTAGTAGTAGTATCCGTTAAAAGTGTTTTATTAGTGAGCGCGAAAACTTGAGAAGTGATTAAAAAAAAACATGAGAATTAAAAAGAATGTCATATTGAGAAAATTTTATTAAAATAATTTATTATTCAATTTAAAACAATATCAGATCTATAAATAACAAAAAAAATAATAAATTTAAATTATAATAGAATTGCGTTAAATTTCAAATGTAAACATTAATAAAATTAAATTAAAATTTAAACCACGAGAATTGAATTAAGAATGTCATATTGAATTTTGAAGCTTGAAATTTCTTATCGATTGGTATAAAAAGTCATTAAGTATTGCAAAAAGTGCAGATAATCGGTTAAACATTTAAGGTTGCGTGTAATGATATTTTCAATTGAAATGGATATCTAATTTACATGGTTGATAAAGGTATGAAATTGCTTATTTGTTTTTCTTATTAAAGCTCAGATTAAGCCTGCTATTTCAGTGTGTTATCTACTGCTTCATTATGAAGACGTATCTTTTATTATTCACAGTGTTCCTTCCATATTTATTTATTTTAAGCACTGCGGTAAGTTCCAATTACACTATGAAAAACAAAGTTATTTTTGCAGACGATAAATGATAGTGGTGAAAGTAAAAGAGGGATTCGGCCATAATAATCCTTTATTTTTCATCTCTTTCTTACGTCTAAAATACATAGTTTACTATCTCGCTCATTTGCAACCTGCCATTTCATTTTTTATCTCTTTCATCACCTTACTTTCAAACTATTCACCACCTTGCATGCCCTTTTAAATAACATTATTTTGTTTACAAAAAAAATATTTCACTCATACTAAACCTTAATGCCTTTAAAGTTACTTCTATATTTTAAACTTACAAAAACTTAAAAAAATATCATGCATAATATAGGTACACGTTTTCTTTACTGAACTACACTTAACCAAAACTAACTTATTTTAGATTTTAACTCAATTTTGATATAAAAACAAAAAAAAAGATTTAGTTTGTAACTACTAATTAAGCATTTTATTTAAAAGTTTCTCTACTGCTTAAATGTTATATCCCTGTTACTACCTTGTTGAAACAATGATACAATTTATAATTTTATCTAGCAGTTACTTGTCCGGTCGTGGGACATTAAATTTCATAAAAAAGTTTTGATAATACTAAAAGTTTTCATTTTTGGCGAGTGTATAGATTATGTGCATTGTGAGCTATTTTTGAAAAGTTAGAAGTTTTATGCCGGTGCTTTAGGTATAGTTTAGGTATTTCGTAATATTTCGTTTAACTTCATTTATATATAATTAAAGTTTGAAATGTTGATTGTTTCATAATAAGAACTATGTTATCATCATGTTGTAAAAAAATTAGAAAGTTAATATATGTGTAACTGCGTAAATCACAAAATTACTCTTTTGTGTCCGAATAAAATTTCAAAGTTTCTGAAATCTTATTTTAAGACTTTCAGTGGTTAGATATAGCTGTTGAACAAAGTTTAGAAAGTTAAGTGGTGTGCTTCTTTGATAAATTCATTTTTCTTTCGTAATATACGCAATAATGAATTAAAAATCGATCAGATCGCTCTTACATGACCTCTTCAATGCGCTTATATGCCACACAAAAAATTAGAAAAATACATACAGTGGATTTTGTTTCATTACAGATAAATTGTTGTCGCTACAGGCCGCCCGCGCGCCGCGCCGTTACGCCGGCGCGGCGGCCAGTTACTATGCCCGCTCGCGCCATATGAATAAATTAATTAGGTGGCGATACTGGCGATTGATCTGTTACATTTCGGCGTAACGTAACATTACGGCTACTTAAGGCGTGTCGACTCCTATCTGACCTATCTCTTATCCCGAAATGATATAATCTAAGCAGCTGATTTTAAAATTAATTTTATTTAACCAAAAAGTGTTTTCCTTTAGTAATATTGTTTTTAAAGTGTTTATGAAAACTCAAATAACATAAGGAAGTGTTTTCAAACAATTCCATCGGGTAGTTTTCGAACTACCATAACGACCGAACTCACCTAGCCACCGCCAATGTTTTCGTGGTGAATATTTCGTAGAAAAGGACAAATCTGTGGAATACTACGCACTAAACCGGGGAAGTACTTTTGTTCCTTAATTGTATTTATATTATTACAACATAGACTACAACACTAAGCCAATCAGACTGATATCAAACATTTTATTTTGCAAAGCAACGGAGGTACCTTCATAAAGAAACCTACGGCTTGTGTAGCATTTTGGTTCTCAATTTATCCCAACTGTTCCTTACTACTTGTACAAAATTCACGTAAAGTGAGTAACATCAAAACTCAAAACGACTTGGCACAGTTAATTTTCTCTTTACTTGATGTGAAGTGGAAGTAAAGTTGAGTTTGTGACTACTATTGTCACAGACATTCACTAAACTATTTACCCTTTACAAACATTACACTACTCATAAATACAATACAGCTTTAAACCTTACAATCAAAATATTGTGTAACCATTTTGCTACTTGAATACTATTGTATTAAGTACTTATTTATTGATTTATTGGGGTCAGTCTGTCTGTTTAGTTTTGTTGATATTTTATTTTGTTTTGACTTTAAACATCCATGTTTTATTGCTATAATTAATTAAATTAAGCATCTAGTGACTTTTACTATAACCAGATAGTATCTGGATTAATTCTTTTTTTTTAAAACTATTATAACATTCTTGTGTACATTATTATTAGGCTTCACTAAAAGTATAGGACTAAACTAATGTTATAATTTGAATAAGTACTAAAATAAATAAATATTATCTAAGTAAATTATTCCCAATTACTGTGGCCTACCTGTCTTAAGTATTTAATTTCTGTTTTCATTCAAGTATATTCTCTGATAATAAATAAATAATCAATATTTGTTTTAAATTGTTCCTGATACTGTTGATTGTAAACTTTCAGGACTTTCAAATTCACCATGCTGACCCGTAAGGCTGCAGCACAAAGCACCGAGATGAAGTTGAGGCAGGCACTGCAGGAACTGAAGGAGTCAAGGGATACTTGCAGCCAGCTACTACGTGAGCGAGACGACAGTGAAGAAGAAATCAGTAAAGTTATTGCTCGCAACTCTCAACTGAAGATTGAGATGGCTCAGATGCACTCCGAGCATATGGAAGTAATACACCAAAGGGACCAGCTCGAGAACACCGTTAGCAGCTTCGATGAACAGTGCAGCACCTACGAGAGGGCCCTAAACCGCATCACTGATTTGGAACGGGAGCTAAACGATGCTAACAGGCAAATATTATACTTCAAGGAGCAGCAACAACTGCAAGAAGTGGACCATACACAGAGTCTTTTTGAGGAGCTCATGATTTCTTCACCTGCTGTACAGTCGGCAGAACAGTCAAGAACCACATGCAGTGACTTTTCACCTCAACCTCAAATTTTAGGTGCTAATAAACTGAAGAAATATATTAAAATAAGTAAATTAATTAAAAAAACAGGAAAACTAATTAGGAAAAATAATTGTTTTTCTAAAAACATTGCTTTAAGAAAAGAACGAATTAGCCTCTTGGATTCATTGGAAATTTATAGTAGTAAATTAACTGAAAGCAGGCAAATGTATGACCGGGACACTAACAAATTGCAATTGAAAATCATTCAGTTGCATGAGTCACTTGAACTTGTGCAAAAGAAGTACTCTCTTGCGCAGAAACAAATTGATGAGCACATCAAATCTGCCACAGAGTTAGTGGAACTCTGCAATTACAATGCGGACCGGTATGATTCTTTAGTAAATAGTCAATCTATTGTTGAATCTTCAGTTCTTCACAATAACGATTCTAATATTAATAAAATTAGCCAATCTACACAGAGCCCCTGTCATTCATCATCCTGCATAGAAACATTACAAAGTAGCTACAGTAAATGCACTTTCAAACCAGCATTATCTTGTAACTCAAAGGAGGCTAAAACAATTATGTTTTCAGATAAATTAGGTCAGGGACTAGGTTTAGCTCTAAGAGATAAGCTCTCTAAAAAACTTATTAATATTTGTACTCCTGGTTTATCTTTTAACCAAATTGTACAAAATATTGATAAGTCACATATTGATGACGCTACAACAGTAGTAATATTATGTGGGGACAGTTCCCATATTACAAAAAGGGACATTCTTAAAAATATTAATATTCTATTAACATTACAGACTGAAACAAGATGTAAAATAATAATTAGCGCTTTCCCTTATGCAAGTAACTTAAACTGGGATCAAAATAAGCGCATTTTTGATTTAAATTTGTATATATATAATTTGATTTGTCGTCACAGTGACGTTATTTTATACTTTGACGTTAATAAATTTATTAACACTTTTACATTGACTCCAGATAGTATGTATCTGCCGAAAAAATGTAGGATGCAAATAGCTAATTTGTTAGCTTACAATTTACAGGTCTCTGTTACAGCTGTAACTAAGGCCATAAAACCGAGTATTAGTACTTCATCTACTACTCCGCATATTGTTTCAAATAAAACAGTGACAAACTCAGATTTAAACTGAGGCACAAGACAACAGCCAGGCCTAATAATTGTATTAATATAATTAGTCAAAATATTCAGGGCCTGTCTGGCAAAGATCTAGAATTAGAATTATTTGTTGAATGTAATAATATTCAAATCATTTGCATTACAGAACACTGGCTAAAGCATGGTGATATGTCATTTTATCTAAATAATTTTCAACTAGCAAGTGCGATGGTTAGGCAAACAACTATTCGTGGCGGTTCTGTAATTTTTGTGAATAATAATATAAAGTATAAAGAAAGAAAGGATATTGTGAAACTTACATCAGAGCGCCATGTGGAGTTGTCTTGTATAGAATTAGATAGCATGATAATTGTGTCTGTATACCGCCCCCCTAAAGGTACCTATGAAATCTTTGAATCTGTCATGGAAGATGTTCTAAAAAAATTAAAGTTAAAAAATAAACCAGTAGTAATTTGTGGCGATTTTAATATTGATATTCTTGAGAACAATTCTTCGACCACTCGTTTTCTGGCATTATTTAAAAGTTTTAATTTACTTAATAAATTTTTAGAACCCACACGGGTGACTGAACACTCCGCCACTTGCATAGATAATGTTTTTTCAGAATGTGATCCGGAAAACAAATTTGTTTTTAGTAATATTTCATCAGACCATTACGGTTTGAAAGTCTCATATGCTGTGAACGTCATAGATACGCCTAAGACTGTAGAATGCAGACCTATCACAAAAAAGGGATTGGACAATTTTAAAAACAACATTGATGAACAAATTTCTTTAATACCATGGAATTCGGATAATCCTGATGTTTTGTACGGGAACCTCTTTCATTTAGTTACTTATGAGTTTGATAAAACATTTAAAACAAAGACAATTAAATGTACTCAGAAGTTACGGTTCTGCGATTGGGCTACGACAGGTATTTATAAAAGTAGAAACAGACTTTATGAACTATACAAACTTAGAGAAACGAACAAAAGCCCAGGTTTCTTAGAACATGTTAAAAAATACTCGAAGACTTTCAAAATACTATGTGCAGTTGCAAAGTCTAACTGCATTAAAAAGCAAATTAAAAACTCGAGTAACAAAACTAAAACAACCTGGGATGTCATAAATCGTGAAACTGGTAAAACTAAAGCACGGGAAAATAGCCTAACGCTTAAAATTAATAATGAATTAATAAACACAGATAAAGAAATTGCTAATATTTTCGATAAGTTCTTTGTAAACATACCAGTAGAAACTACATCAAATTTGGATTCCTCACCAGCGACTGCTGTATCTGTGCTAAAGGGACATGTGGCTGAAAGTGATTCATTGTTTAATTTTAAATGTATTAATGCTTTAGATATTATTAAAGCTTTCAATTCTCTAAAAATGAAAAGCTCCACTGATTTATGGGGCATATCAGTTAAGGTTATTAAAAATATTGTGTATACTATTGCCCCTTATCTTGCTGACGTTTTTAATCAGTGTATTGATCAAGGAATATTTCCTGATCTTATGAAGTTTAGCAAGGTAGTACCATTGTTTAAATCAGGAGATAAAGAAGACCCTAGCAATTACAGACCAATATCGATATTACCTGCCCTAAGCAAGATTTTTGAAAAAATAATACTTGAGCAATTATTATGTCATTTTAATGTAAATAAACTTTTGCACAACAAACAATTTGGTTTTACGAAAGGTCGTTCCACAACTGATGCTGGGGTTGCGCTTTTGAAGCATGTCTTTGAGGCTTGGGAGGGGTCTCAGAATGCCCTTGGCATTTTCTGCGACCTGTCCAAGGCTTTTGATTGCGTGGACCATTGCACGCTGCTGTTGAAGCTGAATCATTACGGTGTAAAAAATAATGCTCAAAAATTAATACTGTCGTATCTCAGTTCCAGGACTCAAACAGTTAATATCAATGGAATAAGTTCGTCAGGTTCTCATGTAAAAATGGGCGTTCCGCAAGGCTCCATTTTGGGCCCTTTCTTATTTTTAATATATATAAATGATTTACCCTTTTTTGCAGAAAAATTCTGTGATATTGTTTTGTTCGCAGATGATACTTCTTTAATATTCAAAGTTGACAGGAATAAAACTGATTTTGACGATGTAAACAGGGCACTATCGCAGGTTCTTGCTTGGTTTAATGTTAATAATCTCCAGCTTAATGCTAAGAAAACAAAATGTGTTAAATTCGCTTTACCTAATGTACAGGCGAATCCCACTGAAATTGTTATCAATAATGAGAAATTAGATTTGCTCGATTCAACAGTTTTCTTGGGTGTTACTCTTGACAGTAAACTTCAATGGAATATGCATATCGCAGCTCTGGCTGGCAAGCTTAGCTCTGCTGCCTATGCCATTAGAAAAGTTAGACAGTTAACAGATGAAGAAACTGCCAGATTAGTGTATTTCAGTTATTTTCATAGCATTATGTCATACTGTATTCTTTTATGGGGGATAGCAGCCGATATAAATACTATTTTTGTTTTACAAAAACGAGCAATAAGAGCTATTTATCAACTAAGTTCTAGAACATCTCTTAGGGATAGATTCAAAGAGATTGGTATATTGACAGCAGCATCTCAATTTATATTAAACTGCATACTTTTCGTGCGTCGCAATATTAACTTATATACAAAACATAGTGATTGGCACAATCGGAATACCAGAAATAAAGACAAACTTGTAATGCCTCAGTATAGATTAGAAAAAGTCCGTGGTTCTTTCATAGGTCTTGGTATAAAGTTTTATAATAAAATTCCAAGTAATATTTTGGATTTACCATTTGAAAACTTTAAGTCTCATGTAAAAAATTGTCTTCTCAAAAAAGGATACTATACCGTTAAAGATTATTTAATTGATAAAACAGCCTGGTCGTAGATTTTTCTATTCTATGTGAAAATTGAGGGAATTGTCCTACCTACTTAAAACTTATTGTAAGCTTTTTGACTCGACGACGCCTTAATGCGAGTAGCTTTAGTATGTCATGCTCACTTTAAACATTTCTGCGGTGGTGTCGTGTGGGGCGGGTCGTTACGTTCCCTCAAATATGGTTGAGCGAAGCGATGGCTGGTCCATGCGTCATGCTCGTGAACGGGTGCTGCCAGTGGGAATGGGTCTGCTTCTGTCTGCTTGTACTAAGGGCGTCGTATATTTATATTATTTTTTTTTCTCTGTTTGATGTTATCAATATGTATGGCACTTCTTACTCAAAACATAAAACTAATAGGCAAGTAAAACTTGTTTTGATTTCTCTTTTTTTTTTTTTTTTATTGCAATCATTTTGCTTTCTATAGTCAGTAGTTTTTGTAAGTAAAGGCCTATGAAAAGCTTTTGGATATTAGTTTTCAATTCAGTGCCTTAGGATGGGTAGCCTAAGTATGTCATGCTCTCTTTATTCATTTCTGCGGTGGTGTCGTGTGGGGCGGGTCGTTACGTTCCCTCAAATATGGTTGAGCGAAGCGATGGCTGGTCCACGCGTCATGCTCGTGAACGGGTGCTGCCAGTGGGAATGGGTCTGCTTCTGAGTACCTATCTTAACGCATATTGAATTGTAAGAATTGCGTTTTTTATTGTTATTTTTTATGTCTTGTCTCAAGTATTTTTTGGTAAATTTTGCCTACTTAGGTGCACTTTCGAGTAGCAGACATAGTGATTACTGATTTCTCAACTAGTTGAAAGTTATTTACTCTCACAATTACCTATCCGATATGTAGTAGGTATTTAATTTCAACCTACCTACCCATTGTGTACAAACTTTTGTTAATTATTGTGATGGAAAATGACCTCACTTTAAATGTGGAGCTCATTTTTCAATGTTGACGACTCTGTATGAAATATACAGGGAGAAAAAAGCAGCCCTTGACGAGTTTCTTGCCGGTTCTTCTCGTTACAAGGTCTCCCGCTCAGGGTTTGCGAACCGATGGCGTAGCTTCTTTGACATTCACAAGTGCTTGTAACAGCCTAGACTGAATAAATGATTTTTTGAATTTTGAATTTTGAATTATATTTTTATAATTCCACTAGCGGCCACCCGCGACTTCGTCTGCGTGGACAGTTTTTGCTATCCCTCGCGAACAATACTTTTTTCGGGATAAAACCCTATGTCCTTTTCTATACCCCTGGCAACGTGTATGTAAAATTTCATTGTAATCGATTCAGTAGTCATGACGTGAAGGCGTAAAAAAACAAACAAACGGACTTTGGCATTTATAATATTAGTAAGGATAGTGCAACTCTAACCTACCTAGCTCTAACTAACGTACCTACCTAATTTATACAACTGCCACATATATTATGTAGATAGGCCCTAAAAGACGACAGTAATTATATGAAATGAGCACAGTAGGTACATAGACAAATAAAACAAATTAGTAGGTTTAAACAATTTGATTAATACTTTTTCAAGTATATTTTTATTTTTATCAAGTACCTAGTTTTTACTATGCAAGTTATGTTTGCTTCAGTCAGAGTCAGAGATTGGCCAATCAACTTTTAAGGCACTCCTTTCTTGTCCCCGCTCTATAAAATATCATATTATTACATACAACTCGGTTTAAACCTTACATTTTTCTACATTAATCTAAAATTAGATGCATTTAGCAATGCGAGAACAACAGCTTACAATATTTTTTCCTTTGAACATTTTATAGCTAGTATCTCAGGAGAACAAAATCGCTCCCCATACAAAGAATCTGTGTTACCTGGCATAGCCGGTCAAAGCAAATCATGTCAAATCTTCAAAATATTGTATCAGAATACCCAATATTTTATACATATTTAAGTTCTATATTGAATAATCCTTTATTTACAATACGTAGTTTTAGTAATTTTGCTTAAACAATATTTAATTAATATTTGCGAAGGTTTGTCCCCAACAATGTCTAAAAAATCAGGGCTCCTGCGTGACCATTATTAATTGGTGATGGTATTAGCATGAAGGTCCTATCTAGCGTCGTTAGAATTGCCCTTGTCTAACTTTACGTACGTTTTGTCGTTCAATGTCTTTCTAGCGATAGCTCTCGAAGAGTGTGTGTGGGTCTATTGTTGTTCTGCTGTGTTACGTCGGTAATCACGTCACGATAAGTTCATGGATTATTTTATTATTATTACGTTAAGATATTAACTTTAATATCGGAATTTAAGATCAAGTTGAAATAGTTGTTTGATATGCAATGTTTACTTACTTATTTGTACTTTTAACGATGTTTTCCATCACGTTACTGGTAACATCAAAGAAATATCTGGTAACACCAGAGATTTTATGTACTTATGCTTATATCTTCTAATTAATATTTCCGATGTTTTGTCCCCAACAATGTCTAAAAAATCAGGGCTCCTGCGTGACCGTTAATAATTGGTGATGGTATTACCATAAAGGTTCTATCTAGCGTCGTTAGAATTGCCCCTTGTCTAACTTTACGTACGTTTTGTCATTCAAAGTCTTTCTAGCGATAGCTCTCGAGGGGTGTGTGTGGGTTTATTGTGGTTCTGCTGTGTTACGTCGGAAATCACGATAAGTTTAGGGATTATTTTATTATTATTATGTTATAATACTAACTTTAATATCGGAATTTAAGATCAAGTTGAAATAGTTGTTCGATATGCAATGTTTACTTACTTATTTGTACTTTTATCAATGTTTTCCATCGCGTTACCGGTAACACCAGAGAAATATCTGGTAACACCAGAGAATTTATGTACTGTACGTATACATATATAAGGTGCCTTGTAATTAGTGTCAAATATTTTTAGGGCTGAACATATAAGTCATAAGGATCACATATAAAAAATATTTCGAAATTCTACACGCTAGTTTAGAATTTAATTTTTCAAACAAAAAAAGAATACCCTTATTTTATAAAATAAGCCCATCCTGTACATGTACACTCACACTATCTAAGACTACGCACGCATAGCATTCATACGCAACACACAACTATCGTGGTGTGCGTGAATGAACTTAAAGACACTCACCCACAGACAGGCTCGTTTTTATAGGCCGATGCGATAATATCGGATGGGTAATTGCGTCCTGCCTGACTCCTGCTGGCCCCTGCACTGCACATCCTGCACGACCACCGCGATACGATATGATGACAATGAACTGACACTGAATGACACTGAACTTTCAAAATACCATTGTATCTGACAGTTATTGCACAATCTTTCAGTCAATGCACACAATAAAACTCACTTGGATTCCATGAACCTCAGTCTCATGAAACAGCCTACGGCTTCTGGTAGGCTGTAGTTGGCGTCATGATTATTATTTAGATAGCTAATTTTATCGCGCCAGCGAAGCCGGACGGGTGATCAGTCACATGTCAGTCACCTTGATCGGAACCATTTCACCCATTTCCCCAAATCCTCTGAAAGCTGAGAGCAGGGGTGGCGTCATGATAGCACAGCACAACACCATGTTTAAATAATCCGCGTTATTATAGCGATAGTTCGGCCTTTTGTGGCTTACAGCCTTACGCACGCACGCACGGCAATGCACCCGAACGAAAGAATTTCCGCAACTGACGGACAAGCAGCGCGCGGCGCGCGCGTGTGCGTGTGCGTGTGCGTGTGCGCTGGTTTGCGTTCCGAACCTACGCTCCGAGTGCAACCGAACGCTCTAACGGCGTTCCAAACATTAGAGCGTGACGTTCGGTTCACACAACCTTCCCGTTCCAAACGTCAGAGCGTTGCAACTTTTTAACCATCAAAATGGATGGTTGTAAAACGCTCTTACGTTTGTCTATAGAAAAATGACAATGTCATGATGTTTTTGTGTCTAATTTTTAAAATGATAATGGTAGATCCTCAAAAAACGGATTTAGAATAAAGGAAAGTTTAAATTATTCGTATTCCAACTAGAAAACGAAGACTTTGTAATATTAATGACATTTAAAGTTCTTGGTCGTTCCGGACCTTAGAGTGAGTTAAAAAACAACCAAACAACCGCACTCTGAGTCACTGAACGCAACCCTGCACACAGTGCACGCTACTACTTCTGTGCTACTACGACATACTAGAGATGTGACATGATAATTATGACGTACACAATTGATTAATTGATTCAACGACGATTACATTAAGTAATTTATTTTATTTTTATCTTAAAGGGAGGCAAACTAATAACCATTAGCTAATCTTTCAGATTATAAAAACTATTGTACAAAAACAAAATTCTGTAATGTGATAGTTTTCCCTGTAAATGCCCGATAGTTTTAAGTTTATTCGTACATTGAAACTAGTAAATCAATTGAGAGAATTGGAATAAAGAAGCGATTGTTGTGTTTCCATGACTCAGAAGGTACACGCTTGGCAGTCCCAGCTGTTGTTGATTGATGCATGAAAACAATTTTGATGGATTTTTGGAAACGTTTGGCGTTGTCGAAACATCGCTACGATCGCGATTAGTAGTAGGATCGAAGATCAACACCGCCCGCAGTTTACTTTTGAATATTTTATTGTGTTATGCCTAAAAATGTGAAAGTTTCCCATGAACTCAGAAAAAATTATAGTAGGTAATATTTTTTTATCTGTTGCATATTACTAAGAGGTAATTAATCAATCCTATACTGTTAAATACTGTACATCAAGTAGGTGTTGCCTTTGCAACCAATCCTAAGCTGCTAACCTTAAAAATATACGCTTGATGTGCACTTGATTTTATTAATATTAATCAATCAAGAATCTTTATATCAATAATTACAGCACTATCGGTCGGCTTTTCATTGAGTCCGTGCGGCCGGCCGGCGGGCGGCGCGCGAAGCGCTGATTGACCGCGGCATCTTTCGGCGGCAATCGGCGAATTTGAAGGGTTATTCCCTATTAACACTTTTGTTTCGATAAACGAAGTATGCACTAAATGATGTCATAATTATGATCATGATGTTGTTCAGGTCAGCTCATGTTTTACATAAAAGTACACTCATTAAATCCATAGCTGGGCATAGGCTTAAATTTAATAAGTCTAGACCTAGTTATTTAACTTCCTTTTTGTTTTAGTTGTTAAAAGATGATTGAGTTAGACATTTATTAAAAAGTTAGTCCACTGCTGATCATGAGGTCAAGTATTGAGTAGGTAGGTACCTATGATTTTTAATATCTGATTTATGATACTCAATTACGAAAGCGCTTTTCGTATCCACTGTCAGGCAAAGTCTAAATTTATTAAGTCCACTGTTGATCTTAAGCCCACTAAGCCATGTTGTAAAAAGCTAGTTTTATTCTAAACAAAGGCGCTTTTTCTCATAGTAAGTCCATAGCTAGACATAGGCTTAGTTTTAGATTGGCATAGTTTTTGATATCCAAAATCCAAGGTAAACTCAAAATTTATTGATACCAATTTAATACTTTTTAACATACCTACGACATAAAATTTTTGTGAGTTAGGAATAACCCGCGCTTCGACGTTTGTGTGTGTGGGGTGGTGTGTAGACAACAGGCGCGTGGCGCTGGCGCATGGCGGTGTCTTTGAAAGCGCCGCGCGCGTCCGCGGTCGATGGCCCGGCGCATGTGTGCAGTAGGCTAGTGTGTGTAAATCGTTGAATGTAGTTGTTGCTCAGCTGTAAGGGGGTGATGTTTTTTGGGGTTAGATGACCAAGTTGTTTACCTTAATATCTCGCAAACTAACCTGCAAATAGTACCCCATTTTTTGCTGACCTATGTATTATGACTTGCATGTTCAGCCCTGAAAATATTTGACACTAATTACATCGCACCTTATATAATATAATCAACCGATTACTTTACTGTAGTGAAGTAAATTAATAGTTGGTTTTACATTTACAATTTACATTTACACTTATTATCATCATCTTATCTTCTGTGTAAAAAACCTCCTCCAAGAATCTCCACAACAATCGGTCCTGCGTTGCCCGTGTAGCAGCACCTACCTATACGCCGCTCATTACCATACCAACACACGATTGCAACAAGATTCATCACCGTGTGACTAGATGGCGCTAATGTCGAATAAACACTAAGATTAGTCTCGTAGTATGGAGAATAATTATGGAGAAACCTAAATCTCGCTAACGACGTTTAGTCAGCGACGCAGCATATATACAACTGCCAACCATCATCGGTTGGACTAATACCACCAAGCCCGGAGGAAGATCTTCCATTTGGCGTTCCTACTAGTGGTCACCTCTCTCCATACCTACCATACCTACTTCATTCACTACACTGGTGACCCCAACGGAGCACATCAAGCACCTTCAGCAAGCAACGCAGCGCAGCCATCACTCCCCATACCTTATCCCAGCATCCGCAGCAGTCACACTGCAAGCAGAAGCACAGCAAGCCAGGCCGTCAAGGTTCCATCGCAGCATCATTGACGACGCTTTCTTGGACCTTCGGCAACTCTCGACGGCATTATCCCGACCTGGTTTCGCAGCCCACTACTGGAGCATCACTGGGCCCTCACTCCGGCGTGGCAGCTCTACGCACCACACCAGCAGCTCGGACCCACCGTCATTCAACGGAAGTGTCCGATCTACCCAGTTTTGTATTCTTATCCTCATAGTTCATGAACACCAACTCTTAGCAGATACTCTTCGGTGCTCTGTGCAACCTGGAGCCCAATCGCGGTAATTCTGAACGATAAAACAAAAACGTAACGTTGTCATTTAGGTTATATTTAGGTACCTAAAAAATTTTGGTTTAGCTTCATAATTTTCACTTAAATTGTCCTAGATTGTAATCCTAGACTCCTTAGGCAGAGTATTCAACAACAAAACTAAAGCGAGTATTTTTCTGTAAACGAAACTGAAACGGTAACGATTTAGTTTTGGTTTTATCGTTGAAAATTAGCGCGATTAGGCCCCTGGTCATGGTCTAATGGTGCCTTCTTGGGAACCGGCTTGTTTGGAAGGTTGGGAGTCATCGAATCTGCGAGGGAATAGAAATTCCCGATCTCCTTCAGACTTATTATTTAACTCTATCATGTTCATCTCATTCCCACACTTTGGGGAGCACTACTGAGATATTAAAACATTATTTCCTAGTATTTTAAGGTCTTGACTATAATTAATATAATTACATCATTAGCAAAATGAAGGCATCCTAGGTGCTCGCCATTGATGCTGATGCCGAATTAATTCCAGTCCAGAAACCTAAAAAGATACATTACGGCTCCTTGTCTTGTTGTTATCTCGCTGCAGTTTGATGAGGTTTGAGCTCTGATTTTAAAATAGAATCAAATATCAATATAGTCGAGTTTTCAGCAATTTTAAATATAAATATACCATGTGCCCAGTCATTAAGTGCACAAATGAAAAGACGTGAAATTAAGCTCAAATCGTTAAAAAAATAATACGATGTTTTTTATAAAGGTTACAGGTAGGTTTTGCCGAAAAAATCACTTAACCTTTCAGCGCCATCCGCCATTTTGTTAAAAAACAAAAAAACCCTCCCCACCAACTGACAAGAAAGAAATAAAATGGCGTCTTTCACAAAAAACCTGATAATTTCGTAATCAGGCTATAATTTATCATTTTGTAAAGATAGTTTTATTTATGAACACTTTTCTCATTTCTAGATACCAAAATCATAGTCATTTACATAGAGAAAAAACCGATTACCGGTACCGGTCTCCGGCGACCGCTTGGGCTTTGACAGAACGGCAATATGGCGATTATGTCAGGTCGCCGGCGACCGCTCTGGCACTTAGAGGTTAAATTGTAAAAAAAAAAAAATTTTCATACATGGGACATAGCGACAATATGTTATGTTAAATTGTGTTTTCGCTATGTTCCTGTTATGATTTGTGATCTGGTTAAGTTAATATAACTTCGTGTCTAGTTTTATAGCTTAGATTAATTGATGAATCACTACATATTATAAAACAACGATAAACTCAAAAACTATAAAAACGGATTTTCATGCGGCGTTTTCACTAAATGATGGAATGATTCCTGAGGAAGGTTTAAGTGTATTATAAGTTGAGGTTTTATAGAAATTGGTAGAAATATCACGATGATTGTTGAAGAGGTCGGCAAAAATTAAGCCGACTGGGAGCTTGCATTGAAAACGCTGCTCTAACCTTTAGAGCTATAACAAAATAATTTATGATGAAATTATTCCTATTTTATAGATCTACAAAAAAGTCCGTGATGGTATATATCTATCTTTTAAAAATAACTAACTATACCAATTATATCTTCCTAAAAAAATTATCAAGTTCAACGCGGTAATTTGGAAAGCTATTTAGAAGGATAAAGTACTAATCGTTATCAAATTAAATACGTTAGTTACGTTAAGCATTTTATGCACATTATTTTAGCCTTTAACACCATACCATTTAAATGAATATCGTAGGAGTCGTCGCAAAAAATTAACACGCGCAAATATAAATCAAACGCGTCTCTTATACCGACAACGGGACGGGACGAACGAGAGAGAAAAAGACTTTCGAGCAAATGGAGGTGAGGACTGTTAGGTATTATTTTGTTATCTTTTTGGGTGTTGTTGGAAGGTTGCATTTAGCAAAAAAAGAAGGAACCGAAGCGAAGCAAGGACAGGTCGCTAGTTACAATATAATATTCTCAAATTCTTTCTTTTTTCTCCGGAGTTACTATATATTATTCTCTAGTGTTACCTGGTGTCCTCCTTGTAAACAATACAGTGAACGTAATTATAAAGAAAAGAAAAGTACTGCCTGACATATAAGTAAGTTTCAAGTGGCTGTTTAATATCAAATTATTTAAAGTTTAAGAAAGAAGAAGAAAAATCATTTATTGACCGCAATACAAAAGAAAACAATGTACCTACACAAACTTAGGACTAATTATAGTGCGGCCAACTAGGCCCCAACCTCAGCAATGCTACAGAGGCAAACCTGAGTATGCCACTGCAACGCTGGTGTTCTGGAGGAGCCTACTTGGTGACGACAGCGAACAGACAAACAAAAATTATAATTTAATAACAATTCAGAAGACAATAGACAATAATTTTAACGAAGTAATAGATAAATATTAACGAGCATCGATTCTATCATCACCAACACTAACAAAATAAAAATATTAATTAAGAGGAATAAAAATTGAAAAAACTTAATGGCTGTATGGAATTAGGTCACACATTTAAAATAGACATATCACGTTATATACTGATCAAATTTTGAATCCTATCGGAGGGAAACTTTAGATTTTATGGACGTAAGTAAGTATGTCAGACGCCTAGCTACATTTTTACTGCGCCCTCTTGCGAAAGCCATTGCTCTGCAGGCTTACGCAACAGCACAATTTGACGACCGTCGTGATCGTGATCGTAAAACAGTGTAAGATATAGTCAGCGAGTCAAGCTTTCTATAGACGTTTTTCGTTGCTCTATCTAGCAACTAAGATCTTATACCGCGAATTTTTATTTCACTATGAATAACTGACACCGCCTGTCAAATTGGTACGCAAAGGCACATTCGCAAAGTAAAGATAACGATGAACGACCACATAGACTTTTTGTCTTTGCATCGCAAAAGTGACAATTTGGTGTCAATCAGGTGCAAATGTCAGCTTCAAACAAGTTTTGAAAATTATTATTTAAGTAAAGTTTTAATTATATGTTTGTTGTTTCAGCTCGAAAATTTATGAGAATGATTTGTGATTAAAGCGCTTACAAATGCAGAGACAGGAAAAAACAATTTATTAATAAAAAAAGTATCAATTAATATAGATACAAAAGATTTATGCTCCAAAACCTACGTATAATTTATCAATTAAATCATATCCTATTATATATATATTTAAGCATAATCCTACGAAAAAGTGAGTTTAATAGCGCCGAAGAAGAAACTCTTGAAAAATGTATACCAAAAATCTTGTATAAGTACAATACAAGGTATTGAAGAGGTACATTGTGAATTTTTTTGAAAGAAAGTAGTTTATATCAATTAAATTTTGTATTACATGAATAAAACGTTTCATTACAAATCTGTGTGGTATAATTTGCTGGGATAGTACTTAGGTATGTTATTTAGTATTGTATAAAAACATTGAGAATCCTAAATCTCAAAATAAAAAATAAAAAAGGTATGCTGCTCGGCTGCCCTAAACCAAATTATCTTAGATACTTTGTATCTTATTCCAGACATATTTTACAGGAGAGCTTGAGATATTCTGAACACTAAAATGTTAAAATAATTGATATCATTGGTAAAAGGGCGAACGGTGACAAAATATGACTATTATTAGCATTTTAATATTATCTGTGCTATTATAGAGGTAATAAAGTTCTCTAGGTAGGTATCTATTATGTAGGTACCTATAATGTTGATATTCCTGTTTGTCAAAATTCAAAATTCCCTATTGTATAAAAACCCCCAAGTTATTAATGAATACCATACATTAAGGTGGCACCCTGAGCGAAAGTGGCGCCGCCGTGGTGAATTTTATTTCATATTATAATAAAATTCTAATACACGATTTTAATAATGTTTTACGTGGAATTTTTAGGGCCCACAGTCTAGTAATTTTAGAGGGTATAATTAACTGCTTAAACTGCTAAAAGTGGCCGTTTTTTACATATCTGCTATCTACTTCTGCGGATGACTATGAGGGAATGTAGTGATACCTTCTAAAAATACTAGAACATGGGCCCTAAAGCTTCCACGTTAAACATTATTTAAATCTTTTTCTACTTATAACTTAATAAATAAAAACTTCTGAGGGCGCCATTTTCGGTGGGGTAGCCACCTTAAGGGAAAAGTACGAAATGAACTACAAAATTCCCGAATTAATTAATAAAAACCCCCAAGTCATGAATGAATACCATACATTGAGGGAAAAATACGCAATAAGGGTAACATTTTGACGATAACTACAAGGTTTTGGATAGTGGTATTTATTATCTGTGGAATTCGTGATCTTTTACGAAATCGTTGTCAAAATTGTGCATTTGCGTAAGCACTTGCGACACCACTTCCACATGTTGTCTTTGACGGAGGAGGCCACGAAGATTTAAGTAGACATACACGCTACGACATTTTTCAAAATCTTATGAATGTCTCTATATTTAATGTAATATGGTTCCTTTGATTTAAAACAATATTTGCATTGTTTCGGCTTAAAGATTAAAGTTTACGACAATCCATTTGGTTGTAGCTCTTTATGTCGTTGCGTGAATGGTGTGTTTTGTCTTAGCTATGTCATTACCAAAGAGTTAGAGTAATCTTGTAAGTCAAAAATATAGGGTGACTATGAAAAATACGATACTTTAAGCGAGTATAATTTTTTTATAAGAAGTATCGAATGGAAAGTTTTCCTACACATTTTAATTAAAATGTGTAAAACGACTTATATACCTATAACACTTATTTTTTCAGATTATATAGAGTATTTCGTAATTTGTTAGCTCAAAAACACTTTATAGGTATTGCGATATACTTAGTGAGAAATAAATATTTGAACGCAAAGAGGAGAACATTTTTGATCTTTATGCAAATTATTCGAAAAGAAATATAGCCGAGGACCTATTTTCAAAGACTAATAAATATAGGTACTCTGAGTGCCACTTACGTGGTTACCCTACATGAACCATAAACGAAACTATGATATTTTTTAGAACCACGCACACGGGCACTAGCATGTGAAATAACGATAAAAATAAAGAAATAACGACACTCATGTATTGTAAAGCCGTGGTCGTCGTTAACGTTGTAATGTCAAATTGACGATCACGAAACGATCACGATGGTGCTGTTGCGTAAGCCTACTGGACTGACTAGGCACAGACAAATAGTGTTTGATGTTTTCAAATCGACAGTTACACCGCTACTGACAGGTAAGATGGCTGTGTTGGTGTTTCCCACGCTTTTGGTGCAAGACTAAGTTCTACGATTTTAAAAATTTTGGTTCTCATTTCTAATGTATTCCCATGTCACATTTTTGCAATATAATTGTGCTATTTTTTATAAACGGGTTTTGAGGTGTAATACCTTACTCCCAAATGTACTTAACCAGTAACAAAGTAGCAGGTTATATCTTTTCAATGCGGATAAATTTCAAATTTAATGCTTTTTGGTCATTTCCATGGCGTAATTTCCATGTATAAAACACCATGGAAATTACGTAAAGCCCATGGAAATTACTTTGTTTCATTTTTGGTTTATTATATCAGCCGCTCGACCCCCACTGCTGGGTGTAGGCCTTCCCCAAGGTTCTCCACAACGATTGGCCATGTCCTGCCCACATCCAGCAGCTTCCTCCGACCTTCACCAGATCGTCGGACTTTGTCAGGGGGTCGGGGCATCCGATGTGCGATCACTATTCCAGAGCCACCGGTTTGTCTCGCTATGTCCGCCCACTGCCACTTCAGTAAGCAATCCTTCAAGTGATGTCGGTTACTCTTCAGCTGTGCAATTCTTCAAGTTATGTCGGTTACTTAAGTTCTCCTACGGATCTCTTCATTTCTGTCGCCAAACAAGGCAAGTTGGCAACAACACACACACTGTCGTTTTGAGACACTGAAGTAAGTTAGACGCAAACAATTTTCGAAACTTTGAGTTCGATCTGACGAGAGATCTCTTCCTGATTCCGTTTCTGAAGTCCGTCTGGGAGGCAAGTCCATCTAGAGGCCATAACTTCCATTTTTGAAGGACTAGGTTCTTATGCCTCGGTCATTAAAAAGTATTACGGAGCTAGTTTGAACTGAGAAACATATATGTCGCTAACATCATTAGGTTGAAAGAAATTGGTCATCAGTTTTTTTTCGCGTTAAGTACTTGAAGTTGGAGTGTAACGTCTCTTCGAAAAAAAATAAAAATAGAAAATCAATGGAGTTTTTGGAGTTCCTGTGATTACGAAAGTCATTTTGTGATCCATATACCTATTTCTGGTGATGAATTCATTAATATCGCTTGAATTTCATAATTATTACAATATGCACAAAATACCAACCTTAAAATGTAAATAGTTAGGAAGTCCGTCTAGCATGCATAAGGAAAGTCCGTCATATGCCGGTCTTGCCTCGATTGCAGATATTGTCAACCTTTTCAGCTGCACGTATATTATGTCACTTTTGTCAGTCTGTCAATTTTTTGTTTTATAGCTCAAAACGGCGGTACACATGGGATAAATACTTATACAAAAAATACAACTAGGTTGACATATTTAAATACTAAATAAATTTGAGTTATGCAAAAAATATAGTTGAAAAAATTCTGACCTTTCTGAGACGGACTTACCTCAAACTGCATGGGAAGTCCGTCTACACACCGAGTTTTAAAAAATATTATTTAAATCTAAAGATTATTGCAATTAATATTGTCGGAGAATGAGGCGCCATCTATGATGATTTCTGGGAAACCTGTAAAATTTGTGTGTCCGCGCGATCATGCAACGGCAGCCAATCAGGAGCGTCCTCGATCGCGTCATATTTTAGGGCACCAATCGCGGGTGCGCATTTGTATATCATTTTTTAATTTTCAAAATCCAACAAACACTTCTATCACAACCTTTGTAACGAACACAATTTTTATTACATTTTTCGAAAACCATTTTTTCCACGTTTAATTTTCACGCCAAATCTTTCGACCAAGTCCAAACCTGGACATCTGGACCTTCGTCGCCGCATAAAAGGAATCAACGGCCTATAAATCAGCTGGACCTGCTCAACCATCCAACTCCAATTTCTCTGGACTACGCACGGGATATCTATCAATCCAGCCAGGGAGAGAGGACTGCCGCAATCGAGACTCGAAAGTCTATGTGTTGGACATCTCGACGACAGACAGGAGACGCTAAAAGTGGTACGGCCAGCCATCCGCAATATTCCTAAAACCTTGGTTTTCACTTGTGTTAATAGTTGTGCATTTCACCAATTCCAGTGTGCTTACGTGCATCTTGCTACCTGCTTGTGTGAGTGATCAGCCGGGTGCCGCTGCTAGTACCTACCTGCTGCATTCGCAAGATCACCATAAATCGTAAGTACTCCTTATTTTTCACTGACTACCGAGATGAGCACCGATAGTGAGGTTAGGGCTAGATCAAAATCCCCTTGCAAATTAACTATTGACAGTATCAATGTGCCGTCTGAGCTTCTAAGTAGTTTAATTAGAAAGCGAGGCACCGTAAAAGGCAGGCTAACTAGATTCTCTAATTACTTAGATAATGTTGAAGCGAATAAAGTGTTGTCCGAAAAATTACGTGTCGATTTGAAACTTCGTGTACGTGGCGTTACAGATCTATACGCTGAATTTAATAGTCTTCAAACTCAAATCGAAGAAATAGTTTCAGAAAGCGAATTAAAAATCAATTATCACAGCGCGATTTGTTTGAGGACTGTTATTACAGCTTATTGACCAGAGCAGAGTGTATGTTGGGTACAGAGCCAGTTGCTGAAGGTTCTAGGTGTAGGGGCGCACAGCAGCAGGCGGTCAAACTGCCTACGGTTTCAATACCTGCTTTTGGGGGCGATTACGAGCACTGGTTAGAGTTTCGCGACACTTTCCTATCGCTTATTCATAATTCCACTGAAATAAGTGACATCCAAAAATTCCATTATCTGAAGTCAGCACTAAAAGGCAGCGCAAGCTTAGTGATCGACTCCTTAGAGTTTTCCGCCGCCAATTACGCTATTGCATGGGAGCTATTGTTAAACCGTTACAACAATACTAGTTTACTTATTCACAATCACGTAAAGTCTATTTTTTCCATCCAAAAGCTTACCAAAGAGTCACCTGCAGCATTAAGGCTTTTAATAGACACCATTTTAAAGAATTTGCGTGCTCTAAAATTGCTTGGTGAGCCCACGGACTACTGGGACACCTTAATTATTTATATTATTGTCACTAAATTAGATACCAGCACAGTGCGCGAATGGGAGCAATATAAGTGTACGCAATTAAATCTTAATCACGACGGTGACTCCAAGGTAACCTTGAAAATTGATGATTTACTGCAATTTCTAAAACGCAGGGCTGATATGCTAGAAACATTGTTAGTTTCGCACAGTAAAAGCAATTGTCATAATCACAATGTTTACAATAAAAAACAATCCACACACGAATATGCCAAAGTGCACTGCAATGTTTCTAGCAATAAAGTCCACAATATTCAGCAACGCGCAAATACTTTTTCTTGCGTAATGTGTAATGGTAAGCACCCACTTTATTCTTGTCAAAAGTTTTTAGATTTAACTGTCGATTTAAAACTTGATTTGATTGTAAAACACAAATTATGTAAAAACTGCTTGCGTTCGGGTCATACGGTGAACGATTGTCGATTCGGGCCTTGCAAAAAATGCAATAAAAAACATAACTCGCTCATACACAGTGACGAATTAAATGCAACTCCAAGCGCGGTCTTACTATCTGCGAGTCCCGTTATCAATGAGCCGACGGACGGCGCAAGCGCATCGCGCGGCAGTCAGCTGCTCGTGACGTCGTCACCCCTCGTTCCTTGTTGTTCGGATACCGCCGCAATTTGTGAAAAAGTCAAATCTATACAGTTAACTCAAGCGCATACCGATACGCGTGATCTATGTGTGCAACCTGTTTTGTTGTCGACTGCTATAGTCGAAGTTGCCGATAAGCATCATAATTATGACGTAGCGCGCACATTACTGGATAACGGGAGTCAGCGATGTTTTATTACGAAATCATTTTGCGAATTATTAGATATCGAATTAATACAGTCCGCTCATGAAATACGAGGTGTAGGTAATTCTGTGTCACAGTCAACGCAGATTTGTAACATAGAAATAAAATCACGCGTAAATACCTACTCCACTCGCATTACGTGTTTTGTTCTACCACAAATAACATCATCACTGCCAGCTGTTAACATACAAAGCGCACAGTTCAGTATTCCTGACAATGTTCAGCTAGCTAACCCGCATTTTTTGGAGTCTCAAAATATTGATTTATTAATAGGCGCGGATCGATTTTGGGACTTACTTAAAGAAGGTAAAATTCGTTTACCTAATGGCCCGGTCCTCCAAAACACACAATTAGGATGGGTAGTGTCGGGCTCTTTAAACATAATTAATGCACGCAATAATAAAATTGTTCATTGTAATTTTACACAGTCGATAGACATGCAACTGCGTCGGTTCTGGGAGCTTGAAGAACTACCTAAGGTTCAGAATGCGCTTAGTGATAATGAGTTGGAATGCGAAAAATCTTTCGTAAACAATACGACACGCGATGCTAGCGGGAGGTTTTGTGTTCGAATTCCGCTCAAAGAAACAGCTGATTCCTTAGGTAAGACGTATTCTCAAGCTGAGCGGTAGTTTTTAGCATTGGAAAAAAGACTTGATCGCTCGCCCGAGTATAAAAAACTATATTCGGAATTTATTCGGGAATATATTAATTTAGGTCACATGACACCCGTAAATTCCTTTGGAGATCCGCATTATATCATGCCGTATTTCGAGCTCATAGCACTACCACTAAGTTACGCGTCGTTTTTAATGCTAGTGCCCCGTCCAGAAGTGGGAAGTCGCTCCACGATATCCAATTAGTGGGACCCGCGATACAAGGCGATCTTTTTTCTATTTTATTACGCTTTCGGCAATATAAATACACAGCCTGTGCGGATATAGAAAAATGTATAGGCAAGTGCTTGTATCACCTGACCAAAGGGACTTACAGTTAATACTTTGGCGCGATGACTCATCACAGCCCATCGGTGTATACCGTTTAAATTCCGTTACATACGGAACTGCTTCTGCGGCATTTTTAAGTTGTCGTTGCTTAAAACAATCAGCGGCCGAATGCCATGACTGTGACGTCAAAGAGGCAATAAATGACAATTTTTATGTTGATGACATGGTTCTCAGTCATGATGACAAAGCTAAATTATTAGAAATTTGCGAAAAAACCGCGAAAACATTAGAATCGGGGTGCTTTCCGCTACGAAAGTGGATATTTAATTTTAACACTGGTGACCATGACCAATCATTGGTATCTTTACCCCATTATGCTAAGGAATTAAAGTTAGATGAAAACGTTCATAGTAAAACGTTTGGAAGTGGGTGGTTTAACTGTTCTGATGAGTTTTATTTCACAACTGGGTTTGAAAGCAATTCTGCCCTTTTAACAAAAAGAATTATTTTATCGACTGTCTCGCAAATATTTGACCCATTGGGTATTCTTAGTCCTGTCGTAATTATCGCAAAGATTTTACTACAAAAGCTATGGTTGTTGAAGGTGGGATGGGACGACCCGGTCCCTAGTGACGTCACGCAAGCATGGGAACGGTTTGTTAGTGATCTATCAGTTTTAAATAATATTCGTGTACCGCGACACGTCGTAGGCGAAAATCCAATTAGCATTGAGTTGCATATTTTTACAGACTCGTCGCAAGCAGCGTACGGTACATGCATATATATTCGCACAATTAGCGCAAATCAGGTAACTGTTAGGTTATTATGTTCTAAGGGCAAGGTCGCACCCTTGCACCCTGTCAGTATCCCCCGATTAGAGCTCCTGGGGGCAATGCTGGGCGCTCGTCTTTATAACAAGGTTCGTGAGTCGTTGCAACTTCACTTTGACCTGGTTATGTTTTGGACGGACTCAACAATAGTGTTGGGATGGTTACGTATGGCCCCTAACCTACTAAAAACTTTCGTTCAAAATAGAACCACGGAAATTCACGAATTGACTAAGGAACTTCCGTGGCGGCATGTAAGTGGAAAAGACAACCCTGCTGATCTGGTATCACGTGGCGTCGGCTTGCCTGACTTTTCTAAAGCGTCACTGTGGTGGGAAGGTCCGTCATTCCTTCGCGATCCCGAATTTAGTCCTGGAGCGACCACGAACTCGCGTAATTTTGAGATCGACACGCAGGATCTACCAGAACTCAAACCTAGGAGTATACACACGTTGGTAGCAGATCAGCAGCCTAGCACGTCACTATTCCCTTTCCACAAGTTCTCTCAATTTAATCGCATGATGCGCGCAACGGCCTATATGTTGCGATTTATTTATAATGCGCGCAATAAAGTCTAAATTGAGAGATGCTGTGAATACTTTAGCTAGATTTTCGCAATTAGAGTCGTTTCCAGACGAATATGAGGCATTGTTAAAAACAGGAAGCTTAAAAACAAAACACAATTTAAGTAAATTAAATTTGTTTATTGGGGATGATAAATTGATACGAGTTGGTGGTCGCATCGATTACTCACCTCATTTCACATATGAGAAAAAACATCCTGCGCTCATATCTAGTAAACATCAATTTTCAGAGTTGCTCTTCCGCTACGAACACAAACAGCTACTGCACGCGGCGCAGCAGGCGCTGCTATTCGCGCTGCGCGAGCGCTGGTGGCCGGTAAGGGGGCGGGATTTCGCAAAGAAGGTAATACATGAATGTATTATTTGTAAGCGCTTAAAAGGCAAAGTTGTCACTCCTCTTATGGGAAATTTACCTTCGGAGCGAATCACGCCAACTTATCCATTTGCACAATGTGGGGTTGATTTCGCGGGACCGGTGCTCGTATTGAATCGCAGCGGGAGAGGGGCTAAAACTGTAAAAGCCTATATATGTTTGTTTATTTGTTTCGTAACGCGCGCAGTTCACCTAGAACTTGTCAGTAATCTCTCATCAGACGCATATTTACTCGCTTTAAAGCGGTTTATTTCACGGCGTGGCAAGCCGGAAGTAGTTTTTTCAGACAACGGACGAAATTTCGTAAGATTGATGAACGAGTTTAGGAATTTTTTAAATAGTTGTTCGTCCGAAATATTTGAATACGCTAGTAGCCAACAAATTAAATTTAAATTTATACCTGCCTACTCTGCTCATCACGGTGGCCTCTGGGAAAGAGGAGTACAATCATGCAAGTACCACATCCATCGCGTGGTAGGCAATGCACACCTAACTTTTGAGGAGTTAACCACATTATTAGCACAAGTGGAAGCCGTCCTCAACTCTCGCCCACTGAGCCCCTTGTCCTCTGATTCTCATGACCTCGCTCCCCTCACGCCCGCTCACTTCCTTGTTGGTCGTTCACTCACAGCGCCTGTGACTGCTGCTGATCTGCAGTCTACGCCAGTTCACCGCCTCAATCGCTACCAGAGGGTGGAGAAGCTGCGACAGTACTTTTGGTTACGGTGGAGCAAGGAATACATTTCTGAGATGCAGACAAAGACCAAGTGGAAGCGGACCATAGAAAACCTACAACCGAACACGCTTGTTGTTATCAAAGACGACAACCTGCCGCCGCTGAAATGGCAAATGGGTCGTGTGGAGCGCATCATACCGGGCAGAGACGGCATCGTGAGAGTGGCCGACATCCGCACAGCGTCTGGTGTCATCAGGCGCGCTGTCACCAGAATCTGTCCCCTCTTCCATGATGAGCAAGCAACTAATTCAGCAAGAGTTTCGTAAGCTGCTACCAAGGCCGGGGGCATGTCGGAGAATGAGGCGCCATCTATGATGATTTCTGGCAAACCTGTAAAATTTGTGTGTCCGCGCGATCATGCAACGGCAGCCAATCAGGAGCGTCCTCGATCGCGTCATATTTTAGGGCACCAATCGCGGGTGCGCATTTGTATATCATTTTTTAATTTTCAAAATCCAACAAACACTTCTATCACAACCTTTGTAACGAACACAATTTTTATTACATTTTTCGAAAACCATTTTTTCCACGTTTAATTTTCACGCCAAATCCTTCGACCAAGTCCAAACCTGGACAAATATTATTTTTATACCAATATAAGTAAATTAATACATTACCTATAATTTCCGATGACACAAGTCAGTTTAGAAAGCGTATCTGGTTCAATAAGTTCAGTTAAACTTAAATATTAGAAAAGTATGCCGGACTTCCACACACTGACCTTACCAAAATGTAAAAATTGAAATCAAAATTCATTTTTTTTTTGTAATGCTCTAAAAATGGCGCGCATTCCATTAGAAAAAAAATGTGAAGAGTGCATTCTTGCAAACTAATCGCAATAAGTCATCGATCACCATAGAATGCATTTTAATCAAGGGTCTGACATGCTTTGATAGAGCGAGATCGTCTTATTAAAATTCCTATAGGAGGAAATAGAGAAGAGTGTCATGTTTTTTCTCTATCACCGACCGGACTTTTTTTCATGGTCGGGCTATAGGCACAGTTCAACTAGGCAAAACAAACAAGTGGGGTTATATCAAGAGTGCCAGAGTAATTAAAGGTTTTGTGGATTACTACCTAATTGATACCCAAGATTTATTATAAATCAAATGTGTAGTGTTTGTGTCTAGCATACAAAATGGTAGGATGTTCGATATTTGGCTGCAAAAGCAACAATCAAAGGAAATAAGCGAGTGTTACATTTTATGCGTAAGTACACTGTTTTCTATATTTTGATCACGTATTTCTTTCTCAAATCTCACGGGAACTAAGTTTCTGAGCTAAATCATTAGTTATATCATGAAAATATACCTGATAAATCTAAAAATTATTTCTAAAAATAACCTCGTAAACATTTGACATGCAAACCGGTAAAATTGCGTACATCTACGTAATAGTAGAAGTCAGCTTAGCTTTGACGTCCACTAAAATCAGTAGGTTTATAATTCGATTTCCGGATGCCTACTATATAGAAAATTTTCCCCAAAAATTACCCCATATTTCAGGGAATTTCAAGCGATTTGATTTTTCCAGATTTCCGACGGAAGATAAAACTCGTGAAAAATGGATAGAAGCAACTGGAAAAAAGAATTGGGTGCCACACACGAATTTGTTCGAAACATTTTGAAAAAAATTGTTTCCGAAAAACAGAAAAACTAACGTTAATAAAAAAAGTTCTGTATTCCAACGTTTAATAAAGAATTTACCTGTTTTAATTTAAAGTTTATCTTTTAATTCCATTAACCACACAATCTCATATCAACTACCTGAGCGAACCCCAGCTAGTTTACTCTATGTTTACGTATGTTACCGTTAAAGCAGGGAATCCGTTAATCTGCAGATTAACTGGTCGAGTCAGTTAAAGTGTGAAATTTTTCTTAAAGTAGACGATTTCCGTAAACTAGTAATCTGCACATTAACGGATGCTACACCGTTAAGGGTACTTTTTCTGGTCATGGCAACCCCATATTTTGACGTTATAATATATCTATCCCTTACACCCGGTCGCTCGGTAGCGCATCTACCCCTTTTTAATATACTATATCTATGGATTTTAACACCTTTGACGCAGTCTTCTGCGTCAATGAGACGTCAAGTCATCATCGACATGCTCTTTGGCATAGATATAGTATATTAAAAAGGGGTAGATGTACTACCGAGCGACCGGGTGTAAGGGATAGATATATTATGACGTCAAAATATGGGGTTGCCATAACGGTGTAGCATCCGTTAATGTGCAGATTACTAGTTATCGATATTACGGAAATCATCTAATTTAAGAGAAATCATTCACTTTAACTGACTCGACCAGTTAATCTGCAGATTAACGGATTCCGTACTTTAACGGTTACATGCGTATACATAGAGTAAAATAGCTGGGGTTCGCTCAGGTGGTTGATATGAGATTGTGTGGTTAATGGAATAAAAAGATAAACATTAAATTAAAGCAGGTAAAGTCTTTATTAAACGTTGGAATACAGAACTTTTTTCATTAAGGCGCTGCTTAATCGAATTTTCTGGTTTTTGAGGGGGTGCAGCAGACGAAGCGGTGTGCGAGTGCAGCGGCGCCCCTCCCGCGCCGCACCTCACCTGCGAGTGCAGCGGTGTAGACTGGGCCGCATTTAGAAAATTTTTGTTTGATTTTAAATTATTTGCTGTTATGAATAAATGTCATGTTCTCTGATCAGTCCAGGGTGAACAAAACTTTGAATTATATTTTGAGATATTACATAATAAGAACCTATACTTTTTATCACGTAAACGAGCTTTGAGAGTTATAAAAATTAGTTATAATATTTTTCTATACAAAATTTGAACACCATTTTCACCCCTTATCAATCACCAATCATGTCCACCGTGTTGGACTTCAAAATAAATGTTATTTTTGCAATCGTCATCCCCGAAAAAAACCAATAACGACATCCCTTTTCCCGACCCCTTTTCATTCATTTCATGCGTTAGATTTCCATCCATAAGCCTAAATTATAAATTTAGCGATATTTACTTCGAAAATGAAGGATTTTCTACAATACATAACTTCATCCGCCTTTTGACCCCTTTGGGGGTAGAATTTTAAAAAACGCTGAGACCCGTATTTATTAATTTTCAATCGTCAGCCTAAACAGAAAATTTGAAGATCCTAGCTTAAAAGCTGAGGGACTTTCATACAAACTTTCATCCCTTCTTTCATCTCCTTAGGGATGGAAGTTTCAAAAATCCTTTCTTAGTGGATGCCTACACTGTATAAGGTATCTGTGTGCAAAATTTTAAGTCTCTAGGTCAAGCGGTTTGGGCTGTGCGTTGATAGATCAGTCAGTCAGTCATTCAGTTTACGATTTTATATATTAAGAAGATAAGATAGTAGGGTGAATATGCCTAATACCAGCCCCCCAAGGATTTTTCAACTTTGAATCTCTGTTGTTGCCACAATTGCGGTCTTAAAAATATTGTTGACACAGTTTTAGGTAGGTTGATTAGTCTTTATTACGAAAACTTTAAAGTACCTACTCGTTCAGTACGTAATTTCCAATTGTTTAGTATACCAGGCACAAACAATAATGTGTCAAGAAATGCACCACTATTACGTATGTTGCTTGCCTATAATAACTTATGTTCTCAAAAAGATATTTTTAATTGTAGTTTATGTTCATTTAAAGTGTCACTGCTGCGTGAAATTTAATTGACCTGCATTTGTTATTTGTTTGAATTTGTTCGTATTGCTTCCATTTATTCTTTTTAAAATTAATTGTTCAAAGCTTTTTAGCTTATTAAGTTAAGTTAATTAAATATTTGTTTACTGTTGTTTTGAGTCAATGCTGTGTACAATTGTTATTGGGATATAAATTTAAAAAGTGCTTTTTAATGTAGATTGCAATGTAATAGTTTGTATTCTGTTATTGTAACTTTAACAATAAAATAAAATAAATAAAGTAGTAGTTAGTATTACGAAATTTTGTGGGAAAAAAAATAAATAAAAAAATATTAAAAACACGACTGTATGACAAAAACGAACTAAAAAGCTAAATAATAAGAGTGTCATTGCAGTCGGGGGACCGTTTCATGGAACAATTTTTTATCATAGAGGTCCCCCGACTGCATTGACACTCTTGTTTTTTAACTTTTTAGTTCGTTTTTGTCAGGCAAATGTATTTTTAATATTTTTTAATTTATTTATTTTTATTTCACAGATTTTAGTGACAAATTATATATTAAGATAAATATTTTAATAGAAAATACTAGAAAAAATCGACTCACCCGTCTGAACTTTTCTATTAAAATATTTATCTTAATATAAAAATAGCATTGTGAATGCCTAAAATCTAAAAATTCCAATTCCAAAACGCTGACTTGCATTTTGTCAGTATGTACACAGGGTAATATGCCTAGTTAGCCGGCCGCCTCCAGTTATCCGGCCCCCCAACAGTTTTTCGAACAAAATAAGAAATTCGTGGCAATTTCTTAACAATTTGGATATTTTCCTGGCAACACTGTTATCGATCTATCGAATGGTATGGACGCCACTAGCTAAACGTTACGTAATATTTTATAATTTGTGTTTACGTTGAAGCCCGCATCCGGGTCGATTTCGCAAGTGGAGATAAGTGGAGAGCTCTTGCCAAATAGTCAATATTGTCCTTCAGGGCATCGTTAAAAGGTAAATATTTAGTTTGTTCTCAAGGTATGTTGTTATTTATTACTGTTTTAATGTTAAATATGGCTTAATAAGCCGATATTTAGTAATATCAAGGGGCCGCCATACTATACTACATACTAGACAACGAAACCACATGTTTCCAGTATATCGGCCGGGGGCCGGTTAACTGGGACTGAGCTCGATATAATGTTTTGTCTCTTTTTGTTAAAAGAGGGATTCTATAGAAGAATGTATAATGCTATCCCTTTTTATTAAATTTAAAGTACTTTGTGTCTAGTACTCGGCCGTCTAAATGTGCTTGTATATGAAGTTGATTTTTTTTGTATGGAAACGGGTGGCCGGATCTACTGGGTGCTTGCCCAGTGTACCGGCAGGGGCGTGCATTGATTTTCAAGCTAGGTAGGCACTCTAGATCTAAACAGTTGTAATTTTACTCTCATCATTTTTAACTAACGGAACTAAAAACAAACAAAATATGATAACCGCATTGCTTGCATCTATAAAGATGCACCGATACCCGCGCTTAACAGAATGTTTGTTTTCGGAAATAATTCCGTTAAGCGCGGGTATCAACACTCTTAGGACAAGGTAACAAGGTTGAAACTTGTTAAATTCACCCGCACTCGTGAGATAATAAAACTCTGACTGGGAGCGAGCGGTTTGTGCATAGGAGCGAGTGAGACAAATAATGTCGTCGTCGACTTCTCGGCAAAATTCGTTCGGCCGCGGCCGCCCGAGGTGTGGTCCGAGGTAGCCCGAGTAAGCATGATTACCTAGCTCTGTTATATTGCGAAGGTCATGTTTTAGAACGTTACCCGTACAAAGAGCGCACTTTTTTCTGTGGTCGTATAACTTTTACCGAAATTTTTTAAATGAGTTTTGTATGAAACGCTCCTTGCTTCGAATATGCATTCTGGAGACTGCTTACCCCACCGTAGCGCGTAGGTAGGAAGGAATGATGCGCAAGAAAAATTTGCTTACTAACCGAGTGTTCAATAGAAGTTTGGTTATTATAGAATATTAACGGAATCAAATTATTTTTTTTTACATTAACACTAGTGACTAGTGGTACCTATATTTATTAGGTTCGTAATGAGGTAAGCACTGCCTAACTGCCTATATGGTATGCACGCCACTGTGTACCGGCCTCCTAGTATACACTAGGAGGCCGGTTTACTGGCTATCCTGCAAAATACTACTAGTACACCTGCCAGCTTTGAAATTTATCTACTAATAATATTAATTGTTTGTCTCTTGTTATTTCCGATGTGTATTTTAGCGAATTACTCAAACGATCGCTACTGCATTGAACGATGTGGTTTTTTCTTCTCGTCATGTTCTTTGAAAGGCGGCCGGTATACTGGGCAATAGAAATAGGAGGGCCGGAAATAGAAACAGGAGGGCCGGGCACTGGGCAAATCGTACTTTTTTAGAAAATAATTTCTAATGACAAAACCGACTAATGATAAAATAGTTGGGATCATTACTGTTTGTGTAGGTACCGAGTGCAGACTGCAGACCGAACTCGAGGTGCGTAGGTATTTGATCGAAGTATGGCTCGCTTTTCGACTATTTGTATGAATTTGGAATAGGGTGGATATGCCTAACTCCAGCCCCCCCCCCCCCCCTAATTCCAGCCCCCAATACGTTTTTGCTTTGCTTTAATTAAAAAACAATAAAAATCGGAAACTGTTTAATGGAGCCACATCCCTAGTTAATCCTCGACGTTGGAAATCAGTATTACCCCGTCACGACACCTACAATTCACACAACGACCAAAAATGTTCACCGAGACCGAATAGAGGTGACTATGTTTGAAAAACAGCATAAAACATCGATCGATGCGAACTTTGGGAAGTGTGTTTATGAAGGCAAGATGCAATTTTTTATAGTTTTAAACTTTGATACTAGTAATAGATTAGTTAGATAACGTTTTAAGATTACAAGTTTGCAGTTAAATTTACTAATTTCGAAAAAATTTGGGGGGCTGGAGTTTGACTATGTGATTTTCCAAAACTTTCTATTATCAGCCGGGGGCTGATGTTGGGTATTTAACTTTCGTTTAAGAAATCAATCTCATCTTAATTTGCTCGTCTTTAGGTTGGAATTTGTAGTGCTATTCACTAGAATTACTAACCCTGCACCCAATGGCCTAAATACAGCCGGGTGAATAATGTTTAATTCCTAAGTTATTTGTTCTTCAAATTAGGGGCTGATATTAAGAAATACATAAGAACCTAACATCAGCCGGTCATCAAAACTTTACGGCAATATACAGGGTGTTTTCAAATGTTTTTTTTTTTTTGTTTTTTTTATATTAGACTAGCTTCCGCCCGCGACTTCGTCCGCGTGGACATTCGATAAAATCCTCATGTTTTTAACCGACTTCAGCAAAAGGAGGAGGTTCTCAATTCGATTGTATGTTTTTTTTTTTTATCGTTGTTCGCGCGTATCTCCGGCATTTATGGACCGATTTAGATAATTCTTTTTTTGTTTGATTGAGTTTTCTTGCGAGATGGTCCCATTTATTTATTTTTTAAATCGGTTCAGTAGTTTACAAGTAATCCTGAAAATACTATGATATTAAATCAACTAACTTGACAATTTTGTTATTTATGAACCGAATTAGATGATTTTTTTGTTGGGGAAGGGATACCTTTGTGTAGTCTTTTTAACCGACTTCAAAAAAAGGAGGTATGCAGTTTGTATGTATGTATGTTTCTCCGCGATTATCTCACGTTTGGCTGAGCCGATTTTTCTACCTAAATAATATACCTACACTACCTAATACACAAGATACTTACACTAAAAATAAAAAAATTGTTTAAAAAACAAAAAAAACCGACTTCAAAAAACCTGCCTCTAAAAAGCAAGAAATAATATACAAATCATTAGATACGCATTATCATTGTTATAATAAAACACGTCAATTGAAGTCGGGTGGGGCTTTTAGAATAAAAAAAGGAAGATGATAGATACTCCATTCCAGCCCCACCCGACTTTAATAGACGTGTTTTATTATAACAATGATAATGCGTATCTAATGATTTGTATATTATTTCTTGCTTTTTAGAGGCAGGTTTTTTGAAGTCGGTTTTTTTGTTTTTTAAACAATTTTAATTTCATTAAATTCTGATCAGCCGTTTTTACGTGATTAGGCGGGTTCCCACCAAGCGCGCTGCCTCGCGAGGCAGGACGTTTGCCGCACGGGCCTCGCACGAGGCTGCTCGCTTCGTGGGAACCCGCCTAATCACGTAAAAACGGCTGATCAGAATTTAATGAAATTAAAACATGAGGATTTTATCGAATGTCCACGCGGACGAAGTCGCGGGCGGAAGCTAGTTTATAATTTCACCCCTTTAGGGGTTAAATCATGTCCACCGTGTTGGACTTCAAAATAAATCTCATTTTCGCAATCACTATCCCACAAAACCTCAAGAACGACATCCATATCGATTTTTATGTTTACTCACCTCATTCACCCCTAAGTGGTTAATTTTCAAAATTACAAAATATTATGTTTGCCTTTTTATTTTAAGATGTGCTCCTACGAAGTTTAAAGTTGTAATGTCTATTTTATATTATTTTTCCATACAAAATTTGAACCCTATTTTCACCCCTTTTGGGGTCAAATCATGTCCACCGTGTTGGACTTCAAAATAAATGTCACTTTTGCAATCGTCATCCCAGAAAACCCCAATAACGACATCCATATCTATTTTTGGGTTTTTTACTCTCTTTTCACCCCCATTTCATCCCCATAGGGGTTGAAATACTACCAATAACAATATACGTTACGTTAGATTTAAAGCCATAAGCCTAAATTATAAATTTAGTTATTTTTACTTCGAATATAAAGGATTTTCTTCAATACACTATTTCGCCCGTCGTGCATTTAAACGATTCTCTTTTTTTCCCACAAAACTACGTAAAACTAAGTACTATTTTCGTAATAAAGATCAATCAAGCTACCTAAAACTGTATCAACAATAATTTTAAGACTGTAATTGTGGCAGCAACAGAGATTCAAAGTTGAAAAATCTTAGGGGGGGCTGGTAGGCATATTCACCCTACTTGGATTTGTAAATTTTTTTTTGTTTTCTAATTCTACGACACATCCGTCGCAATTCTTTGTTCCTTTTGTTTCCCATTTTACACACACACAATACATGAATAAATAATAATAAATAATAATAATAATAACAATACAGTCAAGTTCGTACAAAACTAGGTACCTATAAAAACAAGTCACAGTCACAAGACGTAAAACTACACTAAATCTATTTTATTTATTACTAAAACCTAAAACTACAAAACAAACACCTAAAACTATTACTTGGCACTAAATAAAATTATTTATTTACTTAAAACAAACAAAGTTTGGAAAGACGAGACCGACCACGCTACGATATGAAATATGAAATGAAAAGTACAGCCCCATTCTCAATACCACCCGATGCATGCCCCCGGCCCCGGGCGTTCACCCCGCCCGCCCGCGCCAGATCTCTGTGTTTGCCGAAAACTAGCAAATATTTTTCTAAGTGCATTGCTCTTTACATTTTTCAGGCGCTAAAAAACCTGTTTATTTTGATTTTAATAGTGATCCATAACATTAACATTCTTTTTTTTATATAACTCTTTAATTCGTCTTATGTTCGATTTATAATTTGAGAAAAATATGCTAGTTGCCGCTGAAAATATCGAGTACTACGCGACGAAAAATCTTTTTAGAAAAATCATTTTTTTTCACTAACTAAGCTTTTACTTGAAATTTTTTATAGCTAAGTATCTAATTCAGGATATGTCAAATACAATTATATTTTTTTCTACCTTTCAAAATGAGTGGATTTTTCTAGCTATGCGACAAAACTTTATATGTTTTCATTGACGCTACGTTTTGCAGCTCCTTAACGTTAGTTTTTCTGTTTTTTGGAAACAATTTTTTTCAAAATGTTTTGAACAAATTCGTGTGTGGCACCCAATACTATTTTCCAGTTGCTTCTATACATTTTTCACGAATATTATCTCCCGTCGGAAATCTGGAAAAATCAAATCGCTTGAAATTCCCTGAAATATGAAGTAATTTTTGGGGAAAATTTTCTAAATAGTAGGCATCCGGAAATCGAATTATAAACCTACTGATTTTAGTGGACGTCAAAGCTAAGCTGCCTTCTACTATTACGTAGATGTACGCAATTTTACCGGTTTGCATGTCAAATGTTTACGAGGTTATTTTTAGAAATATTTTTTAGATTTTTCCTATTTATCAGGTATTTCATGATATAACTAATGATTTAGCTCAGAAACTTGGTTCCTGTGAGATTTGAGAAAGAAATACGTGATCAAAATATAGAAAACAGTGTACTTGCGCATGAAATGTAACACCCGCTTCTTTTCTTTGATTGTTGCTTTTGCAGCCAAATATCGAACACCCTACCATTTTGTATGCTAGACACAAACACAACATATACGATTTATAATAAATCTTGGGTATCAATTAGGTAGTAATCCACAAAACCTTTAATTTCTTTGGCACTCTTGATATAACCCCACTTGTTTGTTTGGCCTAGTGGAACTGTACCAAGGGTCTGACATGCTTTGATAGAGCGAGATCGTCTTATTGAGATTCCTATAGGAGGAAATAGAGAAAAGTGACATGTTTTTTCTCTATCACCGACCGGACTTTATTTCATGGTCGGGTTATTGGTACAGTTCAAATAGGCCAAACAAACAAGTGGGGTTATATCAAGAGTGCCAAAGAAATTAAAGGTTTTGTGGATTACTACATAATTGATACCCAAGATTTATTATAAATCGTATGTGTTGTGTTTGTGTCTAGCATACAAAATGGTGGGGTGTTCGATATTTGGCTGCAAAAGCAACAATTAAAGAAAAGAAGCGGATGTTACATTTCATGCGTAAGTACACTGTTTTCTATATTTTGATCACGTATTTCTTTCTCAAATCTCACAAGAACCAAGTTTCTGAGCTAAATCATTAGTTATATCATGAAATACTTGCTAAATAGGAAAAATCTAAAAAATATTTCTAAAAATAACCTCGTAAACATTTGACATGCAAACCGGTAAAATTGCTTACATCTACGTAATAGTAGAAGTCAGCTTAGCTTTGACGTCCACTAAAATCAGTAGGTTTATAATTCGATTTCCGGATGCCTACTATATAGAAAATTTTTCCCCAAAAATTACCCCATATTTTAGGGAATTTCAAGCGATTTGATTTTTCCAGATTTCCGACGGAAGATAAAACTCGTGAAAAATGTATAGAAGCAAATGGAAAAAAGAATTGGGTGCCACACACGAATTTGTTCAAAACATTTTGAAAAAAATGTTTCCGAAAAACAGAAAAACTAACGTTAATAAAAAAAGTTCTGTATTCCAACGTTTAATAAAGACTTTACTTGTTTTAATTTAAAGTTTATCTTTTTATTCCATTAACCACACAATGGTGTCGATTCGGTTAGCACGACTTAACTAAATTGACAGGACTAAACTTAATTTTAGCATTCTGTTCTTGTCTTTTCGATACAGAAAGAAAAGGATGCAAAACTAAATTTAGTTTAGTCCTGTCAATTTAGTTAAGTCATTGCCAACCGAATCGACACCACTCTCATATTAACTACCTGAGCGAACCCCAGCTAGTTTACTCTATGTATACGTATGTTACCGTTAAAGTACGGCGAGTCAGTTAAAGTGAGATTTCCGTGCTTTAACTAGTAATCTGCACATTAACGGATGCTACACCGTTAAGGGGACTTTTTCTGATCATGGCAACCCCATATTTTGACGTCATAATATATCTATCCCTTACACCCGGTCGCTCGGTAGCGCATCTACCCCTTTTAATATACTATATCTATGAACTGTACCAATAACCCAACCATGAAATAAAGTCCGGTCGGTGATAGAGAAAAAACATGACACTCTTCTCTATTACCTCCTATAGGAATCTCAATAAGACGATCTCGCTCTATCAAAGCATGCCTTGCTCTTTGGGCGTTTTTGAGTTGTGTTGTACCATAAACTTAACATCCACCGAATATTGTTTATGTGTTGTACAAAAAGTAAAAATAAAATATTAAAAAGTCACAGACCAAAAATTATTATTATTATACCATAGCTGAATGAATTTTCTCCACTACTACTACATAGAGAACACATTGTCATTTTGCTGCTATGAAAAATAAAAAACCGGACAACGAGCATTCATAAAAAAAACTGTCGCTGTCAAGTATCAAAATATTTTTCGCTTGTGCTTTGAATGTTTTGAATTGAATTACCTAGTTAATTTTAACTTTATTCGAAAATAATATCAAGGTTTCTGAAGGATTTGTAATGGGTCTGCCATTACAAATTCTTCAGTCGTAATGTAACAGTCCCTAAGTGGACTTCATGATACTGCTAAAACCGAAGTTTTCAGCGAAACAATTTTTTGAATTGCGAAATTAAATCGATATTGTTAACGTTTGAATCTGTTTAATAAAATACAGGTTGGTTTGATGAAGTGCATTTATTTCAATTTTTATAAAACTTTAAAGAGTAACCACTGTAGGTAAACGTGTCTGACGGAGGGGTTTTTGGCAAAAGCTTAGTAATAGATACAGCATGTAGAAAATGTTAAAAACGAAAAAAAAATTCTTGTTACTAAACTACTGGGTATTTTCAATAGATATTTATAGGCAGACTGGGAGCGTTACTAGATATATGAAATTTAATTTATTGTCGCATTGTCCTCTCCACTCTGTATATAATTGTTCCTATATCGCTAGTAATAATAGTAGATTATACAACAAGTGAAAAAAGAGGGAATTCAGTTCGAGGGATACAAAGGACCGAGATGAAATTTTTTTTTCACGAGTTGTGTAAGTACTCTATTTTTTACCATTGACTGCGAGAAAACAAATAGCAGTAGGTACTTATACCTATAGTATTTATAGTTATCACATTTTTATTATTTAGGTAGGTAATCAGAATCAGTAATACCTGTTTAAACATTAGAAAATAGTAAAATTAGAAGTTTTCCAATGACATAAAACAACCACGCTAAGAGGGAAATTAGGTAAGTACATGATCAGTCTGGCAACAGTCCATTTCATCTGTTTGTCTTTACAAACAGATGAAATGGACTGTTGCCAAAAAGTCTGTAAAAATTCAAAGTCTTTACTTTGAATTTTTACAGACTGAAGATCGTACCAGACTGATGGAATCAGCAAGACTAAACATCTAATCTCCCTCTAATATATAGAAAAGAACCCAAAGATGAGACACTAAAAAGGACCTAATTAATTTTGCAGGATATTTTTTCGAAAAGAACCCAAAGATAAGACACTAAAAATAACCTAAATAAAATTGGCGGGATTTTTTTTATTTAAAACTATGGCTTTAATATTATCTATGGAATAGCTCCATACTTTGAACACGTTTTATTTTGATGCAAATTCAAAATATTTTTCACTCCTCTTGCTCAAAAAGTCCGTCATTGTAACGTACAAGAGCTGAGATAAAATAGCATAATAGTGCATAATAATAGGGGATAGTAGATTAAAATTAGGGTACCTAGATCAAAAAAGATCTAGGCACCCTAATTTTAATCTTTTTTTCTATCTATTCATAATTTCATTTATCTATTCATTGTAATTGTTATTATTTTCGAGCCTGACACTCTTGTATACCTACCTATTGGCTTTAATCTGATCTAGAAAACCTACATAAACTATTATTTTTAATTGTCAGTAATTTTTTTACGTTACATTTTTTTTTACTACCTTATTTAATTGTCAATAGTAAATAAAAAACTAAAGTATTCAATAAAACAGTTTATTCTCACTACAATATTTTGCATAAAATACGATACATAACTTTAGCCTCGGAACCACTAACTATTCTTAAATTAATATGATACTGAATACCTACTTATATTGTAACAATTAGGTTTTTTTTTTAAAAGACTTATAAAGTTAAAGTATTATTATCTTAACACATTTATTAATTAAATTGTAGATTTTGTTCTTTACACCAATGGTCTAAACAGATTACATTTTTGAGAGCACATATTTTCTTATGATTAATGCAGCTTCGTTTCCCTGCGTGATCGAATCAGAAACGAAGAGATCCGCAGGAGAACTAAAGTAACCGACATCGCTCGAAGGATTGCTCAGCTGAAGTGGCAATGGGCGGGACACATAGCGAGAAGAACCGATGGCCGTTGGGGCGGAAAGGTTCTGGAATGGCGACCACGCACCGGACGGCGCTCCGTGGGTAGGCCCCCGACAAGGTGGACTGACGATCTGGTGAAGGTCGCGGGAAGCCGCTGGATGCGGGCAGCGCAGGACCGATCGTCGTGGAGATCCTTAGGGGAGGCCTATACCCAGCAGTGGGTGTCGTGCGGCTGATATGATGATGATGATGATGAATGCAGCTTACAATATTAGACGAGGTTGAATATTTTTCATACAGGGTTAATAAACTAGGACAATCGCTATCCTCTAAATTATATACGTTATCGATATTTAATATCTCTTTTATCCAGGAAACTTTTTCACATCCTTTAGTAAAAATGCGACAGTTTTTGTTTAAAAGCTTGTCTATATGATTTTTATAATTCTGGTATGGTACCATTCCCTCATTCCAATAAATTCCTCTATTTCTTTCTATCCAGGCTACACGCAAACGTTCTGTTTTCGTCAATTCATAAAACGGGTATGGTGGTTTTATCACCATTGTCATTATTTGTCTGTTTCAGAGAATTGCTATTTCTTTGACTATAAACTGGTTTCAATCATCCTTGAATCCTTGTACATCTACTATTGAATTCATGATAATTTTCTTACGATGTTGCTGAGAGGTCTGTACTCAAATAGCCGATCGTTTATTATCAGACAATAAGCTGTTGTATTATCAGGTATAAGTTCTGAACATTCAATTTCTATTCGTACATCAACAGGTCTACTTTTAACCGAATCGTTTTGTCTTGAACAGTCAATAACAAACAACGGGGCCTTTTCCTTAAATTGATCTAATTGAAGTAACGGATCAACACCAGTGTTGTAGTAAGACTGACGAAAATTGGCGTACATTTCATATAATATACCATACTTACCCCCCTCAAATTTCAGATTAAGTGAATCATATGGAAAATATTGTGAATTCAAAAATAATTTTACGTTAGTTACTTTACAATGGTCGAACATAGCCGAACTTTTAGCTTTATTAAATTTTCTATCACTCTGTAAACCAAAGATTACAAATCTTGGTTTTTCCAATTGAGATGCAGTTTTGATTGACCAGGAATGTTTAGTAGTTTTGGGTAGTAGTGGATATTCATACAGATCCTAATTTCTAAACGCTAGCTGTATAGGTTGATCTTTTTCTAAACGCTTAAGTAATAACAATTTGTTACGATCAGCAACTTTTATATGAGGGACGCGCCACTGAACTTTTTGAATTTCTATTTCTATATTATCATCTTTTTCCAAAATTGCACAGTTTTCATTGCTACTACTTCTATGCAGTAATAATTCATGTCTACAGTTAATTATTATTTTGTTGTAATCTTCAGCAAACCCTAATAGTTTGTTTAATGGTATAATTGCACTAAAATGACCATCTTTCATCTGTGTACCATTTAAGTTCCATCCCCAAACTGCTGCTGCTTTATTCTCTCCTCCAGTCATAGAAACATAAGATTTAATTGTTGTAGTAATTCCAGCATTTTTTATACGATCAATTTCAATACCATTTAATTCATATCTTATGTCTTGAAACAAATATAAGAGTGGGTTGTTAATAAAATTAACATCTTTTTTCACTTTTGGATCTTTAGAAGTTATGCGCGCATAACCTTCTATGTAAATAGAGCTTCCTGACGGTAGAACATACGTATCTTGTTGGTGAATAGGAATTCTTATTTCATCATTATCTTTGAAACTGTTACTATAAGGATTATAACTATTTATATATACTATATAATATTATACTATTTTATTAAATTTTAAAATAATCGTATTTAAATGTAATAGTCTAGACCGTTTCGTAAACTGACATCGAATGAGAAGAAAATATAGGGTAATAGCTTATATAAGTAACTTCACTTAAACTAAAAAAAATGCATTTACAAAACATTTGTTTTATGAATCCAGCTGTTCTCACTACTCGGGAGACCTAGCCATTTAACATAAACAAAATTCCCTTTTTTCTTTATAACTCTTTCTACTAAATATACATCATGATGTTTTGTTTTCTGTAGTTCTTGAGGATAAAAGGCTCCAAGTATTGGTCGATGTTTGGAATCTTGTATTAAATAAGTAGTGGGATTCGTTTCTTGTACTTTATAAATCTTAAATATTTCCTTCGACCAGTTAGGTGTATAACTTTTATCGAAACATGCTTTGTGCTTGCTTATTCTCACATAATCACCTTCTTGAAATTTTACACATTTTATATATTTTCTTTATGAGCCAACTTTATATACCTTTGCATTATTTTTGCTTTGTTATCATGACAAACTGTAGCTGGAGGCTGACCAATGGTTCTGTGATTAGAGTTATTGTATTCAGATATCTTATTATTGAGTACTCCGTTATTCCATTTATAATTTCCATTCAAGTAAAATTCTTTATACAATTTACTCTTCAAAGTTTTAATAAATCTTTCAACAATAGAAGCTTTTTTAGTAGAGTATGTAGAGTAATGATTAATATTGTACTTTTTCATAATATTTTGAAACTGGTCATTATAAAATTATTTCCCATTATCAGTTTGTAGGTTTTTCGGAATACGTCCATCTTGTATTATTCTATTAAATGCTTTAGATACAAGTTGTTTATTTTTTTGCATTAGCGCAACTGCCCATGCAAATTTACTAAAACAATCAATAACTACTAATATGTATTTATTACCACCATTTACTCTCGACATTGTTTGCATGTCTATTAAATCTGCTTGCCAAAGATCATCTATATCTTTAAGAAAGACATTTCTTCTAGGATAATTAACTCGCGCATCTTTACAGATTTCGTTTATGACATCTGCTTTGCTCATAATGTTTGTTAAATTTTCCTGCTATATCACTGATATATATACTTCTTTCCAGTTTTTTAATTCTTTCAGTCAAAATTTGATTCAGCTTCTTTAAATTAACAATTTCATTTAAAATATCAAATTTAAATTGATCAATATATTTTTTGTCAATGGTGGTACTCAATATAGGTTTTCTTGATGATGATGATGATGATGGCACTTCTCTAAGCGAATTTTTATTTTAAGTATAATTAAACTGATTTACAATTTTGGCAACACTCATGATCTATATCCTTCTTGTAACTAATATTAATTTATAAGGGCTAGTCATTTTTATTCTTTTATAATGCCGGCTTCCTTAAGTTCCTCAATGATTGATAAAATTTCATTGTCATGATTAGTATTACCAGCACATTTGGAAGCAATTAATATTTTTAACCTTTCAATCAATTCATTGGGATCATCCCAAAATACGTAATCTGTATTATTTTTATATGTTTTATACTTTGGTATATAGCCCCCGCGTGTTCGTGTTCAGTTCATCATTTGACTCTTTACTTTTAGCATTATTTTCTTGAGAAAATAGTGGTTTAATAATGTGACGATATTTCAAACCTTTGTCACCCTTAATTTGACCGTTCTGGCTAAAGTTTCTTTTATGAGCATTTGTGTAATGAAGTATATTTTTATATGTTATTTTATCTTTTTCAGTAACAGCTTTAAGATTAGGTTTTTACGCATTATCAGTTCTTTCAATCCTGGTGTTAATTCATAGCTTCTATTACCAATGCTCACTATATAATTTTTATCCGACTGACTGGCATCGCTTGTAGAAGAGAATGACACTTTGGTGTTTCCCATCATTAAGTTTTTACTTTGCCTGCGTATTCCAAATGGCACATTAATATTTTTAGTCATCAATTCTTCTTTTTCTAGCGACATTATCGTATCATTAATTTTTTTTGGAGGACTTCTATCTTCATCAATATAGTCGTAATATTCTGAGCTATCGTCTAAATCTTTTTGTACGTTTTTGCTGAAGTTATTTTGATCTTCTAATTTGTCATGATTGCCCATATCAATGGAAACATTGAATGTAGGTTGATCTCTGTCATCAGCTTTCATAATTGAGTCCAAATTATCTGCGATAGGTTTAAATACTTTTTTGTATTGTAAATTAGCGTTATCTTCTTCACTTTTCATCATCTTTATTTTATTTTTTATATTTTCAACTGATTTAATCAGTTGTTTCTTAACATCTGTATCCATTAAGTCCGATTATAAACAACCGTTCTTTGTTGATATTTAAAATCCATTAACTGGTTTTCGAGCGTTTGTCTTATTATATACCTACATTATTTTATTCATAAATAAATAAATGTATCAAAAGCTTTTCTGTATCTTCCATTATTAAGAGGACAGTCCTTATTTATCTTTAAAAAGCTAAATAAATCCGACCATATCGTTTTGCAAAGTTTTTTAAAGTCCAACCAGCTCATATCTGTAGTTACATGCTCATTATAGATGTGTTTTAAATTAATATCGTCTTGTTTGAAAATAATTAGAAAATTAACATTATCACGTATTAACTGTTTGGTTATTTTTGAATAAGTTTGCGATAGGTAAAAACAATCAATCTTTCTGTGCCTGCCCATGGAAAAGTAATTGCGAATATTTATCTGATTTTCGCATGCGACATCATCAAAAATCATTATTGAATTTGTAAAAGCATCTTCAGGTGAAATCACGTCTTTGTTGTCATGAAATATCATTAACTTAGAGCAAGGTATCCGCTCCATAACTTGTCTTAAAAAGCAATACTTTGGTGGAAAGGCTGTTTTAGAGTATATGTAAATATGTTTAAATTTAAGACCATTTTCATGTAACAAAAGGTTTATCATAACATTGGTTTTCCCACAATTCGATGGACCACAAACAATACAACGGATACTATTCGGTAATAAATCACCATGTCGTTTTGGTTACTTTGATTGTGGAGGACAGATACACTCTAATTTTAACGTCTGTTTTTGTTTGAGAAATTTCATCTGGTATTTGAACTTGACCGCAGTGTTTCAAGGCATTCAGTACAATGACTTCAAGTAGTAGTGCTGAATTATATAAACCTTTTTTTAATTTATTAATGTATCGTATTAGTTTCGGGAAAAATTAAAGACTTTTTAAAATAATAAAATTTTATTCTTTGTATCGCTTTACCGTTAATATTACAATCAAAGTTTACAACATACATTAAAATCAAACATTAATAATGTATAAAATACTACACACAAATTTAAACACTGAACTAAACTTAAGTGTTAATAAAATATATTATATTTATATTATATTAATCGGAATACAATCTTATATTAAGTATCACTAGAATAATCTAAAAACATAGAATTATAATGACCCCACGGTAAAGTATTAATTTGATCATTAAGCACTTGTACTTTATCATCATTTCTGTCTAAAACTTTTTATTTACTTGTTGAGAGAATAATACATGTTTTATTGATTTTATCATATTCATTATACATCTGAGCATTTTATTAGTTGTTAACGCCTCATTGTAATCACTCAGTTCCAAGTCATTCACAGCTGCTTTAGATATGCCCTTAGCTTTTTTAATTCTAGTTTTCATGCTATTTATACAATATAATTTAGGTCTCAGACCTGTAAATTCAGTAATTATATCACCACCCATCTCATCTTTGAATAATCCAGGAATTTTAGCATTAACTTGCGGAATTTGATACGGATTGTCTGTATTAAAATTACTTGTATCAAATTTTGAGATTTCGTTATTCATGTCTTGATAAAAGTCTTCAGTGTATATTAAATACAATAAACTATCGGTATCTGTGTAACATAGTTTCGCATTATTTTCATATTTGTTTTTTATAAAGTCGTAATGAAACTGATACAAATGCTGCTTAGAGTATTCTAGAACCGTAAACCCGATATATATGGGTCTGTCTAAGAAAATTTTATCACGACTCAACTCCACGGCTATAAAGTTTTCAGAAAATATCGAAATATTTTTTAAGTTTGGTTTTGTAATCAGTTTTTCAGCATCAAGATGTTTATTTGTTTTATTTGTAGTTTCCTTCCATTTTGTTACTAATTTAACATCAGATTGTTTACGTTTGTTCTCAATAGTTTTTCCAAATATTGAATTATTTAATAGTTTGAAGAAGTCTTTTTCAAACGCTGTTTTAGAATTTTGACGAAGGGTTGTATTGAGATCAATATATTTTTTTAGAAAAGTTTCCTGACGAAAACTGAGTATACAATGATTTTTTTTTAAAATTAAACCATTTTTCATGCATTCTTTTAAGTGAGTATAGTGAATCACGTAATTGACTTTATCGTAAAGATTTGCAATCAATTTCGGCGTTTTCCCATAAGGTGGTACTAACTTTTCAACGGCAAATGGTAAATCTTTATGTTTATCATGTATAGTAAGTAGTAGTAATAGTTTGGGTAAGCTAAGTCTACTTCCAATATATAACCATAATCATTATCATCTGATACATTCATTACATTTAAGTTATTAATTTCATCTTGGGACAAGAATCTGAAGTCTGAAATAGGAAGCTTTTTTGTCATTGCATAACCGTAAAGGTTGTTACAATCAAATAACTACTAGGTCTTAAATCATTGAAATAAGGTAAGTATTTATTATTCGCCTCCGCATGACGAATCCCGCCTCGTATTCCTCTTTCTAATAACTCATACATCTGTAAATCGTTAATTAACTCGAGTTCAACACCAGTATAAAGAAGCATTGCATCCCAACTTAAACTTGGTGATGTAATGTAGTGTGCAGGATCTAAATTATAATAATGTAAACTTGTATTTCTAAATTTTTCAAATATATCACATAGCAACAGGACGTCACATTTTAAATATAAATCAGTGTATTCACCTAAGGACTTTATATTGAATGTTTTCCAAACATTTTGAGCGTGTTTATATTCATCGTCACTTATATGTTGATTACGTAAACCATTGAAAAAAATAGTTTTTAAAGGGAATTTTGTTTCTTCAAATTTAGACCCAGAATCTACATAATCATACGGATAAATACCCTTTTTTCTTATTAACTCAAATTGTCTTTTATCTTTAAACTCCAAAGATAAATTGACAAAATCGTTTTCAGATAAACTTTTACTTAATGTATCTAAACTAGAACTGAGAAATTGAAAAGAATCAATAAATTTTATTTGAATAGGTTGGTTATATTCTTCTGTTTTTATAACTTTCGTTATGGAGAGATACTTTTCTTTAGTTTTTGGTATTATTTTTATAGAGCCTTCATACTTTGCCAACTCTTTAATAAATAAATGTGAATCGTATCCAGATAAATTATGAAACACAACAGGAATGAATGAACATACTCGGTACATCAGGTTACAATGAGAATGTGCCGCCCCTCTGTACTCAGATGTAATAATATGATCATGATCTCGGACTTTGTCATTCAATAATAATTGTTTGCATATATGACAAACTGTAGAATTTCGATACTGTGTCTCTTGCTCATTAGTTAAAGGGGTCATGGATTTTTTGTTCGTTAAAATTTTGTGTAATCGTTTTGCATCCTTTATTAAACATTTAACAAAAACCTCTGCACAATTTTCACCTCTATATGAAACATACTTGTTTGATTGTTTATTATGAGAACAACATATATAATAAGCAAAACATGAAGGTTGATGTATTTTTATTATCTGAGTATTCGATAATGTGTTTTTTTCATTACAGTCAACCAATAGACACTCGAAATCAGCATAAACAACAAAATTAATTTTTTGCTGTCTTTCATAATGTTGAAATTTTAAAACAGTATTTCTTTCAGGTAAAACTGATAAAATTTTTGTACAATTGTGAGATTTATATTTCATTTCATTACTAAAAAATTGTAAACACATTTCACATAAATAAACTTTGCCTTTAAAGCGAGTTACTTGACGCTTTACTAGGCGTACTAGATCTTTAATTAGACAATAGTGACCTTTATTGTTTTGCTCAATATACAGTAAATTTACATGACATTCTTTTTTATTTTTCGTAAGATAAAGAGGTCCAGTTACTGTACATTTTTTTTCTAAGCCATAAATATTAACACTTATGTTAGGATTATTTGTTTCAATTTTTTTTATATCATTTACTGTTGGAGGAAAGCTCATTTCCTTAGTATTTAAAACGAAAGAATAATGCGGGTATGAATTAGTTCTGCATACATTACTTTTTGCTGGGTATATTGCTGCAACTATACTCCATAAAAAACAACAATTATCTTGATTCTGAATGTTAATACAACTTTAAGTATTTTTAATGGATGAGGGTAGACTTATATATGTCCCACCTCTCATAGGTGAATATTTATTAATGTTTATTTCAAGATAGCTCATAGAAACATACATCCAGCCAGATTGACTGTGTTGAAACTCAGTTAATTTTGCTTTTATTTGATTTGATACATCTATTAATAACTCATATAAATCAGTGTTCTTAAAAAAAATGAAATATTTTACATTAAAAGACTTCAGACAAATTTCATCTGATGTCGGTAGCATAAAGTTAACAAACAATTCAAAATTCAATTTAATGGAATTGTGTTCAATCAATGACATTTTAATTAACTTTATAATGTCTTTCTGTTTATCGCTGAGAAAAGTCTCTGGGCAGAGGTACTGTTCATTCTCAGCGATGTTTAGGCGATATGTTATCAATCTGTTTTTAAATGCTGTTGCAATAATATTAATATTATTAAATTGGGTTTTCAATAAGCAATTTGCTTTATGCATATTAGTTCTCATGTGATATTGATACTGATTTTCTGGTATTAAAATTTTACATTCATAACAGTCTTTTAACTTTCGAGATCTTGATAATTTGTTGTGTGATACAGCTGTGAAAAAAAAATACAAATCAAATGTATTATCAACGTTTATTTTATATATTATAATAGTAGATACATATAACTATTATTAAACAAAGACAAAAAAATAATAATAGAAGATATAAAAGAAAACGAGAGATTACAATCAATTAAAACCTATAATATTATATCACTTTCACAATTATTATTTTATTAACTTTCGTGCATGCCCAGGAGAGTAACTGGGCAATTTTTAAAGTCCCTTTGAGCCTCTCTCACAAAGCCTTTAATGTGCCGCCATGACTCCTTATCATCATTTATTCTTGTTTTTACGGTTGTTATAGCATAGCGCCATCTATTAATTGGCTGTACTTTTTTATTTCCTCAGCATCGTAAATTTTTAGTTCGACGTAAAATTTCCCTCGTGACATTTCATTAACCTGCCTCGTGTAGCCCTTAGGCTGCCTTTTAGTAAAATAGGAATATAGGGGTGGTAATGGTTTACCATTTCTGCTGCAGCTAGGGACGTCTTCTTCATCACTATCTTTCCCGAAGAGCTCCTGCGAGGTGAGTCGAGCTGGTGGAGTAACAGGATGGATTCTCGTCTTCGGTTTTTTCGCAGCTGATGATGCTCCCTCGGTCAGCTTGCTGGCTTTGCGTTTCGCTTGCTTCTTTTCTTCCACTGCAGGTGGTGGTGGTGGTGGTGGTGACTCATCTTCAGAGTCACTCGATAGAAACAAGTCGTTGGCGAGAATGTCAGACCTGTAAACAATATAAAATACAATTACATTTTTTTATTTATTCATTATTAACTATGTAAATATCTATATAATAAACAAGTTCTGAATATAATTGCTCATGGGTTATTATGAATGGATATATAAACAATATTAACGATATTTAAATAAATACTCATTTTCAACACAAACGCACTAGCTTCATTTCGGATTCGAACCCAGGACTGTTGGAATATGGGCCACTAACCACTCGTATAGTCCGTCGTCAATCAACGAACTTTGTAAAGAAAAATAAAAAGTTTGTACTTACATTTTTTTAGTAGTATGGAACTTCGCTGCAAATATTAGAGCACTGGGCACCGGAGGCTTTGTCCCTCAGGAGGCAGGAACTGTTCTGTGCTGCCATGAGATAATCGATGGGCTTAAATAATACAGGTCCACGTGGACCTACGCCTTATTAGTAAAATCACCGGTTCCAAATATGTAAAAACGCTGAAGTATTAGGTTTAATGTTTATCTGCTAGTCTATTTGATACTAGGTACCATTTGGCCGTATTTGTGTTTGCATGTGTATTCGCTGTTTATCACACATGCTTACCTTAGGTACCCCCTCGGATTCGAACCCAAGACCTTTAGATTTGTATGATACTACTCTATTAATCCGGCTGTGAACCGTCTTAGAAATAACTGCCATCAATGGTTGGAGCAGTCACCAGATTTGATTCTTAGTTGTGATAGTGTTACAAAAATATAGGTCACCCTCTCCCTGATATTTATTGAATAAGGTAGGTAAGTAATAACCATAAAATAACTTTAACAAGTTTCGATAGACCAAGCTAGGTTGATATAGCCATAATAGCTCAGTGGTTATAGTAGACATTCGGTCAGCCAATGTGATCGGTTCGGTACATCGTGTATGCATTTTTTTTTGATAAGGTAGTTGAGTAGTTAAGATTGTGAAAGCGTAACGAACAAACAAACCTTTTTCGCATTTAATAATATTAGATGATAGTATGTTGTAGCGTTGTTTTTTTGGTGTATTGGACTGAATGAATGATAGTTTAGTTGATTTCCCTTGAAAGTGTAGTTTTTCAAAGTATAAAGGTACTTTTTCCTATTAATGATAAAATTTTATTGTTTGGCAGTAAGCCTCATGTCCTTTTCCTTATTTCCGTAAAAAGTTCATTTTAAATTTTCGCGTCATCGACTTATAAAAAAAAAAAAAAAGAATTAGAATCGTATTTCCCATATAATCGACTCCCCCAGGCCGCCCACTAATCGGGGCGCGTGCAGTTATGACTTCCGATGTCCAAGTCTTGATGTTGAGATCCTTTTCTGTAGTCCTCAAAAGTTGGTTAGTTCCGCGAAGTTGTTTGAACGTAGTTCCGTTGTGTTCGCTGGCGTCCATCGCTTCCTTGCGGGCTGCGCAGCGGGGTTTGAGTGGCGGCGATCAAGTCGGTCGGCGGTCAAGCCATACCCATCGCTGAGCTCTCGTTGGACCCGCCGGAATGTGTCCGAAACCTTGGAATGCATCAGAAAAAGTCGAGTCGTTAAACTTTAAAATATCAGCTGTTGATTGAAGACACCTATTTAATTCTTCCTTCGAAAATAACTTCATTTTGATATATTTTATTCAGACCAGTGTCTGATTACGCTAAAAGTATTCGGCCTTTTGTAGCCTATTTATTCAGACCATCGAATTTGACCAGGTTTGTGGATTTTGTACTGCAGATTTTCGTTTCCTGGAATCTTGGAAAATTGTTTTATCACGTTACCTATTCGTTGTTTACAGGGATTTCTTGGCTTATTTCGCTGCTAAGAGAAGCTGCTGAGTGCTTGTACCGATTTGGTGGATTTAAAACCATATTTATCGTTTCACGGGGAGCCGGAGGTAACCTGAGACAATCTATACTTTATTGTTATTCCCTATTAGGTACCTAGTTTTAAATGCCTGGAATTGGTCTAATTACTACTCTCAATTTCAGATCTTTTAGAGTGTAAAAGATCCTTGCAAATTGAGAGAATTATTAATCTAACTTAAAATGGACCGTTGCCTCGGCCATCAGCCAAAATATTTTGACCTCTCATCTCTTTTTTTAGTCAAGTGAAACCTAATTTTGGCTGCAGGAAGAATCGTTAAACAGAAAATGCTTTCATGGATAATATTTATTGTCAAAACCAACACTTTAAACAGCAGGAATATTTAGCTTTCTTGTAATAATTATGTTCTTTAAAATTATGAGCTATTAGTAAAATCTATGGGTTGATCTGGGTCGCCGTTGTTAACCACAGTACTGTTCCCCGAATACAGGTGAAGAAGCTTATACGGGGCCACGTTCCCAGCCCACTGCTCCGTTCGTCCAAGTAGTCTGAAGGCTAGACGGCGAGAGAAAGAAGTCGAGTTATATCCTGACACTCGTCACTCGCTAACGGCTCCTAGGAATCAATAATCAGCAGCCGTCGAATCTGTTCAAATAGGTACTATTTAACTGTAAAATCTACCTAACATTTAAACTAACCGAAGCGGCAAGTAATCCTCGGCAACAAATAGTCTCCGGACTCTAATATTTAGGCATTCTAGTTAAGTCTCGAGCTAGATTTTTACAAGAAACTATTCTTCCTGATATCCTTCGGGCAGGCATTCCTTACCCACATTATCTTTGAGTTAGTTTTAAGAGTTAACCACTTTTCTTATATAACCACTGGGGAGGCAGGCGATATTTTTATTGTTTTATTTACATTTGTACCTCAGTGAAAATCCAGCGGTTAACAGTCAATGATTGCAAAGATATTTATCATTTATTATTATATAGAATCAAAAGGAAGTTTCAATAAAACTGTATTTTGGGATTTACTTTACATGTAGTTGTGTTCTTTATTTTCCCTGAATATGTCATTATGGTAAGTACCGCATGATTTGTATTTACTTACTTTTTCTTGAATAGAGGGCAAGAGAAAAACTACATTACATTTGGCGCCCGAACATTGTAGGAAAAAGGAGTGCCTGAAATAAGAGATAAGAAATATTTTTCAGTTTTTTTTTTTTCTGTTTTTTCTTGTTGGTCAAGTAAGCTGAATTTGATTAAGCTCAACAGAAACCCAGGGATATCAGGATAGAGACAGGTTGTTTTAAAGTTAGAATAGTTGCATGTTATTACATATTTTTTTTTATTGGTTGAAAATACTTTGATATTCATACATTGTATTGGCGTAGAACCGTACACATACATGAAAAAAAAGGAAGGATTGCCATACCTATTGTGTTTGTTAGCTTGTGGGATATCAGCTGAATCACAGAGACTTACATAAAATTTTCTCTTGTTTTTTTAACTACTTACTACAGCGGCTTTAATTTTTTTTTAATAGTTGTCTGAGAAGGATCGCCTAAGTTACAATAATTGCTACCTTGAGTTAGAGAAAAGACTTTATTAGTTCATTTTTGTTACATTGAGAATGAATTATTAGTACCTACTTGATACTTACACACTATTGATTTACTTGCCTAACAGAATAGATATATTTATAGTAAAGTGACAAGTTAAAATTACTTGCTAGGCATTGAAAATTAAATATACATACTTTTTTTAACTAACTTAGTTTGCCCTTAGCAGTTTTAAACTTGGTTGGTATATTGGTAATTTGCATAGTTAGGTACTTACATAAGCTTAAACTACATTATTTACTTAACAATTTCTTAAATAAATATCTATCTACATTTACCTACTTCTCTACTTCCTCATTACAAGATGGAAGAAGAGAGGCCTATAAAATTTCATTTATTACATAAAGATGAATTAGAATATGAAGCTAGGATCCGGGGTGCGGAGCCAGCGGGTAAGGTTACAGATCTTCGGGCCCAATTAAGGAAGCTAAGCAGAGAGCTGCCATCAGATGAAATAGCTGAAGTGGATCTTGATATTGTTTCTGAATATGCTGTGATTAAAGATAAATTAGCTTACTTAGACAATTTGATATTGGGGGCTGCTAAGCCGGGATGTTCACTAAAATCACTCAACCGGGTTGAGGCGGTTGCTCACCACCTGTTTCATAGGCTTGGTCGGTTGAACCCTGCGGCTGACTCGACAGTTACACTTGATCAACTGAATAGTTTGCGTGAAAATTTAGACCATATCTTACATAAGCTTGATAATATCATGTATAACTTCAAGAGTGGATTGTCGCAGAGACAACCCTCTATACAAACAGCATCAGTGGTGGATGAGCCCGCCAGCGCAGGGAGTGACATTCAGCCTAACAGCCCTACTAAAGCGATAAAAGTTAATGAGTCCGTTTCAGCTATACATAAACTTGGGATTAGTTTTAATGGGACTACTTGTGTAAAAACTTTCTTACAAAGATTGGATGAGTTGTGTCGCTCACGTCATATTTCAGAGAGTAGACTGTTCAATTCTGCCGCTGAACTCTTTACTGATAAAGCTCTTTGCTGGTACCGGGGCAATCATACCGAGGTGAATGATTGGGGAGAATTAAGAGATTTGTTATTAGAAGAATATCTGCCTACAGATTATGATCATAGATTAATGCAAGAAATAAGGTCCCGCACCCAAGGATCCGATGAAAGCATAGTAAATTACCTTCGTATTATGCAAAATTATTTTATTCGTTTATCAAAACCACTGTCTGAGGAAGATAAATTAAATATTGTTCTATATAACATTAGGCCGTGTTACACTTCTCAATTGGCACTAAATCCAGCGGACTCTTGGGTTGATCTTAAGCGCAAATGCAGGCTTATCGAGATGGCTAAAGATAGGACTCATAATTTTGCTGACCCCCCCAAATCGAGTTCATCTTCTTTGGCTCCGGATCTCTGCTATAAGTATTGCCGGCCCGCGCCGAAGGTAGCAGCTGTTCAAGCCACAAATGAGGGCTTTTGCGTGCGCTGTAGGGTTCAGGGACACAGTCTGAAGAGTTGCAAAGCTCCTTTCTGCGTGGTATGCTATAGATGCGGCGAAAGAGAAGTGACTGCAAGAACATGTCCCAAATGCCGGCAGGCCAGGGAAAATGCCACAGCGAAGCTTGTGTCTGCGCCAAAAAACTCGCAGGCGTGAGTCGACGACGGTGGACCAAGACATCAGCGCAGGAGTGGTTAAATTGGCTGAAATTCCTGAAAAATTTCTATTATGAAAATAGGAAAAATACTATGTCAGTGTCAGGTGTCATTTCCAAACGTCAATGTCACTCGTCGCCGACTCACGTATGTCAAAATAGGGATACCAGACCCTACTTAAAAATTGCCATATATGATATTACATTTAGGGGTTTATTGGACTCGGGGTCAGAAATTTCAATTATTGGCGGAAACGCTTTTAAATACTTTTCTGATATGGGCACAATCCATAAGTCTACCGATTTAGATATAATTAAAACCGCGAACGGGTTCGCTTCACCTGTAACTGGTTATGTATTTTTACCGGTCACAGTAGACGGGCGGACCGCTATTATTAAATTTTATATAGTCCCAGGGGTCTCCACTGAGTTGTTGTTGGGCATAAATTTTTGGAAAGAATTTCAGATAGCGCCAGATGTTCTGTCACTATTGAAAGATAGGAAGTTCTTACCGTGTAATCAGCATGTTAGTGCGATAACTACGACGGATAAATTTTTAATCGATTTCGAGTCACTTACGGAGGTCGAGCGTGAACAGGCGGAAGAGGTTATTAGGGAGTTTGAAAGTATTTCAGATGAGAAAAAAAGGGCTCGGTAGAACTCATTTAGTGACGCACAAAATCGACACCGGAGATCATCCGCCAATTAAACAGCGTTATTACCCGATGTCTCCGGATAGGTTGGCCGAGCTGAACAAGCATCTAGATCAAATGCTGGCGGACGACGTCGTGGAGCCCAGCAACAGTGCATGGAATAATCCCGTCACTTTAGTGCGGAAGGCGGACGGAACGTCTCGCTTTTGCCTAGATAGCCGGAAACTCAACGCCATTTCTAAACACGATGCTTATCCTCTACCTTACGTGACTAGTATACTAGATCAACTAAAGAACGCGAAATACATCTCGACAATAGACCTAAAATCGGCTTATTGGCAGATCCCGCTAGATGGCGCTGAGAGCCGTGAAAAAACCGCATTCACGGTTCCGTCGCGCGGCCTGTATCATTTTAAAGTCATGTGCTTTGGGTTGACATCAGCGCCGGCCACTCAGCAGCGACTGATGGACCGGATTTTGGGGCCGGAATTCGCGAATAATGTAAGCTGTTATTTGGATGACATTATTTTAACTAGCTCAACTTTGACGGAACATCTGGAGTTACTGCGAAAGGTGTATAAGAAGTTAAAAGAGGCCAACTTAACCATTAATCTGGGAAAGTGCCAATTTTTTAGGAAGCAGTTAAAGTATCTGGGTCATGTAGTCGATGAACATGGTTTGCGCACTGATCCTGATAAGGTGAGGGCTATAGTAGATTTTGCCACCCCAACTTGCAGAAAGGACGTTAAACGCTTCCTAGGTACGGCATCCTATTACAGGCGGTTTATTAAAAATTTCAGTAACCGGGCGGGGCCGTTAAACGCTCTGACGTCAACACGTAAGGGGGCCCCTCCGTTCAACTGGTCACCGGAGGCTGAACGTGCATTCGCGGACCTCAAGCTGGCACTGACTAATGCTCCAGTCTTAACATGTCCAGATTTCACGAAAGACTTTACCGTTCACTGTGACGCGTCCAATTTCGGAATAGGGGGCACACTTACGCAGTTGATCGATGGCGAGGAACACCCGGTCGCGTATTTTAGCCGTTCTCTTGCGCCCGCCGAACGTAATTACTCCGCGACAGAACGCGAGGCATTGGCGGTCGTATTAACTGTTGAGCATTTCCGCCCCTATTTGGAAGGTGACAGGCCGTTCCGCATAATAACGGATCACGCAAGCTTGAAGTGGTTTTTAAATCTGAAAAGTCCTGCCGGTCGGTTGGCGCGATGGGGTTGTAGGCTATCTCCATATAATTTTACTATCGAACACCGCAGTGGTTCTCAAAATATTGTACCTGACGCCCTCTCGCGATCTATGCCAGTGGGGTCTATAGATATTTCACAAATAAAGGACCCCTGGTATTTAAATATTATAAAACGTTGTACCGAAAAGCCGCGGGCATGTCCTAATTTTCAGCTCGTAGATGGTAGGCTTTATCGTTTTACTAAATCCAACAACAAATTGAGTGGAGATTTCCAATGGAAAGAGGTAATGCCCAAAGAACTTAGGGAGTCTATTATACAGGAAAATCATTCCAAACCTACCGCGGCGCATCTAGGCGTCGCTAAGACGTATCAACGTTTGAAATTAAGGTATTTTTGGCCGGGTATGTACCAGGATACCGCGGAATTCATAAAAAAGTGTTCTATTTGTAACGCTTATAAACATAGCTCACAAGCAACACCAGGTTTTATGGGGGAACCTAAGGTTTGCGGTCGCCCTTATCAGTGTCTGAGCGTCGATTTGGTTGGGCCTTTGCCCGCTTCGCGGCAGCAGAACACGTATTTATTAGTAGTTGTTTGTTGTTTTTCAAAATATGTTTTGTTGTTTCCGTTGCGAAGAGCGACAGGTAAAGTTATTGCGCAGCGGCTCGAAGACCACGTGTTTTTAGTTCACGGCATTCCGCAAACCGTAATCTCAGATAACGGTTCGCAGTTTGTAAGTCATGAGGTGCAAGCGCTTTATGCAAAATACAATATACCACAGGTACATCTGGGGCCGGTATACTGTCCTCAGGTTAACACAGTCGAACGTTATAATCGTACCGTGATTACGGCGGTGTCATCATTTGTAGATAACGATCATAGGACGTGGGACGTTAACATTCATAAAATACAGTTCGCAATGAACACCTCGGTGAACGAGTCCACATCGTATACGCCATTTATGCTAGTTTACGGCCGCGAGGCGATCGCCGACGGTAACATTTACAATGATTTTAAAGATGTCAATGAGTTAGTCTGCGCGCCTAGGGATGCTTATGCCTCAGGATTAGGTTACCTCAAAGACATATATAAAACTGTCCAAGAATCACTTATTAAGGCTCACAGTCGTAACATTAAATATTATAATCGAAAACGTCGAGACGTGTCTTTCGACGTTGGCGACTACGTCTGGAAAAGGACGTATAAACATAGCGCTGCGAATAAATACTTCACTGCCAAATTGGCACCTAAATACGAGCGTTGCCGTGTAGTTAGGAAACTATCTCCACTTGTATATGAACTGGAGGACGAGAAGGGAAAATTGATAGGCAAATGGCATGTGAAAGACTTCAAAACCATAGATGCGGGGAGTGATTAGTTTTTCTTAGTGATAAATATTGCTATTTACCTTACCTACTAACGATATAGCGCTGCGCGTCAAATTATGGTGCCTATTATTATTATTATTATTTTTCTTTCTTTGTACACTGTGTGTGGGCGGTGCAGAATACTCACACCGCAGTACTCCACTCTCTGCGTGTCGTAAGAGCCGACTTACGGGAGTAAAAGCGCCATCTACCATCGCGCCCGCGTATTACGTAGCAGGGGGGCGACCTCTGTGGTGCGGATTTCAAACGACCACAAAGGGCGGTCTACTTACATTACCTACGTACTACGCAGAATTCGGTTGCTTGTCATTACGGTGCTACTCTGTGGTGCGGATTTAAACGATCATAGGGCATATTATAGCACCAATAATTACCATTTTACTTACATACTTATTATACGTAGTATACTGCTGCAATTTTTTTTTTCTTTTCTTTTATAATTAGGTTCTGGTTTAGGTACGGTGCTACTCCGGTGCGGATTCCAAACGGCCGAGGGTGGTGCTTGTGTTAGTTACCATTTTACGTACGCATTGCGCAGTCTATCTTGTGGCGCGGATACAAACGGCCACAAGGCAGCACTAGCGCCATCTATTATCTTACTACGTACTACGCGTATCTATTTGGTTGTTATATTATGTATGTGAGCCGAGTGTTGGTGTTGGGGCTTGTCTAGTTTGTTGCGTTTTACATCAGTTTTGCTTGAGGGCTTGAAGGGATTAGACGACTGAGGTAATTTGGAAAGAGGAAAGTTAGCACATTTAATCTGTATCGTGCCGACACGCTTTGTCGTCGGTATTTGATATGTTTTTTGGCAATTTTACTACCGTCAGGAATTATAATGTGGGCATAGACAAATTAAAACGTCTATTCCACAGATGGACAATCTAAATTTTTTCAATCATTTTAAAGTAGTTTCAGAAGAGTCGAGCGTTCTTGTCAGTTATTGCGTGTCAAGCATCGCACTATTAGATCATGGGCTTGTCCAACACCCAGTTACTGAAATCATGTGATCGTCAAGCATCAATTTTGGACGATAAAAATAGGACTGACAAGCCGATGCAATATGAATGACTGACAGGTAGGTTTGATCATTTAGAGGGGGGAGCCGTAGGAAAAGTAGTAGAGGAGTAATGAGCAAACCCAACACCGCTCACAGGGGCACATACATTTTCCACTTAATATGAAATTTTTTATATTTGGTTTTAGGTATGATAAACAGTAGGGTCAATTATTATTAAAATATTTTATATTAGTTTTTTTTTATGTATTGGTTTATGTAGAACACAACAGTCGAGTAATTCTTATAAGTTTTGTTCTTTCAATTTTATAATTTGTCATATGTGACAGGCATTTACATTGACTGATGATGGATTGCTTTCTGCAAAGTAGGGTTATAGTTTATTTGCGGTGGAGCAGTGTGGTTTGACGTGGGCGTCCGGAGAATTCCCTACGTGAATTCTTGCGTGCCGGGGGACTACTGTAGCGTTGTTTTTTTGGTGTATTGGACTGAATGAATGATAGTTTAGTTGATTTCCCTTGAAAGTGTAGTTTTTCAAAGTATAAAGGTACTTTTTCCTATTAATGATAAAATTTTATTGTTTGGCAGTAAGCCTCATGTCCTTTTCCTTATTTCCGTAAAAAGTTCATTTTAAATTTTCGCGTCATCGACTTATAAAAAAAAAAAAAAAAAAGAATTAGAATCGTATTTCCCATATAATCGACTCCCCCAGGCCGCCCACTAATCGGGGCGCGTGCAGTTATGACTTCCGATGTCCAAGTCTTGATGTTGAGATCCTTTTCTGTAGTCCTCAAAAGTTGGTTAGTTCCGCGAAGTTGTTTGAACGTAGTTCCGTTGTGTTCGCTGGCGTCCATCGCTTCCTTGCGGGCTGCGCAGCGGGGTTTGAGTGGCGGCGATCAAGTCGGTCGGCGGTCAAGCCATACCCATCGCTGAGCTCTCGTTGGACCCGCCGGAATGTGTCCGAAACCTTGGAATGCATCAGAAAAAGTCGAGTCGTTGAACTTTAAAATATCAGCTGTTGATTGAAGACACCTATTTAATTCTTCCTTCGAAAATAACTTCATTTTGATATATTTTATTCAGACCAGTGTCTGATTACGCTAAAAGTATTCGGCCTTTTGTAGCCTATTTATTCAGACCATCGAATTTGACCAGGTTTGTGGATTTTGTACTGCAGATTTTCGTTTCCTGGAATCTTGGAAAATTGTTTTATCACGTTACCTATTCGTTGTTTACAGGGATTTCTTGGCTTATTTCGCTGCTAAGAGAAGCTGCTGAGTGCTTGTACCGATTTGGTGGATTTAAAACCATATTTATCGTTTCACGGGGAGCCGGAGGTAACCTGAGACAATCTATACTTTATTGTTATTCCCTATTAGGTACCTAGTTTTAAATGCCTGGAATTGGTCTAATTACTACTCTCAATTTCAGATCTTTTAGAGTGTAAAAGATCCTTGCAAATTGAGAGAATTATTAATCTAACTTAAAATGGACCGTTGCCTCGGCCATCAGCCAAAATATTTTGACCTCTCATCTCTTTTTTTAGTCAAGTGAAACCTAATTTTGGCTGCAGGTAGAATCGTTAAACAGAAAATGCTTTCATGGATAATATTTATTGTCAAAACCAACACTTTAAACAGCAGGAATATTTAGCTTTCTTGTAATAATTATGTTCTTTAAAATTATGAGCTATTAGTAAAATCTATGGGTTGATCTGGGTCGCCGTTGTTAACCACAGTACTGTTCCCCGAATACAGGTGAAGAAGCTTATACGGGGCCACGTTCCCAGCCCACTGCTCCGTTCGTCCAAGTAGTCTGAAGGCTAGACGGCGAGAGAAAGAAGTCGAGTTATATCCTGACACTCGTCACTCGCTAACGGCTCCTAGGAATCAATAATCAGCAGCCGTCGAATCTGTTCAAATAGGTACTATTTAACTGTAAAATCTACCTAACATTTAAACTAACCGAAGCGGCAAGTAATCCTCGGCAACAAATAGTCTCCGGACTCTAATATTTAGGCATTCTAGTTAAGTCTCGAGCTAGATTTTTACAAGAAACTATTCTTCCTGATATCCTTCGGGCAGGCATTCCTTACCCACATTATCTTTGAGTTAGTTTTAAGAGTTAACCACTTTTCTTATATAACCACTGGGGAAGCAGGCGATATTTTTATTGTTTTATTTACATTTGTACCTCAGTGAAAATCCAGCGGTTAACAGTCAATGATTGCAAAGATATTTATCATTTATTATTATATAGAATCAAAAGGAAGTTTCAATAAAACTGTATTTTGGGATTTACTTTACATGTAGTTGTGTTCTTTATTTTCCCTGAATATGTCATTATGGTAAGTACCGCATGATTTGTATTTACTTACTTTTTCTTGAATAGAGGGCAAGAGAAAAACTACATTACAATGTACTAGATATCTAACTCGGAAAACGTATGTAGGTAAGTACCTACTACGGCACGGTGGTTTGGCGTGCTGTTAACTGTACTTACCTACTTACTTACATCAGAGTTTAGTTTTCAACACAATCAAAGTGATGTCTTAAACAATATTTTGCCTTTTTAACCGACTTCAAAAAGGAGGAGGTTCTCAGTTCGTCGGAATGTTATTTTTATATAAAAAATAGGTAATTTTATGAATATCCAATAATTAGGTGCCGTTGCAGATAGTAGTAATATTGTAGTTTCGTATTAATTTTGCTTTGTCATAATATTTTTGCTGCTATATTTTTACAAAATGAACCTTAATGACGTTTTTTTTTCCTATATGAATGTGAAGCATCTTACTAAAAATATCACAATTTATTAGCGGAACGTAAAAGTCAGTCGCAAGCAATGGAGGTAAGTAATGTTAACATTAAAAATAAATACTTGTGTAAAATATGACATTGATTGAGTACTTAACTACTTACATTTTTTTTTTCAGGATTCGAATGAATTGTTTAATTTCATTCCTGTAAGTCGGACGCTTGGAGCAGTGGAGTATACTCCTCAAGGTGAAGCAGCTACATCAAAAAAGAAGTTGAAGAAGAGTCACCTGCCTCAATCATACATTAAAAAACCACATAAAAGTCGAGTTTCAAAAATAATACGGATTGAAATATACGATGCGAACCGGCTCACGAATAGAAGTTTAGTGTGCACTTGTGATGCTAAAATTTGTACACAATACGTTGTTGAGAATATTTTCCTAGACAGTATTTATACAGGCACTAAAAACATAATAGCACAAATCCAAGACAGTATAGAGCAAGGATAACCGAGCGTACAAAGTGAAATATATTTAATTTTATAGGTACCTACCTACACTTTTAAACTTTAGTTTTGTGACTAAAATATATTAAAGTTATATTGTTATTACTTGAATAAATTTATTTCAATCGAACTACTTGTGTGTTTTATTTTAATAATGCCTATGTACAATTTAAAGTTAACAATGTATTAAAAATAAACTGACAGTTTTTACTCATAGGTAAAAAGGTATAAATATCTATACTTTATTTATTATGACGTGTCTTTAACTAGTACCAACATCTTATCATAATAAGGCGCATGACATAAAAGCGTGGTAGCAAATATCACTGCGTTCACTCTCCTTTCACATGCGAAGCAAAATATTCTCTTTTAAATACTACGCCAAGATAAAATAATACTGACAATGAATCGAATGAATCAATTAATATTAATGTTATATTGAATTTATGATTATAAATAGTTTATTCAAGTTTTATACATCTAGATACGTCAGTATCAGACTGGGAAATAATAATACCTAGGTGGATTCAATAATGAATAGACAAAAAAAGATTAAAATTAGGGTGCCTAGATCTTTTTTGATCTAGGTACCCTAATTTTAATCTACTGGGGATAAAGTTATTTTTTTTAATGTTTGTTTATTACCAATGGGCCTACTTAAATGAAAAGTCTTTATTCATAATCACGAATAAAGACTCGCTCGACTTAATACTGTTTCTCATTCTTATTTTTGATGAAAATGGAACTAAAAGCATCTCTTCGGTGAAATCATAGACTTATTTATACTCTGTGCACAGAGTGAATCGTAGAATGCGTGATTGTGATGCTTAGCTGCTACAGCAAAAATGATAAAAAGAGATTTTTTCTATAATTACAAACTGATTGAATTGTGTGACTGTAATATTTAGGAAAGAAATAATTTTAATCTTTTGTCATCAAGCACAGATCAGTTTTATTTAAATACTGTACAAAAAGTTTATGAAGTGGAGGATAGACAAACGAGTGGATTTGTTTACGGAAGTAGGTATTTAAACTATTTAATATTGTATTTTATTTTCTCGCAATCGTAGTGAAAAGTAGAGTGTAACACACGACGCTAAAACCCATTGTAACTCGGTTTCTATTTTTTCCCTCGCTAAAGCTCGGGAATAAAACTACCTCGTATGCAATGGGTCATTTTAGCGTCTTGTATAACAATCTACTATTTATTCACTCGGTGAATAAAACGCTGTTTTATTCACTCTTATCGTTGAATTAAACGCACTTTTTCGAGTGGCGATGGTAAAAATTAAATATCGTTTTCAAACAGATTACAGATCCTACATTATTTCTACTTTTTACCACCATGAGCGCTGCGATCGATTATTATACCTTCGCACCCAGCGAATAGGTACCAATATTTATTATTAATGAAACGTATTAATAACAATATTTTCACTTTTTTATCCGCAGCAATATTATGTAAGTAAAAGAGGGATTCGGCCATAATAATCCTTTTTTTTCATCTCTTTCTTACGTCTAAAATACATAGTCTCTATCATTACTAATGTCATTTCTGTTTTGTCTCTTTCATCACCTTACTTTCAAACCCGACTTCAAAAAAGGAGAAGGTTCTCAGTACGTCTGAATTTTTTTTTTATGTTGGTTACCTCATAACTTTGTCAATCTCAAACCGATTTTAAAAATTATTTTTTTGTTTGAAAGCATATAGTTACAGATTGGTCCCATTGTCATAAGATCACGATCTGATGATGGGATCCTGGAGAAATCAAGGGAACTCTTCAAATATTATAGGCACACCTATAGCAATTTTGGTATTTTCTTAAGTAACTCGTGCATTTGCTTTCGAAAAGTACCATTTTGGTGAAGTGGAACTGATGATGAGGACCATAGATGATCACCGGAACTATTCAATAGGTACTAAACAAAGTATCTCACTGGTGCGATACGATTACTTTAATACGGTTGCTAGGCTATTTATGTTGTTCGTCATAATGCATATGGTGAAGTGGAGCTGATCGTGAAGTACCAGGAGAACTCCTCAAGAACTAACGCCCCTGCGTCAGGAAAACCAGTATTTTGTAAAAGCTGATGAGCTATTGACATAAGACTATTGTAACTTAGATAATATCGTCGCTAAATATACCATACTTACACAAAAAAGTTAAATAAAAAAAAATAACTTTGGGTCTACCCATGTTTTATCTACCTAGATAATAATACTTAGATAGATAGATAGATAAACACTTTATTGCACACACACATTACAGAAAATACAATAACATAAAACTTAAAACTATGGTGAGCAAAGGCGGCCTTATCGCTAAGAGCGATCTCTTCCAGACAACCTTTAATACTTTGGATAGCTGGAGAGATATGAATGTGAAGGATAAGATAAATAAATAAACTAAAGTAATTATCTACCAAATACAGAAGGTACTTACTAACACTAAAAATAAAAATGTTTTAAAAACAAAAAACCGACTTCAAATAAGAATGAAAATGAAAACAAAAAAGCTTTAAAATTAAATACCTCTAAAAAGCAAGAAATAATATTCAAATCACTAGATACGCATATCATTGTAATAAATAAAACAAGTCTAATGAAGTCGGGTGGGGCTTTTAGAATAAAAAAAGATGATGAACTTCAGCCCCACCCGACTTCAATAGACGTGTTTTATTACAATGATATGCGTATTTAGTGATTTGAATATTATTTCTTGCTTTTTAGAGGTATTTAATTTTAAAGCTTTTTTGTTTTCATTTTCAGCTTTTTTGAAGTCGGTTTTCACATTACATTTTAACCTTACAGTGGTATTAAATATGGGGTATGTAGGGAATTCGATACCGGCCCTTATTTGTAATCCCGGGAATTCGGGATTATACTTAGTTAATCCCGGAATCCCAAGATTATTCACACCTAACTAGCTAAATCTTATGACTCTCGACTTCTATTATAGTCAGAGTTATAGACTCACGAGTATACTATTAGTTATTCTGTGGTTATAGGTATAAAGTCTATTAGTATATACAGTGCCTTTGGTCTTAAACTAGCGATAATTTAAAGGCGTGAAATACACCTAAGTTTATAGACAAAAACACCCACATGTTGGGGGGGTCTAACCCAAGTCCTGTTGAAATGGCCGCCATTTTAAATTTGACTTTTTATTTTACATGACAAAATAGCAATGATGAATTCTTTTTTTATTTATATCGTAAGAATCAAAATTTCACTAACAATTTTATGATATATTTATTTGTATAAGACTTGTACCCGTTTCTTTGGAATCGCCATCGACAGAAACGTCAAGTTAGCAGCCCACTTTGAGACCGTAATATCTCGGCTTGTATTGAAGCAATATTATTGAAATTTTGCGTATACAATTCACTATTTTCTAACAATTTTTCGGCATATAAATCATATTGATACGAACTGTATTTCTTAAGGTGTCTGTCAGTTTGACGTCAAGTTAGCAGCCTCACCAAGATACTCGAATATCTTCTGAACCATAGTATCACTATTTATATGCTATAGTTCACTATTTATCATCATTATTTACTAACAATTTTTTGACCTAGTCAAATGTTTAGAATAGATCAATGATTGCGCCATCTTCTGTACATTTCATGATTTGTTAAAACTTATTAGAAAAACATGTCGTTGTTTGTAGGCATGCTTTAGAATAGCACGGTTAGTTTGGTGCTTTCAATAATTCTCACTCGATAGATCTGGCAATCCGGTGCTAATGTCGCAAGATGGCGCTACGGGTATTTTAATATTGGATCGCCGTGCGAGGCGAGCCAGCCATTTTTTGTCTGATAGCAAACTTTTCCATTTCGCGGCACTTCTCGCTGTGCAGGCGTTCCGAGCGCACGATATGTTGTTTTGCTGTTCGTACGGGCGTGGAGCCACCATTTTGTTTTGTGGCATTTGTGTTGAGTGATTTAATTGTACAAACCGGCTGTTGGTTATTATTTTATTATAAGTTTAACGTAAATTCCGTGACGCGAATCGATGTTATTATGTTTTGTCGCCGCGGGTGAACTTTTGTATTGGAATAAGAGACCTTTCGTGGCACGTGCTGGGTGTCGCTAATTACTTGGAAGAACAAGAAGAAATCGTTGTGAAGTCTCCAACTTGTTTTGGTGCCGTCTGGTGCCGTTTGTGTTAGCTTAGCCAAGTAGGTAGGAAGTGCAATACCACACGGGGGCATCAAGCGCCGGAGCGAGGACTGTTGTCCCGCCCAACTTGTACTCACGCCGTATAACATGACTTTATTTATTTCCTTGTCTTGAATACCGTCGACTATGTACTTTATAGCAACATAATCAGGCATTTTACCCCTTTTTCCCAGCTCCTTCATCACCAACATATAATCGAGGCATGACTCATTTTTCAACTTTTTTCTTTTGCACATAAGCTCATGGATTGCTTTTATATCAACGGTGTCAGGGAATTCTCTGCTTATCGCCGCTTTTAGGTCTTCCCAAGTCTTGTAAATCTTTTCGGAGCGCAGCCACAGGGCCGCTGTGCCGGTCAGGGATCGACGGGCAATTAACAATTTTTGCGTTTCGTTCCAATCGAAAATCTCAGAATTATCTTCAATATCCTGAATCCACCTTGAAACAGGATACGTGTTGTCTTGAGCGCTAAACTTCATCACCAAATCTTCCGTGAGATGCAGCATACCACCGCGTGTTCGTCGTTCGTCGTAAACGTCGTAAATCTGGTGTTTGCTCGTTCGTTTGGAGTCTTTCGCCATCGTAGGCTTGAAATGATGAAGCTGGCGACCCGAAATACCGTTTACAGATGCCGTTTCGTGAAATTCTTTTCGTGCCGACGCGCCCCGCCACGTGCCGCCGTATTGTACCTGCCGTTTGACTCGTCTTCTGCTTATCTCCGTATCCCGGAATCGTGCCCCCAAATATGGGCCGAGGAATCAAACCAGGAACTTGATTTAAACGTATATTTGCAAGAAACTTTACTTTATTTTCAAAATATTGCAGAGCTCACGCGTCGTCGTTTCAGTAGCAGCCATTCGTCTCTTTCTCTCTCGCACGTCTTTCTTTTCATTCACTCATGCTCGGATACATCATACTTGCAAATCATTCCACCTTTCATACGTTCCGATATTTCATTCCCACATTTATATATTTTGTTTACAAAGTGTTGTTTCCGTAATTGGCTTATGTATTGTATAATTATACCTGCGTTTATGCTCTGTAAATGCTGTGGTAACAATGTTCAATAAATAAAATAAAATAAAAATAAATAAATGCTCACTTTAAACATTTCTGCGGTGGTGTCGTGTGGGGCGGGTCGTTACGTTCCCTCAAATATGGTTGAGCGAAGCGATGGCTGGTCCATGCGTCATGCTCGTGAACGGGTGCTGCCAGTGGGAATGGGTCTGCTTCTGTCTGCTTGTACTAAGGGCGTCGTATATTTATATATATATTTTTTTTCTCTGTTTGATGTTATCAATATGTATGGCACTTCTTACTCAAAACATAAAACTAATAGGCAAGTAAACCTTGTTTTGATTTCTCTTTTTTTTTTATTGCAATCATTTTGCTTTCTATAGTCAGTAGTTTTTGTAAGTAAAGGCCTATGAAAAGCTTTTGAATACTAGTTTTCAATTCAGTGCCTTAGGATGGGTAGCCTAAGTATGTCATGCTCTCTTTAATCATTTCTGCGGTGGTGTCGTGTGGGGCGGGTCGTTACGTTCCCTCAAATATGGTTGAGCAAAGCGATGGATGGTCCACGCGTCATGCTCGTGAACGGGTGCTGCCAGTGGGAATGAGTCTGCTTCTGAGTACCTATCTTAACGCATATTTAATTGTAAGAATTGCGTTTTTTTATTGTTATTTTTTATGTCTTGTATCAAGTGTTTTTTGGTAAATTTTGCCTACTTAGGTGCACTTTCGAGTAGCAGACATAGTGATTACTGATTTCTCAACTAGTTGAAAGTTATTTACTCTCACAATTACCTATCCGATAGTAGTAGTGTAGTAGGTAATAAATTTCAACCTACCTCCCATTGTGTACAAACTTTTGTTAATTATTGTGATGGAAAATGACCTCACTTTAAATGTGGAGCTCATTTTTCAATGTTGACGACTCTGTATGAAATATACAGGGAGAAAAAAGCAGCCCTTGACGAGTTTCTTGCCGGTTCTTCTCGTTACAAGGTCTCCCGCTCAGGGTTTGCGAACCGATGGCGTAGCTTCTTTGACATTCACAAGTGCTTGTAACAGCCTAGACTGAATAAATGATTTTTTGATTTGATTTGATTTTGATTGATTTAGATATGTGCTCCGTCGGGAGTCACCAGATACGGGAAACCCTGCCGTGGTTTTGCTGAATGAAACACTGAGTCCGGTATAAAATTATAGTCTATAATAAAAAGGATTTCCACATATAAATATTTGAAATTCAAGCGTTAAGCGATAGCAGATAGCACAGATATTTTAGGCACTGATATAAACGAATTATTGTCGCTAGCAGAATTCAATTTACGTAAAAGGTTTAGGTAAGCGTGGGAGCGAAAACGGGCGTTTATTCGCCCTGGGAACGGAAATTGCACTGCGGCAGCGGTGCATCGCAGAATGCGAGCTCCGACCGGCGCAGGAGCATCGAACAATGGACTTACTACGTCACAGCGGTCAAGCGTGAGTTGATTTGCAATACAAGCGTGCGCCCCGTTCTCGCTCGTGCTATAAAGTTAACATTTAATATAAAACAAATTAAATAATGAAATTTTGGAAATTTACACATAATAATAAAAGTAACTAAATACAGTAGGTCACTACAGGTACTTACACTAAAAATAAAAAAATTGTTTAAAAAACTAAAAAACCGACTTCAAAAAACCTGCCTCTAAAAGGCAAGAAATAATATACAAATCATTAAATAAGCATTATCATTGTTATAATAAAACACGTCTATTGAAGTCGAGTGGGGCTTTTAGAATAAAAAAGGAAGATGTACTCCAGCCCCACCCGACTTTAATAGACGTGTTTTATTATAACAATGATAATGCGTATCTAATGATTTGTATATTATTTCTTGCTTTTTTAGAGGCAGGTTTTTTGAAGTCGGTTTTTTTGGTTTGTGAATACCAAAATCTATAAAGAAATGTCAAAGTTGTGAAAATGCTTGTCTTTGAATAGTTCCACTTGACGCCGCGCGCTGTAACTACCTTAGAGCGCTAGTGTATACGGAGAATAGCACTCGGGCCGTGAGGCGAGCTCGACTCTTGCTAACTTTCACTTTAACAATGACACGTACGTGTGTGCGTTCGTGGCGAGCACTAAAAAGCGAATGACGCGTGCGAGCCGACACCGGCTGAGGTTGAAATCGAAAGTTTTTTGTTTCATATCTACCGTCAATCAAATATAGTGCGTGACTGGCGAACTACTAGGCGCTACTACAATATTTGCTAATCCCTTCGGACGAAGCCGGAGTATAATTGTATAATCTGCGTTAAACTAATAAACTAATATGCGTTAAACTGCTAATATTCGGGTTACGAATCAAAACGATAATTCGCTACAACAAACAGTTAAGTGACTTTGTTTTGTGAATTTGTTGGTAAAAACTCAAAGTTTTTTTGCGTGAAATGAGAGAGCTGTGTGGGATAGGCAAAGTTAAGCTTTGCAAAATTTAACGTAGGCAGGTTGTGTTGTATTTAAATAAAATACTTTTTACGAATATAAGTCATGAATTTTTATTCAAAATACCTAGGTACCTATCTATAAGAAAGTACATAGTCTTAATACATCTCCAGATGGAAAGCACATTTATTGATAAACTCGGTGTTACAGATGTCGGATCGATCACTTTGTAAGATGGTAATCATTAGGTCCTCAGACAACCTGTAAACATTGTATAAAGTCGAAATTGTGTGAAAACTTCACCATAGACGTTGTGACTGGCGACGCCTCTTAAATTTTCACTTTTAATCATTTTCATTGACTTTTTCCAAAAGGAATTAAACCAGCAGCCATTATTTTCTATCACAAAACAATTTACAAAGAAAACTTGAACTTTTTGCACAATTCACTGCAAATTCAGCTTATAATTAGTAGCTTTTGGATTGGACACTTAAAAGTGAGGACGAGGCTGACAGCGCAGACGGGCGCGACGCTATTTTTAACCGACTTCAACAAAAGGAGGAGGTTCTCAATTCGATTGTATGTGTTCGCAACCTTAGCTCGGGCGAGCGCGGGGCCTGAGGCGGAGGGGACGACCGAGCGGCGCGGCCAGATAAGACTTGACTCAGCGACACAGCGCCATCAACATCATTTCTCTATACATACTTTATTTTATGTAAAAAAACCCATTATAACATACCTAAAACCTGAAGATTTTGTTATTACATCACCCTTACAAATCAAATTGGAGTCAGATAAACGGAGTCCTCGCAACATATGGAGACACCGACGTGATGAGAAGAAGTCAAGGTGTAAGTGTTGGCGGAGCTGAAAACGGATCCGAAAGGGAAGTAAGCCCGGTTTGAGTATTAATTCTGAGTGCTAGTGTATTTAGGATTGCCTCAAATTGTCGAAAAAGTGCTTTCTTTTCGCCCTTTTCGCCGACGACGCCGACGCATACCCACTTCTTTTAACAAAAAAATCTGGTGAGTTTTTTTGCATAAAAAACGCTGAATCGCCTACTTTCCGAGTCATTTCAAATATAATTTTGCATATAAGTGCTAATGGTCACCGTATTTCCTAGGTTACCTATATTTTTTAGCTTGTGAAAGCAGCTAGTAGCCTAAATACCTACCTTCATTTTGCCGTTAGCCTTATTTTTCATTCATTTCAAAAATATTATTCCGTTTCTATCAGTTTTTAGTGAAAGAAAACGTAATTTAGTACATTACCATTTTATTAATTTGTCATAAATTCGTTCGCAATACTTAAAAATATCGTTGTTTAAAACATATAGATCGTAATATTTCTACATTACATAGGTATTAGTTACGTATTTCTTATTAAAAATATTGAACTAGTTGCATTTAGTTCAATAAAATACGCTATTTTAGTTGTTAATTACAGATTATCAAACGTTCTCAAGTTATTTAATCGTTAATTTGTAGACTATAACTTTTCATCATAACATTGTTTCGCAACAATCCAAGCGCTGTTCTAAAAATAGATCGTAAACAATTCCAGGTTCGCCGCGTTATCACAGCGCGAGCCCAATTCACTGGCGTTCGGTGCACCGCAGTTGAGAAAACCGGTTTGCTAACAGCCGTGTGAGACGGTTTCTATTACTACGAGATTAATTCTTCACTGCTCGTGCGCATCTACTTAACCGTTTTGCATAATAGTGCAAGCGGTCTTGGAGGTTTGGAATTTTGTCTCTTTTATTGATAATTGTATTTTTTTTATTTTTGTGCGTTACGTGCCCTTACAAGTTTAAACCATGGCAGAGGAATTGAAAGATTTAAACCATCAACGGGGTACAATCAAGGCGAGGTTAACTGTTTTTTTGAAATACCTTGATATTGTTAAGCAAATTGACCCTGGTCAAATCGATGCTGTCCAGGTAGGTGAGTTGCAATTTAAATTAACTTGACTTCAGGAAATGTTACCGTTATTTGATGAGGTGCAAAGTAAGATTGAGAATCTCAGTACCGATAGCATTGATTTACAAATAATTGAACGTGACACCATCGAAAGTTCATTTTGTCATTTTATTTCGATGGCTCAGAATTTGCTCGAGTCTTTTAGTGCAAAGCGTAATGACGGCAAACATCTTCAAAGTGCAAATAGTTCTCATCACAGTGACAGTTGTGGTTCTTGTTCCCGTTCTTGCGATGGACGTAACGTTAATGTTAAACTACCTACCATCAAATTACCGACATTTGATGGCAACCATTTAAAATGGTTAGAATTTCGGGATACGTATGAGTCCTTAATTCATAATACTAATAGTATTCCCCAAATAAGTAAATTTCATTATTTACGTAATTCTTTGGAAGGAAGTGCGTCTGTAGTAATAAAGTCGATTAATTTTACTGCTGCAAATTATGAAATGGCGTGGAATTTGCTATGTGAGCGATTTAATAATAAACGAATTTTAGTAAATAATCACATTAAATCTTTATTTAATTTTGAAGCTATATCCAAAGAGTCTTACAAATCGATACGATATATGGTCGACTATTATTGAAAAAAATTGCGATCTTTGGATGAATTAAATGAGCCTATTCAGTTTTGGGACACTTTAATAATTTATGTCATGACCGCCAAATTGGATAGTTTCACTAGTCGTAACTGGGAAGAACATAGGAACACATTGCAATTATCTCCCACGCTTGCTGATTTTTTCGAGTTTCTACGAAAACGAGCTGATGTTTTAGAAACTATCCAGTATGGCAAAGTTGACCCAATAAAATCAGATAAGTATGTAAACAAAGATCAGAAGTTTACTAAATCATTTATTTCATCAAATACACCTACGTCATTTGAAAGTTGTGTTTGTGTGTACTGTCAGCAAAATCATTTTATTTACACTTGTGATAAATTTAAAGAGTTAACACTGTCGAACAGATGGGATGTAGTGAATAAGAATAATCTTTTTCAAAACTGTCTTCCTTCTGGTCATCCTGTTTCGCGTTGTCGGTTGGGTCCTTGCAGAATCTGCAAAAAACGACACAATTCATTATTACATAAACAAATACAAAGTAATCAATCAAATGTTAATACTCACAGTTCTCCAAGTCCGACGAGCTCCGATGTTGCTAATATACACTCAAATGAGTCATCATTGGTAGTTCCTAGTGTTTCGTTGTCGGCTGTAGTTCCTGTGCAAGTGTTGTTATGTACCGCAGAAATTAATCTTGTTGATGTCGTTTCCAATAAATCTTACCCAGCTAAGGCGCTCCTTGACAGTGGCAGTCAATCGTCGTTCGTCTCTGAAAAAATAAAACAAATTATGAATATTTCATGTGTAGAAACTAAAACTGTTTCAATATGTGGTGTTAATGACACAGTTGTGTCTAATGTAGTTAAGAGTTGCAATCTAAAGGTTAAATCTCGATTAAATAATTTTAATATTGATGTGTCATTTCTTGTAATTCCTAAAATTACTGGACGTCTTCCAAGTGTACCTATAGATGTTACCAAGTTGAATTTACCTTCCAACCTAACATTAGCAGATACTACATTCTCCTCTCCTTCAGAGATACATGTTTTGTTAGGGGCTGATGTATTTTGGGAAATCGTAGCTTCCAATCAAATAAAATTAGGACCTAATAAACCAATATTACAAGAACCCAAATTCGGTTGGCTTGTAGCTGGTCCGATAAGCACGCTTTCCTCGTCAGTATCTAAGATAAATTGCAATTTTTCCCTAGAAATTCGTGAAGCTTTGGCAAAGTTTTGGGAAATTGAGGAGCTTCCTACTACTACTCGTAAGGCCTTAACAAAGGATGAGGAGTATTGTGAAACTCATTTCGTCAATAATACTAAACGACTTCCAGACGGTAGATTTTGTGTAACATTGCCATTTCGAGAACCTCCTGAAGAAGCAATAGCTGATTCCTTTCCTATTGCTCAAAAGTTACTTTTTAGTCTAGAAAAGCGTATAAATAAATCTGGGCTCATAAATAAGTACTCCGAGTTTTTAAAAGAATATAGAGATTTGGGCCATTTAAGTGAAGCGCGACGCCCAGACTTCGGATATTACATACCTCACCATGCAGTTCTTAGAGAGCAAAGTGAGACAACAAAATTAAGAGTCGTGTTCAATGCGTCCCAAAAGACATGCTCAGGTAAATCATTGAACGACATAATGCTAGTGGGACCAGTAGTGCAAGACGACTTGCTATCAATTCTTTTAAGGTTTCGCCAAAATCCTTTTGTCGTCACCGCGGACATAGAGAAAATGTACCGCCAAATCGTAGTTGATGAGTCTCAACGTCATTTACAGTTAATACTGTGGAGACCAGAACCAACTTTACCAATACAAATCTATCAGCTAAATACGATCACCTACGGGACCGCCTTGGCTCCATTTTTAAGTACCCGCTGCTTACTACAGCTTGCTAATGAGTGTGAAAATAAAGATGTTGCTGAGGTAATCAGGCATCGATTTTATGTTGATGATTTAAGTGTAGGGTGTTCATCAAAGGAAAACCTAAAAAGGATTATAAAAGATAGTCAAAAAACTAGAGGAAGGTTGTTTTCCCTTGCGAAAATTTCGAACGAACGTCCCTGATATCTTCCAAAATATGTGTATTGTAGATCAATCTCAAGATTTTTGTAAGGACTCTAATGTACTTGGTCTAAAGTGGTCTCCTACTTCCGATAAACTTCAGTTTTCTACTACATTGGAACTGGATTCTGAAGTTACAAAACGTAGCATTCTTTCTACGTCTTGTAAGGTGTTTGATCCTTTGGGTCTCTTGTCAGCATGCACGATCATCCCCAAAATATTGTTGCAAAATTTGTGGCGCTTAAAAAGTGATTGGGATGATCCGGTGCCTAGCGACATCAAATGCAAATGGGAACTTTTGTCAATAACATTTCGTGTCTCGTCGATTTTCAAGTTCCTCGATGTGTTTTGTCTCATAATCCAATCGATATTGAAATACATGCTTCTGAAACAGCGTACGGAGCTTGCATTTATTTAAGGTCAACGGACAGTTCGACTAATACTGTCCAAATTAATTTATTGGCTGCAAAAGCAAGAGTGGCACCCATCAAGCCAGAATTGTCAATCCCTAGGCTTGAATTGATGGGTGCGCTGCTTGGTGCCCGTTTATATAATAAAGTCAAAAATGCACTCTAAATTCAAATTTCAAAAACTATTTATTGGTGTGATTCCACCATTGTGTTAGGTTGGCTAAAAACTGAACCTAAAACTCTTAAAACCTATGTATGTAATAGAATTGAGGAAATACGCACCTTAACAGATGAATCAGCTTGGCGTCATGTATCTAGCCATTGTAATCCTGCAGACTTGGCGTCAAGAGGCGTCCCTCCTCATCAGTTGATCGGCAATTCATTGTGCTGGCATGGTCCTTCTTTTTTGCTCCTTCCTAATAGTGAGTGGCCTGCTTCCCATCTCCGTTGTCACGATCTACCTGAAACAAAAAGATGTATTAGTTTGCAATGTATAGATATAGATAATATTGTTCCATTTGAGAAATACTCAAAATTGATTAAATTACAAAGAGTTTTTGCTTATGTACTTAGATTTGCCAACAATTGTAAAAATGATAATTCCAAGTTTAATGGTCAGCTTACAGCTGATGAATTAAAACATTCTTTAATATTCCTAGCTAAACAATCACAAAAGGAGTCATTTGATAAAGATATTCACGCCCTAACAACATTAAAATGTTTACATCCAAAATCAAATGTCTTACCGTTAAGTCCTTTTCTGGATGATAATAACGTTCTGCGAGTGGGTGGACGAATTCAAAATGCTTCCCACTGTCCATATGATAAAATTCACCCAATTTTGCTTGACTCAAAACACGTGTTCACAAAATTATTATTTGAAACTGAGCATCTTCGTTTGCTACATTGTGGTCCTCAACAATTATTAAGTTCTATTAGAGATCGCTTTTGGGCGGTTGGTGGGCGAAGTCTCAGTGCTAGAACAGTAAACAAATGTGTAAAGTGTAGACGATTCAAAAGTCAAACGCTACAGCAAATTATGGGAAACTTACCTCGTCCACGAGTTACTCCAGCGCCTCTTTATGAAAATTGCGGAACAGATTTTGCGGGGCCATTTTTAATTTCAAATCGCAAGGGCCGCGGAGCAAGAACCACAAAGTGTTATTTGTGTATTTTTGTTTGCTTGTGTACAAAGGCTGTACACCTAGAAGTCGTAAGCGAACTGAGCACGAATGAATTTCTTTTATGTTTGCGTCGATTCATGGCTCGCCGTGGTAAGCCGTGTACCATTTACTGCGACAATGGTAGAAACTTTGTTGGGGCAAATAACGAAATTGCTAGATTACTAAAATCATGTAAAACCTCAGTAGATGATTTTGCGAGCAGTGAAGGAATAGTGTTTAAATTTTCACCGGCCTACTCACCGAACTTTGATGGAATTTGGGAAGCGGGTGTTAAGGCCGCAAAATTTCAAACGCGTTGCCGGCAATAGCAGCTTAACGTTTGAAGAACTCTCCACACTGTTTGCACAAATTGAGGCCATTGACAGCATTGTCGGCTGATCCGTCAGATCTCAGACCATTAACTCCCGGGCACTTTTTAATCGGTCGTCCATTGACGGCACTACCTTCACCGATCACCGAGAAGATCCACGTCAATCGTTACCAATTGATTGAGCGTCTACGTCACCACTTCTGGCAGCGGTGGACAAAGGAGTTTTTGTCAGACCTGCAACAACGAGTCAAATGGCGAACTCAAGGGGTGAAAGTGAAACCAGGAGATCTCGTCATCATCAAGGATGAAAGCTTACCGCCTTTGAAGTGGCTGATGGGTCGCATACATAAGCTATATCCGGGACAAGACGGCGTGTCCAGAGTCGCCGACATCACCACCACTAAAGGCATCATCAGACGAGCACTTACTAAAGTCTGTGCTCTTGAACCAGATTCCCATGAGCCTCTTGAACCCGTTTGTTTCAAGGGGGGGGGGAGGATGTTCGCAACCTTAGCTCGGGCGAGCGCGGGGCCTGAGGCGGAGGGGACGACCGAGCGGCGGCCAGATAAGACTTGACTCAGCGACACAGCGCCATCAACATCATTTCTCTATACAATCTTTATTTATGTAAAAAAACCCATTATAACATACCTAAAACCTGAAGATTTTGTTATTACATCACCCTTACAAATCAAATTGGAGTCAGATAAACGGAGTCCTCGCAACAGTATGTTTTTTTATCGTTGTTCGCGCGTATCTTTGACATTTATAAACCGATTTTGATGATTCTTTTTTTGTTCGATTGAGTTTTCTTGCGAGATGGTTTTCAAATCGGTTCAGTAGTTTACAAGTAATCCTGGAAATACTATGATATTAAATCAACTACCTTGACGATTTTGTTATTTATGAACCGAATTAGATGATTTTTTGTTGGAAAAGGGATACCTTTGTGTAGCCTTTTTAACCGACTTCAAAAAAAGGGGTATTCAGTTTGTATGTATGTATGTTTCTCCGCGATTATCTCACGATTGGCTGAGCCGATTTTTCTACCTAAATAATATGCCTACACTACCTAATACAAAAGACTTACACTAAAAATAAAAAAAATTGTTTTAAAAAAAACCGACTTCAAAAAATAATATACAAATCAGTAGATACGCATTATCATTGTTATAATAAAACTCGTCTATTAAAGTCGGGTGGGGCTGGAGTACATCTTCCTTTTTTATTCTAAAAGCCCCACCCGACTTCAATAGACGTGTTTTATTATAACAATGATAATGCGTATTTAATGATTTGTATATTATTTCTTGCTTTTTAGAGGCAGGTTTTTTGAAGTCGGTTTTTTTTGGTTTGTGAATACCAAAATCTATAAAGAAATGTCAAAGTTGTGAAAATGCTTGTCTTTGAATAGTTCCACTTGACGCCGCGCGCTGTAACCACCATAGAGCGCTAGTGTATACGGAGAATAGCAGTCGCGTTTATTATAAAAACAACCACAACGCGTTGTGGTTGTTTTTATATTAAAGCATGTGCCAGACGGATTTAATCACGCCCCCCAACCAAGGTCACCTTGGTGGAAGCTTGATTGGGGCGTGGTTTTATCCACGGATTGTGTTGCGGCTACACGAGTTTCCATCCAAGCGCCAACACGCTCCCATTCCACAGTAATGATATCCATCAGTATTGTAACTCGGCCCTGTCCTTAAAATAATTACCTAAAGCCGTGCGGTACATCAACACAACAGGTTCAAATAATTAATTTTTAGGCAATAAAATACCAATAAAAAAAAGCTAAATACATATTAATTGAAGAAACAGATTAGTTAAAAATCCTTAGTAGGTAGTATAAGTCAAAGAGCACTATCTTGCTTTTTAAGTTATTATTTTCCTGGTCTTACAACTGGATTTAAATTTAATAATTTTCTCTTCGCATTGTAGGTATTATGTAGTTTATGTAGGATTATTATATGTTGGTATGTATATAGTATATTAGTTACATTTTATCATATATTTATGAAGGTATTCGAGTTTAGTAGGATTATTATTATTACTTTAATGAATTTGCACACGTCCAACTACCGCATCATATTTATCTGAATTCCTGTCCATCCCAAGGTTGCCCGGAAGAAATCGATTCTTAGTGATAAGGCCGCCATTTGTATGTCTCCTTTATGTTTGTATTGTTACTTGTTTGTTCTGTGTGTATACAATAAAGAATATATAAATAAATATAAATAAATAAATATCTTTCGTTCGTCGTTTCGTTTGTGTACCGAGTGCAGACTGCAGACCGAACTCGAGGCGCTTAGGTAGGTATTTGATCGAAGTATGGCTCGCTTTTCAACTATTTGTATGAAGTTGGAATACTGATAGATATCATTACCGTGATTCGGATGTAACTTGCGCCCTTCCTCCAAGGACGTTAAAGCATGTGCCAAACGGATTTAATCACGCCTCCCAACAGAGGTGACCTTGCTTGATGCCATCCATCTAGACGGTAGATGTAATCCAAATTTCTCCATCCAATCCAAATGACCTTCAACGTCCTTGGAGGAAGGGCGCAAGTTACATCCGAATCACGGTAATGATATCTATCAGTATTCCAACTTCATACAAATAGTTGAAAAGCGAGACATACTTCGATCAAATACCTACCTAAGCGCCTCAAGACGAAAGTGCAAAATAATTAAAGTAATAATAATAATCCTACTAAACTCGAATACCTTCATAAATATATGATAAAATGTAACTAACATACTATATACATACCAACATATAATAATCCTTCATAAACTACATAATACCTATAATGCGAAGAGAAAATTATAAAAGTAAAATCCAGTTGTAAGACCAGGAACATAATAACTTAATTAAAAAAAAACAAAAAACCGACTTCAAAAAACCTACATCTAAAAAGCAAGAAATAATATTCGTAATAATAAAAATACGTCTATTGAAGTCGGGTGGGGCTGGAGTACAATTTCCTTTTTTTTATTCTTAAAGCCCCACCCGACTTCAATAGACGTATTTTTATTATTACGAATATTATTTCTTGCTTTTTAGATGTAGGTTTTTTGAAGTCGGTTTTTTGTTTTTCTAAACAATTTTTTATTTTTAGTGTAGCTACCTTGTAGGTAAGGTATATTATTATGTAGAAAAATCGGCTCAGCCAAACGTAAGATAATCGCGGAGAAACATACTTATATACGGGTCAAACTGAGAACCTCCTTTTTTAAGTCGGTTAAAAAACTACACTTAAGATATCCCTCTTCCAACAAAAAAATAATTATCTTATTCAGTTCATAAACAAAGAAGTAATATGACCAATCATCGAGGTAATTCACACAAAATCATACTATTTTCATGCTTTTTTCAAAATTACTTGAAAAGTACTGAACCGATTTCCAAGTTTTAAAAAATGGGACCAACTTGGGAGTGTACCTAATGTAATAAACGTTTGAATCATTTCAATCGGTCCAGCCGTCTTCGAGTAATCGGTGGACATACACAAATATACAGACGAACATAGAACCTCCTCCTTTTTTGGAAGTCGATTAAAAAGCAAGATAAGTGCTCTTTGACTAATACTACCTACTAAGGATTTTTAACTAATCTGTTTAGTTTTGTTAATCTAGGTATTTTATTGCCTAAAAATTAATTATTTGAACCTGTTGTGTTGATGTACCGCACGGCTTTAGGTAATTATTTTAAGGACAGGGCCGAGTTACAATACTGATGGATATCATTACTGTGGAATGGGAGAGTGTTGGCGCTTGGATGTAAACTCGTGTAGCCGCAACACAATCCGTGGATGAAACCACGCCCCAATCAAGCTTCCACCAAGGTGACCTTGGTTGGGAGGCATGATTAAATCCGTCTGGCACATGCTTAAAGGTCATTTGGATTGGATGGAGAAATTTGGAATACATCTACCGTCTAGATGGATGGCATCAAGCAAGGTCACCTTTGTTGGGAGGCGTGATTAAATCGGTCTGGCACATGCTTAAAAGCCATGACACGAATTTCGCGTTGTAGCATATTGGCACTGACCAAAACGCGTTGTGAGCGTTTTTTCCAAACTACCGAAATCGGACTTTGAGCCTAACATAGCCAAATCAAGAACAAACCATTGCAAACACTTGACTCAAGATGAATTATTAGTTGAAGCACACACCCCTACCTAGCCAAATCTTTTCCCCTAGCACGAACATCTATCGAGCAATTTTCTTTGAGAAATATCATTTCGCTTTTCGGAAGTAGATGGCGCTGTTCAAATATCTCATACAAAATTATACAATTAAAAGTTTTTACGCGCGTTTTTTTTCTCGATAGCTGTTAGTGCTATGGATACCTACTGAATACGTTGAAGACGAAGAAGTTTTGACTAATTTGTTTATTTTTTTTGTTACAAATTAGACTGATGAGTGCAGTGAAGACAAGAAATGGGTAAATAAAACTGCCTTACAAATAAATTAAGAACAAGTTTATACCTAAAAATATCGCTTAGTAATATTACCTACTCATTACGTTTAACGTCTGAAAGCTTCATATTCCAAAACAAACTTTTTGGTTATTCTAAACTTCGATCAGATGATCGAAGATTCTAAGTATAAACTTCTTTAAGACCCACCATCCCAAGTTAAAAAAAATCTACAGATCTCACCTTAGGATCTCACCCTACGCGCAACTATCAAAGGCATTGAAAATGTAATTTAGAAATAAAGCACACGACACAGTTTACAGCAATAAATATATTGAATTGAATAGGGAAGTTTCCGATTTTTTTATTTTCTTTACAAAACATCACATTAAGCTTGCAATGAAACCCAGTAAATATTTTTTTCAAATATCTCTGAAAATGACGAAATTATAGGACTTTTCCCTTTCGTTAAAAAATTAATGGTGTGACGTCATGCGTACCTATTTTACTGAGAAACCGTGAACTTCCACGGCAAGGCCTAGCTCGCTTTTGTTTGCTAGTGCAACAGAGCTGCCAGATTAGGAGATTTTCCCGCGATTTTGGGCAAAATAGGGAAAAAGCTTGCAATGTATTCGCCAATGAGGGCTTTTTAAAATGACAAAAAACTGTAGGCTCGATAGATGGCGTTGATAAAAATGTATTTGTCAATGTGATTTTTTTACTAAACTTCGAAGAGTACTCGTGTAGGCAGGCAGATGTACCTCTTTGGGTAGAGTAGATGTCAGCTAGCGATCGCTTACTTGCCTTTTTGTTACAGGCTGTTTATTTTATAAGCCAATTTTGACTCTTATCTTTCTGATAGAAAGATAAGAGTCAAAATTGGCCATCGCCATCAAGTGAGGCAAATAGTTACTATTTTTATTTTTTTTGTCACTTTGAAAAGCCCTCATTGAAAATGGTGGCTACTTTTTCCTCATGTTTTTAAACCATCTGGTGCGAAGTGGTTCGAATAATATGCTTAAATATCACAACTCTTTGGTCACAACCAAATGTCACAGTCACAATCGGATGGCTCGGCTCTTTTCAGTGACAATACTGATTGTCAAAAATCTAACTCTTTGGTGACTGTTCGCTGCGCTATCGTTCAGAGTTTATAAATGCAATATTTATATTATCGAGTGAAGTTGCCGCGGACCACCGTCGTTGTCAAATTAATAATAATAATCGTGTTGTAAGTACAATCGAGAATGTATGGCAACATCGTTTTACATCGCAACGCAAGCGTTCTGAAGTTGGTCACTTCTATTGTACTTCTATAATTATTTTGCATTGTACTTAATTATTTATTGGTTTTAATAACTTTTTGGATCTTACTGTTGCAAACTCCTTTAATTGTTGTCACATCGAAATTATTTCCTTTACATTTACTTTTTTGGAATCTGGGGAAATTTATGAAATTTGGGGAAATCTGGCAGCCTCGCAGTGCTGGGATTTCGGAAGGCCTATTAAAAAAATAATTGCTTTAATCGGACTTTATCGGACGATGTTCGTCGTTCGATTTACTCCTTGGTTTTAAAAATGTCACGGATGAGGACTACGATTTTCGCTATTCTTTTTTTGTAATAGGCCCTTGAGTGACATATGTCATGTTTAACCCTAGATTAGGTACCTAATAATATTCGACTGTAACAGTTTTTTGTTCGTTCAATAGATGACCTACCTATTGTGAAAATGAAAATTTTAAAAATAACGAATGACTCAGTTTTGGGCCGATTTCGATGAAATTCAGTTTGGGGCACTATTTTTATAAGAAAACAGCAACGGAATGTTAAAAAAATCTAAAATCCATGATGGCGGCCAACTTATTTGTTTGTGGGCCGATTTCGATGAAACTCGGTTTGGGGCACTATTTTGACAAAAAAACAGCAACGCAACGTTAAAAATATAAAAAATCCAAGATGGCGGCCAACTTTGTTGTTTATGGGCCAATTTCGATGAAACTCGGTATGGGGTACTATTTTGATAAGAAAACAGCAACACAATGTTAAAAGTACAAAAATTCAAGATGGCGGTCAACTTTTTTATTTCTGGACCAATTTCGATGAAACCCGGTTTCGGGTTTTATTTTTAAAAGTAAACAGCAATGAAATGTTAAAAATCCAAGATGACGGAAAAAAAATTGTTATTCTTCTTTTTTCAACCGAGTCTTCTAGATCAACCCAAAAACAATGTTGGCTGCCATCTTGATTTTTTTTGTCAAAATAATGCCCCAAACCAAGTTTCATCGAAATCGGCCCACAAACAAAAAAGTTGGCCGCCATCATGGATGTTTAAATTTTCAACATTTCGTTGCTGTTTTCCTTTAAAAACAAACTCAAGCAAACCAAAACTAAAAATTATTGCGATTTAGTTTTATACCTACTCACTTTTTTATAGTAAGTAATGAGTAGTAACAGTAAGTAATAAACATCAATAAAATTACGTAAGTATTTTAGGGTTAAGTTCAAAACGAACAAATGAACCTAGACTAGGCTACAGACTGACTATTTTATGCTGTGACCGGACGGTACATGTGACGTCACAGAAAATTTATTAAACGCGACTGTAAAAAATTGAATAACTTCGTTATTTTTCAACATATCGGAATAATTTTTTCACCATTATTCATGTATTTTGTTTATCTTTCCATTCATATATGTTGTTGCTGATTTTTGAGACTTAGGAAACTTCCCGATCTTACCTACATCCAAAGTAAAAGTATCATTCTAGCTCCAAATTGTTCTATATAGTCTACATATTGTTTGCTAAAAAGTTACACCATTTTGCGCGTCGGGTTTGGGGGGGATGGGGGGAGAAGTTGGGTTTTATCAGTAAAAAACCACCGTCACGGATCATAATCTTGTTTTGGTTAAATTTTCTATCGCATATAAAAAGGACACTTCTTCTAATTACAAAATTGTAATAGATTATGAAAATGCCTATAAAACTCTCTTGGCTTCTGATGTGACTTTCCTTAATATTTATAAGGATCCTGAAACTTTTGCTAACGCGTTTATAGGGATGATCAGGGCAGCTATCCAAGAAAATTCTAAGACAATAATTGTATCAAATAGTAAAAGGATTCTGAAACCTTGGATTACCCCTGGGGCCTTAAAATGTATTAAACTTAGAAATAGCATGCAAATAAAACTAAACAAAGATCCCAATAACACAATTTTAAAAATAACTTATAAACGTTATCGTAATTTTTGTTCTAATCTTATAACTAAGCTTAAGCGTAGACATAACAGTCATAATATTAAAAAAACAGTCAATCAGCCTAAACAATTATGGTCCACAATAAATGAGATTGCACAATATAAACCTCCTAAAATTAAAAATACTGACCTACTTAACATAAAATCACAACCACAAGACTCGGTCAATCATGTTAACAATTATTTTGTTGATATAGGTGCTAAATTAGCAGACCTCATAACCAAACAATCTGTACCCAGTTCGCCCACCTCAAATGTCTCGCCGAACACCTGCTCTCATCCTACCTCGTTTGTCTTGCTGGAGACAGACCCCGAAGAAGTTGACAGCATACTGATGAGTCTGGACTCAGGTAGTGCAACCGGCTGGGATGGGATAAGTACCGCATTTCTGAAGCGTGCTAGAGAATTTGTTGTTCCGCACATTTGTAAATTGGCTAATCTTTGTTTTGAAATGGGAGTCTTCCCTAGTGCCCTCAAACGGTCTATAGTAACACCTGTTTACAAGAACGGAGACAAATCTGACGTAAATAATTACAGGCCAATCTCTGTGTTAACCACTATTTCAAAAATAATTGAGAAACTTATTAGTATCCGTCTGATTAATTATCTTAATAAATATAATATTCTATCTAAATTTCAATATGGTTTTCGAAAAGGAATTTCTACTCAAGACACAATATTAGATTTGATCTCTATTATAACTAAGGAAGTTGACAAAGGTAATAAATGTCTTACCATCTTCTTAGATCTCAAAAAGGCTTTTGATACGATTTCTGTATCGGTTCTTGTAAACAGACTGGAGAGAATAGGGATTAGAGGAAATGCACTCTCTCTTTTTATTAGCTACCTTCATAATAGAACTCAAGCTGTAAAAATAGACAGTTTCATCAGTGATGAAAAAGAAGTTAAATACGGTGTTCCGCAGGGGAGTGTCCTTGGCCCGACTCTCTTCTTAATCTACATCAATGAGTTATGCAATTTACAAGACGTCGGGGGAAGGATACTTTCGTATGCGGATGACACCGCTATTGTCTTCTCTGCCAAGACTTGGAGCTCTGTTCACGGGGTGGCCGCGCTTGGTTTGGTACGTGTGTCGGATTGGCTTAGGGAAAACCTTCTAACTTTAAACATCCAAAAAACAAACTATATTTGCTTTGCTCCCTATACATCATCACAGCCAAATAACAACTTGTGCATCAAAATCCACAGCTGCCCAAATCCCGAAAACAGTCCGTGTGAATGTCCCGTCATAAGCAAGGTGAGCCAAACGAAGTACCTCGGTATAATCGTTGATCAGAGACTTAATTGGCACTCACAGCTGGAATCTGTCATAAATCGGATCAGGAAACTGATGTGGGTGTTTAAATCACTACGTTCAGTAATGCCTAGTTCTCTTTTAAATAAAATTTACATAGCCCTAGCACAATCAGTAATCTCCTATTGTATCCCAATCTGGGGAGGTGCAAATAAGACTGACTTTTTAGCTCTGGAAAGGGCTCAAAGATCTCTGATAAAAGTCATGTACTCCAAACCTTTCAGATTCTCTACAGACAGCCTATACAAAATTAGTAAACTTCTTTCAGTTCGAAAATTATACATACTTAACCTGACCCTAAAATTCCATAAATCCTTACCGTTCAGAGAATCAATTCAAAGAAAAAGAAGAAATGATATTGTCGCCTCCCTACCCCCTATACGTACTGCCTTTGCTAGAAGACAGTACCCATCCCAATCAGTATTTATATATAATAAACTTAACAAAATACTTAAAATTTATCCTATGCATCTATATATGTGTAAAAAATGTATAACGTTATGGTTAGGAACGCTTACATATCTCGAAGTTGAAGATCTTTTAACTAGAATCGCTTAAATACACACACACACACACACACACACACACATTCTCACACACACACTCACACTCACACACACACTCACGCGCTTACCTCAACAAACACGCATATTAAAAACAGTTGGTTTTTCTCTATTATTTGATTTTTGTTTACTTTTTCTATTTCTATTGTTGTAATATATTTATTTTTGTAATCTACTGTTATCCATAGGGAAGAAGCGGGTCATTCTCAATACAAGTATCTTTTGATTACTTACAGGGAAGTCTCAGCAATTTTTTGTACCTAAGATTACTGAAATAAATGAATTTTTATTTTTTTATTTTTATTTTTTAAATATTTTGAAAACTATGCGGTTTAGCGCAAAAATGCAAAAGACAAAAACAATCTACATTAAATTGCAAACAAAAATGGTCTATTGCATAATCTTGCTAAAGTGAACGGTTCCAGAGTTACGAAGGGCGTAAGTAGCAATTGTTCGTTTTTTTTTTGATTTGTGGAAAAAGATGACATTATTACGAGGAAACTATTTTTTTTTATACAGAATTGTGGCATAATCTTGCTAAAGTGAACGGTTCCAGAGTTTCGGAGGGCGTAAGTAGCAATTGTTCGTTTTTTTAGATTTGTGGAAAAAGATGACATTATTACGAGGAAACTATTTTTTTTTATACAGAATTGTGGCATAATCTTGCTAAAGTGAACGGTTCCAGAGTTTCGGAGGGCGTAAGTAGCAATTGTTCGTTTTTTTAGATTTGTGGAAAAAGATGACATTATTACGAGGAAACTATTTTTGCATTTTTTTATACAGAATTGTGTTTTGTAAAAACAAATTGTGATTTTAGTGGCCAGCGGCTTCCCGCGACGCGACCTTCACCAGATCGTCGGTCCACCTTATCGGGGGCCTACGCATGGAGCGTCGTCCAGTGCGCGGTCGCCATTCTAGGACCTTTCCGTATTCAGTCCTCTTCAAACATAACACCGTCCTCTAAATCTTCGTCTATGATGTTCTTGTCCCTGTTATGACATCCTAGGCCTGAGCAATTACCACATATGCTTGAGCAGTTTAGACCACTCTTTCTGCACTCGCAATTACAGACGCATTCGTCTTTGCAAGCGCACACTATCAGGGAAAGTAATTCCTGGGGAGCTGCAGGACGTGCTGTCGTAATTTGTCTCAGGTGTTCGCCAATCTTCTTCCACCCCAACTCGAGCGGATTCTTCTCCTCATTCAGCCACAGCTGCACCTGATGGTATGTTCTGAATGAATGCTGCCTGGAAAGCTGCTGAAGTGGGGGGAAGCGCAGCCAATTTAAGCAATGAATGTAAAGGCTGCTTTGCAATAGCCCGCAAGTAAGACTGGTAGCGAAAACAATCTAGATCTTCAGTGTTATTGGCTCCAAACATCGCAAGAAGGAATTGCTTTCCAGCCTCAGCCACTGCATGGGGGTCAGCTTTGGGGTCGTTGAAGATTAGAAGTTTCGTACGAAGAGCGTTGTTGGCTTGCACTTTCCTATACGGTGTAATTTTCCCCTTCTTATAGACAGCGGATACAGTATCACATCCTGTAAAGGCGTATATTGCTAAGAGTACATCTTTCATATCCCCAATGCCTCGCTGAATGTCAGAAATAATGTACACTTTTTCCTGCTGATTGCCTTTCTTTGGTACCACCATTTTCAATATGTTCTCTGAGGGTGCGTGGACAGTCAACAAGACTAGTGGAAGACTAGTGGAAGTAGCGCCCCTTGAGAGGGCGGTGAGGTTGTCGTTTCTTCAAGGGCTTATCACTAACATACCACCGGCCACTAAAATCGCAATTTGTTTTTCAAAACACAATTCTGTATAAAAAATAGATTCTTCGTAATAATGTCATACTTTTCCAAAAATATAAAAAAACGAACAATTGCTGCTTACGCCCTCCGTAACTCTGGAACCGTCCACTTTAGCAAGATTATGCCAAAAACCATTTTTGTTTGCAATTTAATGTAGTTTTTTTTTGTCTTTAGCACTTTTGCGCTAAACCACATAGTTTTCAAAATATTTAAGAAAAACTGATAAAACCCAACTTCTCCCCCCTCTCCCCCCCAAACCCGACGCGCAAAGTAATGTAACTTTTTAGCAAACAATATGTGGACTGTAAAGAACAATTTGGAGCTAGAATGATACTTTTACTTTGGATGTCAAGGTCTGGGCCTAAATGCACCGTACTAATAGGCTCCATTACTAGTTAATAGGAATTAATTTCATTATCATGGGCAGCCATTACACGATAGGTTTTGCTGTCAGTCACCGTCAGTCACGGCCCGTAACTGACGGTTAACCTACCGTGTAATGGGGTGACTGATGGTTGCATGAAGTTGATTTCTTCTTTCCATCAGTCAATCAGTCCAACGTAATTCATGACTGATGGAATTTGACTGACGCCTGCATGAGCGTGTAATGGCTGCCTTACTAACGATAAAATGAACGGAGCGCAGACTAACCTCGCGCGTAAGGCGGCAGTCGGCGGCCCCTGCATGGACCCGCTCGCGCGTCCCGCATAATTCGTATTTAAGCGCAATAATTTATCCGTAATTAAACAAAATCCACATTATGTATGTTTCTAATTTTTTGTGTAGTATATAAGTGCATTGAAAAGGTCATGTAAGAGCGATCTTATCATTTTTTAATTCATTATTCCGTATGTTATAAAGGAAAAATGAAAATATCAAAGAAGCACACTACTTAACTTTCTAAACTTTGTTCAACAGCTATATCTAACCACTGAAAGTCTTAAAATAAGATTTCAGAAACTTTAAAATTTTATTCGAACACAAAAGAGTGATTTTGTGATTTACGCAGTTACACATATATTAACTTTCCAATTCTATTTTTTTTACAACATGAAGATAACATAGTTCTTATTATGAAACAATCAACATTTCAAACTTTAATTCTATATACACATATGAAGTTAAACGAAATATTACGAAATACCTAAACTATACCTAAAGCACAGGCATAAAACTTCTAACATTTCAAAAATAGCTCACAATGCACATAATCTATACACTCAGCAAAAACGAAAACTTTTAGTATTATCAAAGGTAATTTTTCTCTGGCTACGCGACTATAAAGTGTTTTGATATTATTGTCTCTTATTTATATTGGTTACTGCTGTACGTTGTTTCTCTCTGTGGTAATGTTAAGCTGGCGGGTGGTGTGGAGATACTTCAGTGTAAATACCACACAACCTCAATTTCGTTTAGTTAAGAATAGATATCTATTTAATCTATAGTTATATGTTTTATTATTTATGTTTATTGACGATAAAGGATCATTCACACAGCTCCGGCGCGTCAGCGGCGCGTCAACGGCAAAATATAGTTACATACAAGTTGTACTACACTGTTCACACACATCAGTCACGTCAACGTCCAGTCACCGGCAAGTCAAACGCATATTGCTACGGCATGCCGGCGCCGCGCCGGTGACGCGCCGCACGGCGCGTCACCGGCGCGGCGCGTCGCCGGCGAGTCACCGGCAAGGAGAACAGGGTTTGTTCTTTTTTGTTTAACTAAATTATTGGTTGCTTTAATCGTTATAGAAAAGTACACTGTGGTATGGAAATAAAGTATTATTTATTTATTTCAACTTTGAAAAACATTTATTTTTACAACTTTTGGTAATATCTTGGTAAATTTATTGGACTTAATTTACACCACCAGTCTAGGATGAGTGTTTACGTGCCGAAAACATGCATTTCACAGCACAACACGGAACACGGAATTGACCTAGAATAATGTTGCTGCATTGTCAAAACAAATACAGCATCTGAATTTTCTTACTCACACATCTTTGTAAATAAATTAATATACACATATGTAAATAATTTTGTATAAATTAGCATAGTAATAGGAATTAAATAAGTCATTCAATAACTAGACTTCAGACGTTGTTACTCTGTCGGTTGGCAGATCGACCCATCACCTACGAATCCTCTCACTGCGGCCAAGACACCTTTAGCCGTCAGATATCTGATCAGTCTTGTGAGCCTGCTTGACTGGCAGTGAGAAAATCCATCCTTACACCTTATTCCTTCCACTTTCCGCTTGTCACCTTAGGTCGACTGGTACAAGCATCCTTATTTATTTATATGTGTATTTATTAACTTATGGTTAGGGCTAGGGCTGTTAGGGCGCTAGGGCTGTAGGGCACTAGGGTTGTCAAGTAGGATAGTTCTACCCTTTCCAATTCATGTAAAGAGGGCTGGGGTAACCTTGCTCCTTTACATTTTGGTCCTTCGAGAAATTTTGGTTTGGACATTTTAGTCCTACTAAAACTGAACCACGCGGTCCCTCTTTGTCCCTGTTAGTTATAGGACTGACATTGAACTGACTGACACTCTAGAGAATTGCGTGCTGGTGTACTCAACAAGCATCAGTTGCGTAGTGATCTGGGGTACTTTAAGTGCTTAGTGTTCCTGTTGGAAGGTTACTCGTACGGTAGCGGATCGGTTGCTGGCCTCCCACAAGCGGGTCTCACCAGTAATTTAGAAGTCGCAGAATACCGTAAAAGAGGACGCAGGGGCACTTAGTACTGACATATTCGCTATCGAAGTAGGGAAAGTAGGGTGATAGGGAATCTAGGGACGTAGGGATACCAAAAGGACGAAGACAAGAAGAATGGAAATCTCAAACATCAATGACCTCATAAAAAGCCAAGAGGCGGAGTGTGCAGAATTAAAAAGAATAAGGGATAACATCAAAAAGGATTCATCAACCAGGAAGACACAAAAATATATTGCAGATCGAAGAGTAACTATTGACAGTATTTACCATCGAGCGGCGCAAAACCACAGACTATTACAAGAACAAGAAATATTATCGACTCATAAATATATGACATTAAATTATTTTGACACACAAATAAGAAAAACGTACGACGACGCAATGGACCACTTGACTATATGTGAAGACAAGTTAAAAATTGCCGATATACAGATACAGACATGTTCGACCGACGACAAGCAAGACAAGGGTGTCAGTTCACCTAAATTATTTATTCAAAAATATCGACTTAATCAGCTGGAGAAAAAAGTATCGACGGCATTGACCGCCATATCTGAAAATAAACCAGGTTGGCATTTACAATCATTGTTGACAAACATTGAAAAATTATTTCAAGAAATCGACGAAAATAATATACGGTTGCTAATGGACGAAAGTACAGTCACCGACGAATACATATCACAAGACTGGTTTGGGCGCGCGCAAGAAATGGTAGACGATATAATAGAAAAACTGCAAGAGAAAATTAACGAAATCAGTAAACAACAGAACAGGATTTCCTCAACAAAATTACCCAGAATTACCATACCTAATTTCACTGGAAGTTACGAGTCGTGGAACTCATTTTACGATTTATTTAAAAAGATAATTGACGACGACTGTACTATTTCTACGACAGAGAAAATGCAATACCTAAAGACTCACATTCGAGGCGACGCGGAAAAGCTGATCAAGCATTTGACGATAAACGAGGCTAACTATAAGGCAGCGCTTACATTACCAATAAATCGCTATACAGATGAGCGAGCAATAACGCAAAGATTTATTGATAGAATACTTGATCTGCCGAAAATTAAGTTTCCGAATGGGAAAATGTTACGAGATATGCATGACTGTATTAGCGAGAGTTTAGAAGCGGTAAAAAATCAAGGCATCGACATTTCCACATGGAGCCCGTTTTTATCACGCATAGTAAGCCGAAAATGGGATAATGACACCAACATGAAATATGAAGACCACCTAGAAGAACCAAATAAATTACAAGATTTTTCAAAAATGATGAAATTTTTAGAAAAACGATTTAAAAGTTTGGAGACAAGTAAATCATCAACAACTTTCAATACGCCAACATCACTGAAAAATCAAGACAAAAATTTTAATGATTGCCATGAAAAAAAAGGCACATGTTGGTATTGTCACAAAGAACATAACATTAATCACTGCCTATCATTTAAGTTATTAGACGTGAATGACCGCATTAAGAAAGTACGAGAAAAAAAAAATGTGTTACATCTGCTTAATGCATGACACGAAAAAAGAATGCGTCAGTTTAAAATACAATAAGTGCGAAATATGTAATAAGGCGCATTCTACGTTATTGCATAGAAACGTAAATGAATATTTATCATCAAAAATTCAAGGTCAGAGTAATGAAAATAAGTACGGAAAGCCAAGTTCCTCGAAAACCTATGCACCGAAAATGCAAACTAAAGAAAATCAAGTTCAAAAAATTTCATCAAACGCGTATACGCAAAATAATGAAATTCGGAAAACCGTACTTTTGGCCACAGCCTTAGTACAAACTACGACAATTGACGGATCGCCACAATTATTGCGAGTTTTATGCGATCAAGGCTCTGAAGCATCGATGTGTACTGAAGAAGTAGCACAACTTTTAGGGTACCCCAGACGAAAGATAAAAGCCGAAATAAAAGGCATCGCAGACGAAAATCCTAAGATGTCGAATCATATGATTGACGTCACATTGAAACCCAGATTTCCAAGTGCATATAAACTACAGACATCGCTAATAGTGTTACCGAGACTTACCGGGGCATTGCCGAAGCAAAATTTGCAACCATTTGAACAAATAAAGCTGGAAAATAAAATAATTGCTGACCCTACTTATTACAAGAGAGGGCCAATTGATATAATTTTGGGTGCGGAACACTATAGCAAATTAATAATACAAGGATTTGAGAAGCTAGAAAATGGTATTATCGCACAGAATACTGAAATAGGATGGATACTCTCAGGGTTTTGTAACAATGAGAGTTGTAGCGGGATGAAAATATTAAGCTTAATGACAAGCGCCGAAGAAAAAACATTAACCCAATTCTGGGAATTAGAAGAAATAACAGACGAAAAACCATTAAAAAATGACGACCAAATATGTGAGAATTTTTACGACAAAACGACACAAAGAAATCCAGACGGAACCTATACAGTTAGACTTCCACTTAAAGACAGTTCTCTAGAATATGGAAATACGCGTCAAAAAGCCATGGCTCGACTTATGCAATTAGAAAAGAAGTTGGACAAAAACAGTAATTTACGACTACAATACAATGATTTTATGACAGAATATTTAACAATGAATCATATGCGAAAAGTAAATAAAATAAATTATTATGAAGGAAAATATTATATTCCTCACCAGCCGGTAATACGAGAAAACGCTGTAACGACAAAATTACGTTGTGTATTCGATGCAAGTAGTAAAGGAAGTACGAATATGAGCCTTAACGACAATATGTATAAGGGTCCTCGATTACAACAAGACATGTCCACTATACTGTTACGGTGGCGCAAACATAAGTTTGCTTTTATGGCGGATATAGAAAAAATGTATCGTTGCATAAAAATAAGTGAACCTGACCTACCTTACCAAAGAATTCTGTGGAGATGGTCCGCACAACAACCAATACAGGAGTATGAGTTAGCTAGCGTAACATATGGTACGACTGCCGCACCGTATTTAGCAATTAAAACTTTACAAAAGCTAGCGATGGATGAGGAGTAAAACTACCCCATTGCTAGCAAGGTCACATTACAAGATTTTTATGTAGATGACGTATTGTCAGGGGAGAATGACCTAGAAAAGACAAAAACGTTACAGAATCAACTGAGTCAGATGTTAAAAGCCGGAGGGTTTAATTTGAGAAAATGGTCATGTAATAGTGCAGAGCTTTTAGAAAGTATTCCCGAAGGAAACATAGATGACAAAATGAAAAAGTTACCGTTAGATGAGACGAGAAAGTCATTGGGTGTAGTTTGGTTACCAAATCAAGATACATTCAGGTTTGAAATTGAAGTAACAGACAACGAATATCCGACAAAAAGATTTATTATTTCTGAGATTGCGAAAATATTTGACCCCCTTGGATGGTTACAACCTGTGATAATTACATTGAAACTATTAATACAAAAAATATGGATTAGCAAATTAGGCTGGAACGAAAAAATCCCGGAAAAAATCTACAATAAATGGGTCACAATACAACAACAATTAAAATACCTTGAAAACATTACGATACCTAGATGGATTCATTATACGGAAGGAAGTTTAGAGTTATACGGATTTAGTGACGCGTCCGAAAAAGCATACGGTGCAGTTGTATACAGCCGAACAAAGGTAAATGACACCTATCACGTAAGACTACTTCAAGCTAAAACAAAAGTAGCTCCGTTGAACAGACGACTGGAGTTATGCGCAAGCGTTTTATTAACAAAATTAATTAAAAAAGTAAAAATTGCTCTTCAATGCGACATTACAAAAATATATTGTTTTACGGATTCTATGATCACCATAGGGTGGATAAAAGGAGAGCCTGACAGATGGAAAACATTCGTTGCTAATAGAGTGTCCGAAGTTCAAAGAACATTACCTGAAGCTTCGTGGCATCACGTTAGTTCAGCAGAAAACCCAGCTGACGTCATATCCAGAGGCATAGAACCTAGCAATCTACCAAACTACAGTCTATGGTGGAACGGCCCAGATTGGTTACAGACAGACAAAATAAGAGAATCTATGTTAATACCAGATCCAAGCATCGAGGTCAAAACCTGCTGTAGCACTGTAGTGGATATAAAAAATAAAAATGAAGTTTTAGAAAGATTTTCGAGCTTTAAAAAAATGGTTCGAATTTTGCCGTACTGTTTGAGGTTTGTACAAGGAAATAGAAAAACAGGATTATTAACTTGTGAAGAATTAGACAAAACAAGGACACAGATTATATTATTAGTACAAAAAGCATCTTTCAAACAAGACTATGAACATATAAAAAAAGGACACATAGTTAAGAAAACAAGCAAACTATCGAGTTTGGACCCGTTTATAGACGAAGATGGAATTATTAGAGTTGGAGGAAGATTACAACATTCACAATTACCATATAATCAAAAACATCCAATATTATTACCGTACGATCATCACGTGACATCAATATTAATACACGATGCGCACGTGAAAACCTTACACAGCGGAAATCGACTTACGTTATCATACCTACGACAAAGGTATTGTATAATAGGCGGAAAACGTAAAGTAAAGAGTTACATTAATAAATGCACTAAGTGTATTAGATACAAAGCAGAGCCCACTACGCAAAAAATGGGAGCACTACCAAAACCACGAGTGACGCAATCATACCCTTTTTCTCATACAGGATGTGATTTTGCAGGACCAATACAGGTGCGAGCAATGAAAGGTAGAGGTCATAAGTCCTACAAAGGATACATAGCAGTGTTTATATGCCTTGCTACGAAAGCCATACACTTAGAACTAGTGGGAGACTTATCGACTGAGTCATTTATTGCTGCACTTAGACGTTTTATGGCTAGAAGAGGTCACGTCTCTCAATGTACAGCGATAACGCAACAAACTTTGTAGGAGCTGCGAACTTTCTATACAAAAAAATATTGGAAATAACTCAATCGCCAACATTTCAGAACACTCTTACAAATAGTGGCACTCAATGGCATTTTATACCACCGGCAGCCCCGCACTTCGGAGGAATATGGGAAGCTGGAGTAAAATCCATGAAGCATCATTTGAAAAGAGTAATAGGAGATAGTACTTTGACATATGAAGAACTTTCGACTTTTTTACATCAAATTGAGGCATGCTTGAATACGAGACCTTTATGTATTCAGACGGAAAACATTAATGACAATATAGTATTAACTCCAAGTCACTTTCTGATTGGTCGCGAGGCAGTCGGCTTTCCCGATCCAATTTCAAACATCAATACGAACTTAATAAATTGCTGGAAACATATTCAAAAAATGAAAAGAGATTTTTGGTTATGCTGGACCAAAGAATATTTACATCAATTGCAACAGCGATATAAGTGGAAAGCAAATGGAGAGAATTTAAAAGTTGGTACAGTCGTACTCATTAAAGACGGAAACATAAGTCCTAGTAAATGGCCGTTAGCGAGGGTCAAAGAAATTCATCCTGGAAGTGATGGTGTTACGAGGGTCGTGACGCTTCAAAGAGCACAAGGGTCAGACCAGAAAAGGGCTATACATTCCCTTATACCATTACCAGTGAATGAAAGTTTAGAGACAAGTGAAGACAAAACGCCTGTACAAAGTAACGTAGCAATTGTGGAAGAAAACAATACAAGAAAGCATAAAAAATATATATATAGAAAACCGTATTATTGGTTTTTAATGACAATGTTTGTCTTTATACAAATGTTAGCACAAACAGGAGCCTCATATACAATAAAAAATTTGGAACCTGGATTATACATAGAAAAGATAGGAAATACTACTTTAGACAGAGGAACTTTTAGAATAGAAAAACACTACCAGAGAAGTATTTTAAACCAGAAAGTAGAAGCTACAAAAGAAATAATAGATCAATTTAAATCGCTTTGTCACTATGCCAAAACGTTATATCATGATACTCATTGTATACAGTACCATATTAATTTACAAGAGGAGTCAGAAAAGGTGGAAAAAATAAACGAATATTTAAATGAGTTAAATCAGACTAGAAAAAAGAGAGGTTTACTGGGTCAAATGATGACTTATTTATTCGGTGTCAATGACGAAGTTTACAGAGATATTGATTCATTGGATAAAAACCAGCAAAAATTTATTGACGCAGCGAATCATCAAACAAAATTTATGTTAAGAACCATAGCAACAGTTAACCAATCAGAAACCAGAATACAGGAAAAATTAAATAATTATCAAACAAAACTGAATCAAGTAATATCTTACATAAATAATAATAACGGATGGTATCAATCGGTAGATAGTAACAAGATTCAACTACATATGTTACATTCATACCAAATGGCTTATAACTATATAGCTGAAATAATATCTTACTACGCTGGTATTATGGACATTTACTTATCAAAAGCAACAGTATACAGTGTACTTACACCAAAGAACATCGCAGACGTTATAAAAGCAGCCAACAGCAAGTTACCATCAAATCTTAACATCATTCAAAATCATTATTCATTACTTGATACAAGATTATCAGAAAACGAAACTCACATAACGGTATTAGCATATTACCCTATTACAGAAAAAGCCAAATATACTTTATTACATGTGACTCCAATACCAATGAAATACCGAGATGGGATTTATCATAGTTTGGATATTCAACAGTCAGTTATAGGAATAGACTACAATAATGAAAGATATTTTGAACTTACCCATGAAGAATTTAAAGACTGCTTACATAAATTCAATGATTACATTTGTTTTCCTGTGGCGGTGAAAAACATGCAATTAAATAGAAATTGCATTGTTGAATTTATTACTAAAAATGAAACTAAGACAGACTGCTCGACTCGAACTTACAACGTTACAAATGAAATGAATATGGAAACAAGTACAAATGACAAATACGTGGATATATGTGACAAAACAAAAAGAAACTATATCTATTGTATGTGACGGACAAAGAGAAGAGGTTTCTATTCATGACGTTGGAATCATACAAATATCAGAAAATTGTATTATAAAGACAATCACTACTATGTTAGTTGCTAAAAGAGTTATTTCGGAAAATGTAATAGCATCGTATAGTAAAAAATCAGAATTTAAACTAAGTACTAACATTACTGTATTAAATAAGTATAATAATATTAAGAAGGAGCAAGTAATAGATAGTTCTAAAGATATTTTTAATAATTTAGCTAACGAAGAAGAAGCTTTACAGACAACCCTAGACAACACTGTGTGGAGTAGCATAAATATTCAGACATACGTAGCTAGCTTATCAACGTTATTGATTTTTTCTTTTATAGTTTTAGTGATATATTGTTTCGGTCCACAGCTAAGACAAAAACTACAAAGAAGAGAAGAGAGACAAGGGTTGAAGAATCACCCAACAACAGCCCATCTGAAGAGCAACAGTCCAACACCCAGTCGGCACCTCAAAGTCAGACTCAGACGCAGCCGATCTACGCGCGGCCGCTTCCTCGCAAACAATCACCGGGGCCTGCACTGGAACTCTATCAACTGGACTCTATTCCTGAGAGGAGCCAAAATGTTTACGTGCCGAAAACATGCATTTCACAGCACAACACGGAACACGGAATTGACCTAGAATAATGTTGCTGCATTGTCAAAACAAATACAGCATCTGAATTTTCTTACTCACACATCTTTGTAAATAAATTAATATACACATATGTAAATAATTTTGTATAAATTAGCATAGTAATAGAAATTAAATAAGTCATTCAATAACTAGACTTCAGACGTTGTTACTCTGTCGGTTGGCAGATCGACCCATCACCTACGAATCCTCTCACTGCGGCCAAGACACCTTTAGCCGTCAGATATCTGATCAGTCTTGTGAGCCTGCTTGACTGGCAGTGAGAAAATCCATCCTTACACCTTATTCCTTCCACTTTCCGCTTGTCACCTTAGGTCGACTGGTACAAGCATCCTTATTTATTTATATGTGTATTTATTAACTTATGGTTAGTGCTAGGGCTGTTAGGGCGCTAGGGCTGTAGGGCACTAGGGTTGTCAAGTAGGATAGTTCTACCCATTCCAATTCATGTAAAGAGGGCTGGGGTAACCTTGCTCCTTTACAATGAGTATTTTTCGAGATATTCCTGTTTTAAGATTAACAGATGACAGCTGTCAAACTTAAAACAGCAATATCTCAAAAAGAAATTGTTGAGGTTTGCGTACGTTGCGGATGACGTCATAATTTAATTACAGATCACTAGACTATGTTTTCCTACCATCACTTGTTTTTACGACATTCATTTGTTTACTCTAAATCCACTCACATTGTTGTATTTTTATTAAAATTTGAAAAAAAATACCTTTACTAGAACTTAGTGGAACAGGTGAATTAAGTCTCTTAAAGTTACCAAAATATTAACAAAATTAAAAAATAAAACTGTTTATAAAATTGAAATAAATAAATAATACTTTATTTCCATACCACAATGTACTTTTTTTCTACCTATTATAATACAACCAATAGTTTATTAAAACAAATAAGTGGCAACCCTGTTTGCCTTGCCGGGGAAGTGCCGGCCGTGCCGGTGACGTGACGGCCGGCGCGGCACCGGCGGCGGCGCGGCACCGGCACGGCGCGTCACCGGCGAGTCATCGGCAAGACAAACAGGGTTGCTACTTTTTTGTTTTAATAAATTATTGGTTGCTATAATCGGTAGACAAAAGTACACTGTGGTATGGAAATAAAGTATTATTTATTTATTTCAACTTTGAATATCATTTATTTTTACATCTTATGGTAAAATTTTGGTAAATTTATTAAACTTAATTTTCACTACCAGTCTAGAATGAGTATTTTTCGAGATATTCCTGTTTTACCATAAGATGTAAAAATAAATGATATTCAAAGTTGAAATAAATAAATAATACTTTATTTCCATACCACAGTGTACTTTTGTCTACCGATTATAGCAACCAATAATTTATTAAAACAAAAAAGTAGCAACCCTGTTTGTCTTGCCGGTAGTCACCGGTGACGCGCCGTGCCGGTGCCGCGCCGCCGCCGGTGCCGCGCCGCCGCCGGTGCCGCGCCGGTGACGCGCCGGCCGTCACGTCACGGCCGGCAGCGGCGTCGCCGCACGCGCGTTTGCCTATTTGTGCGTTCCGTACGAACTTGGAAACAAATTACAATGGCGTCAAGTTATTGTGGTGTGTTTGGTTGTACAAACAATTTAAAAAAGTGAAAAATATAAAGATAACCAAAAAATGCTTTTGAAGCGTACAAACTCTCGCACCAAAAAAAGAAAGTCTAAAATAATAATAGTTGTACTTAGCTAATTTAGTCACGACTGCACTTCGTATTCAAGGACCAAATATAGTAAATGCTCACCAAATCTTGCCGAGCAAATTAATGCGATATTTGTGCCAAAATAAACCTCTATGCTTGCCATAAAATGTATACAAATGCCACAGTCACAACTATTTATTCTAATCTAATGAAAAAATGTCTTAAGCCATTTTTGTCTAAAATGAATAGTTTGGTGGGAAAAAAATATTTTATGTTTTTTTGTATAGAGTGAGATATTCAATGTGCTCTTACGGCCAATTCCTAATTTTTTCTGCCTCAAAACTACTTCCGCGTCAATATTTCAAACGTTTTAAATAATCATACACTATCAACGCGCTCCCAAAATTGTACATTCACACAACTTGGATTTCGAAACAGTATAAAATCTGAAATTTTTAGTAAAAACTGATTGTTTTGTCATTATTTATTACTTTCTCATCACTTTTGGATGACGTGGCCTATGGTGCTAAAGCCTTTTCGGAACCCGGCTTGTTCGGGAGGTTGGAAGTCGCCGAAACGCATCAAAGTTGCCTTGTTTGTATGAAAATTTAATTGTATTTCTAATTATCCATTTATTAAACATTATACATTGGGTGTTATTGCATGTCTCTAGTTTAGAAGCTTTGTGTAAAAAACCCTGTAAATTTTAGTAATCCTTATTTAATATTAACATATAAGCAAAATCTAACTCTCGAGTTTTGATGGTGATCTCTGATTGGTCAAGAAACTCAGTAGTTAGGTTTTGCGCGCAAATTCTAACTCCTCAGTTTTGCGCTAGTTCGATAGTGATCTCTGCTGATTGGTCAAAAAACTCAGTAGTTAGGTTTTGCGCGCAAATTCTAACTCCCCAGTTTCGCGCTAGTTCGATAGTGATCTCTGATTGGTCAAAAAACTCAGTAGCTAGGTTTTGCCCGCAAACTCTAACTACTGAGTGCGCATCCACCAATGAGCGCGCTTCAAAATTCAGTTGTCAATTGTCTTTGAACACGACTGTGGTAGATTTTTTTTTTAAATGACTTCTAATCTTCCAAGTTTTTGCGAATATAATCCAGTACTTATACCTAGATCTGAACTCAAAAGTTTTTTTTTCAAAACGAAATATTCCTTACCTAAGAAATTTACGTTTCCCAATATTATAGTTTGGAGAACTGTGGCATATGCCAAGTTCTCCAGTGTATCCATATGGATACAAGAATGCTGAATAAAATTTACCAAATGGATTGTCCAGAAAATCAAACCTGCGTCGCAACGAATCATAATTGCAAGTTAGTATCTACTTAAAGTGCATTTATTCTTACTTATCCTATTTGGTTGCGCTATGCCGTTGTGAATTTTGCCTGAAAACACACTTTGGTGGACGCCAGAATCATCGACACGATGAAGAAGAAGACTTCTCCTGTGTTTGGGTAAAAACTTTTGAGAATAAAACAATAAGTAAGTACCTACTTAATAAACAAACAAAAAAATATTTATTGCACAGAAACATTCTTAATCAATTTTTCTTCAATTCAACATTCTTATTCTTAATCTCAATACAGTACCTAGTATAAGGCTGAATGGTTAAAGGTATTCGCCGTTCTTTACACATTAACGTATTTTTTTTGGTTTATCGTTTATCTGTGAAAACCTTTTTATTTCAGTAGGTACAGCCAGCTACGAAAATTATTGAACATAATTTGATTATTTTTATCACTAATCATAATTAAGTGCCATAAACTACTGATGAAAATATATTGCAATACATCTTGTTATAACTAAACTAGCAAAGTCCCTGAAATCAGTTATACACCCTTACGCGCTATACATTACTAATGACAAAAAAAAATAAAGGTTAGTAAGTTACTTACTACTACTATAGGTAATCTATTATTTAATTTTATCTGTGCGATATTATGTGACTCAAAATTAAGCCAATAGGTAACTAGGTAACTATTGTTATGACAACAAACATTATGACTAGGTAACTTTTTTATGCCAAAAAAAGTCTTCGCCAACTTCGTCAAAGTGACCACAAGTTTTATTATCTTTTTTATTTCTTATCAAGCAAAAATAGAGACGAAAAATAATTGATAAAAATCGTTATTTTTTAATTTCATTTGGATTATGCAGGTCTTTGAAATAAGTTATGCGCACTCAGTAGTTAGAGTTTGCGGGCAAAACCTACTACTGAGTTTTTTGACCAATCAGAGATCACTATCGAACTAGCGCGAAACTGGGGAGTTAGAGTTTGCGCGCAAAACCTAACTACTGAGTTTCTTGACCAATCAGAGATCACCATCAAAACTCGAGAGTTAGATTTTGCTTATATGCCCCGGCTTCGCACGGGTGGTTCTAGTAATATAATAAGTCTATGTTTGGTGAATTGTTCTGCTTACGACTGAAAAGGTTCCTGGTTAAAAAATGTGACATTGCAACGCATGCCGGGTGCGTTATTATCTGGTTCTCAATCTCAACACTTCTCTATATACCACATTCCTTGTCACGTTATCTGCTATGCAATTCTCTAAGAGATTCGGCGTAGAGTTCAGCGGTGCGGCAAAGTCGTGATACAATTTGGTATTCCCTTAAAATTGTTTGACAACTCCTGGCGACACCAGCGCTCTCACTTTGAGCACGATGCGAGTCGGAACTAACAGTTTGACATTTTTCCATACAATTTGGTATTCAGCAAAAAAAACAGAATCGAGCTCGCCTCACGGCCCGAGTGCTATTCTCCGTACATAGTAGCGCTCTAAAGTGCGTACAGCGCGCGGCGTCAAGTGGAACTATTCAAAGACGAGCATTTTCATAACTTTGACATTTCTTTATAGATTTTGGTATTCACAAACCAAAAATAGCGTCGCGCCCGTCTGCGTTGTCAGCCTCGTCCTCACTTTTAAGTGTCAAATCCAAAAGCTACTAATTTTATGCTGAATTTGCATTGAATTGTGTAAAAAGTTCATGTTTTCTTTGTAAATTGTTTTGTGATAGAAAATAGCAGCTGCTCCTTTTGGAAAAATTCAATGAAAATTAATAAAAGTGAAAATTTAGGAGGCGTCGCCAGTCACAACGTCTCCGACGAAATTTTCACACGATTGCGACTTTATACCATGTTTACAGGTTGTCTGAGGACCTAATGATTACCATCTTAGAAAGAACAACCCTCGTCGAATCCAACTCGGATGGGCAGCATTTGAGAAGCTTCGAAAAATCTTTGCGTCCGATCTACCTCAGTGTCTCAAGATGAAAGTCTATTACCAGTGTGTGTTGCCAGTGATGACTTATGGCAGTGAAACGTGGTCGCTAACTATGCGTCTCATAAGGAGGCTCAAGGTCACTCAGCCAGCGTGCAATAGACAGAGCCATGCTCGACGTTCCCCTGCGTGATCGAATCAGAAATGAGGAGATCCGCAGGAGAACCAAAGTAGCGAGAAGAACCGATGACCGTTGGGACTGAAAGGTTCTGGAATGGCAACCGCGCACCGGACGACGCTCCGTGGGTAGACCCCCGACAAGGTGGACCGACGATCTGGTGAAGGTTGCGGGAAGTCGTTGGATGCGGACAGCGCAGGACCGATCGTCGTGGAGATCCTTGGGGGAGGCCTATACCCAGCAGTGTTTGTCGTGCGGCTGATATGATGATGATGATGATAAAACGTCAGAAACCTATTGAATGTGGCATTTTAAGTTTGATTTAAACGAATTTGCATTTGAGAGTTTAATAAAAATTCGTTTAAATAAATAATATCCATGAACTAGTACAAAACTCAAAGTTATTTCAGTTGCACGGTCAAAAATTGAGTTGCGTGGGTCAAAACTACCACGTAAACCACGCAAATCACGACCTTGTAAAACTAAAATAAATCATTTATCCTAAAAATATACAAAAACTATTAAAGCAATTTAACTGTGTTTTGAATATAAGTTACGTTACCTTATATTTGTTCACTACAATATTTTATTAAATAAATATATTCACAGAAACCGGAAAAATTGTACCACGCAAATCAAAGTTTTGAGAAACCAAACCCACGCAACGAGGTTCTTACCTCTATTTTTCAAAAACTCGACGCACCATCACACAATCACTCTGCCCGGCCGACGGAGCGCGACCAGTATTATCTTGAATTATGATGACGCAACATTGGGTCGCGAATTTAAAGATGTGCTAGTGAATTTATAATGATCCACGCAAATCACCAACTACCGTTGGACAGATACATTTTTATTTTTTTTAGGAAATGTACTTCATTTAGAACTATAGTGTAATTTTTCAAAGCATTATAAACTTCTTAAGATTTAGTGTTTTTTTTTTGGTAAGCATGTAGCGCTTAGTTTAAGATATATAATTTACGAAGTGACCAGATCGGGGCATGGGACACTTCACGAAAATCAAAGAATGGGGGTATTTTATTTTTTTAATGATATTAATTATAACGATAATAGAATAATAATCAGTGTCCCAGTTTGTACGAGCCGGGCTGTACACCTTGACGAATCATAATTTAAATGATAGATAAGTTTAGGAAAATAAAAGGTTTATTGCTAATTCACAAAGGGATCAAAATTACTTATTTAAATGCTAAATGAGGACGCGTGATTGTTGAATGAATGTTAATTGCGCACTGATTTTATGACAAAATATAATAAATCGAATGAGTTACAAAAGTGCTGATGCGTGACCTAAATTATGAGTACCAAGTTGAATGTAGGCATTTGTACACCGTACATGCTCCCGGGGGAGAAAGATGGAAAACAATGCTGATGAGATGAGCTAAAACTAGAACAAGTGAAGGGTATTTTCTGTTATGCTATGTGATCTTACGTAACTAAACAGTTCATGCACTGTCGTCAGAAATCGTAAGCACTGAACGGAGCACAGGCGACGTGCTCCTGTCATTTTGCTTTTTCCGCGCACTCTTAACACTAACACTATTTTTCACACGCGGATCACTTTGATGACTGTTGTCATCATTAACACTAAACCGTACACTGGGCCCGGCGCTGGGCGGCTGCTGCACCAAACTGCTCTGCGGCTGCTGCGCGTTAACCCGCGCGCCACGCGAGCACCGCCTCCACACCATTACTGCGGCCACGACTCCGAAGGCTGCTACCAACACGTACAGCGTTGCATATTGGTGTATGTCATGACTTGTCACACCATCTCTCAATGGAATCTCCTGTTTCATCGTCTCTATCTGACTTTGCAGCTTTCCGGATAAGATTGGCGTTCATCTTTCGCCAATTGTTTTAGTGTCATCATGGCAAGAAAGGGCGCCGCCTTTACGCCGAAGGTCACTGTGGAAAGTTGGTATGTTTTTAAAGGTTCGTTTTCGTTTTCTCTCCATATAATTTTCTGATATTTCTGATGGATTTCTGATATGTTTATTTGCCGAAACATTTTTTCAATGTCGGCTGTAAAACCAAAGGGATATTGTCTAAATTTTAAAATTAATTTTTGCAAGTCTTGCTGAAGATTTGGTCCTCTATGCATTAAATCGTTCAGACTAAAGCCCGATGACGTATTCTGTGACGCGTTGAAGACCGCTCGGTATTTCGTAGTAGTACTGCTTTCTCGTTCTACACAATGGTGCGGTAAATAACACTCGGGTTTCGAATTACCGGCGACGAGTTTCATATGATTTAAATGTTCGTATTCCGATAAAAATAATTTGGATCCATCTGCTAAATTATATTTTTTTCTGAACTTTCTTTCCAAATTTAGAAATTGGGCTATTGCTATCTGTTTTGATAATCCCAATTTTTCGTTAATCTCATCTTTAAAAGGATACATCACTTCATAGCGTCCATCTTGCAAGCGTTTAGTAGTTTGTTTATAAAACTCAATACATTTTTTATCTTCCTGTAAAATGTTTGAGTCGGTAGTAAAATCTTCTAACTCCCAATTTTTTTTAATATCCTCAAGGTTGTTTAATAATACGTTGCATTGGTATGTTTTGACGCTCCCGCACAACAACCACCCCAACTGGGTTTGTTGCGCTATTGGCTGCGAACTATTTTCTCCTTTGATTATTCCGCCCATAATTATGGGCGTTTTTTTATTTTTTTGTACCTTGCATTTTTTCACGTGTCACCTCAATTGTGCAATTTTTTTTGTGATCATTAGCAATATTCACTATGTGAATAACAAAATTAAGATTAAGTGTTTATTTTTGTTTTGAATTATGATGTTTATTTTAAGGTTTTCCTTAAATTGTATTTTTTATGATTTTTTGAAAGTACTCGTAAGCTTTTCGTTAGTACTAAAATGTTATGTAACTCACTAAATGTAGTGGTTTAATCTTACGTTTATCATCACTGTTGCCGCCAAAACTTTGAATTTTTACTGACTCCAAAGACAGTTGTATATTTCTGAACGTTCAAAATGCCTTTTACGGAAATATCAACGGTAAATATTGCAAAATAAGAGTTTATTTCTCGTAACTCAAATTGATCTTAGTGGAAATTTCCTACTGAGTGACGGTAATTTCTAACCATATTTTATCTTTTCTACCGGATGTAAATATATTTTTCAATTTGGCAACACCAACTCAAAGCGTCATAACTGTCAGCCATTTTGTATACCGTCACGAGAAGCTCATACGTGTGGATGTTAGTTTGGAGCAGTTGAAATTTTCCATTGATAAACGGAAATATTTAAGGCAAATCCAAGGTAAGAATCATTACTTAAGTGTTTATGTGTTATTTTTTAGAAAGGTCAAGGTATACACTCTAAATTTAAAATAAAGTTTAATGCAAAGGCAAAAACAATAACCTGTGAAATATTTTTTGTAATTTCACTGACATGAAAGCGTTACGTCGGCTGAGAAACATTTCACTCATTGGAATGAATTTGTAACTCAGTGGAAGGTAAGGGCGTGTGCAAATTGTAAATTGACTAGTGACCCACCCAGGCTTCGCACGGGAGCAACTAAGAGTTGTAATTTTATCGTGAAACGATAAATTAATATGTCATTTTCATTTCAATCACCTATAAATATTTTTATAGGTTCGTAGTTAGAGTACCTTCCTGTTAAACATCATCCGTGTTATTACAAAAGATTTTTAAACACTGTTTAACTAAACACATGTTTAAATGTGATGCTGTCACTTTTTGGACAATATTTCTTGACAGAGACAGCATCACATTAAAACATGTGTTTAGTTAAACAGTGTTTTAAAATATTTTGTAATAACACGGAATAAGTGAGTGTTTCTTGTGAGCAAAGCTTTACTTTTTCCATTTAGTTATTTCGTGATTCCATTGAGTGATGTCTACCAAATCTAGTGTTAAGAAATTAAAGATATTTTATTAAGTTCCTTAATTAACGTGCCATTTTGTTACCAAATAAATATTTTATAATTCCTTTATTTCACATTTGTGTTAGATTTTATCGTCTAATTTATCTTAAAATACGTTATAAGCAAAAAAAAGTATAGGTTTATGACCAATCTGTAACTCAAAGGACAGCATTTAGAGATTTTTATTGCTCAAGTTGTGTTTAAATGTTTAATATCTAATAGATAATTGTAGTATTGACTGATTATGTTCCAAATAAATATTATTTTATAATTACTGGCCTATTTAATTTGTAAAAATTCTATTAATTTTTCGTAACTCAATGGAGCCTTTTATCAGGTCTAGCACATTAAACTATTTTTTATTTTAAAAGATATGGTACTAGTGTTGCCGCCGCGATCATATCGTCATAGTTTTACTTCCTTCCTACCCGCCAATATCCTAACAAAAAGGCACAACGCTCCGCTCGCTGACCGAACGCGGGCCGATGCATTCAAGTGCAAAGACAGTCTATTGTGAACTACGGTGACATCAACACGCTATAATTTGTCACCCCGCGCAACTCATTTAACCGCATCCGCGTAGCCCATAAGTTTCAGTGTTACGTGTATTAATTAGTGAATACGTGACGAAAGGACGGTGTAAATCGACGTGTTTGTGGACTTTGTGGCTGTTCACGCCCGATCACGCAGGTCGTGCGTGCTGCGCAGGCGACGACGCCAGCTTGCCATTATCATGTGTTGACGAGCTACTGGCTGCTATACCAAGTAAGTGCCTTTCCTAGACCCACCACCGTCGACGTCCGTTACCTACCGAAATCCCGCTTCCTCCCAATTCTTTACACCCGCATTCCATTCGCATTCCAATACCGCATTTTTGACGATTGAATGTCTTTTCCGCGATTATTTAAAATTTTGATTTTCGACATTAATATGTACGAAACATCTGGTCCTATTCGAGTCGTATGTTCAGTTTTGAACCGTTAAATACCGCATTTAGTCTAGTTTTTTGTAACCACACACGTGGTTCCCGCGCGCCCTCTAAAGGTCACCTTTGTACTTTGGGGTCTTTTCATATATTTTAATATTTTCATTTAGTATATTTTACCATATTCCGCAACCGTAATTAAGTACGTACTAATTTACCTACTTATTTTCACAACCTTTGTTCATAATTAATTCGATCGTTCACAAATTGAAATAAGGGTCATCGCACACTAGCGACTTAAATTAATAATTTTTTATTTTTATTTTTCGATTAAATTTTAAACTTAATTGATTTAGTTTTTCATAGACATACTTTTTCCTTCCTTTTGCAGTGGAGACAATGGGCCCCTGGGGTCCAAATGCAAAATTGTTTTTAAAGGACCTAACTGCTCGCCTGTTGGAGGCAACAGGTGACCGAAGGTCTGGCAACTATTTTGCTCAGCGCATAAGCCTAGCGATACAAAGGGGCAATGCCGCCAGTCTTTTGGGTACCTTGCCTCGAACAGGTGAGTTAGTGGAAGTATTTTATTTGTAATTATTTAACTATAGAATTTGTATTGAGTAGAAATAAAAATATTGATTTAGTTTATATATATACGCAGCCTTTTACATACATTTGTGTGAACAATTAATAGTGTTTATATACTTCAATATCACTTATATAATTTCTATATACTTTACTTTATATATTTATTTCGTGATAATCAATCATGTCACGGGACGAAAAGTCTGCTGGACATACCAGTAAGGTTACCAGTGAAGTTGAAGACACGAAATTAATTTTAATAAGAGCGAAGCGTGATGCACTTTTTCAACGTATGCAATCGATATACGATCAAGCGAAGATAGCTCACCTTTCGGATGAGAGACGTCAATCTTTTATTACGTCATGTGTTACTATTGATAGTATACGATCAAAATTTCATGATATTATTGATGAATATAATGAGCAGTTACTTATGCGTAATCCGACCGCTAATCCTAACTTTCAAGCTTATAACGCCTTTGAAGACATTTACTGTAACGTGAAACAGGTTTTATCGCAAGTGTCACCTACCTGTTCATCTTCTAAACTAAATAAGGCTTCCGTCAAACTACCGCCTATTGAATTGTTAACTTTTGACGGTGATATTCAAAACTGGCCGTTATTTTATGCCAGCTTTAAAGAGACTGTTCACGACAATCCATCGCTATCGAATTCCGATAAATTATATTACCTAATGGGTAAACTTTCGCCTAAGGTACAATCGCTTTTTTCTGGTACTTTGCCCAGTGCTCAGAACTATGAAATAATTTTCAAAGCGTTACTAGACAGATTCCAAAATAACGACGTTTTAGGTTCTAATTATTTAGAACAAATATTAAATTTGAAACTTTCTAATTCACCTGCCGCTTATCAGTTATTTATGGATAAATTTGTAACCGCAGTCAATTCTTTAAAAAACTTGGGCATTGACAATTTGACAAATTTTATTTTGATGCACATTGCCGTACGTAAGTTCGATACGAATACGATTCGAGCCTATGAAACATACGCTCATGATTCAAAACTGCCTAAATTCGAAAGCTTTATAGAATTTATTAAAATGCAGTGCCGAATCTGTCAAACCACTTATGTTGTATCTCCCGCAAATAATAATACCAATTCTTACTCTAAAATAAATAGAACCCGCGCGGCTCCTAATCCGCAAACTTACGTATCGTCTGAAAATAAAAAATGTACGTTGTGTAATAATAACACACATGATCATATGTTTAAATGTCACGCTTTCGCAAAAATAACACCGCAGGATAGATTTAAGTTCATAAAAGAAAACGGTGCGTGTGTTAACTGCCTTAGCACGAAACATAGATCGAAAACTTGTACTTCTAAGGTTTCGTGTCGTGCTTGCCAGCAGCGCCACCACACTCTTTTACATTTCGAAACGCATACACCCGTAAACGATGCGCCTAGTGGTTACGTCAGCGCTCCTTCTTCATCGCCACCGCAGTCGAATAATTCGCAACCCGCTCCTTCCGTTTCGGCGCCACCTCCGAGTGGAAATTTAGTTTTATGCTCTTTGAGTGATAGGACGGTTTTATTGGCGACTGCGCAGGTTGTTGTCTACGACACTAATGGCACACTGCATCTTGTACGTTGCTTACTAGATAGTGCTTCTCAAAGCAACTTCATTACCTATGAATGTTGCATGCGTCTCGGCTTACTAAATAAACTACAACGTACCTCAACTGTAATTAGGGGTATAGGTGGTTCTCTTAAATCCGCTGAGGGTTCCGTAGATTTAGTTTTTCACTCACGTTTTAATTTAAATATTAATTATAATATTTCATCGCTCATTGTCGATCGTATTACAGATACGCTACCTTCCGCTCCCGTCGACGTATCCGCTTTCTCTCACCTTCGTTCGTTGCCTCTCGCCGATGGTAATTTTGCCACTCCAGGTCCTGTCGACCTTTTGATAGGTAGTTCACTGTTTCCGCACCTGCTGATGCCAGGAATCGTTCATAGCCGCTTCAGCAATATACCGCCCGCTATTCAAACCGTTTTAGGTTATGTGATTATGGGTTCTGTACCTACGTCACACGTAGTTTGCAATTATTCAACCACGTGTTGTACCGTAGTTGATGAGCCTGTAGACTCAATTCTCAAGAAATTTTGGGAACTTGAGGAGATATCCGCGCCGCCCGCTCAAAGTCTTGATGACCGTGAGTGCGAAGAATATTTTACTACCACCACTTCTCGAGACGAGAGTGGAAGGTACATAGTCGCTTTACCTTTTCGTGAGGACGTGTTCACCTTGGGTGACTCGTACGCCGCCGCGCACAGGCGATTTTTATGCCTAGAAAAGAAGTTAGAGGCGTGCCTCAAGACTCGCACCGCTTATAATAATGTTATACGCGAGTATTTAGATAAGGGATATCTCAGCCCAGTTGAGGCTCGCGATAATGAATCTCTTCGCCCCGCATACTATATCCCGCATCATGGTGTGGTTCGCGAAGACAAAAGTAGTACCCGACTTCGAGTAGTCTTAGACGCGAGCTGCAATATTACTTCCGGTCGCTCTCTAAACGATATTTTACATTCTGGCGAGAATCTTCAAGGCGATTTATTCTCAATTTTAATTAATTTCCGCTTATTTGAAATTTGCTTTTCCGCCGATTGTCGCCAAATGTTTCTTCAAATTGGGATTAGGGAACCTGATCGCAGATTCCAGAGAATTTTATTTAGATTCAATCATTCTGATCCGCTTACTGTGTATCAGTTTAACCGTGTTTGCTTTGGGCTCAAGTCCAGCCCTTTTCACGCTCTTCGCGTTGTCCGCCAGTTAGTTATCGATGAAGGAGACAAATATCCTGCCGCATCCGCTGCAGTTTCAGCAGGCTTGTACATGGATGACATAGTCCTGTCATCAATGTCTACCCTCCAGGCTATAGATCTCAGTAGCGAGCTTATTGCGCTCTTCAAACGAGCACAGTTGGATCTCGTAAAATGGATGAGTAACTCAGATGAAGTCCTCTCGCACATACCTGAGTCTCACCGAGATTCCAATGACAAGCTCTTTGACGATGCCACACCGCACAAGATCCTAGGCCTATTTTGGGATAGGTCTAGAGATTCTTTTAGGTTCAAGGTAGTCGCTCCTGATGATACGTGTACAAAGCGTACTATTCTTTCCGCTGTAGCCCGACTGTGGGACTTGCTAGGGTTCGTGGCGCCTGTCCTCTTACACGCCAAGCTCCTAATCAAGGAGTTATGGTTGTTGAAGTGCGATTGGGATGCCCAACCACCGCCTCATATTATCACCGCTTGGAAGCAGGTCTGCCTAGAGCTGCCTTCTCTTAATGATTTATGCATTCCTCGACATCTTGGTCTTGTTGAAAACTGTCAATTGAATATTTTAGGCTTCGCTGACGCCAGCGAGCGCGCGTATGGAGCTGTCGTCTACTTTCAAATCTGCGTCGATGGTAGTTATTCTATACAGCTGGTCTGTGCTAAGTCGAAGGTCTCGCCGGTGAAGGTTCTATCCGTCGCGAGGCTGGAGTTGTGTGCGTCCGTATTGCTGTCCAAACTCATCCGCAAAGTTGTAGACACTGTTTCTCCGCGTTATCCTGTCAATAAAGTATACGCGTTCAGCGATTCGAAAGTCGTTTTATGTTGGGTGCGCTCATCCCCTCACCGCTGGCAGACGTTTGTTGCCAACCGCGTAGTCAAAATTATAGAAAACGTTCCTGCAAGTTGTTTCCACCATGTAGCAGGCTCTGAAAACCCCGCAGACTGTTTATCTCGGGGCTTAACCCCAAGTAAAATAATAAATCACCCGCTTTGGTTTAATGGACCTCCATGGGCCGCAAGTGACCCTTCCGGATGGCAACTTAATGATGACTGCGAGCAGTCAAACGACGATGCACCGGAACGACGCACTAACGTTCACGTGGTCGTCTCTAACGACAATGATTCTCCGCTTTACTCGCTTATGCACCGCTTTTCATCATTGTCTAAGCTATTACGTTCGATTGTTTATGTGTTTAAATTCATCAAGAAATTACCGCAAGGCAGCTCCATATCAAGTTCGGATTTAGAGTTTGCTGAAGTTAATATCATTCGCGCTGTACAACAAGTACATTTCTCGAGCGAGCTTGCTAGTTTACAGGCTGACAAGCCTTGCTCGCCTGCTTTCAATAAGCTAAGACCATTCTTAGATAAAGACGGCCTTATCCGCGTTGGTGGACGTCTTTCTAACTCCGCTGAAGATTACACGTGCAAACACCCAGTGATCTTGCCGCGTCGAGATCATTTTGTTGACATTTTGGTCGACTTTTATCATAAAAAGCATTTACATGCAGGCCCAGAACTTCTCATGGCTGTGCTCCGCCAACGGTTCTGGATCCTTTCCGCTCGCGGCTTGATCCGATACCGCATAAATAAATGTAATACTTGCTTTAGAGCAAAACCACGTCCTCAGTTTCCTCTCATGGCTGATTTGCCCAGCCACCGCGTCAACCAAGTTGATAAGCCCTTCCAAATGACGGGATGTGATTATGCTGGCCCTTTGCAGTACACTCCTGTACGTGGTCGTGGAGTCAAAAGCCGCAAGGCCTGGCTTTGCATCTTCACATGCCTGACAACTCGCGCCACTCATATCGAGGTCGCAACTGACTTAAGTACAGTCAGTTTTCTGGCTGCGCTGAAGCGTTTCTTGTCGCGTCGTGGTCCCGTGAAGTGCATGTACACGGACAATGGCACTTGCTTCGTGGGAGCCAATTCATACCTTCGTGACCTATATAAATTCTTAGATGAATTGCGCCCACATTTGGAAGTCGAACTTTCTGAAAACCGCATAGACTGGAAATTTATTCCACCCGCGTCCCCACACTTCGGTGGTTGTTGGGAAAGCATCGTAAAAATTGTAAAAACACATTTATTTAAAGTCATAGGTGAGCAGATACTCTCCTATGAAGAGCTTATAACAGTGCTCGCGCAAATCGAAGCACTAGTAAACTCGCGCCCGCTCACTGCAATGAGTAGTGACCCCGCAGAGCCGTCTGCTTTAACGCCGGCTCATTTTCTGAACACAGTTCCTCTGTCCTCCATACCGGCAGCCGAGGCGCAACCCCGCGACCTTCATCAGCGTCACTCGCTGCTAGATAGTATCGTCCAGTCGTTCTGGCGTCGATGGCGCTCTGAATATTTACACAAGCTGCAATCGCGCGCCAAATGGAACACGCCGGCCGCTTCCATAGCTGTAGGCACAGTAGTAGTGATCGTTACAGAAAACGCGCCGCCCTTTTCGTGGCCTTTAGCTATAGTAGAGATGGTTCATCCTTCCAAGGATGGAACAACTAGGGTTGTGACTGTTAAGACTTCCAAGGGGAGTTACCTTCGCCCAGTTGTTCGTTTATGTCCGATACCAAATCAATAATAATTGTTTGTCAGCCGCATACGCTTTAGTTTAGTTAGTTATATAAGTGCATTACTCTCCGCTTAGTTTAATGTAGATATACCTTCAAAATAGGTTTTATTCCACATTTTTTTTCGCATAACATGTATTTATGTACACAATATTTGTTTCCCTTGTGCTAATTACTCCTTTTTTTAAAGGTGACCCTTTAAGGGCGGGGGGAATGTTGCCGCCGCGATCATATCGTCATAGTTTTACTTCCTTCCTACCCGCCAATATCCTAACAAAAAGGCACAACGCTCCGCTCGCTGACCGAACGCGGGCCGATGCATTCAAGTGTAAAGACAGTCTATTGTGAACTACGGTGACATCAACACGCTATAATTTGTCACCCCGCGCAACTCATTTAACCGCATCCGCGTAGCCCATAAGTTTCAGTGTTACGTGTATTAATTAGTGAATACGTGACGAAAGGACGGTGTAAATCGACGTGTTTGTGGACTTTGTGGCTGTTCACGCCCGATCACGCAGGTCGTGCGTGCTGCGCAGGCGACGACGCCAGCTTGCCATTATCATGTGTTGACGAGCTACTGGCTGCTATACCAAGTAAGTGCCTTTCCTAGACCCACCACCGTCGACGTCCGTTACCTACCGAAATCCCGCTTCCTCCCAATTCTTTACACCCGCATTCCATTCGCATTCCAATACCGCATTTTTGACGATTGAATGTCTTTTCCGCGATTATTTAAAATTTTGATTTTCGACATTAATATGTACGAAACAACTAGCTTTAAAAACATAATATGAATATTCAGTTAATTTATATATTTATGTTTAGAAAAAAAAATATCATATAGTATTTTATTGCAGTTTTATATTTATGAACTATGGTACAAGAAAATAAAAATACGCCCTTATCATAGTATAAACATCAACCCCCAGTAATAAGTCGACCGGCCGGCTGATATGAAACTCTGGGTCAGCTAAATTTATATTTTCGATGTGCGGCCATGACGGTTTCGAAAAGGATTGAGTTGGTAAATGCTTTATCAAGTTATTCATAATTAAAACATCTGTGTTAAATGGTTTACAAATGTTTTCCCTAATTTTAAATGCAATAATTTCATTTGCCATAATTGCATATGCCAGAAATTCATTAAACATAATATTTTATTTGCCATAACTGACAAATGACATAAATTTATTTTCACTAATTTCATTGGTCACAAACAATCAAATGACATATTGTTCTTATTACATAATTTTATTTGCCATACTCTTCATTTAAAATAATGTTATTATCCATAACAATGATTTTCCATAATACTTACTTATTACAATATTTGGCAAAACAAACCTTGTTTTCTATTATTTCAGCAAAGAAATAATGAAAGAAGCCAGCATAATTCATATTTATCAAAAAAATTATGAGATTTTGACAAATCAAGATAATTTATTTATTATACTAATGGAGAATTTTTTAGAACTTTGGCATTGAATCTCAATTTAAAACGACAAAATTGTGAAACTAAAATAAAATTGTTTACACATATTTGATTTGTCCATCAGCCATATTTAATGTCCCCACTGCTGGGGCACAGGGCTTCCTTATGGGTGGTTATATTTATTTATAAAATATATTTATTTATATATTTGATTTATAAAATTATAATTAGCTTTATGATTATATGATTTAGGTTTTTTTTGAATATTCCATTCTTAAATATAATGAGTAGGTAAGCATGCAATTGCAATTGCATGCAGTGCAAGCAGGCATTCAGCATGCAAGCAAGCGTGCAGCATGCAAGCAAGCGTGCAGCATGCAAGCAGGCGTACAGCATGCATGCAGCAGGCACGCAGCATGCAAGCAGGCATGGAGCAGTCATGCAGCATGCAAGCAGGCATGCAGCATGCAAGCAGGCATGCAGCATGCAAGCCAGGCATGCAGCATGCAAGCAGGCAAGCAATCAGGCATGCAGCATGCAACATGCACGCAAGCATTAGGGAGCTCCGCTGCGAGTGGTCAAAACACTAACCTAACCTAACCTACTGGTAGGTGCATTAAAAGTTTTTCTTTATAGCGGGGGGCCTCAGGACCCCCGACCCCCCCGAGCAGGGGGGCCATCCCCCCTGCACCCCCCGGCAAGCTTTCTACATGCAAGCAGGCATGGAGCATACAAGCAAGCAAGCAGCATGCAAGCAAGCAGGCAAGCAGCATGCAAGCAAGCATGCAGCATGCGGGCAGGCATGCAGCATGCAAGCAGGCATTCAGCATGCAACATGCATGCAAGCATTATGGAGCTCCGCTGCGAGTGGTCAAAACACTAACCTAACCTAACCTACCAGTGGTGGTCGCATTAAAAGTTTTTTATTTATAACCCCTAGGTACGTTTAGGTGAAGAGATACGTTATAAGTTATGTATATTATGTCAATTATTGATTATGTCAAATAATATTTATAGGAACTAATCATTATGACACTTGTTATTATGGCACCTAATTTTATGGCAAATGAAAAGTATGGCTAATGGATTGTTATGTCATACGTTGTTAGTATAAAAGCCATTATTACAAATGAATATTATGACCGAGGATCATTATGGCAAATGAAATTATTACAAATAAAATTATGATAAACGACAGAATACCGTGTTAAATATGTACTGATTATAAATCGATGAGCATTGGACAGTAAGCATCCCTTTGCAATTATTTTCAGTCTGTCCGACTCCAAAGATAACTCCGCTACATTTTAGGCGTTTGAGGCCCAATTTTTGTGCTGCATGTTCGGTAATAAGCGAGATTTGCGACCCTTGGTCGATGAGGGCCCGCATTTTATGATATGTGCCATCGGCTGCTAATACATTGATGTTAGTTGTTGCTAGTAGTACTTCGGTAGCGTCGTCTTGCGAAACGTGTGACGTTGACCCCGTAGTCACATGTTCAGGCTGCACGTTTCGCGAGGTTGTTGGCTTCGCTTGCGCTGCAGTATTTGCCTGTATTGCATTATTACCGGATACGCTCGGTTTCCATTTGGCAAAGGAGTCGTGTAACAAAGAATTATGACTTTCAGCGCAAATGCGACATCGTTTTAATGATATGCATTTACTTCCTTTGTGATCGAATAAACAATTTTGACAAATACGTAAATTACGAACTGTTCTCAATTTCTGCTTCAGTATCTTGAGCCCTGGTAAACCTGATAATACTTTTTCCCTGTTTATTCACTCCTATCCATGCAACCGTAATGTGAACGCTCCAAAAAGTTGTGATTGCTCTAGTTTAAACCGCACTAGTACTATTAAGTATCTAGGTGTAATGATTGATGATCAATTAACATGGCAGCCTCACTTGTCTCTGATCTCTGGTCGAATTAGGAAGTTAATGTTTGTTTTTAAAAATCTGCGTACAGTAGCAAACTTTTCACTGTTGATTAAAATTTATAAGGCATTAGGTGAATCTCTACTATGTTATTGCATTTGTGCTTGGGGAGGAGCTGCTGACGTACACCTTCTCCAACTTGAGAGAGCTCAAAGGGCAGTCCTAAAAGTTCTCATGGCCTTACCCTTCCGTTACCCAACCTCATTGCTTTACGATAAAACTAAAACACTAAGTGTTCGCAAATTGTTTTTGTATCAAATTATTCGCAGATTTCACCAAAAGTCAGTACCCATCATTCCGGTTCCCAACTCTAGATTGAAACTTTGTCATGTTCTCTTTTGCAATACTAGATTTGCAAAGAGGTCATACAATTTTTTGGCTCCTAGAGCATATAATATGTTACAGAATAAATTAAACCTAAGATCCTATTCGAACAGACAAATAAAAGAACATTTATTTAATCACCTGTTTAAATTGAGTAATGAAGAAGTTCAAAGCCTTCATATACCAATATTGTAAAATCAAGACACATTCTTACATAAACTCTCACATATATCCAAAACTAATCACATACACATCTATATAAACACACACACACACACACACTCACACACACACACACTTTTCCACACAAAACAATTATTTGCATGATCTAAGTTTGCATGCGTAAACTCTAAATGTGTGATTTTCATCTTTACAATAATTTATTTCTTTTACATAAGTACGTACCTTATTAACTTCATTAGCGGCAACATAAACTTAGTACTTGTATTAAAAAGCTATCAGCGCAATCCGGGAAGTGAGGACCTGGTGTCTTGTATTACAGGTTGCAACCCAACCCATTTCAAGCATCAGTCTTCACAACTAGTAATCTAAGACTAATATTGTTTATATTTACTGTTGCTTGTTACTACTATTTGTGAAGGAATAAATAAAAATTTATTTATTTATTAATTTAAAAAATTTGAATTCATAATTCATTTCCAAAAATTTCGTACAGTTAAAGGCCATGATTTCCTTTGCACAGCGGACATATTATTGTAAGCCCCTGTACCGTTTTTGGAACTGGATTTTGAAATGATTTCGTTTTGTTGTAGTTGTTAAAGGAATAATATGATTTTTTGAAGTTGTTTGGTGACAAATGGTTGTTTGTTGGCGGCGTTGGTCTTGTTTCTTGCTTTCTCCTGGCTGACTCTAAAGTTGTAAATTATGATTCCAAAAACTTCATAAATTCTTCTAGAATAGGTAACTCTCTGGGATTTTTTACGAATTCAGCGTATTCATTGTAGGTTTCCTGATCTAATTTCTGAGCCAAAATGTGAACCAAAATTGGATCCCATGTTGTTATGTCTACTCTGAGATTTTTTATAGCGTAAAGACATTCTTGAGATACGTCATGTATTTTCTTAATTTGTATGAATGATTGTTGTTGTATATTCGGCAGGCCAAGTAAGGTATTGATATAAGAAGTGAATATGAGTTTTCTATTATTAAAACGATTGTTTAGAATGTCCCAACATATGTTATAGTTGTCTGAAGAAATCGGAAGATGTTGGACTAACTTTTCTGCCTCGCCCTTCAGCTTACACTTTAGAAATTGCATTTTTTGTGCACACGACAATGACGGATTTTTGTGAATAGCTTCTTGGAATAAATCTTTAAATGATACCCACTGGTTGTAGTGTCCGTGGAATACTGGGATGTCTAAAAGGGGTGTGGATCTTTCTCTATGTGAAACTGAAAATAGTTTTGAGTTGATTTCTTTTTTCAATTCGATAAATTTTCTCTCATGTTTAAACTCTTAGACTGGAAAAGACTCGGCATCAACATTAATGACCAGCACCTTCGTTTTACCGATGATATAATTCTGATGGCTGAGACCTTGGAAGACCTGAACACAATGCTCGAAGATATACAAATACAATACAAATATCTTTATTTGCTCTCCGTAGTGCTTCCCAAACAGTGGGTCTTGGGATGATCAGGATGACCCGCTCCGCTCCTGTTCATTTTGGGTTGGGAACACTAGCCTTGAAGTTATTGACCATTACGTTTACTTTTTTTTTATTAATATTATTTGTTTCTCTTTTGGTATTTGTTGAACTTATTGTTTATTTTTTATTTTTAGTTAATTGTGTTTTTGTTTCGTACTAGTTTACCAGAGGAAGCGATTTGATACTTCTCTCCAGTTTTGTAGAAGATTAAGTAGATTAAGGTGATTATGTATTTTGTGTGTTCGGTAAGTCCAACTTCGAGAAAGAGATATCTCATCGAATCCAACTCAGATGGCAGCATTCGGGAAGCTTCGGACTTACCTCAGTGTCTCAAGACGAAAGTCTATGACCAGTATGTGTTACCAGTGATGATTTACGGCAGTGAAACGTGGTCGCTAACTATGGACCTTATAAGGAGGCTCATGGTCACCCAGAGTGCAATGGAGAGAGCCATGCTTGGCGTTTCCCTGCGTGATCGAATCAGAAATGAGGAGATCCATAGGTGAACTAAAGTAACCGACATCGCTTGAAGGATTGCTCAGCTGAAGCGGCAGGGGGCGAGACAGGACACACACGCACACACACGGGGGTGAGAAGAACCGATGGCCGTTGGGGCAGAAAGGTTCTGGAATGGCTCGCGCGCACCGGACGACGCTCCGTGGGTAGGCCCCCGACAAGGTGGACCGACGCGAGGGTGAAGGTTGCGGGAAGCCGCTGGATGCGGGCCAAGCAGGACCGATCGTCGTGGAGATCCTTGGGGGAGGCCTATGCCCAGCAGTGGGTGTCATTCGGCTGATATGATGATGATGATGAAAACATTAGACAAATAACTAAAAGCAATATCAATACCCCTTTTGAGCGAAGTACCTAAAATGCACGATGCCTATAATTATACAGCTAGCATGTAGGGTTTTGCGTAGGTGTTTTTTTAATCGTGATTATTCGTGATTCATGTCATATAAAAACTCATCTGCTGTATGAACAACAGTATAATCTACAGAAATCGAGCGTTTTGCATAGTCTTTAAACACCGTTGCAAAATAAATCGCTTTTTTCGAAATACCGAAATTAAAAATATCGGTATTTTATCCTCAAATACCGGTATCAAAATACCGAAAAAATTAACCGATATACTGATACTTGCCTACCTTAGTTTCTAATGTCTCCTGAACTTCTTGTTGCTCTCATTAGTGGCCGCAACTCTAGGATGAGGTCCACGACTAAAGGCTTCGAGAGGTGATATATGCAGCATCCGGAATTTTGAATTGGTCAGCGAGTTCCCTTTGACGACGTATTGGCCTTTTGCACGTGTTGAGAAAATATGAGCACGTTCAAACAAATCTAGCCATAATAACCCTAATTGAGCTATTATTAAGGAATTCTTCGAATACACTTTCTGACAAACCTAATTAACGTCACAATGATGCAAAAGTTTGAAAATTCTTGGGAAACTAAGTTAATATTGTAATAATTATAAATGAATATAAGTTATACAGAAGTAAATATGTATTAACTTTTGTTCGATTCCTATTACGCAGATATCAGCAGCATATTCACGCCCAACTCCACGTTGAGTGTGTCACGTCTCGGTAAGGCGGCCCCTAGACGACACAATAATATTGCGCAATATGAAATATATTAAATATGATATATGAAATATGATAGATATTAAATATATGAAATATGGTTAAAGTTCATGGTAGTTTCTCAAAAAATAAATTAAAAAAAATAAAAAACCCGCCTGCATAAAAAGACAAGTCGACTGAAAAGATGGAAACAAGATTAAATAAATATTAAAGGTAACATGTCATATTAACATGCAGTCGGAGGCATGCATAAAGAAAGTGACATTATGAATGGTTGAATTATATTCCTCCGACTGCATGTTATTATGACATGTTACCTTTAATATTTATTTAATCTTGTTCCATCTTTTCAGTCGACTTGTCTTTTTATGCAGGCGGGTTTTTTAATTTTTTTAATTTATTTTTTAATTTATCTCTTTTTAGTTATTATATATTACGGTCATGATATACCTTTTTAAAATCCTTACAATAAGCCCTTTAATTTGACACCCATATTGCAGTATTCAAAAAAAATTTTTTTTTTTTTACTACGTATAATAGCACCGTACAGCCGCCATGTTTATTTTTTTATAACGCCACCTTCTTAAGAACACTTGGGCTGAAAAGACAAATCTAACGATATCTTAATCATAGAAATCCGTTCAGCCGTTTGAAAGATATGAGGTAATAAAGAATATTACATACAAACATACTTACAAGATACGCGCGAAAAACATAACCCGCAGTCGGGTAAAAAACAGTTTTTATTTGATTTAGATTATAGGAAAGTTTAAATTATTGGTATTCCAAATGGAAAACGAAGACTTTGTTCTATTAATCTCATTTACAGTTCTTGGTCGTTCCGAACCTTAGAGTAGTGAGTTAAAAAAAATGACACACGAGTCTACAAAGGGTTAAAATATTATCCAATATAATTGATCGTTTAGTTAGGGATTACGATTTTTTTATTGTAAATAGAGTACATTAAAAGCTAAGCTGCACGGAAAAAACAACTTTTCACGCACTTCTAAATTGACAGCGTAATACGAAACGATCTTGTCCACGCTCATAATCAACTTCACTTTGACTGTTTAAGGTAGCAAAATAGACCCCGTGGCCGGTATATTGGTAGAATATTTGCAGGATAGCTAGTCCACTGACCCGGCCCCCATACATGCTAGGAGACCAGTATTACTGCTAGCTCCTAGTAGATAGAACCTTCTACATATTTTTAATAGATAAAGGCAAAATCAGCTTCATAAACAAGCACATTTAGACGGCCGAGTACTGGACACAGTACTCGACACGACAAGTATCTTGAAGTTGAAAAAATGAGATGACATTACACATTCTTCACAAAACAGAAATCAAGCTCAATCTCAGAAAAATCACATAAGTTCCACTCATAATATGATTCGTGATCTAGTGCGGCGACCCCCTATTTGCTTACTAAGTTATATAATTATGTAACACTAAAATAGTAATCGCTCCGTGGGTAGGCCCCCGACAAGGTGGACTGACGATCTGGTGAAGGTCGCGGGAAGCCGCTGGATGCGGGCAGCGCAGGACCGATCGTCGTGGAGATCCTTAGGGGAGGCCTATACCCAGCAGTGGGTGTCGTGCGGCTGATATGATGAAAATTGTAATAAGTAACAAATACCTTGAGAACCTACAAAATATTTAACTTCTTATACTACCCTAAAACCTATACCCAGCAGTGGGTGTCATGCGGCCAATATGATGATGCTCTTAAGTGCACTATTTGGCAACATAACTAATGTTTTCTTTTTATAGTTGCGAAATCGAACAGGTGCATACGCCTCAATTTTTAACACAGATTAAATAAAAACATTACGTGACGTTTCACTTAAGACGTTCATACTAATCGATAGGCCAATAAAATATCCAAATTGTTAAGAAATTGCCACGAATTTCTTAATTTATATGAAAAATGCTCAGAGGGCCGGATAATCCGGATACTAGATAAGTCACCTTACATGACGTCATAATGTAAGAGCAGCTCGGGTAATATTATGTACATAAAATTTAAAGTAGTAACTTAGTAAAATTTTGTAAAATTTCCTCTAAATGGTTACTACTTACTTTAAGTTTTACTTTAGTTTTAGTGTCACGGTCGGATCGGTCGGTACGGTAGTCGCGATACATACCTACTCCTCACTCCCATTCTTTACAGTAAGTTACGGGAGACTTACTGTAAAGAATTGTGCTTTTTTTATTTACACACAAAAAAAATTCTTGGTAGGTACCTACTTAATCGTTTCTTTTTAAACTTTGCAAGCGGTAGGTACTAGCTACGGTACGAGGTAGGTAGGTAAGTACTAGAATATGACATCTCATCAGTCAGACTGTAATACGACAATAATACTTAACACAGTAAAATCAAATGTCATGTATTCGTTCGTATACCTACTCGTTACCTACCTATCGATCGCCGAACTTCAGTGCATACTTTGAAGTCGGACATTGTGCTGGCTCAGTATAAAAAAGACGCTATTCTTACAAACACTTTTACTTATCTACCTAAACTCGCTCGTACGCAACTCAAAAAACAAGACAACGCGCCAAAAGGCCCCATTTTTCAACTGTATGTAATATAAGATTCCATTGATAGAATCATTTTCATTTTTTTATTAAAATGACACAAATTGTGAATAGTGTTTCGTTACCCCCTACCGGTCTAGGTAGGTAGGTATTGACATGTCGCCGTGCGCGCGGCGGCGACGCGCGGCGGCTCGCCGCGCCGCGCGCCGGGCGGTTATCTTTGCAATGCTCCACTACATAGGTACTTGCTTGCGCGTATTTTCAATTTCTTAAGCGTGACATTTACATGTTTAATTTTGACGAATACATTATTGTAGTACACAAAAACCTATTATTAAACAATAAAATCACAGTTACCATTTTGGACTACTGAGAAATACATAATTATGGAAACGTAAAACATAAATGTTTAATTTTTGGCTTAAATGTCTAAAAAGACGCATTAAAGCTTAAAAAAAACAAACATCATAGTTACCATTTTGGCTTATCTAGATATTGAGATTAGATGAAAACTTTGAAAAAAAACAAGCATACGAATTTGGTTTCAGTTTAATTTTGCTATTATGTGATTGCATTTGAACGCACCTTAAAATTATACTAACGAGGTATTTGGTTACCTATTTTGCTTTTAGGAAAAAGTTAGGTAGTGTACGAAATCTCATTATTTTTATATAAAACGGTTACCACCGCGGATTTTTTACATCATATATCTAATTAATATTTGACACTTAATATCAATCCCCGATAAAATAATTAAAACAACGAGTTTACGAATTATGTCCAGATAAAGCTACTTTTATGCGCCTAATCGATTTCCCAGTGAAGGGAGTCGATAGCGCCCCATCTGCTCTGCAATGACCTTAATGCGTCTTCAAATTCCCATTTCTCTGCGAGAATGTCGACGTCAATGCATGTTACTGTTCTAGTGAAAGCTTTAAAATTAGCTGCTTGCTTCTTAATCATTTCGTCGAGCTTACTTGTTGAGCCCTGGGACTTGACCAAAGAATGACGACCTTGTGACGTGTCGCTGCTGCCGGCGATCTCCTGCCCTTTAACATCTCTTCCGCTGTCTGCTGTTTGATCAAGTTGTTTTTGTTGTTTAGCCGATACATCCTTCTTCAATAAAAGACTCTGGTATTGCTGATTTATATATTCCTTTACCGACTTATACTCTTGGAAAGTTTGCTCGTATTCTTTGTTCACAAAATATTGATGACTCCTGCTGACTTCCATAGTAAGCCTATCATGATTAGCCTGATATTCGCCCCAGTAGCTTTCTAATGTTTCCAAACGCCTCCTGAAATAGTCTGCTGTCTTCCGTTCTGAACTATCATTTTTGATGTTCGACAATAACTTTTTGGATAGCTCCAAAAATTTCACCCTGACCAACATACAATTCTTCTGTCTGCGTCATCGCTGCTGATAAAAAGACTTTGTTAAGAAAACAGGGAAGATCTTACTTGTTCTTTGCTGTAAACACCTGCAGATACTACAGGCTGCTGGTGCTGAACACGATCGATGAGCTGGCTAAGGACTGCTTGGCACACGCTTCTCGATCGTCGATGTAATGCTGGGAACGAGCTGCTAGTTAGCCCGCTGTTGAACTGCTGAGCGCGAGCTGTGTGCTCGCTGTTGCTGATTACAAGCTGCGTGCTTGCTGATGTAGTGCTGGATGCGAGCTGTGTGCTCGCAGATGCTGCTGGATGCGAGCTGTGTGCCCGCTGATGCTGCTGTGTACGAGCTGTATGCCCGTAGTCGACAATGTTGCTTGTTGTTGCTACGCTCCGTAATTAGAGCTCGTTTAGAATGTTTCTGCGTTTACTGATCACCGATTCACTGTTTAATGTTGTCACTGCATTCCAATCAGATCCTCACGCGGCGACAGAGGATACGACGACACACGCGAGGTCCTGACTCCTTAGATCGAAGGACCAGAAAAGATGTACGAGCCGGGCTGTACACTTTGACGAATGGTAATTTAAATGATAGATAAGTTTAGGAAAATAAAAGGTTTATTGCTAATTCACAAAGGGATCAAAATTACTTATTTAAATGCTAAATGAGGACGCGTGATTGTTGAATGAATGTTAATTGCGCACTGATTTTATGACAAAATATAATAAATCGAATGAGTTACAAAAGTGCTGATGCGTGACCTAAATTATGAGTACCAAGTTGAATGTAGGCATTTGTACACCGTACACAGTTAAAAGAGGTATCGAGGTTTGTGCAAAAAAAAATATAGCTTGCTGACTCTTCAATTTCCATTATTTTTATGCATTGCCGCTTGAAAAACGTGCCCCAAATAATGACCCAAATATGTACTGCCAAGTATTTATAATAGGATAGACTTTTTAAGAAAAAATAAAAATAAAAATATCTGTAAATTTACTTTAAAAAATAAACTTAAATCAATTTTGCTTAAAAATCTTGAAAAGCATTAACGTGAATGCATGCATTGTGTTTTGTATAGACTTAAAGTTTTTGATTTATGTAACTATACATTATGTAAAAAATGGGTGTGAACTTGCCAACAAACTGCACTGCAGTTTGGCGAGATATAAAAATGTGAAAACATGTAATGTATAATTATAAATAAATAAAAAAAAAAAAAAATATTACCTAATATTCGTCGTATCCTAGGAATAAAGCCCTAATTGAAAAATGCTTACTTTACAGGAGGAGGTTTTTTGTATTTTATTTAAATACATTTAAATTTAATTGGGTTGTTTAAGTTCAAATCAACGTTAAACTATTTTGCGGTAATTTTGACATCATAGACAAGACTTTTCATTATATATTTCTGCGATAAATGTGACTTAAGTCCTTTTTCGCCAAAGGAAATCTACGACTGTCAAACAATTATTAGGCATATGGTAGGTTGTGTCTTTATTCCAAGTATTTTACGTAGCCATAAAAGCACTAATGCCTTTTTTATACTTTTAGAATGAATACCAACTCAAGAAAATTGTTATTGGATTCTACCTTCTACCATAAAAACACAGTTTGAGTCTTAATAGACTTAATACACAAATTAATAGGTAACGAAAATTTCAAAATTTATGAAACAGCAGATTTTATGCGCTATTTCAGATTAGGTCCCATAGTTAAATTTGTTTAGTTTGATGGCCCCTTTCTACCATATACGGCTTTATAAGGCTATTACCAAACACCTTGTAAAAAAACAATCGTCCCAAATTATTTATAATAAATTGTTAAAAACCGTTATAAATATCTTAAAATAATATTTATCATAAATTACCAAACATACTTATCAAAAGTAAACAAACACAATTTCAAAAAATAATACCTTACAAAAATAATCGTCTCAATAATGGTTGTTTCGAGCTCAGACTTGCGATTAGCGGGAATTTCGGGTGTATTCAATGAAGAATTTATTTTTAAAAACGTATTACTATTTTATTAGAAAAAATATACAAAATTTAAATCAAAAACGGTTAATATTCAGGAATAATATGGGTGCGCGCGAGACGGCAGAAAATATCGAATGAATGCCGATGCGATCCTCGGGTCTGCTTCGATGTCGTCTCATTCGTTCGCTCTTCCATTCAGCCGATCCTCGTTCATTCGGCGGCTGTTTACGCGTCGTTGATATAGATGGCGCCAACATACCGCCGGCCTTGGAAGCTTCCACTTTAGCTTCCAAAAGTATATGAATAATCCTCTTCGTTTACGTCGACGATGATGGTGCCTCCGAAGTATCTTCTTCATGCGATGACACAGGTAGCGGGCAGATCTTCGAAAAGGCTCGTCGAACAGTCCCGGACGCTGTACGAATTTCAGCGACCCGGGATATTCCATCTTTGCCTGGGAACACTCGTACTATCCTCCCAAGGCGCCACTTGAGAGGCGGAAGATGATCTTCTTTCAGTAGGACGAGGCTGTCGAGTTTAATATCGTCTGATTTCTTCTTCCATTTGGTTCGGACTTGAAGTTCTGTTATGTACTCCTTTGACCACCGCTGCCAAAAGTGTTGACGCAGCTGTTCAATCCTGTCGTAACGTATTAGGCGTTCGGGCGGGACTCCGGTGACGTCATCGGCAGCTGGAGCAGTCAGAGGTCGTCCGATAAGGAAATGGGCAGGAGTTAAGGGTAGGTATTCTGCAGGGTCTGGGGACATAGAGGATATAGGCCGGGAGTTCAGGACAGCTTCGATCTGAACCAACACTGTGCTAAATTCCTCGTAAGTTAGTCTAGCACTGCCCAACACACGTTTAAGGTGATATTTACAAGATTTGACCCCAGCTTCCCAAAGTCCCCCAAAGTGAGGCGCGTATGGAGGAACAAATTTGAAAGAAATGCCATCATTAGCTGTAAAATCGATTATTTTGTTACAATTATCTTTAACCAAGAGAGGTGTCCAGGTTTGGACTTGGTCGAAGGATTTGGCGTGAAAATTAAACGTGGAAAAAATGGTTTTCGAAAAATGTAATAAAAATTGTGTTCGTTACAAAGGTTGTGATAGAAGTGTTTGTTGGATTTTGAAAATTAAAAAATTATATACAAATGCGCACCCGCGATTGGTGCCCTAAAATATGACGCGATCGAGGACGCTCCTGATTGGCTGCCGTTGCATGATCGCGCGGACACACAACTTTTACAGGTTTCCCAGAAATCATTATAGATGGCGCCTCATTCTCCGACATGCCCCCGGCCTTGGAAGCACCAGCTTACGAAACTCTTGCTGAATTAGTTGCTTGCTCATCATTGAAGAGGGGACAGATTCTGGTGACAGCGCGCCTGATGACACCAGACGCTGTGCGGATGTCGGCCACTCTCGCGATGCCGTCTTTGCCCGGTATGATGCGCTCCACACGACCCATTTGCCATTTCAGCGGCGGCAGGTTGTCGTCTTTGATAAAAGTGCTGTCGCAGCTGCTCCACCCTCTGGTAGCGATTGAGGCGGTGAACTGGCGTAGACTGCAGATCAGCAGCAGTCACAGGCGCTGTGAGTGAACGACCAACAAGGAAGTGAGCGGGAGTGAGGGGAGCGAGGTCATGAGGATCAGAGGACAAGGGGCTCAGTGGGCGAGAGTTGAGGACGGCTTCCACTTGTGCTAATAATGTGGTTAACTCCTCAAAAGTTAGGTGTGCATTGCCTACCACGCGATGGATGTGGTACTTGCATGATTGTACTCCTCTTTCCCAGAGGCCACCGTGATGAGCAGAGTAGGCAGGTATAAATTTAAATTTAATTTGTTGGCTACTAGCGTATTCAAATATTTCGGACGAACAACTATTTAAAAATTTCCTAAACTCATTCATTAATCCTACGAAATTTCGTCCGTTGTCCGAAAAAATTACTTCCGGTTTGCCACGCCGTGAAATAAACCGCTTTAAAGCGAGTAAATATGCGTCTGATGAGAGATTACTGACAAGTTCTAGGTGTACTGCGCGCGTTACGAAACAAATAAACAAACATATATAGGCTTTTACAGTTTTAGCCCCTCTCCCGCTGCGATTCAATACGAGCACCGGTCCCGCGAAATCAACCCCACATTGTGCAAATGGATAAGTTGGCGTGATTCGCTCCGAAGGTAAATTTCCCATAAGAGGAGTGACAACTTTGCCTTTTAAGCGCTTACAAATAATACATTCATGTATTACCTTCTTTGCGAGATCCCGCCCCCTTACCGGCCACCAGCGCTCGCGCAGAGCGAACAGCAGCGCCTGCTGCGCCGCGTGCAGTAGCTGTTTGTGTTCGTAGCGGAAGAGCAACACTGAAAATTGATGTTTACTAGATATGAGCGCGGGATGTTTTTTCTCATATGTGAAATGAGGTGAGTAATCGATGCGACCACCAACTCGTATCAATTTATCATCCCCAATAAACAAATTTAATTTACTTAAATTGTGTTTTGTTTTTAAGCTTCCTGTTTTTAACAATGCCTCATATTCGTCTGGAAACGACTCTAGCTAAAGTATTCACAGCATCTCTCAATTCATCAACATCGAGTGCGCCGGTTTTTTTGTTGACTTTATTGCGCGCATTATAAATAAATCGCAACATATAGGCCGTTGCGCGCATCATACGATTAAATTGAGAGAACCTGTGGAAAGGGAATAGTGACGTGCTAGGCTGCTGATCTGCTACCAACGTGTGTATACTCCTAGGTTTGAGTTCTGGTAGATCCTGCGTGTCGATCTCAAAATTACGCGAGTTCGTGGTCGCTCCAGGACTAAATTCGGGATCGCGAAGGAATGACGGACCTTCCCACCACAATGACGCTTTAGAAAGGTCAGGCAAGCCGACGCCACGTGATACCAGATCAGCAGGGTTGTTCTTTCCACTTACATGCCGCCACGGAAGTTCCTTAGTCAATTCGTGAATTTCCGTGGTTCTATTTTGAACGAAAGTTTTTAGTAGGTTAGGGGCCATACGTAACCATCCCAACACTATTGTTGAGTCCGTCCAAAACATAACTAAGTCAAAGTGAAGTTGCAACGACTCGCGAACCTTGTTATAAAGACGAGCGCCCAGCATTGCCCCCAGGAGCTCTAATCGGGGGATACTGACAGGGTGCAAGGGTGCGACCTTGCCCTTAGAACATAATAACCTAACAGTTACCTGATTCGCGCTAATTGTGCGAATATATATGCATGTACCGTACGCTGCTTGCGACGCGTCTGTAAAAATATGCAACTCAATGCTAATTGGATTTTCGCCTACGACGTGTCGCGGTACACGAATATTATTTAAAACTGATAGATCACTAACAAACCGTTCCCATGCTCGCGTGACGTCACTAGGGACCGGGTCGTCCCATCCCACCTTCAACAACCATAGCTTTTGTAGTAAAATCTTTGCGGTAATTACGACAGGACTAAGAATACCCAATGGGTCAAATATTTGCGAGACAGTCGATAAAATAATTCTTTTTGTTAAAAGGGCAGAATTGCTTTCAAACCCAGTTGTGAAATAAAACTCATCAGAACAGTTAAACCACCCAATGCCAAGCGTTTTACTATGAACGTTTTCATCTAACTTTAATTCCTTAGCATAATGGGGTAAAGATACCAATGATTGGTCATGGTCACCAGTGTTAAAATTAAATATCTTCTTTCGTAGCGGAAAGCACCCCGATTCTAATGTTTTCGCGGTTTTTTCGCAAATTTCTAATAATTTAGCTTTGTCATCATGACTGAGAACCATGTCATCAACATAAAAATTGTCATTTATTGCCTCTTTGACGTCACAGTCATCGCATTCGGCCGCTAATTGTTTTAAGCAACGACAACTTAAAAATGCCGCAGAAGCGGTTCCGTATGTAACGGAATTTAAACGGTATACACCGATGGGCTGTGATGAGTCATCGCGCCAAAGTATTAACTGTAAGTCCCTTTGGTCAGGTGATACAAGCACTTGCCTATACATTTTTTCTATATCCGCACAGGCTGTGTATTTATATTGGCGAAAGCGTAATAAAATAGAAAAAAGATCGCCTTGTATCGCGGGTCCCACTAATTGGATATCGTTGAGCGACTTCCCACTGCTGGACGGGGCACTAGCATTAAAAACGACGCGTAACTTAGTGGTAGTGCTATGAGCTCGAAATACGCCATGATGTGGCATGATATAATGCGGATCACCAAAGGAATTTACGGGTGTCATGTGACCTAAATTAATATATTCCCGAATAAATTCCGAATATAGTTTTTTATACTCGGGCGAGCGATCAAGTCTTTTTTCCAATGCTAAAAACTGCCGCTCAGCTTGAGAATACGTCTTACCTAAGGAATCAGCTGTTTCTTTGAGCGGAATTCGAACGCAAAACCTTCCGCTAGCATCGCGTGTCGTATTGTTTACGAAAGATTTTTCGCATTCCAACTCATCATCACTAAGCGCATTCTGAACCTTAGGTAGTTCTTCAAGCTCCCAGAACCGACGCAGTTGCATGTCTATCGACTGTGTAAAATTACATTGAACAATTTTATTATTGCGTGCATTAATTATGTTTAAAGAGCCCGACACTATCCATCCTAATTGTGTGTTTTGGAGGACCGGGCCATTAGGTAAACGAATTTTACCTTCTATAAGTAAGTCCCAAAATCGATCCGCGCCTATTAATAAATCAATATTTTGAGACTCCAAAAAATGTGGGTTAGCTAGCTGAACATTGTCAGGAATACTGAACTGTGCGCTTTGTATGTTAACAGCTGGCAGTGATGATGTTATTTGTGGTAGAACAAAATACGTAATGCGAGTGGAGTAGGTATTTATGCGTGATTTTATTTCTATGTTACAAATCTGCGTTGACTGTGACACAGAATTACCTACACCTCGTATTTCATGAGCGGACTGTATTACTTCGATATCTAATAATTCGCAAAATGATTTCGTAATAAAACATCGCTGACTCCCGTTATCCAGTAATGTGCGCGCTACGTGATAATTATGATGCTTATCGGCAACTTCGACTATAGCAGTCGACAACAAAACAGGTTGCACACATAGATTACGCGTATCGGTATGCGCTTGAGTTAACTGTATAGATTTGACTTTTTCACAAATTGCGGCGGTATCCGAACAACAAGGAACGAGAGGTGACGACGTCACGAGCAGCTGACTGCCGCGCGATGCACTTGCGCCGTCCGTCGGCTCATTGATAACGGGATTCGCAGATAGTAAGACCGCGCTTGGAGTTGCATTTAATTCGTCACTGTGTATGAGCGAGTTATGTTTTTTATTGCATTTTTTGCAAGGCCCGAATCGACAATCGTTCACGGTATGACCCGAACGCAAGCAGTTTTTACATAATTTGTGTTTTACAATCAAATCAAGTTTTAAATCGACAGTTAAATCTAAAAACTTTTGACAAGAATAAAGTGGGTGCTTACCGTTACACATTACGCAAGAAAAAGTATTTGCGCGTTGCTGATTATTGTGTACTTTATTGCTAGAAACATTGCAGTTCACTTTGGCATATTCGTGTGTGGATTGTTTTTTATTGTAAACATTGTGATTATGACAATTGCTTTTACTGTGCGAAACTAACAATGTTTCTAGCATATCAGCCCTGCGTTTTAGAAATTGTAGTAAATCATCAATTTTCAAGGTTACCTTGGAGTCACCGTCGTGATTAAGATTTAAGGAGCTGCAAAACGTAGCGTCAATGAAAACATATAAAGTTTTGTCGCATAGCTAGAAAAATCCACTCATTTTGAAAGATAGAAAAAAATATAATTGTATTTGACATATCCTGAATTAGAGACTTAGCTATTAAAAATTTCAAGTAAAAGCTTAGTTAGTGAAAAAAAATGATTTTTATAAAAAGATTTTTCGTCGCGTAGTACTCGATATTTTCAGCGGCAACTAGCATATTTTTCTCAAATTATAAATCGAACATAAGACGAATTAAAGAGTTATATAAAAAAAAAGAATGTTAATGTTATGGATCACTATTAAAATCAAAATAAACAGGTTTTTTAGCGCCTGAAAAATGTAAAGAGCAATGCACTTAGAAAAATATTTGCTAGTTTTCGGCAAACACAGAGATCTGGCGCGGGCGGGCGGGGTGAACGCCCGGGGCCGCATCGGGTGGTATTGAGAATGGGGCTGTACTTTTCATTTCATATCGTAGCGTGGTCGGTCTCGTATTTCCAAACTTTGTTTGTTTTAAGTAAATAAATAATTTTATTTAGTGCCAAGTAATAGTTTCAGGTGTTTGTTTTGTAGTTTTAGGTTTTAGTAATAAATAAAATAGATTTAGTGTAGTTTTACGTCATGTGACTGTGACTTGTTTTTATAGGTACCTAGTTTTGTACGAACTTGACTGTATAATTATTATTATTATTATTTATTATTATTTATTCATGTATTGTGTGTGTGTAAAATGGGAAACAAAAGGAACAAAGAATTGCGACGGATGTGTCGTAGAATTAGAAAACAAAAAAAAATTTACAAATCCAAGTAGGGTGAATATGCCTATTACCAGCCCCCCCTAAGATTTTTCAACTTTGAATCTCTGTTGCTGCCACATTACAGTCTTAAAATTATTGTTGATACAGTTTTAGGTAGCTTGATTGATCTTTATTACGAAAATAGTACTTAGTTTTACGTAGTTTTGTGGGAAAAAAAGAGAATCGTTTAAATTCACGACGGGCGAAAAACCCTAATTCCAGCCGTCTTTGCCCTAATATCAGCCGCTTTGTTCCCTAATTCCAGCCGGGTACAGGCTGTTCCAAAATAAAACAACCATGTTTGTATGAGATTAAAGAATATTCGTTTGGTAACTCTAATAATGATAATATAATACTAGTGGCTTTAAAATTATGGTTCCCATAACAAGTCATTGAAACTTATACCTCTCCTGTAGATATTAATCAACTTAGAATATATAAATATATTAAATATTGCGTAATAAAAAATAACTTATACAATAATCAACGAGTACGAGATCGTTTTAATTATTTGAAACCTATAAAAGCGTTTTCCAAGAAGTGAATATCGATATACAATTTTTGAATTGAATTTTTTTCTGTTTCTATGATTGATTATTATGATGATAATAAGTATGATTTTGATTATTATGTTTTTTTTTACATCTATGTATATAAAATTCAAAGTCCTGACTGACTGACTGACTGACTGACTGAGTGAGATATCAACGCACAGCCCAAACCGCTGAACCTAGAGACTTGAAATTTTGCACATAGGTTCCTTTTGCGGTCTAGGGGTGCACTAAGAAAGGATTTTTTAAAACTCACCCCCCAAGGGGGTGAAACGGGGGTCAAAAGTTTGTATGAAAGTCCCTCAGTTTTGAAGCTAGGATCTTGAAATTTTGTGTTTAGGCTGAACATTGAAAATTAATAAATACGGGTCTCAGCGTTTTTCAAAATTCTACCCCCGAAGGGGTCAAAGGGGGATAAAGTTGTGTATTGAAGAAAATCCTTTATATTCGAAGTAAAAATAACTAAATTTATAATTTAGGCTTATGGCTTTAAATCTAACGTAACGTATATTGTTATTGGTAGTATTTCAACCCCTATGGGGATGAAATGGGGGTGAAAAGAGAGTAAAAAACCCAAAAATAGATATGGATGTCGTTATTGGGGTTTTCTGGGATGACGATTGCAAAAGTGACATTTATTTTGAAGTCCAACACGGTGGACATGATTTGACCCCAAAAGGGGTGAAAATAGGGTTCAAATTTTGTATGGAAAAATAATATAAAATAGACATTACAACTTTAAACTTCGTAGGAGCACATCTTAAAATAAAAAGGCAAACATAATATTTTGTAATTTTGAAAATTAACCACTTAGGGGTAAATGAGGTGAGTAAACATAAAAATCGATATGGATGTCGTTCTTGAGGTTTTATGGGATAGTAATTGCGAAAATGAGATTTATTTTGAAGTCCAACACGGTGGACATGATTTAACCCCTAAAGGGGTGAAAATGGGGTTCAAAATTTGTATGGTAAAATAATATAAAATAGGCATTACAACTTTAAAATTCGTAGGAGCATGTCTAAAAATAAATAGGCAAACACATATTTTGTTATTTTAAAAATCATCCCTTAAGGTGTAAATGGGGTAAGTAAACATGAAAATCGATGTGGATGTCGTTCTTGAGGTTTCATGGGATGGTGATTGCGAAAATAACATTTATTTTGAAGTCGCACGGTGGACATGATTGGACCTGGACATGCACATCCAGGGGACGGGGACAGGGACAGGGAGGGATCGGGAACGGGATACTAATATCTCTGGATACAATTCTGAATATTATAAACTAGCTTCCGCCCGCGACTTCGTCCGCGTGGACATTCGATAAAATCCTCATGTTTTAATTTCATTAAATTCTGATCAGCCGTTTTTACGTGATTAGGCGGGTTCCCACCAAGCGCGCTGCCTCGCGAGGCAGGTGGGAACCCGCCTAATCACGTAAAAACGGCTGATCAGAATTTAATGAAATTAAAACATGAGGATTTTATCGCGCTTGGTGGGAACCCGCCTAATCACGTAAAAACGGCTGATCAGAATTTAATGAAATTAAAACATGAGGATTTTATCGAATGTCCACGCGGACGAAGTCGCGGGCGGAAGCTAGTCTAATATAAAAAAAAAACAAAAAAAAAATCATTTGAAAATACCCTGTATATTGCCGTAAAGTTTTGATGACCGGCTGATGTTAGGTTCTTATGTATTTCTTAATATCAGCCCCTAATTTGAAGAACAAATAACTTAGGAATTAAACATTATTCACCCGGCTGTATTTAGGCCATTGGGTGCAGGGTTAGTAATTCTAGTGAATAGCACTACAAATTCCAACCTAAAGACGAGCAAATTAAGATGAGATTGATTTCTTAAACGAAAGTTAAATACCCAACATCAGCCCCCGGCTGATAATAGAAAGTTTTGGAAAATCACATAGTCAAACTCCAGCCCCCCAAATTTTTCGAAATTAGTAAATTTAACTGCAAATTTGTAATCTTAAAACGTTATCTAACTAATCTATTACTAGTATCAAAGTTTAAAACTATAAAAAATTGCATCTTGCCTTCATAAACACACTTCCCAAAGTTCGCATCGATCGATGTTTTATGCTGTTTTTCAAACATAGTCACCTCTCGGTCTCGGTGAACATTTTTGGTCGTTGTGTGAATTGTAGGTGTTGTGACGGGGTAATACTGATTTCCAACGTCGAGGATTAACTAGGGATGTGGCTCTATTAAACAGTTTCCGATTTTTATTGTTTTTTAATTAAAGCAAAGCAAAAACGTATTGGGGGCTGGAATTAGGGGGGGGGGGGGGCTGGAGTTAGGCATATCCACCCTATTCCAAATTCATACAAATAGTCGAAAAGCGAGCCATACTTCGATCAAATACCTACGCGCCTCGAGTTCGGTCTGCAGTCTGCACTCGGTACCTACACAAACAGTAATGATCCCAACTATTTTATCATTAGTCGGTTTTGTCATTAGAAATTATTTTCTAAAAAAGTACGATTTGCCCAGTGCCCGGCCGTTTCTATTTCCGGCCCTCCTATTTCTATTGCCCAGTATACCGGCCGCCTTTCAAAGAACATGACGAGAAGAAAAAACCACATCGTTCAATGCAGTAGCGATCGTTTGAGTAATTCGCTAAAGTACACATCGGAAATAACAAGAGACAAACAATTAATATTATTAATATTGTGTACTAGTAGTATTTTGCAGGATAGCCAGTATACCGGCCTCCTAGTGTATACTAGGAGGCCGGTACACTGGGCAAGCACCCAGTAGATCCGGCCACCCGTTTCCATACAAAAAAAATCAACTTCAACATTAAAACAGTAATAAATAACAACATACCTTGAGAACAAACTAAATATTTACCTTTTATCGATGCCCTGAAGGACAATATTGACTATTTGGCAAGAGCTCTCCACTATTTTTTTTTTATCTCCACTTGCGAAATCGACCCGGATGCGGGCTTCAACGTAAACACAAATTATAAAATATTACGTAACGTTTCGCTAGTGGCGTCCATACCATTCGATAGATCGATAACAGTGTTGCCAGGAAAATATCCAAATTATTTTGAAAAAAAAAAAAATATATGTAGCTTACTTCCGCAAACAAAATATGCAAGATGCACCGCCCGCCCGCCCGCAAAAATATGCAGCACACCACAAAATATAAGTGCACAATACCTGCATTTAGCAAGACAGCAACACACCTTGCACCTTCACCAATTAGGCTACTCTACACGTGTTTCGCCCCAACCCGGAGCATCCTCAGGAGTTAGATCGTGCGTAAACCAACACCGAATGAGCAACTACGCCCTCCGACACCGTATTTATTGTCACTTCCTCCCCACTGCGCATCGAGTGACTGACAGTGACAACGGTTGAAGAATGTTGCCAGTTTCAAATAAAAAAGAAAGAAAACATGTTTTTTAATTTAAATTACCTACAAATAAATTGATATACATTAAATAATGTGTTTTATTAATAAGATACTTATTTTTAAGAATTATTATTATTTGAGAAAATACGCAGCAATGGCGAGGAAGAGACGTCAAGTTGATTGTTAAGTATGGTTCCATCAACATTGTGTTTGATAATTTCTAGGTTTTCCAACACGTTTAGTCGTAGACCTTTACTACAAGTATGTAAAACCTCATAGGAATGGCCATCAGATAATTGATGTCCGGTATTTAATAAATGTTCCGCGAAATGAGATCGTTCCGGTCGGCCAAAATAAGTATCTTATTAATAAAACACATTATTTAATGTATATCAATTTATTTGTAGGTAATTTAAATTAAAAAACATGTTTTCTTTCTTTTTTCTTTTTTATTTGAAACTGGCAACATTCTTCAACCGTTGTCACTGTCAGTCACTCGATGCGCAGTGGGGAGGAAGTGACAATAAATACGGTGTCGGAGGGCGTAGTTGCTCATTCGGTGTTGGTTTACGCACGATCTAACTCCTGAGGATGCTCCGGGTTGGGGCGAAACACGTGTAGAGTAGCCTAATTGGTGAAGGTGCAAGGTGTGTTGCTGTCTTGCTAAATGCAGGTATTGTGCACTTATATTTTGTGGTGTGCTGCATATTTTTGCGGGCGGGCGGGCGGTGCATCTTGCATATTTTGTTTGCGGAAGTAAGCTACATATATATATTTTTTTTTTTTTCAAAATGGTTTGGGACTTCCGCCAAGTGACGCCTGATTCAATCAAATAATATCCAAATTGTTAAGAAATTGCCACGAATTTCTTATTTTATTCGAAAAACTGTTGGGGGGCCGGATAACTGGAGGCGACCGGCTAACTAGGCATATTACCCTGTGTACATACTGACAAAATGCAAGTCAGCGTTTTGGAATTGGAATTTTTAGATTTTAGGCATTCACAATGCTATTTTTATATTAAGATAAATATTTTAATAGAAAAGTTCAGTCGGGTGAGTCGATTTTTTCTAGTATTTTCTATTAAAATATTTATCTTAATATATAATTTGTCACTAAAATCTGTGAAATAAAAATAAATAAATTAAAAAATATTAAAAACACAACTGCCTGACAAAAACGAACTAAAAAGTTAAAAAACAAGAGTGTCATTGCAGTCGGGGGACCTCTATGATCAAAAATTGTTCCATGAAACGATCCCCCGACTGCAATGACACTCTTATTATTTAACTTTTTAGTTCGTTTTTGTCATACCATACAGTCGTGTTTTTAATATTTTTTTTTTTTCCTACAAAATTTCGTAATACTAACTACTACTTTCGTAATAAAGACTAATCAACCTACCTAAAACTGTGTCAACAATATTTTTAAGACCGCAATTGTGGCAACAACAGAGATTCAAAGTTGAAAAATCCTTGGGGGGCTGGTATTAGGCATATTCACCCTACTATCTTATCTTCTTAATATATAAAATCGTAAACTGAATGACTGACTGACTGATCTATCAACGCACAGCTCAAACCGCTTGACCTAGAGACTTAAAATTTTGCACACAGATACCTTATACAGTGTAGGCATCCACTAAGGAAGGATTTTTGAAACTTCCATCCCTAAGGAGATGAAAGAAGGGATGAAAGTTTGTATGAAAGTCCCTCAGCTTTTAAGCTAGGATCTTCAAATTTTCTGTTTAGGCTGACGATTGAAAATTAATAAATACGGGTCTCAGCGTTTTTTAAAATTCTACCCCCAAAGGGGTCAAAAGGCGGATGAAGTTATGTATTGTAGAAAATCCTTCATTTTCGAAGTAAATATCGCTAAATTTATAATTTAGGCTTATGGATGGAAATCTAACGCATGAAATGGGTATCTATGGGTAAAAAAACCTTTAAATAGATATGAATGTCGTTATTGGTTTTTTTCTGGGATGACGAGTGGAAATAATTAAATTAAGTATCACGTCTGATTGTAACAAGTTTTGTAAATGTTTTCCTGGTTTAGGTTTAGATGATGATAAGTCTGGAAAATTATTTTTATTAAAAACATCATCATCATCAATATGATCTTTTTTGATATTTTGCATTATTTTTTTAAATTTGTCTTTTCTCTTAGGGCATTCCGAAGAAATAGATATGTTGTTTCCCTTGCAGTGAATGCATACGGCTTCTTTTGTTGTTTTAGTGCACTGTTTAAAATGGTGATTCTCGCTACAAATTGAGCACTTCTGTGCGTTTTTACCCGACTGCAAAGAAAGGGTTATGTGTTTCGCGCGTATCTTGTATGTTTGTATGTTTGTATGTATGTATGTTTGTATGTATGTTTGTATGTAATATTCTTTATTACCTCATATCTTTCAAACGGCTGAACGGATTTCTATGATTAAGATATCGTTAGATTGGTCTTTTCAGCCCAAGTGTTCTTAAGAAGGTGGCGTTATAAAAAAACCAACATGGCGGCTGTACGGTGCTATTATACGTAGTGAAAAAAAAATTTTTTTTTTAGAATACTGCAATATGGGTGTCAAATTAAAGGGCTTATTATAAGGATTTCAAAAAGGTATATCATGACCATAATATAATTATAAAAAAAAACAATAAAATAAAAAAAGTAAATTATATTACGCAAATGCGAGCGGCCGCTATAAACATGTCAATGAGAAATTTATATTTTGTTTGTGTATGTTAGCCACATTCATGATGAAAAAATAGGCTATAATATCATCCCAAAATCCCTCGGGATCGAAGCCTCAGGCTATGCCGCAGGGTACGGCTAAGTTAATCAATAGATGGCGCTGTAGCCGAGTACATCGCGGTATGGTTTTGTATTCATCATCAATAGATTTCTAGTTGCATAGACCATATCAATAGATGGCGTTGTAGCCAAATACATCTCGGTATGGTTTAGCTCTCTGTAGATTATATAAGGTCTTTTGTGTTTTTAACTGAAAATTTAAAGATAACAATAAAAGAATCGAAGAAACGATAACGAGAAATAAGAAGAAAAACTTTTATAATTGATAATTATTTTAATACGATTCCATCTAGCTAGCTAGAGTACATTCAGTATTTATTATACTAGATTCCATCTATCTAATTGGAACGCGTGTTGCATTACTTTACTTGCATTAATATTGAAAAAAATATTAAAGAAGTAGATTTTGTTAGGTTTTGTAGCAAGTATACCTAGTTTAGTTAGGACTAAGGATTAGGGTGTTTAGGAATATCTTATTACTGAATTAGTGATTAATTACATTCTCTTTGATATCGATAATAGTACATTACAGCCGTGAACGGGAAGCTAGCGATTGCATTGTCGAGGATGGTTTGAAGCCCGAGCCGCAGGCGAGGGCTTTAATCATTCGAGGCAATGCAAGTAGCTTCCAGAACAAGGCTTGTATAGTGCTTTTCTCAAGAAATGCGAGGAAATAAAAAACTTTTCAATTGAAACTTAATTAAATTTAATTAATATTAAAAATGAGTAATCAGACAAATCCTCTGAGTAATCTTGAATTACGTGCAACGCCATCTACCGCCGAGAAGCATAACCCATCTCATTTCGCTTCTCGGCGGTAGATGGCGCTGTACATAATTCAAGATTACTTAGAGGATTTGTCTCTGATAAATCTGGTACAATACAATGTAATATTTATTTATTCTTATAGTAATATACTCTGTGCGCACCATTTTTTTATTGTATCGTTATTATAGTACCTATTAAATAATTTTACCTTTATAATATTAACTGTCTTGTCGTTGGCTTGCGTGCCAGAAAAAAGGAACTAAAGTTATGGCTGTATGGTGCAAATGTGCCTTTGCTTTTTTTGTTTTTGTGAACAGCTAAAACAAAAAAAATAGAAAAACTAAAAAACCCACATGCATCAAAAAACAAGTCAACTGAAAAGATGGAAACAAGATAATATATAAAGGCAAACTTAAAAAATATTGATTGTAGTGTTTAGATTAAAGGCAAACTTAAAAAATATTGATGGTAGTGTTTAGATTAAAGGCAAACTTAAAACATATTGATGGTAGTGTTTAGAACTTTTATTCAACATACTTATTACCCGACTGCGGGTTATGTATTTCGCGCGTATCTTGTAAGTATGTTTGTTTGTATGTAATATTCTTTATTACCTCATATCTCTCAAACGGCTGAACGGATTTCTATGATTAAGATATCGTTAGATTGGTCTTTTCAGCCCAAGTGTTCTTATGAAGGTGGCGTTATAGAAAAACCAACATGGCGGCTGTACGGTGCTATTATATAAAGTGAAAAAAAAATTTTTTTTAGAATACTGCAATATGGGTGTCAAATTAAAGGGCTTATTATAAGGATTTCAAAAAGGTATATCATGACCGTAAAATATAATAACTAAAAAGAGATAAATAAAAAAATAAATTAAAAAAATTAAAAAACCCGCCTGCATAAAAAGACAAGTCGACTGAAAAGATGGAAACAAGATTAAATAAATATTAAAGGCAACATGTCATAATAACATGCAGTCGGAGGCATATAATTCAATTATTCATAATGTCACTTTCTTTATGCATGCCTCCGACTGCATGTTATTATGACATGTTGCCTTTAATATTTATTTAATCTTGTTTCCATCTTTTCAGTCGACTTGTCTTTTTATGCAGGCGGGTTTTTTACAATATTTGCCAATGTCGAAGGCAACGTAAGCATTGACTGACAGGAGGAATGTACTGGCTTACCTCAAAATACCAGCTGTTAATATCGACACTATCTGGAAGGGTTGGGCAGGAAAATGTGATGGCAACTGTCTGGGTAGGTATTGAGTATGGGGTTTTCATCATCGTCACGCCCGCGCCGCATCAGCCGACGCACAGACACGACGTCCCTGGAGCTGGATATGCCATTATATAATATTATGTTCTGATGAGACATATAACTTGGAACACCTCGAATAACGCCTGTAATCTCCGTTAACGTAGCCGGTATTGTGCATTTTACATTAAGTTCGGCCGCCGATTTAGTATTGTTTAAGGCCATATTGGCCAACCCTGGCCGCTCGAAGATCGCAGCGACTTTGTATCGGTTAATTCTTTTGAAGCGATTGATTCCCTTATTATGTCTTTTAAGAATAGCGCCAAGCGCCATTAGGTCTCTGTCGTCTTTTGGTTTTCCTTCATTCATAAATAACAAGGTACTTAAAAATTCCCCCATCTTCAGGGTACTGACGAGTGTAATTTTCTTAATTTACTTACTTAACTTTTTTCAATTAATTTTGAGCATTTTATTCAAAATGCTCGTAGCAACGTAATTTTGCGTCGTGATTTCGCGATCGCAAAACGGTATGATTTTATTTCAATTAGCAGACTTGGCCCCCTGAAGTGTGGCATCTGAATGGCTTTTGAATAGTTTGTGTCAACCAAACACACCACAATAACTTGACGCCATTGTAATTTGTTACCAAGATCGTACGGAACGCACAAACAGGCAAACGTGCGTGCGGCGACGCGACGCCCGCCGGCCGTGCCGTGCGTGGCAGCCCGACTGAGTTTTCTGTTTAACGGTATAGGCTAATATCGTGACCTTCAGCCCGTCCGGAGTGGGAGTAATCCTTATACCCAGTTAGGGTTACCATTGAGAAATTTGAAAAGTCCTGACAAAAAGCCGGATAGGACATGAAAAGTCCGGACATTTTCAGACAGATCCAGAGTCCATACATTTTGGGATTTCTCTTTCGAACACTACTGCTATGTATATTTTTTAACTAGTATCACACCACCTTATCTCAAAAAGCCCGTTTCTTATGAGATCCGTCCGTATGAGAACTAAAGTAACCGACATCGCTCGGAGAATTTACTTAACTGAAGTGGCAGTGGGCGGGACACATAGCTAGAAGAATTGATGGCCGTTTGGGCGACCGCACACCGGACGACGCTCCGTGGGTACTTGGGTAGGCCCCCGACAGGGTGGACCGACGATCTGGTGAAGGTCGCGCGGGAAGCCGCTGGATGCGGGCAGCGCAGGACCGATCGTCGTCGTGGAGATACTTGGGGGTGGCCTATACCCAGCAGTGGGTGTCGTGCGGCTGATAATTTGGATGAAGTAGGTATTAACTTATTTTTCATTTATTAGTAAGGCAATTAAAGTATAATTATTAGAGATGTACCGACTAGTCGGCGAATAGTCAGCAAAAGGCTCCGACTAGTCGGCCTATTACTTTATTCATATTTTTATGTTTAATGTAATTTCAATTTTAATTTTTTTAATATGGGTGATCAAAATAATACATTTTTCATGATATAATAAAGGAATATGAACGTTTGCTTGTACAATCATGAATTGAATCAGAAACCGTGGGTTCCTAGTCCTAGTGTAGCTACAGGTATCAATTTAATAAAAAGTGCTAAACAAAAATGTTTAGTTAGATGAGAGCATGTTAAAAAATTTATCTTTTTAATACGGGGCATGTTATGGTGTAAAAATAGAAAAACTAAAAAACCCACATGCATCAAAAAACAAGTCAACTGAAAAGATGGAAACAAGATAATATATAAAGGCAAACTTAAAAAATATTGATGGTAGTGTTTAGATTAAAGGCAAACTTAAAACATATTGATGGTAGTGTTTAGAACTTTTGTTCATCATAATAACATGCAGTCGGAGGCATGCATAAAGAAAGTGACATTATGAATGATTTTACTTATCATTCAATTCTATGCCTCCGACTACATGTTATTATATTGAACAAAAGTTCTAAACACTACCATCAATATGTTTTAAGTTTGCCTTTAATCTAAACACTACCATCAATATTTTTTAAGTTTGCCTTTAATCTAAACACTACCATCAATATTTTTTAAGTTTGCCTTTATTTTCAGTTGACTTGTTTTTTGATGCATGTGGGTTTTTTAGTTTTTCTATTTTATTTTTCTGTTGACTTGTCTTTTTTTAGGCAGGCGGGTTTTTAATTTTTTTAATTTAGTTGTTTTTTATTTACGTCTTTTTAGTTATATTCTCCTTACAAATTACGTAGACGGTCTAATTCTTTAAAAGAATTTTCATCGTGTGGTTTAAATAAGAATTTTTTAGGGTCAAGACAACTGACAGCAAGCCCTGCGAGAGATCGGACTCTGCTTAAAGCCACGTAAGCTTGACCTTTAGCAAATAGGTGACTGCTCAAATCGACAACTGCCCGGTCTAAAGTTGTACCTTGCAATTTATGCACAGTCACCGCCCAGCATAAAATTAGAGGTAGCATACGTCGCTCGATCTTGCCTTTACCGCGTAAACCATCAAACTCAGACGCAGAAGGTTCAATCCGAACACCAATACAAGAAGCTACCAATTTTCTAAATAATATTTTATCGATATCAAAGAGAATGTAATTAATCACTAATTCAGTAATAAGATATTCCTAAACACCCTATTCCTTAGTCCTAACTAAACTAGGTATGCTTGCTACAAAACCTAACAAAATCTACTTCTTTAATATTTTTTTCTCACTTATGCTCTGAAATCTTATCATTCCATTTGAAAAAGGAATGCGGGGCGTTCCACATTTCCGAGGGGGTCTGGTTCATCACATTCTAAATTTAAAATTCAGGCCAGGAATGAATTTCAATACTTACTTCCCGCACCAGCACCAGTGCGGGAAGTAGGTACAGTGCGAAGATTATCTGGGTGGTCTGCGGCAACTTCTTTTTTTTGTTTTAGCTGTTCACAAAAACAAAAAAAGTAAAGGCACATTTGCACCATACAGCCATAACTTTAGTTCCTTTTTTCTGGCACGCAAGCCAACTACAAGACAGTTAATATTATAAAGGTAAAATTATTTAATAGGTACTATAATAACGATACAATAAAAAAATGGTGCGCACAGAGTATATTACTATAAGAATAAATAAATATTACATTGTATTGTACCAGATTTATCAGAGACAAATCCTCTTAAGTAATCTTGAATTATGTACAGCGCCATCTACCGCCGAGAAGCGAAATGAGATGGGTTTTTGCTTCTCGGCGGTAGATGGCGCTGCACGTAATTCAAGATTACTCAGAGGATTTGTCTATGATTAATCTCATTTTTAATATTAATTAAATTTAATTAAGTTTCAATTGAAAAGTTTTTATTTCCTCGCATTTCTTGAGAAAAGCACTATACAAGCCTTGTTCTGGAAGCTACTTGCATTGCCTCGAATGATTAAAGCCCTCGCCTGCGGCTCGGGCTTCAAAACCATAAATAATGAATATACTCTAGCTAGCTAGATGGAATCGTATTAAAAAAATTATCTATTAAAAAAGCTGTTAATGTTAATTGTTATAAAGACCATAAACGAGAATCGTTTCTTCTTATTTCTCGTTATCGTTTCTTCGATTCTTTTATTATCTTTATATATTCAGTATAAACACAAAAGACCTTATATAATCTCCAGAGAGCTAAACCATACCGAGATGTATTTGGCTACAACGCCATCTATTGATATGGTCTATGCAACTAGAAATCTATTGATGATGAATACAAAACCATACCGCGATGTACTCGGCTACAGCGCCATCTATTGATTAACTTAGCCGTGCCCTGCGGCATAGCCTGAGGCTTCGATCCCGAGGGATTTTGGGATGATATTATAGCCTATTTTTTCATCATGAATGTGGCTAACATACACAAACAAAATATAAATTTCTCATTGACATGTTTATAGCGGCCGCTCGCATTTGCGTAATATAATTTACTTTTTTTATTTTATTGTTTTTTTATAATTATTTATTTATAATTATTTATTTATTTTTATTTTTTATGACCTTATGGTCATGATATACCTTTTTGAAATCCTTATAATAAGCCCTTTAATTTGACACCCATATTGCAGTATTCTAAAAAAAAAAATTTTTTTTCACTACGTATAATAGCACCGTACAGCCGCCATGTTGGTTTTTTATAACGCCACCTTCTTAAGAACACTTGGGCTGAAAAGACCAATCTAACGATATCTTAATCATAGAAATCCGTTCAGCCGTTTGAAAGATATGAGGTAATAAAGAATATTACATACAAACATACATACATACAAACATACAAACATACAAACATACAAACATACAAACATACAAACATACAAACATACAAACATACAAACATACAAACATACAAACATACAAACATACAAACATACAAACATACAAACATACAAACATACAAACATACAAACATACAAACATACAAACATACAAACATACAAACATACAAACATACAAACATACAAACATACAAACATACAAACATACAAACATACAAACATACAAACATACTTACAAGATACGCGCGAAACACATAACCCTTTCTTTGCAGTCGGGTAAAAAGACAAAATTCTCTGCCCCGTCAAGCAAGAGATAAATCTACCGAAAACAATGATCAGCTTAGCCGACTGGCCTTTTTGCAGCCGACTAGTCGGCCAGTTGTCTAGTCGGCCAAAGTCATAGTCGGCTAGTCGGCCAACATCTCTGATAATTATTATTATAAGTGAATTTATTTAGTTTAGACTGTACCCATTCCGCTTCGACCTGCATAACCTAGATGTTCGTCAGGTCATGGGTGGTTGGTGGGTTTGTACCCGTAGCGCGAACAGCTATCCAAAAAAATACACACATATAAAACATTCGATGGAGTAATTTTGTATGGAAAATGTGAACAGTGCCATCTACCGCCGAAAAGCAGAATGAGATTTCCCATAGAGAATTACTCTATCGAGTACATTCTCGCACGTTTTTTTCTCGATAGCTATTCGTGCTAAGGGTACAGTACCCGTAGCACGAACACCTATCGATAAAAATAACGGGCGTAAAACATTCGATAGGTAGAGTAATTTTGTATGTGGTAAAGTGCAATCTACCGCCGAAAAGCGAAATGTTAGGTATCGAGTACTTTTACGCGCGTTTTTTTTTGATAGGATGTTCGTGGTAGGTACAAAGTAGTCAACTAACTCCGAAATAAATCTATTGTCTGAAAAATTATTATTCTTTACAAAAAATATGCAAATACCTACATTATTAGCTTCGACTGTCCATTATATTATGAATAATATTTTTAAATAAGTGATTATAATTATTTTTAGTGCCTGGGATCGTCGTGTAAAATAGAGGTATTTACTTAATCTTATTTTTAATTAAAAATATGAATGTTAATGTTTTGTGTTCAAAATGATTAAGGTACAGTCAATGTTAATAAAAGAAATAGAAAACTGCGAAACATTCAAAGGGATGACTATAAATTCTGTACCTAAAATAAAATAAAAATAAAATAAAAGTAGCCTTTATTCTAGGTACCACAATATTTAGCATGCGTTACAAATTAACAATAATTGACAATAATAATTTGATTAAAAAAAATCATTGATTTAAATATAAATATTTTATATAGAATTGTTAAATAGGTATATAAAATTCAATTGATTTAAAATAAAAAGTGTGTTTATAATCATCATAATAAATAAAATTAAGATATTAATTTGTGGAAGTCGCCTCCTTGGCGTAGGCCTCCCCCAGCCTCCTTTCTTTCTTTCGCCTTCCTCCTCCAGTCCGATCCAACTCTTTCCTTAAACACATCCTCCCATCTTTTCTTCGGTCTACCTCTACTTCGCTGTCCTTCTCTTGGTAACCATTCTGTCAATTTTTTGGTCCATCTATCACTTTCTATTCTACATACATGACCTGCCCAACTCCATTGCAAACTTCTTATTCTTTCCAGTATATCGGTTACCTGTTATGATACTCATACCATCAACACACCATCAACTCTTATACTTTGTTTTTCACCATTAGTGATTATTTTTGATTTTGAGGTGTTTAACAATAGACCAACATTTCTGCTCTCACTCGCTAGCTCGTTCACCATGTTCTCTAACTGTGTACTTTCTTCTGCAAATATGGCAATGTCGTCCGCGAATCGCAAATGACTAAGGTACTCCTGCTGAAAATATTTTAGGTGAGAGCGGGTCACCCTGTCTTACACCTTTTTCGATGCGAAATTCGGGTCCATCTCTTTCTAGTCGAATTTTTGCGGAGCACTTCGAGTATAATAATATGCTGTGTAAAAGGTTTATATACCCTACATCTACATCTTGCTGTGCTAAAGCCTCCCAGATAGCGAAATGTTCCAAAGAGTCAAAAGCTTTAGAAGTCTATGAAACATATGACTGTATAGAGTCCTTCCATATTCCATGCATTTTTCAATTAGTTGTGTCACAACATGAATATGATCAATAGTTGAAATTTTTTTTCGAAATCCAGCTTGTTCCCGAGGTTGATTTTCATCTAAGATTTTGGAGATTCTTTTCAGTATAATTTTTGCGAAAATTTTTATAAACATTGGTCATTATACTTATTAGTCTATAATTGTTCAAATTAGCTCTATCACCCTTTTTATGTAGTAGAGTTGTTGTAGACTTAGACCACTGATCTGGAGTTGCTTTTTCCTGCAGTATGTTATTAAACATAATTTGTTGAGGTCTCTGTATTGGATTTGATAAAGATTTTAACAACTCGTTTATGATTTTGTCTTCTCCAGGTGTTTTGTCTTTTTTCTGGGTCTTGATTGCTAGTTCTATATCAGAAAGCAGTACTGTTGGCAATGTTTCATTACTTTCAGATTTTTTTGAAATACATTGTGTAGAGTTCTGTACTGTTTGTGTGGAGTAGAGATCTTGATAGAATTTTGTAGCTTCTTTAAGTATATCAAGCCTGTTTGTTATTTTACCTCCTACTCTATCCGTTAGAGGTCCATTTCGAAGATGTCTGAAGTTCTTTGTAGGCTTTTTCATAGCACCAGTTTTACTTATAAATTGCTCAAATATGCTTTTCCTCTGTGCTCTCCTTTTATCTGAAATCTGTCTGTTTATTTTCTTACTAATTTCTGTGATCTTTGTTCTAACTTCTTTGGTTCGCTTTAGGCTGTATAGTTGTTTTCTTTCTTCGAGTATTTTTTTAAAATAAGTTTTGCATTCGTCTAACCACTAAAGGTGGCAACAATTCAATATTAGTTCTGTGTATTTATCGAAATAATAATTAAAATTAAAATAGTGTATAAAAGTGCAGGAAAAACAATTAATTAGGCAGCAGAAGTTGTCATTTAAATGAACAATTGTTATCACATATATATTCATCCTATTTACGAAGAAAACACAACAAGAATATCATCAAATTCTTAAAGTTTGTGATACTTTGTGCAACAAAAATAGCAAACAACCACTGGGAAAACGTCAGTTGATGTAGGAACAACATAGAAACATGGAAAAATCATATTCCGAATTTCATAACCTAAAATTAAATGTGTAATTAGTCATCAAAAGTCGAAAACGTAGGGGAGGTGTGCCCAAAGCGGGCACCTTAAGAAAAAAAAAAGTATTTTATAACTTATTTAAGTTTATTATTTTTTCCCAAATGGGTCATTAATTTATCTCTCTTGAATTGAGCATGGTCCGATTTATCTAAAATTGAAAAATATAATATCTATAATCAAATTACGAAACCTCTACGATTGCCCGCTTTTCCCGAGGGGGGGGGCCTAAAGTGGGCACTCGTTTAGGGCAAAACGGGCATGGTTAAAATTTATATATAGATTACAACATTATTAGACAATGTATATCCATATTCTGTCTTCGATAAAAGAGGAATAAAAGAAACGAAAAATTAATCAAGTTTTATAATTAACAGCATTATTAAAATCAATCAATTAACAGTAATATTACACAATTTGAACAATGAACCATTAATTTCAGTAAGTTCTAGGTACTTAAGTAATAACAATAAATATCAAGCCTCGTTTGATAAATATCATAAAACAAAAATAATTATCTAAAAACATAATTATAAATAATTATAAAAAAAATAAAATTATATAAATACAAACTTTAATAATAATAAATAATATCAAAACAAAATAATATATTAATAATTTTTGACCTGATTTTTGACCGATCTAAGGTTCACCTCCTTCATCAACCACCTGAAACAGGCTTCCGGCACCTCGTCCTCAAATACCGGAACTTTAAGAATTTTTATAGAGATTGTCTCCTCGTGGTCCCCATGAAGGCGACCCCCGTTCCTGCACTACGTACAGGGCTACGGTTTGAGTTTTTTATTGGGGTTGTCTCCCCTCGGCCCCCAGAAGCGGGCCCCTGGTCCTGCACTACGTACAGGATAACAGGAGGGTCGGACTAATTAGCCATCACTGCAAATGAGACCAAAAGGATCATTTCCAGTGATACCCAGGGTACACCGTCCCCACTGTCGTTCCCGATTCACGGATGAATGGAGACAAACAGTAGAGGGAACACGAGGAGGTTATCCGACCACGTACCACAGGCACATCTCCCCTACCCAGTCACCGACTAAAAGGAACGAGAACGCCATCTACCGTCGCGGCCCGGGGCAGAGTTAAGTAAACTTTGCTATTGATCTGCAACGCATATTATTAATAACTACACTCACTAGAGGTCGGAACAGGATCACAACAATGGAAAATTTACAGAAAATATTGGAAACGATTCAACGTGATCTCGCCGAACAAAAGAAAGATATAAAAATCTAGAGCTTAACATAACTACAAATATAAACAAAAATATTGATGTAAAATTCCAAATTATAGAGACAAGAACGATAAACTTAGATAAGAAAGCCGAAGAACAAGAAAAAACTATTGAAAATTTAAAACGACAAATGAAGATAAAAAATATCATATTGTTTGGAATGGAAGAAACTGAACAGGGCTATGAAAATTTAAGGGATAATAATATATTAAACACTATAAACAAAAGTATGAAACTAAACTACCATAAGAGTGAGATAGAAAACGTAAAACGACTTGGAAAGAAAAAGACAGACCTAGGCCAGTAATCATTACGCTAACGACAGTAGGTCGAAAGATAGAGATTTTAAAGAAATATAAGTGTCTTAGTGGGAGATCGTGGGGATTGATTTGTATTGGGACCTTGCATTTTTGAGACAAAGCAAACCGCTTTGAATAGGTGTTCGTGGGGGTGATCTGAGCTGATTTAGCCCGGTTGGCACGCGGTTCCCCCCAGCAGGTGGGCAGGGGAGGGGGGAGAGCAGTGCGTCCGGCGGACCTCACTCTAAGCTTCATATCTGCATACATGTAGCAACTATATCAAGTTTGGTGTCATTTTCTTATAATTCGAGGACGAGGAATTCATTTTTAGGACTAAATTTTCACTCACCCATACAAACAACGCGCGATTTTTTTTTTCTCTACTATTTTTTTTTCGAATATTTTCTACAGAATTAAAACTATGGAGATTTGCCCCAGAAAAAAAAAACTGGTATATAGCCCAGTTATTTTCCTATATAAATTAATACATTTGTTAAACATTTTTGTCTAGTAACTGTGTTAAAAAAAAATTATGTCGCGCGGCGGAATTTTCTCTATAATTTATTTTCGAAAATCCTCTACAGAATTAAAACTATGAAGATTTTCCCCAGAAAAAAAATTACTGGTAAATAGCCCAGTTATCGTACTATATACAAAAACGTCTGCGTTAAAAAAAATGTGTCGCGCGGCGAAATTTTCTCTGCATTTTTTTTTATTTTGAATATTTTCTACAGAAATTAAAACTATAAAAATTTGCCCCAGAAAAAAATATTAGTGAATAGCCTTTTTTCAAAACGGCGGAAAAATTATAAAAAAAACAGAGTTCAGGTCGCTTTCCAGCTCTGCCTGTTCTTCTCTATAGGTCGCATTTCTCAACCGATTCACGTGAAATTTTGTAAGCAGGTTTGAAAATGATATAATTATTTTTTGTCAAGCCAGTTTTTTGAAATTTTCCGAAATGGCGGAGAAATGTTAAAAAAACAGATTTCAGTCCGGCTTTCCAGCGCTGTCTGTTCTCCTCTACAGGTCGCATTTCTCAACCGATTCTCGTGAAATTTTGTGAGCAGGTTTGAAAATAATATGAAATTTTTTTGTCATGCCAGTTTTTTTATTTTTTTCTAATTGGTGGAGATATGTTAAAAAAACATATTCCAGTCCGGCTTTCCAGCTCTGCCTGATCTTCTCTACAGGTCGCATTTCTCAACCGATTCTCGTGAAATTTTGTAAGCAGGTTTGAATATGATATAAAAAAAATTTGTTAAGCCAATTTTTTGTTTTTTTTCAAAATGGCGGATATATGTTAAAAAAACAGATTTCAGTCCAGTTCCAGCGCTGTCTGTTCTCCTCTACTGGTCGCATTTCTCAACCGATCCACGTGAAAATTTGTAAGCAGGTTTGAAAATAACATAATTTTTTTTGTCACGCCAGTTTTTTGAAATTTTTCTAATTGGTGGATATATGTAAAAAAAACATATTCCAGTTCAGCTTTCCAGCGCTGTCTTTTCTCTTCTACAGATAGCATTTCTCAGCCGATTCTCGTAAAATTTAATGACTAGGGTCAATTTTTTTTATTTTTTTTGTCTAGCCCGTTTTTTGTTTTTTTTTTTAATTTCGGAGATAAATGTATAAAAAACCATATTCCAGTCCCGCTTACAGTTGCTGTCGGGAAACATTCCGAATAATTCCCTTGGAATACTTCCGAATTATTCTGAATTATTCGGAAACATTCGGAATATTTCGATTCTCGAAATACAGGTGTAACGATAAAAAAAACAGCAAGATCGGTAAAAAAAGCAGCAGAAAATAGTTGACACATTTAAATACCTTCCTAGCCTACCTAGCAAGAAAAAACTCAGTCAATCTCTGATCATAGTAAAAGTAGTAAAGTAGGTATGAATAAGTAGATATCTTACTATCTAGCTCTTCTGGGTACCTACTTAAGTAGGTGCCTAGTAGGTACCTGCTAAACTAAGTACCTACCTATTTTAGCGAATTTTTAAAGGTAAGTATTTTCTTAATCTATGATAATATTAAAAACAGGCCAAGTACTAATTAGATCTAGAGTTTCTAATTAGATAATCAGCCCGCCGATCGGTGAGGTGGGATGGGATTTCTAAAAGGTAAGCCGATGGATGGGGATCAGCTTGTAATACAAGGTAGGTATGTAGGTACACAAATCTCGGCACGGATTTAGTTTGAGCGTTTAAATCCGTGCCGAGGCTTATTATATAGGTACGTACCTACCTACCTACATTTAAATTACGAAAAAGATTACCGTTTGTCTTTGTGATAAAGTTATTTATTACGCCGTTATAGACACTACCTACTAAAACCCAAGTTTTACAAATCGCAACCCGCCGTAACATAGGTATTAATAGGTACCTAGTACCTACCTATTTTCAAAAATAATATAATTTTTATTTTTTCGAGGTTTACCACTTGTTTTAGTGTTACCACCTATTTGTAGTGTTCTACAGCTTTGTTTGATTGCCACTGATAATTGTAAAACTATAGAAAGTGGCCATAATAATAATTATAGAGGTTTAAGATCAGATTAAGTCCAACCATATTCATCTGGTCTTAAATCTGTGTTTGGCTACTTTGCATGGTAGGTATTACTATTATCTGTGGCAAAAAGCTGTAGAACACGACCATAGCTAAATCATGTGGTACCATCAATGATTCACTGAGTTTTAAAATCATCCAGAACGAAATATTCCCTCCGAGCGCGAATTATTCCGAAGTATTCCCGAAGTATTCTGAAAACTTCTCGGCGAAGTGCGGTGAGCGGGCGAATACTTTTCCGGGGGGAGCCGCGTGCCCGCCACTCCCCGATCGCCGCGCCCGCGCCGCGCCGCCGTACTTTCTGTTCTGTGCCGCCGCCGCCACTAGATGGCGCCACGCGTCACGCACCACGGTCCGCGCACGAGTTGTTTGTTCATACCGTTCGTCCGTCGTCATCGCCTCGGTCGGGCGGCTATATATTTTCTAGCAAGATTGACCTATGATCTAAGACTAATATTGATCTGAGCCTATGATATTTTTTTATTTTTTATTTTTAGTTTGAAAAATTCTGATTGAAAGAAACTTTCCGGGAAGTATTCCGGAACTATTCGGAATCTTTCGGAAGTTTTGCAACTGTAGTCCCGCTTTCCTCCTCTACAGGTCGCATTTCTCAATTGAGATTGATTTGATAATTATGTAGAATTTTTTTGTCGAGACAGTTTTTCGATATTTTTCAAAATGGCGGAGATATTTAAAAGAACGTATTTTAATCCGGCACTGTGTGAAATTATGTGAATTTGACGTTGTGGTATAACTGGGCAGTAAACTATGAAGATTTGCCCCAGATCAGGTCGTAAGGGTGTCACTGACAAGATTGGAAACATTCTGAAGCGAGCGTCAATCAAAACTTACTTCAAGCCGCCGAAGAAGATCAACCAATTCTTACGACCTGTCAAGTGTAATATCCCCCTTCAAGCCGCAGGCGTCTACAAACTAGATTGTGACTGTGGGCTCTCCTACATCGGGCAAACAAAGAGAAGCATAGGGACCCGCGTTAAAGAACATGTAGCTGACATGAAACATTGGCGCGATAACAAGTCTGCAGTGAGTGAACACGGCTTTGAGGGGCCCAACCATTACATTAGATTTGACAAACCCCAAATCCTTGCTAGGGAACGTAGATTCATTCCTAGAATGCTCCGCGAGGCTATCGAAATAAATAAATATCCTAATTTCAATAGAGATGATGGTTGGAATATTCCACCAGCTTGGGACCCCATCATTCACAAGCTAAAGCCCCAAACACACACTGTAAGATCTAATGATACGGTTAGTTCCTTTTGCAAATAAATTAATTAATATAAAAGACGGAGGTCGGCCTTTCTCTCCAAGTTTTCTTTCGCCATTTCTTTCTTGGTGGGGCCTCCCAATTTTATGAAATGGTAGTAGTTTCAGTAGATTCTCTCTTTTTAGCATATAAAATTAAATTAAAACCAAACCAAAACTTAAACCAATTAAAATTTGTTAAATCTTAGTTTCTGAACGTCTTAAAAAATTCATCGCTTGAGGGTAGGCTCACAAGTAGCTTCAGTCCCCCGTGACCACGGCAGCTGCAAAGGTGCCGAAACGACGGGAAAACCAAAAATCAAACCAAATACCAACTAATTACCAAAGTACTTTCAATAAAACCGCGCTAGTATCCGTTAAAAGTGTTTTATTTCATGACAATACGATAACTTTGAGGAGGAAATGAAGAACCTTATTTTGCAAATGTCGAAATCAGAGAGAGCCCAAAATACTGTACCTACCTAGTATTAATTGAAAATATTTGTTTTTAATTCTCTTTTTAGTGTTCACTTAGCACTTTAGTAATACTTCTTACGAGGTGGGGGCTGGTAACCTGAGATACAGGTACTACCTAGTTCAGGTATCAGTCCACAATAATCAGTCAAATCCTACTGCTAAATTAGAATGCCCATTCCAGCCCCAAGGATTCTTTCAAGTTACAGTTATGAAATATTTATGAAAAATGTTTAATAAAATTACTAATACTAACAACAAATTATAATTTTTAAATTTGAGATTTTTGCATTCACAATGCTATTTTTACACAATACTAAATAATATACTAGAAATTATAGCGGGTTCGATTCCCGTCTGAGTATTGATCTGGTGCGAGTCGTATTTTTTCTAGTATATTATTTAGTATTGTGTAAAAATAGCATTGTGAATGCAAAAATCTCAAATTTAAAAATTATATAGCTATTTCATCTTAATCGATTGCCAAATATCTGGAAAGATATTTCAATTGAATGTCGAGGTAATTCCTCACATTGGTGAAATAACGCTGGCTTGCAGCGTAAGAGTAGGATATACTAGAAGAAATTCGGCGATGTCACTAGTGACTCGGTAGCTCAGCGGTCAGAGCATTGGACCGGATATCCAAAGTTCGCGGGTTCGATTCCCGTCTGAGTATTGATCTGGTGCGAGTCGTATTTTTTCTAGTATATTATTTAGTATTGTGTAACAAATTATAAATTCAAACAAAAGCAGCGGATAAAAAGTCAACATTTATTAGTTTTTATTAGCATTCTATGCCATTTTCGGGCGCCCAGTATTAGTCTTATCTATCAGTGTTGCCAACAAACACCTTAATGGACTTTTTATTGGCACTTTTTATTCTTTTTATGGACACTTTTTATTCACAAAAATAGTTCTTTAAATGTTAAGGTAATGCCAGGTCCATAGCGCATGTTTTGCCCTACACAATCAACAAAACCCTTTAGGACCATAATGTCTACTTCATAAAATGATCACTTCCCAAAAATACCTAATCCCAGAATGACCATTCCCAGATCGTCCACTTCCCGTAATTACTGCTTTCTCAGATTGACCATCTCCCACATTGGCCACTTCCTAAAAAGACCACTTCCCACTCAACAAAATCCTCATACTTTTTTTTGTTGAATGTTGAGATGTTTTTGTTGAAACACGCGCTATGGACCCGGCGGAATAATAATAGTACATTACTGCAGCGGCACGCAAGACAGGTATTGAAGGACGAACGTGAAAACGTGGGCCGAGGCGAAGCCGAGGCACACATACGTGAGTCCATCAATGCCTAGTTGCGGCCAAGGCTTGTATATTACTTTTCTCAAATAATGCGCGGAAATTCAAACCAAGTAGGTATTTTTAACTTTAATTTTTATTTCAAATTGTTTGAGCTGGGGTGGAGTGCTGATTCGTGCAATTGAAAGTACGACTTCTTCAGTTGAAATTATATATTACAAAAACTTAGTACATTGGGTTTGATTCTGTCGTTATATATATATAGTATTTCGAACGGTATAGTAGACGAGAGGGGAAGAGACGCGCGCGCACGCGCGCGCGCGCCCTCTCTGGTTTCTTGACAATGACGTTGACGTTAATGAAGTTGACAGGTGACGTTTCGATGGCAGTATTGCCAGGAGTTAACACAAATTAAAGCAAAAAATTTAAAAAAGAAGAAAGGAGCCAGTTTCTTTATTTTTTTAGAATGTGCACATCAAGGCCTTTCATTTGATATACCTAATATTAAAAAAAAAAAATTTTTCGTTTTTTTTTCTTTTTTTTTTCATATTTTTGGAATGTGGTCATCAAGACCTTTCATTTGATACCCATATTGAAAAAAATATTTTTTTTTGTTTATTTTTCATATTTTTTGAATGTGCTCATCAAGGCCTTTCATTTGATACCCAACCTAATATTAAAAAAAAAAGTTTTTTTTTTTTTTTTTTTTCGTTTTTTTTTCATATTTTTGGAATGTGCTTATCAAGACCTTTCATTTATACCTAGGTATTTAAAAAAAAGTTTTTTTTCTTTTTTTTTTCGTTTTTTTTCATATTTTTGGAATGTGCTCATTAAGACCTTTCATTTGATACCACCTAGGTATTAGAAATTTTTTTTTTTTCGTTTTTTTTTTAAATTTTGGAATGTGCTCATCAAGGCCTTTCATTTCATACCCATATTACCCATTATCATATATCTAATATTAAAAAAAAGTTTTTTTCTTTTTTTTACGTTTTTTTTTCATATTTTTGGAATGTGCTCATCAAGGCCTTTCATTTGATACCCATATACCTAATATATAAAAAAAAAATTGGATTGTGCTCGCTCATCAAGGCCTTTCATTTGATACCCATTATTCGTGTTTCATTAAAAAGTTCGCTCCATTTCTGAATTACATGTGCGTAATGAGTTTTTAACCGACTTCCAAAAAAGGAGGAGGTTCTATGTTCGTCTGTATATTTCGTCGCCGTAGAGCGAGAAGTCACCAAGACATTTGGCCAAAAATGAGTTAGAAATGTCATCAAAATCTCCAATTTTTTCTACGTCTTTTATTTTAGATAGTGCAAAAAATAACTAACTTTACATTTGGACTACAACACATTAGTCGAAAACTAATTAATTTACTTAAACACTTTATCATTATTCGGAGGCATTGCAAATCTGTACCTAAGTCGATTTGGTTACTTTTCCCCTTTACAAAATAAATTATAACTAGAACTCAATCCAGGGCAAAATCAACTAAAATAACTAGATTAGTTTTAGAATGACTAGTTCGAATCGGTTCGATATAAAATATGAAAGCGAAAATTAACCAACTCATCTTAATGACTACTCGATCGACATTTATGTATCAAAATGTTTTATTCTAGTGTTTTAGAATAAAGCTGGTGACTTTTTACCCGTGTCTGGATCACTTTTAATGAGAATAACTCCAGTTAGTTAGTTTATGACTGATGTTAGGAAATTCAATAGGATGTTTCAATGATTATTGGTAACTTTATAATTCACACTATTTTTATTTATTATTTACTAATCTTATAATTAAGGTATTTTGATGTAGAATTCAATACGTTTCGCCAAAAATATGACCGTACGCAAGCTCTTGTGATGATATTCTGTTTTTTTATACAATTATCTATGAGGTTTATACGCAATTTATTACTTGTAGCAACTAGAAAATCTCTTTAGCTTGTCGTATGTTTTTTTTGTGGCTACAACTTTACGTTTTCTATATAAAAATATAGGAACCTTTAACCTTCATGGACCTTTAAGACAAAAAGAGTTGATATTAATGCATTAATCATACTTCTGCAATGTATTTATAAAAAAACACGAATAAAATAAAATAAAAAAACGTATCAATAAACATAATTCAATCAATTCGATTCCTCTTCACCTTGATCGTTAACATCAGGTTCCAACACCCTGTCCTCAAAGTCTTTGCTAGCAGCTAGACTCATACCATGTGTGAAGTTCCAGGGGTATGATACCCTTGCGACAAGATCAATAAGGACTTTATTCTTAGACTCTGAAATAAGAAGAGGCTGGCTAGCTTCAGCTATCAAATCGGTTCTCCTTGTGTGGGTTGGCACGTAAATGTGGACTGTAGATAGGTAATAAAAACTCACTGACTGGTATGCTTGACTTGAGGCAGGGTTTATTTTGGAAGCAAAGGCACATACAAATTTGTATATTTTAACTCAATTAGTTATAAAAGTATGGAACACGAACCACACGCAATGGTGTCCGGAAACGAAGAGAGAGCGGGAAGCGCCCCTCCATATGAAGCAGTGATGTACAATACAAATAGTGTTGGGTAACATGCCAACATGCTGCGGCCTTACAAAATTTATTTCTACGTTAAACAAAACACTATTTTCTTTTATTACACTGCACTACAAGTTAACATCATAAGCTACTAGTAAACATTATGGTTTTCAAATAACAAGTAAGTACTAAAGCAAAACTATTTTGTATAAGAACAGTTAAGAATTTTTTCACAAGTTGTTAAGCAAATGCTTAGTGTTGAAACTTTTATTTAGTTTACAGAGTTAGAACATATAACTAAATTGTTGTAATTGTGATAATTATTACATAACAATTTATTGTTTTAATTCTTGTTTTATTTACTACCTTACACAAAGGAAAATGCTTAATCATCTATAGGTAATACACTAATCTTTAAAATAGAACGGACATGATACTTGCCATTGGCAGCCCTAACTTCCACAGCTCTTACTAGGCCATCGTGACCGGGAAATATTTTAGTTATTCTAGCCATGGGCCATGACAATGGTAGTGTATTGTCCTCTCTTAGAATAACAAGAGTACCAATTTTTACATTTCGTGATACATTTAACCATTTTGGTCGATTTTGTAAGACATTTAAATAATGTTTGTACCACATTTTCCAAAAAGACTGTTTGATCTGAGTACACAATTGCCAAAACTTTAATCTATTTTGTGGTACATTAGTTACATCTTCTTCTGGATACATAGTTAAATAGCATTTCCAATTAAAAAATGTCCAGGAGTTAAATAGCTAAAATCATTTACATCAGATGTTGACAAAGGTATAAGTGGTCTAGAGTTTAAGATGCATTCAATTTCTGTCAAAATTGTATTAAATTGTTCATAAGTTAACAATTGATTTTGTAGTACTCTTTTTAAATGATATTTGGTACTTTTAACTGCGGCCTCCCACAGTCCGCCAAAGGTAGGAGAATAAGATGGTATAAAATAGAAATTTATACCATGCTGTGCTGCATATTGACAAACTTTGCTTTGGTGACTGTGTGAGGACATTAAATTATAAAGCTCAGTTAATTGGTTCCTTGCTCCTTTAAATGTGCTAGCGTTGTCAGAGTAGATTTCTTTAGGCAACCCCCTTCTGGAGATAAATCGCCTAAGGCACGCGAGGTAAGATTCTGTTGTGAGGTCGGAAGTTAGCTCAAGGTGAATCGCCTTGGTTGCGAAACAGACAAACACGCAAATGTACCCTTTTCCCTCTAGGGAGCGTCTCACGCGCGAGAGTTTAATTTTAAAAGCTCCGCAATAATCTACCCCAACTTTTTCATAGGGACGGCTCATAGCCGTCACCCGATCAGCTGGCAGGGAACCCATTAGCTGCTTAGTGGCATGCGCCTTATTTCTGAAACATGTTATACACTTTTTTGTTATTTTCTTAACATACAACAAGATCCAAAATTTTTGATTTAAATTAGACAACAACAGTCTTGGACCAGCATGCAAAAGCCTGTCATGTTCTGACCTTACAATGCAGAGAGTGATAGGTGACTCTCTGGGTAAGATAGCTTGATGCTTTTGAGTATAAGGAATATTAGAGTGATGCAAGCGGCCACCTACACGTAACACGCCTGAGTTATCAATAAATGGAAATAAGCTTTGTAAATTGCCTTTGACACTTTTGTTATTTTTTAAACTAGTAATTTCCTCTTTAAAATACATTTCTTGCTCATGTTTAACAAGCAACATTAAAGCTTCATTCATCTCAGCGCTAGACAAATATTTATGGGTAAGTTTATTACCTTTCAAATTATTAATGAATCTTAAGACATAAGCTAAAGTACGAACCATTTTGTGGATGCTAGAATAATTGCGTATATTATCGAAGACATCATTGGGTACCTGGCAGCTTGAGAATGCAGAGGTGGGCGCAGACTTCGTCTCAGGTAAGTCCTCCGGTAAGTCTACAGGTATATCAAATGTATAACGACTGTTATACAGAGAGCTAGGTCCACACCACCATGTAGCACATGCAGCAAGCTCACTGGGCGCGACTCCTCTGCTGACATAGTCCGCAGGGTTCTGGTCGGTGCTGACATAAAGCCAGTGACTGTCAGGAACATTAATGGTGATTGCTTTCACTCTGTTCGCCACGTAAGCGTTAAGACGCATAGGTTCCGCGTGCAACCATGCAAGTGCTATTTTTGAATCCGTGAATAAATAGGTATTCTTTATATTAATTTTTAGCTTTAGCGTGCTTTGAACTTTTTTGATTAATATAGAAAGAAGTAACATGGCGTTAAGCTCCAGGCGCGGCACGGTAGCATTCTTGTTGTTAAGCGGATTGATGCGTGATTTAGAACAGAGTAAATGCATATTTATATTACCTTTGGGATCTGTGATGCGCAGGTACACGCAGCATCCATATCCCGTTGAGCTGGAGGCATCTGAGAAACCTATGAGTTCAACAGTGTCTAAATCAGATAAAGTTACATTTCTATTTATTAAAATTGGCTCCATTACAGCTAGACTTGAACAAAATTGTAGCCACTCATTTTTGACATCATCATCGGGTGTAGAGTCCCAGCTTGTTTTCGAGGACCACAATTTTTGCATGATGGCTTTAGCCTGCACTATAATGGGGGATACAAAACCCATGGGATCATAAAATTTCCCTATATAAGAGAGAATATCTCTTTTTGTAAAATCTTTAATGTTAAATAGCTCTGGGCAGGTAATCTTAAATTGATCATCCTTTACTAACAATGTTAAACCTAGGGCTTTTAAAGTACAATCATGTTTTTGAAGTTCAAAATTATCAAAGTGCTGTTCAGTTGAAGGAATGTCCACTAGTATGCTGTCTTCATTGGAAGACCATTTGTGAGTGTGAAAAGAACCCAATTGCAGTAGTTGCTGAAGTTGAGACTTGGCAACCAAAACCGTTTCTAAATCGTTATGACTGTATAGTACATCATCGACATACGTACAGTTATTTAATATGTGTGATGCTAAAGGAAATGTTTGCTCATGCAATGTTGCTAATTCTTTGAGACATCTAGTTGCAAGGTATGTAGAACTTTTTAAGCCGTAAGTAACTGTGTCCAGTCTGATGCATTTTATCGTTTCATCAGGACTGTCCCTCCATAAAATATTTTGCAAAGTTGTATGTTCTGGAATTACATTTATATTTCTGAACATCTGTTTTATATCAGTTGTGAATGTAAAGTTACCAATTCTAAATAACAATAATATTTCAAACAGATCTCTCTGAACAACCGGCCCGTTTAGTAACAGATCATTCAGTGAAATCTTTTTGTTGGTTTTCATAGAACCATCGAACACTGTGCGTAATTTAGTTGTTTTACTATCTGGTTTTAAAACTGCATGATGAGGCAAAAAGTACACAGCATCCTTATTTAATTGATACTGTTCAATGTCTACATAATGACCATGTTTTAAATTTATATAGTCATGGATGAATTTACTATATTCAGCAAAGAGATTAGGATCTTTATGTAATTTTTTCTCTAAGTTAAGAAATCTTTTTAAAGCAAGATTAAAAGAATTGCCTAAAGCATCATTCACATTATTTAAAGGTAATTTCAAAGGTAAAGCAACTTCAAAACGATTTTCCTTCAACTGTACAGTATTTTTAAAGGTATATTCACATAGTTCTTGCTCTGAAGATTTTTCATCGAAAACTTCAGGGACACTTTCGGTTTTCCAAAAGTTAGATAAAGTATGATTGATATCATCATCACATGTAAGACATTTTAAAGCTACCTTATTGCAGACCTTTGATGATGTCAAGTTGGGCAGTGTACCTCCAATAATATAACCGAATTGAGTGTTGATGAGACGGGGAAGCTGTGCACCGCACGGCGATGCAGGTTGCTGGGAGTAAGGCGGCGCCACAGACGTACAGTCCGGTGACTCCGATGGAAGCAGCACCTGGAAAAACACATCAGCCCCCATTAGTATGTCAATCTCGGCTGGTACATAAAATTGATCGTCTGCCAATCTGACATTTTTGGGGATCAAAATACTTTTGTGATCAAGTTTAGTTTGAGGTAGATTGCATGTGATCTGTTCTACTACATGGCAGTTGACAGTTACATTATAAGGATTAATTAAAGAATAAATTGTTAAAGGTAAGCAATGCTTCAACCTAGTTTTAGCATTTGTAATGCCAACAACATTGACACTAGTTTGTGTGGGCTTCATATCAAGCAGCTGTAATGCTTTTTCCGATACAAAAGACAGCTGGGACCCACTGTCAAGTAGGGCTCTCAAATGAATTTCAGTGCCGTCTCGAGCTATAAGTTTGACCTTTGCTGTAGGTAAAAGAACATCATTAGAAAATTTAATATTATTATTTGCTGCCATTGAGACAGAAGATGAAGCGGCTACACTGTCGGCAATATCAGACGACAGCGATGGAGCACTGTCGTTGTTATTATGCAACAGTGTATTGTGAGCCTTTTTGCACTCCGCACAGCGGAAGTGATATTTGCATCTATTTTGATGATTACCTAGACATATGCAGCAAAGTCCCTTTTCTTTTATAAATTGTACTCTTTTAGCGACTGGCAATAATTTAAAATTGTTACAAAGATAATATAATCTATGCTCAGACTTACATAGGAGACATGTAGGCTGCTTCGTGGCAGTGTAGGCTACTAGCCCTTGCCCTTTGGTCTGCTGGCGATGCTGACCGGTGAAGTTGCTGCCCGGATCTGCATTTTCAAGCGCCAGCGCTCGCTTCTCCACATAAGCGAGGAAGGCTCCTCCTCCGTGTTCCTCTCAAGTTGATATGCGCGCGACGTGTACATGTCTAGTTTGCGACAAAGTATACACAATATTATAGCATCCCAGTATTTAACATTAGGCTTAAGATTTGATAAGGCTGCAATGATTTGTTTAATGTTACATACAAATTCTCGTAAATTGACAGCTGTAGATTTTACAATAGGCTTAAGGTCAATTAACAAATTAATGTGTTCATTTAATAATCTATACTTGTTATTATATCTATTATCTAAAATGTCAAGAGCTTTTACATAACTTTCTACGGTTTAATTAAGTCATGTGGCTCGGCTTTTAAATAACTGCGTAAATAGTACAGTTTTTGAATATTATCCAAGCTTTGATTTTGATCAATTAATGACTTATATAAATTTATAAATGGAATGTATTCTGAACACTTACCACTAAAGGTGTTAAGAACAATGTTGGGTAAATTAATTTTGGAAGACACTGATGCCACTGGATTGACTGTGTTCACTGGAGTTGAGAGAGATTCATTCTCGGCATAAATTTGTTTGCCCTTATTAAGCTGCTGGTCAATTTTTGTAAGGATTGCAAAATAAGTATCTTCCACCTTTTCGATGTTTTCCGAATCGGCGGGATCCAACAATGATATTTTGACATTTAGATTCTCGTATTTTTGAAAAGCGTCAATGAGTCGAGCCTTTTTAGCAAGTATTAGCTCGTTGCACGCAACAGAAAGAGATTTTTCATGAATAAAATTTAACAATCTGGATATTGCGCCTTTAGTTTGGCCACGCGAGGCAACTAATTCTCTCAAATCCACCGCCACTGTCAGGCTACTTTGCGCCACAGTTTGCTCACTTTTTTCAGTCATTATTAATTACACAAATACAACTTTACGTAACGTATAGCACAATAAAAAATATAACAAAGTTACTACAACACGCCGTGAATAAAAACGTGACAGCACAAAATGGCGAAGTATGGAGTATGACGAAGTCACGAAGCAGGCGCAGGAGGCGATGCGGGGTTCACACGGCAGCAAACGCGTCGTCCAATGGGGTGCGAGTGTCGCTATTTCCTCCGAACGCTTCCTCCAATCGTAGCGCTTTGCAGCAGGCTTGTCCGTTCTTTCTGATTTTTGATTGGTGCTTTGTGCCACTACCACGGGCTTGAAATGAAAGCGCCACGAGAAATATTCTATGGCGACGACGAAAAATATGGCGTCGTATGTACGTACTTGAATGAGGCGTAGTGTTTTTCGATCGCAGATAACTTGTAATGCCTTTCTTGGATGAGGTTATGTCGCTTGAATTAATGCGCGTCGATGCTTCCGATTGCAAGGCAAATCCTTGGCCCTTTCTCAGCAGTCTTTTGGTCGGCGAAGAGGGACCATGTGGGTTGGCACGTAAATGTGGACTGTAGATAGGTAATAAAAACTCACTGACTGGTATGCTTGACTTGAGGCAGGGTTTATTTTGGAAGCAAAGGCACATACAAATTTGTATATTTTAACTCAATTAGTTATAAAAGTATGGAACACGAACCACACGCAATGGTGTCCGGAAACGAAGAGAGAGCGGGAAGCGCCCCTCCATATGAAGCAGTGATGTACAATACAAATAGTGTTGGGTAACATGCCAACACCTTGTTTCAGAATTAAATTACTATCACTCTCTTGTTCTACTTGAAATCCTCTTCTTTTTAAGTTAGAGGATTCTTTTTTCTTTTTGGAATGTCAATTAAAAAGTACGCGCCACCGTGAGTGTAACGGAATTTAACTTTGCTGAACATTGTTTTCAAACCTAAGATATTTGATTTTCAGCCACATTATTTTCTTTCCATCTTTTCCTTGCTTGTGTTACTGATTAACCTTTCATTTAGAGCCTTCATATCACGCTAATCATTATTAGTAATTTCTTGGACATGAACAATGAACTAAGATAAGGCGAAAATTATGTCGAATACCCATGTTGTATACGCTCCAGTACATGGGAATACTACACAAAGGTTGACCATTACGCATACCTAGGGCAGACAGTCCAGTTAGGTAAGTCCAACTTCGACAAAGAGATCTCTCGTCGAACCCAACTTGGGCAGCATTTGAGATGCTTTAAAAATCTTCGTAATACACTTACTTCAGTGTCTCAAGACAAGACGAAAATCTATTACCAGTGTTTGTTGCTGATTGATTAACGGCAGTGAAACGTGGTCGGTCGCTAACTATGGGTCTTGTATGGAGGCTCAATGTGACTTCGCAGGAAATGGAGAAAGACATGCTCGAGGTTTCACTGCGTGATCGAATTAGAAATGAGGAGATCCGCAGGAGAACTAAAGTAATTGACATCGCTCAAAGGATTGCTCATCTGAAGTGGCAGTGAGCGGGAACAGATAGTAAGAATCCTTGGGGAAGACATTGGTCCGGGTATAGACCCAGCAGTGGTTGTCGTGCGCATGGTATGACGACGACGACGAGTTCTTTGAGACGAGAAGAAGATGAAGATCTTTGACGGTGTGTTTTTGTGCGCGCGCGAGACGCATGACTGACTTCCAATCAATCATTGAGTAATCTTTCTGCTCCGTTTTTAAATAACTTATTTAATAATGAAATGCTTGATGTAAAGGATTTGATAGCTCAATATGATTCGTTTGCAATGGCCAGTATTATTGGTTTTTATCGCAACGGTATAATACCCCAAGAACTCCACACATGGTATGAAAGTCTAACTACTAGCAAAGATGTTGTAGACAGGATTTAGGAACCTGATGTTAATGATCAAAGTGAAGAAGCATCGAATTAATGTACTTATGTTTATTGATACGTTTCTGTTTGTGTTTTTTAATAAATTTATTAGAGAAGTATGATGATAATGCATTAATTTGACTATTTCTTTGTCTTAATTTTAAAATAAGTTAATGATAAATTAAAAATAGTTTAAATTAGAGAGTTACGAATAATCATTAAAACATCTTTTGAATTTCCAAAGATCAGACATAAACTAACTAACTGGAGTTATTCTTTTTAAAAGTAATCCAAACACGGGCGAAAAGTCACTAAGTCTCCTTAACTTAAAATTTTGTTACCGAGTTTGAGGGGAAAAAGTAACTAAGTCGGTTTTTTTCCATTATCTCAGTAATTATAAGTAAAACATTAGTTACTCTATGCGCTTACCTATTTCTAAGATATGAAACCATAAAATTTGAATTATCTCATACCAAAACCGAGTTATATTTTTTTGTTTTATAAAACGAAACACGCTTTGACCGACTTGGTGACTTCTCGCTCTACGGCGACGATTTGTGTTTTTTTTTTTTGTGTATGTCCACCGATTACTCGAAGACGGCTGGACCGATTGAAATGATTCAAACGTTATAACATTAGGTACACTCCCAAGTTGGTCCCATTTTTTTAAATTTGGAAATCGGTTCAGTACTTTTCAAGTATTTTTGAAAAAAGCACGAAAATAGTATGATTTTGTGTGAATTACCTCGATGTTTGGTCGTATTAAAAAATCTTATATGTCTATGATACATAAACGTAGTGATTTAGATGCGATACAGAAATTTCATTATTTAAAATCATCACTGACCGGCACAGCTCGACAAGTTATCAGTGCATTAGAGTTCACTGCCGCTAATTACACCCACGCATGGGAACTGTTGGAAAACAGGTACCATAATAATCGTTTATTGATACATAATCATGTTAAATCCTTGTTTACTGCACAATCAGTTAATAAAGAATCGTCCATGCAAATCAGAAGATTGATCGATGTCGTACTGCGTAATTTACGGGCACTTAAGTCCCTCGACGAGCCTACAGACTCGTGGGATACTTTGATTATTTACGTATTAGTGTCTAAATTAGATTCCTCCACGGAGCGTGAGTGGGAGAACTTCAAAGGTTCGATGTCGTCTGATTTGCAAGGAAGAAAAATGAAATTGGATGATTTGTTGTTTTTTGCGAAACCGTGCTGACATGTTAGATATGATTCACTGCAATCAATCACGGCCCACACAAAATAATTATAAACCTAATAATTCATCTTATATTTATAAAATCGTAAAGTGAATGACTGACTGACTGAGCGGGGCGGATTTGGGCTGTGCGTAAAAGATTGGTCTTGTCACATACTCCAAAAACAGCACTTTATAATAAAAGATGTCTTTTTATGACTATAAAGATTTACAATCATTTACCAATTGACATCAAGAATCACGGACATTTCAAATTGACAAAATTTTTAGTTGACCATTAAGTTGAGTTAAGCCTTCTGTTTTTCGTGCGTTTCCGTCAAGTCTTACCCTCTTTCCGCTAGGAGCGCCACCTGTTTCCGTATCCTGTTGTCCGTATTTCCGGCAAAGGGACGCCTTGTTTGCGGTCATTTATTTCATCATTATACGTCTTAATACCAGGTAGGAATTACTTAGATTCCGGATATCTCAGGAAAAATAATAGGTAAGTTTTATTGGTAGGTAAAACTCTCTATTATTTGTTCCGTCATCAATATCCGGAATCCAAGTAATTCCTACCGTTTCCGCAAAGGACACAGCACCTCTACAGCCTTAATTAAGGTAGCAGATGACATACGCCAAAAGATGGATAACCGACAGCTCTCATCACTTACTTTACTAGATTTTAGTAATGCATTTAACTCCGTGGATTTTGACATCCTTCTTGGTGTTTTACGTTCTCTTAACATGTCTCCGGCTGTAATTGATTGGTTTTGAAGTTACCTGCGAGAATCTTTCTCTGGGTGGAGCGTTATTGGTGCCGGCGTTCCTCAGGGTGGCGTCTTATCTCCACTTCTTTTCACAATCTTTATCTATTCAATCACAAATTCTATTTCTAGTTCCTACCACCTCTATGCAGACGATTTACAAATACACACACATGCTTCATTGTCTGAACTCAAACCACAAAAAGACACTTTTGAGTTATGAGCGTTTGTAGTTTGAGCTGTAATTCCTCTTAGACAAATTTACATTATTATTTCAATTGTCCCTTAATTTAAAGAATAAGGTATATTCTTATTATTCCATTAAATATAAAAACATATTATTACTGAATATTAAATTATTTTAGGAAGAAAATAAAACGACAGCTCGTGCGGTGGGTGCGGTTATAAGGACATTAAAAAGAGTACAAAACTTACGATAAATTTGGATGCAATCCTCCTTTGTCGGTAACACGGCGCCCCCCGTGTGGCAACACTGTAATCAGTACCGACAAAGGAGAATGAATAGGTAGATGAAATAAATTGGAAATGAACAATGAATCTAGGAATGAATTGTGATGGGTAACTTAATAACTTTTCTTGTCGGTCTCTTAAATGTGCCCGCCTTTGTCTTAATTTCAACAACTCTCACCGTCCCGTCCTTGCCTGGATGAATAGATGTGACTTTCCCAATGGGCCACAGGCCACGTGGCAAATTTTCGTCGACAATTAGGACGATATCATCTATTTGTAACTGCTGATGAACTTCTGCCATGTTCGTTTGACGTCTAGGTACTAAAGTGGGAAGATATTCTTTCACCCAGCGGGCCCAACAATGATCAGCGAGGCGAATTGCCTTTTTCCAGTGCGCTCTCCCAAATAGCTCTCTATCCGAAAAACTCAAAGTCGACGGCATTTGTTGAGTGGATGGAGTGCCCAGCAAAAAGTGGAACGGAGTAAGGGCAATTGGGTCTTCCGGATCAACAGGAACATGTACCAGAGGGCGACAGTTTATTAGAGCCTCAGCTTCACCTCTTGGTGAAGTGAACCGTCTGCAGGTTTCTTCCGATGGGGCTCTCTGCTTGAGGGTAACTCTAAGTGCGGTTTTAACACTGCGCACAAGACGTTCCCAACAGCCTCCCATGAACGGAGACGCGGGAGGAATAAATTCCCAAATTATCTTATTGTTTGCCGCATATTCCTCAACTTTTTCACCAAAGAAGACCTTCAATTCTTTATTAGCGCCAACAAAACAAGTCCCGTTGTCACTAACAATTTTTATGGGACAACCACGCCGAGCAATAAAGCGTCTGAGAGACAAGATAGCGGAGTCTGATGTTAATGATGCAACGATTTCGAGATGTATCGCCCTCGACGTCAAGCAGGTGTAAAGAGCACCATACCTCTTCTCACGGCGCCGCCCGATAACATCCAATGGGCCAAAATAATCTAGACCGACAAACGAAAAAGGACGGCTGTGGTGTGCCAATCGAACCGATGGGAGGTCGCCCAATCTAGGGGTTTCCGTCTTCGCTCTCCGATTTTTACAAGTTTGGCAGTTCCTGGAGATTTCGCGAACAACACCTCGACAGCTTAAAATCCAGAATTGCTCCCTTAGTTGATTGATTACGGTTTCGTTATTAGCGTGTGCAGCCTTGACATGAAAATAATGAACAAGAAGACGGGTGATACGATTTCTACCATCAAGGATAATAGGACGATTACTGATCTGATCTGCATTTTGCACTTTCTTTATTCTTCCGTCTAATTTTAGAAGACCGTCGTGGTAAATTACAGTGAGACGGAACAGCTTACTGTGCTTCGGAATTGGTTTAGACGACAAAAGGCAAGCGATTTCCTATTCCAATGATTCGACTTGCGATCGTTGCAGAAGCGTTTCTTCAGCTTTAATGAGGTGAGATGCTGATAATGAAGGAGAATGATGAACGGGGGCAGACCGAGAACCGCGGGGTAATTTAGAATTTGGACTGGAATTATTAGCCAACAAAGATCGAAACTTTTCACACGCGAGGAATACCATAGCAGTTGAACGAACTAACCGCAACCAAATATTGTGACTGGTTGGATCCGTAGTATTTGGAGAAGGCACCGAATGCAAAGTAGCACCTACAAATTCATTAATATTTTTATAATTAACTTTTAATTCTTCGAGGCTTTTCGAAACAGCTTGCGAAGGCTCTGATGGCCACTCGCTTGGGTCAAGAAGAAGAAAGGGTGGTCCAGCTAGCCACTGGTTGAGACAATTACCGGGGCGAGTGGCAGCATCCGCAGGGTTAAGATTACCTGGTACATATTTCCAACAAGACACCTCCGTTGACTCAGTAATCTCAGCCACTCTGTGCATTACAAAGGGTTTAAACAGACGGCTGTCATTTCTGAGCCAACTTAGAACAGTGGTAGAATCAGTCCAGAAAATTAAACGCGTAGGACTATTTCGATGAGCCTCGCAAAGAGTTTTAACAAACCGTGCAGCAATCAAAGCACCCTGTAGTTCTAGACGTGGTATGGTAACAGGCTTGACCGGAGCAACACGAGCCTTGCCACCGACTAGTGAAAGCTTAACGTGACCATCGGCATAAACGTAACGCCAATAAACTACACACGCGTAAGCTAATTCACTAGCGTCGCAAAAAACATGTAACTCGCGTTCCACCGGTGTATCAGACCTATCACCATACCAACGTTGTATTTTTGTATTGTTAGTTTTAGCCAATTTGGAAATCCAAAGTACCCAGTCAGCAGCCAGGGCTGTGGGAAGGTCAGCATCCCAATCTATACCTAATTTCCAAGTTGACTGAAACAAAATCCTTCCCTCAACTGTAAAGGGAAGCAAGAAACCAAGTGGATCATATACTTGCATTAAATAGGACAACACTTTTCTTTTTGTGAGTGGCGGTTCAACTTTTAAAGTAGCCAGTCTAAAACCAAAAACGTCACTTCGAGGATGCCAGGTCATACCGAGGGTCCTAATAAAGGGTTCAGGCCCTAGACTGACATCTGTCAACTGTGGAGCGCCGCGTAAGTCTTCACTAATGGATGATAATACGGAAGGACGATTAGACACCCAGCCTCTCATTTCGAATCCATCAGCTTTGTGAATGGCCACTATGTCAGCAGCAATTTTAGACGCTTCCTCCTCAGAATCTACACTTCCGATATAATCATCCATGTAATGATCTTTTACTATCTTCTGGACAGCCTCCGGAAACTTATTTTTAAATTCTAGCGCATTTTTATTTTTTATATAAAGAGCCGTACAAGGACTGCATGCGGCACCAAAGATGACAGAGGTCATTCTTAGCTCTCTGATAGGAGAGTTAGGGTCATCCCGCCACAAAAAGCGCAGAGCATCACGATCTTGGTCCCTGATTCTGATCTGCGGGAACATTTCTTTAATATCCGCATTTAACGCAACGCAACCTTCTCTAAACCTGAACAAAATACCCAACAAAGGCTGAAGCAGATCAGGACCAGCGAGCAGCAACGAATTTAAACTAACACCAAGCGTTTTGGCGGCAGCATCGTGTACAACACGTAATTTCTTTTTTTGTGGATGTACGACACCAAAGTGAGGCAAATACCAATATAATTTATTGTTTTGAGTGGTTGGACACTGTTTTCTAAGATGATATGAATCGGTGCACTCTTCAGCGTAACCCTTGTCGAGCATCCCCTGCATAAACATTTTGTAACCGGATGCGAATTGATCATCCTTTTGCATGCGTCTTTCCAAAGAAAGAAAACATGATAGAGCTTGCTGATAGCTATCTGGTACGCTGATAATATTTTCGCGCCACAACAATCGTACCTCAAACCGGCCTGACAGCAAACGCTTTGAGGTACAATCTAAAATTTCTAAAGCACGTTTATCTTGAGTGTTAATTTTAGTTTCGTGTTTGGTAATTCCCAAACTATCAAGTTTGAAATAATCATTAATTATAATGTCTAAAGCCGTTTGCTCGTTGTCAAAATTGTCAACTAGCGCATGGTTGACAAACTCTAGTGGGCGTGTCCAACTGTTCGATTGTCCGTGTAAAGACCAACCTAAAAGACAGCGGGCAGCGACGGGTTGAGACTTCGAACCCATACGTGTTTCTCTCGGAATAGTCAAGTGCCAATGTTCAGCACCTAGTAGTATTTTTGGTGTGGCACTGTCAGTACATAATATTTTTGATAAATCTGTCAAATGTGTAAATTTTTCTAGCTCTTGAAGACGAATGGTTTGTGATAGAAGTGACAGAGAATTAACAGTTTTGGCATTTTGAATTTCATAAGTAATATTTTCGTAACGGCCTTTTATTTTAAAATCGACGAGTTGAACTTCAGTACTAGCTGACATTCCACTCACACCTTCAAGGCACAATAAACGTGAAGGGCCCACTGCTCCAATAGAAGTTGCAAGTTCTGAATCAATAAGTGTAGCAGTGGAGCCTTCATCGAGTAAAGCATACGTCATAACGCTTGCTTTGGGACCACTTACAATCACTGGAATAACTCTCAAATAAACCTTTTGTATAATTTCAGTAGTAATAAAATCAGTAGTATTAGAAATTGTTGCCTTAGCAATGTACGACGTTTCTATTGTATTTTGTGTGTCGGACAGAGATAGTTGAGTAACAGGAATCACAAAGTTTTTCGACGGTGAAGGCTGATAACCGTGCAGCGACGGGTGGTGAAAACGAAGGCAGCCATCAATACCGCACCGCTTAGCCTTACACGTCTTCCACCTGTGTGAACCGCCCTTAATACATCGGTAGCATAATTTATTTTCATACAGCCACGACCACTTCTGTTCAGGAGAAAGTTTTAAAAAATCAGAGCAATCTTTCACATTATGAGTTTGACTGCAATAAACACAATCCTCTTTTGCAGCTTTTATGTTAACAGATTCTTTTGTTGACACTGTGTTGACATTGTCACGACGTAAACAAGAATTTTGTAAAAATGATTGATCAGAAATACCAAACTTATTGTATTTGTCCGTTTCTAAACTTAAAAACTCAGACAGCAGCATTAACTTTGGTGTTTCTGAAGAAAAATTCGTGTATGCAAAGTCAAGCCACTTACTTCGCAAAAGAGGCGTTAACTTATTTAAAACACTATTGAATAACTCAGGGGAGTAAAGGTATTCGGGTTGATTTAGTAATTTGACAACAGAAATACAGTTTTTAATCTTACAACAAAAATTGTTAATATCTTTCAAATCTAGCGACAGTTTAGGTAACATACGTACCTCTGCTACCGCTCGCGTCACGATGGCCTCCGAGCGAGCAAATGTTTGCTCTAATAATTGCATGACTTCATCTGGGGTTTCAGATGTCAGGAGCAACATGGAAACGCTCTCCCGCGCTCGCCCGTGAAGAGCACGACTTAGACGATTCAAATTTTCTAAATTAGTAAACAAGTGTTTTGTTGAGTTATAATTCTTTTTGAATATTAACCATTCTAACGATCCACCGCTAAAGGCAGTCAAGTCAAGGTTCCCCTTGGGGTAAATTACACACCGATTATCACAATGCGCGCGAGGCGGGTCAGATACTAACTGATTATCACAATGCCGCACGCGAGATGGGTCAGATACAAACTGATTATTACGATGCTGCGCGCGAGGCGGCTCAGATACAAACTGATTATCATAATGGTGCACGCAAGGCGGCTCCTCAGGAACAAACTGATTATCACTATGGTACACCCGAGGTGGATCATCAGGTACTGATTTAACTGCAAAATTCGATTGTACCTGTTGGGCCACCCAAGCTTCCGTCCGTGACGCAGATCTTACGGAATTGCGGCTGTGACTCGCATCCAAACTCGCCAACTCGGCTGCAAGCTCCAACTCCTCGAGTCGGCGGCGCTCGTTTTCCAACTGCAACTCGCGCTTGCGCCTTTCGTCCTCTTGCTGCCGCCTTTCGTCCTCTTGCTGCAGCTTGCGCTCGAGCTGCTGGCGGGCAAATTTGGTTTCTGCAGCCGCTCGTAGGGCACGGACCGTACCCGACGAGTGCGAAAATCTGGAAGAACTTTTCGAAACTGTGGACTGTATAACACATCCTGGCTTCTGAAAATTCTGGTGATTTAAATTGTCGGCAGGATTGGGTGCAGCAGATGCCTCGAGAAAAGCGGGGATTGGCACCCGATCGAGAGCACCTGCCTTGGGCACACCTGCGTCGCCAGAATTTTCAGTGGCCTCCACACGACCTGTCTTCGACCTGGTTATCATTTTTGGCCCGATTGACCAACAATATTACTGAATATAAAATTATTTTAGGAAGAAAATAAAACGACAGCTCGTGCGGTGACAAGACAAGTGAAGTCTGTAATTATTCTTTTTTATAAGGACATTAAAAAGAGTACAAAACTTAAGATAAATTTGGATGCAATCCTCCTTTGTCGGTAACACATATTTTTAAATAGATTTCGAGATATTAAGTAAAATATGGGTTGAGTCTTTTTATAAACGTAAGTGTTTAGGCTTCGTACATCACGCGCGTAGGAAGCTTTAGATTTTATTTATTATATTTTTTACTACGGCAACACTTTGCTGCCGTCGATTGGATTGTATCCGTTTCCCCCTTTTTTTGGTTCTATTCTGATCGTCTAGCGCACAACTTCATATTCCCTAACGTTCTGTAATTTTTCGCAAAATCATTATATACTTGCACGTTAAAAAGCCTTTTTACTATTACTTGTTTACATTTAAATATAAGATCATTGATAAAAAAAATCCCGAAACTATTACAAATTATACATAATTGCTAATTTCCATTAGATATCATTGCTATAACAGAGGCGGGTATCTCGAAACAGTAGGCTTACGCAACACAACAGCACAATTTGATGACCGTCGTGATCTTGATCGTAAAACAGTGTAAGATATAGTCAGCGAGTAAAGCTCTCTATCGGCGTTTTTGGTTGCTCTATCTAGCAACTAAGATCTTATACCGCGAATTTTTATTTCACTATGAATAACTGACACCGCCTGTCAAATTGGTACGCAAAGGCACATTCGCTTCGTAAAGATAACGACGAACGACCACATAGACTTTTTGTCCTTGCATCGCAAAAGTGACAATTTGGTGTCAATCAGGTGCAAATGTCAGCTTCAAACAAGTTTTGAAAATTATTATTTAAGTAAAGTTTTAATTATTTATGTTTGTTGTTTCAGCTCAAAAATTTATGATAATGATTAACTCCGTGGATTTTGACATCCTTCTTGGTGTTTTACGTTCTCTTAACATGTCTCCGGCTGATTTTTCGATTATGGAATCTCTATTTAACAAATTACACAACCCCTTTTCAGAGACAGACAAAATTGATATAATTTTACGTAATATACTTCCACAATATAGTCTGAGACTAACTCAACAAGACTTGACAACCCTATTAAACTTACTAGAAGCATGTAAATTCACAGAAAAATTTCTACACGTCAACAACAACACATGAAAAGATTTACTTGTGGTCTTGAAATAAAAAGCGTGCGTGCAACTTGAAGCTATATTGAGAAGAGAAGAGATCGAATAACAGTGTCAGCTGTCATACACACAGCTTCTAATAAGCATAGATTATATCAATTAATTTTAATGTTTCCAACAGGGAAAACGGGTGAGTCGATTTTTTCTAGTATTTTTTTAATTATCGTGAACGGGTGCTGCCAGTGGGAATGGGTCTGCTTCTGAGTACCTATCATAACGCATATTGAATTGTAAGAATCGCGTTTTTTTATAATTATTTTTTATGCCTTGTATCAAGTGTTTTTTGGTAAATTTTGCCTACTTAGGTGCACTTTCGAGTAGCAGACAGAGTGATTACTGATTGAAAGTTATTTACTCTCACAATTACCTATCCGATATGTAGTAGAGTTATTTAATTTCAACCTACCTACCCATTGTGTGCAAACTTTTGTTAATAATAATTATTGTGATGGAAAATGACCTCACTTTAAATGTGGAGCTCTTTTTTCAAATGTTGACGACTCTGTATGAAATATACAGGGAGAAAAAAGCAGCCCTTGACGAGTTTCTTGCCGGTACTTCTCGTTACAAGGTCTCCCGCTCAGGGTTTGCGAACCGATAGCGTAGCTTCTTTGACATTCACAAGTGCTTGTCACAGCCTAGACTGAATAAATTATTTTGAATTTTGAATTTTTTGAATTATGTTAAGTAACTTAATATATAAAAATAGCATTGTGAATGCTTAAATCTAAAAATTCAATATTACATAGCTGTTTCATCTTAATCGATTGTCTGGCATCTGTAAAGATGTTGCATTCGAATGTTGAAGGTAGTTCTTCTCTTCACATTGATGAAATTTAACAAATTACACAACCCCTTTTCAGAGACAGACAAAATTGATACAATTTTACGTAATTTACTTCCACAATATAGTCTGAGACTAACTCAACAAGACTTGACAACCCTATCAAACTTACTAGAAGCATGTAAATTCACAGAAAAATTTCTACACGTCAACAACAACACATGAAAAGATTTACTTGTGGTCTTGAAATAAAAAGCGTGCGTGCAACTTGAAGCTATATTGAGAAGAGAAGAGATCGAATAACAGTGTCAGCTGTCATACACACAGCTTCTAATAAGCATAGATTCTATCAATTAATTTTAATGTTTCCAACAGGTAAAACGGGTGAGTCGATTTTTTCTAGTATTTTTTTAATTGTCGTGAACGGGTGCTGCCAGTGGGAATGGGTCTGCTTCTGAGTACCTATCATAACGCATATTGAATTGTAAGAATCGCGTTTTTTTATAATTATTTTTTATGTCTTGTATCAAGTGTTTTTTGGTAAATTTTGCCTACTTAGGTGCACTTTCGAGTAGCAGACAGAGTGATAACTGATTGAAAGTTATTTACTCTCACAATTACCTATCCGATATGTAGTAGAGTTATTTAATTTCAACCTACCTACCCATTGTGTGCAAACTTTTGTTAATAATAATTATTGTGATGGAAAATGACCTCACTTTAAATGTGGAGCTCTTTTTTCAAATGTTGACGACTCTGTATGAAATATACAGGGAGAAAAAAGCAGCCCTTGACGAGTTTCTTGCCGGTACTTCTCGTTACAAGGTCTCCCGCTCAGGGTTTGCGAACCGATGGCGTAGCTTCTTTGACATTCACAAGTGCTTGTCACAGCCTAGACTGAATAAATTATTTTGATTTTTTTGAATTATGTTAAGTAACTTAATATATAAAAATAGCATTGTGAATGCTTAAATCTAAAAATTCAATATTACATAGCAATCGATTGTCTGGCATCTGTAAAGATGTTGCATTCGAATGTTGAAGGTAGTCCTTCTCTTCACATTGATGAAATAACGCTGGCTTAATGCGAAAACGTAAAAAGTACTAGAAAATTTCGCCACTCCCACTAGCGACTCGGTAGCATTATTGGTTAGTGCATTGGGCCGGAATCCTAAGGGTGCGGGTTCGTGTCCCGTCTGAGCTGCTACGGTTGAGTCGATTTTTTCTAGTATTTTTTAAATTATATTAAATATGAAATTTGTCACGAATTTGAATAATTGGGTATCAAATGAGAGGCCTTGGTGAGCACATTCCAAAATTATTATACAACCTGTTACAAAAATACCCCTAATCCCGAAAATGGCAATGAGTATTAATGAAATTGAGATGATGGGCGCTGTTCTTTATTTTTTAGCTATAATATTTACGGAGAAAAACGATGTCGAAGTTTTGCAAAAATATCGACAAGAATTCGAAAGATTCCCAACACTGGCTGGATCAGCTGTTCGGTCATTGGCTTTTAAATCAAAGACTATTCGTTTTTTAGACTTTTACGACTGTTGATATTTGTTCCTACGTGTAAAGTACAGTGACCTTAGTAAGCTAGTTATGACATAATCGTATTTAGAAGAAAATAAATACCTGAAATAGCAACGTAATTTTTGAAATTACATAGTTTTTACTGAATTAATATTTATTAACAAAAATCTCTGCACAACATTTCGAAAAGACACGTACACCTCATCATCAGTATTTAATTAAATACCAAGATAAGTAAAGTAAATCACTAATTTTACCTAGACAGTGCTTACTGCTTACTTGCAGTGCTTACTTACTCTTGGTGTTGGCAAATCTCAGTCAAGTAGTCCCATCAACAATATCGATTTCAACCAATTAAACAGTCATTTTATTGCGGCAATTCCTATTGATGACTATTTAAAAGCCAATACTTTGCAATATCTTTCAACTTAGCTAACTCAAGATTCAGCTCCTATTATTTCTAATCAAGTTGTAGACTGTGATGTAAAGATAACGATTCTGTCCATCCAATCCACTGCTGTTGGTACTGATTCCGTAAGCCGCAAAATGATCCTACCCATCCTTGACATCCTCATTCCTATTATAACCCATATTCTTAATACCTCAATTTCAACTGGAACCTTTCCCGATTCCTGGAAGGACGCGAATGTCATTCCCCTCCCTAAAAAAGCGAAACCCATCATGTTTTCTGACTTTCGTCCTATTTCTCCAAACACTGCCCCCGCGACGCCCACTGTGGGGCACAGTAAAAGAAATGGCAGTAGTCTAAAAATAGTTGTTACAATTAGTGTATAATTCGTTAATTGTTTTTAGGGCATTAAAATGTATCTATGTGTGGTATTGTTAGATTTTATTTTTTATTTTAGTGAGATGTAATGATAAGATAAAAAATACTAGACGTTGTGAAAAAAATAAGTATGAAATATTTACTGTTGTTGGTGCAAACCTCTATTTGTAGGCCTTGGTTTGTAAACGATGCCATCCCTGTACATTTATGAGATTTGCAACTTTGTAAATAAACACAAAAGTTTGTTTACTAAGGCTAGTGATATAAACAGTAGACTAAAAAGGGACCCTGATAGACTTGTTATTAATGAAATCCCAAAATCAGCTAATATATTCAAAAAGCTGTCTGATTATGTGTATCAGGATTTATAACAAAATTCCTATTGATATAAAAAAAACTAACTGGAAACTCATTTACCAAGACATTATACAAGTGGCTCTGTGAAAAGACTTTTTATGACATAAAATAAATATTTGGAAATTGACGATAAATGAATCAAATGTTGCATTAATTAATTTATTAGCTATATAAGTTCTACTAAATTTGCATGCTATACAAATTAGCAAAACATGTGCGACTATATTGAATGTAATAACTTTGTATACCATGTTTTAGCAAATAAAGATATTCTTATTCTTATTCTTATCGACATTCTTAAAGACTATATAATAATTATTTAACGTGGAATATAAATGCCATATTAACGCAGACTAACTTTATAAGCAGTAGTGTTGGAAAAGTCAGTCATGCCTTTTTGAATTTAATCTCTAAAACCACGATTTTTAAAATAAATCATAAAAAAATATTTTTCTATTATTTTAAAAACCTAATTGATTCAATTTTGTATGAAACTGAATGCACTCTTCATGGAAAATTATCGTACGGTGTTTTGTGAATTTCTCTCGCCATTTTAATTCTTGGTTGCGTGTTTTTTTCGTTACACATACAAGATGTGGGCAGCGCGTTTTTAAGAAGTCCGCGTAGTTTTATGCTTTTACTATGGTGCGTGGCGGTCCGTACGTAGGTGTGGCGTGGCGATAATCAGCGCATCGCAATGGGTTCGATCGTAAGGTCATGACCTGAAAAGTGATGTGCTTTAACATAGTCGATATTATTATTAACGATTAAAAATAGCTAGTTTTAGACGAATTTAAAACTTATTTTTGTAACACCTTGTATACAAGGCCGGAAGAGGGCCACAGGAACTCTGTAATAAAACCATGCAATCCCATCGAGTTTGGGATCGTCTGATTCGTCTTGACGAGTACTCCGACAGGAAACGGTGAATATTTATTTATGTTTTAAATAGCTCGTTGACTAAAAAGCAGAAAATAATCATTTACTGAAAATACTTTTTTTTATAAAAAAAAAACGTTTTTTTTTTTATTTATTTTGGCAGCAAACAGTCATGTATAATAATAATGTTATTCACAAACAATTATAAAAAATAACGTGCCCAATAGCGATTTTTTACAAAACTGTGTCTAAACGTGGACATGTTTTTTTGTAGCACACTAACACTAAGTTACCTATTAAAAAACATTGAAAAGCGTTAAGAATAAAACATACATTTTTATACCTAGTACTATCAAAGTACTTACCAAGATATAAATAATTAAAATTATACAAAAAGCAAAGATACCTACGTAACAAGAAAAAAAAAACTACTATAACAAAGTAGTTCTTTACATGTCTCTGATCTTAAGATAATTTTACTTTAAGTTTTTCTTTTACTTTATTAAGAAACACGTTAAAAAGATCAATATCTTGGAGCTCCTTGTTATAAGTGTTGGTGGAACGAGAAAAAGAATGAATTTCGAGTATAATTTTTTTGGCGTCGCGGAACAACAAATAGTGGTAATGAACGTAAGGAGCGCACAGGGAGTCGAATTCGGCCTGAGAACTGGACATAACCCAGAAGCTCAGTCGAGTCAATTAAAGAATTAATAATTTTATAAAGAAAAGTGATGTCAAACATTTTACGACGGTTAAATAAACTAAGTAAATTAAATTTCTTCAGCGATTCAAAATATGTGTCGACGACCGAATTACAGCGAAAGTTTAGCGACTTCAAAATTTTTTTCTGGATCCTTTCTAGTCTGTTAATATGTACGTCGTAACACGGGCTCCAAACAGCACTGCCAAAGTCAAGAATTGAGCGAACAAATGAGAAATAAAGAATTTTAAGAGTGTTTACGTCTTTAAAAGGTTTGCTGATTCTGAGAATAAATCCCAGTCTACGAAAAGCGGCCTTAATGATATGATCTATGTGATGGTTAAATGAAAGCTCAGAATCCATAATAATTCCTAGGTCCCTTATGTGCGTCACTCTGTTGAGAGTGTTGTTATTTATATAATAGTCGAAGCTTATTTGGTTCTTTTTGCGTGTATAAGAGATAACATGACATTTATTAATATTTAGAAACAATTGGTTCCTATGGCAATAATTATGAAGTTCAATTAAATCCAATTCCAATTTGTGGCAGTCTTCTTCTGATTTTACAATTCTATAGAATTTTGTATCGTCTGCATAAAGCAGGTGATGACTATTTTTAAAAACTTTATCAATATCATTTACGTAAAAAGAAAACAGAAGAGGGCCTAAATGTGATCCTTGTGGAATTCCGGATGGCACTGGTAAGAATTGTGAACAGTTCCTTTAATACAGACTGCTTGGCTTCTATTTTGGATGTAAGAATGGACCCATCTGAGGAGGCTGCCATGCACACCGGCTGCTTCGAGTTTGTTTATGAGTATATTGTGATTAATTGTATCAAAGGCCCTCGAGAAGTCGGTGTAAATGGCATCAACCTGCAAGTTATTTTCCATTGCCTGCGCAAGAAATTCTGTAAAAGTTACCATATTACTCTCCACACTTCTATGTTTAAAAAACCCATGTTGCCGTGGTGAAATAAAACTACGTGCAGCCAGCGCAATATCAGCTGTAACGATTTTCTCAAGAATTTTACCAATAATGCTAAGTTTTGAAATTGGACGATATTCTGATATGAGGTGTTTTTGACTATTCTTGGGAATTGGGGTCACTAAAGCCGATTTCCACTCGTTGGGAAAAATTCCAGTCTCCAAGGATTTTTTAAAAATTATAGTAAGAGGCAAAGCAAGCTCTTCGGCGCAGTTACGAATAAGAATTGGATGAATGTTATCTGAGCCTGCACCCTTAAAAATATTAACTTGTTTTAATTCTTTTAAAATACGAGATTCATCGATATTAATTGAATTTATATCTAAGGTGGATAGATTACGATTATCAGAAAAAAAAGAACGGTGTTCATTATCTACAGAGGTGACAAATACAGAATGAAAATATTGATTGAATGCATCACATATTTCAGGGCCAGTTGACAGTGTTTGATCATTGTACGACATTTTGGATGGAATACCGCCTGTAGCATTTTTTGACTTTACAAAAGACCAGAATAGTTTTGGGTGCCTTTTAATATTGTCCTCCGAGAACTTATTAAACTGCTGATAACATTTTTCTGACATTTTTTTAAAGCGAGATCTTAATTTTGAAAACCTTTGATAATCGCATTGGCTACCATAATTGCTTCCATTTTTTATGGATGTTTTCTTTTTCGTTACTCAGCTTAATAAGGGGCAATGTGTACCATGGAGGATATTTTTGCTTATAAATTGTGTTGCTTTTTGGCACGATATCATTGATACAATCATAAAAAAGCTCACCATACTCTCAACGTCAGGTATATTAGATAACACGTTTACCCAGTCAATAGATAACAAAGCCGCCTTAATTCTACCGAAGTCTGCCTTATGGAATTGTAATTTCTTTTCAGACGAGAGCCGAAGTGGTTGCGAATCATCTATACCTAAAGATAACCTTATGTTCAAAGACTTGTGATGTTTGTCTTCTGGTACCAGAGGGTGATCACTCGAGGATACTAAACAGTGGTCGTTACAAAATATCAAATCCAGTAACCTATTGTTTTGATTAAATTGAGAGTTATACTGCAACAAAGAGGTGAAGTTCATAAAATCTGATGTGAGGCAAGTTAAATTACTGTTATCAATTTCTAAGTCCATGGAATTGTTGTTATTGAACCAGTGGGCATCGGAAATATTAAAATCACCAAGAACCAAGTAAACGTCATCTGGATTGCATAAAATAAATTCGCTAACTCTGTCATAGAAACCGGTTAGCGAAGATTGATGGTTGCTACCGTGTGGTATGTATATACAAATTATACGTAAGTGACAAGGAGCGGAGGATGCGGCGGCGGCAGCGGGAGGGGCGCTCGCGCGCAGCGGCACCGAGACCCATAGCTCCTCGGCCAGCGGTGAAGTGCGCATGTCGACTCGGTGCCACGGGCGCAGCTCCCGGCGCACCGCCACCACTACACCTCCGCCCCTTTCATGCTCACTGACTACTGCATTCCGATCGCATCTAAACACTTCGTACCGGTCATCAAAGTACTCTGCGCTATGAAAGTTTTCATTTAACCATGACTCGGTTACACAAATTATGTCGTAGTTGTTGACAAGAACGGCCTCTAGGAATGAGTGTGATTTAGTGCGTAAACCCCTCACGTTCTGATAGTAAACGGAAAAACTAGTGTTATCGAATTTTAATTTTAATTGTGGATATTTTAATAATAATAAGAGTTGTTCCACCAACAAAAAACAAGATTGAATTAATATTTAGGTTAAGATTTGAGTTAAAGTAAGATAATAAAGTGACAACAAAGGTAATAAACACAACAAATGATTAAAGTGTGAAATACATCAAATGTGGAATCATTAAATAGTCATTTCTTGAGGTCTTGCTCGCTAGAAATAAGAATCACCTTTGAAGCATCACTCTTGCTGTAAGCGACGCGCTCTTTAGTTATAAGTAATTTTAAGTTTAATTTTTGTTAAATAAAAGGGGGTAGTACGGCGTCGTCCCCGCGAAAGTAGTTGATGCAAAACCAACGCCCAGCCAGTCTGCCGCGAGCTCTCATGGAAGCGACACCGCGCTACCCTGAGAACCATATAAAAAACGTGCTCTTTAAAATTTGTCATTTTTGCCTTGAAACTCGTATATTTTTTGAAGTAAACGATATCATTCCATAAACCGGCGTTTTTTGACATCGATGACCCATTGAACCGCCTACACTTGCGCAATAAGATTTTACAATCAGAAAGCCAGACGTAGCCCGCGGGCATCGCCCTGTTGGGCTGTAAGTGGTGGACTTTGAAGAGTTGGACTGCAAATTGTCGAGTAGCCATATTGCCATCCGATCAAATCACATTGCCTTTTGTCTGCAAGTTTCAGGGCGGTGTGGTGATGCGTGGTAAAAATGAATGCTCTATTAATCTTTCTAAAAACTTTGCTGGCTGATATTTAAATCATAGAGAAACAGTATAAAACTACTATGTGAAACATCAAATGAAATCAGGGGGTGCTAGTAATCCCCGAGTGCGGCTCGGCTACCATCAATTACGAAAACTGCACCTGGGAAATTAATAGCACTTGCTATTTAACTTAATCGTTTTGCTATTTCGAGTTGCACAATTCATGGTGTGTATGTGACCTAAACGGGCTTCCAATTAAGCAGCCTGCAGCTCCAGCTTAGGGATCGTTACAGTTTTCAGGCCAACTCTACATTTCCCAGTTACAAAGGCCACATCGTCATAATTAGTCAGTAAGCGACAGCGGCATAATGCTTGCTCGGAGGCGTCAACGAAAATGTGTAATCTAAATCTAGTCGTCTGTGAGAAACTATAGCATCTGAGTACTGAAAATAAATACCAATCTTTGTTCATCTTCTCAACGATTTGATCATCCCATTTGATCGTAGATCGCCAAACTTCCTGCAGCAATATCTTTTAATTAATCAGGAAGGGGCATAAACAGTGGCGGTACCTCCATACAAGCCCAAAAGCCCGGCTTGCCCTAACAATAACTTGCTAACACTACACCAATGAATCGTAATTAATTACAACACAATATTATTAACAAATGTTAATTTTCAATAATCAATAACCACAAATTCAATTTTTACAACAACTGATCGATAGACAAGTCGCTAAACTGCATTACTTTTCTCAATAAACCCTCTACAATGCATTTATCTCCCTCGCACTCGTTGGCTTGCAACCGGGCTTTGCGATCTGTATATATCCGCTCTCTTCTAACATCAACAAAAGTGCTACCCGCATACATAGTACTGCTGTACGTATCTATAGATTCTATGAGAACTACACAATGCCGTGCGAAAGCCGGCTTGCCTCCGAAGTTCGCTCCAGTTCGGTAGACTGCACAACGCGCTGAGGAGTGTGAAGTTGTTTCAATCTGTGACGACAGCTGTTTTGAAACAACAAGTGTTTTGCCTAAAATAGTGTTTTTGTGTTAAAAATGAGTTTAAATTTCAGTTTAATGATTGATAATGGTTTAATGTGATGGATTAAAATGTTTATTCTCTTTGAAAGTGTCCACGAGTCGGGTCGATCCAAGAGAAATACAAAACAACTCTTTCCTTGCAGTCCGGTAATAAACCTTTTCTTTTGAGTATTTTGCAAAGAAATATAATATTCTTCAATGTAAGTATCGTAATTTTGTAGTGGACTTGTTTACATTGTTGGTTGTTCTTATAAACATAAATAAGTAAGGTTAGTTTTGCGTCTTTCATTTGAACGACAATAATGTTTGTTTGGAATGCAGGAGATAGGATTAAAATTATCTAGCAAAAGCTCAGTGACGCTATTATTTTGTAAATTGATTTAGATATTTATTATGAGTGACACACGAGAAATTTAGTTTTGATTACACAATAATATAATTCGATAAAGTCACGCCATCTAGCATTTTGTGAATAATTAAAGTAAGCCTAAGGGGTGTGCTTTTGGTGATTTTTTGAGAGTTATCTATGAATTAGTCTAGATGGAGCTGGGGTGTGTCGCATCGATATTTTGGCGATGAAAAAAAAATATGCATTGTTTTTTTGCTTGAGCTGGTAAAAAAAATTGCTTGATTTGAGGGTTCGGGCTTGCTCTACCCTGTAGGCCTGGGCACGCCACTGGGCATAAACATACCCAGTGACAAAAAATTTAGCAACTCGCGATTCCATGGCGGTCGCAAAACTTCGGTGATCTCTTTGTCCACCTTCTTAAAGCTTACAGGTTTACAATGTTGGGTCTATTAGAGGCCCAACTTTAAGTCAAAACCTCCTGCCTTATGAATCACAATCACACCTTTCACCAGTTGCTTCATCTCCTTCTCGTTATCCGTGGAGTCGAGATAGTCATCAACGTAGTGCCCTTTCTTAATGGCTTTGACTGCTTGTGGATGATGACATGAAACAAAATCGACGTATCGTATTACGACGAATAATACAAGTAGCCGTGCATGGAGATGATGTGGCACCAAAGGTCATCCAGGTGATCTTATAAGTTTCTGAGGGCTTTTTTCTTTCCATTACCCTCCAAAGGAAGCACTGGGCGTTTTGATCCTGATCATTTACTTAATCTGCAGGAACATTTCCCTGATATCTGCAGTAACGGCTACTTCTCTTTTTCGGAACCTAAGCAGGACATCAACTAATGAATTCGACAGATCTTGGCCAGTCAGTTATTCGGTATTCAGAGAGTATTTTCCAAGTTTGTTGATATTTCGAACGCTAAAATGTAGGAGATACCAGACTCGACCAACTGGTGCCTGAGCAGTTTTCTTGGCATAATCTTTTTCCAAGATGTTATGCATAATTCTGCTTCGTGTAGTCTACTGCGCATCTCGGATCAAAATCCATCATCTTAATCAAGCGTAATCTATTTTCGACGTTTCTCTTGTTGTTGGGTTGGGAAGCTTGATGTCGTCGTTCCTCCACAGCAAAGCAGACTCCCAGTGGCCGTCGATTTTCTTCGACTTAGTATCGAGAATGCGAAGTGCTCGTCGTTCTTCTGGAGAATATCTAGGTAGCTTAGAATTATTGATGCCTATGCTATCAAGTCTAAATTAATTCTCTTATATGAGGTGAAGTTCATCCTCTTCTTCGGACTGAAGTGACAAGCAAACTCGGGCATAATCTTCCTCGAAATTGACGATGAAACTCCATGCAGAATCCAACTAAGTTCAGTGAGAGAGACGACAAGCTCGTCCTTCCTGCCTTCTTTAATACCTTTTCGGACGAGATCGGTCGTTTGTATGTAACTGATTTGAAGGACTTCGGTGGTTGTGGTTCTATGCCGCCTATCCGATCCCGCAAGCGGAGCGCATTGATTTGTCATTACAGGCGGGATGAAACGATTTGGGCGCCGTTTTATTTCTAGCAAGCGGGGCGTAAGGGTGGGTAGGGTACCCACTGAGGATCGGGAATCTCCACGTTTTTCACGGATCTTAACCTGGACTTCTATTTTAATATTTGTTTTCTGGAGTTTTCTAAATCCAAATACTTTTTTATACATTATACCCCTCTTTTCCATCTCCTACTGGGAGAACAATTATGTCAATCAGTCAGTGAGTGAGTGGTAACTGGTAATCGAGCTATAAATGCTGGGTTTTCTGTAAATTTGTTAACTTGTCACAGGCAGTAATCTAATGGCCCATGTTATCACAGAAAACGCACCTAGCTTTATGCTTGGGTTCCTTCGTGCTGTTTGTCAAAACTACCTAATCGGGCATCTTCTCCTCCGAGTTGATCACCACGATCGGTCGTTTGTATGTTACTGATTTAGAGGACTTCGGTGGTGGTGGTTCTATGCCGCCCTTCCAAGTCCGCAAGCGGAGCTCATTGATTCATTATTGCAGGCGGGATGGAACGATCCGTTTTATTTTAACAAGAGGGGTCTAACGATTTAGCGTTTATTTTTCTGCGGGTGGCTTCGTGGTTTTCAGTTTGTATCGCGGCCATTTTGTTTTTCCGCTATTTTTAATATTTTAGAATCTTCTACAGCACACGGTGAACCCTTTATCAAGCAGAGCACACGACGTGTTAAAGTGCCTTCAGGCCCCTGGACGGTTGCGGGAAGCACTTTCAAAAAGACTCGTTTGGAACTTGCCGACCAGATGTTTGCGGTAGTCGCGGTAGTCTCTGGGTCTTTCTTCTATTCGGTCTCCGTCTCCATTCAGACATTACGGTGAAGTAACTTATGGTGACTACCTCTGCAAGTTGAGCACCCCGACTTTCGACTTGCATCTATCTCGATAATGAGTAGCTTTCAAGCATCATAAACGTATTTTCCGCTTGCAGATCCACTCCCAGCGTTGGTTAACGTCTTCTCTTTTGAACTTGTCACAGGCAGAAGGTAATCTGATGGCCCGTGTCACCACAAAAACGCACTTAGCTTGTTGCTTGGGTTTTATCTTCGTAGTGTTCGTCAAATCCTTCGTCAAAACCTTATCGGGCGAAATCGGTCGCTTGTATGTAACTGATTTGAAGGACTTCGGTGGTTGTGGTTCTATGCCGCCTATCCGATCCCGCAAGCGGAGCGCATTGATTTGTCATTACAGGCGGGATGAAACAATTTGGGCGCCCTTTTATTTTTAGCAAGCGGGGTAACCCACTTAGGATCGGGAACCTTCACGTTTTTCACGGATCTTAACCTGGACTTTAATTTTTAATATTTTTTCTGGAGTTTTTTAAATTCAAATACTTTTTTCATACATAATACCCCTCTTTTTCACCTCCTTCTGCGAAAACAATTATGCCAATCAGTCAGTGAGTGAGTGGTACCTGGTAACCGAGCTATAATTAATGCTGGGTTTTCTGTAATTTTGTAAACCTGCCACAGGCAGTAATCTAATAGCCCGTGTTATCACATAAAGCGCACCTAGCTTTATGCTTGGGTTCCTTCGTGCTGTTCCTCAAAACTACCTAATCGGGCATCTGTCGTTTGTATGTAACTGATTTAGAGGACTTCGGTGGTGGTGGTTCTATGCCGCCTTTCCGAGTCCGCAAGCGGAGCTCATTGATTCGTTATTGCAGGCGGGATGAAAGGATCCGTTTTATTTTTAGCAATAGGGTCTTACGATTTAGCGTTTATTTTCCTGCGGGTTTTCAGTAATTTTGTATGGCGGCCATTTTGGTTTTCCGCCATTTTGAAAGTTTTTTCCTTTCATTAGGATCTGCTTAGAGTACTCTACAACTTTAGTTTGAGCACTATCTACCTATGTAGAACCATTTTGGCGGGCACTACCCCGTCATGAGGATCTTGACCTGGACTTCAATTTTTTTTCTGATAGGTTTCTAAATTGTAAATACATTTTCCATACATTGTACCCCTCTAAAAATTCTCCTTTTTGGTAATAAAAATGTGGCGGTACTTGGAAAATAATCCTACTTTCGATTTCAGTGTTACCATCTTTTCGATATAAAAATAGTCAAATGTTATTAGTATTAGCAGAATCTAATGGTTTTAAATACAAAATATAAAAAATGCCGCTATTTCTATTCTACAAATTTTTGGGGTAAATCTCGAAAAGTACCCTGAAAATGGGTAATTTTTTTTAAAGGGCACTACTACTTGATATTTTGCATAATTCGTCAATACATGGCAACAAGTGGTTTTTGGGGTAAATCTCAAAAGTTACCCTGAAATGGGGTAAAAATATTCTACCAATCAATACACTGTACCTATACCTACAGCCGTTCTATGAACCTCAAAACGCTCCAGTGTTTCCATCTGGAAGAAAATCGACTGTATGGTGGGTTTTCTGTAATTCTGTATGGCGGCCATTTTGTTTTTCCGCCATTTTGAATTTTTTTTTTGCGCTTCAGAATCTGCTTAGAGTCCTCTTCAACTTTAGTTTGAGCACCATCTACCTATGTAATACCATTTTGGCGGGCAGTACTCCGTCATGAGGATCTTGACCTGGACCTCCACTTTTAATTTTTGTCTAATAGTTTTCTAAATTCCTAATACTTTTTCTCTACACTGTACCCATCTACAAATGCTCCTTTTTAGTATTAAAAATGTAAGGTACTTAAAAAAAAAACCTACTTTCAATTTCAGTGTTGCCATCTTTTCGATATAAAATAGTCAAATGTCATTAGTATTAGCAAAATCTGATGGTTTTTAATGAATAAGATTTAAAAATGCCGCTATTTCTATTTTTCGCATTTTTGGGGTAAATCTCGAAAAATACCCTGAAAATGGGTATTTTTTTTTACAGGGCACTACTACTTGATATGTTGCATAATTCGTCAATACATGCAGGCAACAAGTGGTTATTTATTTTTTTTGCATTTCGGGGTAAATCTTAAAAGTTACCCTGAAATGGGGTAAAAATATTTTACTAATCAATACGTTGTATCTATACCTACAGCCGTTCTATGAACCTCAAAACGCTCCAGTGTTTCCATCTGGAAGAAAATCGACTATATGCTGGGTTTTCTGTAATTCTGTATGGCGGCCATTTTGTTTTTCCGCCATTTTGAATTTTTTTTTCGCGCTTCAGAATCTGTTTAGAATCCTCTACAACTTTAGTTGGAGCACCATCTACCTATGTAGTACCATTTTGGCAGGCAGTACTCCGTCATGAGGATCTTGACCTGGACTTCCACTTTTAATTTTTTTTCTTATAGTTTTCTAAATTCTCAATACTTTTTCTCTACATTATACCCATCTAAAATTACCCCTTTTTTGTAATAAAAATGTGGCTTTACCTGGAAATTACCTCACTTTGAATTCCAGTGTTGCCATCTTTTAAATATAAAAATAGTCAAATGTCTTTAGTTTTGGCAAAATATAATGGTTTTTGATAAAAAATATTTAAAAATGCCGCTATTTCTATTTTTCATATTTTTGGGGTAAATCTCAAAAAGTACCCTGAAAATGGGTAAATTTTTTTTACAGTGCACTACTACTTGATGTGTTGCATAATTCGTCAATACATGGCAACTTTCTCAAGTGTCGTAATCTGCCTCAAAATAGTCTTAAAATATTTGAAAAATGTAAAAAAATTACAAAATGGCCGCCACCGCGTCCGCCATATTGATTTTTCGATTGTTCATATTTTTCCTATATTAAGCAGCGTATACTGCGTGCAATGACGTTTTGATTTTCTATCTCACTCGCACCCAGCCGCCGCAATAGGACTTGAAAAGAGGGCATCTCGAAAATGACTTTTTCCTCTGCAGGATTCAGGGTTGCCAGACGTTGTCAACCAAATTACCAAAATGTCACTTGTATACAGACTATACACGAACCCTTATACTCGGAATTTCCAAAAAGTGGTTATTTCACTTTTTTGCATTTCGGGGTAAATCTCAAAAGTTACCCCGAAATGGGGTAAAAATATTCTACCAATCAATACATTGTACCTATACCTACAGCCGTTCTATGAACCTCAAATCGCTCCAGTGTTGCCATCTGGAAGAAAATTGACTTAAAAAATGGCGTGTTTTCGTACCTCAAACAAAATGGCCTCTACAACAGGCGCCACCTTGATTTTTTAAAAAGTTTCCCCGATTGGTAAAAATTGAGGGTAATTGTGGTGAAATGGTTAAAAAAATATTCTCAAACCACGCAACACTGCAGAACTGTGGCCCCGCGGTTTGGGGTCCAAAAACCGATTTTTTCAAAACTCTCCGGCGCGGCCGCCATTTTGTTTTTTTGTTTTTTTAATATTTTTCTAAAGTTTAAATGTCAAGTTTTACCACTCTTGTAAGTTTGAGCAAAATCGGTTGGAAAACAAAAAAGTTACAAACTTCGCCACAGCCGCCATCTTGTTTTTCCCAAATGTCATAATTTTTCCCCAGTTCGATTGAGGTTTTGCACATTTTCCCCAAACATCACTATACCCTTTTCCACCTCCTTCTGGGAGAACAATCATGTCAATCAGTCAGTCAGTGAGTGGTAATTGAGCTATATATAGTATAATAACTAGTATTTCGCCCTGGTGCGCGGGCTGCTGAAGCAGCCCGCGGGCATCGCCCTGTTGGGCTGTAAGTGGTGGACTTTGAAGAGTTGGACTGCAGATTGTCGAATAGCCATATTTTGCCATCCGATCAAATCAAATCACATTGCCTTTTGTCTGCAAGTTTCAGGGCGGTGTGGTGATGCGTGGTAAAAAAGAATGCTCTTTCTAAAAATTATTAATCTTTCTAAAAACTTTGCTGGCTGATATTTAAATCATAGAGAAACTAATATAAAACTACTATGTGAAACATCAAATCAAATCAGGGGGTGCTAGTAATCCCCGAGTGCGGCTCGGCTACCATCAATTACGAAAACTGCACCTGGGAAATTAATAGCACTTGCTATTTAACTTAATCGTTTTGCTATTTCGAGTTGCACAATTCATGGTGTGTGTGTGACCTAAACGGGCTTCCAATTAAGCAGCCTGCAGCTCCAGCTTAGGGATCGTTACAGTTTTCAGGCCAACTCTACATTTCCCAGTTACAAAGGCCACATCGTCATAATTAGTCAGTAAGCGACAGCGGCATAATGCTTGCTCGGAGGCGTCAACGAAAATGTGTAATCTAAATCTGGTCATCTGTGAGAAACCAAAGCATCTGAGTACTGAAAATAAATACCAATCTTTGTTCATCTTCTCAACGATTTGATCATCCCATTTGATCGTAGATCGCCAAACTTCCTGCAGCAATATCTTTTAATTAATCAGGAAGGGGCATAAACATACCCAGTGACAAAAATTTTAGCAACTGTTGGCTACACTGCTCTCTACGAGTGACACGACACGGTGAACCCTTCATCAAGCAGACCACACGTGTTAAAGTTGCCTTCAGGCCCCTGGACGGTTACGGGAAGCACCTTCAATAATCACCACTCCCAGCATTGGTTAACGTCTTCTCTTTTGAACTTGTCACAGGCAATAGGTAATCTGATGGACCGTGTCATCACAAAAACGAACTTTGCTTATTGCTTGAGTTTTTTCTTGGTGTTGTTTGTCAAATCTACCTTTTCAGACGAGATCGGTCGTTTGTATGTAACTGATTTGAAGGACTTCGGTGGTTGTGGTTCTATGCCGCCTATCCGATCCCGCAAGCGGAGCGCATTGATTTGTCATTACAGGCGGGATGAAACGATTTGGGCGCCGTTTTATTTCTAGCAAGCGGGGCGTAAGGGTGGGTAGGGTACCCACTTAGGATTGGGAACCTCCACGTTATTCACGGATCTTAACCTGGACTTCCATTTTTAATATTTGTTTTCTGGAGTTTTCTAAATCCAAATACTTTTTTTATACATTATACCCCTCTTTTCCACCTCCTACTGGGAGAATAATTATGTCAATCAGTCAGTGAGTGAGCGGTAACTGGTAATCGAGCTATAAATGCTGGGTTTTCTGTAAATTTGTAAACTTGTCACAGGCAGTAATCTAATGGCCCATGTTATCACAGAAAAAGCACCTAGCTTTATGCTTGGGTTCCTTCGTGCTGTTCGTCAAAAGTACCTAATCGGGCATCTTCTCCTCCGAGTTAATCGCCACGATCGGTCGTTTGTATGTTACTGATTTAGAGGACTTCGGTGGTGGTGGTTCTATGCCGCCCTTCCAAGTCCGCAAGCGGAGCTTATTGATTCATTATTGCAGACGGGATGAAACGATCCCTTTTATTTTAGCAAGAGGGGTCTAACGATTTAGCGTTTATTTTCCTGCGGGTGGCTTCGTGGTTTTCAGTTTGTATCGCGGCCATTTTGTTTTTCCGCTATTTTTAACCTCTGGCTCCTACCACGTTGGCTACACTGCTCTCTACAAGTGACACGGTGAACCCTTCATCAAGCAGAGCACACGACGTGTTAAAGTTGCCTTCAGGCCTCTGGACGGTTACGGGAAGCACTTTCAAAAAGACTCGTTTGGAACTTGCCGACCCGATGTTGCGGTAGTCGCGGTAGTCTCTGGGTCTTTCTTCTATTCGGTCTCCGTCTCCATTCAGACATCACGGTGAAGTAACTTATGGTGACTACCTTTGCAAGTTGAGCACCCCGACCTCCGACTTGCATCTATCTCGATAATGAGTAGCTTTCAAGCATTATAAACGTATTTTCCGCTTGCAGATCCACTCCCAGCGTTGGTTAACGTCTCCTCTTTTGAACTTGTCACAGGCAGTAGGTAATCTGATGGCCCGTGTCATCACAAAAACGCACTTAGCTTGTTGCTTGGGTTTTATCATCGTGTTGTTCGTCAAATACTTCGTCAAAACCTTATCGGGCGAAATCGGTCGTTAGTATGTAACTGATTTGAAGGACTTCGGTGGTTGTGGTTCTATGCCGCCTATCCGATCCCGCAAGCGGAGCGCAATGATTTGTCATTACAGGCGGGATGAAACAATTTGGGCGCCCTTTTTTTTTAGCAAGCGGGGTGTAAGGGTGGGTACCCACTTAGGAACGGGAACCTTCACGTTTTTCACGGATCTTAACCTGGACTTTAATTTTTAATATTTTTTTTGGAGTTTTTTAAATCCGAATACTTTTTTCATACATAATACCCCTCTTTTCCACCTCCTTCTGCGAAAACAATTATGTCAATCAGTCAGTGAGTGAGTGGTACCTGGTAACCGAGCTATAATTAATGCTGGGTTTTCTGTAATTTTGTAAACCTGCCACAGGCAGTAATCTAATAGCCCGTGTTATCACATAAAGCGCACCTAGCTTTATGCTTGGGTTCCTTCGTGCTGTTCCTCAAAACTACCTAATCGGACATCTGTCGTTTGTATGTAACTGATTTAGAGGACTTCGGTGGTGGTGGTTCTATGCCGCCCTTCCGAGTCCGCAAGCGGAGCTCATTGATTCGTTATTGCAGGCGGGATGAAAGGATCAGTTTTATTTTTAGCAAGAGGGTCTTACGATTTAGCGTTTATTTTCCTGCGAGTGGCTTCGTGGTTTTCAGTAATTTTGTATGGCGGCCATTTTGGTTTTCCGCCATTTTAAAAGTTTTCCTTCCATTAGAATCTGCTTAGAGTACTCTACAACTTTAGTTTGAGCACCATATACCTATGTAGAACCATTTTGGCGGGCACTACCCCGTCATGAGGATCTTGACCTGCGGGTCTACCGCCTAACTCTATCGCTTTGACTCTGGCTTTGGTTTATGACGTCAGTGCACTGTCCGTCCTTGTCATCGTGTTATGATATGACAAGGACGGACAGAGCATTGCTATCGCTCTGGCTAAAGCTTTGAGTTAGGCGGTAGGGCCCCTGGACTTAATTAACCTCACTTTAAATTCCAGTGTTGCCATTTTTTCGATATAAATCATCATCATATCAGCCGCACGACACCCACTGCTGGGTATAGGCCTCCCCTAAGGATCTCCACGACGATCGGTCCTGCGCTGCCAGCATCCAGCGGCTTCCCGCGACCTTCACCAGATCGTCGGTCCACCTTGTCGGGGGCCTACCCACCGAGCGCCGTCCGGTGCGCGGTCGCCATTCCAGAACCTTTCCGCCCCAACGGCCATCGGTTCTTCTCGCTATGTGTCCCGCCCATTGCCACTTCTGCTGAGCAATCCTTCGAGCAATGTCATTAGTATTGGCAAAATCGAAAAGTTTTTTTATAAAATATATTAAAAAATGCCGCTATTTCTATTTTTCACATTTTTGGAGTAAATCTCGAAAAGTACCCCGAAAATGGGTATTTTTTTTTACAGAGCACTACTACTTAATATGTTGCATAATTCGCCAATACATGGCAACTTTCTCAAGTGTCATATACTGCCTCATAATAGCCTTAAAATGTTAAAAAAAATATAAAATTTACAAAATGGCCGCCACCGCGTCCGCTATATTGATTTTTCGATTATTCATATTTTTCCTATATTTGGCAGCATATACTGCGTGCTATCTCATGCTATCTCACTTGCACCCAGCCGCCGCAATAGGACTTGAAAAAAGGGCATCTCAAAAATATATTTTTCCTCTGCAGGTTTCAGGGTTGCCAGACGTTGTCAACCAAAATACCAAAATGTCATTTGTATGCAGACTATACACGAACCCTTATACTCGGAATTTCCAAAAAGTGGTTATTTAACTTTTTTGCATTTTGGGGTAAATCTCAAAAGTTACCCCGAAATGGGGTGAAAATATTCTACCTATCAATTCACTGTACCTATACCTACAGCCGTTCTATGAACCTCAAAACGCTCCAGTGTTTCCATCTGGAAGAAAATCGACTGTATGGTGGGTTTTCTGTAATTCTGTATGGCGGCCATTTTGTTTTTCCGCCATTTTAATTTTTTTTTTGCGCTTCAGTATCTGCTTAGAGTCCTCTTCAACTTTAGTTTGAGCACCATCTACCTATGTAGTACCATTTTGGCGGGCAGTACTCCGTCATGAGGATCTTGACCTGGACCTCCACTTTTATTTTTTGTCTAATAGTTGTCTAAATTCTAAATACTTTTTCTCTACACTGTACCCATCTACAAATGCTCCTTTTTAGTATTAAAAATGTAAGGTACTTGAAAAATAAACCTACTTTCAATTTCAGTGTTGCCATCTTTTCGATATAAAATAGTCAAATGTCATTAGTATTAGCAAAATCTAATGGTTTTTAATGAAAAAGATTTAAAAATGCCGCTATTTCTATTTCCACATTTTTGGGGTAAATCTCGCAAAATACCCTGAAAATGGGTAATTTTTTTTACAGGGCACTACTACTTGATATGTTGCATAATTCGTCAATACATGCAGGCAACAAGTGGTTTTTTTTTTTGCATTTCGGGGTAAATCTTAAAAGTTACCCTGAAATGGGGTAAAAATATTCTACTAATCAATACGTTGTATCTATACCTACAGCCGTTCTATGAACCTCAAAACGCTCCAGTGTTTCCATCTGGAAGAAAATCGACTATATGCTGGGTTTTCTGTAATTCTGTATGGCGGCCATTTTGTTTTTCCGCCATTTTGAATTTTTTTTTTCGCGCTTCAGAATTTGTTTAGAATCCTCTACAACTTTAGTTGGAGCACCATCTACCTATGTAGTACCATTTTGGCAGGCAGTACTCCGTCATGAGGATCTTGACCTGGACTTCCACTTTTAATTTTTTTTCTTATACTTTTCTAAATTCTCAATACTTTTTCTCTACATCGTACCCATCTAAAATTACTCCTTTTTGGTAATAAAAATGTGGCTTTACCTGGAAATTACCTCACTTTAAATTCCAGTGTTGCCATCTTTTCTATATAAAAATAGTCAAATGTCATTAGTATTGGCAAAATCTAATGGTTTTTGATAAAAAATATTTAAAAATGTCGCTATTTCCATTTTTCACATTTTTGGGGTAAATCTCGAAAAGTACCCTGAAAATGGGTAATTTTTATTTACAGGGCACTATTCTTTAATATGTTGCATAATTCGTCAATACATGGCAACTTTCTCAAGTGTCGTAAACTGCCTCAAAATAGCCTTAAAATATTTAAAAAAATTATAAAATTTACAAAATGGCCGCCACCGCGTCCGCCATATTGATTTTTCGATTGTTCATATTTTTCCTATATTAAGCAGCGTATACTGCGTGCAATGACGTTTTGATTTTCTATCTCACTCGCACCCAGCCGCCGCAATAGGACTTGAAAAAAGGGCATCTCGAAAATGACTTTTTCCTCTGCAGGATTCAGGGTTGCCAGACGTTGTCAACCAAATTACCAAAATGTCACTTGTATACAGACTATACACGAACCCTTATACTCGGAATTTCCAAAAAGTGGTTATTTCACTTTTTTGCATTTCGGGGTAAATCTCAAAAGTTACCCCGAAATGGGGTAAAAATATTCTACCAATCAATACACTGTACCTATACCTACAGCCGTTCTATGAACCTCAAATCGCTCCAGTGTTGCCATCTGGAAGAAAATCGATTTTAAAAATGGCGTGTTTTCGTACCTCAAACAAAATGGCATCTACAACAGGCGCCATCTTGAATTTTTAAAAAGTTTCCCCGATTGGTAAAAATTGAGGGTAATTGTGGTGAAACGGTAAAAATATTATTCTCAAACTAAATAACACTTTAGAACTGTGGCCCCGCGTTTTGCTGTCCAAAAATCGATTTTTTCAAAACTCTCCGGCGCGGCCGCCATTTTGTATTTTTATTTTTTTAATATTTTTCTAAAGTTTAAATGTCAAACTCTACCACTCTTGTAAGTTTGAGCAAAATCGGTTGGAAAACAAAAAAGTTACAAACTTCGTCACAGCCGCCATCTTGTTTTTCCCAAATGTCATAATTTTTCCCCAGTTCGATTGAGGTTTTGCACATTTTCCCCAAACATCACTATACCCTTTTCCACCTCCTTCTGGGAGAACAATCATGTCAATGAGTCAGTGAGTGGTAATCGAGCTATATATAGTATAAAATATATTGATATGTTGCATAATTCGTCAATACATGGCAACAAGTGGTTATTTAATTTTTTTGCATTTTGGGGTAAATCTCAAAAGTTGCCATGAAATGGGGTAAAAATATTCTACCAATCAATACATTGTACCTATACCTACAGCCGTTCTATGAACCTCAAAACGCTCCAGTGTTTCCATCTGGAAGAAAATCGACTATATGCTGGGATTTCTGTAATTCTGTATGGCGGCCATTTTGTTTTTCCGACATTTTAAAATTTTTTTCGCGCTTCAGGATCTGCTTAGAGTCCTCTACATTTTTAGTTTAAACACCATCTACCTATGTAGTACCATTTTGGCGGGCAGTACCCCGTCATGAGGACTTTGACCTGGACTTCCATTTCTATTTTTTTTTCTGATAGGTTTCTAAATTCTGAATAGTTTTTCCATACATTGTACCTATCTACAAATGCTCCTTTTAATTATTAAAAATGTACGGTACTTGGAAAATAAACCTACTTTAAATTCCAGTGATGCCCTCTTTTCGATGTAAAAATAATCAAATGTCATTAGTATTGGCAAAATCTAATGGTTTTTGTTAAAAAATATTTAAAAAGGCCGCTATTTCTTTTTTTCACATTTTTGGGGTAAATCTCGAAAAGTGCCCTGAAATTGGGTAATTTTTTTTACAGAGCAATACAACTTGATATGTTGCATAATTCGTCAATACATGGCAACTTTCTCAAGTGCCGTAAACTGCCTCAAAATACCCATACAATATTTAAAAAAATTATAAAATTTATAAAATAGCCGCCACCGCGTCTGCCATATTGATTTTTCGATTGTTCATATTTTTCTTATATTAAGCAGCATATACTGCGTGCTATGACGTTTCGATTTTTTATCTCACTCGCACCCGGCCGCCGCAATAGGACTTGAAAAAAGGGCATCTCGAAAATGACTTTTTCCTCTGCAGGTTTCAGGGTTGCCAGACGTTGTCAACGAAAATACCAAAATGTCACTTGTATACAGACTATACACGAACCCTTATACTCGGAATTTCCAAAAAGTGGTTATTTTACTTTTTTGCATTTTGGGGTAAATCTCAAAAGTTACCCCGAAATAGGGTAAAAATATTATACCAATCAATACATTGTGCCTATACCTGCAGCCGCTCTATGAACCTCAAATCGCTCCAGTGTTGCCATCTGGAAGAAAATTGACTTAAAAAATGGCGTGTTTTCGTACCTCAAACAAAATGGCCTCTACAACAGGCGCCATCTTGAATTTTTAAAAAGTTTCCCCGATTGGTAAAAATTGAGGGTAATTGTGGTGAAACGTAAAAATATTAATCTCAAACTAAATAACACTTCAGAGCTGTGGTCCCGCGGTTTCGGGTCCAAAAACCGATTTTTTTTAAAACTCTCCGGCGCGGCCGCTATTTTGATTTTTTTATTTTTTTAATAGTTTTCTAAATTTTAAATTTCAAAATCTACCATTTTTGAAAGTTTGAACGAAATCGGTTGGAAAACAAAAAAGTTGCAAACTTCGTCACAGCCGCCATCTAGTTTTTCCCAAATGTCATAATTTTTCCCCAGTTGGATTGGGGTTTTGCACATTTTCCCCAAACATCACTATACCCTTTCCCACCTCCTTCTGGGAGACAATCATGTCAGTCAGTGAGTGAGTGAGTGAGTGAGTGGTAATCGAGCTTTATATAGTACTAGCTTCTGCCCGCGACTTCGTCCGCGTGGATATTAGAGAAAATCCTTAGGGAACCTTCAACCAGGATCTGACCAGCCATTTTTACGCATTAGGGCTTCTCTTTGACCAGACTAAGCAAGTTTCGTGTTAAAATAACAGCAGTTCCCTTTTGCAATACGCATAATCTCATATTGTGTTACCGATCACTTTATCAATATTGCAATGAACATTACTTTTGCATGCGTTACACTAATAAACTAATTAAATCAAATTATATTTATTTTCGTATGTTGAATAATGTTTCTGCACTCACTCACACGCTCAATACCGTATATAATCATAAGTACATTCCTGAAAAAATAACCCGTTATTATGTTTTTTTTGTCAATTTAAATGTAAGTAATGCGCACATACAGTTAGCTAATTGTGATGCCGGTAGCATTAGTTTCCGCGGTAGATTTTTTTTATTTATTTTAACTTACCGTCAACTCGCGTGCGTTGTGTTTGATAGAATGTCGTCGTCAATAACTAAAATATTAACCAAAAATTTATTATCACATCCTTGCACCCATTACACTTTTTACTTATTGTTTTACATCATTATGTTAATTTTCACTATGCAGCTATTACACAGAGATTACTTACTAGTCATATTTATACTGATAACAAGGCACACCCGCAGTGGCTATTATCGTATTTATCAATTACGAGTACATTCTCATAAATTAATTTATTACTATATACTATTTACACTACCTATTACATTAAAAGTTATATTTTATTTAAAATGACTGACCAAAGCAACAAAAAAAGGAATAATTTGTTAATATTGCCGTTTACGCGAAAGATCGTGCAGAAAGAAATATCTTTTTCAATACAGTTGCTCGAAAATGTAAGTTTACGATGACAGTCGAGCGTGCGGAAAGTTGATTTTACCGCACGCCGTGCGTTTTTGTTTACGGAGTAGTACAGCTTGCGGAAAGTTGATTTTACCGCACGCTGGCGCCGTGCGTTTTTGTTTACGAACGTTTTTTTTAATTTCTACTAGCTTCCGCCCGCGACTTCATCCGCGTGGACAGTAGAAAAATATTGCAACCAGTTAAAAATGACCCCTTTAGTGTATGAAAGCTAGTACTACGGAGAGTTCAAGCTGTTTCTCTGGTTCCACCCACCCGAATTTGATGAAACATAGCTTAGATTTTAAGTTGGACCTCAATCTACTAAATTGTGAAAAATCCATCAAAATTCGTTTAGCGGTTTTTGCGTAATTCGCGCACAAATATTTAGAATTTACAGTTTTATTATATGTATAGATTACAATTACATTAGTACCTATAATGTTTTCTCGCAAATGTATTGAAAAACGTAGTATGGCACACGGTTGTTAAGGTTTTTTGAAACTCGTGACGATTATAAACCCTCGCCTGCGGCTCGGGCTTATAAAACGTCAACTCGTTTTAAAAACCTCCTTACCAACCTTGTATCATAAACTACTATTTTCGTATCCGCCTGCAAAAACTTGTTACGGAAGCAACACTTTCACTAGACGTTCCTGTAGAATCTATGATGATAAGCTGCATGAAGTCGACATCTTTAGCTTGAATTTAAGAACATTTAAAAAAGATACTCTTAATATTCTATCAATTGATTCATAAAATGTGCCTTTCTCATCCTACTTTATTAATTAAGTACCTACTTTATTAAATTGAAAAAATATTTAAGCTTATACACTTAACTAAATCTTTTGGCATACATAAATCTACTGTTAAATTTCACGTTAACTTTATATCTTTACATGTATAATAATTCTAGGGAACTATAGGTCTTTAAGTACATCGTGTTTTTTTTTTTTGCAATATGTATAAATGTGTGACTGTTTGTTCCTCAATAAAGAGAAAAAAAAAAAAAAAAAAAAAATTTACCAAAATGCGCGTGGCCTAAGAACAAAATGTTTACAATTGCGACAGCAAATTTTATGTAATGATTACGATATTATTGTGATCACAGAAACATGGCTGCATTGTGGTATACTCGATGGGGAACTTTGCGACAAAAGATATGACGTCTTTCGACATGATCGTGACCTAAATCTTAGCGGTAAAAAAATTGGAGGTGGAGTCATGATACTTGTACGCCGTGAACTGAGCGCATCGCGCTGCGCCGCCGCCACTGCCGCCGCGACCGGCTTTGAGCCGCGCACGGAGATAGTGACGGTGACCGTCCCTGCGCGAGCGCTGGCAGCCACCGCCGACCTGTATCTAAGTGCGATTTATATCCCACCTAGATCGGAGCGTATTCCGGGAAATATTTAATGCCTTTTGCAAACCCTCAAATGTATATCAAGTACAAACGACACAGAGAGACGTTTTATAGTTATAGGTAATTTTAATTTACCTTGTATTTCGTGGTACAATGATGGCCCCATGTATATAAACACGTGTAGTGTTGATGTACAAAACGCCGGTATTAAGTTAACTGAAAATACTAGTTTTTGGGGGTTAAAACAATATAACACTATTAAAAACTACGCTGGCAATACCATAGACCTGGCTTTCTCCGATCTCCCTCTGGAAATTACTAACTGCATAGATTGTCCATTAGTAAATATTGACCGCTCTCACCCTGCACTTGTAATAGAGGTTTTGGATATTGCAATTACCCCTCTCGTTGAAGCTTCACTTCCAAAACATAATTTCAAAAAAGGCGATTACGAAAAAATAAATGAAGCTTTTGGTAACATTGACTGGCATTCTCTTTTGGGCTCGTGTGGCGCTGTGGATGCCTGCAATATTTTCTATGATATAGTAAATCAAATTATAAGTAAGTTTATTCCTTTTAAAACATCTGTTTGTAATGTATATCCCGCTTGGTATAGTCAAGCCTTAATAAAAATAACTAAAGAAAAGTTTATAGCACATACCAAATGGAAAAAAATCGGCAATCATCTAGACTACGATGAATTTTCATGCTTGCGCAAGCGACAAAAACGCGTCAATGATATATGCTTCACAAATTATACAAAACAGGCAGAAAAAAATATTAAATACAGCCCGAAGGCATTCTGGTCTTATATAAAATCTTTGCGTGGGGGTTCTAACTACCCCAAACAAATGACATATCGGGAAAATATCGTATGTAATGGAAGGGACATATGTGTCGCTTTTAACGATTTCTTTAAAAACGTTTTTGGTGTTCCTTCTGTCGGCTCAACTGAGGATGAAGATATTAACATAGTTAGCGACTCAATTTCCAAAATATACGTTGAAGAATCACTAGTCGAGAAGAAATTGAATCTTCTTGATGTTTCAAAGGGTGCTGGGTGCGATGATATTCCACCATTATTCTGGCGCAATTGTGCAAAAAGTCTCTGCATTCCTATAGCCATTTTATTTAATATTTCGCTCCGTGAAGGTATATTTCCTGATATTTGGAAGAGAGCGCATGTGGTGCCCATCCATAAAAAGGGTAGCAAGGGTGTAATTGAAAATTAAAGGGGAATCTCCATTTTAAATACAATTACCAAAGTCTTCGAAAAAATAGTGTTTGACGCCATATATCCTGTCATAAGTAAAGGCATACCAACAAATCAGCATGGCTTCCTTAGACAACGCTCCACTGTAACAAATTTGGCATGTTTTACCAATTATATACTTAAAAACATGGATGGTGGTGGACAGGTCGATGTGGTCTACACGGACTTCGAAAAAGCCTTCGACCGTGTAGACCAGGTCATTCTTTTGAGAAAACTTCAGACGCTAGGGATTCATGGGGATCTTCTCAGGTGGATTGAATCCTACCTACATAATCGGTCTCAAGCGGTGGTTGTGGGGGGGTACAGGTCAGACTTTATTGAAATACCAACTGGCATACCGCAGGGATCCCATTTGGGGCCTTTATTCTACGATGCTTATGTCTATGATATATTTAACTGTTTTTCATTCACAAATCATTTAATGTATGCTGATGATAAAAAAATATTTTTCAAAATTGAAAGTGAAATAGACTGTTTGAAAATGCAATTTGATTTAAACACTTTACAAAATTATTACTCAGACAACAAAATAACAGTGAATATTGATAAATGTGAATGTATTACCTTTACCAGAAAACCCAATCCCATTTTGTATCCATATAACTTTAATGGTATACCAATACGTAGAACATCGCTTGTTAGAGATCTTGGCATATACTTTGACAGTAAAATGCTTTTATCTGAGCACATAGATAAAACAGTAGATAGAGCTTTTAAAAATTTAGGATTTGTTATTAGATCATGTAAGCCTTTTAAAAATATCAGCACATTAAAAATTTTATATGATGCATATGTCCGTAGTATCGTGGAATACGCGTGTCCCATCTGGTCCCCCCAATATGCCATTTACATTAACCGTTTGGAGCGCCTACAGAAAATATTATTTATTAAACATTTAAACTATCGAAATTTTGAATTGGCATTACCTACCTACCGTGAGAATTGTGAACGGTTCAATCTACTAACCCTTGAAGACAGACGCAAACTGATGGAAGTATGTCTACTATACGATATAGTCCATGGACGCATAGACTGCCCTGAGGGCCTACCCAAATGGCAAACGTTTATAAGCATTTCTCTTTCTACAACTTTCAACGCTCTGGCGTTATTGATGAACGCTCGATAGACGCTACGCTCGTTCTCTCGATTTCAAAGAGTAAAGTAATAAAGGTTGAAAGAGCACAAGTCCACTAGCGCCTCTGGAAATCGATGCGGAACTACTGACATGGAATTATAATAGCTGAAAATGTTTTTTTTTTGTTTCTTGTAAAGAATTGTTACAAGAAAGTAACAAGATATTTTAACTTTTTTTGTAATATTTATTATTTATAACAAAATATTGATGAAAAAAGAATAAATCAAAACAAAAAGCACCAAAAATAAATAGGTACGGTTTGGCTAGGTTTCATTGAACTTAGCTAGCGCAAATAAGAGCGAGAGCGTTTCCACGTCTTAATCGCTCAACATCTTTTCAATTAATGATCTATGCATCGCGTCGTGGCACGCTAGGCGTGACGGGGCGCGCGGGATGACACGTGCGTTGCGTGATCACGCCCGCAGTGTGACTGCTGCAGTCGCACCAGCGGGTCTACCGGCTAAAAACAATGAAGTTAATGTTAACTGTAATATGACAGATGTATGCGATACATTGCTACTTCGTTTTGGCACAAATAAAAACTTACCAAAGAAAAGAAGCAATGTATCATATCCATCTGTCAAATTACAGTTAACAACTTCATTATTTTTAGCCGGTAGACCCGCAGGCAGCGTCCCGTCGCCATCCCGTTCCGTCACGCCCTATACTATACTAGAAGAGAACTATACTACGTCCTGCATGCAGGGCTTTGAGTAGCCCGCTTTATACTGCACCACAGAATACAGTGTATAATGCATACTTAGGCTCGTAATATAGAATCAAAATCAAACTTAAGTTAATCTCTGCTCGAGTACAGTTAGAAAGAGATGGTGCTATGTGATGAATAGCACCATCCCTTTCTAACGGTAATCAAGCCTTTCAAGCAGAGATTTGATTTTGAATTCTTCTTATCGAATGAGGAATAGTGACCACCTCTGCCCCCCTAGCATGACCGATTTATATCGCGTGATATAGCGTTTTATCATGATTGAACTGTCAAAAAGACAAAGGAGTTTGACAGTTGAGTGTCGATAAAATGCTATATCACGCGATATAAATTGGTCATGCTAGGGGGGCTGGTATTAGAGTTTATCAAGCCGCCTGTAAGGCTTCTAACTTGGCTTAACGGCTATTATCAGATGACAACAGTCGGGACCGACGGTTTAACGTGCCCTCCGGTACTTGTACTATTATGTATTCTGTGCCTCCGGAGCACGGAAGCGCTCAGATGTAATGCCACGCCACTTAGCAGTCACCCATCCGACACCTGACCGGACTGAGCGTTGCTTAACAAACGTGATCGAGTAAGATCAGTCTGTCAAGATGTTCCGCCATGAGCGCTTCGATTTGATTTGGAGTCGAGTTTAATTCTATAATACGAGCATCGATCGATCGTATGCATGCAAACCACAGATTAGGTAGGTACTAATTTGTAGATTCAAACTCTATGGTCTTCTTAGTTTGCTTACAACAATATATGTGTGTGATCTGTGGTTTACGATAGACGCTCGCCGACACAACAAATGCTACCCAAGTGGCCACTTTGACGTCAAAAAAGCTTATCTATTCGACAGAAACGTAGTGATTATATTCTCTTTGTTCGACAGTCGTCGAGCGATCACTGACACCCTGTAGAATACGCTCGATTCGAGCGAGACGTGGTAACATTATTTATTACATTCTCTTCTCTTCGCCATCGAGTGCCGTTGATAAAGTGGTGTGTTATTTAGCAAACAAGTGCGAATTTTTTCAAATTATAAAATGCATACCCTTTGATTATTGTGGGCTTTCCAAGCGCTTTGTGTCTACCTTCGTCACTTGACCTCACTCAAAGGAACCAAGAACATTTCCTTGGAAATAAAAGTAAGTACCTAATGTAATAGTCAATAAGGCTAAGGCTACCTAAATACATAGATCTGTGGTTACTTTTACTAACAATTATGGATATTTTTCCAGGTTCTTTGCACCCTCAGCTTCATGGCTACTGGATCATAGCAAAGAATAGTAGGGGTCACGCGCAATTTGCCGCAGCAGACTAGGAGCCGCGTTATCAGAGAAGTAGTAGAGGCCCTGAACAGTCCAGAGTTCCAGACATAATGAGCAAATGGACAAAATTTCCTCAAACACGACAAAAAAGGGCTATAAATAGACAGGAGTAAGTAATTACAATTTAACTAACACAACATTCAATAATACATACATATCAATAGTGTTTGAAAGAGAAGTCCCAAAATGTATGGATCTGTCTGTGAAAATGTCCAGACTTTTATTGAAATGTCCGGCCTTTTGTCAGGACTTTCCAAATTTTGAAATGGTAACCCTTTACCTACCTAAGTTTTAATTCATACTTTTTAAGCTGCAATGAGACATACGGACAAACAAGACATAGGCTTTAAACTTATAACACCCAATCTTTATGTTTACATTGCATCCCGGCGGGGGTTAATTAATTTCTTAGTAATTAATATTAATTACCTCTTTAAATGAGTTAAGAAATAAAAAAAGATAAAAATTTAATATAATGGTTACTTAAATAAATACCTACTTTTTTACAGGTGACATTTAGAAGAAGGCCTGCTTGTAAGATATACTAGTTACAATAAGCCAAGCAAGACTGATTCAACGACAGATACAAGATGGTATCTAAGTCACGGGCTTCAGTACTTTGTCTGTGTGAAAAGTTTTTTTGCTATCCCACAGGAACTTTTATCGGTATGAAAGGACCCTATGTCCTTCTATGTACCCCTGCCCCCCTAGCATGACCGATTTATATCGCGTGATATAGCGTTTTATCACGTTTAACTGTCAAAAAGACAAAGGAGTTTGACAGTGTCGATAAAATGCTATATCACGCGATATAAATCGGTCATGCTAGGCAGGCTGACAACATGACGTGAAGGTGTAACAAACAGACTTTCTCATTCATTATATTAATATTATTAGTGGATGTGCTTTGTTATAATTTATTTTTTCATGTTTAAAAAGTAAATGTTCCCTTTGATTTATAAAGTTGTTTTGTTCAAACACCCGATAACTACCCTATCCTATTATTTGATAATGCAAAAAAACAACTTGTTGTTGAAATTTTTTGTTTTGTTTGGTAGATATGATAATACACAAAATGAAAGGTTAACATAATAGGTAGTCAATATTTTATTTTATAATTAGATCTAAACCAATACAATTAGGTATATGATTTTAAAGCAAAAAGTACAGTACAGTACACTTTTCCACTATGCTCCTTTATATTATTACAGTACCTAAAGTTTTATAGTCTTGCTGGTCGCTTGGAGCAAAATATACATTACTATAATTTTCTTCATTAATTCTTTGATGCCGAGGCGGTTGCATGAGGCTGGCAATTTGTTTACGTTTTCTTCTTTTGTCTTTTTTCTTCTCTGGTGCATATTTTTTGTAGAGGGGTATACGGCAGGCCCAGATGAGTTAATAGCTTTTCCGGCATGTTTTCTAGCCAATTTAAAAGGTACTTGTTTATTATATTCTGCAATGTCATTATACCTATTGAATGGTATGTATCTGAAATTCAATAAGATTGGGTAAATGACAATTTAGGCAAATAAAAGACTTATTAAAACCATTGCGGTAATTTTATCTAATAAGTTGTTAGTATATTTATTTATGTAACGGCTAATACCCAAAGTACCCGAATAGCCTGCTAAAACTAGGTGTAGCCACTAGCTGTTGATTAAACCTATGTGTAGGTAGTCGATTTGCTCGCAGCTAACACTAGGTAGGTATAGCCAGCCATTACTAGGTCCAGCATGGGGTATGAAGAAAGTTATTTCTATTATCTGTTAAAAAAATTACTAAACTAGGTACCTATAGGTAACTAATTAATTGGTTAAGCCGCACTTCGGGTATTAGCCGTAACATATAATTTATGTACTTAATAGGAACCTTAATGTTTTACCACTAAGTATGAAGTATTATTTACTTACCTACTTGATCACTTTTTTGTTTGTTCATCCTTTGGTCAGAGAAGAGAGTCAAGTTTTCTTGCCAATCATATTCCGCAATGCCATTAGGTACTTATTTATTACTTATGTATTGTATCTGAACTGAAATAAATGTAAGTAATTATTGATAGGTCCTTAAAATCCTTTCGGCGCCACGAAGTCTTAGTGCGGTATTTTGATGTAATATAAAGTTCTTAGTTACTTACGTAGTAAATATATAGGTAAGTACCTAACACTTATTAATTTTTATATCTATGGCATATGAATGCTGAGCAAGAGTTTATTATAAAGAAAATTGGTTTATATAAGACAAGACAAAATGTATTTTACCAGTTTATTATTATTAGTTTAGACTAACCTAAATTACCTAAAATTTTGCATTGACATTAGGTGCATTCCAACAGACTAATCGCTGAGTCATTGATCATCATAAAGTATATATTTGAACCATGGAAAGTAATGGCAATTTCGCTGATTCACAAATCGTTCACCAATCGGCGAACTAGCACTAACTTGGCGCTAGTGTAGATGTGTACATTTTAATATAAAAATAATATTTTTTACTTTCATGAGTCTTTAATTATATTGTTTTCTTTATTTTTTATTAATAGATTTAAAGTACAATTATTATTACATAAATTAAATACCTCAGCAGGCAAAACAACACATAATAAAATAATGATTTTGATCAAGGATGTTTTCAAAATTCAAAATAATTTATTCAGTCTAGGCTGGCTCAGTTTACTCGTCGTTCCTCCATGACTGCAAGAAAATAGGTAGGTTCTGACAGAAAAAAATATCGCGAAGTGCGATTTAAATATTATGAAGCCAATATTGCAGACTTCAAGATTTCTGGATAAATTGTGATATTGCGCGGTTACTTGCCCAAAAAATAGACTAGATTCCATCTAATCACTTTTCCACTTAACGGGTAACTTACTACTTAATTGGCTGTTTACACGCGAAAATTTAGTTGACCGATAACTTAATTTTAACTAATTTACTTAACTTGACCAGTGTAAACGGCTCTTTAGGCTAAGTAAATAGTGCAGAAACTATGAAATAAAAAACAAAGCGCCGATTACATAAGCCGATTTAGCGTCCGATAGTAACCAATATCAGGTTGCCACCCGTACATGACAATAAAATATTGTTTAATAAGTTTGCTTTTCACAGTGAATTTAAACTAATAACGGAAAGATAAAATTGTTTATGATTGGAGTTGAGAATCAAAATTAAAATTCTTAAACAATGTTTACTTTTCCGTTATTTGTGTAAATTCACTGTAAAAGTTGACGTATTACGGGTGGCAACTCTAAATTGGATTCCTATGTCGGACACTGGGGCCCTACCGCCTAACTCAAAGCTTTAGCCAGAGCGATAGCAATGCTCTATCCGTCCTTGTCATATCATAACAAGATGACAAGGACAGACAGTGCACTGACGTCATAAACCAAAGCCAGAGTCAAAGCGATACAGTTAGGCGGTACGGGGGCTGGATATCGCGGCTTGGTATTTTTGAAACCTAAAAACCAACAAAGAGCCGTACCGGAGTACTATGGCGATCAGTGACTCAGCGATTAGTCTGTTGGATTGCACCCAACGCGCGACGACTGACGTTTTGAGACGAAACCATAGACAATCTGCGTTCGATCGAAGCAATCGAATAGAACTAGCGTTCCCGAAGATTTCGGCCATTTGGGTACCAAAATAGTATCGATAACGACAAAGCGTACAATTTTGTAGAAAGAATGAAACGTTTGTCATTTGATTTGACTTGTTTTTCGATTCTAAAGATTATTTTGGGCAATAATAAATAAGCTAGGGTTTAAAATATTATTAATTCAATGTTATGTTTGTTGCACAGTACAAATTTTGTCACTTGAATAGCATTTTGTATGGCGGCTATCGTCAAACCATAGGTGACGTTTTACGAGAAAAGTTACCTTATGGCCTGGCAATAAGGTATGTTTTCCCGTGGAAAGTCAGAGTTTTGTTTGATGGAATAGAAACATTGGACAGTTGGGTACCAATTAAGAATTCGTGACGCTTGATCACGTGACATTTCGTTAGCTTATGTCAATCCCATACATTATCATTCTATTCTACTAGCGTTAATGTTAGTAGAATGGCCATTTGGGTAGGCCCTCTGAACTGGTGGCAAGCGTAGCGCTTAACGTGCCGACACGGCGCCCCCGCCGCGCCACACGTGGCCCACCGCCACTCTTTAGTATGCCGCGCGCACATACTAATTACGCGAGTAATGCACCTTGTTCGCGTCTTCCCAGCATTTATAATAATTATTTTAGTGAGGTAGACATATTTGATCACAGTAAGAACAGTTTTAGAAAATATGCCATAGAAATACTTAAATCAAACTAAATATAAAATCATCCCAATGACCATTCTTACTTCCCATTCACATTGACTTGTCATTGCTTTTTTTTAAATAAGTTAATGTAAAATGATAATGGGACTGAATAGCTGTTATGGCCGCGGAACACTGGTATTATTGGTAGTATTGTTTGTTTGTTTATTTTGTGTGTGTTGATGAGGTAACTAAGTAATAACTTAAATAGTGTGCGATATTTCTATGTACGTATTAACTTAAATTAAATATATATATAAATAATATATATATAACTCGCATTAGTCTGTATGTTACGCTGAAATTATACTATACCCTAGTTATTAAGAGAAATCTGTCATTGGCCTTACTGTTATGTAACTATTCATGTTATTAGATATTATAAAAACGCTGTTGGTTTCTAAATAAATAAAAAAAAAAAAAAAAAAATCTATCAGGACCTAAGCTCCGTAGTTCAAAATTAGGTTGGTTGTTATCAGGCCCAGTCTCTTCAAATCATTTCATGCATAATATTCATAGTAATCATGCGATGACCGATAGTACTTCTCAACTAATCGAAATAGAAAATTCATTAACTAGATTCTGGGAGCTAGAGGAGCTTCCCAAAAAAAGACACATCAGTGACAACGACATAGCATGTGAGGAGCACTTTTTGGCTCACACATATAGGCTAGATGATGGAAGATTTTGCGTAAAACTCCCATTGGTAGATTCTTCTGATTGCCTAGGTGACACCTATTATTTAGCAAAGCGACGTTTAATTAACCTAGAGAAAAAATTTAAAAGAAATCCAACATTAAAAGTTGAATATTCTCAGTTTATAAGTGAATACGCAGAATTGGGACATTTATCTAAGTCATTTGTTTCCCGACCGTACTCGCACAATTTTTTGTGTCACCATGCAGTCATAAAGGAAAACAGCGAGTCTACTAAGCTCAGAGTGGTATTCGACGGCTCAGCTCCCTCTTCCTCTGGCTTATCTTTAAACAATATTTTAATGGTGGGCCCTAATGTGCAAGATTCTCTTCTCTTCATTCTTATTAGGGCAAGGCAATACAAATACCTACTTACTGGTGACATCGAGAAGATGTACCGCCAAGTGCATGTTCACGATGAGGATCGGGACCTTCAGCTTATACTGTGGAGAGAAGATGAGTCGCAGCCCATTCAAACGTTGCGATTAAATACTCTTACTTCCGGAACCGCGAGTGCGAGCTATTTGAGCACACGATGTTTGTTCCAAATTGGGGAAGAGCAGGATGATGAGCTAGTTAAAACTATAATTAAAAGGGATATGTATGTCGACGATATAATAACTGGTTCTAATGATGCAGATCAGTTACGTTTTATTCAAAATTCAGTTGCACAAGCATTAAGCTCCGGTGGCTTCAATTTGAGAAAATACAAAAGTAATCTTCCTAATTTACTAAGTGATGCTAATATCAAAACGCAAGAGCATCACATACGTCAAAAGGTTTGGCCTGTCAATGGTAGATTTCTAGCGCGACGTACAGTTTCAAAGTGCGTCAGATGCAAGCGTGTTCAAGGAAAAACTTTAACTCCCAAAATGGGTAACTTACCGGCTCAACGTGTAACTCCCAATTTTCCATTTTTGTCCGTTGGTTTGGATTTCGCTGGCCCATACTATATTTTGAATCGTAAAGGGCGAGGAAGTCGCTTCATAAAATGCTACCTATATCTATTCGTATGTTTGCGCTACAAATGCATTCATTTGGAATGTGTCAGTGACCTATCAAAGGAAGGTTTCATTATGACTTTAAAACGGTTTATAGCGCGGAGAGGAAAGCCAATCGAATTTTTTTGCGACAACGGACGCAATTTTGTGGCAGCCGCCAAAGAGGTAGGCACTAGCGATGTACGTAACTTTATAAAAAACAATACTGAACCTCTATCTCAATTTGCAACTCAAGAAGGCGTTAAATTTGTTTTCTCACCGACATATGCTCCTCATTTTGGCGGTATTTGGGAAGCCGGGGTTAAATCCGCTAAATACCACGCGAAACGTGTTATCGGCAATTCTCATTTAACCTTTGAGGAAATATCGATACTGTTTTCTCAAATAGAGGCGATATTGAATAGCCGCCCCCTATATCCTTTATCGTCCTCTCCCAACGACTTTTTACCTCTAACTCCCGGGCACTTTCTCATCGGAAGACCTTTAAATGCGCTGCCAGCTCCCAATCTAAAAGATGCGAAAGAACACAGCCTGAAGAGGTATGCACGATTGGAGCAAATTCACCAACACTTTTGAAGAAGATGGTCCAAAGAATACCTGGCCGAACTGCAGCAGCGTTCAAAATGGCGAAAGGACACCTCTTGACTCAATGAAGGCGATTTGGTCTTGCTTCACGAAGACAACACACCTCCGCTAAGCTGGCGACTGGGAAAAGTCGCTCGTCTATTCCATGGAGCCGACGGAATCGCACGTGTTGCCGACGTAAACACCACAAGAGGATGCGTCAGGAGACCATTAGTCCGTTTATGCCCATTACTTACTGATGATGACATCACAAAGGGTTTAAATTTCAGCATTTCAACGAGGCGGGAAGATGTTCGAGCATGCGCCTACAAAATTGAAACGGCAACGCAACACTCCAGATTGTTATTGCTGCGTTGAATGCATCCAAACGCCATCTTTTTTACTTTTATATTGTCACCCGCACATCATTTTTATCCATTGTACGAGCTATACTCAATTACAGTTTTGCAAAGAATTGTGTGTTATTTATTCATTAATGGCACCATATGTCGCGTAGACACACCCCTTTAGGGGTCAAATCATGTCCACCGTGTTGGACTTCAAAACAAATGTCATTTTCGCAATCGTCATCCCCGAAAACCCCAATAACGACATCCATGTCTATTTTTGGGGTTTTTTACCCCTTTTCACCCCCATTTCATCCCAGTAGGGGTTCAAATACTAACAATAATACTATACGTTGCTTTAGATGTCTATCCATAAGCCTAAATTATAAATTTAGCGATTTTTACTTCGAAAATAAAGGATTTTCTTCAATACACAATACTGCGTGCAATGACGTTTCGATTTTCTATCTCACTCGCACCCAGCCGCCGCAATAGGACTTGAAAAAAGGGCATCTCGAAAATGTCTTTTTCCTCTGCAGGTTTCAGGGTTGCCAGACGTTGTCAACCAAAATACCAAAATGTCACTTGTATACAGACTGCACACGAACCCTTATACTCGGAATTTCCAAAAAGTGGTTATTTCACTTTTTTGCATTTTGGGGTAAATCTCAAAAGTTACCCCGAAATGGGGTAAAAATATTCTTCCATTCAATACATTGTAGCTATACCTACAGCCCTTCTATGAACCTCAAATCGCTCCAGTGTTGCCATCTGGAAGAAAATTGACTTTAAAAATGACGTGTTTTCGTACCTCAAACAAAATGGCATCTACAACAGGCGCCATCTTGAATTTTTAAAAAGTTTCCCCGATTGGTAAAAATTGAGGGTAATTGTGGTGAAACGGTAAAAAAAATATTCTCAAACTAAAAAACACTTTAGAGCTGTGGCCCCGCGGTTTGGGGTCCAAAAATCGTTTTTTTCAAAACTCTCCGGCGCGGCCGCCATTTTGTTTTTTTATTTTTTTAATATTTTTCTAAAGTTTAAATGTCAAACTCTACCACTCTTGTAAGTTTGAGCAAAATCGGTTAGAAAACAAAAAAGTTACAAACTTCGCCACAGCCGCCATCTTGTTTTTCCCAAATGTCATAATTTTTCCCCAGTTGGATTGGGGTTTTGCACATTTTCCCCAAACATCACTATACCCTTTTTCACCTCCTTCTGGGAGAACAATCATGTCAATCAGTGAGTGAGTGAGTGGTAATTGAGCTATATATAGTATAATAACTAGTATTTCGCCCTGGTGCGCGGGCTGCTAAAGCAGCCCGCGGGCTTCGCTCTGTTGGACTGTAAGTGGTGGACTTTGAAGAGTTGGACTGCAAATTGTCGAATAGCCATATTGCCATCCGATCAAATCACATTGCCTTTTGTTTGCAAGTTTCAGGGCGGTGTGGTGATGCGTAGTAAAAATGAATGCTCTATTAATCTTTCTAAAAACTTTGCTGACTGTATTTAAATCATAGAGAAACTAATATAAAACTACTATGTGAAACATCAAATCAAATCAGGGGGTGCTAATAATCCCCGAGTGCGGCTCGGCTACCATCAGTTACGAAAACTGCACCTGGCAACTTAATAGCACTTGCTATTTAACTTAATCGTTTTGCTATTTCGAGTGGCACAATTCATGGTGTGACCTAAACGGGCTTCCAATTAAGCAGCCTGCAGCTCCAGCTTAGGGATCGTAACAGTTTTCAGGCCAACTCTACATTTCCCAGTTACAAAGGCCACATCGTCATAATTAGTCAGTAAGCGACAGCGGCATAATGCTTGCTCGGAGGCGTCAACGAAAATGTATAATCTAAATCAAGTCATCTGTGAGAAACCATAGCATCTGAGTACTGAAAATAAATACCAATCTTTGTTCATCTTCTCAACGATTTGATCATCCCATTTGATCGTAGATCGCCAAACTTCCTGCAGTAATATCTTTTAATTAATCAGGACGGGGCATAAACATACCCAGTGACAAAATTTTTAGCAACTCGCGATTCCTTGGCGGTCGCAAAACTTCGGTGATCTCTTTGTCCACCTTCTTAAAGCTTACAGGTTTACAATGTTGGGTCTATTAGAGGCCCAACTTTAAGTCAAAACCTCCTGCCTTATGAATCACAATCACGCCTTTCACCAGTTGCTTCATCTCCTTCTCGTTATCCGTGGAGTCGAGATAGTCATCAACGTAGTGCCTTCTCTTAATGGCTTTGACTGCTTGTGGATGATGATGTTGGCATGTTACCCAACACTATTTGTATTGTACATCACTGCTTCATTATGGAGGGGCGCTTCCCGCTCTCTCTTCGTTTCCGGACACCATTGCGTGTAGTTCGTGTTCCATACTTTTATAACTAATTGAGTTAAAATATACAAATTTGTATGTGCCTTTGCTTTCAAAATAAACCCTGCCTTCAGTCAAGTCTCAAACATACCAGTGAGTTTTTATTGAATCTACAGTCCACATTTACGTGCCATCCCACAGATGACATGAAACAAAATCGACGTATCGTATTACGACGAATAATACAAGTAGCCGTGCATGGAGATGATGTGGCACCAAAGGTCATCGAGGTGATCTTATAAGTTTCTGAGGGCTTCTTGCTTTCCATTACCCTCCAAAGGAAGCACTGGGCGTTTTGATCCTGATCATTTACTTAATCTGCAGGAACATTTCCCTGATATCTGCAGTAACGGCTACTTCTCTTTTTCGGAACCTAAGCAGGACATCAACTAATGAATTCGACAGATCTTGGCCAGGCAGTTATTCGGTATTCAGAGAGTATTTTCCAACTTTGTTGATATTTCGAACGCTAAAATGTAGGAGATACCAGACTCGACCAACTGGTGCCTGAGCAGTTTTCTTGGCATAATCTTTTTCCAAGATGTTATGCATAATTCTGCTTCGTGTAGTCTACTGCGCATCTCGGATCAAAATCCATCATCTTAATCAAGCGTAATCTATTTTTGACGTTTCTCTTGTTATTGGGTTGGGAAGCTTGATGTCGTCGTTCCTCTACAGCAAAGCAGACTCCCAGTGGCCGTCGATTTTCTTCGACTTAGTATCGAAAATGCGAAGTGCTCGTCGTTCTTCTGGAGAATATCTAGGTAGCTTAGAATTATTGATGCCTATGCTATGAAGTCTAAATTCTCTAATATAAGGTGAAGTTCATCCTCTTCTTCGGACTGAAGTGACAAGCAAACTCGGGCATAATCTTCCTCGAAATTGACGATGAAACTCCATGCAGAATCCAACTAAGTTCAGTGAGAGAGACGACAAGCTCGTCCTTCCTGCCTTCTTTTATATCTTTTCGGACGAGATCGGTCGTTTGTATGTAACTGATTTGAAAGACTTCGGAGGTTGTAGTTCTATGCCGCCTATCCGATCCCGCAAGCGGAGCGCATTGATTTGTCATTACAGGCGGGATGAAACGATTTGGGCGCCGTTTTATTTCTAGCAAGCGGGGCGTAAGGGTGGGTACCCACTTAGGATCGGGAACCTTCACGTTTATCACGGATCTTAACCTGGACTTTAATTTTTAATATTTTTTCTGGAGTTTTTTAAATCCAAATACTTTTTTCATACATAATACCCCTCTTTTCCACCTCCTTCTGCGGAAACAATTATGTCAATCAGTCAGTGAGTGAGTGGTACCTGGTAACCGAGCTATAATTAATGCTGGGTTTTCTGTAATTTTGTAAACCTGCCACAGGCAGTAATCTTATAGCCCGTGTTATCACATAAAGCGCACCTAGCTTTATGCTTGGGTTCCTTCGTGCTGTTCTTCAAAACTACCTAATCGGGCATCTGTCGATTGTATGTAACTGATTTAGAGGACTTCGGTGGTAGTGGTTCTATGCCGCCTTTCCGAGTCCGCAAGCGGAGCTCATTGATTCGTTATTGCAGGCGGGATGAAAGGATCCGTTTTATTTTTAGCAATAGGGTCTTACGATTTAGCGTTTATTTTCCTGCGGGTTTTCAGTAATTTTGTATGGCGGCCATTTTGGTTTTCCGCCATTTTGAAAGTTTTTTCCTTCCATTAGGATCTGCTTAGAGTACTCTACAACTTTAGTTTGAGCACCATCTACTTATGTAGAACCATTTTGGCGGGCACTACCCCGTCATGAGGATCTTGACCTGGACTTCAATTTTTTTTTCTGATAGGTTTCTAAATTGTAAATACATTTTCCATACATTGTACCCCTCTACAAATTCTCCTGTTTGGTAATAAAAATGTGGCGGAACTTGGAAAATAATCCTACTTTCAATTTCAGTGTTACCATCTTTTCGATATAAAAATAGTCAAATGTTATTAGTATTAGCAGAATCTAATGGATTTAGATACAAAATATAAAAAATGCCGCTATTTCTATTCTACAAATTTTTAGGGTAAATCTCGAAAAGTACCCTGAAAATGGGTAATTTTTTTTACAGGGCACTACTACTTGATATTTTGCATAATTCGTCAATACATGGCAACAAGTGGTTATTTTTTTTTGCATTTTGGGGTAAATCTCAAAAGTTATCCTGAAATGGGGTAAAAATATTCTACCAATCAATACACTGTATCTATACCTACAGCCGTTCTATAAACCTCAAAACGCTCCAGTGTTTCCATCTGGAAGAAAATCGACTGTATGGTGGGTTTTCTGTAATTCTGTATGGCGGCCATTTTGTGTTTTCCGCCATTTTGAATATTTTTTTTGCGCTTCAGAATCTGCTTAGAGTCCTCTTTAACTTTAGTTTGAGCACCATCTACCTATGTAGTACCATTTTGGCGGGCAGTACTCCGTCATGAGGATCTTGACCTGGACCGCCACTTTTAATTTTTGTCTTATAGTTTTCTAAATTCTAAATACTTTTTATTTACACTGTACCCCTCTACAAATTCTCCTTTTTAGTAATAAAAATGTGGCGGTACTTGGAAAATAATCCTACTTTCAATTTCAGTGTTACCATCTTTTCGATATAAAAATAGTCAAATGTTATTAGTATTAGCAGAATCTAATGGTTTTAGATACAAAATATAAAAAATGCCGCTATTTCTATTCTACAAATTTTTAGGGTAAATCTCGAAAAGTACCCTGAAAATGGGTAATTTTTTTTACAGGGCACTACTACTTGATATTTTGCATAATTCGTCAATACATGGCAACAAGTGGTTATTTTTTTTTTGCATTTTGGGGTAAATCTCAAAAGTTACCCTGAAATGGGGTAAAAATATTCTACTCAATACACTGTACCTATACCTACAGCCGTTCTATGAACCTCAAAACGCTCCAGTGTTTCCATCTGGAAGAAAATCGACTGTATGGTGGGTTTTCTGTAATTCTGTATGGCGGCCATTTTGTTTTTCCGCCATTTTGAATTTTTTTTTTGCGCTTCAGAATCTGCTTAGAGTCCTCTTCAACTTTAGTTTGAGCACCATCTACCTATGTAGTACCATTTTGGCGGGCAGTACTCCGTCATGAGGATCTTGACCTGGACCTCCACTTTTAATTTTTGTCTAATAGTTTTCTAAATTCTTAAAACTTTTTCTCTACACTGTACCCATCTACAAATGCTCCTTTTTAGTATTAAAAATGTAAGGTACCTACTTGAAAAATAAACCTACTTTCAATTTCAGTGTTGCCATCTTTTCGATGTAAAAATAGACAAATGACATTAGAATTGGCAAAATCTAATGGTTTTTGATAAAAAATATTTTAAAATGCCGCTATTTCTATTTTTCACATTTTTGGGGTAAATCTCGAAAAGTACCCTGAAAATGGGTATTTTTTTTTTACAAGGCACTACTACTTGATATATTGCATAATTCGTCAATACATGCAGGCAACAAGTGGTTATTTAACTTTTTTTTCATTTTGGGGTAAATCTCAAAAGTTACCCTGAAATGGGGTAAAAATATTCTACCAATCAATACATTGTACCTATACCTACAGCCGTTCTATGAACCTTAAAACGCTCCAGTGTTTCCATCTGGAAGAAAATCGACTATATGCTGGGTTTTCTGTAATTCTGTATGGCGGCCATTTTGTTTTTCCGCCATTTTGTATTCTTTTTTTGCGCTTTAGGATCTGCTTAGTGTCCTCTACAACTTTAGTTTAAGCACCATATACCTATGTAATACCATTTTGGCGGGCAGTACCCCGTCATGAGGATCTTGACCTGGTCTTCCAATTTAATTTTTTTTCTGATAGGTTTCTAAATTTAGAAAACTTTTTCCATACATCATACTCCTTTACAACTGCTCCTTTTTGGTATTAAAAATGTAAGGTACTTGGAAAATAAACCTACTTTCAATTCCAGTGTTGCCATCTTTTTGATGTAAAAATAGTCAAATGTCATTAATATTGGCAAAATCTAATGGTTTTTGATAAAAATTATTTTAAAATGCTGCTATTTCTATTTTTCACATTTTTGGGGTAAATCTCAAAAAGTACCCTGAAAATGGGTAAATTTTTTTTACAGGGCACTACTACTTGAAAATTTACAAAATGGCCGCCACCGCGTCCGCCATATTGATTTTTCGATTGTTCATATTTTTCCTATATTAAGCAGCGTATACTGCGTGCAATGACGTTTTGATTTTCTATCTCACTCGCACCCAGCCGCCGCAATAGGACTTGAAAAAAGGGCATCTCGAAAATGACTTTTTCCTCTGCAGGATTCAGGGTTGCCAGACGTTGTCAACCAAATTACCAAAATGTCACTTGTATACAGACTATACACGAACCCTTATACTCGGAATTTCCAAAAAGTTGTTATTTCACTTTTTTGCATTTTGGGGTAAATCTCAAAAGTTACCCCGAAATGGGGTAAAAATATTCTACCAATCAATACGTTGTACCTATACCTACAGCCGTTCTATGAACTTCAAAACGCTCCAGTGTTGCCATCTGGAAGAAAATCGACTTAAAAAATGGCGTGTTTTCGTACCTCAAACAAAATGGCCTCTACAACAGGCGCCATCTTGAATTTTTAAAAAATTTCCCCGATTGGTAAAAATTGAGGGTAATTGTGGTGAAACGGTAAAAATATTATTCTCAAACTAAATAACACTTTAGAACTGTGACCCCGCGGTTTGCGGCCCAAAAATCGATTTTTTAAACTCTCCGGCGCGGCCGCCATTTTGTTTTTTTATTTTTTTAGTAATTTTCTAAAGTTAAAATGTCAAACTCTACCACTCTTGTAAGTTTGAGCAAAATCGGTTGGAAAACAAAAAAGTTACAAACTTCGTCACAGCCGCCATCTTGTTTTTCCCAAATGTCATAATTTTAGTATTTCTCCCTGGTGCGCGGGCTGCTGAAGCAGCCCGCGGGCATCGCCCTGTTGGGCTGTAAGTGGTGGACTTTGAAGAGTTGGGACTGCAAATTGTCGAATAGCCATATTGCCATCCGATCAAATCACATTGCCTTTTGACTGCAAGTTTCAGGGCGGTGTGGTGATGCGTGGTAAAAATGAATGCTCTATTAATCTTTCTAAAAACTTTGCAGGCTGATATTTAAATCATAGAGAAACTAATATAAAACTACTATGTGAAACATCAAATCAAATCAGGGGGTGCTAGTAATCCCCGAGTGCGGCTCGGCTACCATCAATTACGAAAACTGCACCTGGGAAATTAATAGCACTTGCTATTTAACTTAATCGTTTTGCTATTTCGAGTTGCACAATTCATGGTGTGTGTGTGACCTAAACGGGCTTCCAATTAAGCAGCCTGCAGCTCCAGCTTAGGGATCGTTACAGTTTTCAGGCCAACTCTACATTTCCCAGTTACAAAGGCCACATCGTCATAATTAGTCAGTAAGCGACAGCGGCATAATGCTTGCTTGGAGGCGTCAACGAAAATGTGTCATCTAAATCTAGTCATCTGTGAGAAACCATAGCATATGAGTACTGAAAATAAATACCAATCTTTGTTCATCTTCTCAACGATTTGATCATCCCATTTGATCGTAGATCGCCAAACTTCCTGCAGCAATATCTTTTAATTAATCAGGAAGGGGCATAAACATACCCAGTGACAAAATTTTTAGCAACTCGCGATTCCTTGGCGGTCGCAAAACTTCGGTGATCTCTTTGTCCACCTTCTTAAAGCTTACAGGTTTACAATGTTGGGTCTATTAGAGGCCCAACTTTAAGTCAAAACCTCCTGCCTTATGAATCACAATCACGCCTTTCACCAGTTGCTTCATCTCCTTCTCGTTATCCGTGGAGTCGAGATAGTCATCAACGTAGTGCCTTCTCTTAATGGCTTTGACTGCTTGTGGATGATGACATGAAACAAAATCGACGTATCGTATTACGACGATTAATACAAGTAGCCGTGCATGGAGATGATATGGCACCAAAGGTCATCGAGGTGATCTTATAAGTTTCTGAGGGCTTCTTGCTTCCCATTACCCTCCAAAGGAAGCACTGGGCGTTTTGATCCTGATCATTTACTTAATCTGCAGGAACATTTCCCTGATATCTGCAGTAACGGCTACTTCTCTTTTTCGGAACCTAAGCAGGACATCAACTAATGAATTCGACAGATCTTGGCCAGTCAGTTATTCGGTATTCAGAGAGTATTTTCCAAGTTTGTTGATATTTCGAACGCTAAAATGTAGGAGATACCAGACTCGACCAACTGGTGCCTGAGCAGTTGTCTTGGCATAATCCTTTTCCAAGATGTTATGCATAATTCTGCTTCGTGTAGTCTATTGCGCATCTCGGATCAAAATCCATCATCTTAATCAAGCGTAATCTATTTTCGACGTTTCTCTTGTTGTTGGGTTGGGAAGCTTGTAGGCATAATCTTCCTCGAAATTGACGATGAAACTCCATGCAGAATCCAACTAAGTTCAGTGAGAGAGACGACAAGCTCGTCCTTCCTGCCTTCTTTTATACCTTTTCGGACGAGATCGGTCGTTTGTATGTAACTGATTTGAAGGACTTCGGTGGTTGTGGTTCTATGCCGCCTATCCGATCCCGCAAGCGGAGCGCATTGATTTGTCATTACAGGCGGGATGAAACGATTTGGGCGCCGTTTTATTTCTAGCAAGCGGGGCGTAAGGGTGGGTAGGGTACCCACTTAGGATCGGGAATCTCCACGTTTTTCACGGATCTTAACCTGGACTTCTATTTTAATATTTGTTTTCTGGAGTTTTCTAAATCCAAATACTATTTTTAAACATTATACCCCTCTTTTCCACCTCCTACTGGGAGAACAATTATGTCAATCAGTCAGTGAGTGAGTGGTAACTGGTAATCGAGCTATAAATGCTGGGTTTTCTGTAAATTTGTAAACTTGTCACAGGCAGTAATCTAATGGCCCATGTTATCACAGAAAACGCACCTAGCTTTATGCTTGGGTTCTTTCGTGCTGTTCGTCAAAACTACCTAATCGGGCATCTTCTCCTCCGAGTTGATCACCACGATCGGTCGTTTGTATGTTACTGATTTAGAGGACTTCGGTGGTAGTGGTTCTATGCCGCCCTTCCAAGTCCGCAAGCGGAGCTTATTGATTCATTATTGCAGGCGGGATGGAACGATCCGTTTTATTTTAGCAAGAGGGGTCTAACGATTTAGCGTTTATTTTCCTGCGGGTGGCTTCGTGGTTTTCAGTTTGTATCGCGGCCATTTTGTTTTTCCGCTATTTTTAATATTTTAGAATCTTCTACAGCACACGGTGAACCCTTCATCAAGCAGAGCACACGACGTGTTAAAGTTGCCTTCAGGCCCCTGGACGGTTGCGGGAAGCACTTTCAAAAAGACTCGTTTGGAACTTGCCGACCAGATGTTTGCGGTAGTCGCGGTAGTCTCTGGGTCTTTCTTCTATTCGGTCTCCGTCTCCATTCAGACATCACGGTGAAGTAACTTATTGTGACTACCTCTGCAAGTTGAGCACCCCGACCTTCGACTTGCATCTATCTCGATAATGAGTAGCTTTCAAGCATCATTAACGTATTTTCCGCTTGCAGATCCACTCCCAGCGTTGGTTAACGTCTTCTCTTTTGAACTTGTCACAGGCAGAAGGTAATCTGATGGCCCGTGTCATCACAAAAACGCACTTAGCTTGTTGCTTGGGTTTTATCTTCGTGTTGTTCGTCAAATCCTTCGTCAAAACCTTATCGGGCGAAATCGGTCGTTTGTATGTAACTGATTTGAAGGACTTCGGTGGTTGTGGTTCTATGCCGCCTATCCGATCCCGCAAGCGGAGCGCATTGATTCGTTATTGCAGGCGGGATGAAAGGATCCGTTTTATTTTTAGCAATAGGGTCTTACGATTTAGCGTTTATTTTCCTGCGGGTTTTCAGTAATTTTGTATGGCGGCCATTTTGGTTTTCCGCCATTTTGAAAGTTTTTTCCTTCCATCAGGATCTGCTTAGAGCACTCTACAACTTTAGTTTGAGCACCATCTACCTATGTAGAACCATTTTGGCGGGCACTACCCCGTCATGAGGATCTTGACCTGGACTTCAATTTTTTTTTCTGATAGGTTTCTAAATTGTAAATATATTTTCCATACATTGTACCCCTGTACAAATTCTCCTTTTTGGTAATAAAAATGTGGCGGTACTTGGAAAATAATCCTACTTTCAATTTCAGTGTTACCATCTTTTCGATATAAAAATAGTCAAATGTTATTATTATTAGCAGAATCTAATGGTTTTAGATACAAAATATAAAAAATGCCGCTATTTATATTTTACAAATTTTTGGGGTAAATCTCGAAAAGTACCCTGAAAATGGGTAATTTTTTTTACAGGGCACTACTACTTGATATTTGGCATAATTCGTCAATACATGGCAACAAGTGGTTTTTTTGCATTTTGGGGTAAATCTCAAAAGTTACCCTGAAATGGGGTAAAAATATTCTACCAATCAATACACTGTACCTATACCTACAGCCGTTCTTTGAAACTTAAAACGCTCCAGTGTTTCCATCTGGAAGAAAATCGACTGTATGGTGGGTTTTCTGTAATTCTGTATGGCGGCCATTTTGTTTTTCCGCCATTTTGAATTTTTTTTTTGCGCTTCAGAATCTGCTTAGAGTCCTCTTTAACTTTAGTTTGAGCACAATCTACCTATGTAGTACCATTTTGGCGGGCAGTACTCCGTCATGAGGATCTTGACCTGGACCTCCACTTTTAATTTTTGTCTAATAGTTGTCTAAATTCTAAATACTTTTTCTCTACACTGTACCCATCTACAAATGCTCCTTTTTGGTATTAAAATGTAAGGTACTTGGAAAATATACCTACTTTCAATTTCAGTGTTGCCATCTTTTCGATATAAAAATAGTCAAATGTCATTAGTATTGGCAAAATCTAATGGTTTTTAATAAAAAAGATTTAAAAATGTCGCCGTTTCTATTTTTTAAAATTTTTGGGGTAAATCTCGAAAAATACCCTGAAAATGGGTAATTTTTTTTTACAGGGCACTACTACTTGATATGTTGCATAATTCGTCAATACATGGCAACAAGTGGTTATTTAATTTTTTTTACATTTTGGGGTAAATCTCAAAAGTTACCCTGAAATGGTGTAAAAATATTCTACCAATCAATACGTTGTACCTATACCTACAGCCGTTCTATGAACCTCAAAACGCTCCAGTGTTTCCATCTGGAAGAAAATCGACTATATGCTGGATTTTCTGTAATTCTGTATGGCGGCCATTTTGTTTTTCCGCCATTTTGAATTTTTTTTCGCGCTTCAGGGTCTGATTAAAGTCCTCTACAACTTTTGTTTGAACACCATCTACCTATGTAGTACCATTTTGGCAGGCAGTACCCCGTCATGAGGATCGTGACCTGGAATTCCACTTTTAATTTTTTTTCTTATAGTTTTCTAATTTTTCGATACTTTTTCTCTACATTGTACCTATCTACAATTACTCCTTTTTGGTAATAAAAATGTGCTTTACCTGGAAGTTAACCTTACTTTAAATTCCAGTGTTGCCATCTTTTCGATGTAAAATTAGTCAAATGTCATTAGTATTGGCAAAATCTAGTGATTTTTGATAAAAAATATTTAAAAATGCCGCTATTTCTATTTTTCACATTTTTGGGGTAAATCTCAAAAAGTACCCTGAAAATGGGTAATTTTTTTTTACAGGGCACTACTACTTGATGTGTTGCATAATTCGTCAATACATGGCAACTTTCTCAAGTGTCGTAAACTGCCTCAAAATAGCCTTTAAATATTTGAAAAATGTTTAAAATTTACAAAATGGCCGCCACCGCGTCCGCCATATTGATTTTTCGATTGTTCATATTTTTCCTATATTAAGCAGCATATACTGCGTGCAATGACGTTTCGATTTTCTATCTCACTCGCACCCAGCCGCCGCAATAGGACTTGAAAAAAGGGCATCTCGAAAATGTATTTTTCCTCTGCAGGTTTCAGGGTTGCCAGACGTTATCAACCAAAATACCAAAATGTCACTTGTATACAGACTATACATGAACCCTCATACTCGGAATTTTCAAAAAGTGGTTATTTCACTTTTTTGCATTTTGGGGTAAATCTCAAAAGTTACCCCGAAATGGGGTAAAAATATTCTACCAATCAATACGTTGTACCTATACCTACAGCCGTTCTATAAACCTCAAAACGCTCCAGTGTTGCCATCTGGAAGAAAATCGACTTAAAAAATGGCGTGTTTTCGTACCTCAAACAAAATGGCCTCTACAACAGGCGCCATCTTGAATTTTTGAAAAGTTTTCCCGATTGGTAAAAATTGAGGGTAATTGTGGTGAAACAGTAAAAAAAAATATTCTCAAACTAAAAAACACTTTAGAGCTGTGGCCCCGCGATTTGGGGTCCAAAAACTGTTTTTTTCAAAACTCTCCGGCGCGGCCGCCATTTTGTTTTTTTGTTTTTTTAATATTTTTCTAAGGTTAAAATGTCAAGTTTTACCACTCTTGTAAGTTTGAGCAAAATCGGTTGGAAAACAAAAAAGTTACAAACTTTGTCGCAGCCGCCATCTTGTTTTTCCCAAATGTCATAATTTTTCCCCAGTTCGATTGAGGTTTTGCACATTTTCCCCAAACATCACTATACCCTTTTCCACCTCCTTCTGGGAGAACAATCATGTCAATCAGTCAGTCAAAATCTACTATATTTAAAAGTTTGAACAAAATCGGGTAGAAAACAAAAAAGTTACAAACTTCGCCACAGCCGCCATCTTGTTTTTCCCAAATGTCATAATTTTTCCCCAGTTCGATTGAGGTTTTGCACATTTTCCCCAAACATCACTATACCCTTTTCCACCTCCTTCTGGGAGAACAATCATGTCAATGAGTGAGTGAGTGAGTGGTAATCGAGCTATATATAGTATAACTAGTATTTCGCCCTGGTGCGCGGGCTGCTGAAGCAGCCCGCGGGCTTCGCTCTGTTGGACTGTAAGTGGTGGACTTTGAAGAGTTGGACTGCAAATTGTCGAATAGCCATATTGCCATCCGATCAAATCACATTGCCTTTTGTCTGCAAGTTTCAGGGCGGTGTGGTGATGCGTAGTAAAAATGAATGCTCTATTAATCTTTCTAAAAACTTTGCTGGCTGTATTTAAATCATAGAGAAACTAATATAAAACTACTATGTGAAACATCAAATCAAATCAGGGGGTGCTAATAATCCCCGAGTGCGGCTCGGCTACCATCAATTACGAAAACTGCACCTGGCAACTTAATAGCACTTGCTGTTTAACTTAATCGTTTTGCTATTTCGAGTTGCACAATTCATGGTGTGACCTAAACGGACTTCCAATTAAGCAGCCTGCAGCTCCAGCTTAGGGATCGTTACAGTTTTCAGGCCACATCGTCATAATTAGTCAGTAAGCGACAGCGGCATAATGCTTGCTCGGAGGCGTCAACGAAAATGTGTAATCTTAATCTAGACATCTGTGAGAAACCATAGCATCTGAGTACTGAAAATAAATACCAATCTTTGTTCATCTTCTCAACGATTTGATCATCCCATTTGATCGTAGATCGCCAAACTTCCTACAGCAATATCTTTTAATTAATCAGGAAGGGGCATAAACATACCCAGTGACAAATTTTTAAGCAACTCGCGATTCCTTGGCGGTCGCAAAACTTCGGTGATCTCTTTGTCCGCCTTCTTAAAGCTTAAAGGTTTACAATGTTGGGTCTATTAGAGGCCCAACTTTAAGTCAAAACCTCCTGCCTTCTGAATCACAAGCACGCCTTTCACCAGTTGCTTTATCTCCTTCTCGTTATCCGTGGAGTCGAGATAGTCACTCTTAATGGCTTTGACTGCTTGTGGATGATGACATGAAACAAAATCGACGTATCGTATTACGACGAATAATACAAGTAGCCGTGCATGGAGATGATGTGGCACCAAAGGTCATCGAGGTGATCTTATAAGTTTCTGAGGGCTTCTTTCTTTCCATTACCCTCCAAAGGAAGCACTGGGCGTTTTGATCCTGATTATTTACTTAATCTGCAGGAACATTTCCCTGATATCTGCAGTAACGGCTACTTCTCTTTTTCGGAACCTAAGCAGGACATCAACTAATGAATTCGACAGATCTTGGCCAGTCAGTTATTCGGTATTCAGAGAGTATTTTCCAAGTTTGTTGATATTTCGAACGCTAAAATGTAGGAGATACCAGACTCGACCAACTGGTGCCTGAGCAGTTTTCTTGGCATAATCTTTTTCCAAGATGTTATGCATAATTCTGCTTCGTGTAGTCTACTGCGCATCTCTGATCAAAATCCATCATCTTAATCAAGCGTAATCTATTTTCGACGTTTCTCTTATTGTTGGGTTGGGAAGCTTGATGTCGTCGTTCCTCCACAGCAAAGCAGACTCCCAGTGGCCGTCGATTTTCTTCGACTTAGTATCGAGAATGCGAAGTGCTCGTCGTTCTTCTGGAGAATATCTATTTAGCTTAGAATTATTGATGCCTATGCTATCAAGTCTAAATTAATTTTCTAATATGAGGTGAAGTTCATCCTCTTCTTCGGACTGAAGTGACAAGCAAACTCGGGCATAATCTTCCTCGAAATTGACGATGAAACTCCATGCAGAATCCAACTAAGTTCAGTGAGAGAGACGACAAGCTCGTCCTTCCTGCCTTCTTTTATACCTTTTCGGACGAGATCGGTCGTTTGTATGTAACTGATTTGAAGGACTTCGGTGGTTGTGGTTCTATGCCGCCTATCCGATCCCGCAAGCGGAGCGCATTGATTTGTCATTACAGGCGGGATGAAACGATTTAGGCGCCGTTTTATTTCTAGCAAGGGGGGCGTAAGGGTGGGTAGGGTACCCACTTAGGATCGGGAATCTCCACGTTTTTCACGGATCTTAACCTGAACTTCTATTTTAATATTTGTTTTCTGGAGTTTTCTAAATCCAAATACTTTTTTTATACATTATACCCCTCTTTTCCACCTCTCCTGAGAGAGCAATTATGTCAATCAGTCAGTGAGTGAGTGGTAACTGGTAATCGAGCTATAAATGCTGGGTTTTCTGTAAATTTGTAAACTTGTCACAGGCAGTAATCTAATGGCCCATGTTATCACAGAAAACGCACCTAGCTTTATGCTTGGGTTCCTTCGTGCTGTTCGTCAAAACTACCTAATCGGGCATCTTCTCCTCAGAGTTGATCACCACGATCGGTCATTTGTATGTTACTGATTTAGAGGACTTCGGTGGTGATGGTTCTATGCCGCCCTTCCAAGTCCGCAAGCGGAGCTCATTGATTCATTATTGCAGGCGGGATGGAACGATCCGTTTTATTTTAGCAAGAGGGGTCTAACGATTTAGCGTTTATTTTCGTGCGGGTGGCTTCGTGGTTTTCAGTTTGTATCGCGGCCATTTTGTTTTTCCGCTATTTTTAATATTTTAGAATCCTCTACAGCTTTCGTTTGAGTAGTACCATTTTGGCGGACAGTTCCCCGTCATGAGTAGCTTAACCTGGACTTCCACTTTTAATATTTTTTTCTGAGAGTTTTCTAAATCTTGAATACTTTTTTCCTACACAATAGCCCTCTACATCTGTTCCTTTTTGGTAATAAAAATGTGGCGGTACCTGGAATATAATATAAACATTACTTTCAATTCCAGTGTTGCCATCAGTTCATATAAAAATAGTCAAATGTCATATGCATATGCCTATAATTGTTTCTTCGAAGCGTGAAGTTCTTCACCGTACGAACTCGTTCAAGGTTGAAGGATCCTGTCATAATAAGCGTCAGAGTGACGATCTTGCCAGGTTGTTACAGCCGCCCACCGCACCCTTAAACGCCAACTCGACGCTTCAACCTCTGGCTCCTACCACGTTGGCTACACTGCTCTCTACAAGTGACACGGTGAACCCTTCATCAAGCAGAGCACACGACGTGTTAAAGTTGCCTTCAGGCCCCTGGACGGTTGCGGGAAGCACTTTCAAAAAGACTTGTTTGGAACTTGCCGACCAGATGTTTCCGGTAGTCGCGGTAGTCTCTGGGTCTTTCTTCTATTCGGTCTCCGTCTCCATTCAGACATCACGGTGAAGTAACTTATGGTGGCTACCTCTGCAAGTTGAGCACCCCGACCTTCGACTTGCATCTATCTCGATAATGAGTAGCTTTCAAGCATCATTAACGTATTTTCCGCTTGCAGATCCACTCCCAGCGTTGGTTAACGTCTTCTCTTTTGAACTTGTCACAGGCAGAAGGTAATCTGATGGCCCGTGTCATCACCTAAACGCACTTAGCTTGTTGCTTGGGTTTTATCTTCGTGTTGTTCGTCAAATCCTTCGTCAAAACCGTATCGGGCGAAATCGGTCGTTTGTATGTAACTGATTTGAAGGACTTCGGTGGTTGTGGTTCTATGCCGCCTATCCGATCCCGCAAGCGGAGCGCATTGATTTGTCAATTGTCATTACAGGCGGGATGAAACAATTTGGGCGCCCTTTTATTTTTAGCAAGCGGGGTGTAAGGGTGGGTACCCACTTAGGATCGGGAACCTTCACGTTTTTCACGGATCTTAACCTGGACATTAATTTTTAATATTTTTTCTGGAGTTTTTTAAATCCAAATACTTTTTTCATACATAATACCCCTCTTTTCCACCTCCTTCTGCGAAAACAATTATGTCAATCAGTCAGTGAGTGAGTGGTACCTGGTAACCGAGCTATAATTAATGCTGGGTTTTCTGTAATTTTGTAAACCTGCCACAGGCAGTAATCTAATAGCCCGTGTTATCACATAAAGCGCACCTAGCTTTATGCTTGGGTTCCTTCGTGCTGTTCCTCAAAACTACCTTATCGGGCATCTGTCGTTTGTATGTAACTGATTTAGAGGACTTCGGTGGTGGTGGTTCTATGCCGCCCTTCCAAGTCCGCAAGCGGAGCTCATTGATTCATTATTGCAGGCGGGATGGAACGATCCGTTTTATTTTAGCAAGAGGGGTCTAACGTGTTAGCGTTTATTTTCCTGCGGGTGGCTTCGTGGTTTTCAGTTTGTATCGCGGCCATTTTGTTTTTCCGCTATTTTTAATATTTTAGAATCCTCTACAGCTTTCGTTTGAGTAGTACCATTTTGGCGGACAGTTCCCCGTCATGAGTAGCTTAACCTGGACTTCAACTTTTAATATTTTTTTCTGAGAGTTTTCTAAATCTTGTATACTTTTTTCCTACACAATAGCTCTCTACATCTGTTCCTTTTTGGTAATAAAAATGTGGCGGTACCTGGAATATAATATAAACATTACTTTCAATTCCAGTGTTGCCATCAGTTCATATAAAAATAGTCAAATGTCATATGCATATGCCTATAATTGTGTCTTCGAAGCGTGAAGTTCTTCACCGTACGAACTCGTTCAAGGTTGAAGGATCCTGTCATAATAAGCGTCAGAGTGACGATCTTGCCAGGTTTTTACAGCCGCCCACCGCACCCTTAAACGCCAACTCGACGCTTCAACCTCTGGCTCCTACCACGTTGGCTACACTGCTCTCTACAAGTGACACGGTGAACCCTTCATCAAGCAGAGCACACGACGTGTTAAAGTTGCCTTCAGGCCCCTGGACGGTTGCGGGAAGCACTTTCAAAAAGACTTGTTTGGAACTTGCCGACCAGATGTTTCCGGTAGTCGCGGTAGTCTCTGGGTCTTTCTTCTATTCGGTCTCCGTCTCCATTCAGACATCACGGTGAAGTAACTTATGGTGACTACCTCTGCAAGTTGAGCACCCCGACCTTCGACTTGCATCTATCTTGATAATGAGTAGCTTTCAAGCATCATTAACGTATGTTCCGCTTGCAGATCCACTCCCAGCGTTGGTTAACGTCTTCTCTTTTGAACTTGTCACAGGCAGAAGGTAATCTGATGGCCCGTGTCATCACCTAAACGCACTTAGCTTGTTGCTTGGGTTTTATCTTCGTGTTGTTCGTCAAATCCTTCGTCAAAACCGTATCGGGCGAAATCGGTCGTTTGTATGTAACTGATTTGAAGGACTTCGGTGGTTGTGGTTCTATGCCGCCTATCCGATCCCGCAAGCGGAGCGCATTGATTTGTCAATTGTCATTACAGGCGGGATGAAACAATTTGGGCGCCCTTTTATTTTTAGCAAGCGGGGTGTAAGGGTGGGTACCCACTTAGGATCGGGAACCTTCACGTTTTTCACGGATCTTAACCTGGACTTTAATTTTTAATATTTTTTTCTGGAGTTTTTTAAATCCAAATACTTTTTTCATACATAATACCCCTCTTTTCCAACTCCTTCTGCGAAAACAAGTATGTCAATCAGTCAGTGAGTGAGTGGTACCTGGTAACCGAGCTATAATTAATGCTGGGTTTTCTGTAATTTTGTAAACCTGCCACAGGCAGTAATCTAAGAGCCCGTGTTATCACATAAAGCGCACCTAGCTTTATGCTTGGGTTCCTTCGTGCTATTCCTCAAAACTACCTAATCGGGCATCTGTCGTTTGTATGTAACTGATTTAGAGGACTTCGGTGGTGGTGGTTCTATGCCGCCTTTCCGAGTCCGCAAGCGGAGCTCATTGATTCGTTATAACGGGCTCATGAAAGGATCCGTTTTATTTTTAGCAATAGGGTCTTACGATTTAGCGTTTATTTTCCTGCGGGTTTTCAGTAATTTTGTATGGCGGCCATTTTGGTTTTCCGCCATTTTGAAAGTTTTTTCCTTCCATTAGGATCTGCTTAGAGTACTCTACAACTTTAGTTTGAGCACCATCTACCTATGTAGAACCATTTTGGCGGGCACTACCCCGTCATGAGGATCTTGACCTGGACTTCATTTTTTTTTTCTGATAGGTTTCTAAATTGTAAATACATTTTCCATACATTGTACCCCTCTACAAATTCTCCTTTTTGGTAATAAAAATGTGGCGGTACTTGGAAAATAAACCTACTTTCAATTCCAATGTTGCCATCTTTTCGATATAAAAATAGTCAAATGACATTAGTATTAGCAAAATCTAATGGTTTTTGATAAAAAATATTTAAAAATGTCGCTATTTCCATTTTTCACATTTTTGGGGTAAATCTCGAAAAGTACCCTGAAAATGGGTATTTTTTTTTTACAGGGCACTACTACTTGATATGTTGCATAATTCGTCAATACATGCAGGCAACAAGTGGTTATTTAATTTTTTTGCATTTTGGGGTAAATCTCAAAAGTTACCCTGAAATGGGGTAAAAATATTCTACCAATCAATACATTGTACTTATACCTACAACCGTTCTATGAACCTCAAAACGCTTCAGTGTTTCCATCTGGAAGAAAATCGACTATATGCTGGGTTTTCTGTAATTCTGTATGGCGGCCATTTTGTTTTTCCGCCATTTTGAATTTTTTTTCGCGCTTCAGGATCTGCTTGGAGTCCTCTACAACTTTAGTTTGGGCACCATCTACCTATGTAGTACGATTTTGGCGGGCAGTACTCCGTCATGAGGATCTTGACCTGGACTTCTACTTTTATTTTTTTTTCTGATAGTTTTCTAAATTCTGAATACTTTAACCATACATCATACTCCTCTACAACTGCTCCTTTTTGGTATTAAAAATGTAAGGTACTTGGAAAATAAACCTACTTTCGATTTCAGTGTTGCCATCTTTTAAATATAAAAAAAATTCAAATGTCATTAGTATTGGCAAAATCTAATGGTTTTTGATAAAAAATATTTTAAAATGCCGCTATTTCTATTTTTCACATTTTTGGGGTAAATCTCAAAAAGTACCCTGAAAATGGGTAAATTTTTTTTACAGGGCACTCCTACTTGATGTGTTGCATAATTCGTCAATACATGGCAACTTTCTCAAGTGCCGTAAACTGCCTCAAAATACCCATAAAATTTTTAAAAAAATTATAAAATTTACAAAATGGCCGCCACCGCGTCCGCCATATTGATTTTTCGATTGTTTATATTTTTCCTATATTAAGCAGCATAAACTGCGTGCAATGACGTTTCGATTTTCTATCTCACTCGCACCCAGCCGCCGCAATAGGACTTGAAAAAAGGGCATCTCGAAAATGTCTTTTTCCTCTGCAGGTTTCAGGGTTGCCAGAGGTTGTCAACTAAAATACCAAAATGTCACTTGCATACAGACTATACACGAACCCTTATACTCGAAATTTCCAAAAAGTGGTTATTTCACTTTTTTGCATTTTGGGGTAAATCTCAAAAGTTACCCTGAAATGGGGTAAAAATATTCTACCAATCAATACGTTGTACCTATACCTACAGCCGTTCTATGAACCTCAAATCGCTCCAGTGTTGCCATCTGGAAGAAAATTGACTTGAAAAATGGCGTGTTTTCGTACCTCAAACAAAATGGCCTCTACAACAGGCGCCATCTTGAATTTTTAAAAAGATTCCCCGATTGGTAAAAATTGAGGGTAATTGTGGTGAAACAGTTAAAAAAATATTCTCAATCTAAAAAACACTTTAGAGCTGTGGCCCCGCGGTTTGGGGTCCAAAAACCGTTTTTTTCAAAACTCTCCGGCGCGGCCGCCATTTTGTTTTTTTGTTTTTTTAATATTTTTCTAAAGTTAGAATGACAAGTTTTACCACTCTTGGTCAAAATCGGTTGGAAAACAAAAAAGTTACAAACTTCGTCACAGCCGCCATCTTGTTTTTCCCAAATGTCATAATTTTTCCCCAGTTCGATTGGGGTTTTGCACATTTTCCCCAAACATCACTATACCCTTTTCCACCTCCTTCTGGGAGAACAATCATGTCAATCAGTGAGTGAGTCAGTGGTAATTGAGCTATATATAGTATATAAATAATAATAAATAAAATAATAATAATAATATTGCAGGCGGGATGAAACGATCCGTTTTATTTTTAGCATGAGGGTCTTACGATTTAGCGTTTATTTTCCTGCGGGTGGCTTCGTGGTTTTCAGTAATTTAGTATGGCGGCTGCTGAAGCAGCCCGCGGGCATCGCCCTGTTGGGCTGTAAGTTTTGGACTTTGAAGAGTTGGACTGCAAATTGTCGAACAGCTATATTGCCATCCGATCAAATCACATTGCCTTTTGTCTGCGGCGGTGTGGTGATGCGTAGTAAAAATGAATGCTCTATTAATCTTTCTAAAAACTTTGCTGGCTGATATTTAAATCATAGAGAAACTAATATAAAATAAAATCAAATCAGGGGGTGCTAATAATCCCCGAGTGCGGCTCGGCTACCATCAATTACGAAAACTGCACCTGGCAACTTAATCGTTTTACTATTTCGAGTTGCACAATTCATGGTGTGACCTAAACGGGCTTCCAATTAAGCAGCCTGCAGCTCCAGCTTAGGGATCGTTACAGTTTTCAGGCCAACTCTACATTTCCCAGTTACAAAGGCCACATCGTCATAATTAGTCAGTAAGCGACAGCGGCATAATGCTTGCTCGGAGGCGTCATTGAAAATGTGTAATTTAAATCTAGTCATCTGTGAGAAACCATAGCATCTGAGTACTGAAAATAAATACCAATCTTTGTTCATCTTCTCAACGATTTGAACATTCCATTTGATCGTAGATAGCCAAACTTCCTGCAGCAATATCTTTCCTTTAATCAGAATCTCGTCGAACCCAATTCGGGGAGATCCGTAGGAGAACTAAAGTTACCGACAACGCCCGAAGGATTGCTCAGCTGAAGTGGCAGTGGGCTGGACACATAGAAGCGAGAAGAACTTCTTACTTGATGGAACGGAAACCTAAATAAGAAAGAAATTTGATGGACTAAGTGATAATCAAGCAATATGATTAATTATAAGACGATGTAGTGATAAAATTGTATTGTACTAATAATAATATTCTGATCTCTTTTTATGGACTCTGTGCTTCATCAGCTACGTTCAGACTACCTGACAGCCATCTTCACTCTCTCATTTGATCGTAGATCGCCAAACTTCCTGCAGCAATATCTTTCCTTTAATCAGGAAGGGATATAAATATACCCAGTGGGTCAAAAACTGAAATAACAATTTTTAGCAGCTTGCGATTCATTGGTGGTCGCAAACCTTCGTTGATCTCTTTGTCCACCTTCTTAAAGCTAAGATCAAACCCTAAAATATCTGTGGCTGGTTTCCAATCGTTCGGTCTATTAGAGGCCCAACTTCTTATGTCCAAACCTCCTGCCTTATGAATAATAATCACGTCCTTCACAAGTTGCTTAATCTCCTCCTTGTTATCCGTGGAGTCGAGATAGTCCTCAACGTAGTGCTTTCTCTTTATGGCTCTTTATGATTTTGTTTCATGTCATCGAATACTCGTGGATTAGGGCTTGAAGTCCGGAACTCCGGTTTTGGTCTAGCTCCGGAGTTTCGAAGAATTTCAGCATCGGTTTATAAAACCGGAGTTTCACAACCAAAATCGGAGTTTCGATTTTCAAAAAAAAATAAAAGTAAGCATTTTAATTGCCGTGGCCATTATACCCCTGGGCGGTGTTACAGTCTCTCCAGATTTGCCAAGTGGACTACAGGTATATCGAGGTGCTGACTGAGGTACATAAGTATACGAAAAATGCCACCATGTCGATGCGATTACAGAACCAGAGCACAAATCCCAATCCAACTGCAGCGATGTGAGAAACAGGAAGACGTCATTTCTTAGAAGCTGTTCACAGCTGAATGATACTATAAGCTCTTGAACTGTTAAGGACTTGGCAGCAACATTAATGTCGAGTACCTAACACACCTTCGTTTTGCAGATCAGTTCTCACGGCTGAGGCCTTGTATAACCTGAAAATACTCGTAATGATCGAATATTTCCGTAGTGTTTTCGAAAAGAGTGTCTCTTAGGGTGAACATGGATGGATAGATGGAACATGAACATAAGACAAAAATCATGTCGAATGGCCATGTTGTATTTACCCGCGTCTTCATGTTGGGAACAAACACAATACTCGAAGTTCTAGACCATTACCTAGGATAAGACAGACAGAAAATATATCTCTCGTTGAATTATTTAGCTCGAATGGGCAGCATTCGGGAAGCTTTAAAAAAATCTTCGCGTCTAACTTACTTCAGTGTTTCTAGACGAAAAGGCCTTGATCAGCGTGTGTTGCCAGTGATGGATGACTTAAGGCAGTGAAACGTGCTCGCTAACTAAGGGTCTCATATAAAGGCTCAAGATCACCCAGCGACCCAGCGTGCCAATGGAGAGAGCACGTGATCGAATCAGAAATCAGTAGAACTAAAGTAACCGACATCTCTCAAAGGATTGATCAGCTGAAGTGGCAGTGGCCGAGGCACTTAACAAGTAGGGATATTAGATTAGAAAATAGAGAACCGATCGCCATTGGGGAAGAAAGGTTCTCGAATGGCGACCGTACACAAAACGCTTCGTGGGTCCTGACAAGGTGGACCAATGATCTGGTGACTAGTGAAGGTCGCGGGCTCGTGGGGCGCCGCTGGATGAGAGCAGAGCAAGATCGATCGTTGTGGAGATCCTTGAGCGAGGCCATAACCAGCAGTGGATGTCGTGTGACTGATATGATGATGAACCAACACTCGGCAAATTTGAGTAGCGTGAAATGTAAGAAAAATGTATTTTAGTCGAATTATTTGCGCAATAAGCAAGTAAGTTCCTAAGTGATTCAACTTATTAATTTATCGATGACAAAAGTACGAGTATATCTTGATTTTCGGTTATATAGTTAATAACCTCTATAAACACGCTAAAACACCACTGCAATTTTATTTAAATAAAGACTGAAAACTCCGGAACTCCGGAACTCCGGAGTTGGAACTCTGAAAATCGAAACCCAACTCCGGAGCTGAAAAAGACTCCGATTTTCAAGCCCTATCGTGGATGACATGAAAGCTTATTATAACTTATAAGTAGCTGTGCATGGAGATGATGTGACACCAAAGGTCATCGAGGTCATATTATAAGTTTCTGGGAGCTTCTTTCTTTCCATTACCAGACCAGATTGCTAACCAATTCAAAGAGCATTTTAGGGTACACACTTCGTTGGGACTAGTGAATACCGAGATGGGGGTGGGAGATACTTGCTTGGCGAAACCAGTTGTTTTAATTACGGCGAAGGAGGTTGCTCAGGTAGTGAGGGACATGAAGCGAGGAAAATCCCCAGGCCATGACTCGCTCAGCATTGAGCACCTGCAATATGCGGGTGTTCATTTGCCAAGGGTGCTTGCTATGTTTTTTACTTTTTGTTTGAGCCACTCTTACCTTCCTGAAGCCATGATGAGAACGGTTATTGTTCCTATTATAAAGAATAAAACGGGGGACGCGTCCAAATTGAGTAATTACAGGCCCATATCGCTCGCCACAGTAATTGCAAAAGTGCTGGATGGTGTCATTGATATTCAGTTAAAGCAGCAAGTAAAGCTTCACGACGCGCAGTTTGGTTTTCGTCCTGGCTTGTCAACGGAAATGGCTATTCTGAATCTCAAACATACCATCCAGTATTACACTGACAGAAGCACACCTGTCCATGCGTGCTTCTTAGATTTATCTAAGGCGTTCAACTTGGTGTCATATGATAAGTTGTGGCAGAAGCTGGCGAGTGATACGAACCTTCCTTATGAATACATTAACCTCCTGAAGTATTGGTATGGCAATCAGACCAATTTTGTTCGTTGGTTGGGGTCGCTATCGGAAGAGTACAGGTTGGAGTGTGGTGTGAGACAAGGCGGGCTTACATCGCCGACCCTCTTCAGCCTTTACATGGACCGACTGATTCGTGGGCTTAGCGAATCCGGCGTCGGCTGCTCGGTTGACGGTGTATGTCAACAACATCAGCTATGCGGACGACATGGTTCTGCTGAGCCCATTGATCAGTGCCCTCAGGAAGCTTGTCTCGATCTGTGAGCGTTATGCGGAGACTCAATGGGCTCAGATACAACGCCATCAAAAGCGAGCTTATGGTGTTCAAGGCGGGATTCAAAACTTATGACACTGTCCCACCTGTCATACTGAATGGCAGCGTTCTTAAAAAAGTTACACAGTTCAAGTATCTGGGCCACTGGGTCACTGAGACGCTTGCGGACGATGTTGATATGGATAGGGAGCGTAGGGCGTGGTCTATTCGGGCCAATATGCTGGCTCGTAGGTTTGCAAGGTGTACTGCAGAAGTCAAAGTTACATTGTTCAGAGCATTCTGCCAAGCATTTTATACCTGCAGCCTAGGGGTCAAGCACACAAAAAAGTCCTACGATGCCCTACGCATTCAATATAATAATGCTTTTAGATCACTGTTGAGGCTGCCACCGTATTGTAGTGCGTCAGGGATGTTTGCAGACGCGCATATTGATGGATTCGCATTTTACGCAAAAGAGCACTCCGAGTCTGGGGCAGCTCCAACAGTTACCTGCAGCTGTTTGCCTCAAGGATGGATCAGGACTGCTCAATAATGCAGCATTGGAACAGGCTGCATGTTGAGCACTCTGGATCAAAACCTAAATTTAGATTACGATAATGATTTGATTTTATATTATTTTAATTTTATATTTTGACATTGGTTTTATTTAGATTTTTGATTATTTTTATTAAGCATTATTATTTTATTTTATTATTTTGAAACTTTAATTTAAATTGATTTTTATTATTATTATTATTAATGAATTTTAGTCTAATTGTTTTGATTTCATTGATTTTATTTATTATTGTTTTATGTATGTACATGCGTGTGATATGGATTGATCCGAAATAAATGAATTATTATTATTATTACACTCCAAAGGAAGCACTGAGCGTTTTGATCCTGATCATTTACAAATTCTGCAGAAATATTTCCCTGGTCTTTGCAGTAACGACTACTTCTTTCTCTCGGAACCTAAGCAGGACATCAACTAACAAATTCAGCCGGTCTGGGCCAGTCAGTAATTTGGTATTCAGTGACACTCCTTGAGTTTCGGCTTTCGCGTCAAAAACAAGTTTAGGTTTGTTGAGATTTCGAACGCCAAAATGTGGGAAATACCATACTCGACCAACTGGTCCCTGAACAGTTTTCTTGCCATAATCTTTTTCCAACATGTTAGGCATCGAGTAGTCTATCATCTAAAGTCCATCATCTTCTCAATCAAGCGTAATTGATTTTGGCGTTTCTCTTGTTGTTTGAAAGCTTGATGTCGTCGTTTCTCCATAGCAAAGCAGACTCCCAGTGGTCGTCGATTTTCTTCGACTTAGTATCGAGAGTGCGACGCGTTCGTCGTTCTTCTGGAGAATATCTAGGTAGCTTAGAATTCCTGATGCCTATGACTTGATGTCTAAAATAATTCTCTAATAAGAGGTGAAGTTCATCCTCTTCTTCGGACTGAACTGACAAGCAAACTCGGGCATAATCTTCCTCGAAATTGACGACGAAACTTCATTCAGAATCCAACTAAGTTTAGTGAGAGAGACGACAGGCTCACCCTTCCTGCCTTCTTTTATTTCTCGGCTTATATTCAAATGACAATAACCTTGGCCTATGAGGAATCGACAGACAGTCGATCGAGGTGGTCGTACTACGAAATCATGTTGCCATCAATTAAATAGGGAATATGCAGCATTTTTTTATCAAAATCAAAAGTATAATGCGTGATTAAATCAACTGTAATTTTAAAACTTTTCTCTTGCGTTTTTCCCGCAGATAATGCTCTATACAAAACGGTTGTTTTGTGACGTCACCAACCACGATTTCAGGCGCGTTTGTTATGGAGTTGGCCGAGAAAATTATATCCCTAAATTTTGCATTTAAGTACGCACAACAGCACGCTAGGTTAAACAGTTGAAGTACGAAAACAACTCTTATTACGTACGGCATAAAGGCGGTCTCAAGGTCAACATGTATAGTCTGATGTGCTGCTGACTGTACATTATGTTCCCCTGATTTCATCGTGTGATAAAACTAAAAATTTTTTTTTCTTTTCCATCATGATTTAATACGTGTCCGCAACGATGCATATTCCCTATTGAGTGTCTTGGAAGCGTGAAGTTCTTTACCGTACGACCTCGTTCAAGGTTGAAGGATCCTGTATCTGTCATAATAAGCGTCAGACAAATGATCTTGCCAGGTCACAGGACAGCCGCCAACCGCACCCTGAAACGCCAACTCTCCTTATGGGAGAACAATTATGTCTGTCAGTCAGTGAGTAAGCGGTACTTTTTTAATTTTTCCCCAGTTCAATTGGGGTTTTGCACATTTTCCCCAAATATCATTATACCTTTTTTCACCTCCTTCTGTACGATCAATTATTTTAATCAGTGAGTCAGTAAGTCGAGCTATAATTATATGCTGGGTTTTCTGTAATTCTGTATGGCGGCCATTTTGTTTTTCCGCCATTTCGAATTTTTTTTTGCGCTTCAGGATCTGCTTAGAGTCCTCCACAACTTTAGTTTGAGCACCATCTACCTATGAAGTACCATTTTGGCGGGCAGTACTCCGTCATGAGGATCTTGACCTGGACTTCCACTTTTAATTTTGTCTAATAGTTTTTTAAATTTTAAATACTTTTTCTGTACACTGTACCCATCTACAAATGCTCCTTTTTGGTATTAAAATGTAAGGTACTTGGAAAATATACCTACTTTCAATTTCAGTGTTGCCATCTTTTCGATATAAAAATAGTAAAATGTCATTAGTATTGGCAAAATCTAATGGTTTTTAATAAAAAAGATTTAAAAATGCCGCCGTTTCTATTTTTCACATTTTTGGGGTAAATCTCGAAAAATACCCTGAAAATGGGTAATTTTTTTTACAGGGCACTACTACTTGATATGTTGCATAATTCGTCAATACATGGCAATAAGTGGTTATTGAAATTTTTTGCATTTTGGGGTAAATCTCAAAAGTTACTCTGAAATGGGGTAAAAATATTCTACCAATCAATACATTGTACCTATACCTACAGCCGTTTTATGACCCTCAAAACGCTCCAGTGTTTCCATCTGGAAGAAAATCGACTATATGCTGGGTTTTCTGTAATTCTGTATGGCGGCCATTTTGTTTCTCCGCCATTTTGAATTTTTTTTCGCGCTTCAGGATCTGCTTAGAGTCCTCTACAACTTTAGTATGAGCACCATCTACCTATGTAGTACCATTTTGGCGGGCAGTACTCCGTCATGAGGATCTTGACCTGGTCTTTCACTTTAATTTTTTTTCTGATAGGTTTCTAAATTTTGAATACTTTTTCCATACATCATACTCCTCTACAACTGCTCCTTTTAGGTAATAAAAATGTGGCTTTACCTGGAAATTAACCTCACTTTAAATTCCAGTGTTGCCATCTTTTCGATATAAAAAAGTCAATGTCATTAGTATTGGCGAAATCTAATGGTTTTTAATAAAAAAAGATTTAAAAATGCCGCTATTTCTATTTTACACATTTTTGGGGTAAATCTCGAAAAATATTCTGAAAATAGGTAATTTTTTTTACAGGGCACTACTACTTGATATTTTGCATATTCGTCAATACATGGCAACAAGTGGTTTTTTTTTTTGCATTTTGGGGTAAATCTCAAAAGTTACCCTGAAATGGGGTAAAAATATTCTACCAATCAATACACTGTACCTATACCTACAGCCGTTCTATGAACCTCAAAACGCTCCAGTGTTTCCATCTGGAAGAAAATCGACTATATGCTGGGTTTTCTGTAATTCTGTATGGCGGCCATTTTGTTTTTCCGCCATTTTGAATTTTTTTTTCTCGCTTCAGGATCTGGTTAGAGTCCTCTACAACTTTAGTTTGAGCACCATCTACCTATGTAATACCATTTTGGCGGGCAGTACTCCGTCATGAGGATCTTGACCTGGACTTCCATTTTTTATTTTTTTTCTGGTAGTTTTCTAAATTCTGAATACTTTTTCCATACATTGTACCCATCTACAAATGCTCCTTTTTGGCATTAAAAATGTAAGGTACCTGGAAAATAAACTTCTTTAAATTCCAGTGTTGCCATCTTTTCAATATAAAAATAGTCAAATGTCATTAGTATTGGCAAAATCTAATGGTTTTTGACAAAAAATATTTAAAAATGCCGCTATTTCTATTTTTCACATTTTTGGGGTAAATCTCAAAAAGTACCCTGAAAATGGGTATTTTTTTTTTACAGGGCACTACTACTTAATGTGTTGCATAATTCGTCAATACATGGCAACTTTCTCAAGTGCCGTAAACTGCCTCAAAACACCCATAAAATATTTAAAAAACTTATAAAATTTACAAAATGGCCGCCACCGCGTCCGCCATATTGATTTTTCGATTGTTCATATTTTTCCTAAATTAAGCAGCATATACTGCGTGCAAGCACGTTTTGATTTTCTTTCTCACTTGCACCCAGCCGCCGCAATAGGACTTGAAAAAAGGGCATCTCGAAAATGTCTTTTTCCTCTGCAGGTTTCAGGGTTGCCAGACGTTGTCAACCAAAATACCAAAATGTCACTTGTATACAGACTATACACGAACCCTCATACTCGGAATTTCCAAAAAGTGGTTATTTCACTTTTTTGCATTTTGGGGTAAATCTCAAAAGTTACCCCGAAATGGGGTAAAAATATTTTACCAATCAATACATTGCACCTATACCTGCAGCCGTTCTATGAACCTCAAATCGCTCCAGTGTTGCCTTCTGGAAGAAAATTGACTTAAAAAATGGCGTGTTTTCGTACCTCAAACAAAATGGCCTCTACAACAGGCGCCATCTTGAATTTTTAAAAAGTTTCCCCGATTGGTAAAAATTGAGGGTAATTGTGGTGAAACGGTAAAAATATTATTCTCAAACTAAATAACACTTCAGAGCTGTGGCCCCGCGGTTGAGCTATATATAGTATAATATATTCTGGGAGAACAATCATGTCAATCAGTGAGTGAGTGAGTGAGTGGTAATCGAGCTATATATAGTATAATAATAAAGTATAATAAAATAATAAAATAATAATAACTAGTATTTCTCCCTGGTGCGCGGGCTGCTGAAGCAGCCCGCGGGCATCGCCCTGTTGGGCTGTAAGTGGTGGACTTTGAAGAGTTGGGACTGCAAATTGTCGAATAGCCATATTGCCATCCGATCAAATCACATTGCCTTTTGTCTGCAAGTTGCTGGGCGGTGTGGTGATGCGTAGTAAAAATGAATGCTCTATTAATCTTTCTAAAAACTTTGCTGGCTGATATTAAAATCATAGAAAACGAATATAAAACTACTATGTGAAACATCAAATCAAATCAAATCAGGGAGTGCTAATAATCTTCGAAGCGGTTTTGGAGTTTAAGTATTTAAATCATAAAGAATCTAATAAGGAGTTCTGTTTTCGTGGCTTTATATTAATGCATTTCGAAACTGTTTGTGAATTTGTCCAGAATAATCGTTTTGCGAGAATTTCGAGTTTCTGTTCTTGCTTGCACCATTCATGGTGTGACCTAATCGGACTCCCATTAAAGCAACCTGCAGCTCCAGCTTAGGAATCGTTACAGTTTTCAGGTGCAACTCTACATTTCCCAGCTACAAAGGCCACATCGTCATCTCTAGTCAGTAAGCGAAAGTAGCATAATGCTTGCTCAGAGTCATCAACGAAAATGTGTTATCTAAATCAAGTCATCTGTAAGAAACCATTGCATCTAGGTACTGAAAATAATTTGCAAGTTTCAAGCTTCTGAACCTTCTGAACAAAGATTGGTATTGATACCAATCTTTGTTCATCTTCTCAACGATTTAATCATCCCATATGAACGTAGATCGCCAAACTTCCTGCAGCAATATCTTTTAATTAATGAGGAAGGTGGAGCTCGGTGGCGCAGTGGTTTAGCGCCTGGCCCAGCGATTGCGGAAGTTAAGCAACGTTCGCAAGGGTAAGGGTCATGGTAGGGTGACTAAAAATTTATTATCTCGAGCTCCTCCGTGCTTCGGAAGGCACGTTAAGCCGTTGGTCCCGGCTGCATTTGCAGTCGTTAACACCCACCAATCCGCATTGGGCCCGCGTGGTGGGTTATGGCTCATCCTTCTTACCACTCATAAGGAAGGCCTGTGCCCCAGCAGTGGGGACATCAAAAATGGCTGATGGACAATCAGGACGGACATAAACATACCCAGTGACATTAAAATTTTTAGCAACTCGCGATTCGTTGGCGGTCGCAAACCTTCGGTGATCTCTTTGTCCACCATCTTAAGGCTGAGATCAAACCGTGAACAAAAAGTGTCTGTGGCTGGTTTCCAATTGTTGGGTCTATTAGAGGCCCAACTTCAAATCAAAACCTTCGGCCTTATGAATCACAATCACGCCTTTCACCAGTTGCTTCATCTCCTTCTCGTTATCCGTGGAGTCGAGATAGTCATCAACGTAGTGCCTTCTCTTAATGGTTTCGACTGCTTGTGGATGATGACATGAAACAAAATCATCAGTACGACGAAAAATACAATTAGCTATGCATGGAGATGATGTGGCATCTAGGTCATCGAGGTGACATTATAAGTAACTGAGGCCTTCTTTCTTTCCATTACCCTCCAAAGGAAGTACTGGGCGTTTTGATCCTGATCATTTACTTAATCTGCAGGAACATTTCCCTTTATCTTTTCTTTTTCGGAACCTAACCAGGACATCAACTAATGAATTCAACAAATCTGGGCCAGTCAGTAATTCACTATTCAGAGACACTTCTTGAGTTTCGGCTTTCGCATCAAAAACAAGTCTTAAGTTTTCCAAGTTTGTTGATATTTCTAACGCTAAAATGTAGGAGATACCAGACTCGACCAACTGGTGCCTGAGCAGTTTTCTTGGCATAATATTTTTCCAACATGGTATGGTAAGCATCTGCTCCGTGTAGTCTACTGCGAAGCTCGGATCAAAAACCATTATCTTCTCAATCAAGCGTAATCTATTTTCGGCGTTTCTCTTGTTGTTGGGTTGGGAAGCTTGATGTCATCGTTCCTCCACAGCAAAGCAGAACTCCCAGAGCCGTCGATTTTCTTTGACTTAGTATCGTAAATGCGAAGTGCTCGTCAATCTTCTGGAGAATATCTAGGTAGCTTAGAATTCCTGATGCCTATGCTATCAAGTCTAAAGTAATTCTCTAATAAGAGGTGAAGTTCATCCTCTTCTTCGGACTGTAGTGACAAGCAAACTCGGGAATAATCTTCCTCGAAATTGACGACGAAACTCCATGCACAATCCAACTAAGTTCAGTGAGAGAGACGACAGGCTCATCCTTCCTGCCTTCTTTTATTTCTCGGCTTATATTCAAATGACAATAACCTTGGCCTATGAGGAATTGAGGATTGTCTGTCGATCGAGGTGGTCGTACTAAGAAATCATGTTGCCATCAATAGGATGAGTGGCTTTCAAGCATCATAAGCGTATTTTGCGCTTGCAGATCCCAGCGTTGGATAACGTCTTCTCTTTTGAACTTGTCACAAGCAGTAGGTAATCTGATGGCCCGTGTTGTTGCTTGGGTTTTATCTTCGTGTTGTTCGTCAAATCTACCTTATCGGGCGAGATCGGTCGTTTGTATGTAACTGATTTGAAGGACTTCGGTGGTTGTGGTTTTATGCCATTATCCGATTCCGCAAGCGGAGTGCATTGATTTGTCATTACAGGCGGGATGAAACGATTTGGGCGCCGTTTTATTTCTAGTGAGCGGGGTGTAAGGGTGGGTACCCACTAAGGATCGGGAACCTCCACGTTTTTCACGGATCTTAACCTGGACTTCCATTCTTAATATTTTTTTCTAGAGCTATTTAAATCCAAATACTTTTTTCATACATTATACCTCCTTTTACACCTCCTTCTAGGAAAACAATTATGTCAATCAGTCAGTGAGTGAGTGGTAATTGGGAGTCGAGCTATAAATGCTGGGTTTTCTGTAATTTTGTAAACTTGTCATGCAGTAATCATATAGTCACAGACAGTAACAGTCATTATAAATGGCCCGTATTATCACAGAAAACGCACCTAGCTTTATGCTTGGGTTCCTTCGTGCTGTTCGTCAAAACTGCTAATCGGGCATCTTCTCCTCCGAGTTAATCGTCACGATCGGTCGTTTGTATGTAACTGATTTAGTGGACTTCGGTGGTGGTGGTTCTATGCCGCCCTTCGAAGTCCGCAAGCGGAGCTCATTGATTCGTTATTGCAGGCGGGATGAAACGATCCGTTTTATTTTAAGCAAGAGGGGTCTAACGATTTATCGTTTATTTTCCTGCGGGTGGCTTCGTGGTTTTCAGTAATTTTGTTTTTCCGCTATTTTAAATATTTTAGAGTCCTCTACAGCTTTCGTTTGAGTAGTATCATTTTGGCGGACAGTTCCCGTCATAAGTACCTATCTTAACCTGGACTTCCACTTTTAATATTTTTTCTGAGAGTTTTCTTAATCTTGAATATTTTTTCCTACACAATACAACCCCTTTCCCCTCTACAACTGTTCCTTTTTGGTAATAACAAAAATGTGACGGTACCTGGAATATAAACCTTACTTTCAATTCCAGTGTTGCCATCAGTTCGGTATAAAAATAGTCAAATGTCATTTGTATTCGCAAAATCTAATGGTTTTTAAGACAATATTTTTTTATTTGAAAATAATGGTTTTTGATAAAAAAAAAATTTCGCTATATATGGCCATTACAACAGGCGCCATCTTGAATAAAAAAAATCATTTGTCAAAAATTGAGGGTTATTGTGGTGAAACGGTACTCTCCATTTTTATCATTTTTTTTTAATTTTAAATGACAAAACCTACTATTAAAACCTGCTATTTCTATTCTTTACATTTTTGGGGTAAATCTCGAAAAGTACCCCGAAAATAGGTATTTTTTTTACAGGGCACTACTTTAATTTTTAACCGACTTCCAAAAAAGGAGGAGGTTCTATGTTATAATAATCAATAATCATTTATTTTTGTCAAACACGAGTATACATAAAATGTAGATGCCAGGGTTTATCGGTGTCCTTACATGTTTGGCCCTGTAGGGCATACAAAATTACAATGTCAATTAATTTAATTATTACTTATGTCAACAAATAAAAATAGTAGGTATCTTACAAGCATGATTGATAATAAGGAATAAATGACACTTAATGCCTATTTTTATAAAGTTACATGTCAAAATCCTCAAAGCTTAGCTAGACTCCTAGGTGGTCAGATAACAAATTAAAAAATGTCAAAATAATATAAATGTCAAAATGTCTCCCCTGTTTTATAAGCCGATGTCAATATTAATTGAAAAAAATAATGATTATAATACTAATAAATTAAATAGATGACTAATTTACATCTTTACATTATAAATTAGGTAAACCTTTATCTGATAAATAGTCACTTAATCTATAGTAGCATTTTTCTATAAGGAAATTCTTTAGTCTTAGTTTAATATGTTCGTCTGTATATTTGTTTTTTTTTGTGTATGTCCGTCCACCGATTACTCGAAGACGGCTGGACCGATTGTAATGATTCAAACGTTATTACATTAGGTACACTCCCAAGTTGGTCCCATTTTTAAAATTTGGAAATCGGTTCAGTACTTTTCAAGTAATTTTGAAAAAAGCCCGAAAATAGTATGATTTTGTGTGAATTACCTCGATGATTGGTCGTATTACTTCTTTGTTTATGAACTGAATAAGATAATTATTTTTTTGTTGGAAGAGGGATATCTTAAGTGTAGTTTTTTAAACGACTTAAAAAAGGAGGTTCTCAGTTTGACCCGTATTTAAGTATGTTTCTCCGCGATTATCTTACGTTTGGCTGAGCCGATTTTTCTACATATATAATATACCTTACCTACAAGGTACCTACACTAAAAATAAAAAAAATAAAAATTGTTTAAAAAAAACAAAAAACCGACTTCAAAAAACCTACCTCTAAAAAGCAAGAAATAATATTCGTAATAATAAAAATACGTCAATTGAAGTCGGGTGGGGCTTTTAGAATAAAAAAAAGGAATTTGTACTCCAGCCCCACCCGACTTCAATAGACGTATTTTTATTATTACGAATATTATTTCTTGCTTTTTTATTTCACTACTTTACTCAATTTTTAAATGTCAAAATTTACTTGTCTTGTAAGTTTGAGCAAAATCGGTTGGAAAACAAAAAGTTACAAACTTCGCCACAGCCGCCATCTTGTTTTTCCCAAATGGCATATTTTTTCCCCAGTTTGGCTGGGGTTTTGCATATTTCCTCCAAACATCGTTATACCTACTCTTTTTCATCTCCTTATGGGAGAACAATTATGTCTGTCAGTCAGTGAGTAAGCGGTACTTTTTTAATTTTTCCCCAGTTCAATTGGGGTTTTGCACATTTCCCCAAATATCATTATATCTTTTTTCACCTCCTTCTGTAAGATCAATTATTTTAATCAGTGAGTCAGTAAGTCGAGCTATTATATGCTGGGTTTTCTGTAATTCTGTATGGCGGCCATTTTATTTTTCCGCCATTTTGATTTTTTTTTTGCGCTTCAGGATCTGCTTAGGGTCCCCCACAAATTTAGTTTGTACACCATCTACCTATGTACTACCATTTTGGCGGGCAGTACTCCGTCATGAAGATCTTGACCTGGACTTCCCCTATCAATTTTTGTCTAATAGTTTTTTAAATTCTAAATACTTTTTCTCTACTTTGTACCATCTACGAATGCTCCTTTTTGGTATTAAAAATGTAAGGTACTTGGAAAATAAACGTACTTTAATTTCAGTGTTGCCATCTTTTCGATATAAAATAGTCATTAGTCATTAGTATTGGCAAAATCTAATGGTTTTTTAATAAAAAAATATTTAAAAATGCCGCTATTTCTATTTTTAACATTTTTGGGGTAAATCTCGAAAAATACCCTGAAAATGGGTAAATTTTTTTTACAGGGCACTACTACTTGATATGTTGCATAATTCGTCAAAACATAGCGACAAGTAGTTATTAAAAAAAATGCATTTTGGGGTAAATCTCAAAAGTTACCCTGAAATAGGGTAAAAATATTCTACCAATGAATAAATTGTATCTATGCCTACAGCCGTTCTATGAACCTCAAAACGCTCCAGTGTTTCCATCTGGAAGAAAATCGACTATATGCTGGGTTTTCTGTTATTCTGTATGGCGGCCATTTTGTTTTTCCGCCATTTTGATTTTTGTTTTCGCGCTTCAGGATCTGCTTAGAGTCTTCTACAACTTTAGTTTGAACACCATCTACCTATGTAATACCATTTTGGCGGGCAATACCCCGTCATGAGGATCTTGACCTGGTCCTCCACTTTTATTTTTTTTCTGATAGGTTTTCAATTTAAAAAACTTTTTCCATACATCATACTCGTCTACAACTGCTCCTTTTTGGTATTAAAAATGTAAGGTACTTGGAAAATAAACCTACTTTCAATTTCAGTGTTGCCATCTTTTCGATGTAAAAATAGTCAAATGTCATTAGTATTGGCAAAATCTAATGGTTTTTGATAAAAATTATTTAAAAATGCCGCTTTTTCTATTTTCACATTTTTGGGGTAAATCTCAAAAAGTACCCTGAAAATGGGTAATTTTTTTTTACAGGGCACTCCTACTTGATGTGTTGCATAATTGGTCAATACATGGCAACTTTCTCAAGTGTCGTAAACTGCCTCAAAATAGCCTTAAAATATTTGAAAAATGTATAAAATTTACAAAATGGCCGCCACCGCGTCCGCCATATTGGTTTTTCAATTGTTCATATTTTTCCTATATTAAGCAGCATATACTGCGTGCAATGACGTTTCGATTTTCTATCTCACTCGCACCCAGCCGCCGCAATAGGACTTGAAAAAAGGGCATCTCGAAAATGACTTTTTCCTCTGCAGGTTTCAGGGTTGCCAGACGTTGTCAACCAAAATACCAAAATGTCACTTGTATACAGACTATACACGAACCCTTATACTCGGAATTTCCAAAAAGGGGTTATTTCACTTTTTTGCATTTTGGGGTAAAACTCAAAAGTTACCCCGAAATGGGGTAAAAATATTCTACCAATCAATACGTTGTACCTATACCTACAGCCGTTCTATGAACTTCAAAACTCGACTTAAAAAATGGCGTGTTTTCGTACCTCAAACAAAATGGCCTCTACAACAGGCGCCATCTTGAATTTTTAAAAAGTTTCCCCGATTGGTAAAAATTGAGGGTAATAAATTGTGGTGGAACAGTAAAAAAAATATTCTCAAACTAAAAAACACTTTAGAGCTGTGGCCCCGCGGTTTGCGGATCAAAAACCGATTTTTTCAAAACTCTCCGGCGCGGCCGCCATTTTGTTTTTTTATTTTTTTAATATTTTTCTAAAGTTAAAATGTCAAGTTCTACCACTCTTGTAAGTTTGGACAAAATCGGTTAGAAAACAAAAAGTTACAAACTTCGCCACAGCCGCCATCTTGTTTTTCCCAAATGTCATAATTTTTCCCCAGTTCGATTGGGGTTTTGCACATTTTCCCCAAACATCACTATACCCTTTTCCAACTCCTTCTGGGAGAACAATCATGTCAATCAGTCAGTCAGTCAGTGGTAATTGAGCTATATATAGTAGTAGTATTTCGCCCTGGTGCGCGGGCTGCTGAAGCAGCCCGCGGGCTTCGCTTTGTAGGGCTGGTAGGTGGCGGCCTTTGGAGAGTCGAACTGCGAATTGTAGAATAGCCATATTGCCATCCTATTATATTATCTAATTGCAATTTGTCTGCAAGTTGCATTGCGGTGTGGTGAGATTGAAAATTGACGACATAACTTGAAAAAAATCTATAAGTTGGGATCCCAAAATAATGTTGATAAACATTTTATAAAAATTGTTTGTGATCAAGTCATTTCACAAAAAGTTTTTTTATTGTTCGTGCGTCAACATTCACTTACCTTTGTAAGAAGTTTTGTTATTATAGTTATAGTCAAACGTCCTGAATATGTTGTTTATAGCCGTAATTAGATCTTGAAATGTTATACTTTTACAATTATTTAGTATAATTACAAATATCGGCCCAATTGTCAAACCTGTAAAAAACAATTTATAAGGTACACTTTATGATGGTAATTATAAAACACATACTGAAAATAAAGTTTAAAGGTGTTTATGTAAATTTAAATAAGGGTGATCCCACACAGCAGGTACTGTTAAAAATAACAAATGTTATGCAACAACTTTTTCTTTTATATTTTGCATCAAAATTTTAAACATTGTTATAGAATGTTATCGTGTTACACAATGTTATATAACATTATTCCTAAGTATAAATAATTGTTGTGTGGGAGCACCCTTTTTTAAAAATATGTAAGGAAATCATATCTGGTAACCTACCTACTTATTAGTTACAAATGATTTAACTTACTTTTAATTATTATGTTTTGTGGAGTCGATTACATTGTTTATTAAGTTTTTTTTTTGTTACGACGACGTGTATTGTCACCTACTTTTCTATACGATGATATTTCTGAGTTCTAATGTCACATAGTCTCATTTTTTTATCTGAAAAAAAAAACATATTTGTTTTGTAATTTATCTGAAACAAATTGAAACAATGCATTAAGTTTAAACTTTAAATGTAACTTTATTATTTTATTCGTGTTTCAAACCCTCTATTTGCCTTTATTCCCATCTGCCACCTTCGTTTGCCACCGGGGTGGTGGTTGCCACTAATAGGTGTTGTTTAGCCACCGGATGTCGCCTATTTAGCGTCACCCGGTGGCAAAGCTCGAAGGGGGCAGGTGGGAATAAAACTAAGTTTTGCACCTCAAAAGAAAAAAAAACTGAACTCTTATAGGATCACTTTGTTGTTTGTCTGTCTGTCAAAGCCATTTATCTCGGAAATGCGTGGAGGTATCGAATTAAAATTAATACCATAATTATACTCAAGTCTATAGTCTCATGAAGCTGTAAAAAAAACAAACTTCTAAGTTAACGTAAAAAAAGATACGGCCGTTTACGTCGCAAAAATAGCATATTTGGTCACTTTCAAGGGAATCAAATTTCATAGGGTACCAACTTACTTCCCGTTGACCTAGTAGAACTATGAAATTTGGAAAGTAGGTAATATCGTCTTATACTACAAGTACAGGGCAAAGTCAGAAAACGATATCATCAGCTGCACAATACGAAAGTATATATTAGTAATGAAATTATAAAAAGTAAAAAATTATAAGGTACCTACAAATTTATACGGAACTCTCGGTGGGCGAGTCCGACTCGCACTTGTCCGATCTTTTACTTATTGTTGCTGCAGGGAATAGTTGTTCAGTTTTATGAGAAGCTGTGGTTTGTATAATATGCCAGAGCCTCGTCTGTTGAAGCAGGGAGCACCACGGGCAGGTGAGGTTGGTTCTTTTACTCCCCATCTAACTACAACTAAGCATGCACATACAATTCGACGATAAAATAAATAAATAAATACCTAACTAAAGTGTATGATGTAGAGTGTCGTTGAGATAATAAACAAAATTAGTAAATAAAAGAGGAAAAAAGAGTATACTACTTACTACAAGTAATTAAATTAATTAAGTCAAGAGTCTGTCTGTTAGTTAAAATGTAAGTAATCGAAAAAATATAACTAAATCAATTTTACAAGAATGTCAAACAAAAGTATGTCTGTAAGTCAAAAGTCAACACAAAAATACAACTTAGGTATCTAATATTACAAGAACGTCAAAGGTAGTCTGTGATTTAAAATGTCCTATCTAAAACTAAAATCAACTTCAAAATCAAATCTTACAACTACAAATTTTACAAGTATGTCAATAATCTGTCTGTTAGTTACATTATCTTAGCAAAAAGTTCTATAATATATCAATATATAATTATACTTCTTTAAATAAATAATTAACTCAGTACTTATATAGTGTCTTGCATAATGTGTATGTGGAGTATGAAAATGAAATAATATTGATTTGGGCAAGCGATTGATGATAAAATGCGATATCTTATGCATTATATGGAATAAGTGAAAACAAATGAAAAATTTAGTGCCATCATTGACAAGGATGGATCATTACAAGCATTGAATAAGAGAACCTCAATATGAATCTAATCAGAAGGTTAGAAACCATTATACGAATAATTGTATAACAACCGAAACCGTCCTCATTTGAGTAGTAGGAAAGAATAGTCCTGTTGTTGAGCCGGTCCGAAAGACAGATGGATGGTTATGTGGATGAGGGAAAGCGAGGTGAGACGATGTGATCGGCACTTCGCAGGACGTAGGAACAGACAGTTTGAGGAAGATGGAGTTGAGAAGACGAGGACCTGATCGTCGATGAATTCAGGACTAACACAACGTAAGTATATGTGTGTTTTGTATTCACGAACATGTACTTAGATACTATGGTTTTCATTAACTCTGCAAGTTGCAAGCAGTTAGAACGATCGCACCAGTTATCATTGAATTGTTAGAGACCCAACAAAACGGATGTTTTGTTAGTCAGTTTATCACAGAGGTTCTGATTGCAGTTAGGTATGTGTAGGATTTTCTACAACGTTTGTTTCGACTGAACAACGCACGCCTTCAAGTACATCAAGTTTCAACGATTAGCGAATCAAAGTCGAGTTAGTTAGATAAACAGTTCCTAGCAAGGCTTGTCTCATTGCTCCAGGCATATAGACTTCTTCATTTCATTTCAGCCGTTTTTGATCTTGTGTGATTGACATTCATCGATTCCTAAAAGCATCACGTTCTTTGCGCCGTCGTTTTCTGAGCCTCCCTTATTACGTTGACTGCTGACTTCCAAATCTATTTGGTGGTAATTTTGGTACAACTCATCTATTTAATAGGATATACTTACCCTGTAAGTTCAGTTATGATTTTTTAAACTCATTTACAGTTCATAAGCCTGACAATTCTTAAAACTGTCTTTCGATATTGTCAACAATGCCATTTTTAAATGCATTTTATTGTGATATATCAACAAAATATCCACATGTTATTTAATAACATTAAGAATTAAAAAAAGTAGGTTCAGTTATGATTTATTCAAACTCATTCACTTACATTAAAACTGTCTTTGATACTTATATGAAAGCGAAGTTTGAAAGGTACTTTAAATGTAAAACAGTTTTATTGGCTAGCATTTTTCAATTTGAAATTACTTTTTCTTACCAGAAAAATCTTTTTGCTACCGAAAGAGTAAAGAGAAAGTTGTTTGTCTGATCAGTAGGAGTGCTCTACAAAAGTTAATGTACAATTAGTTACATCTTGTTTATTGAATAGGCATCTTTCAAATCTATTACTTTTTTGATGCCAAAAAAGTAAAGAGAAAGTTGTTTGCCTGAGCAAGAGGAGTGTTCTATAGAAGAGAGTATACAATTTGTTTAATCTTGTTTATTGAATAGGCATAATTAAAATCTATTATTTTTGGCTGCCAAAAGAGTAAAGAGAAATTTGCCTGATCAGGAGTGCTCTACAGAAGAGAATAAACAATTTGTTTCAACTTGTTTATTGAATAGGCATCTTTCAAATCTATTACTTTTTTGCTGCCAAAAGAGTAAAGAGAAATTTGCCTGATCAATAGGAGTGTTCTACAGAAGAGAATATACAATTTGATACATCTTATTTATTGAATAGGCATCTTTAAAATCTACTAGTTTTTGCTGCCAGAAGAGTAAAGAGAAATTTGCCTGATCAGGAGTGCTCTACAGAAGAGAATAAACAATTTGTTACAACTTGTTTATTGAATAGGCATCTTTCAAATCTATTACTTTTTTGCTGCCAAAAGAGTAAAGAGAAATTTGCCTGATCAATAGGAGTGTTCTACAGAAGAGAATATACAATTTGTTACATACATCTTATTTATTGAATAGGCATCATTAAAATCTACTACTTTTTGCTGCCAAAAGAGTAAAGAGAAATTTGCCTGATCAATAGGTGTGGTCTACAAAAGAGAATATACAATTTGTTACATCTTGTTTATTGAAAAGGCATCTTTCAAATCTATTACTTTTTTGCTGCCAAAAGAGTAAAGAGAAATTTGCCTGATCAATAGGAGTGTTCTACAGAAGAAAATAAACAATTTGTAACAACTTGTTTATTGAATAGGCATCTTTCAAATCCATTACTTTTTTGCTGCCAAAAGAGTAAAGAGAAATTTGCCTGATCAATAGGAGTGTTCTACAGAATTTATTGAATAGGCATCTTTCAAATCCATTACTTTTTTGCTGCCAAAAGAGTAAAGAGAAATTTGCCTGATCAATAGGAGTGTTCTACAGAAGAGAATATACAATTTGTTACATACATCTTATTTATTGAATAGGCATCATTAAAATCTACTACTTTTTGCTGCCAAAAGAGTAAAGAGAAATTTGCCTGATCAATAGGTGTGGTCTACAAAAGAGAATATACAATTTGTTACATCTTT